>CATQJA010002700.1:0-1227958 GCA_958295435.1 Mesorhabditis spiculigera | reverse complement strand
AAATCGATTCTTTGAAGATAAAATCGATTCTTTGAAGATAAAATCGATTCTTTGGAAGATAAAATCGATTCTTTGAAGATAAAATCGATTCTTTGAAGATAAAATCGATTCTTTGAAGATAAAATCGATTCTTTGAAGATAAAAACCGATTCTTGAAGATAAAAATCGATCTTTGAAGATAAAATCGATTCTCGGAAGATAAAAATCGATTCTTTGAAGATAAAAATCGATTCTTTGAAGATAAAATTCGATCTTTGAAGATAAAAATCGATTCTTTGAAGATAAAAATCGATTCTTTGAAGATAAAAATCGATTCTTTGAAGACAAAATCGATTCTTTGAAGATAAAAATCGATTCTTTGAAGATAAAAATCGATTCTTTGAAGATAAAAATCGATTCTTTGAAGATAAAAATCGATTCTTTGAAGATAAAAATTCGATTCTTTGAAGATAAAAATCGATTCTTTGAAGATAAAAATCGATTCTTTGAAGATAAAAATCGATTCTTTGAAGATAAAAATCGATTCTTTTGAAGATAAAAATCGATTCTTTGAAGATAAAATCGATTCTTTGAAGATAAAAATCGATTCTTTGAAGATAAAACCGATTCTTTGAAGATAAAATTGATTCTTTGAAGATAAAAATCGATTCTTTGAAGATAAAAATCTAATCTAAATCTAGCTGCCCCTCTCTCCTTCCCAAATGGTCTCTGCTAGCTGGCCCTCTCTCCTTCCCAAATCGTCTCTGTAGCTGGCCCTCCTCCATCCCAAATGGTCTCTGCTAGCTGGCCCTCCCTCCATCCCAAATGGTCTCTGCTAGCTGGCCCTCTCTCCCTTCCCAAATGGTCTCTGCTAGCTGGCCCTCTCTCCTTCCCAAATGGTCTCTGCTAGCTGGCCCCTCTCTCCTGCCAAATGGTCCTGCTAGCTGCCCCTCTCCTTCCCAAATGGTCTCTGCTAGCTGGCCCTCTCTCCTTCCCAAATCGTCTCTGCTGGCTGGCCCTCCCCTCCATCCCAAATGGTCTCTGCTAGCTGGCCCTCCCTCCATCCCAAATGGTCTCTGCTAGCTGGCCCTCTCTCCTTCACAAATGGTCTCTGCTAGCTGGCCCTCTCTCCTTCCCAAATGGTCTCTGCTAGCTGGCCCTCTCTCCCTTCCCAAATCGTCTCTGCTAGCTGGCCCTCATTCCATCCCAAATGGTCTCTGCTAGCTGGCCTCATTCCATCCCAAATGGTCTCTGCTAGCTGGCCCTCTCCCTTCCCAAATCGTCTCTGCTAGCTGGCCCTCTCTCCTTCCCAAATGGTCTCTGCTAGCTGGCCCTCTCCTTCCCAAATGGTCTCTGCTAGCTGGCCCTCTCTCCTTCCCAATCGTCTCTGCTAGCTGGCCCTCATTCCATCCCAAATGGTCTCTGCTAGCTGGCCCCCCTCCATCCCAAATGGTCTCTGCTAGCTGGCCCTCTCTCCTTCACAAATGGTCTCTGCTAGCTGGCCCTCTCTCCTTCCCAAATGGTCTCTGCTAGCTGGCTCTCTCTGATTCCCAAATGGTCTCTGCTAGCTGGCCCTCTCTGATTCCCAAATGGTCTCTGCTAGCTGGCCCCTCCCTCCATCCCAAATGGTCTCTGCTAGCTGGCCCTCTCTCCTTCCCAAATGGTCTCCGCTAGCTGGCCCTCTCTGATTCCCAAATGGTCTCTGCTAGCTGGCCCTCCCTCCATCCCAAATGGTCTCTGCTAGCTGGCCCTCTCTCCTTCCCAAATGGTCTCTGCTAGCTGGCCCTCTCTGATTCCCAAATGGTCTCTGCTAGCTGGCCCTCTCTGATTCCCAAATGGTCTCTGCTAGCTGGCCCTCTCTCCTTCACAAATGGTCTCTGCTAGCTGGCCCTCTCGATTCCCAAATGGTCTCTGCTAGCTGGCCCTCCTCCATCCCAAATGGTCTCTGCTAGCTGGCCCCTCTCTGATTCCCAAATGGTCTCTGCTAGCTGGCCCTCTCTGATTCCCAAATGGTCTCTGCTAGCTGGCCCTCTCTCCTTCCCAAATGGTCTCTGCTAGCTGGCCCTCTCTCCTTCCCAAATCGTCTCTGCTGGCTGGCCCTCCTCTCCATCCCAAATGGTCTCTGCTAGCTGGCCCTCTCTCCTTCCCAAATGGTCTCTGCTAGCTGGCCCTCTCCTTCCTTAAATGGTCTCTGCTAGCAGGCCCTCTGATTCCCAAATGGTCTCTGCTAGCTGGCCCTCTCTCCTTCCCAAATGGTCTCTGCTAGCTGGCCCTCTCTCCTTCCCAAATCGTCTCTGCTAGCTGGCCCTCCCTCCATCCCAAATGGTCTCTGCTAGCTGGCCCTCTCTCCTTCCCAAATGGTCTCTGCTAGCTGGCCCTCTCTCCTTCCCAAATGGTCTCTGCTAGCTGCCCCCTCTCTCCCTTCCCAAATGGTCTCTGCTAGCTGGCCCTCTCTCCTTCCCAAATGGTCTCTGCTAGCTGGCCCTCTCTCCTTCCCAAATCGTCTCTGCTAGCTGGCCCTCCCTCCATCCCAAATGGTCTCTGCTAGCTGGCCCTCTCTCCTTCCCAAATCGTCTCTGCTAGCTGGCCCCTCCCTCCATCCCAAATGGTCTCTGCTAGCTGGCCCTCTCTCCTTCCCAAATGGTCTCTGCTAGCTGCCCCCTCTCTCCTTCCCAAATGGTCTCTGCTAGCTGGCCCTCTCTGATTCCCAAATGGTCTCTGCTAGCTGGCCCTCTCTCCTCCCCAAATGGTCTCTGCTAGCTGGCCCTCTCCCTTCCCAAATGGTCTCTGCTAGCTGGCCCTCTCTCCTTCCCAAATGGTCTCTGCTAGCTGGCCCTCTCTCCTTCCCAAATGGTCTCTGCTAGCTGGCCCTCTCTCCTTCCCAAATGGTCTCTGCTAGCTGGCCCTCTCTCCTTCCCAAATGGTCTCTGCTAGCTGGCCCCTCTCCTTCCCAAATGGTCTCTGCTAGCTGGCCCTCTCTCCTTCCCAAATGGTCTCTGCTAGCTGGCCCTCTCTCCTTCCCAAATCATCTCTGCTAGCTGGCCCTCCCTCCATCCCAAATGGTCTCTGCTAGCTGGCCCTCTCTCCTTCCCAAATGGTCTCTGCTAGCTGCCCCTCTCTCCTTCCCAAATGGTCTCTGCTAGCTGGCCCTCTCTGATTCCCAAATGGTCTCTGCTAGCTGGCCCTCTCTCCTTCCCAAATGGTCTCTGCTAGCTGGCCCTCTCTCCTTCCTAAATGGTCTCTGCTAGCTGGCCCTCTCTCCTTCCCAAATGGTCTCTGCTAGCTGGCCCTCCCTCCTTCCCAAATGGTCTCTGCTAGCTGGCCCTCTTTCCTTCACAAATGGTCTCTGCTAGCTGGCCCTCTCTGATTGCCAAATGGTCTCTGCTAGCTGGCCCTCTCTCCTTCCCAAATGGTCTCTGCTAGCTCTGCAAATCGATTCTTTGAAGATAAAAATCGATTCTTTGAAGATAAAAATCGATTCTTTGAAGATAAAAATCGATTCTTTGAAGATAAAATCGATTCTTTGAAGATAAAAAATCGATTCTTTGAAGATAAAAATCGATTCTTTGAAGATAAAAATCGATTCTTTGAAGATAAAAATCGATTCTTTGAAGATAAAATTCGATTCTTTGAAGATAAAAATCGATTCTTTGAAGATAAAAATCGATTCTTTGAAAATAAAAATCGATTCTTTGAAGATAAAAATCGATTCTTTGAAGATAAAAATCGATTCTTTGAAGATAAAAATCGATTCTTTGAAGATAAAAATCGATTCTTTGAAGATAAAAATCGATTCTTTGAAGAAAAAAATCGATTCTTTGAAGATAAAAATCGATTCTTTGAAGAAAAAAATCGATTCTTTGAAGATAAAAATCTAATCTAAATCTAGCTGCCCCCTCCCTCCATCCCAAATGGTCTCTGCTAGCTGGCCCTCCCTCCATCCCAAATGGGCTCTGCTAGCTGGCCCTCTCTCCTTCCCAAATGGTCTCTGCTAGCTGGCCCTCCCTCCTTCCCAAATGGTCTCTGCTAGCTGGCCCTCTCTCCTTCCCAAATGGTCGCTGCTAGCTGGCCCTCTCTCCTTCCCAAATGGTCTCTGCTAGCTGGCCCTCTCTCCTTCCCAAATGGTCTCTGCCAGCTGGCCCTCTCTCCTTCACAAATGGTCTCTGCTAGCTGGCCCTCTCTGATTCCCAAATGGTCTCTGCTAGCTGGCCCTCTCTCCTTCCCAAATGGTCTCTGCTAGCTGGCCCTCTCTGATTGCCAAATGGTCTCTGCTAGCTGGCCCTCTCTGATTCCCAAATGGTCTCTGCTAGCTGGCCCTCCCTCCATCCCAAATGGTCTCTGCTAGCTGGCCCTCTCTCCTTCCCAAATGGTCTCTGCTAGCTGGCCCTCCCTCCATCCCAAATGGTCTCTGCTAGCTGGCCCTCCCTCCATCCCAAATGGTCTCTGCTAGCTGGCCCTCTCTCCTTCCCAAATGGTCTCTGCTAGCTGGCCCTCTCTGATTGCCAAATGGTCTCTGCTAGCTGGCCCTCTCTCCTTCACAAATGGTCTCTGCTAGCTGGCCCTCTCTCCTTCACAAATGGTCTCTGCTAGCTGGCCCTCTCTGATTGCCAAATGGTCTCTGCTAGCTGGCCCTCTCTCCTTCCCAAATGGTCTCTGCTAGCTGGCCCTCTCTGCTTCACAAATGGTCTCTGCTAGCTGGCCCTCTCTGATTCCCAAATGGTCTCTGCTAGCTGGCCCCTCTCTCCTTCCCAAATGGTCTCTGCTAGCTGGCCCTCTCTGATTGCCAAATGGTCTCTGCTAGCTGGCCCTCTCTGATTCCCAAATGGTCTCTGCTAGCTGGCCCTCTCTCCTTCACAAATGGTCTCTGCTAGCTGGCCCTCTCTGATTGCCAAATGGTCTCTGCTAGCTGGCCCTCTCTCCTTCCCAAATGGTCTCTGCTAGCTCTGCAAATCGATTCTTTGAAGATAAAAATCGATTCTTTGAAGATAAAAATCGATTCTTTGAAGATAAAAATCGATTCTTTGAAGATAAAAATCGATTCTTTGAAGATAAAAATCGATTCTTTGAAGATAAAAATCGATTCTTTGAAGATAAAAATCGATTCTTTGAAGATAAAAATCGATTCTTTGAAGATAAAAATCGATTCTTTGAAGATAAAAATCGATTCTTTGAAGATAAAAATCGATTCTTTGAAGATAAAAATCGATTCTTTGAAGATAAAAATCGATTCTTTGAACATAAAAATCGATTCTTTGAAGATAAAAATCGATTCTTTGAAGATAAAAATCGATTCTTTGAAGATAAAAATCGATTCTTTGAAGATAAAAATCGATTCTTTGAAGATAAAAATCGATACCTGACGAAATTTTCGCCGCACTAAAACCATCATATCTCGATTTGCGCTGCGAATCCTGGATCGCGAAGGGCACCATTCGAAAGAGCGCGAAACGTTTTATCTGCCCAAGAAGTTTTAGCTCTCGCGCAGCTTTGCCCAGGCTGCTAGCGCGGTTAGAAAAAACGTCCCGGAAATCGTCCGCCGTGTTCAACAACCTCGAAGAAATGCTATCAAACGACCCCCAAATGGGTTGCAACCGGATTGGCGCCGAGTTGTGCGAACTACTCGAAAATGATGTTCATCTCCTGGTTCGATCAAAATATCCTAGTTGATATATTGCGGTCATTGGCAAAAAGCACCCCAGACAGCACCCCACAGAGCACCCCAAAAGGCACCCCTGGGGTGCTTCCGAAAGCACCCCGGGGTGCTTTCTGGAGCACCCCACCCTCGGCCAGGGTGCTTTTATTTCCACGCAGAGTGCTTTTTTAGAGCCGTATACAGCCGACTTGGAGCCTCGAATAACCTTCGCCCCCATGCTCGAAAAGCAGCTGATTTTCAGCAGCAACGATAGCCAGGCGTCACGAACCGGAAGACGGCCTAGCCGACGGGGCAAGCCACTACGCAATGCTACCATACGGCCGTTTTGGAGCCTCGAATAACCTCCGACCCCTGCGCCAAAAGCCAAGCCGATCTCGTCTTTTTTTGCTGTTTCCAATGATAAACCTTCGATTGTAGCGTCAGATTCCAAATCCAGATGGACCCACTTCCTTCCCAAATGGTCTCTGCTAGTTGGCAGTCTCTCCTTCCCAAATGGTCTCTGCTAGCTGGCCCTCTCTCCTTCCCAAATGGTCTCTGCTAGTTGGCAGTCTCTCCTTCCCAAATGGTCTCTGCTAGTTGGCAGTCTCTCCTTCCCAAATGGTCTCTGCTAGCTGGCCCTCTCTCCTTCCCAAATGGTCTCTGCTAGTTGGCAGTCTCTCCCTTCCCAAATGGTCTCTGCTAGTTGGCAGTCTCTCCTTCCCAAATGGTCTCTGCTAGCTGGCCCTCTCTCCTTCCCAAATGGTCTCTGCTAGCTGGCCCTCTCTCCTTCCCAAATGGTCTCTGCTAGCTGGCCCTCTCTCCTTCCCAAATGGTCTCTCAGCTAGCTGGCCCTCTCTTCTAGTTGGAATCTCAAAAGGAGATTTCGAAAAATGACGCGTGAAAAGCATTCAAATTTCCCTAGCTAAGAAATTTGAAATGTTTTTCAGAAAGTTGCGCCCATTCTTCCGCGATTCAAACGTTTTTGAATTTCGCAACCCCAAAACCTGTCGCATCGCGCGCAAAATGAAAGAATTTCGCGCTGCATTTGCTATTCTTCGACGTGATTGCGTTCTTGTCCTCATGTTTCGGTTTTCAATATCCGAACTTTGTCTAATATTCCTTTTTCAGGGTATTCCGCAACCAAGGGCCCTGAATAGGTCAAGGAATCAAGCCGCGTAGCCAACACGCGTTCAACGGCTTCAACATCGGCCGTCAAATGGGACGATCTCTTCTGCAAAGACAACTTCCCGCTGCCCGACGTCATGCTGCCCGAGAACATGACGCTCGCGCGCAAGGAATGTTTTCGACATCAAGATGTTCGTGTACAACTACCTGCTCGACTTCAAGATGTGCGTGTACAACTACTCGATCTACTTCAAGCCGCCGGTGCACACCTACATGCTCGACTACACGATGTTCGCGTTCAAGGATGTCAAGGTGCCCGTGTTCAACTACTGCCCGCGCTCGTGCTCGTCTACATGGTCAAGCTGCTCGACTGCTGCCTGTGCGCCGTGCCCGTCTACACGTTCGCCGTCAAGTTGCCATGCCTGTCTACACGTTCGCCGTCAAGCAAGAATTAAGCCTTTTCTTTCGCTCGCATTGTTTTTTTTCGCTATTCCCCTCTCCTCTGGCCCTGTCCCGTTCATTTGTATTTCCACTACCCTACCCGCCTACCCTGCTCGGATCACGGACGTCGCAAGGATTCAAGTCAAGCGTGCCCAAGTCGACCTCGCGCAGCGCAAGCCGACTTCATCCAAGGAATCAAGCTCGACTCTTCGCCGACTTCAATTCAAGATCAAAGTCGTGTTCAAGCTCGCCTCTTCGCCCTCCCTCAAGGACCAAGTCGACTTCAGTGCAAGGACAAGCGCGTCTCTTCGCGACTTCTCCAAGGACAATTCGCAAGTACTGAAGGAAGGAAGGATGCGTGCGCCGTGCCCGTTTGTGCCAAGCCAACGTCGCCTACGTCAAGTCAAGCTCGTCACCCCGTCACCTTTCTTTGCGTCGAGGGACCTCCGCTCCCGAGGGGAGGGTAGTTGGAATCCCCTTCCCTTTTCCCCCCTGTTTTTGCCCTGTACGACGCGCAACTCGTTGCGCCCGTACCCCGTCCTCTCTCCACCCGCCGGCCCACCAAATTCTAGTGAGCCTGGCTTTTCGTCATTTTTCCGGGCTCTCGCTTTTCCCTGTCTTCCTCTTCCTCCCGTCTCTCTTCCCCCCTCCCTCTTTCTCTCTTTCCTTTTCTTTTATTAATTCCCCCTGTGTTTTACGTTTCCGTTTCCCCCGCCTTTTGCTTTTATGTTTTTCACCCACGTTAACCTAGGTTTTCGTGTTCTCCCGCTTTTCCCGCCTTTCGCCTTATGTTTTCGCCACACGTTGGCCCATGTCTCTGTGTTCTTTCCCCGCCTTTTTGCCTTTTGTTTTCCCCCACTTCGACCTCGGTTGTTGTGGTTTTTAGCCTTCGTCTTTTGTATTTCCTCCCCGCCTTATTAACCTTCTCCCTCCTCTTTTCTCTGTGTATTCTTCCCCCGTCTGTCGAGCTCAATCTTTCGTCTCCATGAGACGAAGTTCTGAAACCTCGGCGTAAATTTTCCTTTCTCCCCACTACTTCTCATTCTCCGTCTCTCCCCATCGTAGTTTTATCATGTAATAAACTTGTAACACTCTTTTGCCCACAACGTTGAGCATTTGAGCTTCCCCACACCGCCTTGACATTCTTGTTGTTGTGGTTTTCCGCTTGTGCCTCGCCCGTTAGCTTGGCACATACCGTCTTGCGTTTCCTCCTACATAGGAGGTGTGGGCCGAACAACCAGCCAACCCCTGGGGCGTAGCGAAAATAAAGCTAGGTTTCCCAACTTTCTTCCCAAATGGTCTCTGCTAGCTGGCGCTCTCCCCTTCCCAAATGGCCTCTGCTAGCTGGCGCTCTCCCCTTCCCAAATGGTCTCTGCTAGCTGGCGCTCTCCCCTTCCCAAATGGTCTCTGCTAGCTGGCGCTCTCCCCTTCCCAAATGGTCTCTGCTAGCTGGCCCAACCACCTTCCCAAATGGTCTCTGCTAGCTGGCCCAACCCCCTTCCCCAATGGTCTCTGCTAGCTGGCCCAACCCCTTCCCCAATGGTCTCTGCTAGCTGGCCCAACCCCCTTCCCCAATGGTCTCTGCTAGCTGGCCCAACCCCTTCCCCAATGGTCTCTGCTAGCTGGCCCTCTCACCTTCCCAAATGGTCTTTGCTAGCTGGCCCTCTCTGATTCCCAAATGTTCTCGGTTGGCTGGCCCTCTCTTCTTCCGAAATTTTTCTCCTATTACGCGCTTGAATTCTGCACTTCTTGTTGCTGCTTCTGTTTATTCCGTCTTTTCGGCAATAACTTCAACTCAAACTCTAATAAATAGATTTATTTGAGACATTCATAGGAATGGCAGAATCAGTAACGAAAAAGACAGATACACCCACAAAAGACAATTCCCAGAACATCACTACGTAGTCAATAGTCAGCCTATAAAATTCATGAATCGGTCGATGATCCGTCAATCATCGGCAGACGGCGGTTTCGAACGGAATCCCATCGACACCCACTCCTCAAATTGGCACCAGTTGCAGGGTCCTGTAAAAAAATGGATAGAGAGCCGCTCCCGGACTTGGACTTTTTTCTTAGGATCAAATTTAATCAGCTTCTTTTAGGATCGAATTTTTGAAATACAAATATTGGAAGTGTTCCGAACTGGTTTTTAAAACAAAATCGGTTAAAATGGCCTGTCCTTTTGAAATGAAACCCACGTCCTGCACTACAATATGGTGTCGAGCAGCCCGGCGACTTTCTGGCTCGGATCGACAGCCGACTGTAAAGGTAAAATGTGCTTCAGGAAAAATTAGGGGCTACGGGTTACGTTACCCACCTGAACCCCCCCCCCCCCCACCAGGGAAGTGCAAATATGGGTCCTGGCAAATCGCTTAGCACCAATTTGTGGATCATTCTATATGAAACAGATAAGGTTGCCGACGGGGATTCTGAATATCTGGTCAGAATGTGCTAAACGATAAATACAAAAAATTTATGAGCATTTAAAGTTCTGTCGTCATTTTCACCCCCCCCCCCTCCCTCCCTTATGATGCTCTTCGATAGAGGCAGTGCCTCTATCGAAGTCAATCTCTCAATCCAGAGGTCACTGGTTCGAATCTCCGGCCATGCACAGTTTTTACTTTTTGAACTTAGGCAGCTATTTATTTATAAATTATTTAATAGGCTAAATGGGTGCTGTTGGCGAACTGTGAACCCAAACGTACATGCCGAAAATATATAAGGTAGGAAAACTTGGAGCCCCCCCCCCGGTATACTATGTACAAGGTGTCCCAAAAACGAACCACGCCGTGTTACAGCTGATCGGGCCCAAAATTGGACCAGAGGTGTATTAGACCCTAAATAACAACAATCCTGTCTTATGGCTCAAAAGCTACAGTCGTTTTTTTTAGAGTTATAACGAAAATACTGTTTTTGTTTTTTTCTATCCTAAACAGCTTTTTTCCGCTCTCTTCTTGGACTTTGCAACCATTTGTAGCGCCTTCCGGCTGCGGATCCCTAATTTCGCTTAAAGGGATGCCGACGGCATAGTCAATCGGTTACGCGCTGGAAAGAAAATGTCTCTGCGTCTCTCCCCAGGGCGCGCTCTCGGCCCTGTTGGCTTCTTGCCAATTTCTTGATGGGGAGGGGGGCCAATTTGTCGACACATGCCGTCGGCAGCCCTTCAAAAACGTGGGTAATTTTGAGTTGTCAAATTGCTTAAATCGAAGCTTATTTGATAAAGTCCGGACAAAATATCTTAGTGTGAAGAAGGTCTACCGAAACATTTTCATTTTCAAAGTTCATTTTTGCTATAACTCGTGAACTATTATAGCTACGAGGCTAAAAGTCAGGCCTGTGGTTATTTAGGGTCTGATATGATCTGGTCCAAATTTGGGGCGAATTGGATGTAACACGTCAAAATGCCAGATGGTTCGCTTTTTTTTGGGACACTCTGTCTGTCTACCGGGAAATCAAAAAAAGAAAAGTGACAAACCTAAATATTTTAACACAATCCGCACATGCAGGCGCACTGTAGTAGGTGGAAACCGGCTTCTTTCCTTCTTCCCGCGGGCATACTGTGCACCACCCATCCTAGATGAGCTTTAGGGCGCCACGCATTCTAACTCACTCGGTATTCCTTGGGTCGGCCCCGTTTCTTCTTGGGCACCTGAAATGATAGAACTATCATTAAATTGATATTTACATTCAATTTACAGAATGCCGATTTTCATAATGCTGACTATTATAACGCCGATTTTACATAAAACCAATTTTGGCTATTATATTTCATCTGAAAGAAGAAATTAAGATCAGTTTTTCGTTTTTTAGACATTGGTGGGCACTCTTATTTTCGAAACTCATATTTTCGAAACTCATATTTTCTTAGGTTTTCTTTGGTTACATATGCCCATGCAGAGCTTTAAATAGGAGTTTCGAAAATATGAGTTTCGAAAATATGAGTTTCGCAAATCTGGGTTTCGCAAATATGGGTTTCCAAAATATGAGTTTCGAAAATAAGAGTTTCGAAAATATGAACGCAGATCCAAAAACACCGAACATATGATGGGAGTTAGGCTGTCTACTGGGTGTCCCAAAAAAAAGCACCCTCCTCTAGCGGTCCGGGGGAGGCTCAGATCGGGATAATTTTCATACCATTCGAAAGCCCGCGAAAAGGCGAGAAAACAAGCGGGATTCATTTTATGAGATTTATTTTTATACGCTGGATATTCAACGTTTTTCTAAAAAAACAGGTAGGTTTCCAATAGGAATTTCGCGATTAGCATGCAGATCTCGCGTAAATCTGCCGTTTTCATGGTTTTTGGACGTAAAATTTGCTAATAAAAATACATAATAAAGAAAATGAACCCTCCTTGTTTTCTCGCCTTTTCAAGAGCTTTCGATAGATACCTAAACGATGGAAATCGGACACGACTGCGCGCCGCTAGAGGGGGGTGCTTTTTTTTGGGACACCCTGTATTCTTTTCTTTCCATATAGCCAAGTAGCTTTTATATTTTTTTTGATTTTTATAAAACGAAATTAAAAACTATCGAAACCGCTAATACAGTTGATTATTGAGAGCCTAGACTGCATGTGAAAAAATTGGGGCTAACTATGAATTTCAGCCACACGAAAAAAGCGCCAAAATCATTATCATAGGGATCTAGGGGTAACAGGGAGCCTATTTTACTGCACTCATTTGCATACGACACATTAAAAGGCTCATTTCGGACGTTGTCGCGCTCACAACTCCCAATATCAACGGCCTTTTCGTAAGTCAAAAAAATTTGCGACAAAAAGACAGGAACAAAAGACGTAAAAGTTTTTTTTTTGGGACACCCTGTACGCGCTACGTTCGTGTCGTAAAACAGTAGCCGAGGCGAATTCTGGTAACTTTTACACGCTTCCTGGCGCAAATAACGCCTGTACGCCTGTAACATCACCCAGAGATTTATTTGTTCAAAAAACAAAGGACACACAGCAGCAAAGGAAATGAAATACACGTGTCGATTTAAGGCTTTTGTGGTAGTAGTCGAGGTCTAGTTGGAGGCAATGGAGTTCAATTCTTGTTCGGCCGGCTTCCCTGAAAAAGCGGAATACAGGAAAAACATATATTTCATAGAAACTTGTATCACCGTGACATGGTTTTTGGCCTTATTCCGCTTTTTCAGTTCGCTGACGTAGGCTACGCTACTACGCGCTCAAAACAACGCAACACAGAAAAATGATGGCAAAAACTACAATAGAATTTGAAACAGCCCGAAAAACCCGGTTTTTTGAGAATATACCAAGCAAAATATCAATGTGATAATTTATCATGGATTTTTATCAATGTTTTGAGTATTTTTCGATTTCTGAAACCGCCGCCCCCCCCCGCCAAAAAAAATTTAGAAGATAGTTTTACAAAATTTGGAATTTTTGACCTTTTGAGGGCATTTTCATATGGTGAATCATACATTTTGACTAAAAGGTCAAAAACCTTCAAACCATTTTCCAATTTTTGCTGGGTCTTCATATAACGAAAAACTGCTTAAAACACGATACTAAGGTTTTTATATTTTGTTATAGCGACCTACCGGAGCAGTAGCAACGACGGCGGCAGTCGGATGGTGATTCTGGGGGTTCCGAGCAGCGGCAGTGAGGATCGGCGTCGAGTTGAGTTGGGTCTGAACGGTGAAAAATAATACCGGCCCTTTCAAAATATTTAAATATCTAAATGTCAAAATTCGGCTACGGTTTACCTTCCCCCACCCCGCCCCCCGCTAAAATTTTCGATTTTTCCACTATTTTGCGGGTGTTTTTAGCCATTAGATAGAGCGTCAAAAAAACTACTGTAAGTTTCAATCATAGCTCAAAATATTGCTATAAATATCCTACCTTATATAATTTTGGCATGCATCTCTCTGTGTGTGTGTGTGTGTGTGTGTGTGTGTGTGTGTGTGTGTGTGTCTGGATGTCAGTTTCGAGGCCCGATTTCAGGGCCTTCCCGTGCATAAAATGCCCTAATTCTCCGTCACTCCGGGGAATCGACCCTCCTGTTTCCGATGGCGTTCTCCGAATTACGATAAAATACAAGTTTACAAAGCTAACGCCGGTTTTATTCATTTTTGGGGGTCCTTGAAGGCTAATTTGCATAATGCGAAAATTGAAATTTCCTCATTCTTGAAGTTGCGCTCGCGTGTGTGGTCGGTTGGGGAAGGGGGTGGTCCGAAGGACCCAAGCTATCGGAAAGTCAATTTCTCATGCAAGGGCCGCATTCCAGCGCCCATGGCCCGCGAAGCGGGTTTTGGACGCTGGTTGCTATATAAAAAAGTCATAACAAAAACAGTCCTTGAAAACCGGGTCCAAGCGCCGGATTTCGATATTTTCCTCAACTTTTTTAAAGAAAAAGCCTAAATTTAACGTCGAAAATAGGTCAATTCTGATATATGTCCTACGATACCTAGCGTAACCTTGCATGCTAAAGTGCTGACTACTTCAAGGTCTTGAAATTATCAACGAGAGCGGAATGTCCCTTTGAGCTACTAATCATTTCCGGGTTCTGTTCTATTTCGCGGGGGGGAAAAAACTGTGCGGGGGGGAAAATATGTTTCGCGGACCTTGCATTTTTTCGCTATTTTCTCGGGATTTTTGCAACGCCATTCGATAGAGCATCAAAAAATATACTAAGAGTTTTTGTTTTAGCTAAAAATATTGTAATATAAATAAGTTACAGCAAAAACAAAAAAAACTATTGAAACTCCTTCCGGAATGTTAGTTTTCGGCATTTTTGGACATTTTTTCGATATTTTGAACTTGTCATTCGATAGAGCATCAAAAAATATACTAAGAGTTTTAATTTCATCTAAAAATATTGTTTTATAAAATAGTTATAGCAAAAACAAGGTTTATTCGGTGTTTCCACATGGGATCGTGTTGTCGAAAGCTAGTTTTCGACATTTTCGATAACTTTCAAAAATTTCTTTAAAGCCATTCGATAGAGCGTCAAAAAATATACTAAGAGTTTTAATTGCAATTCAAAATAGCATCATATAAAAGAGTTATAAAAAAACTAGGAAAATTTCCCCCCCGCACAGTTTTTTCCCCCCCGCGAAATAGAACAGAACCCATTTCCGGGATTATGGGAACAAAGTTGCCCCCCCCCCCCGATATTGCGCAAGAACCAAATTTCCGAATTGTTACTTTCGACGTGATGATTATTCGAGGTAATGAAATTCGGCATCATGAATTGACATACAGCTGTGCGGATCCCTGGAGAAGAGGGAGGTGCGGTTCCGTTGTTGTCAGTCCGGGCCGGCGGGTCGGTGATCTTCTACAAAGTAAAGTGTGCCCGATCAAGTATTGGAGCTCGTGGCCCCCTGGAGAATTGCTTACCTGTTGTGGAAAGATGTGTTGAGGGTCGCGACACAGCGGCTAAAAAACCATTTTAGCAAAGTGGTTCAGAATACACCAAGGTTGAAAAACCGCGTCGCTGTTTTTAACCCTGGTCGAGGCTCATAAACAGGTTCTTTCGCATTATCGGGGTGATCGTATTTCTTTTCTTAGGAACAAATTTTTTAAATATGAATAGCGGAAGCGTTTCTAAATGGTTTTTGGGGAATCCTAAGCCTAACCTTATAAATTTATAAATTCCTATTAAAAAAATGCAAAATTTTGCAAAAATGCAAATTTTACGCCCAAGAAGGGCCGTTTTTGACCGAAACGTCGATTTTTGGTAATTTTACACAGTTCTTGGAAAGTTTTTCTAGTAAAAATATAGTTTTATTTTACTAAAACATTATAAAGATACTGCCTATTAAGTTACTAGGCGTTTTGGCATTTCCCAGTGATTCCCCCTCCGATAATGCCAAAGAACCCAGCAACCAGTCAATCTTCGATTTCCGTAGTTCTTACCCAGGGGCGTAGCCAGAAAAAAATTTCGGGGGGGGGGCCCCGAAAAATTTTTTCCGAAAAACTCAACAAATTAACGAAAAAACAGCGCCGCAGGCGAAAAATTTTGGAAAAAAGGCTACTTAGCTCTATCAATAGCAGTAAAAACGTGAAAAAAATAGCGCCGCAGGCAGCAAAATTTTTGAGAAAATAAAAATCATAAGGGTCCCCCCTTATGAAATTTTTGGGCCCCGGCCGATTTCGGGGGCCCGGGCCCAGGGGGCCCACCTTACGCTACGTCCCTGTTCTTACCGATGCCCCAAATATTAAACGCAAAAATTATACAAATACATTTACACAATTTCATCCGGAAAAAACGTAATTTACGACGACGTTAAATAATAAATTTCCGGCCGGTGGTAATCAAGTAATAATTTTAAATTAAGCCAATTCGGCTGAAATCAAAATTTCCTAGTAAATTTTTCGACGCTCTATCCGAACGCAGACTTGAACCAGAGCACTGTGGAGCACTTATTCTATCTGGTAAAACGCTACCGTCGCGGGCGATGATGTAGCGGTTATCGGCGTAGGGAGGTACTAAATTACGTGAAATCAGAGAAAATTCTTGGGAATATCTACCTCATTTATGACGAAATCGTCGATGTCGTCCAGCTAAAAACATGGTGTTTTGCAATATCGGGGGGGGGGGGCTTTTTCTTCCGTCCAATTTTCCTAATATAAACAGAGGCAGTGTTTCTGCGCTGTTTTTTTGGCAATTTGGCAAAATCGCATTGTTCTAGCAGCTTTTCTGGCAAAGATTTTTTAAACCCCGATTGTACCTTACAATCGGGGTTTAAAGTAAATCTACTTTGTGCAAGCTGTTGCACTGATGCTGAAGCCATTTTCGTAAGTTGCGAAACGATCATATTCAAAAGGTTATTCAAGTTTTAATAGCGAAAAAACCTCAAAATGGCTCAATTTCAGCAAATTTTTGCCTTTCCCACCCTGAAAGGCTTCATAACTTCTTGAATCTGATCGTTTCGCAGACCTGGAAACCAGGTGCGGAATCAGCGCAAAATTCTGCACAAGATAGTCTTGGCCCCGTACGGAAACTCGACGGGCACTAAAAAACGTGTCTTTGTAAGTTTTTTTTTATATGCTTTTCAACTTGCAACAAACTTAAATTTTACCAAAAACGCTTAGGTTACTAGGCCTCTCTGGAATGGACGGAAAAAACGGTCCCGCCCCCCCGATATTGCGAAAGAAACTGGAATGAAAAAGCAATGTCTGTCCAAAACAAATTGGGTCAGAGAGCTGCGATCGGGCCGAAAATCTGCAAAGTGGGGCCAGGGTAACACTGCAGTTAGTGGGCTGACAGTTTTAAGCAGTTCACACACACACGCACACGCACACGCACACGCACACGCACACGCACACGCACACGCACACGCACACACGCACACGCACACACGCACACACGCACACGCACACACGCACACGCACACACGCACACGCACACGCACACGCACACGCACACACGCACACGCACGCACACACGCACACGCACACGCACACGCACACGCACACGCACACGCACACACACACACGCACACGCACACGCACACACACACACGCACACGCACACACGCACACGCACACACGCACACGCACACACTTTGCCACCCATCTGCAAATCTACGGCTGGATCGGAGCTCGCTGGCGCAATATTGGGACACCAGGTGGTTCTACCTCCCGCTTTCCGGTTTTCCGCCGAAGTTCCTTCTCCTTGTTTCGTAACTAAAAAGAGAAATGCGGTTGGGTTTTGTGTCTGGATTGACCTGCTCCTTCAATGACGCAATTTTTTCTTTCCGGCCGGCCAGTTTCTGCTCATAAATCTCCATCTGCAAATAAAGCAAGTCGTTCCGCAATGATAGCGTGGTGTAATGGCTGAGCACGCATAAACGGTGGGCAGGGGTCACAATTTTCAGTTCTGGACTATTAGCGGGGGACGAAACTTTTCCCTGTGATTCTCTAAAAAATCCACAAAAATTTTGACTTTTTGCTCACTAATGTACAAAAATGAACAAAAAAGGTCAAAATCTTCGAATTTTAAAATTTTTTACAATATTTTGTAACTATCTAGCAATAAATAACTACCAAAAATACTATAAAATGGTGGAAACACAAAAAGTGGATTTGCCCCCCGCCCCCTGTAAAAATGCCCCCCTCCGCTAACAGTCCAGAACCAATTTTTCCCTCACGAGCGAATTGTCCTACTTAGATAGGGCTTCTTTTTAACCTATTCCAAACTGCAAAGCCAATCATCAAAGTAGAAAAAGTTATACTAATTATATACTCTATTTGTATACAAAACACACCTCGTCGGCAATTTTGTCTGCGGCTGCAGCCAATGCTTTAGCTTCCAACGAGATGAACCGCGCCTTCCATATGTGGCCTTCTACTATCTGTTGGACTTCATTTAGTAGTAAAAAAATTGCTACCTCCTCAAGTTCTTCTTTCGACACCTTGCCATGCCCTCCAAGGTATCGACCCTCCCGAATCGCTCGACGAGTCTTCTGAAGTGGTGTTGTACCGGGGAGTAACCAGAAAATTGCGTTCCGCGTTCCGTGTGCGCCAGAACGGTTCTTTCCCTCTAGCGGCGCGAACCAAATTTTTCCTAAGGATCCAATTTTATTAAAAAATACAAAAAAAATTCGTTCGCATTTCCGGCGGAGGAACCAACTTTTTTTTCTTCGAATCTCATTTTTCAAATATGAATGATGGAGGTGTTTCTAAATGGCTTTTTTTACTATTCATCAACGTGAAAACTTTACCAATTTTTCTTAAAAAGCATCAAAACAAGCGATTTTTCGACCAAAAAGGCCGATGTTTGTCGACTTTTCAACATTTTAGAAAGTTTTAAGATAGTTTTACTAGTTTAATATGCTATCTATTAATCCAGCACCATCAAAACACTGTCTTAACCTATTAGGCATGTCTAGCTAGACTCATACAAAAAAAATTCGGTCCCTTTTTCCACCAAAGCAGGCCATATCTCCAACCAAAAAGAACCCCCGAAAAAGATCCCCGCCGTCTCGATAGTGCGACAGAACCCGAATTCCTTTCAATTTCAAAGGTTAACCGTACTTTGTCGTAATCCTTCTTGCGGCGGGCATCTCCTGCAGCTTGCACGCGACCATCCGGATTTTCGATCATGCACGCCTAAAATGTAGATACAGTTTTCCGCCGCAGTACGCTTGCAATACGCTAGCGTGCCCG
This sequence comes from Mesorhabditis spiculigera, assembly GCA_958295435.1. NCBI lineage: Eukaryota > Metazoa > Nematoda > Chromadorea > Rhabditida > Rhabditidae > Mesorhabditis > Mesorhabditis spiculigera. Next base: position 1,209,653 of record CATQJA010002700.1, on the reverse strand, counting down.
CCCCCGCCTTTTACGATGCTACCCGTTTAGTGGTGGCCGGGGAGCTAATTGAAATTTTACTGCCGATAAATTTACAGTGTTTAGTAGTTTTTGATTTCTAGGAAGCCATCAAATATTAATAACATTTGTGGAAAGCTGGTGCTTTCGCAAAATCGAAGGAGGGCAGCCCCACCCTTTTTCCTACAAGTCCAAAAATGCTTCGTAAAGCAACATTAAGTATTGCAATAGTGTTTTGGCCAAGCTTATTAAAATTTCAAGCAGAAAAAGTTTGAAACTTTGGAAAATTTCTGGGAAATTTGGGTCCAAACAAGATAATGAAAAAGTGTAATGATTTCTATGTTTATGAACAGTAAAAAACAGTTGAGAAACAATCACTCTATTTATATTAGAAAAACCAGACACTGATACGACATCTTTTTGTTAATTTTTCAGGCCGTTGCAGTTTAGTTTTCGTTTCGTTCGTTTCGCCGCTTTTCTCCTTAGGCTTCGATTTTATCAATGTAAATCGAGGGCGTATTTTAAACTGTTTTTTTACATCTTCCAAACATCGGGGCCTTACAAGTTTTATTAGAAATGCACAAATTACCTCGTCGTAGCTGGGGGCCGGCTGTTCCTCAACGAGCATTTCGAACTCGTCGAGGTTGGTGTTCGCCATTCGCGCCTCGTCATAGAGGGGAGCGGGACCCTAAAAGGGCAAGCTAGCAAGACCCGTTGCGGACCGCGATACCGTAAATTTCTCTGACGACACCGCAGCCCGGACCTTATGCTTTGTCTTCCTTTTCTTCCTATTCTTCGCCTTCTTGTCGGTGCCCTGAAAGAAACAGGTGAAAAAGACGCCGGCTAGTTGAAGCAGTCCAAAAGAGGCTGGCCATGATGAATCAATTTCGCGTAATCCATTCTCTTACCTTTTCCGGCTTGTGTTCTTTATCCTTCCTCCTTTCCTTTCTGGCCCTTTTATTCTTCTTCTTCTTTTTAGCACTGGTATGCGGCTCCTCCTTCAGCTGCTTCTTTCGCTCCTGGTCATTAGATGCATCGGGTTGCAGCAGCTAAAAAAGGCTATGATAATTTTTCGAATTTTCTAAATAATTTTTCCAGTTAGAAAAGCGATACCTTGGGGGCATTTTCTGGATGCTTTTCTTTTTCATCGATGACGGTAGTTCGGGGCAACACCTCGACATCGTCGGGTACAGCACATTCCTGAAATTCGGGGATTTTTTTGAGGAAGGGGAGGCTAGAAGTGAGTAGTTGGGAGATTCGAATTGAGACACCGAGAAATTCGAACTTCAATGGGTAGCTTCCGACAACATGGGAACACGGCACATCCGAGCAGTAGAATCCGGGTCCAGAAACTCGTCTCGTTCTTGTCGAGGGGCATTTCGTGTCGATTTTCCTGCAATTAATCGAATATAATACTTCGTATTGGGTAATGGCGCCATATCGGGGGGACCAAATTCCTGCCTAGGATCCAGTGTTTCTAATATGAATAGAGGACATGTTTCTAAACAGTTTTTGCTATTCCTGAGCGTCGAATCTTTACAAATTTTCCACGAGTTTCGACTCACAACGTCTTAGATGACATAAAAAATATAGATTTTTCGAGCACGAATCGTCGATCTTTTTGCCCAAATTTCAACAAAAATCTTTGTTTGTTTTGACCGCGGAGTTCTGGACAAATAGGGAAAAATTCGGACAACAAACCAGGCATTGCATTCCGTACTCTTGCTCAACCTTAACCGGCTCGATGGTGGCCGTGGTTGTAATGATTGGCGAGGACACCGTCGGAGCCGTGGTGGGCGTGGAAGAAGTGGAGACTGTTTGGGCCATTGTTGGAGTGAGAGGAGACGACACGTTCCTGGCCGTCTTGGACGTCGTAGGAGAACAGTCGGTCGGCTGTAATTAATGGCATAAAATTGCGTATTACGAAGGACTTGATTTGGAGCTGCTTCTCTAATAATTTTCGCTAGGCCAAACTACGAAAAACGCTTGTAGAACAAACTAAATTTTGGCACTAGCTAGGCATAGGCTAAACAAAGAAAAGTTGGCTACCATCCCCGCTAAAATAAACCGTTCCCCAGCTGGACTCGACGCCCCCTTACGGCGCTAGATAATTGGGTTCATCAGTATTCAAGAAACAATCACTCTATTTATGTTAGAAAAACCAGACACTGATACGACAGTTTACACCGATCATGTCAAAGCGTCGTAAATTTCGACAAATTTCGGTTTCAAGTACCTCAAAACGCCATATTTTTGTTAATTTTTCAGGCCGTTGCAGTTTAATTTTCGTTTCGTTCGTTTCGCCGCCTTTCTCCTTAGGCTCCGATTTTATCAATGTAAGTCGAGGGCGTATTTTAAACTGTTTTTTTTTACATCTTCCAAACATCGGGGCCTTACAAGTTTTTTTTAGAAATGCAAAAATTACCTCGTCGTAGCTGGGGGCCGATTTTCCCTCAAAGAGCATCTCGGACTTGTCGAGGTCGGTGTTCGCCATTCGCGCCTCGTCATAGAGGGGAGCGGGACCCTAAAAGGGCAAGCTAGCAAGACCCGTTGCGGACCGCGATACCGTAAATTTCTCTGACGACACCGCAGCCCGGACCTTATGCTTTGTCTTCCTTTTCTTCCTATTCTTCGCCTTCTTGTCGGTGCCCTGAAAGAAACAGGTGAAAAAGACGCCGGCTAGTTGAAGCAGTCCAAAAGAGGCTGGCCATGATGAATCAATTTCGCATAATCCATTCTCTTACCTTTTCCGGCTTGTGTTCTTTATCCTTCCTCCTTTCCTTTCTGGCCCTTTTATTCTTCTTCTTCTTTTTAGCACTCGTATGCGGCACCTCCTTCAGCTGCTTCTTTCGCTCCTGGTCATTAGATGCATCGGGTTGCAGCAGCTAAAAAGAGCTATGATAATTTTTCGAATTTTCTAAATAATTTTTCCAGTTAGAAAAGCGATACCTTGGGGGCATTTTCTGGATGCTTTTCTTTTTCATCGATGACGGTAGTTCGGGGCAACACCTCGACATCGTCGGGTACAGCACATTCCTGAAATTCGGGGATTTTTTTGAGGAAGGGGAGGCTAGAAGAGAGTAGTTTGGAGATTCGAATTGAGACACCGAGAAATTCGAACTTCAATGGGTAGCTTCCGGCAACATGGGAACACGGCACATCCGAGCAGTAGAATCCGGGTCCAGAAACTCGTCTCGTTCTTGTCGAGGGGCATTTCGTGTCGATTTTCCTGCAATTAATCGAATATAATACTTCGTATTGGGTAATGGCGCCATATCGGGGGGACCAAATTCCTGCCTAGGATCCAGTGTTTCTAATATGAATAGAGGACATGTTTCTAAAGTTTTTGCTATTCCTGAGCGTCGAATCTTTACAAATTTTCCACGAGTTTCGACTCACAACGAGTTTCGACTCACCTTAACCGGCTGGATGGTGGCCGTGGTTGTAATGATTGGCGAGGACACCGTCGGAGCCGTGGTGGGCGTGGAAGAAGTGGAGACTGTTTGGGCCATTGTTGGAGTGAGAGGAGACGACACGTTCCTGGCCGTCTTGGACGTCGTAGGAGAACAGTCGGTCGGCTGTAATTAATAGCATAAAATTGCGTATTACGAAGGACTTGATTTGGAGCTGCTTCTCTAATAATTTTCGTTAGGCCAAACTACGAAAAACGCTTGTAGAACAAACTAAATTTTGGCACTAGATAATTGGGTTCATCAGTATTCAAGGGGGCAATGAAACCCGGGGTGGTTTTATCATGTTTAGAACAGCCGAAACAAATATAAAGAAAAATTCTCAAAAAAAGCCCGAAAAGCGATTTTGGTCTGGCCGCGCATCAATAGTCGAGAACCGAATTTTATGTGAAGCTGCTTCCCAATAAAATTGACGCCTACTATTCCTGTCCGGGTAGTGCTGCTGGTGGAATACGAGGCGTCGCGGTCGACCTTCAATAATTTCGTCCTCGCCCATCTCAACGCGTTCCTCAAACGGTGCCCTAAAAAGCGTGTTCAGACCTGTATTTCGCGCTCCATGCACCAAACAAAGTCTATCTATCCATTTGATTTGGTCGTTTATTTTGTTCTTTGATAATGTTGGCGTGGGTGTGTGCCTCGGCGATATTGGTGTGTCTGTGCGTAAAAGCAACTACTTCTAAATGTCATTGCTTCTAAAACCACTACTTCACAAGGTCATACTTCTAACATTCTAAGTGTCGATTTAGGCATAAATATGGCCAAACGTGCCGAAAAACTGATAATCCGACGTACCAACTTTTAGTAATAGCCTTTTTAAAAGTCATGATTTTTAGAACTAATGACTTTTAGCCGTAATGATTTTAGAAGCAATGATCGTTTTCCTCTGTGCGTCCCTTGACTTACAGGAAAAAGTTCAAGCTGCAAACTTCGATCTGCTGAGCCTTTTGAGATTAAAAAATCCGAAATTCATTTAGGGACCATATACGGGTCATATCTCCCCTAATTAGTCAACGAGAAATCCGAAAACCCACGTTTGAGACGAGCCAATCGTCGCCAGCCAGGGGAGACGCCGCCTTGCGCCCTCTCGAGCTCCGCTTGGCGGCGCAGAACGAGATACTCGAGCTGAGCAGATCAATTGTAACGCAAGGAATAGTGTGCCAACCCTCTCTTGCTCAGAACGCAGGCGAATCTCGCCTCGACGCAAAAGGTAGCGAGCTTGCCACATCTGCAATCATCACTTTTGACAATAAACTCAACTTTAGTTTTTAAAACTGAAGAAAAGTAAAAAAATTTCCGAAAAATGTTGGCTTGTTGATCAAAATTTTTTATATATAGTAGGAAACTCCAAAAAACCGACGGCTGAGACGAAGGGGAGCAGTGAGGGCCTCAGCTCAAACACCGACCGAGCACAGGGTTTGCAGTAATCGCGTAAGTTTGCATCCTGGACCGTCTAAAGGCGTAAAATTAGCCGGATAACGACAAAGTTAACTTACTTCGCCGAAGGGCGATGGCATTGACGGCCGGGCCGGCGCGCCGACGGGTAGAGCGAGAAAATGGTCAATTTCTCTGCAGCTCACTTCGCAGCAAGACATGCAAATTTAAGGTTTTGGTTGCATGCAATTTATTGGACGGTTAGCCGGGGAGGGGAGTCCAAGTTCGCCCAATAGTAATATTTCACGCTGTCTTACGTAATTACACTTCATAACTGACCCGATAACTATGTGGGTGGCCGGCCTTTTGCAATTTTTGTCGCAATTAACGCCCCTTGCCGCCCCACCCTCCCGCCTGCTGGGTTCATTTGATACAAATATCCGTCGAACTTTAATACTCTTCGGTTTTTACAGCCCATGATTCGTCAGTATCACCGCCTGTCAGATCTATGGGAAAGCGCGCACGAGAGGGGCCTACCCCAGGGCCCCCGCTCTTCTTTCGCTCAAAGCGTTCCCCTGATCGTATTTCCAAAATCGCCGCGATAGTTCGATAAAGAAAATAAGTATGCACATTTTCTTAGGAAAATTTTATACGCTGAAGTGCTGGGAGCGTTTGTTAAGATATTATTGTTTGTTTGTTTGTTTGTTTGTTTAGATTTTTATTATTTTTATTATTTAGTTATTAAAAGTATTAAAGTCTTTTAAAGCTCGTTACTTGATCGTCAGTTGCCCTATCCTTACGTGTTACTCTTTCTCTAATGGCTGACTCACCAGTTTGCTATCAATTTCATTACAGTTCAGCCGGGCGATCGACAATCAGTGAACCTCGTCTGCCACAATTTGCCTTTCTCGAAGCCGCGAGAATCATCTGCGCATCAGCGAGCCACAATGGGTCGAAGAGCGGAGATAAAACGCGCCAATGCCCAGGTACCGCTTCTAGGCTTTTTCACTGGTTTTGTTTTTTTAGCAAAAGGATCGGGATCACCATCCAAAGACCCACCACATCAACCATCACCATCATTCGCGACACGGCGAGCCCGAACCGCAAGCCGGCTGCCCGATACCCGATACCGTGGTTGGAAGGGTGTGTTTTAGATTATTAACTTTCTCGGATATCTTGATGTATTTTCATATGCGTTAAAAACTACTGACTTTTGACTGTTTGATGCCTAACGTTGGCCCATCGCTCCGTGGTGCCTCAATAATGAAAATAAGCACCATTTAGCTAGCTAGACAGTTTGATTTTTTGAAAAGTGGATTTTTGGTCCAAAATAGCGCTTATTTGAATTTTCTGATAGTTTTTTGTGATATTTTAGTAACCAAAAACTACTATGAAACTCTGGCAATTTTGCTAGGTAAGCGTTTGTCACCCCAGTTAGAAATTATTAAAGAAAATAGAAAAGGAAAATTAATTGAAAGACATTTTTTAGTGCCAGTGCCCGAGGGAGAGGAAGGCAGAAGATTTACATGCACCAAGAATGAATGCCCATACTCGAAACAACTGGTTCACGACAAGTGCTTCGACGAATACGAGGATCACCTCGTCAAGGTCCTTTCAAATCCAGGTGCTTTTTAGCTCCCCTTTAAAACTTTATACTTTTTTTAGGGGCTGGATGGACAAACAGCGCCGGCAAAATCTTTGGGAAAAGAAGGGCCAGGCGCTTGTAGGAAAAGTCTGCAGGTACTTTCTGGATTTTGGTATCATGCATTCCCTTGTTTTTAGATGTCGATGCGGGCTCGGACTCGTGTTACGTGACGAGGCTCACGATGTTCTGCGCGAGGTGTGAATTGTTTGCATTCTGAAATTTTTGTTGTAGAAGCGCGAAAAACTGCTCGAGGAACAGCTAAACGCCGTGCAGAAGTGCAAGAAGAAGAAAAATGAGAACGCTTTACCGCGGCTCAACCACGCCATCAAAGGGCAGACGCTGTTTCCGGAGCCGAAGGAAAGGTGATTGCATTTTTGAATTCTGATCTGTATGTATCGTGACGGTCTCGATTCTACGTTAACTTTTGTATTTAGGAAACGTCGCCATCGCAACTATTCCGATGCCGAATCGGACTCATCGTACGCGAGCGAATCTTCGCCGGTATTCACAGCACGATTTATCAAGTACTTTTCTAATTTCAGAACCTCTACACTCGTCGCGAATCGCAAGACGTTCCCGCAACTCCAGCCGCCTCGGAGCCCTCGATATGGGCGACCCAGTGACACGGGAAAGAAACCGTATGACCTTTTCACATAAAGTATTACTTTTTTAGAGTCTTCTGGGCTTTTCTCCGAATCGTGTTACGAATCTGGGTCGGAAGCTGCTTTTGCGGAGGTATGTATTTCCGGATTGTTCAGAATAGTTTTTAGGCTTTGCAACGCAAATATGAGCCTGCTCCCCCGCCGGCCCCGCTCAAGAAGTCGTTCGCTGCGGCGGCTTGTCGTCGTGGCGCCAATGGTTAGCCGGAAGGCGTTAAATCTATCTATTTTTTGTTTAGGCAAAAAGACGCCTACCTCGCGCACTTCGCCAATATTCCCCAGCCCGCCGCCAAGTCAACCCAAGACGCGGCCACCGTCGGCTCCACATTCGCCCAAGTCGCGCCCGGATTCAGCGGTATTTTTTTTTGTTGAAATCGGGAAAACAATAATGCCTTTCCTCTAAATTCTGAGGAAAATGTTTTTTTTTAGTTGCTGGAGCTCGGATCAGAATCATCGTTTGTTTCATAGCTCGCAACTAATTTTTCTAGGCAAATTTTGCTTTTGATCTTGACTATATTTTTCGTTTTGCACTAGATTTTTTTCTTTGGGCTACCCCGGCTTGCAGTTTGCGCTATTTTATTTATTTTTCTACCATTTCTACCATACGAATTTTGCTGTTTTAGGCTGCCAGCCGCCGCTTTGTGGCGGCTAGTCTCAACACCCTTGCCGGCGGCATTGACAGGACGGACAACACCAAGGGCCTCAGCCCGTTCTCGACACCAACTCCGACCCCGACGGCGGCTTCGATGCCCCCGGAGCAGTTCACCAAGCTATTGGTAATATTTTGATGAGATTTTTTGTTTCTATCTACGAGTCGTTCTCGGGGCCGGCTGCGGTGTTGTTAGCAAAAAATTCCCATTGTTTTCGAGTGACTCATCTGACTGTCCAGATTAGAAAAATGTCGTATTCATCAACAATTGAGTATTCGGAAAATATCGTTCTAACTGAAAACGCAGGATAACAAAAGCATTATTCGGCTATTTGCTATGATAAGTGCGAAATTCAGAAGGTCCACATTTCATGATATCGAAATTTCTCTGATTCCTGGGGTTTGAATTTTCGACATTTTTAAATTAACCCGTATTCAGCACCTAGTCTACATCCCATCTTTTCAGGGCGACAAGCTAGAGCAGTACAGCGCCCAGGTGGCGATGAGTCAATGGGAGCTGACATCTACTCAACAGCCATCGATCCCACTTCCCCCGCTGCCACCTCTTGCTCCGTTGCCGCCGCTGCTACCGCCAACAATCACCCATGCGCCACCGCCCAAACCGACCGCACCCGCGCGTTCCGCGGTGCCCAAGTCTCCGGCGAAGAGCTATCGCGTCCAGCTGCACGGCGATCCCGATGAGGTGGATAGTTGGGAAGAGGTTTTTGTATCTTCACGTCGCAAAATAACTCGATTTTAGTACGTGCACGAATGCGAGACGTCCGTCAACAGCAGTGGCATCAACTATGAGACGCCGCTGGTGTCGCCGATGCTGCCGCCACTTGCTGCACCGAAGGTACACTATGAAGCTGGTTTTTTTGTGGAGAACTGTCCTATTTTTGGAGTACAAAAAAACTTTCGAAAAACAGAATTTCGCATGGTTTGCTTTGCTTTTTCTAACCCTTTGTGGCCCTCTACTGTAGTTGGACGCAAAAATTTTGAAATTCTGTTCTTAAAAAAAAGTTATTTGGACAAATTCTAAAAATTTAATAGGTCTGTGTTTTACAGGTGTCCGGCACGTTCACGTTGCTGCCGAAAATCGCCACACCGCCGCCACAAAAGGACCAACAACTCGCGGCTTTCCCGATGGCTTCTCTCCAGAAACCCGCGGCGCCGATGATCTAGCTGGACGACTACCGCCCGTTCGGTTGCGGCACGCCGCCCGGTTTCAACTCGTTGCCCAAGAAAACTACCGAGTATGTGCCGAGGGCTGTCAAGCAATCGCCGGTGACGAACGTATTCCCGCCTGGAATAAGCCATCCGCCGGTCGTCTCTCTGTCGATGCCCGAGCCGCCAAAGGACGACATCTACAGCCAGGTTCTAGCCATGCCCTGGCCAACGCCAAGCGGTCCATCACCAGGGATTGAGGTGTGTTTTGTTGGAATTCTGGGTTCTGGCCACTTGGCGGAGGTGGAAACTCACTTAATTTTTTTATATAATATCTTGCTAACAAATTTTTTATAGACGATAGGGAAAGTTCTTTTTTACCGCCCCCCCCCCGCTAAGAGTCAGAACCGAATTCTGACTCTTTTTGTTTCAGTTCCAGCCGATCTTTCCGCCAACGCGCTCCGAGCTGCTCAGCGACTGGCCAACGTTCGTCCCAGACATTCATCGGTACATAGAGACATTTACTGATTTCCCATTTTTCACTTCAGGCCCCACTTCAACTTCTCGGAAACCGCGGCCGACGCACGGAGCCGCATCGATGTGCCGAATCTTTACATGCCCGAGCCGACGGTGGAACCGAGGGCCGCCGCGCCACCGCCAATTAAGGTTGGTTTAGGGTGGTTTCGATAGCCATTGAATTTCTCATTTTGAAGTCGATTTCTGACTCTTTTTACTCCTAAAATGTCGCGGCTTGCTGGTGGTTTGGCGCTATTGCAGTCGGGGCAACAGTTTATGGTAATTTTCGGCAAATTCCATGCGTTCTCACTCTATTAGCTAGCCGAATCTGAGGATTCCCTTACTTGTTAGCTTTGCCAAAGCTCCACTTGCCGCCGCCGGCCTCGGCTTAACTTAGAAGTAAATTCTCCTGGTTCTACTAATTCTAAAATTTACCGGAGTGGACCTAGTGACCTGAAATGACTATCATATAATTCTAAAATTTACCGGAGTGCCCCTTGTTGCGTGTTCTTAAAATTTTGGGGGATTTTGAGATTTTTATTTGCGCACGCTAACTTCTTTTTTAGCCACCCGGGAAGCTGCTGACCGCGCAGCCTTATCAGCTGTTCAGCGGCCCTTCGCTGCTCATCGGCGAGACGCTCATGGCCAACCGAAATCTGCCCAACAAATTCTAAGGTGCGTCCGATTTTCCGTCGCTCAAATATTTGGTTCAGGTTCTGCAACGTCGTCAAGAAGGTGTCCAACGAGTCCTCACAATTCAACAACCACAACAAAGCGACCTCGGCGACGACGTTCGGCCGGCTTCTCGCTTCCTCCTGCTCGTCTGCCAGTGTAACGAAATAATGAATATCTACTAATACAACGAAATAATGCATAAAGTTATTTATTTATGCTCGCCGCAATCAATACCAGTATTTCGTTTCATTCCCGGGCCGTGGCCGTCACCCTCTCAAAATCACCTGGGATCTCGAAGAATTCGGCATCCGAGTAGTGGGCCTCGTCATCGAGTTGACGCCAGAATTTTAGTCGGAGAAAAAGACCTGGAATTTTTTGAATAGAGTTCGAAGGCTGTCTAAAGCATTTCACTTTAAAAATAAAATCCGGAACTCAACGCTTTTCTCCTATTTCGAGCGTTTAATTTAAGGAGTTTCAGTCGCTCCTAAATTTTCTATTTTGTGCGGCTCCTTAGCGATCATTTTTGCGCGCATTTGAGTACTCTATGCAAAAAGCATAAAAATTAATTAGCCGAATTTAGTTGAAATAAATATTAATGGAAATCATTCAAATAGCATTAATCAAGAAGATAACGCTATAAAAGTACATTACATTACCTGTCAGCGCTCCGGAAAGTAAGGAAGCGCCGAGGATGATGAACATTGCGGCGAGTTGATGAGTCGCCTGAATAGCATTAATTGCAAACATTCAATAGATTGTAGATGTTTTAGAATGATGAAAGGAGTGAATGCGGCACCTTTTTCTCTGAAAAGTTCCACGCTTCTATAGTTACGTTGGCAATATGCTTTCTATGGTCAACTCAAAAGTCCGGAGTTTCCGAAGGCTCCTATAGATGGCACGTTAAACCGATCGATATTTTTTTTGACTAGTGGTTTGATAGCGCATTCCGAGAGCTTCATTTTGATACCCTTCATGTCCCCCTAACTCATGAAAATAGCCATGATTTTCCTCTTCACATTTTTTTACTTTTCAAAAATTAAAACTTTTTAAAGGGATAGGGGTGGCATTGGTCAATCGATTACGCGCGGGAAAGAAAATGTCTCTGCGCCTCTCCCCTGGGCGCCCTCTCTCGCCGCTGCATCTGTTGAACCCCCCTCCCCAAGGGGGTCAACAGATGCCGTCCTCATCTCTTTAACGACGGTCAAAAATCGTAAAAACAACTTGCGTTTATTCTTCATGCCCATCATATTTAAGCATTCGGGCATGGTAGCGATGGTCCGATTCGCTTCCGTTCGCCAGATATTTTGACCCAAACTTCACTTTTTTATGGGACTCACCTATAAAAAAAAGTGAAGTGACGATGAAATACTGGAATATACTGAAAGACGACATACAATTCTTTGTAGTGCTCGTTGTATCTTTGGCGGTTACCCCATCTTTCCTAAAACACAATATTTCACCAAGTTTCCTAGTCGCGATGCCGCTGTCAACAAGTGTGTTTCACCGTTGGCTGAAAAGCAGCGATAAAGTTTTTGCCTAAAAGCTGCTTTAACCTAATTACAGAATGAATAGCAATAATAATTTTAAACAAGTTTGAATGGCACCCCGTCGGGTCGTAAGGTTCATTCGCACACCAAAATTATCAGCAAAAATCAACACAAAACCCACAAAAACTTGACGATTTTGAGGGTTTTTAATAAAACGTAACTATATTTTCAGTTGAAAACTATCGAAAAACCTAACAAAATTATTAAATTTACCACGACGATTTCGTATTTTTTAGCAAAATTTTTAATTTCTGAGGTGTGATCCCCCCGGTTCCCAGTCACCTGATCGAAAATCGCCTGATCGAAAATCGCCTGATCGAAAATCGTCTGATCGATAATAACTTAAAAGTAGTTTAGGCCGATAAGGCGAAAGCTCGAAGCTCGATAGATTGAAAGGCGGCTGCTAGTCCCGGTTAACCGATAATTTCTGGTACGTTGATTCTCAATTTTCCATTGGCACTTTCGAATCACAAGGGAAGTAAAGGATGACGACAAAAATCGAAACCAGACAAATTCAGGAAAACGTTGCGGAAAAAATGGCCTTAGACCCGATCCGAATGGATACAGTAGCCGGTTGTACAGTTTTTGAAATATAGCGGATGATCGTTGTGTTTGCTGTTTCGACAGAAATTTTGAAAAGGGGTACTTTTGCATTATGGGGGGGGCGTAATCCGGGGCAGGGAAAGCCGAAGTTTTTTTCATAAGTATTACATTTTTCTAATACGCAAAACCTTTAAAAATACATGTTAAGGTCGTTACAAGTAGAAATTTTTCGACGATGGCGATTATAAAAATTGAGTTTTCCCTTTTTTTGAGTTTAGCTTTTATCGTTTTGGACTAACAAGGGACAGTTTTTTGGTAGATGCGAAAGTACGATAGATTGAATGGCGGCGGTTAGTCCCGGTTAATCGATAATTTCTGGTCCGTGGATTTTCGGTTTTCCAGTGGCACGTTCGAATCAAAAGGGAAGGAAAGGATAAAGACAAAAACGGAAACCCGAAAAATCACGAGAATGTTTCGGAAAGAATGGCAATGACAAAAAACATCTAAAAATTAAACAAAAAAGTAAAAATTAAGTATTTACTGGCGAAATTTAAAGCAACAGATAATCCATTACACTTGTAGAAAATATTACTTATTTATTTATTTTGAAAAAAGCTGCAACGTAATTTTTTAATCGCAGCAATTTATGCCTAAAAGGTTTTTTGTACTTTGCTTTTAACAAATTTATAGTATTTCAAACCCCTAATTTTTTATTAAATAATATAAGTTTCTTAGTATATATATTTTCTATATAAGTTATAAAGTCACTTAAGTTGACCGCCGCAGCCGGAAATTTGGAAAGCTTTTTCGCTATAACTTTTTAGATTACAGTATTTTGGGCTGTATTAAAAATCTGAGTCTGTTTTGTCAATGCCGTAGCCAAAATCCCGACAAATAGATAAAATGTCGAAAAATTTCACGAATTTCCGGCAGCCGTGGGGGTAAGGTAAAGTGTAGCCAATAATAATGATATTTTAATTTTAGGTACGGCTTCTCGGCGCTGTCCATCAACCTCTTGCTGTCCGTAATCTCAATCGAATGGGCGTTGCTCATTCGCGGTTTTGTATCCGACGATTTCCGCGCACCTGGCAAATTCCAGATTGGACTCGAGAGGTTGGAGCATTTCGGGAAATATGTTTCAATTTTTTGGGCATGGACGACCAGCCGACAAGACAGTAATGCCAGATATCGCGCGCGCCAAATCGTGTTCGATTTTGACAATATAGGACTCTATCAAAAGCCCTCCGAGGACTTAGAGACCTCTCTAGCATTTCTCTCAGATCTTCGAGATTCGCGAATATTGCGCTCGATTTTGGCATTTTTCATGCGAACGTAACACGTTTATTTCACAAAAAGTGAATGTAATCGCCTTACGCGCCACACCAGATCCGCTTTCTCAAATCGCTTTCCGAAAGCGGTCGTCGGGTTGCGAGAAAAGGGTTAAAAATTGCTAAAATTAGGATTTTTGCAAAGAAACCCTATATATCGGAAAGGCATCAGAAATTCGTGCGTTTAGCAAAATATAAGAACATTTAAGCAACATTCCCAAATTGCAAAAATCGAAGAGCACTGCCGGAGTGGCCCTTCTGCGAGCATTCGATAGATGCCTAAAAATCGGCCGAAATGGGGGAATATCATAGAAAACTAAAAATTCTCTCTAGCGCTTTAGATGAGGTGCCATACCAACATTTTGCGCTAACTTCTGAAAATCACTATGAATTTCAACAAATGCATGGTCCGGCACCAGGGGCGTAGCCAGAAAACAATTTCGGGGGGCCCCCAAAAAATTTTCCAACAATCTCAAAACATTAACGGAAAACAGCGCCGCAGGCAAAAATTTTTGAAAGAAAGGTTACAATCCTACCTTATATAATTTTGGGGTGTATCTCTGTGTGTGTGTGTGTGTGTGGATGTCACTTTCGAGGCCCGATTTGAGGGCCTTCCCGTGCATAAAATGCCCTAATTCTCCGTCACCCGCGGGAATCGACCCTTCTGTTTCCGATGGTGTGTTCAGAATTTCGATAAAATACAAGTTTACAAAGTTAAAGCCGGTTTTATTCATTTTTGGGGGTAATTTGCATAATGCGAAAAATACAAATTGCCTCATTCTTGCCAGTTGCCCTCCCCGGTTTGGTCGGCAGAGGGGAGGGGTCCGAAGGACCCGAGCTATCGGAAAGTCAAATTTCTCATGCAAACGCCTGATTCCAGCGCCCAGGGCCCGCGAAGCGGGTTTTGGGCGCTGGTAGCTCTATAAATAGCCGTAAAAATGTGAAAAAATAGCGCCGCAGGCAGCAAAATTTTTGAGAAAATAAAAATCATAAGGGTCCCCCCTTATGAAATTTTCGGGCCCCGGCCGATTTCGGGGCAGGGGGGGGGGGCGGGCCCCCGGGGCCGGTATTACGCTACGTCCCTGTCCGGCACCCATGCTGTTGAACCGGCTCTCTTTGAAACATCGAACAAAAAGTTTCTCAGATACTTCATCTGAAAGCGCTTTTTTTGCTGAGCAAGATCAATTTTTGCTTATTTTGTCTCTTACGATTTTTACAGGGGCTTAAAGATGCAATTTTTGCCCCGAAAACACCCTAAAATGCGCTGTAACTTTTGAAATAAGGACATTCTGCAAATTCTGAAACCAGATTCGGAAGCAGCAAAAATTCTGCACAAGATAAGCTTGGTATCATCCAGAATTTCCATCCTGACCAAAAACACTTTACTGTTAGCAGCCCGTTTTGCACAGGCTCAAACCCTTTGTTCGCAATTTGTTCGCTAGCGTGGGGGGGCCGCTAGCGAACCAGAACGAAAACCAAAAGATGTTTCCAAAAATCGTTAGTCTTGTGAGTCCTGATTTTCAATTACAGCGACTTAGAGCACTTTCCCGAAAACTTGCTCCATTTTCAGCATCAACAATATCTACACGGGAGTTCGATCGACTGGTAGCGGAGGTCGCGGCTATTCGTATGGGGTTCAGGTAAAAAAGTGAAATCTTAAAGTTACTCGGGAATTTCTTAAAAGTGAAATGAAAAAGATCGGCACTTCTGACGCAAAAAATCTCAAGTGGAACGGTTGGGGGTCAGGCTTTAACAAATTTTTTCGAAGCGGTTTTCAGAGAAAAAGGTGCCGCATTCACTCCTTTCATCATTCTAAAACAGCTACAATCTATTGAATGTTTGTAATTAATGCTATTCAGGCAACTCATCAACTCGCCGCAATGTTCATCATCCTCGGCGCTTCCTTACTTTCCGGAGCGCTGACAGGTAATGTAATGTACTTTCGTAGCGTTATTTTCTCGATTAATGCTATTTTTAATGATTTTCATTAATATTTATTTCGACTAAATTTGGCTAATTTTATGCTTTTTTACATAGAGTACTCAAATGCGCGCAAAAATGATGGCTAAGGAGCCGCACAAAATAGAAAATTTAGGAGCGCCTGAAACTTCGTAAATTAAACGCTACGAAATAGGAGAAAAGCGTTGAGTTTAATATTTTCTTTTGCAGTTTCCAAATGCTTTGGACAGCCGTAAAGCACCTTTCTTGTAAAAAATTGCGTGCTATTTCAGGCTTATTTCTTCGACTAAAGTTCTGGCGCCAACTCGATGACGAGGCCCACTACTCGGATGCCGAATTCTTCGAGATCCCAGAGGATTTTGAGAGAGTGACGGCCACGGCCCGGGAATGAAACGAAATACTGGTATTGATTGCGGCGAGCATAAATAAATAACTTTATGCATTATTTCGTTGTATTAGTAGTTATTCATTATTTCGTTACACTGGCAGACGAGCAGGAGGAAGCGAGAAGCCGGCCGAACGTCGTCGCCGAGGTCGCTTTGTTGTTGTTGTTGAATTAACTATTTTTATTAGTAAAAAAATCTTGACGCTCTGTTAAAATGCGGCGGTGAAAGAAACGTACAGTCTAGATTCAAGGGCCGCAGCCACGCATCAAATATCTGAACAATTTCGTGAAACACAAAAATTTAATGCCTAAAATCGTGGAATTTTTAAGATTTCTAGAGTTCCTTGTGTTACAGATTGTATTCTTTATTCTATTCGGCATTTTCGCCCGCTACGACAATGAGTCGATGCCCTCAAGTGGGAATCCGGATACGGAGAACCCGCCCACCGTCACCGCCATTTATCCGAGTCGGTTGAATTTTAATGTTACGAAAAAATGCCCCTTTGTGGAAAATAATAAATAAGTAGTGCTGACTCTCTTAAAGGGTTGCCGACGGCATGTGTCGATCCCCCCTCATCAACAAATTGGCAAGTAGCCAACAGGGGAGAGAGCGCGCCCAGGGGAGAGGCGCAGAGACATTTTCTTTTCCGCGCGTAACCGATTGTCTATGCCGTCGGCATCCCTTTAATGTATTTGTGTGGTCCCGGATTCAACTCGAAGGGGAAAGGAGCTAGAGCTTACAAGGGAACCACCTAAGGTCAAGGTGGCGTTTCGTTATGGGACCCAGCCTATTTTGTGTAGAATTTTTTGCTGATGCCGAACCCGCTTTCAATTTTTGCTAAATAGCCCAATTTAAAAAGTTATGGCGATTTTAAGGTCATATCTGTGCCCGCGGGAAGTCATCTGTCACGATGCCCAACTTTTTTATTTTAAAAGGGTAGTCGATTTTTAATAGCCTATCTTGTAGAGAAATTTTTTCTGATTCGATTGGTATATTTCATTAGTGCGCTACGACCTATTGACGATCACTTACGGGGGTGTGAAATAGGCAATTTTTCACCATTTCCCATACAAAAAACGGAGTCCATATATGTCCATAATCGTCGATTTTTTCAATTTTCAACAATTTTAAGTTAAATAGTTCATTCGATAGAGAAAATTTTTCTGAATACGATGGCGATATTCGTTTTTGAGGAATCAGACGGGAAAGGCAAGATAAATGACTTTGAAGTTCGAAAATTTGGGAAAAAATGGAACTTTGAAACGCTATAACTTTTTAAATTGGGCTATTTAGCAAAAAATAAAAGCGGATTCGAAATCAGCAAAAAATTCTGCACAAAATAAGCTGCGTCCCATAACGAAAGGCCACCTTGACCTTAGGTGGTTCCCTTGTTAGCTCTCTTCAGATTCGGATAGAGCGTGGTCAGAAACCCTCAAACTGGTAAAAATTATGAAAAAGGTTTAATTTAAATGATTAAAATTTTTGCGCATCTTTTGATATGACTTTCAGCTTACAGCAAACTTTCCATCTTGACGAAAACCCGGAAAAACCCTTTTTGGACTACGCGATATTCCTATGTTCCGGTCATTTTCGCGCTTCGCAAAGTATTACAAAAATGATCAGCGCCTCAAAGTAGATATTGTCCTGAAGTCTAGATTCCTATATTGAATATTCCTATATTCCGCTTTTTCTGGGCGCCGTACCGAACACCAACTGATGCCCGATCCATTCAACTACCACCTCGAGCCGCCCTACCAAAACCCTAAATCTTGCTAGCATCCGTGTATTTCCTTTCCTTTGTTCCTGTGTGTCCTGTGTTCGAATAATAAATCGTCTGGGTGGCGTTACAGGCGGGCAGGCGTTAAAACTTTTTTCTTTTACAATATTTTGCTTAGAAAATTCGGCTGCACATAGCTGTTATGGGCCCCCAACACTAGTAAAAATTTGGTGCTGATCGGATGCAAGACGGCCCAATATTCGTATATAAGTCTATTCAGGGCGCCATGCCGAACAAGAATTGAACTTCGCTGCATTCAACTACCACCGCCAGCCGCCCGCTAACCTAAATCTTGCCAGCATAGATGTATCGGTGTATGTGTATTGAATTCCTTGTGATTGTGATGATTCTCCTTGTGATTTCCGTGTTTGAATAAATCGTCTGGGTGGCGTTACAGGCGTGCAGGCTTTCGCCAAGCCCCAATAAATCTTTGCTAGTCTGCCCGCCTCTGCAACTCTACCAGTTCCCAAAGATCCTCTGCTAGGTTGCCCTCTTCTCATAATAATATAAAACGTAATAAAACATTATTTTAGTCAAAATCTGATATAAGTAATCTCGAACTCAAAAATTATTATTTGGTTTAGTGTATCAGGACACTCACGTGATGATCTTCGTCGGCTTCGGCTTCTTGATGACGTTTTTGAGGCGGTGAGAAAATTACTTTAGCGTATTTTTTACGTTACTATTGACCATTTTTTTAAAGGAACGGAAGTATGTGATTAAGGATAATCCACATTACATTTGTAGAATACCTTACTTAATTATTTACTGGAAAAAAGCTGCAACATAATTTTTTAATCGCAGCAATTTATTCCCTAAAAGGTTTTTTGTACTTTACTTTTACCAAATTTATAGTATTTCCAACCGCTAATTTTTATTAAATTATATAAGTTTCTTAAAACTAGAATAAGGTTACTTAAGTTTACCGCCGCAGCCGGAAATTTCGAAAACTTTTTCGCTATAACTTTTTTAGATTACAGTATTTTGGGCTGTATTAAAAATCTGAGTTTATTTCTGTAGCCAAAATCCCGACAAATAGAGGAAATGTCGAAAAATTTCAGGAATTTCCGGCAGCCGTGGGGGTAAAGTAAAGTGTAGCCAATAATAATGATATTTTAATTTTTAGGTACGGCTTCTCGGCGCTGTCCATCAACCTCTTGCTGTCCGTAATCTCAATCGAATGGGCGTTGCTCATTCGCGGTTTTGTATCCGACGATTTCCGCGCACCTGGCAAATTCCAGATTGGACTCGAGAGGTTGGAGCATTTCGGGAAATATGTTTCAATTTTTTGGGCATGGACGCCCAGCCGACAAGACAGTAATCCGGTACCACATCCCCGGCGAACTTCCTCCTTTTAGTCGGTCGATGGCAGCTTGCCGACGGGCGATCCCAAAGATGAGCTGAGCAAATGATTTGTAAACAGCAAGAATTGTTCCCAAACCCCGTCCTCTTCGCCGCGCAGATCAATAATTGCCCGCCTCGCCAAATATCGCGCGCGCCAAATCTGAAATTGTCGTTCTAGCTTTGGTGGCTGCCTAATTTTTTCAATAAATAACGGATGCGGGTTCTTGCGTATTCCCGGGAGGGTGGGGGAGGGGGACTTTTTTTGCCCAAATCTCAAATTTTTCTTTATCGATTTTGCGAAAACGCGTATCTATAAAGCCTCATAATATTTCCCCCATAAAGTGGTTTCATATGGTTTTTAGCAAAATTTAAGCGTATTTGAAACGGAGAAAACTTTTTAAAAAGTTAGAAAAACGCTAGAGAAAGCCGAAATTTGGTCATTGCGGACCGGCTTCCTTCATGCGGCTTCCGGCCGGCCGCGGCGGCCGTTTTGCCATGTCTGATTGCGGTTAATCCCGTGGGCTTGAGCCATCAATTTGCATGCAGATTTTGGAGAAAATCTGCAGTCTTCATGGATTTAGGGCCTAAAATTCGTGAAGTAAAATGTCTAGATGAAAATAACGGTTTCTCGTTCGTTAGCGGGGGGGTAATTTAATACCATAGATGTTTCAATATTTCATTACTTTGGGGGATTATATCATCACCACCCGGTAGTGCATCAAAAAATATATTAACAAGAAACCACCTCAAATCAAGGTGACGTTCCGGTATCGGCAGGTATTAGGCAGCCACCAAAGCTAGAACGACAATTTCAGATTTGGCGCGCGCGATATTTGGCGAGGCGGGCAATTATTGATCTGCGCGGCGAAGAGGACGGGGTTTGGGAACAATTCTTGCTGTTTACAAATCATTTGCTCAGCTCATCTTTGGGATCGCCCGTCGGCAAGCTGCCATCGACCGACTAAAAGGAGGAAGTTCGCCGGGGATGTGGTACCGGATTACTGTCTTGTCGGCTGGGCGTCCATGCCCAAAAAATTGAAACATATTTCCCGAAATGCTCCAACCTCTCGAGTCCAATCTGGAATTTGCCAGGTGCGCGGAAATCGTCGGATACAAAACCGCGAATGAGCAACGCCCATTCGATTGAGATTACGGACAGCAAGAGGTTGATGGACAGCGCCGAGAAGCCGTACCTAAAAATTAAAATATCATTATTATTGGCTACACTTTACTTTACCCCCACGGCTGCCGGAAATTCCTGAAATTTTTCGACATTTCCTCTATTTGTCGGGATTTTGATAACGGATAAACTCAGATTTTTAATACAGCCCAAAATACTGTAATCTAAAAAAGTTATAGCGAAAAAGTTTTCGAAATTTCCGGCTGCGGCGGTAAACTTAAGTAACCTTATTCTAGTTTTAAGAAACTTATATAATTTAATAAAAATTAGCGGTTGGAAATACTATAAATTTGGTAAAAGTAAAGTACAAAAAACCTTTTAGGGAATAAATTGCTGCGATTAAAAAATTATGTTGCAGCTTTTTTCCAGTAAATAATTAAGTAAGGTATTCTACAAATGTAATGTGGATTATCGTCAATCACATTTGATACTTCCGTTCATTAAAAAATGGTCAATAGTGAATTCGCAAAAAAATACGCTAAAGCAATTTTCTCACCGCCTCAAAAACGTCATCAAGAAGCCGAAGCCGACGAAGATCATCACGTGAGTGTCCTGATACACTAAACCAAATAATAATTTTTGAGTTCGAGATTAATTATATCAGATTTTGACTAAAATAATGTTTTATTACGTTTTATATTATTATGAGAAGAGGGCAACCTAGCAGAGGATCTTTGGGAACTGGTAGAGTTGCAGAGGCGGGCAGACTAGCAAAGATTTATTGGGGCTTGGCGAAAGCCTGCACGCCTGTAACGCCACCCAGACGATTTATTCAAACACGGAAATCACAAGGAGAATCATCACAATCACAAGGAATTCAATACACATACACCGATACATCTATGCTGGCAAGATTTAGGTTAGCGGGCGGCTGGCGGTGGTAGTTGAATGCAGCGAAGTTCAATTCTTGTTCGGCACGGCGCCCTGAATAGACTTATACAGGGTGTCCCAAACCCCCCTCTAGCGGTCTGGGGGAAACTCAGATCAGGATGATTTTTATACCATTCGAAAGCCCGCGAAAAGGCGAGAAAACAAGCGGGCTTCGTTTTCTAAAATTTATTCTTATGCGTCCGATATTCAACGTTTTTGTAAAAAACAGGCAGCTTTTCGATAGGAATTTCGCAATTAGCATGCGGATCTCGCGTAAATCTGCCGTTTTCATGGTTTTTCGAGCTAAAATTCGCGAATAAAAAACCTAATAAAGAAAATGAACCCTCCTTGTTTTCTCGCCTTTTCAAGAGCTTTCGATAGATACCTAAACGGTGGAAATCGGACACGTCTGGGCGCCGCTAGAGGGGGGGTTTGGGACACCCTGTATAGGAATATAGACTTCAGGATAATATCTAATTTCGGGCGCTGATCATTTTTGTAATACATTGCGAAGCACGAAAATGACCGGAACATAGGAATATCGCGTAGTCAAAACAGTTTTTCCGGGTTTTCGTCAAGATGGAAAGTTTGCTGTAAGCTGAAAGTCATATCAAAAGATGCGCAAAAATTTTCATAATTTGAATTAAACCTTTTTCATAATTTTTATCAGCTTGAGGGTTTCTGACCACGCTCTATCCGAATCCGAAGAGAGCTAAATTCTTGTAGCTTGTAGCTCTAGCTCCTTTCCCCTTCTAGTTGAATCCGGGACCACACAAACACATTTAGAGAGTCGGCACTGCTGATTTATTATTTTCAACAAAGGGGCATTTTTTCGTAACATTAAAATTCAACCGACTCGGATAAGTGGCGGTGACGGTGAGCGGGTTTTCCGTATCCGGATTCCCACTTGAGGGCATCGACTCATTGTCGTAGCGGGCGAAAATGCCGAATAGAATGAAGAATACAATCTGTAACGCAAGGAACTCTAGAAATCTTAAAAATTCCACGATTTTAGACATTAAATTTTTGTGTTTCACGAAACTGTTGAGATATTTGATGCATGGCTGCGGCTCTTGAATCTAGACTGTACGTTTCTTTCACCGCCGCATTTTAACCGAGGGACAAGATTTTTTTACTAATAAAAATAGTTGTAAATCTAGGTTTTCAGTCTATAAAAAGCTCTCAAGCATATTTTTCGGCTTTCTTTCGAGTGGCCTATACAAAATATCAAAAATATTCCCAGTAGGGCCCCCGTTATCCTATGTGTTGCCCATAGTTTTCAGTAATAACATTTCTGAGATACATTTTTTCGTGCTGCAAATAATTCTATTTGTATATTTTTTACGTTCAAGCGATTGGCATTTTGAAAATTTAAAAAATGAAAATTTTTGCTTTAAAACTTCATCTTAATAAAAAAAATGTTAAGGTTATCTGTTAAAAATCATAAACTTAAATTTCTTAATTGAAAATAGATTGGTTGGTTAGATATTTAAAAAAAAACATGAACGCGTCGTAAAAATTAAAATCCAAAAACAACAATTATTCAGCTTGCGAAAAATCTGCCGATAGACCGTCTGAAATTTCGATGTTTCGGCTTTTTTGGGGAGTGGTACGTTGCCAGTCCTATTAATGTCAGTATGGTTCGCGCCCAACAAACATTTGCACTTTTTATTAATTTCACCAGATGGTTACAGTCGCTTCGCGACTGCAACCATCTGGCCTTCGGGCTACCCTACATGTCCCACTCCACCACATCCTTTCCCACCTCCATCAATACCCCCCGTGGCTGAAATCCCCGTCAAAAACTACCAAAATACCTTCCTGATGGCTTCAGATACCCCTCATGGCTGAAATCCCCTTCAAAAACTACCTAAATACCTTTCTGATGGCTACAGGTACCCCCCATGGCTGAAATCCCCTTCAAAAACTACCTAAATACCTTTCTGATGGCTACAGATACCCCCCATGGCTGAAATCCCCTTCAAAAACTACCTAAATACCTTTCTGATGGCTACAGATACCCCCCATGGCTGAAATCCCCTTCAAAAACTACCTAAATACCTTTCTGATGGCTACAGATACCCCTCATGGCTGAAATCCCCTTCAAAAACTACCTAAATACCTTTCTGATGGCTACAGATACCCCCATGGCTGAAATCCCCTTCAAAAACTACCTAAATACCTTTCTGATGGCTACAGATACCCCCCATGGCTGAAATCCCCTTCAAAAACTACCTAAATACCTTTCTGATGGCTACAGATACCCCCCATGGCTGAAATCCCCTTCAAAAACTACCTAAATACCTTTCTGATGGCTACAGATACCCCCATGGCTGAAATCCCCTTCAAAAACTACCTAAGGACCTTCCCGATGGCTTCAGATGATTTAAATAATTAATTAGCATAATTAAAAAGTATTAAAAAGTATTAAAAGTATTAAAGTAACTTAAAAAGCTATTTGGGGGCGGGAAAGGGCCTGGGGAAGAGGGGCGAAGAGAAAGGGGGCGTGGCCTCCCGGGAGAGGGGCCCCCACTCGTTTTATTAAGGCGCCACTTTCAAAGTTAATTTTAATAATCAACTATAATAATTTTGCTGTGGTCTCTGTCCGTCTGTCTGTCTGAAGCCGAATTCAACTCGAAGGGGAAAGGAGCTAGAGCTTAGCTCTCTTCGGATTCGGATAGAGCGTGGTCAGAAACCCCCAAACTGATAAAAAAATTATGAAAAAGTTTTAGTTTAAATTATTAAAATTAACTTTGAAAGTGGCGCCTTAATAAAACGAGTGGGGGCCCCTCTCCCGGGAGGCCACGCCCCCTTTCTCTTCGCCCCTCTTCCCCAGGCCCTTTCCCGCCCCCAAATAGCTTTTTAAGTTACTTTAATACTTTTTAATACTTTTTAATTATGCTAATTAATTATTTAAATCATCTGAAGCCATCGGGAAGGTCCTTAGGTAGTTTTTGAAGGGGATTTCAGCCATGGGGGTATCTGTAGCCATCAGAAAGGTATTTAGGTAGTTTTTGAGGGGATTTCAGCCATGGGGGTATCTGTAGCCATCAGAAAGGTATTTAGGTAGTTTTTGAAGGGGATTTCAGCCATGGGGGTATCTGTAGCCATCAGAAAGGTATTTAGGTAGTTTTTGAAGGGGATTTCAGCCATGGGGGGTACCTGTAGCCATCAGAAAGGTATTTAGGTAGTTTTTGAAGGGGATTTCAGCCATGAGGGGTATCTGTAGCCATCAGAAAGGTATTTAGGTAGTTTTTGAAGGGGATTGCAGCCATGGGGGGTATCTGTAGCCATCAGAAAGGTATTTAGGTAGTTTTTGAAGGGGATTTCAGCCATGGGGGGTACCTGTAGCCATCAGAAAGGTATTTAGGTAGTTTTTGAAGGGGATTTCAGCCATGGGGGGTACCTGTAGCCATCAGAAAGGTATTTAGGTAGTTTTTGAAGGGGATTTCAGCCATGAGGGGTATCTTCAAGCAGGCTGACACCATTTCAGCACGACCACCGCCAGGGCCGTAACAAACCCAGATTTCGGGGGGGGGGGGCGACCCCAAAATTTTTTCACTAATATGACTAAAACTACAGCGCCGCAGGCAAAATTTTTGAAAACATAGGGTTTATAACACTAAAACTAGTGTTAAAAATAGACAAAAACAGCGCCGCAGGCAAAAATTTTTTTGGAAAAATTAAATCATAAGGGTCCCCCCTTATGAACTTTTCGGCCTTCGGCCGATTTCGGGGGGGCGGCTCGCCCCCCCCCCCCCTCTTACGGGCCTGACCACCGCCATCGACCACGGGAAGTACCTGTCGGAAATCTCCTCCAAGTACCATGACCTTTCCACCGAATGGCACATCGTTTTGCATAATGTCTTTAAGAAGAGCATCAGCTGCTTCGAGTGCTTCTTTCGGTGCCATTGGTGCTTCGTCCCAGTTGATCAGGTCGATCTCAGCGAGTGCTCGTGCTTCAATGCTTTGCCTTTTCATGCTGGATTCCTTGTTGTTGGTCTTGATCAACAGACGGAAGGCAGTGCTGACTGTTCGTCCTTCTTCCAAAAGGTTGGCGGCAATACCTGTCCACGCTACTGAGAGAATCTTTTTACCCATACCGGATAGAATGTGGTAGATGGTTTGGTAGACGAAGGTTTTGCCGCTTCCCCCTGGACCGTCAATGAAGAAGCACTGCCCACTTGGGTCTGCGACCTCGGCCAAGACTTCATCCGTCGCTCTGAGTTGTTCTGGATTCAATTGCAAATATTTGTCGTTCCCGAGTCGAGCATGCTCAGCGGGATCAACAACGACGATGTCAATGTCGTACCTTGGCAAATTGAGTTGGAACAACGGGCTGTCTCTGACCCCGAGAACTGTCAGATCTTCGACAATTTCCCAGTAGGCCTTTGACTCAGAGACTTGGATGGAAAGTCCGCGAGCAAGGAAATCCTGCATTAGGTCGTCCTTGAAGCGTTCCCAGAACGCCACAGGGTCCTGCACGTCAGCGAAGCAGATCAGGAAAGAGAAGAAGCTGCGAAGTTCTCCAGGCATCCGCACATCGGCGGCTTCCTGCATCGTAGCTAGATTCACAGAGTCATCGTTCATGTATCCTGCTGCCTTGGCGGCCTCGAAATAGGTGTTGTATTGAGTGCCGTTGATGGTGCGCAGTTGTTCGAAGCTCCTGGGGCCTTTCGTATAGAGCAGAAGCAGTCTCATGGCAAAACGTTCCGTGTCTCGTGGAGAGACATGGTACATCCGCCCAATCACCCGCGACGCATTCTTTCGTTGCACCCATTTGCCTTGAACGATACGATATTTTTCTGGCATTTGGCCATAGAAAAATTCTCTGGAATCTAAGACCTTCTCTGCGTCTCTCCTTCTCCCGATCTGCAGACACTTTTGACCGTTAACCATAACCGTCCTTGCTCCGGTATCCTCCAAATGCTGCATATGCGTGTTGATGGCAAAGAATGCGCTCAGCGTTGTCTTATGAGTGCGAGCTCTATTCAGTGCCGCCTGTGCATCTTCTGGGTCAAACACCACATTTTCAAATCCGTCAAGATGTACTTGGAGTCGGATGACTTTGTCGCTCTTCTTTTGCATGGGAAATGCGAAAAGACGATGGCAAGCTTCGGGAGCGCACAAATAACGACCTTGTATGTACCGTTCGATCTCATTGACCGGTCCAAGGTCATCATTGTTTACATCCCGAAGTTGGAAGCGAGCTCTGTCAGTACCCTTATAGACGTATTTGAACAGGTATTAGACCGAGTCGAAGGAGAAGCAGCATTCGAGATTGATGTGAGCACCAAACCGAAGCAGGAGGTAAGGGTTGTACGGCACGACGTGACGGTTGTCAAGTACGACATCCACCCGGTTCACCGTATACCGAACAGTCCTTCCCTGGTCTCGGCGTCTGTACTTTAGATAACCGTCTGAAATCAGAGTGGTGTCTCTGAATTCTTTTGGAAATCCTTTAGAACAGGAATTGTCTTGCATGCAGGGCGACGAAGGATTATGGGCACCGCAAGGTCGATGGATCATATTGGTCGAAACCAATTGAAACAATTCAGGATTTACGTCGGAATCAGGGAGCTCAGCTGAGATGATGCTATCAACCTCGTCAGATGTTCTGAGCTTTGAATCCTCCTTCAAAAAAAGGACCATATGACGGTGCGGAAGCCCTCGTTTCTGGAATTCAATCACCGAAACGTAGGCAGCCATTTCTCCGAGGATGTGCTTTTTGAAAAGTTCCTCATCGAGTGCTCTCATTTTTAATTCGAACACTCTTGCAACCAAATCTGGACGATCAATTGCAGTCTGGCCTGGGTAAAGACCTTCCTGAATTTCACGCCAGTTCGGATTGCAAGTGATGGTCAAAAAGAGATCTGGCTTTCCGCACTTGGTCATAATGGCCACTGAATCCTGATAGTGTCCGACTGAATTTCGACCACTGCCTTGATGACCGGCGCCCAAAATAATCTTTCTGCCTGCAGGACCTTGACCATGGGAATTCATGTGATCGGTGAGGCCACGGACCGTATCCAGCCGAAGTTTACGCTGGTGAGTCAGATAATAATTAAGCCTATTCTGTTCAGTCTTGGCGAAGGCATCCACGTAATATTGTTGGCAAAGCTTGCCGCCGTGGTGAATAGGATTGAAGCCTTGCCTGACGAACATGTTATAGGCGAAATATTCCCGTTGAGATACCCGGTTCGGCGGACCGTCATCGGCAATAGCCGGTTCGTCATCGTCAGAGTTACCACGACGGCCAGCATTTCCCACTTGCTTCGGAATGTTAGGGTGCCACCCCTCTCCACCCCGAGGGAAGAAGAGAGGGTAACAGAGTGGTTCGCACTCTTTCTGCAAGTAGTGGATCTGCCTGAGGCCGCCGTCTCGCTCGTGGATATAGAACACGCGCTCGCCGGGTATCGACTCATCGTCACCAACGTAAACAACGGCAATCTCATTGGATGTAGGCGCATTGAACCGTCTTTGGTCGTCCCTTTTATCTGTTCGAAAGACCAACTGCGCTGAGAGAGCTTCCCGCCCATCGGCTGCTGCTTGATCAGATTCCTCTTTTGACACCTCTGCCATCATCAGGCCCGTACGGGAGCCGAGATTTCGGGGGGGGGGCACCCACCCAAAAATTTTTGGCGACCTCCCCCCCGGTCGCCACTTTCAAAACATTCGAAAATAGCGACAAAATAGCGACAATAATATAAATTTAGAAAACCGCGTTCGAAACGCTTAAATTCGTGTGAAAACACATCGGAAACGGCGCGCGCAAGCGAATTTTGCTCAGCAAAAATGGTGCACTAATGAAAACGGACGCCGCAGGCAAAAAATTTTAGGAAAATGGGTTTTCTAGAAGTAAAAATCGTTTCAAAACAGTGATAAACAGCGCCGCAGGCAGAAAAATTTTTGAGGAAAAATCCTAAGGGTTCCCCCGGTAAGTTTTGCCTCGCCCCATAGATTTTGCCTCTGGAAGGTTTCGCTATTTTCGCCATTTTGATCGGGATTTAAGCGTCAAAAATATACGAAGAGTTTTAATTTAAGCCCACAATAATGTAAAATCAGTCTCGCAGGCAAAATGTTTACAAATAAAACTGATACATTCCCGAAAAACTAGTGCTGCAAGCGAAAATTTTTTGGAAAAATAGGTTTTATTGCAGTTTAAATTGTTTTAAAAACAATAATAAATAGCGCCGCAGGCAGAAAAATTTTTATGAAAAAAATCATAAGGGTCCCCCCTTATGAACTTTTCGGACCTCGACCGATTTCGGGGGGGGCACCGTGCCCCCGGTGCCCCCCCCCTCGTACGGGCCTGGCCATCATCATCAATGATTGAACATAGATATTGACGTTTTGCAAGAGGAGATGGAGGTTAGCAAAAAGGCCCTGATCGCAGTGCCGATTGATGGCACGACCGGCTAGCTCGTTGGCCGCTTGCTCGGTGTCCATAATATAGATCTGGGCATATTGGGCTTGCTCTCCAGGCTGTGGTCTCATAGGGCCGACCAAATGGTTGGTTGACCCTCCATGGATCCGATAAGGCCGTGGACCTCTTCCGGGCGGAGCATCCATTTGGGCCGTCATTGAAGCCATAGCTAGACCGCTATTGTAATTTCGAATGTTCGCCCGAAAATCTTTCGATTCTCGAGTATCCCCTTTGTAAAGATCTTCCAATTCCTGGGGGAAATTGTCGAACAACGAAATAGCGATTTTGCCATGGCCGCAACACGAATGGAAACTGCCGCTCGGGGATTTCGTTTAGACTGCGTAATGCAATGCGCCACAGCAACTGCAAGGTATGTCCGGCTTGCCAAGATAATGGATGGGGGGAAACGCATCCGGATTCCGAGCAGCACCTGCGCGCGCAGCAGCCGTCTGGCGTCGTTGCTGCCGGTGAGCCGCGGTCCGAATAGCATTCCCCTCCAGACGCAATACTCTTTGGGATGAGGATTCTCGGTTTCGTGAACTTCCCATTGAGACAGCAACTCGACTGCGACGCTCCGAGCGCCGCGAAGGTGATTCTCTGGAGCGCCTTGCCGCTACACGCGCGGCCCGAGCGAGATTCTGATTCTCACGTTCACTTGTGCTCAACCGAGCCTCCTGCAACCTTTTAGCATAGAGGTCTTTGGCTTGCCGAGCAGCTTGCTCAGCTGGACTTTCATTGACTCGCTGTGACCTCATCCGTTCCGCATTTTGCTTCCGCTTGGGCCCCTGTCTCGAAGCATCGTTCGCCGCCGTAAAAGCGTGTGCCAAGCGCAGAGGGGCCTGCGAATCACCATTACTCGATTGAGAATCACGCAGTTGCTTCGCATTGCGCATAGTTTCGAGACGTTTTGCTCGATTCTCAAGAGTTTCCTGGGAACGCAATTCTCTCATGCGCCTTGCATTTGCCTTTCTTTGCGAATTCAGATGCGAAGTAGGCGTGACGTTGGCTAGGCCTTCGACGGATTGCGATGGGAGGGGCGATTGATCAGGAGTTCCCTGGGAGCTATGCAAGCGTTTCGCACGCCTTGACGCGAGTTGGGATTCATGCTCCTCAGGGGTTTCTCCGACTCGCGGTTCCCTTTTGCGCTCCGCATCAGACTTTCGCTTCCGTCGCTCGCGAGAGCTTGGAGTCTGGCTCAACAAAACCTCAGACACCTCGACAGGACCTTGAGCAAGTACAGGATCGGCCGGGGTTCGTTGTAGACTCTGGTCGTATTCCAACCTTAGTTGTACACGTTCCGCGCGACTAATCTTTTCCTTCCTCCTCTGTATTTGTACAGGCTCAGGTTTTAGAACAGGCGCGGGTTCTATCTGCTGTCGAGGCACCCAAAGCTTTGAAGAATCAGGGCCCAGCGTTTGCCACGGGTTCGGAACGAAAAATCCCGAGTCAGACAGCTTCTTTCCCGTATGGAGCGTACCGGTCGAGTTACTGCTGGCATTCGGCACCGAAGGCATTTTCGCGATCTGCATGGGATGCCGCGGTGTTTGAGGGTAGGCCGCGGGGTGTTGTCCCGGAAAACAGCTGGAGGGTGCCGCTACTCGCCCAGCCAATTGAACCTCGGTATTGCTACCTCTTCGGGTCCAATCGGCAGGCCCTCTCTTCTTCGTACCCTGCTGAGGCTCAGCTGTTTGCGACACCCTTACCGGGTCCGGCAGATCGGTACTGGTGCCAACAGGACCGACAATACGACCGTCAGGCCGAACCATGCCTTCCGGGTCTGGCTTGTCCAGCAACAGCCTAGCTGAACCCCTCGGCGTCCCAAGGGAGCGAGCCTTTAAATTTGTATGGCCATCGGAGGACGACTCCCCCTTGAGCGTAGCGGCCAAAAATTCGTCACCCATTGCTGGGGCGCTCTAGGAAGGTGGCTGTTCAGTGTTAACCTTTCGGCCAGCCACCCGGCAGCCCTCGAAAACCTTCGGGGTTATCACCTGGGAGTGGGTTAGGTGGGGGGCGAGTGGGGACGGGCTGGGGGCACACAGAGGGCACTCCCCCGGCGCCTCGAAAGGGCGCCTTTCTCAGGAACAAAACGGCTCTATCGCCCCGGAAATTTAAGCAAATTTAAAAATTTAAAAAGGGAAAGATTTAGCACATTCTGCTCTATCTTTTCAGTCTGCCAATTACTCACGTTTGAGCCCGGGGAGCAGGCAAAAACCAATTTTACAAATTTGCATTGTATGCAACGAAATCACAATGGTTTCAAAAACTAACTACTTGCGCATGATCCACACCCTTGATTGCATATATGATCCAAATTTCAGCCCGGAATTCCATCAGGGCTTCGAGTTATCGCCCGGACACCACGACGTTTAACGCAATTTGTTAAGGAATTCGCAGAAAAATGTTCATAAAAGTCTTATTTTAAAGAATTAACGGAAATCCAAAAAATAGTATCGGGGCAATTGTATTTTCTTTCCACCCGCCAAAAATGAAAGCCGAAGTCAGCCCTTATCGCGAGATATCCTCTGAACATACCGTTTTTCCGACAGATCCTTAACAATTTTTCACTTTTTTGCTTGTAAAATTATTAAATGCAGGAATTTCGAAAAATCCAAAAAATCGTTTCTTATGAATAGCATTACACACCTCCATGCCAAAAATCAGCGCGGAATTCGGCCTGACGGCCGAGAAATCGGCTGCACAGAAAACAAACATACTTTTCTCGCTTATAGGATAGGATCTTTACTATTTCCGCAGGTATAGAGATTACGCTAACTATCTACACAGCTTAAACAAAAAAAGCATTTTTGATCAAAATCGCTTACCAGGAAAACGACCCGGGTTCGACCCCGCCCGAGGTCAATTTTTTTGTTTTTTTTGCTTTTTTCTACCGGAAACAATCTGAAATAACTGTAATGCCATTTGGCATGACCTGAGACATTAAAACGTACTCTCAGCTGATGTCAGGACTCCTCTGATGCATGGCTTTAGTTAAGGTCAGAAAGTAGGGCCGGCCCTGGCCCAAAATTTTGGGTTTAGAGCCGGCCCGGGCCGGCCCTTTCCTAGGCCTGACCAAACCACAATAATAATTTTTGAGTTCGAGATTACTTATATCAAATTTTGACTAAAATAATGTTTTATTACGTTTTATATTATTATGAGAAGAGGGCAACCCAAAGCAGAGGATCTTTGGGAACTGGTAGAGTTGCCGAGGCGGGCAGACTAGCAAAGATTTATTGGGGCTTGGCGAAGACCTGCACGCCTGTAACGCCACCCGGACCTTTTTATTCAAACACGGAAACGACGAGCCGACACACAAAAAGCAGGAATTCAATACACAAACACCGATATATCTATGCTGGCAAGATTTAGGTTAGCGGGCTGCTCGCGGTGGTAGTTGAATGCAGCGAAGTTCAATTCTTGTTCGGCACGGCGCCCTGAATAGACTTATACAGGGTGTCCCAAACCCCCCCTCTAGCGGTCTGGGGGAAACTCAGATCAGGATGATTTTTATACCATTCGAAAGCCCGCGAAAAGGCGAGAAAACAAGCGGGCTTCGTTTTCTAAAATTTATTCTTATGCGTCCGATATTCAACGTTTTTGTAAAAAACAGGCAGCTTTTCGATAGGAATTTCGCAATTAGCATGCGGATCTCGCGTAAATCTGCCGTTTTCATGGTTTTTCGAGCTAAAATTCGCGAATAAAAAACCTAATAAAGAAAATGAACCCTCCTTGTTTTCTCGCCTTTTCAAGAGCTTTCGATAGATACCTAAACGGTGGAAATCGGACACGTCTGGGCGCCGCTAGAGGGGGGGGGGGGTTTGGGACACCCTGTATAGGAATATAGACTTCAGGATAATATCTAATTTCGGGCGCTGATCATTTTTGTAATACATTGCGAAGCACGAAAATGACCGGAACATAGGAATATCGCGTAGTCAAAACAGTTTTTTCCGGGTTTTCGTCAAGATGGAAAGTTTGCTGTAAGCTGAAAGTCATATCAAAAGATGCGCAAAAATTTTCATAATTTGAATTAAACCTTTTTCATAATTTTTATCAGCTTGAGGGTTTCTGACCACGCTCTATCCGAATCCGAAGAGAGCTAAATTCTTGTAGCTTGTAGCTCTAGCTCCTTTCCCCTTCTAGTTGAATCCGGGACCACACAAACACATTTAGAGAGTCGGCACTGCTGATTTATTATTTTCAACAAAGGGGCATTTTTTCGTAACATTAAAATTCAACCGACTCGGATAAGTGGCGGTGACGGTGAGCGGGTTTTCCGTATCCGGATTCCCACTTGAGGGCATCGACTCATTGTCGTAGCGGGCGAAAATGCCGAATAGAATGAAGAATACAATCTGTAACGCAAGGAACTCTAGAAATCTTAAAAATTCCACGATTTTAGACATTAAATTTTTTGTGTTTCACGAAACTGTTGAGATATTTGATGCATGGCTGCGGCTCTTGAATCTAGACTGTACGTTTCTTTCACCGCCGCATTTTAACCGAGGGACAAGATTTTTTACTAATAAAAATAGTTGTAAATCTAGGTTTTCAGTCTATAAAAAGCTCTCAAGCATATTTTTCGGCTTTCTTTCGAGTGGCCTATACAAAATATCAAAAATATTCCCAGTAGGGCCCCCGTTATCCTATGTGTTGCCCATAGTTTTCAGTAATAACATTTCTGAGATACATTTTTTCGTGCTGCAAATAATTCTATTTGTATATTTTTTACGTTCAAGCGATTGGCATTTTGAAAATTTAAAAAATGAAAATTTTTGCTTTAAAACTTCATCTTAATAAAAAAAATGTTAAGGTTATCTGTTAAAAATCATAAACTTAAATTTCTTAATTGAAAATAGATTGGTTGGTTAGATATTTAAAAAAAAACATGAACGCGTCGTAAAAATTAAAATCCAAAAACAACAATTATTCAGCTTGCGAAAAATCTGCCGATAGACCGTCTGAAATTTCGATGTTTCGGCTTTTTTTGGGGAGTGGTACGTTGCCAGTCCTATTAATGTCAGTATGGTTCGCGCCCAACAAACATTTGCACTTTTTATTAATTTCACCAGATGGTTACAGTCGCTTCGCGACTGCAACCATCTGGCCTTCGGGCTACCCTACATGTCCCACTCCACCACATCCTTTCCCACCTCCATCAATACCCCCGTGGCTGAAATCCCCGTCAAAAACTACCAAAATACCTTCCTGATGGCTTCAGATATCCCTCATGGCTGAAATCCCCTTCAAAAACTACCTAAATACCTTTCTGATGGCTACAGGTACCCCCATGGCTGAAATCCCCTTCAAAAACTACCTAAATACCTTTCTGATGGCTACAGATACCCCCATGGCTGAAATCCCCTTCAAAAACTACCTAAATACCTTTCTGATGGCTACAGATACCCCCATGGCTGAAATCCCCTTCAAAAACTACCTAAATACCTTTCTGATGGCTACAGATACCCCTCATGGCTGAAATCCCCTTCAAAAACTACCTAAATACCTTTCTGATGGCTACAGATACCCCCCATGGCTGAAATCCCCTTCAAAAACTACCTAAATACCTTTCTGATGGCTACAGATACCCCCCATGGCTGAAATCCCCTTCAAAAACTACCTAAATACCTTTCTGATGGCTACAGATACCCCCCATGGCTGAAATCCCCTTCAAAAACTACCTAAGGACCTTCCCGATGGCTTCAGATGATTTAAATAATTAATTAGCATAATTAAAAAGTATTAAAAAGTATTAAAAGTATTAAAGTAACTTAAAAAGCTATTTGGGGGCGGGAAAGGGCCTGGGGAAGAGGGGCGAAGAGAAAGGGGGCGTGGCCTCCCGGGAGAGGGGCCCCCACTCGTTTTATTAAGGCGCCACTTTCAAAGTTAATTTTAATAATCAACTATAATAATTTTGCTGTGGTCTCTGTCCGTCTGTCTGTCTGAAGCCGAATTCAACTCGAAGGGGAAAGGAGCTAGAGCTTAGCTCTCTTCGGATTCGGATAGAGCGTGGTCAGAAACCCCCAAACTGATAAAAAAATTATGAAAAAGTTTTAGTTTAAATTATTAAAATTAACTTTGAAAGTGGCGCCTTAATAAAACGAGTGGGGGCCCCTCTCCCGGGAGGCCACGCCCCCTTTCTCTTCGCCCCTCTTCCCCAGGCCCTTTCCCGCCCCCAAATAGCTTTTTAAGTTACTTTAATACTTTTTAATACTTTTTAATTATGCTAATTAATTATTTAAATCATCTGAAGCCATCGGGAAGGTCCTTAGGTAGTTTTTGAAGGGGATTTCAGCCATGGGGGGTATCTGTAGCCATCAGAAAGGTATTTAGGTAGTTTTTGAAGGGGATTTCAGCCATGGGGGTATCTGTAGCCATCAGAAAGGTATTTAGGTAGTTTTTGAAGGGGATTTCAGCCATGGGGGGTATCTGTAGCCATCAGAAAGGTATTTAGGTAGTTTTTGAAGGGGATTTCAGCCATGGGGGGTACCTGTAGCCATCAGAAAGGTATTTAGGTAGTTTTTGAAGGGGATTTCAGCCATGAGGGGTATCTGTAGCCATCAGAAAGGTATTTAGGTAGTTTTTGAAGGGGATTGCAGCCATGGGGGTATCTGTAGCCATCAGAAAGGTATTTAGGTAGTTTTTGAAGGGGATTTCAGCCATGGGGGTACCTGTAGCCATCAGAAAGGTATTTAGGTAGTTTTTGAAGGGGATTTCAGCCATGGGGGGTACCTGTAGCCATCAGAAAGGTATTTAGGTAGTTTTTGAAGGGGATTTCAGCCATGAGGGGTATCTGTAGCCATCAGAAAGGTATTTAGGTAGTTTTTGAAGGGGATTGCAGCCATGGGGGGTATCTGTAGCCATCAGAAAGGTATTTAGGTAGTTTTTGAAGGGGATTTCAGCCATGGGGGGTACCTGTAGCCATCAGAAAGGTATTTAGGTAGTTTTTGAAGGGGATTTCAGCCATGAGGGGTATCTGAAGCCATCAGGAAGGTATTTTGGTAGTTTTTGACGGGGATTTCAGCCACGGGGGGTATTGATGGAGGTGGGAAAGGATGTGGTGGAGTGGGACATGTAGGGTAGCCCGAAGGCCAGATGGTTGCAGTCGCGAAGCGACTGTAACCATCTGGTTTAAACTAAAACTTTTTCATAATTTTTTTATCAGTTTGGGGGTTTCTGACCACGCTCTATCCGAATCCGAAGAGAGCTAAGCTCTAGCTCCTTTCCCCTTCGAGTTGAATTCGGCTTCAGACAGACAGACGGACAGAGACCACAGCAAAATTATTATAGTTGATACTTCGAATTTTAATAACTGAATTTTCATGAAAACAATCGTAGGCATATACAGGGTGAGGCATATATATGGCAACACTTTCCCGGGTCTCTCAAAAAATGAAGAAAGCTGGCTGGGCTTCAATAATTTTGCGAAATATAGCCACCAGTGCCCTGTAACCACTCTTAAAATATTAGAACGCAGCAACCCTACAAACTTTTGTTCTGAAGCAAAAACTGTGCGTCGTAAGGGTGGCGCTGGCACGGAACCCCTTGGAAGCCACTTTCAGCATGGTTCAGAAACGTTTTTTTAGGCACGAATGGCCCCAAAAAACATGTGTACCACCTAGTAGTGACAGATAAAGGTAATTAAAGCCATGCATTTACTTTGAGTAGGCAGAAATTTTAGAATTGTTCTCGGCTGACCCCAAAAATCATAGTAAAAAAAATAAAATTGCCTTTTTTATCTTTAATCGTTGAATTGCTTGGTTTCAACATCTGGCATTGGTTCTATCCGATGCCTACAATGTAAACAATTGCTTAAATAGAGCAATACAATTGGCAGGGATTTTATAATTAATTTTTAGTGGCCAACGTAAGGGTGGTCAGGGGTGGGTAAGCGCGCGTTTTTTGAATATAGCAAAATTCCCTCGCCAGTTCCCGACTAAAATAATTTTGGTACAAATAAATACGATCAAACTAAACTTAAATACAAAACCATGGAGCAGGGCTACCAATATCCGGGGTTCTAGGAGCAGCGTGCCGACACCCCGTTTTTTCACCAAAATCGCGAAACTTCCAGTTCATATAAATCAAAAATTAGAAATTTTGCAACCGTCTTCATTTGTCTCCTGCAAAAAGAAACGCTAGTTCTTTTATGAGAAACATCCAATCCCAAGAAACAAATAATTAGTTTACCGATAGCAGGCAAATTAGTATGGTCTGGGGGTGTTGCCATATATATGCCTCACCCTGTATTTTGAAGGCATAAATAGCTATTGTTGATCTATCAACTATAATAAAAAAGTAGAGACGTCCGTCTGTCTGTGTGTCTGAAGCCGAATTCAACTCGAAGGGGGAAGGAGCTAGAGCTTAGGTCTCTTCGGATTCGGATAGAGCGTGGTCAGAAACCCCCAAACTGATAAAAAAATTATGAAAAACTTTTAGTTTAAATTATTAAAATTAACTTTGAAAGTTTTTTCCTTAGTAAAAGGGGTGGGGGACGGAGGTTGGGATGATTTTGGACATAGTGAGCCAGGTCGCGCGCGTTTCGTGGATGAAAATTTTCACGGGGGATTTCATTTCTTTTTTTTCTCATTCCATCCGGTCGGTCGTTATTTTTGTCTTTTTTAAGGGGATTTCGGCTAGGGGAGGTATCTGAAGCCATCGGGAAGGTATTGAGGTAGTTTTTGAAGGGGATTTCAGCCATGGGGGTATCTGAAGCCATCAGGAAGGTACTTAAGTTGTTTTTGAAGGGGATTTCAGCCATGGGGGGTACCTGAAGCCATCAGGAAAGTATTTAGGTAGTTTTTGAAGGGGATTTCAGCCATGGGGGGTATCTGAAGCCATCAGGAAAGTTTAGGTAGTTTTTGAAGGGGATTTCAGCCATGGGGGTATCTGAAGCCATCAGGAAAGTTTAGGTAGTTTTTGAAGGGGATTTCAGCCATGGGGGTATCTGAAGCCATCAGGAAGGTATTTAAGTTGTTTTTGAAGGGGATTTCAGCCATGGGGGTATCTGAAGCCATCAGGAAGGTATCGATGTAGTTTTTTTGAGAGGATTTCGGCGAGCGGAAGTATCTAAAGCCAAGTAAAGTAGCTAAGTTTTAGCAGGGGTTGGCCATAGAAGGTATCTGAAGCGACCAGCGTGGGTATTGATGAAGGTAGAGGTGTAATGTGGTGGTGTATAACATGGAGGGTAGCCCGAAGGCCAGTCGATTACAGTCGCGAAGCGGCTGTAATCGGCTGGTATATAGATAAAAGCTATTGTTGTGTAAATTTAATAATAATAATTACATACAATGAGTATCCTACCTTATAAGCGTGTCTCTCTGGATGTGTGTGTGTGTGTGTGTGTGGGTACAGCCGTTACTTTCCAGACCCGATTTCAGGCCCTTCCCGTGTTTAAAACGCCCCAATTCTCCGTCACTCGGAGGCATCGACCCTTCTGTTTCCGATGGCGTTTACAGGGTCCGGATAAGATACAAGTTTCAAAGTGAAAGCCGGTTTTATTGATTTTTGGGGGTCCGGTAGGGCTAATTTGCATGAAAAAAAACACAAATTCCTCATTTTTGCCGATTGCACGCGCGCGTGTTGTCGTTTGCTTAGATCTACCTTTCATTGCCTTTCCTCCCCTCCCCAGGGCAGTCCCCTGCAACGCATAAAGGACTTGTTTCGCGCTTTCTTCCAAGGGTTTCGTGGTGTAGCGGTTAGAGCCTCAGCCTGCCTACATGACCATCGGGGGTTCGAGCCCCAGCTGCGGTGGATGTTTTGCTTTTTGCTCGGAAAGTATGTTTTAAAGTGGATTTCCATGTTATTGAAGACGTCCTTGTTATAAGCCATTTCCACTTCCGGCGTATGCTAATTTTTCCCTAACAAAGAGCGAAGCCAAGATTTTTACAAAAACCTAATTTTAATAGCGAAAATAACAATTTTTCGAAGATTTTATGTGTGTGCAGTCGATTCCGGGCCCTTCTTTACCTAATGACGTTTCTTCACTACCGAAAAAATGCTTCCCTGAGGCTGTAGGTGCGGAACATCCAAACGGAAGTGCATGCAAAAAAAACAACACACACACACACACACACACACACAACACACACAAACACAAAATATTTTTATATAACAGGGTTGAAAAACCACGCGGTTTTCAACCCGGGCCCCCCGCCCGATGAAATTTTTGATTTTTAACCAAACCTTCAAAACCGCTCAAAAAAAAAAAACCCCCCCCCCCCCCCTTTTTTTATAAACCCATTTCCCCCCTCCCTTTTTACAACCCCTTCCACTTCCGGCGTATGCTAATTGCTTGCTAACAAAGAGTTTGGCAGAAACCTTAAAAAAAACCATATTTATATAAAAAAAAAATTAGCAATTTTTCAAAACTTTTATGTGTGGCTCTTTCCCCCCCCCTTTTTCCCCCTTTGCCTTTTTTCCCTCACCAAAAAAGGCTTCCCTGAACCTGTAGGTGCGGAACATCCAAACGGAAGTGCATGCAAATATACACACACACACACACAGACACTATTTTTTTATATATAGTAGGATCTTCAAGCAAGCGCCGCAGGCTTAAAAGGAGGAGCCGGAGGCTAAATATTCAAGCTAGCCGCTGAATCCAACACAGCAGGCTAAAGATTCAGGCTGAACCCTCAAGCTTGTGCGGCAGGCTTTAGCACGAAGTTAGCCGCACAGGCTAGCGACGCAGGCTAAAGAATAAAGCTAACCTTTCAAAGTAGCGTCGCAGGCTTACGAATTAGACAACTATAGGCTACGTAATGGTGGTGTCGAAACTCAAGCTTGCGCCACAGGCTTAGAGACAAAGCTCGCTACTCAGGCTAGCGCTGCAGGCCCCATGAAAGTCAGTCAGTCGGTAGCGCTACAGATCAAAAGAAAGCGGACGGTCTTGAAATGTTTTTGCCTGTAGATCAGTATTTCTTCAATATGTTTCAAAAGGGCATACTATAATTATTGGTACAAAGAAATAGAAGAATGACTTTATCTGGGTAACGTGTTGTGAAAGTGTCTAGACAGATTCATAGTGCCTAGACGGGGTCCAGCGGGGGAGAGTCGCGAAGCGGCTCCCCACCCCTGGTCTACTACTAAAACGAAATAATGCTCAAATGTATTTATTTATGCTCGCCGCAATCATTACCAGTATTTCGTTTCATTCCCGGGCCGTGGCCGTCACTCTCTCAAAATCATCTGGGATCTCGAAGAATTCGGCATCCGAGTATTGGGCCTCGTCATCGAGTTGGCGCCAGAACTTTAGTCGAAGAAGTAAGCCTGAAATAGCACGCAATTTTTTTACAAACAAGGAACCTTACGGCTGTCCAAAACATTTGGAAACTGCAAAAGAAAAGCTTAAACACAACGCTTTTCTCCTATTTCGTAGCGTTTAATTTACGAAGTTTCAGGCGCTCCTAAATTCTCTTTTTTTTGTGCGGCTCCTCATTTTTGCGCGCATTTGAGTACTCTATGAAAAAATCATATAAATTAATTAGCCTAATTTAGTTGAAAATTTTAGAAATATTAATGAAAATCAGTAAAAATAGCATTAATCAAGAAAATAACGCTACAAAAGTACATTACATTACCTGTCAGCGCGCCGGAAAGTAAGGAAGCGCCGAGGATGATGAACATTGCGGCGAGTTGATGAGTCGCCTGAATAGCATTAATTACAATTTGTTTTAGAATGATGAAAGGAGTGAATGCGGCACCTTTTTCTCTGAAAACCGCTTCGCGGCTTTTCAACCTAAATGTAGGCTATCACAACCTCCGGCGCATGCTAGTGGCCTCTTAACCACGTGGTTGGTCGAGATCTTTACAGAATAATAATTTTAATACCGAAAAACGGGGTTGAAAAGTCGCTTTGCGATTTTTCAACAGGGTGTTCCATAAAAAAGCACCCCTCCGGCATTATTTTTTTTAATTTTTTAATTTTCAAGATACAACAAAAATAAACTTTATCCGTTCTTCGTAAGGTTTTCGTCGGAATCGACCATTAGAATATTAAGTGAAAATGAAGCGGGCGGGGGTCGAACCCGCGATGGTTTGCTCCACAATTCGACGCGCTAGCCACTATACCACAGGGCCGAGTGGGGAAAGGAGTTAGAGGTGCCCCAAACCCCAGAGAGCCTTTGCCCAATACGGGGCACCACTAATGACGCCTCTCTCCGCGCGTTCTTGGGGGCAGCACCCTCGGGGTGACAGTGTGCGTTCCAGAGTTCAAGCGGTCTTTAAGAGCGGATCTCTTTCATTCTCTTTTAGGCTACGGTTTACTTTACCCCCGCCAGCCGGAAGTTTTTGGCTATAACTTTTTTCTTTTACATTATTGTAGGCTCAAATTAAAACTCTTAGAATATTTTTCGACGCTCTATCGAATGGCCTTGCAAAAATCCCGACAAAATAAGCGAAAATACCGACAACTCTGTGGGGGGGCTGTGGGGGGTAAAGTAAACTCTTACCCTCTTTTAAGCTATTCCTGGGTAACTTTAAGATTTCACTTTTTTACCTGAACCCCATACGAATAGCCGCGACCTCCGCTACCCGTCGATCGAACTCCCGTGTAGATGTTGTTGATGCTGAAAATGGAGCAAGTTTTCGGGAGAGTTCTCTATGTCGCCGTAATTGAAAATCAGGACTCACTATTTACAAAACTCCGTCAGAAGGGTACGATTTTTGGAAACATCTTTTGGTTTTGGTTCTGGTTCGCTAGCGGGGGGGGGGAGTTGGGCCTGTGCAAAACGAGCTGCTAAGCTAATTTTCGAGGTTTTTGCCATTTTTCGTCATTCTTTAGCGCCGTTCGCTAGAGCTTCTAAAAACGTATGAAGATGTCTAATTACAGCTAAAAAGAAGGTGATCTTTTTGCGAATCTGCGCTATTTTCAATAATGGCTCGATAGAGGGTCGAAAAATATACCAGCGTTGGTTTTTATAGCCCGAAAAACGCATATTTGAGGCGATTTTGATTTCAGAGAATAACTAGTACCAACGAAAATCCCGCTTCACGGGCCTTGGGCGCTGGAGTGCGGCCATCAATTTTTACCCCTTTTCTGGCAACCCGACGACGACCGCTTTCTGAAGGCGATTTGAGAAAGCAGAGCTGACGGGGCGCGTAAGGAGATTAAACTAACTTTTTTGTGAAATAAACGTGTAACTTTCGCATGAAAATGCCGAAAATCAAGCGAAAAGGTTTTTATAATAACAAAAATATTTTCCAGTTGGGTTTTTTCTGGCTATAAAAAACTCGTTACATAGTTTTCCGCCCCTCTTACGCATGGCTTTGTCAAAATCACAAAAATTGTCAAAACGCCGGAAATAGGTCCCCCCCCCCTGTGATTCGATGTTCAGCGCTTGGATTTTGATCGGGTGTTCGTGATTCAAAAAAACGCCCTTACACCGGGTAAATAAATCGTGTAAATGCGGGTAAATCGACCATGCTGGACACGATGGTGATGTTTTTGAAATGGAAAAACGCCTATAGAAAAATTCGATTTTTTGGAGAGATTTTAAAGTCAATATTTCAGCTACTAAACATCATTGTTGCGGCTTGCGACTCTGCTCATCGGATTCAGCGGCATCGAAAACACTATAAAACTCCATTTGGCCCAAAATATAACGAGGAAGCTACGTTACAACAGCTTCCTGGGTGTTACCTTCTTTTTGCACGCTACTGTACCTTGCACCGTAGTCGTCTTCCGGGTAAGTTACGGCAATTACGGAAACGATGCCGGCAATCAGGCCGGGCATTCCATGCAGATTATGCACGCCGCAGGTGTCGTGCAAACCGATACGCTCCGTAAGGAACGGCTGAAAAATTGAAATAAAATTTCCCTTGAACCTCCACATTGTCGTGATCATGGCATTTTTTTTCATGGATTAAAAATCACTTATAAAAATGGTATCATCCATTTTAGAAAATTTCAGGCACAGGAAAGTATGCACCGTTTCGAGCGCTACAACCCACTATTTGGCTTGGCGCCAAAATTGACGAGGCGCGAGAGAATGGCCAAAAATATTTCAGATTAAGATTAATGTCCTTAAAAATAATGTTATCTGAAACATTAATCGATAAATCAACGTAAAAATACCGTCAAGAACTTGTAGCCGAGCACCGAGACAATGCCAGCGATGAAGCCGATCAAAATGGCGTAGACCGGCTCGAGAATTACGTTGGCGATTGTCCCTGAAAAAAAATCTGAAAAATTGAAACATTTTTAGTATACGGAGCACTTAGAGATCTGTGATTTTACGATTTTAGTAAAAGTTTTAATAAAATAGATATTTTCCTTGAACTAACCAATAGCAACTCCGCCGGCCAGCGTCGAGTTGGCGATGGTGACCATGTCGAATTTTCGCTGTAAAAACCAAACTTTAACACAAAAAGGTTTTTTATATAAACCTAAAACAACCTCAAAAATGATCATTTTAATTTTATCAGTTTATTTTTAACAGTCTTTATAATTTTTTCGACTTTTTAAAAACGCGGTTTGATAGAGCAGCGAAAAATATCCCAAGGGTT
Organism: Mesorhabditis spiculigera; assembly: GCA_958295435.1. Classification (NCBI taxonomy): domain Eukaryota; kingdom Metazoa; phylum Nematoda; class Chromadorea; order Rhabditida; family Rhabditidae; genus Mesorhabditis; species Mesorhabditis spiculigera. The sequence goes on along the minus strand of CATQJA010002700.1, from coordinate 1,166,639 downwards.
ATGTTTTCACTTCTAAGATATTGTATTATTAAACGCGGTTTATTAATGCTAATAATTTATTTTTAATTTATAATAAATATTTAATGGTAGCGAATTAAAAATGAAACATACATGGCGATCGATGGCTTGTGACAGCATGAAAGTAGCCATTGTCGATCCAACCAGCGAGAGTACGGTATTGAGTACGGCACGCTCCTTCGCATCCAATGGGGTAGCCGTTGCCGCATTAAAGGAAGGCCAGCACACCCACAGGAAGATTGAACCTGCAAGTTGCAAGTTTAAAAAGTTTAAAGGGATGCCCAACCTTTTCGGGGCTCAAAAAGCAAAAACCGAGCCGCGGGCGGGGGTCGAACCCGATCACACCGATTTGTAGGCCTGGATGCTATCCATTAGGCCATAGTGGCAAGCCATTGAGGGGGAGGGGGACGCTACAAGAGGGAAAGGTGTCCGAATTATGTGCGGCAATGGGCGCCCATTGGCGCACAAAATTCGCGCGTCATCTGTACTTGCCGGAATACATAACTATGTATTTGCCGCCAAAACCTTGGGTATCCCTTTAAAGGGGCTCCGAAATCTGGTCCACGGCCCCCAGCGTTGATTACTGGCAAATAGCCAGATGCGGCCGCAATGCGACCGCGCCGCATCAGCTTTTCTCCCTGTTTGGACTTGAAAATTATTGAATTTAAAAATTAAGCCAGAGTTGCAACTATTAGAAACATCGATTTTCAGGAAGTTCAATTGATTTTTCAATGTTTCATTAAATATCCTACTATATATAAAAAAAATAGTGTCTGTGTGTGTGTCCGTGCCACTTTGCATGCAACTTCCGTCATTCTGTCCGGAGGATATCTCGGAAAGGGAAGGTTTTTAAGGTACGCTTGATACGTCATTAGATGCGTAATGGCCTCGAGATGACTGCACATATAAAAGATTTTACAAAATCAGCTATTTACAACGTTCAATTCAAGTTTTTCTAAAATTTTCAAGGACCCTCTTTGTTAGGAATCAATTAACATACACCGGAAGTAGTAATCGCCCATATAAGGGGAGAGAGGACGTGGTTTTCATTTTTTTGTCATCTGAATTCGTGAAAATTATGTAAAGTGAAGAATTTCATGGGATCAGACGGGGCCAGGGTTGAAAAGTCGCGAAGCGGCTTTTCAACCCTGGTATACTAGCTAAAAATGCTATTCTTTTTCGTACGATCGCAAAACGCGCTGCCAACCTTGTAGAAAAAATTTATTCACGTCGAAAAACTCACCAATCATGGCGAATTGATCCGAGTGGTAGATGGAGCCCTCATTCGGGTGCTCGCGCTGCGAATTGCGTTGTAGAACCTGAAATTGCGTGTTTGACGCTGTTAAGAATTTAGTGCATCGAATTGAATCAATTTAGTAAAATTCACGAAATAAAATTCGGAGACCAACCATGCTACAGGCCAACCCAAAATAGGCGCCGAACGTGTGGAGGACGATCGAGCCGCCGGCGTCGTTAATCTAAAAACGATACAAATCGTCAATTAGAGGTTGTCCCATAAAAAACACCCCCTCTAACTTCCACTTTCAACAGGCAAAAATTTTATATGCACAGTTGACACACAAATGAAAAACAGCGCCGCAGGCAAAAAAATTTTGGAAAAATGGAAGTAGAAGAAAATAGAAGTAAAAACCGTCTTAAAAACAGTAATAAACAGCGCCGCAGGCAGAAAAATTTTTATTGAAAAAATCATAAGGGTCCCCCCTTATGAATTTTTCGGCCCTCGGCCGATTTTGGGGGGCAACTTGCCCTGTTGCCCCCTCGTACGCCCCAGGGCATGATAGTTACACCATTCGACAGCCCTTGAAACAGCCAGTTTTCGGGCCTTCAAAACAGCCTTCAAAACAACGTTTTTAATTAAATAGGCTATTTTATAAGCAATTTTGTAAGATTTGGCAGTTTTTTGGGGTCGCATACGAGCCAATTCCTCAATTTTTCCAAGCCGTTACTTAGGTCCAGAAGCCGTTCCTTGATTTTAAATGCGTTATAAAACAAGGTGTTGAATGAACACCTAGTTAGAAGCATTTTCGTACCAATTTCTGAAGTTCCAGCTACACGGTGCCCCAATAAAAGACACCCCTCTCTAACACGATGCAGAAGTATCGGATCGGGATGGTAGTTACACCATTCGAAAGCCCTTGAAACGGCGAGTCGAACCAAGCTTCAAAACGATGTTTTTATTGAAAGGTGTCACGTTAAAACGCGTTTAAAACATGAAGGACCGGCGTCTGCATGTAATTAAAGGGATACCCAAGGTTTGGTGGCAAATATATAGTTATGTATTCCGGGCAGTACAAATGACGCGCGAATTTTTTGTGGCAACGAGGCGCCAGTGACGCACAGAATTCCTCCACCTTTCCCTCTTGTGGCGTCCCCATCCCACCCAATGGCTTGCCACTATGGCCCAATGGATAGCATCCAGGCCTACAAACCGGGATCCCGGGTTCGATCCCCGCCCGCGGCATGGTTTTTACTTTTTGAGCCCCGACAAGGTTGGGCATCCCTTTAACGGCCACCCGGTCCTTTTGTTTGGTGTAATTGGGGCAAATTAGCCGGTATCCAGCCACGAAAACAGCAAAATTTGACAAAATGGTTTGTGAAACGCCGAATTTCAACAACAACATGGTTTTGAAGATAGCAGCCAAGTCACCGTTACAAGGGCTTTCGAATGGGGTAACTATCGTTCCGATCCGAAACGTCTGCTTCGGGTTAGAAGGCGTATTTTTATTGGGGCACCCTGTAGCCGGATCTTCAGAAATCAGTGCGAAAATGTTCATTTTTCGGCAAAATACGCGACATCGACGTGTGAATTAGCCGTGCCAGTTGCTCCAAAAACGGAGTTTTTGGGCGATGGCTATTGGGCTGGCCTCAAAGTCCAGCAACTGACCATCAATTTGTCGACAACGACCCATTCCATGATGACGGCCACCGGTACTTCAATGACGGCCATGATGACGTACTGCACCGGGGACAGCTTGCCCAATACGGCCCCCATCGAGATCAACACCACGGCCGCGGAAAAGTCGGCGAACAGCAGTCTGCAAGGTTGCTGGATGTGGGTTACCTATCAGAATCTTAACTTTTCAAAATTTCGTATTTTCCGAATCTCCGAAATTTCCTTATTTCCTTAATTAAAATTCTCCGTATATTTTTTGACGCTCTTCCCAATGACGCCCAAGGAATTTTGTAAAAATATCGAAAATGTCGAAAAGTAGCTTCTCACTGAATGTTCCCATGTGGAAACCGGGTTTAAATTTGTTTTTGTTATAACTATTTTTTTAATTACGCTGTTTTGAGAAGAAATTAAAACTCTAGAAGAGTTTTTGATGTTCTATCGAATGGTGCCTTCAAAATATCGAAAAACTAGCGAAAAACTAGCAAAAACGCTAGCATGCCAGGCCGAGTTTCAAAAGTAATTTTTCTGTTTTCTTTAACTTTTTTATATTACAATATTTAAGCTAAAACAAAAATCTTTTTCGATAAAAATTAAGAATAAAAATTAAAAATTCGGGGTTTAGAAAATTCGAGATTCTAATTTTGGAGATTTTTATGGATTCCCGGTGAATTTGGTAAAAAGACCCTCGCGGAATTATAGGACACCATCCACAGCTAGTTAAGAAATTTTTTGAAACATATTGGAAAAATTGGAAAAATGGGCTCTTTCCGACGCAAGCATAGAGTTTTTTATTGTGGATGCGGATACTTTTTTAACTATGCCTGAGCCTTTACTCTACAAATTTCAATGAAAACTTTAGTTTTAACTCGTAAATTTGTCCTTTTCGACCCAAAATGACCAAAATTTGGAGCTTTTCAGGCATCTTTCTCGCTTTGCTGAAAAGCTTTTCCACTTTAAATTTAGTTAAAGCGTCGTAAAATCAATATAAACAAATTTATGTTTAACTTATAGAACGAGTCAAATTGGTGGACTCTGCTTCGAAGATACGCCGCAAAAAAATTGAAACATGCACCCTGAAAGTGCTCCAATAAGCTAGATAGCTTGAGGATTAATACTTGTATTATTTTACATGTATGCATCGTTTAATAGAATTAAATGCCAAATACCTCTGGAGTCCAATCTGGAATTTGCCGGTCTCGCGGAAATCGTCGGATACAAAGCCGCGAATGAGCAACGCCCATTCGATTGAAATTACGGCCAGTAGGAGGTTGATAGACAGCGCCGAGAAGCCGTACCTGGAATTAAAATATTACTATTAGAATTTTAAGAAATTTGTATTATTTAATCAAAAAATTATAAGGTGTGTAAAACTATAAATTCGTTATAAGTAAAGTTTGTGGAAATCGATTTCCTTGACGGATAAAATTCATTGAAAAAAATCTATTCTAAGTTCTAAAAGTTATAAAACATTTTTTCGAAAACGGTCTTCAGTGCTAAACTTTGCCCCCTCCTCCCAAGTCAAAGGGTCTTCCAATTTCCCAAATTTTTGCGATTTTTTGGGGTTTTTGGAAGGCCATTCGGTGGAGAAGCAAAAAATATACTCACTAAATAAGTACGAGTTTTAATATCAGCTCAAAATAATGTCATATAAAAAGTTTTATCAAAAACAAGCAAAGTTCGGAAAGCTGTTAGACGCTAATTTAATTGTATAAATTATAATATTTATTATTTTCGCAATTCCCGGCTCGGGGATAAGAGCTGAGACCTTGGGCAGCCATTTGGCAGCTTTGAAAAACGGGGGGGTAAAGTAAAGCCTTACCTGTTACAGGTTTTTAATAAAAATGTGTTGTCATGAACTATCGTTAATCACGTTTCATAGTTGCGTTCAATAAAAATGTTTTACAGTAAATTGAATGAAATTAAAAGTAAAAAACTACGTAAAATGTAACAATTAAAGTAAAAACTACGCTAAAGCGATTTTCTCACCTCCTCAGAAACGTCATCAAGAAGCCGAAGCCGACGAAGATCATCACGTGTGTGTCCTGGTACACTAAACGAATACATTTTTTTGTTTTAGCGTTTTGGCTTTTATAGATGCTTTTAGATTAATTCGGGAATTTCATCAAATGACGTGCGAAGAGTTGGTATTAAAAAAGCTCAAAGAAGGATGATGCTTGTCTGCCAAGAAACACTTTTTTATGCCAGAATCAGTCGATTCTATTAGTTTCCTATATGTTGAAACAATTGGTATGCTAGGGAGTACATAATAAGTTTAATATTAGCTATGGTATTTCGACGATTCGACGTCATTTCGACATGATGATATTTCGACAGAATGAAACGACAGAGAGAGGGAAGGAGAGAGTGAGAGAGAAGGAGAGAGAGAGCGAGAGAGAGAGCCAGAGAGAGAGAGAGAGAGAGAGAGAGAGAGAGAGAGAGAGAGAGAGAGAGAGAGAGAGAGAGAGAGGGAGAGGGAGAGCGAGAGAGAGCGAGCGATAGAGAGAGAGAGAGAGAGAGAGAGAGAGAGCGTGAGAGAGAGAGTGAGAGAGAGCTAGCGAGTGACGAAAATGATTTTTGATTTGTTAACGCTTTGATTTTTATAGTCGTTTCCAAATTAATTCGGGAACTTCATCAACTAGGTTACCAAGATTTATTGAACCAGGTCGAAGAAGGATGATGCTTTTGCACCAAGAAACACTTTTTATGCCAGAATCAGCTGATTCTATTAGTTTCCTATAGGTTTAAGGAATTCATGTACTAAGGAGTATATAATAAGTTAAAGAGTAGCTACAGTAATGGGACAAATTACGCAAAATGAGAGGTTTTTACGATTATTTTCACGCTTTGAATTCGGCTTTTTAACTCTTTGACAATTTTATCTCACGAAATCGATTCCCGTCAACTGAAATTTGGAAACAATTATGGCTGACAAATCAACTTTTGTCAAAAAGAAGAGATTTGGTCAACGTGAAATTTTGGGGAAAATGATATTTCGACAAAATGTTGGCAGAATGTTATATTCGAAAAAATGAAACGATTTTGGATGAATGATATCTAGAAAGAATTATATTGCACAACTGAAATTTCAAAAAAATACGATAGAATGTCGGCATAATGATGTTTCTACAAAATCGCATCTCGACAAAATGATTTTCCGGAAAATGCGTCTTGGCGAAAGCCGCGGCGCGTACAAAACGCAGCGGGCAACATTCATGAATGTTGAGCGCACTTCACGGCGGCGCGGGTGCGTTGCGTGTCGCGGCTGCGGCAGAATTCGAATGACCTTTCATTGCCAGTTTTTAAGTAATTGCGCATGAAAATGACAACCTGCCGATTAATGCTGTTGCTAATGTTCAACAAAACGATATTTTTTTATGAAACATTGCACTTACTTGGATAAGTGGCGGTGACGGTGAGCGGGTTCTCCGTATCCGGATTACCACTCGATGGCATCGACTCATTGTCATAGCGGGCAAAGATGCCGAACAGAATGAAGAATGCAATCTGAAAGGGAACCGGCCTTATTATACAGGGATTTGCAATAAAAAGGGGAGCTACACTTTACTCTACCACCCCCAGCCTGAATGTTTTGGCTCTGACTTTTTTATTTTACATTATTGTAGGCTCGTATCAAAACTCCTAGTATATTTTTCGACGCTCTTTCGAATGGCGTTGCAAAAATTCCGACAAATAAAGCGAAATCTATCACTCTCATATGGCTTATATAGAGAAATATCTCATCTTTGACTGTATTTTTCAAAAGTAACCAAACTATTGCTTCAAAAACTTTTAATTTTGATTCTATTTCAACAAAATTCAAAAAAAATTTGGGTTTCACATTTTTAATGGCTGTATGTTTCGAAAATACCGAAAAATTACCTGCACCGAGAAGACGACAACCGTAAACTGTTGGCCGTGGAAAATCGGGTTCTGCTTGAATTTACTAAAAAGTTTTGATCTCGCAAAAGAATGTTTTATGTACATACCGAGTATCACCGAAGACCTGTGCGTCGGCAATCGAGATTTTCGTCACTCCTTTCGAGGAGCAGATTTTGGCGGTTGAGCCTAAATTTCATTTTTATTTTATTTTCTAATTATTGTAAATGGCTGAATACATGAAAATCCTTGATTCGTACTTGTGATAGGTATCGATTAATTTTTTAAAGGAAAGAATTTTTGGTTTGTTAAATACCTGTATCGGAAGCCGTCGACGTCTTCGGCGTGTCACCCATGTGTTTCAGCACTGATCGAGGTGTCCTAAATTCGGAACCCTTCCATTAAAGATAATACATCAAACTGAAAGTTTTTGAAAGCTCGAGTTTTCGACATGAAAAGAAGCTAATAACAACATCTCGGAACCGGAAAAAAATCGGGCGCGAAAGAGAGAGTAAGAGAGAGACACTGAAAAAGAGAGACAGAGAAAGACAGGAGAGAGAGAGAGAGAGAGAGAGAGAGAGAGGGAGTGAGGGAGAGCGAGAGCGCAAGAGAGAGCGAGAAAAAGAGGGAGAGAGAGAGAGAGAGCGAGAGAGATTTCAGTTTTTTTACAAAAAAAATTAACCCCGGTTCTCAAAATCCACTTTTCTTCCGCTACTTTTCGTAGTACTATTAATTGACTTATGCATCGTTCAACTCCAGGCCAATCCTTAATACTATTAATTAACTTGTTAACTTAGTCCACTTTAACTTGTTAATTAGTTTAAATTATTTAATTAATTTCTGCATTTTAATTTACCTCTTTACAAATTTCATTTAATCTAAAAATCTCAAAAAACTTATGAAACGGCACGAAATTGAAAATAAGAAAAATGGCGATAGCAGCAATGGACAAAAGGCATTTTCCTGTATTTCGTGCAGCATTTTTGAAGCTATCTTGATCCCACATACTCATGAACCCAATAGATATATGCAATGAAAGAATATCGGAATTTGGCCACTAAATTTTCAGAAAGAAATTATAATGTTCGAATGCGCCGACTTATGTTCCAACCTAATATTTTTACAGCCAATTGGATGAAACATCGCGGTATTTCACACCCGCTAGCCGGCCCGCAACTCTTGTATCTTGGCTCTCTGTTCATCTACAGGTGTGTTAAGCATACCAAAATGTTGGTGTTGATCTGGGTAGTATTTTGGCATATCTTACAGCCCAGTGGGACCAAGGGGAACCGAGATACTTAAGGCGGAAACTGCCTAGGGCGGGGCGGGGGCTGCACTAAATCCTAAATTTTATCGAAGGTTCAAAAAACCTTTTTTTAGGAGACAAAGGTAGGCCGCAAATTATATAGGGTAGGATCTTGATATATTATCATCAAGGGAAAACCTTAGCCCCGCCCCCTCCGACCTTTCCTAAATACTGTCCCCCGGCCGCCCAATTTTTCTGCTCATCTTCTGGAATTGACAAACACGGTGCTGATCTTTAGAGAAATCCGCCTGGCCATCGGTTTGCAACCCATTTTTTCCAGCTTTTCCCTGTATTGGGCCCCGCCCCATTTCGCCTGGCCCCCAAAAAACCAACACCGCAAAAGTGATATGATCAGTGGGGGGAGAGTATTTACTTTGCCACGGGGGTACTGTAGCAGAAATCACATAAAACAGGGCGGGCTGTTTTTAGAAATTCACGTTGAAAGAAAAGATGTAGGGTGCAGGAGGTGATATTTTGGATGAGAATTCTACCTTATTGCCAAAGAGTTACCGCCCTGCTTGGGTTTGACCGGCCATAAAACGTTCTAAATACAAAAACTGCATTTGCGGATATAAATTATGCGCCACAACGCCACAGTACGGAGCGCTGCGCCGTCCAGTCGGTTCGTTCTGGTTTTTGAACGTTGCTAGTTATTGTATCTTGCCATTTTTTTGCTTTATGTGAATAATTTGTGTGTAACCGTAATTCCTCTCATATAGCGCCCTGCCCATGTCATCGAAAATCGAGTCGTTCAAAACTAAAAAATGCAAAAATATGTTTGTTTCAGTGGGCTGCTGGTGCTAGAAATCCGAATTACATGTCGCTGAAAAGGTACGTTTCTCTTTGAAATCTCTTGAAACTTAATTTTAGAAAGTTTGAGCTAAGTTTGTTTTTGCGAATTCTAATACAGGCTCCCCAAAAACACCCTCTAATCAGACGCAGGACGTATCGGAACGGAACGATAGTTACGTTATTCGAAAGCCCTTGAATCGGCGGGCTTACCACAATCTTCAAAACCGTCTTTTGGTTGTTTAGGATTCGCGGGGGGAGTTGTTGCCTGTTGACTTACTAACAATGTAAAAACACTTTAGATTTGACTACTAGGTCAACCGGGGCCGCCAGGAAAAAATTGGCAATCTGTGACGCACAGCAGCAACCTTCGGCTGTCCGAGCCGCAAATGATTCGCACAATCGGGACTGGCAGTTTTCGATCCTTCCGAACACGATGAACATAGTCTTAAACCCGAAAATTCCCCAGGAAACAGTTTATTTCACCAAATTCATTAAAATCGAAATTTGGCCGCTAAAATCAAATTTTTAGCCAATTTTGTGCTGCCATCGGATTCTCCGTACAAAATTAACCTAGATGCCAAGTTTCATAAAATTTTGAACGGCAAGCAGTTTTCCGAGGGGACATCGTTTTAACCGCTACTGTACTTTGACTTGCACGCCCCTTTAGAACGGCTTTTGACACATTTTGGTCTTGAAATTTGCTCTATTTGCGGGGCTGGGTGCATTTGACGGGGCACCTATCGGAGACGGTTGATCGGGGCAACTTTTTGGCCGCAATTAGAGGTGTGGAACGGACTGTAGAGAAGGGAAGAGGTGTCGAAAGGTCAACATCATCAGCCGCCACATCACCGGCAAAAGCCGCGGCACACAGACAGTCCAATAAAAGAGTCATTGACGCCAGTACGGTCATCACCATCGGCCTGTCAATAGAACGGCCGCGGAAAAGAGGGAGTTAATGGAGGGCTCGAAATAAACCTCCTGACTCGCCAGATGATTTGATGGATTCTGGACCTGCCAACTCATCGAGGTGTCAACGGAACAGAGCACAGATATTGCAGCCAAATTCTAAAAAAAAACGGAAAAATATCGAGAAAAAGTTTCATGAAAATGAATGAATTACCGGTTGGCAAAATAAGTGATTTGCTGTCGTTCAACTGTCCAAATAAAAAATCTATAAAAAATTGAGGGGAGCAATTCTGAAATCGGAAAACCGGAAAAATTTCGAGAAAATGTTTCATAAAATAAATGATATCAGAATTTTCGGTGCTAGATTTTTCGGGACTCCGATTTTCGCGAAACCAATTTTCGGGAGTCCGGTTTTCGGAAGTATAAGCAAACCCCGTCGAAAAATATTGCGCTTTCTTGTTTTCATTTTTTTTTGTTGCCAAAATCATGCAAAAAAAATTTGGGTTGACCACAAAAGCCCCGCCGCGTAGCAGACATATACAGTAGCAGCATCTGCTATAACTTTTGACATCGGGCCTTTCAGCAAATCCGGAAACGTGATTCCGTGTCGGCAAAAAACTGCCCAAGATAAACAAGGTCCAGAATGGAATTTTCAACCTATTTCAACCTAGTCATTTTACAGTAAATCGCTTTCGCCCCCCCGGCCCCAATCTTTCCGTTTTTCTCAATGATTTTGTAATTTCTTGCAATGATATCTATTTTCTGTTACTTTTCAGCAGCAGCCCTTTCGTTGTTTAGCCAGCAGTTTTTTGACTGTAAATCTGATTATTTTCTTTTGATTGCCCACGTCCAATCAAACAGGCCCAAAACGGCAATGTGCCGACAAGCGCAAAAGCGTCGATAGGAGCCGGGCGTAACGCGCTCCAAAACGTTTAAGCTCTTATAACTTTTTCCAACCGATTTAATTTTGAAAATTCAATCTCAACTATTGTAGAGTAGAATTTTAAGGTTCGAACGATACCATAGATTCCACATTACAAAAATTAAAAAGCAAAACGAATTCTGGGCCTAGGGGTCGAACCGACAAAAAGTCCAAAAAAATTTCGTGGGAGGCAAACGCTCTACCGACTGCGCCAAATCGCTATGGGAAAGGGAAGACGGGGCCTGGCTTTCCGCGAGAGGGGAGTTTTGGAAGGAAATCGCTCCGCGCCAGGGGAACCATGCCAATTTCTGCTAATTCTTTAATTTAATTATTAAAAATCAATCGCTATCGTTTCGCAGAAATGGAAAACGGGATCTTGTTCAGTTTTTCAAGCGCTTTCGAATAATGTTAACATGCTTTCGAATAATGTCCATTAAGATGGCATCTCATTAGAATTGCCAAGTTCCATTCTACACAGTTGGAACAAGCTTTTTTTTAAGACTCGCCTTAGTGTTAGAGTTATAAGGCCTAGAAGTTTTGAGTCCATACATTTTTGAGTCGATAGGATCGCCGCGTTGCTTATGGCTTTATTGCCGCTAATTTTGGGTGTATGCCTATATGTATGACCTCACAATTATCGTTGATCCCGGGGCAGAACCTATACCCGATTGATGCAACACATTTTTCCCTCCCACCCAAACAGTCGTTTTTCAACGTAAACAAATGCTGCTGTCGGGGGCCAAGGGATGGGTCAGAAGCGGGAGGGAAAGAGTAGTGATGATGGCGTGATCGGTGTTTCCATGCTGTTTGTCTCTGCGGTTTGGGGGGGATTTTGAAAAGTATCGGGCAAAAGACGCGTTGCGCGATCTTTCTTGAGGACCCGCCCGGTAACCCACACGAAATACTGGCTGACACTCGACGAATCTGTCCTTTCCCTCAAAGATACACGTACCACGGCAACTAATCAGAAAGCACGGAAACGGAGGCACCAAATCTGGACGCGACTTTAAAGGGGCACGGAAGTCAAAATACGTGTGTGCGGGAATTGAACCTACTGGTCAAAAAACGAAAGGTTACTGCCGAGAAATCCCAGACAAGTTTTTTGATTGCGAAAAACTGTAAAATATTTGTGTAAAACCGAAATGTTCTCGAGGCGAAAACGACTTTTTGTGTGCCTTGTACGGCAGCCAATCTCTCGATCTCGGCGATTCTCTGGTCAATTTTTATAATTAAAAACTCTAGAACGATCAAAATTCGATGATGATTCCAGAAATAGCTTCGTAAATTTTAAATTCAAGCGTTTTCACGTCCAAACAGGGGCAAAAGCTCGTGCGACGCGGTCGCGTTGCGGCTCCATCTGGCTATTTTCCAGGAATCAACGCTGAGGGGCCGTGGACCACATTTCGGAGCCCCTTTAACGCTTTGATTTTTATAGACGTTTCCAAATTAATTCGGGAATTTCATCAAATGACGTGCGAAGAATTGATATTAAAAAAGTTCAAAGAAGGATGATGCTTTTCCGCCAAGAAACGTCTTTTTTATGCCAGAATCAGCCGATTCTATTAGTTTCCTATAGGTTTAAACAATTGGTATACTAGGGAGTACATAATAAGTTTAATATTAGCTATGGTATTTTGACGATTTGACGATATTTCGACATGATGATATCAGAATGAAACGACAGAGTGAGGGAAGGAGAGAGCGAGAGAGAGAGAGAGAGAGAGAGAGAGAGAGAAAGGGAAAGAGTTTCAGGTACAAAAACTGTCCCAAAACTGGAAAAATTTCTAATCTTAGCTCGAATACCGCTTTTTTGGCAGAAAATTTTGTTGTTGGCTTAAATAAAATTTGTAAAGTTTTTATTGCATTAAAAATTTTTGAATTATTATTTTTTGAGAAATACGCGCCGAAAATCGTCATTATTTGGTCGCAAAATCAACATTTTGTGGTTTTAATAACAATTCGTAGAGTTTTACGCTTAAAAGAAGTAAAAAAAAACAGTCTAAGTACCCTTAGTCTATCGATCCGACAAAAATCGAATCCTAATCAAAAAGTTGACCAGGCTTAGACTTTTCGAAGCACAGGGCCAGAAATTACATGTTTACGACATTTACTAGGGCGTCAAGTCTCTTTTTTTCGGTACTGCGTTTCCGAATCTGCCAATCTCCTGCATTTTGAAATTTCCGTGATTAACACTGCCGAAGGATGACGTGTCGCTGTATGACAAATACAAAAAAAAATATAATAACCACCCCCCAATTCCCGGCGCGTTCAATAGATGGAACTTTCGGTTTCAGATTGAATTCAAAGGTGGCCGACCGTCCTTTTCATCGCCAGTGATTTTGTCAAAGACCGGAAAACCACGGCAAGATGGGCTGACAAATCCGAAATTCCGAAGTCGACCCTACTCCGGGCGATATAAAAGGGCTCGAGCCCCGACTGCGATCACACCTTGAAAAATGCTCGCCAAGATTGTCTATGTTGCCCTCCTGGCTGGCGTCTGCCAATGCTGTATCTCGGGTATGGATCGTCGATTTCAAAGAAACGCGTTGCCAAGACTCATATCAAGACTCTCGATTTGAGAACTCTTCTAACACATCCAATTTTTCAAATGTAATTAGCGGAACTGTTTCTAAATTGTTTTTTACGATCCCTAAACGTAAAAATAGAAGAAAATATAAATTTTCCGACCAAATATGGCCCATTTTCTGATCAAAGTCTCAGCTTTTTAAAACTCTGCGAATTTTTAAGGTAGTTGTTCTTGTTAAAACAGAGGTTTAAATTACTACGAGCATTATGGAAATACGTCCCATTAAGGTACTAAGCATTTCTAGCTTAATACAAAAAATTTCTTCCCACTCCCCCCGATAATGCGAAAGAACCGGTGAAAAAGCTTTGAAACCTGATATTGCGCGCAAACTTTCTGATAAATAGCTGAACACTACCATGATCGTTTTAGGAAATAGTTACTCGCCCCCGATCGAAGTGAGAGTTAAGTACAGTATCCCCGTGGCCTGGGTGGGCCCGTCGAGCGCTTCCGCTGCACTTCGTGGGTCGGCGATTAGGAAGAGCTTGGTCGAGGCGGTGAGTCGGTGCTATGACGCAAGTTACTCTTTATAGTTCGATTTGGCCAAGAAAAAGGACGGTCGTCTTACCAGCTACGATACCGCCAACCTCCAGAACGTCACGCCCCTAACCCTTCCGGTACGTTTCCGTGGTGATTGCCTCTGCAGGGCATCCCAAAAAAACCCTCTAGCGGGCGGCAGTTTTGTCCGATTGTGACGATTTCGGCATTTATCGAAAGCTTTCGAGAAAACAAGCACTTTTCGATTTTCAATATAGGTATTTTAATCCAGTAAATTTTGGACCAAAATCCATGAAACTGCAGCTTTTATGCAAAATCCCCGGGTGAATTGCTTGCTCAAGCTAACAGGACGACACTGGGTTTACGCTTCTTTAAGAATTCGTTTAATATCTAACGCGGCCCAAAAAAATGTTTAGGACAAAATGCGCTTGTTTTCTTGGTGGAAAAAAATTGTAAAGCGAAGAGCGCTTGTTTTTCGCCTTTTCGAAAGCTTTCGAATGGTGTGAAAATGTATCCGAACCGCTCGAGGGGGTCGACTTTTTTAAAGCCGACGTCCGTAGTTTGGAGATATGGAGTGGAGCGTAATGTGGAGTGCAGAAGCGCACGGACGATGATAATTTTCAGAATTACTACTGCGAAGTCGTTGTGGCAGATGCCGCCGCTAGCAAAGATAACAAAGGTATAGGGGTTTGCGCCAAATATTCCCCGCAACTTCAGATGGTGTTTGCACCAAAGAAACTGCTACCTCGCAATTTGTCACCCAAAACAGGCTCAGCGGCGGCACATTGATCAATGAATGGGCATTTACCTTTGTAATGGAGAAGGTAAATTAAAGAGGCTCCGAAATCTGGTCCACCCCCTCTTTTTCACGATTTGGGCGTGAAAATGCATGAATTCTGGTATCCTCAGCCTCTTTTAACCCTTTCAATTTTCAAAACTGGCCAGGGAATAGGTTTTCCACCATTTAAAATAGTCAGAAAAAACAACAAACCGAAAATTTTTAAGCAAAAAAAACACATAATGTATTTTACTGGGACCGGAATTACGCTACGTCTCCGAATGTGTTGCAGGACCTCAACCATGATTCTAGGTGGCTGTTCCGCCAAATCAGCAGTACATCAATGAGTTCCAGGGGGTGTTACAAGCAGCCCTTCGGGTAAGGCACTTTTTGATACACGCAATGTCATTGTTTCAGACCGTCACGGGGTCCAGCGGCGTGACGGTCGATGCCAAAAAGTTGGCCGACTGGCGAGCCATCGCTGAGTAGCATGGCAGGACTATAGAGCTACCAGGATTATACCGAAGCCCTTTTCGAAACAATAAAGAGTTTCACCACGTATGTTTTCACGAATTCACACTCCAGAAAGTTGAGTGAATGTTACGGGTGTTTTTTCACATCCGGTATACAACATTACAAAAAGCAGTAAATACAACAAAAGACACCATATCTGAATTTCAAATGATTAGCATCAAATCTGTATCCGGAAATTTTGTGGGACCAAAAATTGCTAAAAATCTGGTACCTTCAATTCGCATCTTTCGCGCAACGGTAAGTTTCGTTCCTTTACAAATTCCTTGTATCTTGCAGAAAATGCGTGTCCACGCCTGGCTATGGCTATTTGTCGGGTGCATCCAGTTTTATGGTAATTTTTGATGAAGTTGCTGAGATACCATGTAATTAGGCGCCAGCGGCAGCGACATTTTCGACGAGTGGAAGGAGGAGATTGCCGAAATTTGTATGGAGTCTTAGTCATGAATGTTGACGGAACTTTTTAAGTTGGCTGGGACCATGAGAAGCCCGTCGAGCGGTTCACCAGGGCTGCAAGCGTATGTTTCAAATTGAAATCGTGATAAAACTGGGTACTGGTCTGTTAGCGGGGGGATTTTAGCAGGGGAAAGCTAATTTTTCCCAGTTATCCCGCGCGGTCCTATAACAAAATCTAAACAATTTTTGTAGCATTGCACACAGTTGTTTTAGATATAAAAAGCTCATCGTAAAATGTTCGAACATTTTCGAATTTTTGGTCAAAAATGGATGCAAATTACCAAGAAAGATCAAAATTTTCAAAGTTTCGGCATTTTCAAAATATTTTTATATTTTCTGGCAACAAAAACTACGATAACATTATAAAAATACAGCAATTATTATGCTGCTTTTTTCTTCCCCCCGCGGGGAATTTTTTGATTTAACTTTTTTTTTTTTTTTTTTTTATTTTTTTTAAATTAATTTTTTTTTTTTTTTAAATTTTTTTTTTTTTTTATTTTTTAAAAAACTATTAAAAAAAAAAAAAAAAAAAAAAATTTTTTTAACCTCCTTGGGGGGGGGGTAAAAAAAAAATTCATTTTATTATTAACAGGTAGGCAACGAGCGAAAAACAAAAATTAGTTGCCCCCGCAACAAGTAGTTCATTTAAGCTAATGCCAATTAAAAATAGTGCAGAAAAGCTAAATTCGTCAGAATTGCAGTGATTTTGCAACGCATCGCCGTCAGATAATTTTTTTAAATTTATTTAAAGATCAGACCTTAACAACGGGCCGGGCCCGTTGTCAACCCCTGCTAAAGATCACCGCACCACTAACTTATTTTTTCCCAGCCAGCTAGTGTAAATTGACGGAACATTGATTTTTATCATTGATTTTCAGTCAGACGGCTATGTGAAGGGGCAAGAGCCTGGAGAGAAGCCGAAATGGACCGCCGATGAACTGGAGGCAGAGCGCAAGCAGTGTACGTTTCATCTGTCTGAGCATCAGCGGCACAGAGAGGGAGAGAGAGGGAGAGAGAGAGAGAGAGAGAGAGAGAGAGAGAGAGAGAGAGAGAGAGAGGAGCAGCAGGCAGGCAGGCGGGAGAACTCGAGCTCATGCCTGTTTCGCGCGTTGCGTCCTGCGGCTGCAGCATACGCGACGAATTTGTAACATTTTAGCAAACGGTTTTCTAGCGCAAGAAATGCAACAAACCGAATCTAAACATTCTAACGTTCGAATTCGAAGACCATATTCTCGAAACACACAATAAATAGCGATTTTCGACGATAATGCCCGTCTTTGAACGGCACTGATTTCCGCTTGAAATATAGTTAAATAATAGTTATTTGAAACTCCAGTAAAATACATACTATTAGATAAACAAAATCATCAAAAAATGATCATCCAATCCATTATTTAGTTCGCGGAGTCAGGCTGCGAGGAATTAATGACCGTACCAAAAAAATCGTCTTGACGTTTAGTCGTAACATTTTTTTTTCAGTCGCTCTGCTGGAGGCGAGCTCCGAAGTCAACCGGTAGATTTTTAAATAAATTCAAAAAACTTTAAGATGAACCAGAATTTTGAAACCAAATATTTTAAAAATGGCGAATAATGATATGCTCTTTTTTGGAAATTTGATCCCTGTGTTGGGGGAAATTCGGGAAAAAATTGTGGTTCTGGTTCCTTAGCGGGGGGGGGAATAGGCCTATTGGGCAAGGAGCGCGGGCGTGGCCTTTCCCGATGCCCCCCCCGCTAATGAACGAGAAACCAAGTTGCCAGTAGCAATCAGAAGGCATGTTGAATAAATAGATCAGAGCAAGCTGGCAGAGATTCTTTGCCATTTCCGAAAATCCATAGGAACCTTGAGTTTACAGTTCCCTTTAGAACAGTAAAAAACTTTTTTTTTTAGTCCTCCGTTACTTCGCCCCCTCGAGCCGCTCATCTACAACCACACCGACCCGGGCGCCACGGTCATCTACGGCTTTTTCAAGATCACGGTAAAGTCAACTTTCAGATTTTAAATGTTTGAATTTTTCTAGCCCTCGCTGCACCTGAAAGACGGCGACATCAAGAAGCCCGCCTACAACGCCGAGATTTCGTACAAAATTGTGGTCAGTGCTGTAGTCTAGCGTTTTTGGAACTTTTTAGGCTAAAACTAAACGTTTCGTTTCGAAGTCTAGATGAAGATAAAATGTTTTCAACAATGGCAAGACAAAAATTAAGGAATATCACCGTCGTTTTTCCTATCGGTCTGGAGCATTTAGTAGCATAAAATTAAGTATTTTAATAGTGATTTTCATCACGTTTATCTAGATTTCAAGCGAAAAACTTTCTAAAAACAACTTAAAATTTTTGAAATTTTCTTCGAAAATCTCATTTTAGGTAGAAAAATCGATATTTTAGTGTTTTTGACAATTTAAAAAAGTTAATACTTTTTTGGTACCCACCACCTGATAATAGAAGAAAGCCAAACTTAAATTTCCTTTAGGCGTTTTGCAAAGTCTTGCAAAAAAAATTTCTTGAAAAAGATGCTTTTAAAATGTCGCCAATTTTTCCAAAAAAAAAGTTTGATTTAGTCCCTTAAGAGCCGGTTTTGTATCTTTGACAATATCGCATGATCGCAGTCATCAAATCGGCATCAAACGTCATAAATTTAGCTGACCCGCCGGATTCCCCCCTCACTCGGCCCTGCTGCTCCACTGCTCGAAGGATTTGCATATCGACGAGGCGAAGTTCATCGTCTACGACGAGAAGACCTGGAAGAAGGAATGGACCATCGCTGAGGAGAAATTTGTCAGGCGTTAATTGGGTGGTACTATCAAATCAGAAATTTCGTATTAATGTAGTGAGTGCTGAAACATATATTTTTTCTTATTGGAATAGCTACATTTCGAAATTTATGAAGAAAAATTGAATGAGTTCAAGGAAATACAACAGAAAATAGTCAATTTTTATAAAGTGTACACAGTTTTAGTTATAAAAATATCATAACAAAATCATAAAATCTGCGAGAAAAAACCAACTACGATTAGTATTTTGCCATTCTTTCATGATTTGGGCGAAACATCTTAATTTTAATTTGATTTTAGCGCCAGCGGAGAGATAGCAGAGAGTCTTTGTGGAATTCGAAGAAACCTCTCTTTTTTAGCCGACGGACGACATGAAATACGAGGATGCCCGCATCGAGTTGCGCCCAAACCAGAGCCAAATCGCCCTCGCATTCGGCCGTATGATACCGCCGACCGTACTCGTTGTCAAGGTCGCTTTTTCGGCGAAATTGGAATTTTTAAAGGCACTGACAAGACATTTTTGTGGATTTTACTGCTAAGGATTTCTTGATTGTTCAGTTCAAAGTGTCGCAAACGCTGAACGACGACCGGGTGGACCGTCGTCGGGCCGGTCTCGTCAACGTGCGCACGGAAAATGGGTATTTTCGGTTTTTCTAAGGCAAACTAACACTTTTTCTACAGTGACCTCATCTACACAATGCCGGGCCCGATCTCCGGCCGTCACCTCTTCCCCGGCATCGAGGCCCTCGAGCAGCCGGTATGTTTCAGAATTTTGAGTAGTTGAAACCGGCGAATTCGATACAATTCGTCATCCCCGTGCCTATTTTGGCCCCAACGCTATTTTGAAGCAAAAAGCAAAGTGCTTACACTTTTCCTGGTTCCGTCGAATTTTGTCAATTTTGCAGACGCGCTGGTCGGGTGCGTGCGAGGTGGACGAGGACAAGCGATGCCTGTGGAATTACGGGATCTACAGCATGAACGGCGGGTGGGCTCTTTTTGTCAATCATGCAAAAGTTCAAATTAATTGGATTCGGCAAAAAGCAAAATTTCACTATGGCGGGGTTCGAACCCAGGTAGTACACCCGACAACCCAACCCGCCACCAATCGGCCACCCGGGATGGCCAAGTGGTTGTGTGCTTGCCTATCAGCCACGAGGCCCGGGTTCGGACCCCGGCCCGTGCTGAACTTATTGCTTTTTGGGGGGGCAATAGCCTGTTTAGGACTTAAGTTTCGACGTAAACTTGATCGGAAAAAGCGCTAATCAAAAAAAAAACAATTTTTGCTCCGCAAAGAATCGAACCCGGGTGGTGCGGCTCAAAAGCTAGCCGACTACCAATCGGCCGCCACGTACAAAACGCTCAGTTTGCTTCTAGCACGAAGTACGCCTACCTGAAGTCCTCGATCGCCCCGATGCCGCTGGGGTTGATGACGCTGGTCGTCTCCAGTTATCCACAAACTCGTCTATCGCACAAGATGAAGAATGGGGTATATTTTAGCGCTCTCTCGCTATTTCACTCTCTCTCTCTCTCTCTCTCTCTCTCTGGCTCTGTCTCTTTCTCCCCCTCCCTCCCTCTCACTTTCTCGCTCACTCTCTATTTCCAGGGCACGATGACGACCCACCTCCTCAGCCCAGCAGGCGCACAACCCGCCGACGACAAAAGCGAACCGCCACTCGCTGCCGTTATGTACGTCAATTTTGTAGAACCATGAACGGCCAAGATGTCGAAAGTTGTGTGCACAGGATCGAACCCATGAGTCAAAGATTGAAAGGCTAGTCCCTACAAGTATCGGCAAAATTATTTCGTTGCGAAAAACGTGAAAAAATTGCGATATAGGGAATGTTTTGTGCGAGTGTAACTTTCGCGTCTTTGGAGGGGCGGATCAAGTAGTCGGAATGCCCAGTACAGCGCCGATAATCATCAATCGTAATACCTGGACAATTCCAGGAGTTGCATCAGAATTTTGAAATTCAAACGTTTTACACGTCGAAACACAGAAAAAAGCGTACGAAGCGGTCGCGGGCGCATCTGGCCATTTGCCAGGAATCGACGCTGCGGGCCGAGACTTCGGTGCCCCTTTAAAAGTTTTCTGAAACTGATGCGCGCGTGCACTGACTAATTCTGGAGCCTTTCCTGGAATCCTAATTATTGGCAAAACATTATTTCATTCATGGAAGTGGAATCGCAGAGCTGAAAGATTTCTGTTAGTGAATTTTGATGAAACATCGAATTATTTTTAGAAAGTTCCTGGGCGAGGCGCTGTGGGAGTACTACGATCTGGATGACGCCACGACCACGCGAAAGACCGGATGCGTTAAAAAGTGTGTATTTTACGGTATCACTTAAACTTAAGCGGTAAAAGAATGTTAATTTTATCTTTATGGTAATTTGTGAGTTTATAAAACATGCTGGTAATAAGATTCCATATCCATTTTCCAGCGCCGACAAGGAGTACTGTATGCGGATGGACGGAGGCGAGTTTTTCGATTTTTTTTTGCTTATTGCAATTATTTGTCGCTTATTTGATTACGGTAATAGATTAGGATTAGCTAAATTTATCTTTATAAAGAACCTGGGTTCCTATGCCTTAATAAACATTGATTTTTCAGCGCTCAGCGTCGCGCCGAACAAGTTGGCCGTCGACACGGCAAGCCCCTGGGTGTCCGTGGTCCGCGAAAGGGTTTGTTATTTTTAATGGGTATTAAAGAGGCAAGCTACAAACACGAAACATTTTCTTACAAACTTAAATAAAATTTAACAAAAAAATAAAATTCCGAAATTTTTTTGAAAATTAATGTTTTGGATTCTCGCCAAGTTAATGTAAAAAATTTCCGACTAATTAACGTCACATACAATTGAAATGAGATTAAAATTCGAGGTTTCAAAAATTTTTGTGAGTTACCCGTTTCATAATTAAAATAAAATTATCTAAACGCTTTTTATTTAACGCTAATTTTACAGTACACGATGTGTACGACTGGGCACTGCAGCTACACGCGCTACATGCAAATGTGGGAGGCCGTCGCGCAGAACCATCTGAGGGCCGTGAGTTCATTTTGAAATAGCTAAAAAGGAAAAACAAAAAACGAGAAAGACATCTGAACCTGCAGCTGATGCTGGGCAACTACATCCCGGGCAGCTGGAACCACTACTGGGTGCCGAACGGGATGGCCATGCATATGCTCTACGTCACGCTCGCCAACAAGCACCAGCCCTTTGCGCATTTGGTAAGGAATTACGGGCTTTTAATCCGACTTCAAGGTATCGATCGGTAAGGCGATTTGAGTGTTACGCAGACGATCGCGCCGAGCTTTGGCCTTAAAAAATTGGCGGAAAAACTGGGTACTGGACTATTAGCGGGGGCTCAGCAAGGGCAAAGCGTGCTCCCCCCCCCCCGCTAATAGTCCAGAACCAACATTTTTTAAAAGTTTCGTAAAGCACTGCTTCTCGGAATTATATAAAGAGATTTCAGGCCCTTAACATGCGTTTTTCTCTAAAAAAATCTGGTGTTTCAGAAACTGCGCTTCTCGAACGTGATGTGCGCCGCGTTCACCGCCGGCGCCACAGCTAGAATCGGGCTGGCCAGTCGGGACGTCGGTTTTTTCTAGCTACTTATTGACTGCAACTTGAAAAAATTTTGATTTTAAAAACAAAAATTAAATTTTTCGGACCGGTAATCGTCAACAATAACGGTATTGATCCGATTTTTATTACGATTTTAGAAACATATTTTGCAAACATACAACCTTTCTGTCCCAAAAATGCATGGTATATTCGGTTTACCGTTTCGATATTTTTCATTATGCTGAAGTTCAATCTCTCGTATTCAAAATGCTTTGAAATATTCTGGGCAAGTTGAGCATTTTCAGCTGGAATCGTTGACCATCGACGAGCTGGAGGAGATGACCACCGCCCGGGGCACCGTCTATCGGGTCCGCTTTTTTGATAAATTATAAAAATTTTTCAATTTTCTACGCCTATTACTTGATTCAATTTTGGTTTCACATTTAGGGGATTTAAATTTTTATTTCCATGTTATATTTCGATGAAAAAAATTTTGTTTAAAATATTGCTATTTAAGGCTACGGCCGTGTTCGACACGCTGATGCTCGGATTCCGCAGCGCATACGGCAAGCAGACGTGGATGAAGGCGAGGATATATATCGCGTTATCGGGGTTTTGATAGTTTTTATATGTATTTTAATGCTGTTTTCGAAAAATTTAATTGTATTGTAATGGAAAAAAATAAAAAAGTTCGAAAAATTATTTATAGGAAAAATTTTGGTCGAAAAATCGATATTCTTGTGTTTTTTAATCTAAATTCGTAAGTTTTTTTGCGTAATAAAAATGTAAATATGTAAGAACCAATTTTATTATTTCGGTCAGCAAGTTGCTTTTTGTTAGAAATAGAAGGTCAAATAAAAAATTATCATAAACGCTCGCAAAAGATGGGATTATCGACGTCATCCTGGCTTCAGGACCATTATTTTATGAAACACATCAAAATTTGACGCATTTTTAAATCTCTTGGAAATATGCGAAATTTTATTTTCTTGTGCTTAAGGTCAGCGGATTACGGTAATTGGCATCAGGCTGAAAATAGACCGACGATGAAGCGATAAACGTAACGTATGGGTTTTAATAATTTTCGGTCCATTCATCTAATCACTAACGTAGAGGGAGAGTGGGGCTTTCTACTTGTTTGTCGAAACATTCAATTTCCTACAGGAAGCGCTGCGCCGTTTCGCCGACGACTCCAACCCGGTAGATGACAAATTGTGGACGGGCGGCCAGACGAGCAGCTACAAGTTCCCGCCTGGTGTCTCTTCACTACTCACAATCGTCCGCCCCTGGGTTCTTGAGGTATCTGCGTGCTTTTTGGGTCTGATTTATGGACATGTCAAATTTTTTTGGCAGCGTTTATGGCTAGACCTGAAACACTATAAGGTGAAAATCAATAGCCGCTAAGATACGGCAAATTTAAACCTGTTTCAGCCGAGCTTCCCGGTGGTACGCGTCGACTGCGAGACCGACGAGCACTTTTGCACGCTGACGCAACGCCCCGCTTCGCGTCGTACTTTCAGGTGCCTTCAACTATTTTGCATGATTCCATGGGTGCTACGAACTTCTAAAAATTGTTTCTTACGGATCGCTAAAAAAGCTTGTAAAATTCTTGAAATAATAGCGAGCCCAACTTTGTGCCTCAGGAGTGCGAGCCGAAAAATTAGTCAGGTGGTTCAATGGGTTCATTAGACCAGGAACGTTCTAGTCAGTCCGTAATTTTTGCGAAACATCTATTTTAATTGCGACAATATCGGCCCTTGTTGGATTTACAGCGATTGGAAAGTCCGCTCATCTCTTGTTACCCCTCACAGCTTCAAGTTTTTTTGTGATGGCGGAGTTAACAAACCTAAACCTCGACAACACTGCCTTGAAAATACCGCCCGGCTAACCAAAACTAGACGAAACATACGAATTTTCCGTTGTACTTTCCAGCCGAAACGCAATGTGGGCGATTCCGATCGAATACTGGGCTCCGGATGGGACTAGCCCGACAGCTGCCATTCAGTTCGACTGGATCCCGCCGGGTATTTGTATAATTCATTTATGGATGGCTTAAAGTAATTTAAATTACGGTATGATGCGTTAAAATTAATAAATATATATATTTTGGCAGGTTGCGAGAAATTGGCAAATCCATGTTTCCCACTTTAGGCTACAAGGAGTGGCCGATGGTGGTGAAGCAGACGTCCGGGGTGCCGATCATCCTGAAATGGGAGGGCCGAGGGTACTACCGGGTCGAGTACTCCCGGGAAGGTAAGCATTTTACCGCGACTTTGATGATTTTTGTTTACTACTCTTTTTACATAGGGCTTGCCTTATCTTATACCTTAATGCCATCCTCATTAATTTATGCTGTTCCTGAAAAACTAATTAACTAAATCGAGCTTGATCCGCTAGAATTAATGTGAACCATTTTAACGTATTTTAATCTAATTTTTAACCATTTAATCCAAAATTTTATTTAATCTGACTTTTAAGGCAAACCTGTATTCCCTTGGCAAAAACTTTCGAATTTCCAGAGTGGAAAACCCTGTTCTCCTACCTGATCGAGCGCCTGCGCAGCAGTGCTGACTGGAATGCGGTCAGTTTGAGCATAACTATCGACGAAAAATCGGAAAACACCGCACACGGACGAACAATCAAGTATACCAAAAATATATTTGTATTTGGAGTGCTTGGAAACATTTTTTTAGTAATGGATGGCAGCGAGGTATTCGTCAACACACGATAGGCTAAGCGTTTAACGGGGCTCAGAAGTGTAATCCACGGCTCCTGTATGATTCCTGGCAAATGGCCAGATGCGACCGTAACACGGCCGCGCCGTACGATACTTTGCCCCTGTTTGGAAGCAAAAACGCGTGAATTTTTGAATTTTTAGCACTGTTTCTGTGAACCTCATCGAATGTTGATCATTCTAGACTTTTTAATTATTAAAACATCGAATTCCAGAAATTGGGTGCCTAACAAGGAATTACACCATGTAATCGTCGCACACTCAAAATGTCGTTTACGCACCGAGAAGATTTTGTTATTACCCAAATATTTTACGGTTTTTCGCATCGCATTTAATTTTCTGGTGCTATTATGCAGTAACCCTATAAATTTTTTCGTCAGTAGGTTTAAACGCCACGCTCTATCAAGGCAAAATCCTGAAACCGAAGTTTTTTCAGAATTTTTTAAAATCATGGAAGCGGCTTTGAAGGTAAAATTTGAGAGCAGTGAAATGCAACGTTCCGACCTTCATTCTAGAAACGCAAATCATCATAATTTTCGAAAAAATACGGATAGGTTTTTCGCTTCGGCTAAAGATGCACTCGTTATTATGTTTCAAAACTAGTGACGCGCCTTTGATTGGAGTGATTTAGTATCGGTGAAATTCCAGGTGACGCCGCTGACCCGCTTGGCGCTTTATGCTGATGCTCTGGACGAAGGACTTGTTGGGGAGGTTGGCTCTCCCTCCCCCCTCTCTTACTCTCTCTCTAGCTCTCACTCTCTCTCTCTCTTTCTCTCTCTCGGTCTCTCTGCCTCTCTTTCAATTTAATTCGTGTTTCAGACTTGGATCGAGTATCCAGCCCAGCACCCGAACCATTGGCGGCTCTACGACTCGGTGTTGAAGTGCGCCGCTTTTTGCAACTTTATTTATTTTGTTGCTATTTTATTACTACTTTTATTTTCAAACCAGTGGAAAAAGACCGCTTCGCGGCCCTTTTCCACTGGACCCCG
Organism: Mesorhabditis spiculigera; assembly: GCA_958295435.1. NCBI lineage: Eukaryota > Metazoa > Nematoda > Chromadorea > Rhabditida > Rhabditidae > Mesorhabditis > Mesorhabditis spiculigera. The sequence goes on along the minus strand of CATQJA010002700.1, from coordinate 1,141,003 downwards.
TCTAGGAATCATGAATTCCCTTTCCTTTTATTGAAGCCTGCGGCGCAAGAGCCTGACTCAAGGAACCATTCATTTGCCTGCGGCGCTAGCTACTGATTTTTCGCTCGGATTTAGCCTGCGGCGCGCAAGCGTAAGTCAAGGACCTTTTCTTTGGCCTGCGGCGCCAGCGCCAGCCTTGCGTTAGAATCTTTGAGCCTGCGGCGCTAGTTACTGGTTTTTCTCGAGGATTTGGCCTGCGGCGCGAGAGCCTGGGTCAAGGACTCATCGTTGGCCTGCGGCGCCAGAGCCTGGGCCAAGTACGTTTTCTTTGGCCTGCGGCGCTAGAGCGAGGGCCAGGCCGAAACCGCGCACACCGAGGGCCTAGCAATATGTTTTGTTGTTGAAATATCAAAAAGCAAAAAGTTAAATTCGGCGCGGATTCGAACCCCGGACCACGCGCTTGTTAGACCGGGCGCCAATCCGCTACACCACGGGGCGATGGCGATGGGTGGCGGGAAAGCCCTCTTCTGTCCTGGGGGAGGTCCTCACCCCGGGAGGGAGAACTTCTGGTAACTTTACAAAATTTTCTTTTTGAGTCTGAATGCGGCAAAAATTTGCAAAAATAATAAGATGCGCGTGATCCCACTATCGAATACATAAGTGGACCAAATTACAGACCAAAATTCCATCTGGGCTTCGAGTTATGCCCCGGACACCACGGCTCTTGGCCCATTTTATTAAGGACCTTCTAGTAAATTGCTCATAAAAACTTTATTTTAAGGAATTTGGCAAAATCCAGAAAATAGTATTGGGAGAATTGTTTCTTCCATTCACCCTCCAAAAATCAGCGCCCAACTCCTGTTAGCGGCCGAGAAAACCCCCGGACATACGTTTTTTTCAGCGAAATGTTAAGGATTTTTCACTATTTTGGTTGTAAAATCGTATTCGCCAAACAAAAAAATGCATCACTGACAAATGTGTTTCTACACCTCCGTGCCAAAAATCAGCTCGAAATTCGGCCTGACGGCCGAGAAATCGGCTGTACAGAAAACAGACATACTTTTCTCGCTTATAGGATAGGATTTATATTTTGGGCATATGTATTTAAATAGTGTGATTCGTGTTTTTAGTAATGTAGCAGGGTTGAAACGCCAGGTTTTTAGCGAAGAACGGCCCGAGGTGCAGCCCCTCCTCGTCCAGATGCTATTGGATTGGAATGCGAAACGCAACGACCCCGAGCCTTTTGAGGTGCTTTTTCAACAAAGTACCACAAGATTGCGTTACGCGTTTTCAATTCGCAATGGCACAAGCGTAAAACATTATTTTTTTGAGATGATTCGAAAAAGTTTCGAAAGTTCCATTTTTATCAATGCCACAATGCATGTTTTGCAGCGTCTCATGGTGAACTGGCTGATGCAGTACGGACGCCTCGACGAAGCCTATAAAGCCATCACGGTCAGTTAATATAGATCAAAACTTAAAGCAAAATAAATGAAAGTTTAAAAACTTAAATAAATCAGTAACGTAAAATTTTTTTATTTTTATTCATTTAAATTTTACCTGAAAAAATTTAATTAAAATCAAATTAAAGTAAAAGTGTTAAAGCGTGAAAGGGTTTCTTGTTTCTAGGAGGAGTTGAAGCAGCCGGAGAACATCCCCGAGATCAGCACCGGCCTCCCGCAAAAAGCGTACGTTTTTTTGCTGATAATTTTTGGACATGCCTATTAAAATACCTATTAGCGAAGCCGAACAATTTTATCGAGCCTCGATAGCTGAAACATTCTTTGGGCCGAAATATATTTTCATGTTTCGAATTTCCCATATCATATTGAAGTTTGATAAGCGCATACTGCAGCTTTTTGTTTCTTTTTAAGACATATTCTTAAACATACGGCCTTTATCTTGATCATTTTGCAGTGAATATCCACTGTTCCTGATCCGTCTGTCGTGCTACTTTGACCAGCGCCGCTGCATCGACTGGGCCAAGGCCATGTTTGACGCTGATGTGGGGTGTTGTAAATTTTGCGAAAAAGGTAATAACAGGTAATAGATAACAATAGATACCATAATGTTTTTAAAGGTTGTTAAAAATTGAATTTTTCCGTGTTTACGATTGAGGCCAAGAAAGCTTTTCCCCCCCCCCCCAGCCGACTTTTCAACTTTTCTACCTTCCTTATTTTTATTTTTCGCTGCTTTTTTCGACTGAACTGCAATGTAGTCTTACTAATTAGCCGACGGCGAACATTTTGGTATACTTTAGAGCTCGCTAGCGCAAAGGGGAGCCGAGATACAAAAGTTGGTGCCGGCTGGGGGGGGGGGGGGTTTTCTAGACTCTTACCGAAAAACGGAAGCCTGTAATTCGACCATCGCCTACGGTACTCAGAAAAACCCTAAAAATCGTGTTTTGTAGTGGACCGCACCGAGCGGCAGAACCTGATCGACGCCTTCCGCCGCGAGTGCATCAAGCCGAAGACGCCGGAGAAGTGGGTGTTTCAGGCTACGTGTAACGACGAATTATTGTCGAAATCTGTCAATTTAATGCAATCTGGTGATGAAACATTGAGATTTCTCAGCGATATCGCAGAATTTTTGGAATGACTTACTCTGCAATTTTCGACTGGATAAAAAAAATAATATTGCCGACAGGAAAAACTTTACTATAGCATTTAATTGCAAGCATTTTAATTAATCCTTAAATGATTTATAACAACAAAGAAAATCATAGGCGCCTCCGACATTGTACGTATCATTAATAGCACTCAGATGCCCAGAAAATGGAAAATTTTCGTAACATTTTTATTTTTGGCTTCGCTTAATGTTGTTATAATTTATTGCCTCATGCAATTAAAAATTGATTAAGCTTATTAAACCATTTAATTCAAATACGGGCATCAAAACTCGAGAAACACGGCTTTTCACCTGCTTCTTCGTAAGAAACTTTAGTGCAAATGAAATAAACCAAACTACAACAAATATATCAATTTCCAGCGATCCCTACTTCCGGAAGCGCACCGGCATCCGCGGCATCTTCGCCCCGTTCAGCATCGAGAGGGACGACGTCTACGAATAGAAACAAAACATCTCATACCTATTTCCCCCACTACCACTCGGGGTTCCCCCATCAAAATTGCTTCTAGAATTGTACGTTGAAGTGAGATTTTTTTGAAATTTTGCAGAAATATGCGGGAGTAGCATCTACATACTCATGCAAATTTCTAGCACTATTGAATTATGGGCGGCAAAGTTATGACCAAAGAAGTACAGAACTTCGCACCAAGGTAGCGACAAAAATTGTTTTTTGACGTAACTTTAAAACTCATGACCGGATCGGATTAAGGTTTTGCATGCTCATGCAGATGTTGCTTCCGCATGTTTCTGCAAAATTTGAAGCAGATCGGACTTTAACTGACGTTTCTAGAGGTGTATTTGTTTGGTGGGAACCCCTGTTGTCCCCTCTCCCCCATGTCCCACTAGCATTGATTTGTTCCTTTCCGCGTGCCCTTCCGCCCCTTTTCCCCCAGGGTATTTTGATTTGTGGTATCGGAATAAAGGGTTGGCGAATAGGTATTGTTGGGTATCGATTATTTGAAGTGCGAACCTACGTCCGAGTGACTCATTTACGAATCCCAACCTGGCCTTTACATTGTGCTGAAACACTGATTTGGTCAAATCAAAAACAATGAAGGGCGAACTATCAAAAAGGAAACCTCTCTATAGTTTGCTCGAAAAGTGCGCCCAATCCTTGTTATCAGCCTGAAAACGTAATTCGGTGCGTCGGAGGGGTCGGCTATTCCCGATAGCTCGCCCTTTTTCACCCGTTTACAAACTTTCCAAATGGGCCGGCTTGTCATTCACCTTCGACCCCGAGTCGTGCAGAATCTGCCTTAATGGGTCGAACCAGAATTCGAATCGACACTTGCCATTGATTCCGTGAAAATAGTGGGAGGGAGGGAGGGAGGGAGAGAGGGAGGGAGAGAGAGGAGAGAGAGAGACTGAGTTAGACAGAGCGAGAGCGGAAGTGAGAGAAAAGTTTGCTAAATTATCTGTTTCCCTGATTTTCCCGGTTGCAACGAGCGTTCAACTATCTTTACTAATCCGCCAAGGTTCCTAGAAAATTTTGAAACACAGATCTGATAAATCCTCGGCGCACCTGCTTTTCAATTGCATAAACCTTATATAATTCCTGAAATTACCCTGACTAGAGGGCACGCAGCGCTGTTTCAGGTACTGGTGCGTTAGCGGGAGGGGGTTGTCGATGGTTTCTCCATCTAGATTGCATTATTTTGTACGGTAATTAAAACTTTTGGTATTTTTTTTGATGATCTATCAAAACGTGTTAAGAGAATGCTAAAAAGTTTCGTAATCGCGCAAATCGGAGTTAGGTTTATTTTCGTTTTTTCTATGGCTACTGGAGGACTTTAATTGAAATTACTTAAATATTTTTAGATGTTCTATCGGATCGCGTTAAAACACCCAAAAATAAAAATAATTTGAAAATTTTAGGTATAACAACAAGGTGCGTTTTATAAAGGTATCTTCCAAAATTTTGAAAGAAAATGTGTTTCTCAAAATTTTCTGATGGGCTTCGAAAATCTGGTTCGAATGCAAGTCCGACCGAAATGGGTTTCATGAATTCTTTGGCTAACGCCTTTTTTATGGACTTGTTAGGGACTTTGCTAGTCGACAAGGTGAAGATTCCCTAACATTTTTGCAAGGGTTTGTTAACTTGATAAATAAAAAAATAAATATTATAAAAAATTATAAAAAAAGGTTCTTGCAAGAACCTTTTTTATTAATCGTAATTGCAATGTTGGTCGAGCGTTAAAGCGCACGTTCAGGGAGGGGCCGTGTACTCGTCCCAACGTGTACACCCTATGGACGTTGGGACCGCGCGCACTGCCTGCCCGTGCCGTGGGAGGCACTTTCCCTCCGTTGCGGGGTGGGGAGCCCCTCGCCAGGTTGTAGCTATGGCCGACTGGTATCCATCCGCGCCTCCCGAGCGGGGGGCCCGGGTCCGACCCCCGCCCGCGGCAAAAATCTTTTTTTGCCAAAAAAACGTCCCTGAACGTGCCCTTTAAATAGGAAACGCAGCATAAAGCCAGTATCCTTAAGATATCTTGTGAAATGGTCTCTAAAAATGTGTTTCTGTTAATTTTCAGGCAAAAATCGAAAATTTAGGCCTAGTCAGCACGTTTAACAGGAAAGAAAATTCTTTATTCTCGCATCGCGAATCGTAATTACAATATTGGTAGTGCGTTAAATGGGAAATGTCAAAGGGCCTAACACGCATTCATGGGAGAACGGGGGGGTTCGCACAAATCACAAATTGAGGGCTATTATGTGGGGGTGGATGTTTCGCTGAGCGGGCATTCGAGCGGATGGCAAAAATTCAAAAAAAAAGAAATACGTACAATTCCGTAATTACAGTGCTTCGGAAGCACGGGCAAGGAAATAAAACCGAAGCAAAGCCGCAAAAATTAATTAGTTCATTGAAACTTCAAGTTTAAAAAATAAAAATTTGTGTTTTAATGTTTCGTGAAATTCCAAAATCAAAAAAAATAGGTGTTCTACTAATGCGATGAAGGCACAAATAGGCCAAAAAATGTTTTGTTTTACTTTATAAATGCTAATCAACTAATTTTGCAGCTTTCTTTCATGGCTGGGATACGCTAAATAAAATCTAGCATTTTTTTGAAAAAAACTTTTCTAGTTGACGATAAAAATTGTGAAAAATTAAATATTTGCTAGCAAAATCTGGCATGAATTAATGGTTATAATCGGTCAACGCAAAAGGGTGTGTATTCAAAAATAATGATCAATTAAATTTAATTAAATTGCATGCCGGGGTTGAGGATGGGGAGGAGCTGCTGATTCAGCTGGATCAGGCTGATGATCGTCCTGAAAATTCGCAGATAGGATTGTTTAAAGGACAATAAAAAAATGTTTCGCAATATTTAAATGCCAAATGTCGCTTTGAAACGGTAATTCGAAAAGCAATCAGGTTACGATCTATTGATTTAAAAATATGCTAGCGAAGCGTTAAAGAATTTCCGTAATTAAATTTCAGTTACTTGAGAGTTAAAGGGGAGGAGATAATACTACCACTATTTTCTATAGGTAGGAATTTATCAAAATGCTACACCCTAAATCTTCTAAAATAGAAAATTTTTACGTTTGTTGGTAATTTTTCGTACATTCTGGCCTCAAAATGTCAAAATTTACCGTTTAATGAGCTTTTTTATAAAGACTGTGTAAATGCTATAAAATGATATATATCTCGTTACAGAGCCATACGGAATTAGTGGCAAAAAAATGGTTTCCACCGTTCAAAGCCGCCCCCCCCCGCTAATAGTGCAGTGCCCAAATCTTAAGATTAATTAATTTCAGTGATTTAAAGGAAACGAACCGATTCAACTGGGCCACCTCGTCCTGGTGCTTCTTCTTCGCAGCCTCCAGCTCGTCCTGCAGCTTTTTCACCTCGTCGATCTTGTTGCGCATCTGAAAAAGCCAGTATTTGTGCCTGTATTTTAAAGTATTAATTAGGAAAAAAATTGGATAACACTATCAATATCTTAAAACCGATTTTTTGAATAATTTTTGAAACAATTTCCAGGGTAAAAATTGTAACAGTAATCCTAATAAACTCTCGGCCCTGAAAATTCTTTGAAACGTTTTCTTCTGATCGACACATTAGCAGATGCGTGCTTGTGGAACCATTAATAAATTTCACAGCCCATTATATTTCAAGTTTGATGAAACATTTTTTAATCTAGCAATCGTTTTTATTGGATGCTCTTAAATCCCGTTTTTGATTTCTCCTTATCTCTCACTACAAAGTTGTCCGACATTTACGTTGCCACCATGACGCGCCACGTGTCGCAGACACTTTCGAATTTAGCGTAAAAACGATTGGTTGAGCAATGGGTGATAAGAATGTTTCATACGTTTTTTGAGCTCTCGGATTACTCACAAATCACACCCACGAGTTTTTGAACAGCCACACCCAAATTTTGGGGGTTATGGTAATTGTCACAGCGTAAGCTAAGAAAAATTTAGCGAAAACATGCTTCAACCAATTTTAGGTTTGGGTTTGCGGGCGGGGCTTTTATTATCAAGAAGCATGAACGTTGATAACCAAAATGCGCGTTTCTAAAACTCGTAATTTCGATTAAATTTCGCAGCGCAATTCTAAACCCTGTTTTAATAGCAGGTCCTAGAAGTTTGGCAGACGAAAGCTAAAAAAGAAACAATTAAGCAAAAAAATGTTTTATAAAATCATACTTCAAAAGGGAGGGTAGTACGAGGCGTAATGCTAATTTTAGTTAAGAACAAGTTTAATTGACTAGCTGCTAGTCTAAGAAGTTATTATCTACTTTTTTGAGTGTTAGATAAATAAATCCAAAAAATCGGCATTTTGTGAAAAAATGTCTCAGAAAAATTAGTTGCGCCGTGCTATTTTTGCTCGTTAATATTGTAACCGAGGTGCGTTGTGCTACAGACCTTTCCTATTAATTATACCAAAATCTGTTATAAAACAGGCTCTTTTTCAATATATTTTGAAATGTCGTTAAAGTAAAGCGCAAATTTAATTTACCTGTGCACGGTACTGGCGGGCATAGAGACGACGATGCTTCCTCTTCTGGCTTCCCGGGTCCTCCTCATCATCGGCGATCTCCTGCTGAGGGCGGCCACGCTTCACCCGCATGCCCTTTAATAAAGATTATTACAAAACAATTTGTTATAGTGGCTAAACTTCATAAAACGACATCCTCAAAACTAATTGTGGGTCCTTAAAGACTTTTGTTTCAAAAATATGACTAGTTGCCAGATGTGCAAAACATCTGATCGTGGACGGCTGGAAGGAATCTTATAGGCTCGTAGGCATTTGATACTTTAAACGTATTAAAAAAGTCGAAAGTATAACCTGAAACCAGAAAAAGACATGTGTTTCGAAAAGCATAAAGCCAAAAGAATTTACTTGTTGTTAATTAGGTCATTTAAGCTCGCGATTAAAAAATGTGTTTCAAAACGATATCTACTCGCTGAAAACTCGTAACGTTCAATACGTCGAATTCGCTGTATGGTAAAATTAAATTGATGCGGTATCCGGTTAATGAATAGTAAATATAATGTAACAAACGATTTCTGCTGATATTCAGAAAAAAAGCGTGCATCAAAAATCTATCTAGTCGCCAAAAATTTTGAATATTTACTGGTATGCCGAATTACTGTAATAGCTGATACTACATAGAACAACGCCGATAGCGATTTAAATCAGCCTTTCAAAAAAACTTGAAATACCGTAGTTTCCGGCTAAGATTACCGTAGAATACTCACCTTATAGACAGTAACGCCGCGGCTTTCCGAGTCGGTTTCCGGAGAAGACGGGGCCGAGTTTTGGAGAGGCTAAAACACTATATAATTTAGGAAATTAAGTAAAGATTAATTTCAAGCGAGATGTTAAAATTACCGTAATCTCTTCGGCGATCTTTTGATTTGCATTCGGGTCGAGGGGAGGGGAAATGACAGCCGCCGGAGTGGTGAACGGCAGAGTATAGACTGAAATGGATTTTATAGAAATTGAGTTTCATAGAATTTTGGTAATAAAATTAATTAGTTGGGTATACATTAACAGAAATCTAGGGACAATCATTCTTACTTTTTCTAAATTCGGATAATTAATAGTGTCATGACCAGTGTAATTAAACATGCTGTACTTTCAGCCCGTTACCCACTACTTTGTCTAATACAAAATTCAAAAGGTCTCTTCTATGGCTGTTCTCCAAAAGCCAAATTTAAAATTTTTTTAGCGACATATATTTTTACATTCAGTGGAACATTTAGCTTTACTGCATTCTGAAAAAATGCCGATCACGTTTTTTAGATGTTGTAAAAAAATTAGTTTAATCGATTTCTGTCATTAACCGGGGTGTCGGTTAATTGCTCGGCTGCGAAAGCGTAATCGTCAAGCTTTCGAAAAATGGAATTAATTAGCAAAATCTAATGGCTAAAATAAGCATACAATATTGTCAAATTAAAAAAGTTAAATGAATTTATAATTTATCAAAACTTACACATTTGCGGGAAGAGCGGAAAACTCGTGGAGGCGGCTTGGGAGGCCAGCAGACCGGCGGACCCGTAATTCAAATTCAAAGGGCTCATTTTTAATGGGGAAGGGGAGCTGAAAACAATTAAATAGTTTTAAAAATATGATTAAAATACCACGTAAAGTGAAGAAATTATTGGACAACGTAAATGACAAGTGAAGTGCGAACGGTTAATTAAGTTTTCAAAAACAATCAGCTTTGGCATATTGATGAAACATAATTTTTCCAAGGTACTTTTTAAGTAGAGCGCACGTTGACAAGAGAAGTAGGATTAAAACAGGATGTTTTAAATTGATTTTTAGATAAGGGAAACCTCGTTTTTCAAAATTTTGAAGAGAATGTGAGTTTAGGCGGTCGAAAGCGCTTTTTACTCTTGTTGACGAATGGAAATTCTACCGTTTGCTACCGTAACCAGAACCGTAAAAGGCCGAAAAATGTTTCAATAGCGCCATAAGAAAAATAATTCGGAGCACCGGGGCTGGTGACTTATGGTTAGGCCTTAAAATTATTGTCAAAGAAACAAAACGCCATCGTACACGCTAAGGGGAAAAGTTGCCTAAAGTTTTGAAAATCGATTTGACTAGGCAAATATATGAAACACATATTCCAAATTTCCGAAATAGAATAGAATTACACTAACATATTACGTGTGACTACATACTGCATCCTAGTGTTCTAAATCTTCGATTTAAATTTTAGAAAAATAATGTTGCGGGTTCTAGGGCTTACAAAGCGTTAGAAGAGGAATTTGTAGAAAGAAATTTTTAGAAGAACGAAGAAGTGGATTCTAGAAATAGGGCGCTGGAATAATTTACAAAAGGGTGAAACATACACTTCGAAAACCAGACGTTTCAAAGGAATATTTATTTGTTCGGCTTAAAAACAGTTAGCTATGATTTTTATGTTTATGATCTACCGTAATCCCAAAGTACAATAATTTTCCAGCCATTTTCGAAAAATAATGTTTCACATTTTAAAAGTGACAAGACGTGATAGAAAAGAATAATTCCCAGTTTTGAAGAGCCTAAACCTAAACGAAGGAGGCCTCGCCTTCCGGAATGGATTTCCTTGGGTATGCTGACGCTTTTATGCAGCATTTTCGTTCAGTCATTTTGATAAGGGAATGGATTACAGCCATGAAATTCCGCGAGTCATTTTGTCTTGCTCACACGCGGGGGGCAGATAAAGTTTCGTAATTTATCACGGGCCGTAGCGGTCCGTATCACCTGCGTCCTGACTAGAATCAGAAATCTACAATACTCTCGAATTTTCTGACGGCTGTTTTGTGGCAAGGGAATTTGAATAAACTACGCTGGACGAAAATTCTTGCTCATTTTCGGGGGAATGGATGCATTAAATTTAGTTGGCGTCTACTATTGGGCACGACGCAAAGATTTTTTAGCATTAGCTTTTCAGCCTATTTTATTCATATCTTCAGTATTTTTAACGAATTTGGGTTATTTAATAACAGACCATAATTGGAGATGATATGTTTCATCAAAACTTTAGGCGTCTTCTATTGGTATCCTTACAATTTCACAAGCTACAAAGCAAATCACTCGAGCATGAAAAGAATCAAAACCTGCCAAATCTCCTTAAGCTTTTTATAAAATGTTTTAAATTTGTTTAATAAAACTAAAATTCGAATAACTGGGTTTTAATTGTAACAATGCTATCGAGGAAAAAACGTTTAATTTTAAGAAAAGATGTTTTTGATCTACGCCTTTTGATCATATAAGATGTTTCATAAAACATTAAAATGCGCGGATCTTTCTTTAGCTTCATGAATGCGACGTTTTTTACAAAACTCAATTTTAAAAATTCAAGTTTAAATTTAACTTTAGAAATTAAATAAATCAAATTTAAAAACTTGGTATCTAAAATGCCAAGTACGATTTTCACATTGTTTATATCCAGAATCGGCAGGTGTCTCTGGGGGGCGCCATAATACCGTAGTCTTTTTGGTTCGGGGAGGCTTGTTATCAATTCGGAAATTAGCTATGGGGGAGAAGCTTTCTTTGTCTGTTTGTCTGCGTTTGTCTGTGTTTGTCTGTCTGTCTGTGTGTTTGTCTGTCTGTCTGTATCTCTGAATCCCTAGGGGGGCCGCACAAATTGCCGGCGGACCGACTAATATTTGCCACGCGCTACGAACCCCCCGCCGCTAATATACCTGTAGACAAAGAAGACGAAATGATAAAGGGATGGAAACGGCGAAAACACAGCCACGGGGGGGGGAGCATTACGAAAAAGTTGGCGTCGGGCCAATAAAGCTATATTTGGAAGGGCCTTTGGGGTTTCGCTCAAAATGTCGAAATTCGTAATGTCGAAATGTTCTTTCGAAATTTGCCGAAATTTCGAAAAACGTTGGCATCGGGCCAATAAAACTATATTCTGGGGGTTCTCTGGCATTGTCAGGAATTATCCAAAAGGAAGCAGGAAGCGGCTCTTGCTTGATAATTTAGTTGTTTCGAGAGTAGAAGTGAAAAGGGGAAAGAATCATTGCGTAATCTGTTAGACCCTAGGCGCCCGCGCTGCGTGTCGGGGATGCGGAAAAATCGATTTTTGGCCCTTGCCAGGCCCTTTAAGATGCCTAAAGCCAGAAAAGAAATCCGAATTCGGCACGAAAACAAAGATCCCGACAAGGATACGGTGGATTTTGGAGTGTCGCGTAATAGGAAAAGCGTCGAAGGAGGAAGTCATTGCGTAGCCGGTTAAACCCCTTCAAACTGTCGAAGCGCATGTGTGCGTTACGACTCGTTACCGCGAAAAACTCAATATTGATGTCTTGCCTGGCCCTTCCTAGTCAGAAAAAAACAGAATTCGCTGCGAAAACCAAGCGCGCGGCCTGGATGCGGTGTATTTTGGAGTGTCGCATAATGGGGAAAGGTTAGAAGCGGAATATAATTGCGTAACCGGTTAAACCGGGCAGAGCGCGTGCGCGTTGCGTATCGCGGCGGCGAAAGAAGTAATATTAATGCATTGCCTGGCCCCTTCAACACGTTAAAAGCTAGAAAAGCACAATTCGACGCAAAAACCAAAGATCCCGGGCAGGATACAGTGTATTTTGGAGTGTCGCGTAATATCGCGGAATGGTAAGAAGCGGAAAAGGGCGAATGACGGCCGCCCTTCGGACTCTCCGGGACCTTTCGACTCCATATAAAAAGGAGAAGCCGAGGAAGGGGGGAAAGGAGATAAGCCACCCCCGGTAGAGGGTCCGCCCCAAAAAGATTCGTCGGTGTCTCGTGACAGCCATTGTCTATAGATTAATGCCGATCAGTCGGATCGCGTTGGCAGGGTGCCAACGAAATACGAAATTAAAGAAAAATTGGCACAGTGGATTTTGTATAAGCTGTTGAACTCGATAATTAAGTCGAAATTGCGGAAATATGTGGTTCCAGGAATATGTTTCAACCACGCTACAAATAACCTCGATTCCATGAAACACGATTTCAGCATTTTCTGGCTTGTTAACAGGGAGTGTAGACAAAATTAAGAATTCAATTTAGTTATTCAGTTTAGTAAATTAGTAAATCAATTTAGTAAATTCTTAATTTGGTATAAAAAAGTAATTCAGTAAATAAATTAGTAAAAATAGTAATTTTATAGGTAAAATTAAGAAATAAAAGTTAATTAAGAAAATTGCCATGGCAGCGTGATCCTAGAAGGTTGCACTACTCGGTTGGAAAAAGTAATTAAATAGCTACCTTAACACGAGGCTAAAACAATTTTAGATCACAAACTAGTTTCGTTCTGGGATTCCGGGATTCACCAGCTACAGATAGTCCTAAAATCCAGAAACATTCGTGTTTTTCGATACGCAACGGAAAGCGCAGACCGGTAGTAAAATAATTTTTCTAAGCAAAAGTTTTTAGGTTTTTTGAACACGTAGTACAGTAATTGAAGATCGTCGGAACCTTGATACATTTACGTTTAAACCCTCAAGTGAAACATGTTTCGTTAATACGATAAATAAAGTAGAAAATTTATTTAGCATCTGTTTACCCGCACAGAAAAGAGTGTTTCAATAGATCCCATAAGCAAATTTCAGATCGGAAACGTATTAAGGGCCAGACATAATCGATGGAAAATCCGGGGGAAGGATCATTTGACGACCGGCCAATTAACAATTTTAAATTACAGTATCCAAAATGTTGAATTCCTTAAAAAAAATCGCGTACTATTCAAAAATTGCCAAACAGTTAATACGATAGATACTACACTCGATTTAATGCACCCAAATGTCAGAGAACAGCACCGAAAAATATGGTGATGACTCAAGGTATGAATTTTGATAGATAACTAGACCGCGTCGGAATCCAAGACGAATTTTGAAGGCGGGTGAAAAAGATGAGTAACAGTTGGCGAGGGGAGGGAACTTTTTGATAAGGCCCTTAAACAGGTCACACTTTAACATAGCAGAAGGGGCGTGGCTAGTTTGGTAAGGAGAACCTGAAGAAGTCTGATTTCGAAGCTGAACTCTCGATTTATAACGAGGCTTATCAAACCGGAAACGAAACAGCCAGCCATAAAATATTCGCGTAACACGGCAACACGAGTATACAAACAATTTAATGACATCATCTCTGTCTATTTTGGGTTCGGTTACTCTAATGACAAATTGGTGCTTTCGCATTACCGGGGAAGGGCCATTTTCTTTAGGACCCGAATTTTTCATACGGTAGAACTTTTTAGATGATTTTTCTACTGTTCCTAACTGTAGATTTTTCTTAATAAATACAAAAATATCGACTTTTCAAGCAACAATCGTTGATTTTCGATAGAAATACCAAATTTTCTAGGTTTTCTATACGGTTTGTCCACTTAGCATCTAGCTAAATGTTACCGAAAACACGGTTAAAATTCTCAATATTACGTTGCTTGGCGTTTCTGGATTTATGGGAAAATATCATATCCCTCGGTAATGCAAGGAACCAAAAATGATGATTTAAAAAATAATGTTTGGGCCTTGGGCTAAGCTTGGTGGGCGACGTAACTTTCAATCGGGCCTTCGTTCGTTTGTTGCTATTCCTCGGTGGTCATGCTCGGTTCGGTAATCAAAAACTGAGAAAGTCGCTAGAAAATAGATGTTTAGCGTTTGGATCTGGAATAGTGGATCACGTGACTTTCAATATCGACCTGTAACGATTCGGACTATAAAAATGGATCTGGAGCTGGGAGCTAGCTGTCCGCATGCTGGATCAGAAATTAAACCGCCTTCTATTTCTCAGTCCCGCGTTTTTGGATTCAGTTGCTGCTATCGAGCTTGAATAGAAATTAGATGTTTAGCGGTTGCACCAGCATTAGTGTAGCACGAGTCCAATATTGATCTGCGACGATTTGGACTGTAGAAATAGATCCTGGAGCTGGGAGCTAGGGGGGGGGGGCGGAGCTTACAATAAAAAACTTAAGATATCACCTATCGCTGGATACGGTTAATGACGGGCAAACGAACGAATTTAGTAGAATTTATATGTTTAGTATTAGCGGGATTAGTGAAATATGAAATTTTCAATCCTTCGATACCAGACGTCGGTAACATCTACTTTGAAAAACACTTTTTAAAATCGAAAGAGGTAAAAACTGAGGCTCATTAGGTTGGAAAATCAGATTTATTGACCTAACGCATCTGTTCGTGATTAAAATTTGTAAAGTTTGTTGCTCCCTTACCAATGCATACTCAAAGCCTTGTAGCTTCTATCGAATCTCGTCAAAAATCGATGCTGGATCAAAAACTAAGAAACTAGGTGATACTACTGATATATCGTCATTCGAGTTTTTGACCGTTCGAAATTTTGTAATTCGAGATTCTGTAAATTTAACAGATGCGGGGCATAGATTCGAAGACCTTCTGGTTTTGCAGAGCTCTATTTTGTATTCGGTTATGAATCTAGTAGAAATTATATGTTTAGCTTTATGAGCGGGATTATTGAATTAAGATATGGTCAGTCCTTCTCGGCGAGACGTCGGTGAAATCTATTTTTCAAAATTGGAATGAAAGCTACTAAAAGCTGATAGCAAAGTAGCAAACACTAGAAACGCTATTTCATGGATTCAATAACATCATATTTTTTAACCATCCGTTTTTGCGTCAGTTAATTTCGGCAAAAACGAAAAACTTTGTAAAAATATATGTTTGATTTTTCGGCCATCACTGGTGGGCAACATGGCATTGAATAACGATCTGTAAGGATGGAGACTATTAATTAATTCGACTCATGACTAGTTTTATTTTTCTTGCTTTTATTTGTTCATTCCGAGCGTGTTCGGTGGCGAACTATAGTCTAGCAAACGCTTCGCAATTCTAGCGTTTTCGAAACTTACTTTCGGCAAGCGTGGGGGCTTTAAAGCTATCGTGAGCCTCAATTCTTTTAAAATGAACTGATGGCATAACGCATTTTTAATAGATATTGTCGATTTTCGAGATTTTACAAAGAAATTTTGATCGAAACACGTTGCCCAAGAAGAACGTAAGCCCGAGTAGAATTTTGAGGTTGGAAAAATCTTGAAAAAATTTTTGAAATTTTGGAAAAATCCTTGAAATGCCGGCTGTCGGCACTAAATTTTTCGTTTATCCATCCAAACCAAAAAACAAGGCCGAGCCAGTAGCCAACACCCTTTCACGCCCCCTTTAAATTATCGTAATCCCCCGGGCTGCCAATTCTCATCTTACCAGTTCCACTTTGAAATGTAAAAACACGATTAACGTCTCAAAACAACAAATAAAAACCGACGAAATACAAAGAATTAAACAGCCTTTAAATTTGATAAAAAGCAACCTCGTGCATGACGAGGTATTGGCGAAGTACTTGTTGGAGAACAGGTCGGACGGCATCAAGAACATCTGGCGCAACTGAGTAAATCTATTTAAAACAATAAAAGCCTTCTCAATTATAAATTGACTCAACTAAAATGCAAAACTATCTAACAAACTACAGAAATTTTGTAAAAGAACCCCCGGACTTGTCAAAGCCTCAAGCACGCGAGCTCCGCAGAACTGTATGAATGCGCAATGTTTCGCGTCTGTTGCTTAGGTTGGGGATGTGAAAACTGTTGGTGTGCTATTGGGAACAAGTGTTTCAACCTCTATTATTGATCTAGCGCATCGTGTCGCTGTAATCAATTGAGGCAAGTCCACTTCCCGCGAATTTGTTAGAGGTCGCCGATAATCTCGCGTCCTCCGCTTAAAGGAAGCAGAAAGCCGGTGATTTTTGTAAATTCTGTAAAGGGCGAGACACCTTGGTCTAATTGGTAAGAATATTCATTCGGAACATAGCACAATGTAAAAAAATGAGGCGGAAAGCCCTATAAATCATCGATTTATAGCGCTTTTAATGAGTACCTCAATATGTTTTAGAATACGAATTGGCTATAAGTCAATTTAACAGAGAATAATCGGGTTTTAATTTGTTTGAAACACACTTTTCGTAATTTCAAACCAGGAAACATTTGCGAAGGCGACAGCATCAGTAATTAAACCCGAGCACATTCTGAGCCTAGAAAAATCTTGAAACGCGTTTTTCCAATTCTAAAAAATGTTGGCAAAGCATATTAAAATTTTCTTGTCTATCCATTAGAGCCAAAAAATCAAGGCGAAGCCAGTGGCCAGACCCCACCGTTCCACGCCCCTTTAAATTATCGTAATCTTACCCGTTCGACTAATGACTTTTGCAAGCCAATGATAAGACATCAAATTTCAGCGCCCAGAAAATTCAATAGAAATGACGTAAGCTTCAGTCAGCGTTGCGTTACGTAATTGCCACGTGATTACGGTACCTTACCGGCGGCGCCACTTTTTACGGAATTTTTAGGGATGCACTGGCGGGCGCCGGAGATCAACTCGCCACAGCAGGCTCTGTCTGCACTCGATAAAGACGGCTTCGAAGTGTGTGTGTGTGTTTCCAGCCTTCTCCACACAAAATTCAACCTGGAAAAGTTAGCTAAGGTTTGGACTGGGGCACGTGTGAGACTTTTCTCTGAAACATTTTTTTGGTATGACGGCCCGGATACGTGAAGGGAAGGGATGGGTTCCGGTAGAGGTAAAAATGTTACGAACGGATGGGGGGACCAACACCTTTTGCTAGGATAATTCTGTATTGTGTTATGGCTTGCCTTACTCTTGTGCATACTGGTGTCCCAATGAAAAGGTCGCTCCGGCATTTCGCCATCTCTGGGCTGATCGACTTGAAGGGTCACCCACGTTGATCAGGGCTCATCTACTTTTGGCACGTTGCCAACCAGATAGGCTAATCCCAAATACGGGTGGAGAGATAGTTGGCCAATGCGAGAGGGAGCAGAGGCGATTTGTGATAGTTTTGGTGTTCAACCCGGCTTTCTGGCTAATTTATATGGCCCTTCCTGATCCCTTCAAAATTCTGAACAGCGGTTGGGAAGGATAATTAAAATTTTCACAAAACCCTTCAGCCCACGGGCTGCAGTTGTTTTCGAGTTAACCCATAAATAAAATTTATTTGACGTTTTTAACCGTGGGTATCGGAGAATCAGCGAATATGGTAAACCGATATCGAATTTGGGCGGTTTTGTTGCGGCCCATCGCAAGCGCCTATTCCCAATTTTGGATCTTTCTGATCAAGGAAAAAATCTGCAACATATTTTTCCTGGTTTTTTTCCGATGTCAGTCACAAGCTACAATGCAACGGTTGACGCTTCCGGAAGCATGGATACTGTCTAGTTTATAGCTTTTAATGCTGATTGCGGGCCTCAACAGCGTTTCCTATTTGCGGACGATCGAATTAGCAATTTCGCTCTAGTTTTGCTGGGCGACAAGTGTGCAACATACTTTTTTTCCTGTTTAACCCAACCTACATCAAATATACTAAATCAAATCCAGATCCGGAAGCGACGTTGCCTCTAAAAAGGGAAATTTAATTTAATTCTTTTTTTTTAGTCTGGTTATTTTTACTATTAACATTATTTATAAATTTAACAACCCTTCGGCCACGATTTCGACTAGTAAAACATTCGAAACATACTTTTTCTGATTTCCCTCCACCAGTCACAAGCTACAATACAAAGACCGTGACGCATCCGGAAATTGGGGAAGCCCCCACAGCCATAAAAACAGCGATAAGAGCTGCCGGCCTAGTGTGAACTTGATATTTGAGTCATCTTTTGATATTTGCTCGATTACTAATAGATTCTGTACATTGTTGCGATGCGTATCTAGGGAATGCGATCGAGATGAAGTATGAGTCGTTGAATCACAGGATGAAGGGGCCTGGAAAAATTTGGAAAATTGGTAGTCGGGGGTCTGCTACGATATTTTGAGGAGCGTACGATGCACAAGGTTAATTGCTGTTGAAATCAGTTAGTAACATGACAGTTTGAGTGAAGTTGTTTGGTTATTTTCAGTACATTTTTGCCGAATACCGAACCGAACATAAAGCTATTGTGGTTTTTTTATCTGGATTCAAGAGAAACCGAGACGAAACAAACTTAAAGGTACACTAACGTCTCGTTGCTTTGGTTACCGGCCGGTAACCGTCCGCGGGATAGCAAACAGGGTTACGGTAGGCGCAGGCCGCGGAGCAAAACCGAACCCGGGATGCTCGTCTGGGGCAAGCACCACAGTCCAATAGGCCATGGGGAGACGGGAGAGGGGAAGGGGAGAGCTGCTATGGAGGGTCAGGGAAAGAGGCGGCAGTTATGTTTCGACCTTACAATTAGTGAAAAAGGCTAACACTATGCATATTTCTGTCATATGTCAAAGGAAAGCTTCTGAGAACGATAGAGAGAGAGAGAGAGAAAGAGAGAGAGAGGGTGAGGGCGAGAGAGAGAGGGAGAGAGAGGGAGAGAGAGCGAGAGATGCTCCGGTCCGACCGTAGCTAAAATCTCAAGAACCAGCTCAGTAAAGCTTTTCTGGCCTGAATGAGGACCCTATTTCCTGTTTTTGATTGAAAAACGATGGCCAGGCCGTTTTAATACAGTTTCCACAAATTCCTTAAGGGAAATTATTGCTTTTTCTCCTCTAGAATGCCTTTTTCTTAATTCCATTAATTATGAAAGTTTCGCTCTCTGGCCACCCACCGGTCAAATTTTGAGCCCCACGGAGGCCTGTAAACAGTTCATAGCTACTTCCGGAGGGCGCTCCCAAATTCTTCGGGTGATTCAGCTAACGAGAGCCGTCTAAAAATAGCCAAATATTTCCCATTTTAGGCCGAGGGGCCCTCGTGGTGGGCGCGTGACGGTCTTGTCGAAATAGCATTTTAGGAGATAAGGCGAGGGAAGACGGTCTTTCGGCTTCCAGGGTGAAATGTTTACGTTTTCATCACCAGTGTAGTGTACGCCCACGCCTAATGACTATTGGTTAAGGTGGAAGTGACACAGATAATACAAACGGGGGTCGGCAAAAAATATACAAATTTTACAATGGATTTAAGACCTTAAGGACGGCCTCTGCATCTAATTTACGGCTACTTCCGGTCATTGTGCTTGGGGAAATTGCGGCACATTAGCTCGTCCGCGACCCCGAAAAACCGCAAAATTTTACAACTGGCTTGTAAATTCGCGCATTTAAATAAAAAGACACGATTTTAAAAATTTTTGCAAACTCGCCGTTTCAAAGGCTTTTTTCTACCTTTCAATCGCAAAATAATTTATTGACTTTCTTATCCAGAAAACCGGATGTACAATCGGCGGGTTGAGCGGAGCGTTGCGGAAAGACTAGAGGGATGGCAGGCGGGGAAAACACGGAAATGCGAATAAATTAAATTTAGAAGAATATCTGAATAGATTTCAATAATTAAATAAAAATTTAAAGATTAAATGGATTTTATAGATTCTTCTCCGAGCTCGTCGTCTCCGGCGTTGTCGCATTGAGAGGAGTCGGCTAAAAAAGGGTTTTTGGAATTTTCAGAAATGTATGTTTTTCATTTAAAAATATCGTTTTCTAAATAACTATTTCTAATTTCGTGTTTGTTTTCTAAAAACAGAATGAAAGATTATGTTACCTCGATAGTTTTGTAACGAATTTAAAAATAATTTTAAATGTAATACCTTGAATTTACAAAATTTACAATTTTTTAAACAATTTTTTTAAAATTTGATGCGAAAAATATTTATTTTATATCGTATTTTTATAATACCTCCGCCAATCGTTTGTGGTGTCTCCGCGCTGCTGACTTTATCGCCCTCGCGAACGTCGTCGCAAAATCGCTTATGTACGGTCGGACGGCACCTTGGAATTTATTTAGAGTAGGTTTTCTTAAACTACCGCTCAACCCACAAATCTTAGCTCAAAAAATAGAAATAGCTATGGAAAAATACTGAAAAACTATAGAAACATAGCTGGAATTTTTTGGAATTTTCGAAAAGCGCAATTTTTTTGAGGACAAAAGCCCATATAAAATTCATCCTCGGCGTTGGAAATGTTTCAAATACTCTTGATGGTAAAGCGGGGGTGGTTGGGATAATGGATCCTTTACGCTTGCTTGGCTGCAATTTTGTTCTTTCGAATTTGATTATGGTATCGTCACGTAAACTTTCAAAAAGCAAATTTTAAAATTAAAATGCTATAAATGTAGTTATAAATTATAATTTATAAATTTAGTGGTACTAAGGTTGTATTACCATTCAAAAGCTTACTATGAAAACGGTCCCAAATCTGCGCCAAATCCCTGTCGAGCCCACTGCTGAGGATGGCCTGTTTCAGCTGAAATTGGATGGTTTTATTAAAGGTACTAGCATCGTATAAATTAAAGTATAATTTTAGTGGTAGTAGGGCTGTATTAAATATTAGTGTGTGTTTATTAAAAAGCGAGGATTAAGACTTTAGTTGATTAGATACTCTTTGAATTTTTCGAGTTGATTCGTTGGAGGAATTATTCCAAGAAATAATCACGCAGCAACGTCAATTTGTGAAACTTAAATTTTCTAATTTTTTCATGCTCGTCTCGACCTGATGCCAATTCTGCGCCAATGACGTCCACAGGTTACGGTATTGCGTGGACACGTCGAGTAGGCCTGAAAATTCGAAAATGGAGCGAATTATGCAAATTTTACGACGAGTTTTGAAGCCACTGGATTGTGGCAAAATTCGCCTTTCCAGAATACGAAACAAGTAGCACATCGTTTTTTAAATCTTAATAAGATTTTTTAGTTAATGTTGAATCATATGAAAGTAAATTTTGATAACGGCATTTTTCGGGAGGAAATTGAATGCCACATTTCTATCCTTCTGCCATTTCCTACACGAAACTCACTTTTTTTAAAATGACGGGGATGGAGAGCATATCGAATATGTCGAAATCTTGTCGAATTTAGATCATGGATATCAAAAGATCTCATATTGTCGAAATTCAAGATGGCGAAAATCATAAGTTCGAAATTCAGTAATGCCGAAACCCAAAATGTCGAAATTTAGTGTCGGAATTTGGCAGAGTATTAAAGTTTTCTTCGAGATTTGCTTATGTAAATTTCGAAGTTATAAAATTCTGAAATGATGAAGTTTCGACATATTGAGTTGATATCCCGAACTTCGCCCAGGTTCAAGACGATTTGCGGCCCACTAAAGACCTCCTTCTCATTGTCTGAGATATTTTTCGTGGAACACACTTTTTTTCTAGGCTTTTACTCTAGCTCTAGATTATTCAGAAACTAAATGAAAATAACTCTCACTGACCATTTCCGGCGAGCCGCTGTTGATCAGCCATATTTTGGCGTTGCACCGACTCGGCCATTCCGTCGATAGAGGGCAGCACGGGATGGACTAGCATTTTTGGGGCCACTAAAAATCATGAAAATTCGTAGAGCGTAGCATGGCGCACCTTTTCTGCCTTTTACGATTCTAAATATTTCTACAAAAAATAGTATAATAATTTTTTGGGCTTTTTTTATCTCGCGGCAAATTTTTTCCAATTGCGGGTAGTAGATTTTCCATCAGTTTACCGACCAGTAGCTTAAAGGCTCACAGGCCAAACCGGCATAAAAAATTTGGTTGATCTATTGAGAAGAAGAAAAAGCGGAACAAAAGATTACTCCCTATGAGGTAAAATGCTCTTCAAAAATCGATGAAACATTGTTTTAAAAGAAAAATTTTTGCACGTGGGGAACCGGGTGAACTGACACTCTTTCACGGACAATATATATTTTCAATTATTCGACGATTTTGCTGCAATATGTCGTAAGCTTGTTCTCCAGATCAATGCGAACATTTTGGTATCCATAACAACGCTGGAGCTCAAAGGCTAGCGGAGATACGACAAGGCACAAAAAAATCAGCAACGAGGCCCTCAAACGATCTCCAAATTGCGTGAAACATGAAATTTTCAGAGACAATTTCATAAAATTTTTAATACCGTAATGCCTTAAGTCCTAAGCGTTCTTCATGGAGAAGATCTTCACGATTAACGTCTAGGATTTTAAACACGCTCTTCAAACGGCAACGAAACATAAAATTTTCACTGTATACTTTAAGCCGGATTGCCGTTTCTGGCTTGAAATTTGTAAACTGGCCTATTCGAAGATTTTACCGAAATGTCGCAGTCGTATTCTTGTTCTCCAAGTTAAAGCGAACGTTTTGATATCCTTAACAACGCCGTAGTTTAAAAGCGAGCCAAGATACCAGCCAAGGAAAGGCGTGGATTAACGCCTACGATCTCGAACGAGCTACAAATTGCCGTGAAACATCCATGCTTCTAAGACAAAGATGTCGACTCGGCGGCTGAACCTTGATTAATGTCGTTTCTTAAAAGTTAGTAAATGGAACTATAAACTATAAAAGTTAGTAAATGGAACTAGTATCTGTCCATCTGATAGGGAATTCCATCAAATTAACCAAAATTTTGCCAAAGAAATTGCTAAAATTACCAAAAATCGGTTTATCGAGACTATAGGTAGCGATATTATTGAGAAAATTTATTCTCAATGCTCAAAATCTGTCACTACCACATTAAACTGGAAGGAGTTACGTGTGTTACAAAGTAATTTTATCATAACAAGTGTAGATAAAGCTACTTCTAACTTTGCGATAATATGCCCTTATCTTTATCAACAATTCATTGATAAAGAGATGGGAATACATAACGGCCAACCCAGTGGTAACATCACCTACATCCCCTATAATACTGAAAATCAAACAGAAATAATCAAAAGGCATATTGATACACATCATTTGTTTAAAATTAATCTCCCCGAAAAGCCAATTCTACCAAAGATATACGGGATACCAAAATTCCACAAAAATCCTATAAAATTCAGATATATTACTGGTGCCTACAATAGTTCGATAAAGCCAATATCCATTAACTTACATAGATTATTGAAATTTATTAGACAACATTTTCAAAGATATTGTAGTGTTATAGCAAATAATACTAACAAAACAGTATATTGGTCTATAGACAATTCTAACCAAGTTAGCTTGCTAGATAATCGAGATAAAAATAATATCTATATAGCAGACTTTAGTAGCCTATTTACTAACTTGCCACACGATATCGTTACCAGAGCAATTAATGGGATCATAGAAATATGTTTCAACAATGCTCAAAAAAGCTTTATTAAATTAGGCTACAAGTCATGTTATTATACCAATGAGTCAAACGGTAATGATATCTATGGTAAGAAAGAAATAATTTATTTGGTCAATTATATCTTAAATAATAGCTTTGTTACCTATAAAAAACTATTATTCCAGCAAAAACAAGGCATACCACAAGGGCAAAACTGTAGCCCAATGATTGCAGATCTAACATTAACTTATTACGAATACATATATCTTAAAGACAATGCTACT
This sequence comes from Mesorhabditis spiculigera, assembly GCA_958295435.1. Classification (NCBI taxonomy): domain Eukaryota; kingdom Metazoa; phylum Nematoda; class Chromadorea; order Rhabditida; family Rhabditidae; genus Mesorhabditis; species Mesorhabditis spiculigera. The sequence continues at coordinate 1,117,165 of CATQJA010002700.1, read as the reverse complement.
AACAATGTTATTGGACATAGATATATGGATGATATACTCATTTTATATAAAAGTGGTGTTAATATTGAGGAATTGCTGTCTGAAATTTACCCTACCGAATTAACTCTAGAACAAACTAATCAAAATAATGAAAGTGGTAACTTTCTAGACCTCAAAATCCTCAATATTAACAATACAATTCAAACGGAACTTTACAATAAGGTTGACGATTACAAATTTAAGGTTACACGCCTTCCAAACTATCGATCGAACATCTCATACTCTATAAAACACGGTTGCGTGGAAGGTGAAATTATTAGAATAGCGCGTAAGTGCTCAGAACAAACTTCCTTTACTAAGCACCTTAACCAACTCATATCGCACTTACAAAATAACGGGTATCCCAAACCTATTCTACTTAGTCTATGCAAAAAAGTCTTTACCAAATACCCAGCACTTGGCATTAAACACAACTGTGACCATAAAAATATTCAACATTTACTTCTGTAATTCTAACATATTTTCTACTTCATTTTACCTTTTCACTACTACTTTTCCTTCCGTTTTTACTTTTTCTTAGCTCTCTTGCCATAATTCTTACCCGTAGACTACACGCCGCTACTATACCATCCTTTACCTAGCGTAAATGAATCAGCAGACTAGGCTGTAGCAAGCAGAAAAGAAATGAAAAACCACTCCCCCGGATACAAAATATAATTTCTTAACATTCCCGAACCAGTTTTCCTTCTTATAGATACTTTTTCCACATAATTTTACTATTTTAGTGTCCGCTAGGGCTTCCAACTGAGGAGACCCGACCCTAGCGAATGTCTTGCCTGTCTTGGACAAAGGGTCGAAACAGGCCTTACCAAATTACTTTAACTAATTTAGCTCATTTGAGCAATTACTCTATCATTTTCTAAATTACTTTACTAACTTTACATTAATAATCTATTTTCTTTTATTCATCTTTTTCTGCTCAAATGCGTCATATACTTGTTCTCGAAATGAAGGCGAACATTTTGATATACTTTATAACGCTTTAGCTCAAAGGAAAATCGTGATAAAATACTGCACCGGAGATGTTCTAACTACCTACGCCGCTCCAAAACTATCTGCAAAAATCAATGAAACGCCGAATTTTGCAATGTTAATGAGCTGGATCGGCGATTCGGGCTTGAAATTCATACTGTGGCCTATTCGACCTTTCGCTCAAATCTGTCGTATTCATCTTCTCCAATGCAAGGTGAGATTTTGGTATTCTAGAAATCCCTGTGGCTCAAACGAAACTCATGATAAACTGGAAGTGAAGCGAGACTCGTCGTAGATACCTACGGAGCTCCAAAATTATCTGCAAAAATCGGTGAAACATCAAGTTGACCCGCAAGGCTACGAAAGGTCGAATTGACCGTTTGGCGTTTCCGGCTTAAATTGTAAATTCGACGATTTTTACGCAAACAGCCCAATTGTATTATTGTTCTCCAATTTAAAGCGAACATTTTGGTTACATAAAAAAGATGTCCTTTTCCAAAATTATCTACAAAAGTCAGTGAAACAACAAGTTTCCGCAGGCGACCATGACGGTTCGATCTTTCCGGAGCTTTTTGTAAATTCCCTTAGTCCACGATTTTGCTCAAATATGTTGTATTCTTGTTCTCCAATTCAAGGGGAACATTTTGATATACTCCAAATCCCTGTAGCCCAATGGAAAATCGTGTTAAAATGATCAAACGGTGTCACATAATTGCCTACGCCGGTCCGAAATTATCTGCAAAAACCAGAGAAACATCAAGTTTCCGAAGGTGACTATGGCGGTTCGTCCTTTCCGGGCTTGAAGTTAGTGAATTCGCCCATTCGAAAATTTTTGGCTCAATCGTGTTGGATTCGTGTCCTCCAAAGGAAAGCCAACATTTTTGTATACTTAAGGGTACGTAGATTAAAGGCGAGCCGAGATAGAAAAGCCCCCATGCTCGAGAGAATGGTACCGCGACACTTGCGCCGCGACACTTGCGCCGCGACACTTGCGCCGCGACACATGCGCCTGACATTTGCGCCGCGACACTTGCGCAGCGATACCGAGTTTCAGCTACTTGAAGATGCAATTTTTCGCGCGGAGTATTCTGGTTAAAGAAACGATAGAAAGATGTTTTGCGCTAGGAGTCACTCGATTTGGAGGGAAGGTAATTGCTATCTTCCGCTCTGCGACTAGAAAAAGGCTTCATACCACCCGGGGCCTAGTCGCTTCGGATGGGTGCGAGCTCGTACAGGGTTTCGAGATCGGGGCGCCCGAGGCGCGCGTGGCAGCCAGGCGCCCCGATTTCGAAAGAGTGGAGCGGCAGCCCATCCGAAGCGACGGCCCACCTTGCCTGACGCTTCAGGAACGCTCCGAATTGGCGTTACTCACTTTCTGTCAGCTTTTCATGCAAAATACAGTAATTACATACAAAATTCGCGCGAAACACCAAATTCACTACAGTTTAAATCAATATACGATCCGCGGCGCAAGTGTCGGGGTGCATGCGTTGCGGTGCATGTGTCGCGGCGCAAGTGTCTCGGCGCATGTGTCGCGGCGCAAATGTCGCGGTGCATGTGTCGCGGCGCAAGTGTCGCGGCGCAAGTCTCGCGGCGCAAGTGTCGCGGTGCATGTGTCGGGGAGCCGAGGGAATTAATCTTTACGCCTCAAAAGGATCTGCAAAAATCAATGAAACTCGATTTTTGAAACAGCAGATTGAGAATACAATCTAGCATAATATAATATTTTGGTACTTTTTAAAATCTAATTTACTTTGTATTAAGATTATTAAAAATACCGAAACTAGCTTACCAATCCTGGTCGGCGCGACATATTCGGCTTCCGTCGATTTTGGGTCCCAGTCGAACACATCCTTTGTGTAGGTAATCGGCTGACGATCGAGGACCACGTATTTTTCAGAGGATGCGGATGTCTGAAACGTAAGTTTAGCATTGTTTTGAGCAGCCACAGAAAAGATGTTTAAAAGGTTTCCAAAAATATGCTTCACAGTACAATGAATACATGCGACCAATATTTTCATCTAATGAAGAAATGGCATTCGGGGTAAACCTAACTGGACTAAACATTTTATCACCAATATTCAAATCTTTTAATGTAATTTTCATTATTTTTGATTGATGATGAGTTGTTTTATCGTACTGTTATTTCCACATAATATTATTGAGTGTCGAATATTTTTGACCTGCTAATCAAGTGAAAAATATGTTTCAGACAATGTGCTGGACCAGCCACGGGGTTTTATGGTATTGTTCTGACGTTGTGTCTTCCAAAGCTTATCATTAAATTAAGTTATACTGGTCAAAACCTTTAACCAAATCGTCTTACGAAAGGCATCTTTTGCGTTTGACAGAAATGCTGTTTGGGAGGCAATGTTTAATGCTGCATAACCCTTGACCTGCTTGACCTGGATTTTTTCCTGGTTATTCTTAAAGGGCACGTCCAGGGACGTTTTTGGCAAGAAAGCAAAGTTTTTTGCCGTTGCCGGGGGTCGAACTCGGGCCCCCCGCTTGGGAGGCGCGGATGCATACCAGTCAGCCACATGTGCAACCTGGCGAGGGGTCGACGGGCGGGCGCCTGACGCCGCAAAGGAGGGGAATGGCCTGTCATAGCACGGGCAGGCTGTGCGCGCGGTCCCTACGTCCATAGGGTGTACACGTTGGGACGAGTACACGGCCCCTGCCTGAACGTGCGCTTTAAGAGTTAAAAAATATAGGCATAACCCACCATAACGATTAAGAGTTTCGAAAAATACCTTCTTTCTGAGAATGTCTTTTGCCCTTAATGTATAGGCTTTGAGATCTGCCTGAATTTTTTTGCTAGGCTAGAGGGTGCTCTTTCTTTTTTTACGTGAAAAATAATAAATTTGACCCGCAAAAGCGAAAGCTATAAAGGCGTGACGTTTCAGAATAGCCTCCAGAGAAAGAATGTTAGCATGCTTTAATGAGTCCTGGTTTTGTTGTTTCTGGTTATAGTTTGGTTTGGTAGCCTCTCTTCCCTGTTTTTTTTTAGTTTTGAAAAACGAAAAACACAAATAAATCATTGAAAATTCATCTGGCATCAGAAATCAACCATTGCCAAAAAAATTTAAATTTAAAAATATATATATTTCAAAAATTTCCAATTCCAAAAATCGTTGGTTTCGTTTAATCGTTTTCTTCCGGTACAGACTCCAAAATGAAATGCTTCTTTATGTCGAAAACAGTGCTCATTCAGGTTTTCCTTGTTTATCCACCTTTATAATATTTTGAAACTTGTATTTCAAACAAATTTTTAACTTGCCAGGTCCTTTAAAAAGCCCCGAAACTCTCTGTAAAAACCCAAAAAAATATTTTATAAAGATCACGGGGAATATTTTTCGTTGAATGACGTCATTTTCGTGCCTAGTGGCTAAACTAATATGGAATCCAGAATTATTTTAGCCAATTTTTAAACTTCCTAACTACTCTAAAAAATTGTTAAACTGTATAAATTACGCTTAAAATTACGGTATTCACTATAACGCGAACCGTACCTTTTGATTCATCTGTGATCCCGAGCTGGCCGTCGGTGCCCGGATTACGGTAGGTGGAGGTGAGTCGGGGATGATGTCTACACGCATCCGCATCGGCAATACCGTACTGCTGGGCGTGGGGATTACATGGCGTAATTGTTCGCGAGAGGTGGGGACTAGTGGTTGGTTCTAAAAACGCCGAGTCATTAAGAAAAAATCACACAAAAAGTTAGCCTAGTGTTCTAGAAATTTTGCTTTTGCAAAGTTGGCGATAGTTTTCCATTAAAATTTATTGTCATTCCACAGCCTGACTTTCAAAAATCCTAATTTGCGTTTTAGTTAAAAAACATGTTACAACATTTTGAATAGGTGGCCACCGCCAGGAATGCCTAATTTGGTCGTTGTTGACTCATTCTACAAATTTTTGATTAGTCGCGTCTAGAATGATGAGAATTGCCCGCTCTACGATAGTGCACATAAAAACATAGAGTCCTAAGCATAAAAAAATTCAGCGCTGAATTCAAACTATTTAAGCACAGAAAACCCTGTTGTCCAGTTACATCCAAAAAAACCCTTAATTTTGAGCGAGCAGCGAGCCCACGACGTTTAAATAATCCCTCTAGAAGAGAATTTTGCAGAGTTGGGTGTAGTCATTCAATTAAAAAAATTCTTATTTGCCGTTTAAAACATTAAGATTTTTAAACAAGTCTTTGAAATTTCTTTTTTCTTTTAGTGAAGAACCATATTTCAACATTTTACTTTATTAGCGGGCAGTCGGAATGATTAATGGGACGTTGATTGCGCGCACCACAACCGAAATAAATTGTATGCAAGTTTTTATCGTTTTAAATGCCGAAAACTCTGGCACAGCGAAAGTTAAATCAATTAGCTGCTTTCTATTTTTTTATTGTCGTTTAGAACGATTTCACAAAGAAGAAGTACGGCTCCAAATTAGGGTGAAGCTATCATTTGTAATTGAAACATATTTTTCAAATTTACCTCCTTCTCCTTGAATTGCTGAAGGCTTTTGATGGGGATTGAGAACTGCTTTGGGAACGGACGGAATTCGGCGCTTTGCGGTGGTGTATTTTGGAATTTTGGTCCTGAAAAGATTGATTAACTAATATTTTTTTTATTTCGTTTAGCAACCAATTATTCGAGCTTAACTTTGCGAACATCTTCCGGGCGCGAATTACCTGTATAAGAATTTGCCGGTGGTTGCGCCTCGAAGCAACATCCATTTTTCTCGACCGATTTCTGCGCGCCAACGTAATTGTTCGTGAAAAGGGATGGGTCGTCTTCGAGGCTCTAAATCGAGGAAAATTATTGCGGAAAAGATGACAACTAAACAGTAACAAATTTCTAGAGCTACCCCTATTTGATAAGCTTAAAACATCTACTTTTGCAGGGAGGAAAATAACCTCATCTTTTTTCGAGAGAATGAAGAGCAGTGAAGGGGAAAAGGAGCAAAGAAGGAACGTCGAATCGATTTTAAAAGATATGGCCCACTCTTTCTCCCTCTCTGACTCTCTCTCTCTCTCTCTCTCTCTCTCTCTCTCTCGCTCTTTCTCTCTTTCTCTCTCGCTTCGTGTGTTCCATAAATCGCGACTGGCCTAACAGGGTACAAAAATGTATGTTTTGTGCTATTGCGGATATCCGTAGAACTTGGTTGTGTCCTAATGTTTTGGGGTCAGTGAGCAGATCAAACAGCATACCACAAGACTTTTTCGATCCTGTTGCTGCTGCGTACCGTACTTTTCGTTGGCTCCACGCTTTTGGGAGATTGAACGACACTTTGCGCAAGGTTTTGCTAAAAATAGAATAAGTAAAAAAATAGCAAATAATAATATTTTAATTTTAGTTCACAAAAATAATATAATTTAGTAACGAATTAAAAGGTCTCCCACGATGAATTGCTGCGGCGGGATGATAATCGTCCGACCGGGTTCTTGTGCTGAATTAAACGAATATTTGAACGGCTTCAGGTCGCTGCTCTCTGAAAGTTTAGCGATTTTAAAGATGGGGAAAACAATTTTTTTCTTTGTTACTTGATCATCGAATGCTTATTAGATATGCAGTTTTGTTGGCAAACCTATCAAAACTTTGCAACTTTTAGGAAATTAGACATACGAAAATTAATTTAATTTCCGTTTTCCAAAAAAGTGTTTCAAGCCGACCGTCGCCAAATGGCTATATTACGGAGCAATCAGCAGGTTCCAGTCATCCTTAGCAATCCATAAATGCCTAGTAGCGTAATAGTGAAAATTTTCACTTAGTTTTAAAATAAAAATTTGACTCTATTTAAAGTGGCCAACTCCCTAACAAACTTTCTAAATCTGAAATTTTGTAGCTTCTCGGTCATTTTAGCGCGAAAATCAATGTTTTTGCATTTTTTTTAATAAAGGCTCTTAAGTTGCGTTCAGGAATAGTAAAGTTCAATTTAGAACACTCCTTTGTTTATCCCGTAAAAATTGGGTTTCAATGAAAAACTTAATTTCCTCACTCCGATAATGTGAAAACATTAATTTCCGTAAAAAAGATGTTGCAGATTTCAAGTTCTCTGAACGGCTAGATGTTTGGACAATAGGCGAATGGCGGCGCAGGTGAATCAATCAATGTGAAAATAAGAGGGAAAAGTACATTTTAAGAGGGAATAGAAGTAGAAATTAGAGAGTAGAATATTGCTTCAATTCGCGAGACTTTTTGTTGCCTTTTGATCCGTTAACAAACCCTGAATTTTTTTGTATTGCAAATTATATGCTTTCCTTACGGTAATTGGACTTCATTCCAGCTTAATTTGTCCCTTTTAGTCGGAGCTAAAACTCACTAATCTCGAACGCCTTCACAAAGTTCTGCTTGTAGGGGTTCTGCTCCATGTTGAAGGGCTAGAAATGAAGTATAGAAAATTTATTAAACGCTGCTTACCTTGTCGCTAGCATAGAAATTCTTGCCGCCAAATTTTTGGGCTAGAAAATTTAAAAATTACGAAAAGGAAAATCGATTTTCTATACCATTTTCCCGCTTGACGGTCAGGACAATCGGGTCGCGTAGCGTGTCGTAGTTTAAAGCGTTTATGGTGGAGATTAAGCACGTTAACCGGAATATCGTGGACTTCAGGAGAATCGGCATTATACCTGCAAAACAGCTAGTTTGAATATGCTCAAAATTCGGGAAAAACAACAATAAAAGTTATGCAAAGTCGAAACCAGACAAAGATGCACTGCGGGACTTAATGTCTGATGGGTTGGTATAATACGGCACTTTTTTTGTGTTTGACAACATCAAAAGCAAATAAAAGGACAAGAATCTGTCCCCTTAGATAAACCTACAAAAAATATGGATAGAAAGGAGCGAGAAAAAAAGTATGTTTCAGAAGAATGTACAAAAGTATTCCCGCCCAGGCCTTAATAATACGTCACAGTTCGCTAGATGAGCATTATGCCTGCCCCAAAAAAGACCCCCTTTTGGCGGTCGGCAGTATGTCCGATTTTTACGAATTAGGTATCTATCGAAAGCTCTCGGAGAGCTGAGGGCTATGTTTTCTACGATTTTTGAAATTCGCGGGTTTTTATAACATTTACTAACATTTTTGCGAATTTGGCCGATTTTTCGCTGCTTTTCCCATGCGTGTGTTCTTAACCCCCATTTTCCCAATTTTTACATCTTTCCTGGTAGCCGAATGACAGCTTTTCGGAAGGCATTTGAGAAAACGCAGCTTGGATGGCGCTTAAACCGGTTAGATCAGGCTTTTGACAAAAAGTGTGCGCAAAAAAATTCCTAGAATTCGGAAATCGGAATGACGTGCGGGATTCGACCTTTTTTAGAGCTTTCGATAGATACCTAAAACGTAGAAATCCGCCCTGCTAGAGGGGGTGGGTTTTTTGGGACACCCTGTAGGAAAGAACGATGAAAAATCAACGGAAGTCATAACGTTTTAGGGTAAGAGTTTACTTCCCCCCACAGCTCTTGGGTCTCAAAGTTTTCGGTATTTTCGCTTATTTTTTCGGGATTTTCGCGACGCCATTCGATAGAGCGGGAAAAATATACTAACAGTGTTAATTTGAGCCCACAATAATGTCAAATCAATAAGTTATTGCTAAAACCTGCCGGCTGGGGGTCGGGTAACGTAAACCGTAGCTGGTTTCAGCAAACAAAAACCAAGCAGCCGATCGGAAGCGTGGAAAGGCAAGCGTGTTGTGTAGAAGTGACAGTGACAATGTCTGTCTGACTGTCCATGGGTGGGGTGTGGATTTTGCGTTTGTTTCGGGCGGAGGGTGAGAGGGTGTGAAGGGGTAGACAATAGGGCCACGCAACCCCGAAAACCCGCTACATGGAGAAGGGACACACGTTGAAGGTGGACACTTGAATACACCCCCCAACAACCATCTATTCAAGAGAATGCCGTAGAAGGACAGTGGCATACACACTCACGGGCATGGTAGGAAAAAGTGACCAGCGAAGACAAAAAGTGGACGTGGAAGAGTTCTGGAGGGGACGAATCATCGTCTGGTAGAGAGAGAGAGAAAGAGAAAGAGAGAGTGAGAGAGATAGATAGAGCGAGAGGGTGAGAGAGACGGAGAGAGAGCGAGAGAGCATGATAAAGAGAGCTAGAGCTAGAGCGAAAGCGAGAGAGAAGAGGGAGAGAGCGAAGGTGATGGATAGAGAGGGAGAGAGAGGGCGAGATAGAGAGGGAGAGAGTGATAGAGAGAATGATGGCGATACGTGCTATTAATCCGTAATTTTAGCTAAAATCTAGGAGCTTTTTAGTTGAAACATCTACTTTTGCTTTTAAAGTCTTGCAAGTAACGGTTTTTAGTGACGAACGGGTTTCCATACGGGACCAAGCCTATCTAGTGCAGAATTTTACGCTGAATCCGAATCTCGTATTTTTAACGATTTTTGTGGACTAGTCATTTATTGAAAGTTATGAACCATTTAAACCCAAAACGTAACGAATCAGCTAGTTTCGATGGGCATAAAAGGCTTCAGAATAGGTTTTAGAAAAAAACCAGCCAGTGCATCTTTTTCGGAAAAAATTCTTTATAAAATGTACCAATGTCAAGGTCTATCTCTATGTAAGTATTGAAAAACTTGTCGCAATTGATCATGAAACTTAATCAAAATTTTCGAAGTTCAATATGTTTCAGTAAATTTGCTTATTATCGAGCAAGTGTGGTGTCCAGTTTGCAGGTCTCCTTCGTTGAGCCTTATTTTTGGAACACCAAAATTCAGGCTTTCAAGTCATGGCCTCAATTTTCGGACCGAAATGATGTAGGGCCCATTAACGGACGTTTTTCGAGACCATTGCCATCGCCCCGAGTTGTCGCTTTCATTCGTAGAGTACCACTAATACTGACACGGCCCCATAGCATATTGACGATCATTATCTCACAAGGAGTGCTTTTTTTGAGTCATCTGCAAAACATTACGAGACCTAGCTCATTCGATAGAGAATTCGATTCTGAACAAAACCCCGTTGTTCTTTTTTGTAGAATGGCTATCCCTGATTTTATAAAATTAAAATACTAGTGACCGTCTCTTACCATGAGTGCCTTTCGAGCCAAAAGAGAGGCTTTTGAGTGCAGTTTTAAAATTTTATAAAATCAGGGAGAGCCATTCTGCAAAAAAGAACAACGGGGTATTGTTCAGAATCGAATTCTCTATCGAATGAGCTAAGTCTCGTAAGGTTTTGCCGATGACTCAAAAAAAGCACTCCTTGTCAGTTCAAAAGTGATGCTGGTTGGAACATTTTTATGGTTAGGTCATAATGTCAGCGTGGTGAGTCGACTTGGCCCTACAACATTTGGTACTGGACTGTTAGGGGTTGGGGGCGGGGGGTATTTTTTGCTTTTCCGCCTGCTGATATCACATACCGCGTATTTCTATAGTGACTGAATCGTCGTTTTTCGCGCTAGAAAAGAAAAAGGATCAATAATTTTTGCAAATCGAAAATTTAGAGTTTTTTTGGCCGGTTTTTGTGTAAATTTTTGATCAACAAGACGAAATATTAATAATTTTTATGAGCTTTTTATATACAAAAAATGTGTAAAATTATATAGACAGGAAGTTATCTTTCGTTCGAAAAATTAGGCTCTGCCGCTACACCCCAGCCCCTGCTAACAGCTCAGCACCGATACTTCAGGATGGCGCTAGGCCAGGTTGAGCGCGAGCTTTTAACCTCGTTCGGTTCTTTGCAAAAGAGCAGGCACTATTGGTTTCTCTTTTCTACGGATTGGCGACGTATTATGAAGCTTTTAACCAGGTCTGTTATTTCATTCAGTGAAACATATATAAAAGTTCAGAAAATTATTTTTGCCTCAAAACGCCATGAAATGTTACGGATTTTGCACGACCTCCAAAAGCTAGGCCCCGCCCACTTTGCAGGAATGTAGCAGCCATCCCCCCAGGGCTTGAAATCGCATCCGGGCGCGAATGTGTTCGCCGGAGGGGGTTGAGTGGAGTGTGCGGGAATTTACCCGAGGGGGTAGGGCAGGGGAGGGAGTACGGTAGGGGAGAGGCGCAGAATAGTGGGAACATCCCTACCACCGGGCCGATTGAATAAACACAGACTTGGCGCCATCCCAACCTGGGGGTGTAAAACTCGCGACACAGATTTTGAATCAGATTTGAACGTTTTTTTGAGTAAATTGTATAGTTTAAGAGGGACTAAAATATAAAAAATTGATCACGCTACCGACGAATCCACGAATCGGAAATCCACGAAATCCGCGCGGAAACGTTTTAAATGAACGAATGGCTGAAAAGGACTTTAAAAAAAATTCTTCGCTCTTAAAAAAGGAACTAATTTTTTCCGACTATGCTACCTCTTAATGATCTAATGTTTTTTTTTTGATAAAAAAGTGAAACATGGAAAAAGTCCTAAGAAAGAGAAAAAGAATGTATTGCCACGAAGCCGTTTACGCCGACGCAATACATGGTGGAAACATTTTTTTTACTCAAGAATATTTCGATGCTTTCAGTATCGTAGCCTTTGTATTGAATTAGGGCTGGAGGTATAAACCGATGGCTATTTCGCATTATATATAACAGTGCTGCATTATCCCCCCGAAATTCGGTTTAGCTATTATTCAAATTGTATGTTTTATTTCGAAAATAGTTTCTGAGGCAAAAAAAGCTTAAAAAGTTTAAAAAGTTTTAATATTTAAAAAAGTCTGGGAGAACCTGAAGAAGAAAAGTATACCGGAGTTGGGACTGTTTTTTTACGCACCTCGTCGTTTTCCCCCTTTTGTTTTATCGGGTACGTATTGTTCTTTCTTTGGGCAGGACGCTACGATCCAGCTTACGCCTTCCTCTGTCTAGTTGCCGCTATGGAAATTTTCTATTGTAAGGGAGCCAAGGTATACACTAGTTTTTGTCAGTTTTTCCAGTCCGGGGGTATACCCAAGCTCCTGTTTTGCACCTGGTACCCGCGTAAACATGAAGACGCTAGTACAAGACCGGTACCTACCGTATCGAGATGGTACGGTAGGGAAAATAATCGTGTGAAAACAACTTTTTTACTTTTATAGTTTTCCAATTTTTTGCATTTTTAGAGGCCTGTAAGACTGACAAACTTAGCCGGAGGCCGAATTGAGATCTACATTTTTCAAACAGCGTTATTTAAAGCTGAAACATCGATTAGTTAGTTTACACCGAGTTTTCAAAAGTCCGATTCGCAAAATTAGGTGTTTTATAAAACTCGGTAATCCGAGCGCCGATTCGAGTGGCAATATGATAGATCTGGATGCCAATCCTAGCGTTGTGAAAAAAGCTAGAGTTGTATTTAAAGATTCATGTCATTGAGGTGGCGTTTTTCTGGTATACAACACCGTAATATGCCACACTTATACTGTTTCACACGGTTTTAACAGAATAATTCATTATATTTTGCAAAATCATGTTTATTTTCCAATCTGCAAAATATTACGTGTTTGATAAAATTAGGTAGTCCAAGCGGATATGCATGTCGCAATCTGGTGGATCTGCGGAACCTTGTGACGTTTAAAAAAGCCTTTGAAAAATTCATGGCATCTAAATTGCCTTTTTGTACGGTATTTTAATACGTTGGACTTTTGATACTTTACATGGTTTTTCAGACTGTTTAATTATTTTAAAAAACATCCCATTACATTTGTCGATTTTATAAATTCATTGTTTTATACAACGAGGTACACAAAGAGCAGTATATGCTGGCAATGTAGCCTGCTGAAAGTCATGAAGTTTGAAAAGATTTCTCTGAAAAATCTATAATAATGTGTTATTAATAAGATGTCAGAATTCCTCAAGGACTTCTGCTAGCTTGCCACACGACCTCATTCTAATCATGAATTTTCCGGAAGATTTGTATGTTTTACCAAAGTCCCGGATGCACTGGTCCTTCATGAAGCCAATCTCAACAGTGTTCGGAGGGCATCTGTAAACTATCAAGGATAAATTTACGATTTCATAACTGGACCATTTAAATAAGAAATAAAAAGAATGATAGGATCGATCTCCCTTCAACAATCCGAGCTAACCGCTTTATGATGTAAAATTACAACAAAATGACTGATTTTTTTTAGTTAAAAAAGTTTTAGCGACGTATTTTTTAAATGAATTTGAGGCTGTTGATCATGCTCATCGTTCTAATTAACTACCAAAATTTCCAGGTTCTGTGGTCTGTTCTGTGGTATGCCTGGTATTGCTGTTAGTATGCGTTAATTCCCAAGAGTCTGCGCTAGCCCTCCCTAATTCCTCAAAAACCTCTGCTAGCATGCCTCTAATTCCTAAAAACCCTGCCAGAATGCCCCAATGCTTAAAAATACCAGCTAGCATGCCCTAATCCCTAAAAGATCTCTGCTTGCATGTCCTATTTCCTAAAAAATCTCTGCTAGCTTGCCCATAATTGCTAAACAACCTTCGCTAATGGCTTCTAGCCCTAAAAATTTGATTCCCCGTCGTTTTGAGCATACTTCCGATCGGTCAACAATTGGTCGCGGTCCCGTGACGCGCCCCCGTAATTTGCATAAATCGGAAGCTTTTTTCGAAACGGTGCTCCCGAAAAATTTGACCCGCCCTGAATCACGGGAGCATCGGAACGGGCGGGTAGCAAATATAAAGGGCTTGCAGGGCTACTTCACCCCGAACGAATTTCGAAACATTTTTTAATTACGAACGCTTTTCCAAAAATTTTTTTGAATCAATCGGTTACACCGAAATTTGAATACACCGACATTCAATGCAAAGAATTTTTAGGGTCTTTTGTGCTAGAAACATTGGAAAAGCCTATTTACATTTTGCCGAAAAGTCAATTTGTCGAAAATTCATTTTGTCGAAATTTCAATTTGTCGAAGTTCATTGTGTCGAAATGCATTCTGTCATTTCGACGCTCGCCGACGAAATGCTTATTGTTGCCTCGATTAATGTTCTCAAAAGTTTCGTAAATTCGAATTTCGACAAAACGAAATTTCGACAAAATTTATTTCGATAAAATAGTTTTCGATGACAAAATGATAGCAAACCGGTGGAAAGTTAAACCAATATTTCTAATCTAAATATAGAAAATTTTTCCACACTAGTTTTACTATTACTAATCGTCAAAACTTTGCACATTTTTATTAAAAACCCAGAAATAAAAATAATTTAAAAGTTAACATTTTTGAAGCTTTTTAGAGTTTTACGCGTGATATATTGTTAAATTTGACTAACAAGGTTGAGTACAAACACTATAATAGGCATTATCCAGGCATATAGTACCTACTAGACATTTCTGGCCCCAACAAAACAATTCTGAAAACCTACCGAAATCTCTACAATGCATTAGCCGCGGGTGCCCGCTTAACGGTATCAAATTTTTTGAAACATTTTTTCATAGCTTCCGCAAAACTTCGTGAAAAACGGAGTCTTATTTCAGTCCCTTAAGATTTCGGATGAACCGTTACAAAATATAAATTTAGCATAAGTCAAGCAAAATCGTCTGCATAATTCATTTTACTACTTTTATGAAAACAACGTTTTTATGAAAAATTAAAATTTATAGTCGAGTAATAACTATCGGAATTATGGACACCATCCCGAAAAGACACCCTCCCGAAAAATTTGCATGCGAAAACTTCATTAGCATAGAAAAATAGCTCCTTTTTTATAGTAGAGCTGACTTTTCGCATGCAAATTTTTCGGGATGGTGTCTTTCGGGATGGTGTCCATCTACCAACTATCGAAAACCCATTGCTAAGAAATATTAATGCCGTGAATCGTTCATTTCTGAAACGTGGTTTTTTCCAATTGTGTATTATTTGCTGGTATTTTTAACGATTAAACGTATTGAAGTTATTTAGAGCAATGTTCACCAATGCTGTCATCCAAATTATGGAGATTGGAATTTTGATAGCACGGCCACGAAAGGTATGAGTTTTTGTATTAACTGGCAATACAGATTATGGGGGCAAATTAGCAGAGAAAAGCTTCGGGAACTTGTCCTAAGATTTGTTCCGGAAACCCCGTTCAATAATGCAAAATCAAACTTCTTATTTTAAATTAGCTAGCATAGATTATTGAAAATTATGAAGATTTATTTTAATTCAGATGTCAATACGCCAACGAACCTCACCGGCTGCGTCTAAAGTCTCCGAAAAGCGAGGTAGGCCATAACGAGATTTTTCGAAAACTTCAAAAAAACCTATTAAACTTTAAAAAACCTAAAACTAATTAAACCGAAAACATCCGGCGTTATTTTGCGAATCAGTGAGCACTACTGTGAACGCCGCGATGAATCAGGATTTTAAATTCGTAGGCGTAACGATTTTCTGTGAAACACGTTGATTTTACCCCAAAAAACCACCGAAAAACCCCGGCCCCAACCATTATCGACGCGATTTAATTTTTTCCAACTTTAATTAGAATTACGCTTTCAGACTCGAAACGCCGAAAAGGCAGCAGCATCTGTGGGAGGGTGAAGCTTGGAGCCACGAAAAGCCTGGCATGATGCCAAAAGAATTACGATACTCTTTGATTTTGACAAATGTACATAAAGAATTCCAATTAAAAGATATTTCCTAGCGAGTCAGATACTTAAGAGTTTCAGAAAGTACTAGCAAAATCTCGATAGTAATTTAAATTTCTGATACAACGTCAATTTATTATATTTTGCGATACTGCTAGGAAGTATCACCTGATTGAAACATTTTTTCTGTCTAAACGATACTGTAGAAAAGAGAGAGCGAGGGAGAGAGAGAAAGCGAGAGAGACACAGAGACAGAGAGAGATCGAGAAAAAGATACAGAGAAAGAGAGAGATAGTAAGAGAGAGTGAGAGAGAGATGGAGGGAGAGGGGGAGAGAGAGGGAGAGAGAGAGAGAGGAGAGAGGAAGAAAGAGAGAGGGAGGGAGAGGGAGAGGGGGAGGCAGTTAGGGAGTGAGAGAGACAAAGAGAGACAGAGAACGACAGAGGCAGATTTCCTTAGCTTCAACTGAACGAGATGCAAATTCAGTGGAAAATCAGCCATCCCAGTTTTCAAAAACATTCGGAATAGAAAAGCGAATGTGCTTCCAATTGACATAATTCCAAAGAGAGAAAAGCGTCGATTTATTGAAACATAATTATTTTACATCTTAACCCGATGCGGTTTATAGTTTCTGTGGACCAGCAGCACGTCAAATTGCAACAAATCCACTGTGGTCACGTGGAATGCAAATATTGTGGCGACGGTCGCGTATTCGGAGAGGCAGAACAGCTCGTAACCTCAAAAGATTTAAAAAATAAAATATGTTTCAAAAGAGGGGGTCATGAGCATCAACAAAATCTCTGCGATTCGAAGCGCATGTTTGTTCAAATACTTCAGCCCGTAATTTTAGATCGACGCCTAAGGACATACCCTCGTTTAATAAAATTAAAAGATTAGGTGTTGAATAATTTAATAAAATTAAACGTTTACATACCGTCCATAGTTATCATTGAACTTTGAATTTTAAAAAAATCGCTCGAAACTGTGCTAATTAAAAACGTAATTTCGTTTCGACTTTAAATGTCTTCTTTCCTAAAAGGCTTGCGAAGGAAATGAAGAAAAAACTTATTAAAGGTCTGGGCAAGGTAAGCTTATGGATTTAGCCGCGCCCGCGACACGCAACGCGCACGTAGCGCTGGCGCCAAGAAGGTACCATAATCCATTATACAAAGCAAAATTTACATGTAGAAAAAACCAACGAAACCAGTCCCAAAAACCCCATAGCTTTGCCTTGTTCGTCCCATTCAAACAGAAATAATCAAAATAAAAAATGTGTTGCGAAAAAATACTTTGCTTGCTTGCAAAATTTGTCGATTTATCACTAACTCTAACAAAGCAATTATGATGGTTTTTTGTTAACTTTGAATTGGTCGATATTTTAATCGACAGAATCTACTAGTACGTTTGACTACGGTAACTTACTGTAAGGTACGCAATGCAGGAAATGGGCAAAGAACAGGGAGAAGACGAAGGGCAGCAGAATTGAGAGTACGGCCAGAAGGCGTCGCTTCCACCGGAGATTTTGTTGAGCCTGAAAATTTCAAGGATCAGAAAAAACACCTCTCATTAAGCATGCTAGGAAACTTGTCACCCGCCTATGTTATGAAACATTTTCTAAACTTTAAATACCGGCGGCTTTGAAAAGGAACATTTAAAACCCAATTTAATCCAGTGAAAATGGTGCCCCATTTAAGCCCAATACAGTAAGACAAAAAACCCTAATTTTCAAATTGGCATCCGGGAACGAAAACGGAATTCGACCTAAGAATTAAAGCGGCGTAAAATTCCTACTCTTGTCTTGGAACGAAACATTTTTTATGAATTGCAAATTTGATAAAAAGTTATCCAGAAACATTTAAGTGGAAATTTTATTAAAATAGATCCAGGTCCGTTTTGAGAAGCACAATACCAACGTTTTGCACAAATAAAATTAATTTCTGAGGTATTCCTCGATCTGTCGCTGGCCTTACATCCAAATGGTAGATTGGCAGGCACAAAACTAAAAAGAGAATATCTAAAATTGGCAACCTCAAAAACTTAACATAACCTGCATTTAAAAAAAATTGTAGTTCCGATCATTCATATCGACCACAGATTTAATGAAACTCACTTTTTCGATGTTTTTCCGCGCGTAATCACTACTTTTCAGCAGCACCGTTTGACTCAGAAAATAGAGGTAGGTCGACACGATGAAAATGCAGAAGAATATCGTGTGCAGGTCTGGAAATATAAGTATGATAATTAAATGATCATTAAAAATTGATAGAGAATAAAGAAAATCAAGAACCTCCCAGTTGTTAGAACTTCAGTAAGTAATAGGACGAAACCGAGCGTTAAAAGGGCGAATTAGGACGCTGGTGTACTACTCAGTAAAGCAATAACTTCGAAACATTATTTTTTAAGGTTGGCTTTCAATACAGAATACAGGGTGTTCCAAAAACCCCCCCCCTAGCCGGCCGCAGATGTGTCCGATTTTTACGATTTAGGTATCTATCGAAAGCTCTGGGAAAGGCGAGTCCAGCACGTCTTGCCGATTTTCGAAATGTCGGAATTTTTGCTCGATTTTCCGCATTTTTCAAGCCAAAAGCACAGCCTTTTTTGTTCAAAACGCAATTTAACCGGTTAAGCGCTGTCCAAGCTGTGTTTTGGCAAACGCTTTCGAAAAGCTGTCGTTGGGTTGCCAGGAAAGACGTAAAAATTCTTAAATTGCGATCTTTGTAAAAAACCCCCTGGTCAGAACAACACCAGAAAATCCGTCCGTTTTGCAAAAACATTAGTAGCTGATGGAAAAATGTCAAAATTATGAAAATCGAAGAGCCGTGCTGGACTCGCCGTTCCGAGAGCTGTCCATAGATAACTAAATCGTTAAAATCGGACAGGTCTGCGGCCGGCTAGGGGGAATTTTTCTGGGACACCTTGTATAGCTGACCCAACTTTAGGTTTACTGACTTAAAGAACCATAACAATATTTATTTAAAAACTCACTTCCATCCTCACGCTCCCCGACGAATGTCAGGGCTAGCAAAAAGATGTTTTGCAGAATGCCGGAGGTGACCATCACACAAAGGGTAGTAATTCGTATGTGGTTATCTCTTGGATTCCTCAGTTGTTTATCTGAAATTATGGTATTTATTGAAGTAGCTACAAATGCCCTTTAAAGTAAAAATTTAATTTGTAAAACTTGATAAAATTTGCACCTGAAGGTCACGAAAACTTTTATTGCAAGATAGTAAGAAGGTGACAATTACTTAAAATCTCAGGATTGGTTAATTTGAAATTTTCGAAACTTTTTTCTTGCCAGCGCGACAAACCCGCCTTAAGTGTGAATTATAAAAACTTTTTACATTTAATGATTTTCCCTACAATCAGTATGCATATGAACTTTTAATCAGGTATGGATAAAAGTTTGAGCGAACGAGGATAAATTACAACAAGAACAAAGACGAACCTGCCATTAATGTATTTTTAACGTATAAAAAACACTATATAAATGACTAAATATCTAAATAATTATTCAACGCGCTCCGGGCATTTATAATTTAGGGAAAAGGATCAGTCCAGCCTGCATTAAATTGGCTTCTTCACGCGCTAGATGGCAATGTTGCGAAACACTTTTTCCGAAAATTAGCTACAACTCACAATTGAGGAGCACGACCCCCGGGCTGAGGAGGAAGAATGGGCCCATAATAAATTCAAAA
The DNA here is from genome assembly GCA_958295435.1 of Mesorhabditis spiculigera. Classification (NCBI taxonomy): domain Eukaryota; kingdom Metazoa; phylum Nematoda; class Chromadorea; order Rhabditida; family Rhabditidae; genus Mesorhabditis; species Mesorhabditis spiculigera. The sequence goes on along the minus strand of CATQJA010002700.1, from coordinate 1,097,985 downwards.
ATAATCCTCGTGGCTCGTAGGTTAAGAAGCCGAGAGATTGCCGGGAGGTAGACGAGCTAAATCCAGTTAAAATGAGTGGAAAACCAAAAAATCTGTTGTGATTTTCAAAACAATATGTGAATAGCTTAATTTAAGAATGCTGTGTCCAATTATAGATCCAAAAAAATCCAAATAGTGTGTCTATTTTTTTTATAACTTAAAGCGCACGTTCAGGAAGGGGCCGTGTACTCGTCCCAACGTGTACACCCTATGGACGTAGCGACCGCGCGCACTGCCTGCCCGTGCTGGGACAGGCCATTCCCCTCCTTTGCGCCGTGGGGCGCCCCTCCCCCCCTCGCCAGGTTGTAGGTGTGGCTGACTGATATCCATCCGCGCCTCCCGAGCGGGCGGCCCGGGTTCGACCCCCGGCCGCGGCAAAAATCTTTGCTTTTTTCCAAAAAACTTCCCTGAACGTGCCCTTTAATAATCAAAATTGACGTCGACGTCCTTATGCCAAATTATTAACAATTTTGAATAAGAAAACGCACATTAAAAAATTTTTAATTTTGGAAATCACTACTAAAACACTATAAAATTATTGATTTTGCATGGGAGGGGGATGTCATGATCCCTTTAAAAGACTCACCCTACAACCCCATTCGTATCCAACCACCGCGTCTCGCATAAATACCACGGCGACCAGGAATATAGCGATGAGGGCCCCGACCGGAAGAAATAGAGTGAATCTTTTGAGACTAAATCAGATTTTAGCTTTTCAAAATTTTAATCCGAAATCCCAGTGCACATTAAAGCCTTGAAGGACTAAAGTCATGCATAATGTTTTTGAACCATTTTTTTAAAATATATAGTTTTACGACCGTTTCTTTCCCATCGATGTTTAAGATTTACAGCTTCTAATTTTCATGCCGTAAAACGGTGGAAGCGATAAAACGTAGAATAACGAAAAATAAGCCTATTACTTTCAGTTGTTTTTGGTTTTTCGATCTCCCATGTTTTTCTTATTCGAAATTTAGCGATTGCCCTAATCGCCAATCCATCCGACAACCAATCGGGACAAATAGGACGAATATTTGAATCCTAAATTAATTTTTTAGTTTTTATAATCTAACTGATGCTTCATTTGCGTTAATTAAGGGTCGCAATGCAAAAAGAAAAGCTTAATTTTCTGAAACATTTTCACAAAAAGTATAATTTTTTAAGGCGTTTTTCTTTCTTAGCGATGCCCAAGCTTTTAATGTTTTAATTCTTAAAAATGTGGAAGCGATGAAAAGGTAGAATGACGAAAAATGCCTTTTTTTCCATAAAAATTTAAGCGATTGTGATTCGACACGTTTCACGGTTCACGAAGCTCGCAATAAGAGCTCCTATTTGACAGATAATTTTTAAGACATTACTTACAAAAATTAGATAATCTTTTTAAGGCATGCTTCAACTTTGTTACTTTTCATTTTCATGTTTTTAAAATGTGGAAACCATGAAAAGGAAGAATAAAGAAAAACAAAAATTTTTGTTTCAGCCTTTTTCCACGTCTGCGTTATTCGAAAACTCTTAATACGGGAAGGAAGATACGGATCCAATTTTAGGTGCGAAAAGAACACGTTATAGCTTTTGCGGTTTTCTAGACGGGCGACGTACATAGCCTATGGACATTTCATCGCGTAATGGGTCGCGTTGCGTCAAAATCAGGGTTGTTCATTTTGCGTCGACGCGGGACCGTCACCCTAATTGGCATAAAATTTGGGGACGGAGGGGGACGCGTCCGGGAAGGGACGGACGGACAGACGGGGGACAGGGGGACGGTCAGCGTCACCCCGTCCCCGATGCAATTGCGGAAATGCAAATGGTTTTCCTACCAGTAATTATTTCGGGTCTCCTTCTCGTTTCTTTAGGGGAGTCAAAAATACATGCAGCTCAGGCCAAGCTGGAAGTTATACCTATAGGTCTATAGATGGCGTCTGCGCTGCAGATAATCACCATTTTTTGGAATTTGCTAAGGAGCCTAAAAATTCGAGATATTAAAGTTAGAAAGCAATTGGTTTATTAATATTACTTACTCTACATGCTCGGTTATAAGCACTTCATCGTAATCACGCCATCCAGGAACTAATAGGACTTTCTACCTACGTTTTGTACCTTGCTCTGCGAAATTATAAACCCAGCCGATGCGTGATTTGAGCGCTATTGCTTTATCCCCGTAATTTGCATCGGGGACGGGGACCGTCCGTCCGTCCCTGAACAACCCTGGTCAAAATCCCAAGAGAAGCCATAATATTCCTCACGTTTTCCCCGAAATCTCGACCAATTTTGCCGGCGATTTGAGCGGGGTGAAGATGAGAGGTTGTCGATCCATATTCCACATGTCTTAAAATACTTTTTTTAGATGGTGGTCAGAGCCATTTAGTCTGAAAATTGATACAGATTACTAGCACAAAGAAAAACCAATGCTGATAACTTTTTTTTTGAAACATCAAAATGGCAGAAAATTATGAACTTCACCACACAATAAGAACACAATAAGAATCACAGAACAACCTAAAAACCCAAACACGCCCCTGAAAAAATTTATGGTTTCTGATCGTGGAAGCATTAATAACACGATAAAGTCGCGTCGATATGTCAATTTGTAAAAATCGTTATTAGGATAAATTTTAATTCCTCAAATTTATTTCATTAAATGTTTCTAAAAATAAGATTTTCATCGGAAAAAATGAGTTTCAGCATGTGATTGGAGCATCGTGGTGACCGAGTTGACAGCCCCGGGATGGCCGAGTTGATTGGGAGAGGGGGAAGCGAGAATTGAGAGAAATTCGGTGAGTTCTATAAAAAAACACAATGGATAGCCGGCCCGTTGTCAAAACGGGGCGACCGCAGGTAAAAAAAATCCTATTTGCCAGGATATCTCTCTACTTATCCCTTTCTCTCTCTCTCTCTCTCTCTCTCTCTCTCTCTCTCTCTCGCTCTCTCTCTATCTCACTCTCTAGCTCTCTTTCGCTCTCTCTCTCTCGCTCTCTCTTAGTCTCTCGCTCTCTCTCTCTCTAGCTCTCTTTCTCGCTCTCTCTCTCTCTCTAGCTCTCTTTCTCGCTCTCTCACTCTCTCAGTCTCTCTTTCTCTCTCTCGCTCTCTCTCTCTAGCTCTCTCACTTTCTCTCTTCCGCGCCAAGTGACAGCGCAAAAATTAAGATATTTTCCTGGAATTTAAATTAGAAGAGTTTCGAAGAATTAGAAATAAAATTTAAACGCATTAACCTTCGAACCGCAGTTTCCATTTTCCATGTTTTAAATGACCAAGGACACGTGTGCATGTTTCGCGCAGGGGTACAGTCACTACCCCGAAAGTCACTACCCCGAAAAGTCACTACCCCGAAAAGTCACTACCCCGAAAAGTCATTACCCCGAAAAGTCACTACCCCGAAAAGTCATTACCCCGAAATAATTTGCATGATTTTCATAGGTAAAACGCATGAAAACTGGATTTTTCCGGGAAAAACAATGCTATCATTTTTCGGGGTAAACGATTTCGGGGTAGTGACTTTTCGGGGTAATGACTTTTCGGGGTAGTGACTTTTCGGGGTAGTGACTTTTCGGGGTAGTGACTTTTCGGGGTAGTGACTTTTCGGGGTAGTGACTTTCGGGGTAGTGACTTTTCGGGGCCGGACGGGACGCCTTTCGGGACCGGACGCCTTTCGCGCATCACTAAACATGGTTCAGCGCTATTTGCGATTAACCGGGTGTAAAAATTACCTACGTGATAGAGGTTTTGACCGTTTAAGACAAAGTGTTTCAAATTACGGTAGGCTAAGGTGTTCCAAGGGCAGATTAATACACCGGTGGTAAATGCGTGCAAGAACACTTTTTAGTGACATCGCCGTTGCGAGTTGATTCGCAATGTGTTTTCGATTTTTGCTAATTAACCTGATTTAAAAAGTTATAGCTATTTTAAGAACATTTTTATGCCCAGGAGACTGCATTTGCTTATGTGCTCTGATTTTTGATTTTGATGTTCCAGCTTATTATAGGTAGTCCATCTGGTTGAGAATTTTATTCTAGTTCCAATGGTATACTCTATTAGCGTGTTACGGGTACTAGACGGCCAATTACGGGGTGTGAAATAGGCTATTTTTGCTATTTTTCGCCAAGTCCCACGCAAAAATAGTTTCCTGTAATTCCACATTAAAATGCGATTTCCGAGTTAAGATAATCCAGAAGCTACTATGCGCTAAATTGGTGTTTCATCTTTAGAGCCAGTACACGATTGGGTTCGCGAAGCATTGTGTGTTGCGGGATTCTAGGATTTAAATTGTTTTATCGGTATGAATATTTATTAAAATTGAAAAATAATTCACTCCAAAGAAATCGTTCTTGGGATTATAGGTATTTAAGGAAAACACATTTTTGGGCAGAGAAAATAGGCTTGATATGTTTTGGGGGCAGGGAAATTGCATTGGCTTTTGAAGGGAGATAAACCATAAACTCAACCAGAAAAATCAAAAAATAAAATTTTATAACAATTTTCAGGGCTTCACCACCATCTTCTCGTGCACATCCAGCGTGCCGACCACCTGAAAAAGCCATTTTTAATAGTTTAGACTCGAAAGCTCTCGGAATTAAATTTAGTTAGGCGCCGCAATAACTAAAATTTGAAGAAACATGCTTTTGGCTTGTCGTGGAAATCGAGTAATGATTTTACTTGCAAAGTATTTAATTGGGTACTGGTCTGGTATTGGCGGGGGGGGGGATTTTTACGGCCATATATGTGGACAATTAAAACGTTTTCAAAGCATTTTTTCCTTTCTTTTCTAGATCTAAAAAGCAAATAAAAATTTTCGACATTTTTTTGCCCAATTGCTTTGTTTTTAAAAAAATTCAAAACCTTTAAGATATTTTTATAACTCCATAGCCAGAAAAAGTTACTAAATGTATTATAAAAGACTGTTTTTATAAAAGCTACAAGGTAGGAAAAAACTAAACCCCTGTCCCCCCCCCCCCCGCTAAAAGTTCAGTGCCTCTTTTCTATTAACTTTAGAACGAAATTTTTGTACAATTTAAACCTTGCGATAGTACATTCCTAAATAACGTCTGCTTGGTTGCACCAGATCATCAAGCATTTCCTAAAATCTCTTTGCTAGTCTGCCTTTTCCGCATCGAAATTTTCGTAATATTATTTTTTATTATCTTACATTTCTTCCGACAATGAATTAATTCCAAAATACCACCTTGAGTTTTATGGCTTTTTGAAACATTTATCGGCAAAAAATACAAATTGAAAAATTTGTATGGCCGTATTTCGGGATGCAGCTGTATTATACAAATTTGCATGCGTTTAGCCATTTATCAGCCACATACATAAAAATCGTTAAAATAGATATATTTGTGCAAACGCGATTTCGGGACGACAAGAAATATGATGGGGAGACGCAAAACACGGGGGGCGGGGAGAGAATCACACGGGGACGCGGCGAAATGGAGGGCCAAATTAGAATCCGAAAAATTCAAAAAGATGTTTCTCAAACGACAATGCTAAAGTGGATAAGGGAAAAAGAGCTGGTATTTGGTGGTTTTCTGAAATATCGATTTTTCGCGCGGACAGCTCGAGAAATTGGGAAGATTTTCAGGAATTGCTGGACGGGTTACTTCTCGAGTTATACAGGGTTTGTAAAATTTCGTAATTAACGCTTTTAAAATGGCATTGTCAATAACACCGCATGTTTGACGCCGCCTGGAAAAAAAGCCCTAAAAAACGGTGAATTTTATTCAAATTAAGTTACTTTTTATTTAGAGCTAATAAAAACTAGTGGACCACTCATTAATGCTCAGTTTATTCTCGGAACCATAAAATCTTCGAAACGCCATTTTTCTATCGTCGTGAGACTTCTAACTTACCACTGCAAACTCCTAACCAGGGTTTAAAATATTTCAAACCTTTTAATTCACGATGCTCGAAACACAGATTGCAATATTTGAAACTGATTTTACTTACAAGATCACCGGATTCACCGAAAATTATTTTCAGCAGGACATACCGATGCCAATTATACTTAAAAAATTTGAAGGAACCTTTTGCAATTTTGAAACGTTTCAGTTTAAATTCCCTAAAATCCCGGGCTGTCGGCGAAAATCAAAAGTTACACATCGAGTGATTAAAGTGGATATCTATCAGCTGTCAATATTTAGCTGGAATGGAAAGGGTCGAGAGGGGGTTGGGAAGGGACGCTTTGGTGGGTGGAATAAGGTTTTTCAAGTAGTCGTCGTTCGTATTAATTATACTGAAAATCGACGTCTCGAAACGGGAATTTTGCAAAACATATTTTTGCAAATTTTTACTTTTTGAATTGTATTTGACTTGCACCAAATTTTCAGCCTTTTTTAGGAGAAATACCGAACTATTAATTAAAAGGCATTTGTGGGGTTCAGAAAACACCAAAAAAAAATTTTTTTCAATTTAATTTGAGAATGTGTTTCCAAATTCAAGCAATTCAAAACGTCCGTTTTCATTATAATCGGGGAGCGTTACCGATTTGAGAAAAATTGGCGCATTGGCAAGTGGCGCTGTGGGGTCAGGGTGTTTTTACATAAATTTTAACATTTTTTTGGGTATATGACTAGGGACATGATAAATTGATGGGCGATAGACGGCGGAAGAGAGAGAGAGAGAGAGAGAGAGAGAGAGAGAGAGTGAACACAGAGACGATATACACAATTGGGTTTCACAGCTTGTTCATGTTGTCGAAGACGAGCGTGCTCAAATATTCTCGAGCACCATCTTCTTGTGCACTTCGGTGTGCTCAACGACCTGAAAAAAACAGGAGGTGTACGGTAGTCCGGAGTGCAGAATAGCCGTTTTCTCGAGACGGACATTTTTGTTTTTGACAGGAATTTGTGAATTCCCAAAAGCCAATTTTGTGGAGAAAGACATTTCATTATTGAGCATGGTAGTTTTTGGTTAACAAATTGAGTCGAAACACAACATTTTTCACTTTCGCACCCGACAAAACCAAATATTTTTTAGGGTTTAGCTCCACAATTCCGAATCGACACTATCGACAGTGTTAGAGTCGTATAATACAGAGTATGATTACGATATTTTAGCCACCACAACATCACTAGACGTATGTCAGAGGGTACGGCGCGTCACGGGACTTGACTTCCAAGTTAGGGTTAAAAATCTTTAAAAAGTTGACGTTTAAACGTTTAACGAGTAAAAATTGTGTTTCTCAAATTTCAGGGGTTCTGCAGAAATCTTACGAAATAATGAAAAACACCTGGTTCCAGGGTAAAAAAATAATTTCGGAACTAAATTGCACCCGGGCCGTCACACAAGACACGAAATTTTTTGAAAAATTCATGTTTCAATTAATTTTCACGAAATAGGGCGTCTGAATTGCGGAGTGTTTGCCTTTTTCAGTCTGGCAAAAAGACCCATATAAGTCCGCTAAAATCAAACATTTCAAAAACATGACTAGCTAGATGAATTGAATATCATGGCAGTTGCGAAGTCGAGTTTCGAATTATTAAAGCCAGTTTCGGCGCTACCTACTAAAAACAAAACAATTCGCGTGATTTTTGAAAAAGTATGTTGCAGAACATAGAACCCACGCAGTTCTAGAAAAATTCGACAATGCATTTGTTCTTGGAAGTTCCATAAAAATGGTTTAACCGGGAAGCTAATTTCGATCATTTGATGATGATGATGACTGCTGATGACTGATCGATCCAAAATATAACAAACAAGGTCTAAATTAATCGAATAACCGGTTGCAATCGATAAAACTCGATTTAGACAATGTTGTTTTTAAGAATTTATCTACGTCTTGCTGGTGAATTTATATACTTTGATTGAAGGTGCTGGATACTTTAAAGAGGCTTAATAAAAGTTCAGAGTTGTGCGAATTTCTGCTAATGTAAAAGAGGTTTCAGCGTTAATTAGGCCAACTTAAAAATCATTCATTTTAATTTGCCCTTTCGCTTTTTAATAAACTCTTTTAAGGAATTTTAGTTTTGAAATAAGATTCGGTAATTATTAAAGTAAAAGCCTACTTGGAAATGGTTTTAATATTATTGTTTCTAGGCGATACTATACAGAAGAAAACGTACGTCACAGAACTCCTGGAATGAGATCTTTCCATCGCCGTCCTTATCGTGGAACAGGATCGTCTTGTCGACAATTTGTTGGAGTTGCGTATCCTTCAGGTTGTTGCCCACCATCATTTTTAGCACCTGGAAATAAGTGGAATTGCATATGTTCTTCAAAATCATGTTAGATGAGTGATTATTTTTTTACCGAAGATTTAACGTGGTTATTTTTGCAGGGCTGCAAAATTGGGAGGCTAGCAGAGATTCTTGAGGATATCTCAAAATTTTGAGAGATATAGATTTCCTGTTGTTGCACTACGGCAGGCGAGCAGAGTTTCTTTGCGCTCGCCTCGTTTACACGTGGAAACGCGTGAATTTCGAAATTCTGACGCCATTCCTGGAATCCTGGTCTAATTATAGTCTTCGTAGTCCTTTAACTTATTAAAACTCGCCAATTTTGATTAAAAAATCAACATTTTTTGACACTTTTACAGGCGTTCACTGATTATGAAAAAGAATTTTATAAATTTTAAGGATCACTTATTGAATCATAAAGATTTGCATTAGGAATTTGAGGAAATGAAATGTTTAAAAATAGAAATATGTTTTTAAAAGTTGAAGAATTAAATAAATTTTCATACATTTTTACTTTTAGTTCAGAAAAGGAAATGAAAATGGCCAAAAATTTTGGCGAAATTCGTTTTAGGTGAAATCGATTTTAGGCGCAATGACCAGAATTCAATTTCAGCACCCCCATTATTTTTAAAATTTCACGCGTAACTTTTCATTTTTTTGAAACTCATTCCCACCCACACCAACCTGGAACAGTTCACCATTGGAGATGAACCCGTCCCGGTCCATATCGTAGATGCGGAAGGCGACTGAAAAAACTAAATTTCAACATTTGATTGTATAAAAGGGTACCTTTTAAAGCGATATTATACGGTTATCGAAAAGTTTTGATATAATTTTTCTATATGCTGAATTCGGCCGCGAAACTAGCTTACACTTCAATTTGGTGCCCTTGTCGCCCTTGACGCTGAACTGGGAGATGCCCTGGATGAATTCTAAATTTATATAGAACCAGCGCTGACCCCCCCGCTACGCGGGGGTTCAGCGCTGGCCCTCCCGTCCCCCACAATTTGCATTTCGAATTTGAATGCAAAATTTGGCTGAATTCCCGGTCGCACGGACGGACGGACATTAGAAATTTATATATAGTAGATATCATTAAGTTCAAAAAATGGTGTGTTACCCCGGAAATCGACCTCTCCGTTGCCGTCCTCGTCAAATATGTCGATAACGCGCTGCAAAAAAAAATGTTTTTTAAAACGCTACACCCCGAAAAATAAATTTTTCTGATGATTTCTAATCGGTGGGTGTCGTAAATAGTCAACGTAAAATGGAAACGCTAGCCTTTAAAAGCACCAGGAAGACGATTGCAAGCTCTGATTTATTCTTTAAAGGTGTTTTGCAGTATCGGGGGGGGGGGGGCGTACCGCTTTTTTCCTTATGATCTAATTTTTCCACCAAAAATTCAGGCAGTTTTTATGCATTTTTTACTATTCCTTTTTGTATTTTTTTAAACTAAAAAAATAAGAATTTTTATTGGAAATTCAAAATCACTATTTTTCCAGCAAAAATGCAAAAGAAGATGCGTGCAAATTTTTCTGATCGCAAATATGTTTTAGCTATTTTTAAAAAATGATTGTTTTGTCGACTTGCTAATCATGATTGCCTCCTAAAAAACTTAAATTACTCCAATTTAGATCGAAATTTCATTGCACAATTAAATGCAATTAAAGTTTAGAGCTCCGAATTTTTCGAAGATTAAATTTTCATAAAAATTTATTTAATTGATTTAAATGCATCTTAAAGGGGCTCGGAAGTCAAAATTCGTGCATGCGGGGATTGAACCTACTGGTCAAAAAACGAAAGGGTTACTGCCAAGAAGGACCAGAAAAGTGATTTCGTCGCAAAAAAAACGTAAAATATTTGAGAAAAAGGGAAATGTTTTCGAGGCCAAAACGACATTTTGAGTGGGCGGCGATTACATGTCGTAATGCCTTGTAAGACCCCCAATGTCTCGATCTCGGTGATTCACTGATCAATTTTGATAATTTAAAAGTCTAGAATGATCAAAATGCTTTGAGGATTCCAGAAATAGCGTCAGAATTTTGAAATTGAGGCGTTTTCACGTCCAAACAGGGGCGAAAGGTCATGTGGCGCGGTCGCGTTGCGGCGGCATCTGGCAATTTGCCAGGAATCAACGCAGGGGGCCGTGGACCAGATTTCGGAGCCCCTTTAAGGCTTACCTGTACTAACGGGTTCTGCTGCAACTCGGGCAACGACATGAACTCCTCGACGGACAACGAGCCCGACCCGTCGATATCGAGCTTTTTGAATCGGCGTGCCAGACGCCGAATTTCATAGGCATCGACTAGAAATAAAAAATAGATAAAATGTATACTAGCGAAAATTCAGGGAATTTGACCGTTTTTACCGGAATAACCAGTACAAAAATGTGTTTCTCGTCGTGGTCCTGAGCGGTAGGTTTAAAACATAGCAATTTATGATAGGTTTATCATTTTTATATTTTTTGTATTTCCATTGAAGTCGGCCAATTTTTGCCAGGTACAAGGGTATTTGAAAAGTCAAAAATTTCGCAAACAAATATGTTCGAGATTTTGGCGACTAGTGACAAATCCGGCTTCTCTCAATGACGAGCCCCCTTCTCTCGTTAAAACCCTCAGCAATGCGCATTTATCATTTTACCACTTTCCATTTATTTGTACCATCGGTCCCGGAAAAAAACGAGTTCCAACTTTTCCGGGCTACCGGAAAAATCGAGCTCTGTGAATCACGCCATGCAATCGATTTTCAAATTCGTGGTACTAGCTATCCTATTTTCAAAATTGCTCACCTAAAATCTGCGGTTTTTGCATGGTCAATTACTCGTTTACAGCCAATTTACGGATACGAAAATCTTTGGTAAAAAATATAAGGGTTTTACTAAATAAATCCTACTAAATCAGCTACTTACTACTACTTACTACTTACTAAACAAACTAAATAAATTGTTCACTTTTTAGAAAAAAAAATTGGTGTTCCAAGTTTTTCAACCAGTTTCAACCAGTTTAAAGCGATTTTCAAGGTTAAAAAATTTTGCAAAACATATGAAAGGCTTTATTGAAATTGCTCACGTTAGGCTTTTTTATAAAACAATTGATGTGTTTCAACTTTTCTAGTGTTTCAGAAAAATCCAGCTCTGATAATTCGCGCATCAGGGTTTTTTTAAAATTTTCTCACCTACATTCTCCGGTTTTTACATGGTCAATTAAATCAAATTAAAGCCAATTTCAGCGTTAGAATTTCGATAAAAAATTAAAAGATTTTAGCCTGAAATTCGCCGTTTTCAAGGAACAAAAAGATGTGTTCCAACTATTCTAGCTTTGGTAAAAAATCTAGCACTGATAATTGTTGTTTCTATGTGCGTCGAAAATTTTCTCAGCTATAAGCTTCGGCTTTTGCATGGCCTATTAGATCAATTTAAAGCCATTTTAAAGGTTAGGAAATTTTGGAAAACATACAGGATGTCCCACTAAACAAAACACCCCCCTCTCATCTCGACGCAGAAGTATCTGATGGGAATTATAGTTCTACCATTCGAAAGCCCTTGACACCGCGAGTTTGCAACAAGCTTCAAAACCACGTTTTTATTTAAATGAGCCATCTTACAAGCCATTTGTAAAATTTTACCGCTTTTTAGGGTTGCATACGCGCTAATTTGCCTCAAATTCTCCATACAAGATGACCGGAAGTGACCGTTAATTAGATGCAGAAGCCGTTCCTTAATGCGTTGTAAAATGGCGGGGTTAAATAAAAATATGGTTTTGAAAGTTGCTGGCCAAACTGGCCGTTTCAAGGGCTTTCGAATGGTGTAACTATCATTCCCATCCATTACTTCTGCGTCGAGTTGGGGGGGGGTTATTGGGACACCCTGTAAAGGGCTTTACTATAAGATTGCCTAAATTGCTTATGTTATTTCAAGAAACAAAAAGATGTGTGTTGCAACATTTATAGCATTCTGAAAAATCTGCTATTGGTAATTTATTGGTGCCACTACCATCTGTTTTTTTATTTTGAAACCAGCGCCCAAAACCCGCTTCGCGGGCCTTGAGCGCTGGAATGCGGTTTTTGCATGAGAAATTTGACTTTCCGATCACTCGGGTCCTTCGGACCCTCCCCTCTGCCGACCACACGGGCGAGTGTAACTGGCAAGAATGAGGAAATTTGTATTTTTCGCATTATGCAAATTAGCCCCTCAGGAACCCCCAAAAATGAATAAAACCGGCCTTAACTTTGTAAACTTGTATTTTATCGAAATTCTGAGAACGCCATCGGAAACAGGAGGGTCGATTCCCCTGGGTGACGGAAAATTAGAGCATTTTATCCACGGGAAGGCCCTCAAATCGGGCCTCGAAAGTGACATCCACACACACACACACACATACGCGCCAAAATTATATAAGGTAGGATTTCCTCACCTACAATCTCCGGTTTTTGCATGGCACCCAAATTAAAGCCGTTGTTAGTGTTAGAAAATTTGAATCAAAAATTAGAAGTTTTCGGAATATGAAAGCCGTGAAGAAGAATCACTCACAATTGCTGCACATTTCCATCGGCAGACTGCTCTCGTTGCCCTAAAAATCGATCGATAATTCCTTCGGAAGCCAATTCAGACAAGGGCAGGGGGTGTGGCCAATTTGATAAGAAATTATCTATTTTCCACACCGGCCCAGCTCGCAGCCAAAAATGCTACCCTGAATTTTCAGAAATCCGCCGCCTGTTTGCTACCCGACCGGCCAGTTTACGGCTTTTTTTAATGTGCCGCTTGCTATAAAACGGCTAGGAATTCGCGTCACTTTTTTCTTTGGGTAGCGCACCTAGCAACAGTCCGGTTCTTTGGCATTATCGTGGGGGGGGGGGTTAGGATGTTCTAGACAACCTCGAAAATACAATTAAAGTAATAGCGAATATTCTAATGGTCATTTGTCAACTTTAGCTATATTTAACGCGGAAAACGACTGAAAATCTCGCTAATTTCTAAAAATTCAAAATTCCGATTGAAAAACCGAGATTTTTGATTATCGAACAAAAAATTTTAAGTTATAAGTTAAGGAAACAGTTAACTCCATCCTACTATATATAAAAAAATAGTGTTTGTGTGTGAGTGTGTGTGTGCCACTTTGCATGCAACTTCCGTCATTATGTTCCAGTCGTGTCTCGATAGGGGAGGAAGTTACGGGTATGTTTGATACGCCAAAGGGTGCGTAATGGTCATGACATGGCTGCACACATAGCAGATTTTACAAAAGTGCCATTTTCGACATTAAAATTAAGTTTTTATGAAAATCAGGGCTTGCCTCTTTGTTAGGAAACATTTGCATGCGCCGGAAGTGGCGAAAGCCTATATAAAGGAACAGAAAGGGATGTTTTTTATTTTTCTTCATGGGGAGTCGTGAACAAATATGTAAAATGAAGAATATCATCGGATCAGACGAGGCCAGGGTTGAAAAGTCGCGAAGCGGCTTTTCAACCCTGGTTTATATTAGAAAAATTTGGGTAGTAAAGCAGTGATAACCCCCCCCGATAACGCCAAGGAACCTAATTATTTTCCTTGTTTGCCCCCGCGATTCTTTTGAAGATCACCGGAATAATTGCCAATTTTTTTGACTGTACGGCGCTAAATGGTGTAACGCATAAATTTAATCGTGAAATTGAAGTGCGAAAAAGTTTAGTGAAAACCTGATTCTAAAACATTTTCCGAGGCCCTACTATATCCGATCAAAAATCAATATTTAAATCCAGTCAAAAAAACATGTTCGTGGCTCCCAAAAATTAAATATTTCCGATACTTGATACTAAATAATATGTTTCATCAAGGGCAAGGCTCAGAAGCAATATCGATCTTCCAATATCAGCAAGGAATAATCCTCAAAACCCACCATTTTGCTTGAAGATTTCCTGGATTTCGGCTAGAAAAAAAGAAGATGAAAGTCAGCACTTCCGGATTGGAATGGCGAGAATCGGCAACTTCGGTCTAACTCCGGCAAGCTTTCTGAAAATGCGGTATTTTGTGGAGATTATTTCCGTGGAAAAGTAATCGGAAATATGGGAATTACATGTTTTATCCAACAGTCTAGTTTATTTGATAGTAGTTAGCATTAGTAAATATTTGGTTAAATATTGCAAATAACGAAACCTTCGGTAAATCGCCGGAAGTTCAGACCAAATTCATTTACCTTTATGCGAGAAAATGTTTTATCAAAGTGGCTATTTTCCGACCGGATCAGCGCGAATAATACAGCAATACCTACGAATTCTATGCGCGGGATTTTAAGGATGATTTGAGTAAAATTTAACTAGATTTAATTAGTAAAACACTCAAAAAAAAGTCGGAAAAATTTTTTACGTGAAACTTTGATCGCAAATCAGCCTTTTTGGCCGAAAAATATGAACTTTTTGTATTTTTTAGTAAAAATTTGTCAGGTTTTTATGTTTAGGAACAGCAAAAATTTGTTTAGAAACACTTTCTATATCTATATTAAAAATTTGATTCTGCGCGAAAAAGTTGTCCCCCCCCCCCGATAATGCGAAAGAACCAAAACAAGCGATCGCGAAATCAGTTTGTTGTTTGAAAAGTTGTAAGATAGTTACCAATTAAAAGGATACAGCCATCTATATACCTAATTCGGCTGAAATCATTGATCAAAAAACTATAACAAGAGGCAAAAAACCCAAAGAAAAAATGTTTCGGGATTGAAGGACTCATTGGAAGCTATTAACCTGATATTAAAAGGATGTTCGAGTCATATTGTTTTAGCGAATCCAATTGGCAAAAATTAATACTAACCATATAGCCAAAAAATGAAACAAAATTCGCAAAATGACCTTCGACTAAACCACTAAATGGAAATAAGCCGTATTAATTATTTGTTTAAGGGAGCAAAAAGGTCTTCTAATGAAGGGAGAAGATGGTATCATCAACCCAGCAAAAACCTTTTCATGAAAAAGACTACGGTTCTGTTCTATTTCGCGGGGGGAAAACTGTGCGGGGGGAAAATTTTCTCCGTTTTGTTATAACTCTTTTACATGATGCTATTTTGAGTTGTAATGGAAACTCTTAGTATATTTTTTGACGTTCTATCGAATGGCATTAAAGAAATTTTTGAAAATTATCGAAAATGTCGAAAACTAACTTTCGACTCCACGATCCCATGTGGAAACACCGAATAAACCTTGTTTTTGCTATAACTATTTTATAAAACAATATTTTTAGATGAAATTAAAACTCTTAGTATATTTTTTGATGCTCTATCGAATGACAGGTTCAAAATATCGAAAAAATGGCGAAAATGCCGAAAACTAGCATTCCGGAACCAGTTTCAATAGTTTTTTTTGTTTTTGCTATAACTTTTTTATATTATAATATTTTTAGCTAAAACAAAAACTCTTAGTATATTTTTGGATGCTCTATCGAATGGCGTTGCAAAAATTCCGAGAAAATAGCGAAAAACTAAGATTCCGCGAAGCATATTTCCCCCGCACAGTTTTGTCCCCCCCGCGAAATAGAACAGAACCAAGACTACTAACAGTTAGACAAGAAACATATTATCCACTAAATGGTGCTTAACATAGGTCTGATACCTAAGGTACGCTTACTCGGCTTAATGCAACAATCTTCATTTCACAAAAAAGCTACTAACAATAAGACAATGCGGGAGGAACAAGCTGCGGCAGGGGGAAAGAGAGAGCGGACGGGGCGGAGGAGCCTCGCGGACTCGCTGCCGATCGATGGGGGGCCATGGGAAGGAAGGAAGAGAGAGAGAAAGATGGAGAGAGTGGGTGCCAGGGAGAGGCAGCAGAGAACGGAGCCTACAAAGCGTCGAGACAGCCGCTCCTCTCACTTTACTGGCGGCCCAGGGCCCTGGCCTGCCAGCCAGCAACAACCAGCCAGCCGGGTGGATGAGGAGAACAAGACACTAATTGAAATTACCGGGCTTCCAGTTTTTTGGGAGCCGAGGAAAAGCAATATTCCATTTTCTAAACCGCCCAGAAAGTTGCAATTTAATGGAACTCTTTTTTTGGAAATCAGATACCTCGTGGCAAACTATAAAGCCATGTTTTACATTTTACACAGTTTTTCGATCCAAAAAGCTCATAAAAATGTAAGGAAAATTTCTTATTGAATAAAGAAAAATCAATCAAAATCCATGAGCAGCACATAGGATAACGGGGGAAAGCCAAATTTTTGAGATTTTCGCTATTTTCAAAACGAAATCGATAGAACCTCAAAACCCATAATAAGAATTTTTTTTACAGCACGAAAAACGTAATATAAAAGTCTTATTGCATAAAAACTATCGTTGAAAACTATGGCCAGCACCTAGAATAACGGGCGGCGGAACAAATTTTCGGCGTTTTGAATATTTTCGATATTTGGAAAATGCCATTTGATAGAGGGCGAAAACCCGAGAAATCTATCGCCCGAGAAAACCATATTTTAAAATAGTTATAAAAAAAAATAATTTTATTATAGAAAACTTTGAGTGCCCCCCCCCGTTATATTATGTGTACCTCGAATGGAACAGACATAGTCACGTACGAACGCGCGGAGTACTAGTGCCGAAAGCAACGTTTCTATGCCAAGTATTTTAGAAACAATCTGTTTCTGCCAATTCTCCCCTAAGAAAACCCGATTGAAGTTCAGAAAATGAATCTTCCGTTACAGCAGAGATCTCCGCCATTCCAAAATCTGATCCGACGAATGGCGGGGCGAAATGTAGTCTAAAATGTGTCCGGCTGGCCGCCGGGCCTCTAATCCCGTGGTTACGGTCTCGAAGGCCAGGGAGGGGGAGATTGATTTCAGCTGGAGGGCCAAAATATAGCCCTCGGTGGAATCAGGGCCCAGCCCCCGGGCCCCAACCAGCGCCCATTCAACCAAAATGAGGGGCCCGGCGCCGAGGCCAAATTGTCGGATATCGAAATTTATGACCGGAATCTCGAAGTGACAAATCTGCAATAAATATTTCGGATATATTTTATCGTGTTTTTTCGAGTAACATATATTTCGGAAATAATGTATTACAAGAAATAAATTCACGATCGTTTCGATCGTCTTTGTTCGAGCCAAATAAATTATCAAATACCGGATTACAAGAGAAAAAAATTTACGAGCGTTTCGACCGTTTTTTCAGCCAAATAAATTAATAAATAGTATTTCTATTCCCATAGAATACAAACGTGCAAGATTCGCTAACTGCCTTGTTTTTATTGCCCCAAGCGCATACTATTTTTCTTACTTGAACCGTTACGAATAAAAATGGAAGTGTGCTTACTTTAATTGTACGCCAAATTTAAAAACATAAATAGACCTGGGAAACCTGCTTCCAATGGCATTGATCTTGAACGCAAAGATTTTCATGTTTATTACAGTCAAATAAGCGGGGAACCGACCAAGTAAAGGCGAGCCGGCCGCGGGGTTTGGCGGGGTCCGCCAATTCGGCTCCTCCGCTCCGCCCCTCGGCCAAGCATCACACTTCGGAAGACCCAAGAAGGAAACGGGAATCTTGTAAAAACTGCCCGCGGGGGATCTTACACATTACCGTGAAAGCCGAGAAAAAGTGCCAGCAAATGCACACATACACCCACGCGATGATCATCAGAAACCCGGAGGGAACAGGGGAAAGGGGGAGAGGGGTGCCACTACAAATCCAGAAAAAACAAAACAAAACACGGAGCATGCAGAGAATAGAAGAAGCCGGGGTATCTGAACGGAGCGGATGGTGTTGGTGGTAAAACAACGAAAAGACACGCACCCATGCACACACATCCACTCCGAAAAGAACACCCCGGTGTACGCGAGTGTACCCACAAGTGCTTATATGTATGCATTATTTGTGTGTCGTTGCATCGTAAATGAGGGAGAGGACGGATAGAAACGGGGGCCACGGAGACGAATTACATAGGGTTGTTTTTTGGTTGGGGAACGACAAGAAGCCGGCCGAACGTCGTCGCAGATGTCGCATTTAGCGTTGTTGTTGAATTGTGAAGACTCCTTGGACCCCTTGACGACGTTGCAGAACCTGAACAAAATATTTGAGCGACGCGAAATCGGACGCACCTTAGAATTTGTTGGGCAAATTTCGGTTGGCCATGAGCGTCTCGCCGATGAGCAGCGACGGGCCGCTGAACAGCTGATACGGCTGCGCGGTCAGCAGCTTCCCGAGTGGCTGAAAAAGAAGTTAGTGTGTGCAAATAAAAACCTCAAAAAACCCCACAAAAAAATTTAAGAACACGCAGAAAGGGGCCGGCAACTGTTTTGATAATCATTTTAGGTCACTCTGGTAGGGTTTTGGCGGTCCATCCTGTGGTATTAGAAATTATGGGAGATTCTAAGCCCAGCCGAGGCTGGCTGTTAAGTTCAGCGGTCACAAAGCTAAGTCGGCGGAAACGCGAGATAAGCACAACCAATCCCAATCGAAGCTAAGTAAGCCTACGCCAAAAAAAACACCGAAAATTATCATAATTTTTTGCCCCACTTCAAAAGCGCTGAACCGGCAACTAACCGCGACATTTTATGAGTAAAAAAGCCCGAAATCAACTTCAAAATATACCCATATTCCCACGAAACCGAAAAATTATATCGAAACTCTCGAAACCAACCTTAATTGGCGGTGGCGCGGTGGCCCTCGGTTCCACCGTCGGCTCCGGCATGTAAAGATTCGGCACATCTATGCGGCTCCGTGCGTCGGCCGCCGTTTCCGAGAAGTTGAAGTGGGGCCTAAATTGAAAAATTGAAAACAGAAATTTCTCCACATACCGATGAATGTCTGGGAGGAACTTCGGCCAATCGCTGAGCAGCTCGGAGCGCGTTGGCGGAAAGATCGGCTGGAACTGAAACAAAAAAGTCGGAATTCGGTTCTGGACTCTTAGCGGGGGGGCGGTAAAAAAGAACTTTTTCTATCGTCTATAAAAAAAATTTGTTAGTAAGATATTATATAAGAAAATTAAGCGAGTTTCCACCCCCGCTAACTGGCCAGAACCCAGAATTCCAACAAAACGCACCTCAATCCCTGGTGATGGACCGCTTGGCGTTGGCCAGGGCATGGCTAGAACCTGGCTGTAGATGTCGTCCTTTGGCGGCTCAGGCATCGACAGCGAGACGACCGGCGGATGGCTTAGTCCAGGCGGGAATACGTTCGTCACCGGCGATTGCTTGACAGCCCTCGGCACATACTCGGTAGTTTTCTTGGGCAACGAGTTGAAACCGGGCGGCGTGCCGCAACCGAACGGGCGGTAGTCGTCCAGCTGGATCATCGGCGCCGCGGGTTTCTGGAGAGAAGCCATCGGGAAAGCCGCGAGTTGTTGGTCCTTTTGTGGCGGCGGTGTAGCGATTTTCGGCAGCACCGTGAACGGGCCGGTCACCTGTAAAAAACATTCTATTAAATTTTTAGAAGTCGTGTTTTCAAAGAGGATATTGTCCAATAACTTTTTTTAAGAACAGAATTTCAAAAATTTTGCGTCCAACTACAGTAGAGGGCCACAGAAGGCCAGAAAAAAGCAAAGCAAATCTTGCGAAATTCTGTTTTTCGAAAGTTTTTTGTGCTCCAAAAATAGGACAGTTCTCCACGAAAAAAACCAGCTTCATAGTGTACCTTCGGTGCAGCAAGTGGCGGCAGCATCGGCGACACCAGCGGCGTCTCATAGTTGATGCCACTGCTGTTGACGGACGTCTCGCACTCGTGCACATACTAAAAGCGAGTTATTTTTGCGAGGTGAAGATAGAAAAACCTCTTCCCAACTATCCACCTCATCGGGATCGCCGTGCAGCTGGACGCGATAGCTCTTCGCCGGAGACTTGGGCACCGCGGAACGCGCGGGTGCGGTCGATTTGGGCGGCGGCGCCTGGGTGATTGTTGGCGGTAGCAGCGGCGGCAACGGAGCAAGAGGTGGCAGCGGGGGAAGTGTGCTCGATGGCTGTTGAGTAGATGTCAGCTCCCATTGGCTCATCGCCACCTGGGCGCTGTACTGCTCCAGCTTGTCGCCCTGAAAACGAGTAGGAAACTAAAGTAGACTAGATGATACATACATTAATTTAAAAATGTCGAAAATTCAAACCCCAGGAATCAGAGAAATTCGACATTATGAATTTCTATATCATGAAATATGGACCTTATGAATTTCGAACTTAAGATAGCAAATAGCCGAATACAATGCCGACAAGAATAATCCTTTTTTTATCCTAGGTTTTCAGTTATACCGATATTTTCCGAACGCTCAATTGTTGATGAATACGACATTTTCTAATCTGGACAGTCAGATGAGTCACGCGAAAACAATGGGAATTTTTTGCTAACAGCACCGCAGCCGGCCCCGAGAACGACTCGTAGATAGAAACAAAAAATCTCATCAAAATATTACCAATAGCTTGGTGAACTGCTCCGGAGGCATCGAAGCCGCCGTCGGGGTCGGAGTTGGTGTCGAGCACGGGCTGAGGCCCTTGGTGTTGTCCGTCCTGTCAATGCCGCCGGCAAGGGTGTTGAGACTGGCCGCCACAAAGCGGCGGCTGGCAGCCTAAAACAGCAAAATTCGTATGGTAGAAATGGTAGAAAAATAAATAAAATAGCGCAAACTGCAAGCCGGGGTAGCCCAAAGAAAAAAATCTAGTGCAAAATGAAAAATAGTCAAGATCAAAGGCAATAATTGCCCAGAAAAATTAGTTTGCGAGCTATGAAACAAACGATGATGCTGATCCGAGCTCCAGCAGCTAAAAAAAGCATTTTTCCTCAGAATTTAGAGGAAAGGCATTATTGTTTTCCCGATTTCAACAAAAAAATACCGCTGAATCCGGGCGCGACTTGGGCGAATGTGGAGCCGACGGGGGCCGCGTCTTGGGCTGACTTGGCGGCGGGCTGGGGAATATTGGCGAAGTGCGCGAGGTAGGCGTCTTTTTCCCTAAACAAAAACATAGATAGAATTAACGCATGCGGCTAACCATTGGCGCCACGACGACAAGCCGCCGCAGCGAATGACTTCTTGAGCGGGGCCGGCGGGGGGAGCAGGCTCATATTTGCGTTGCAAAGCCTAAAAACTATTCTGAACAATCCGAAAACACATACCTCCTCAAAAGCAGCTTCCGACCCAGATTCGTAACACGATTCGGAGAAAAGCCGAGAAGACTCTAAAAAAGTAATACTTTATGTGAAGAGGTCATACGGTTTCTTTCCCGTGTCACCGGGGTCGCCCATATCGACGGCTCCGGGGCGGCTGGAGTTGCGGGAACGTCTTGCGATTCGCGACGAGTGTAGAGGTACTGAAATTAGAAAAGTACTTGATAAATCGGGCTGTGAATACCGGCGAGGATTCGCTGGCGTACGATGAGTCCGATTCGGCATCGGAATAGTTGCGATCGCGACGTTTCCTAAATACAAAATTTAACGTAGAATCGAGACCGTCACAATACATACAGCTCAGAATTCAAAAATGCAATCACCTTTCCTTCGGCTCCGGAAACAGCGTCTGCCCTTTGATGGCATGGTTGAGCCGCGGTAAAGCGTTCTCCTTTTTCTTCTTCTTGCACTTCTGCACGGCGTTCAGCTGTTCCTCGAGCAGCTTTTTCGCGCTTCTAGAACAAAAACTTCAGATTGCAAACAATTCACACCTCGCGCAGAACATCGTGGGCCTCGTCACGTAAAACGAGTCCGAGCCCGCATCGACATCTGAAAACAAGGGAATGCACGGTTCTAAAATGCAGAAAGTACCTGCAGACTTTTCCTACAAGCGCCTGGCCCTTCTTTTCCCAAAGATTTTGCCGACGCTGATTGTCCGTCCAGCCCCTTGCAGAGCCTAAAAAAAGGTAATGAAGGTTGAGAAAAGGGGGAAAAGCACCTGAATTTGAAAGGACCTTGACGAGGTGATCCTCGTATTCGTCGAAGCACTTGTCGTGGACCAGTTGTTTCGAGTATGGGCATACATTGTTGGTGCATGTAAATCTTCTGCCTTCCTCTCCCTCGGGCACTGGCACTGAAAACAAAACTAAGTTTTGCGGGTCCCTCGTCTCAATAGGTTCGTTATGGCGTATTAGACGGGGAATTCCTAACGGTACCGGAAAAGAGCTTACGTAGCAAAATTGCTAGCGTTTACTAAAACGTCACAAAAAACTTGAGTAAATCCAAATGAGCGCTACTTTTTCACCAAAAATCCACTTTTCAGAAAAAATTTATGAACTTTCTACATCCTCCTGAATATTTCCCAGAAAGCCAATAATTTCTTTTCAAGTTTTCAAACGTACCCTTGCAAACCACGGGATCGGGTATCGGGCAACCGGTGTGCGGTTCGGGCTCGCCGTGTCGCGAATGATGGTGATGGTTGATGTGGTGGTTGTTTGGATGGTGATCCCGATCCTTTTCCTAAAAAGCAAAACCAGTGAAAAGCCTAGAAACGGTACCTTGGCATTGGCGCGCTTTATCTCCGCCCTTCGACCCATTGTGGCTCGCGGGTTCGAGAATGGCAAATGGGGCTTCGACCAGGTTCACTGATTTGTGGATGGGCCTGGCTGAAATGGAATGAATTTGAAAATCGAAAGAAAATCGAGAGCGGAAGAAAGTAGGAAGGTGAGCGGCGAGATGAGACAGAAATCGACATTAGCTATGAAAGTCAATCGATTTTGAAACGTCACTTTGATCAAACCCCGGGAATTAAACAAACGCGGGTTGTAAAACGCAAAAGCACTAACAGATCGAGAAAAGTAACGCACGTGACCCTTGGCAGACGTGTCGGAACGGGGAACAGCCTTTCGTATCCGGGTTTCGTAACAATTACAATAGGTTCTGCGATTTCGTGAAGGCCTTATCAGATTGAAAGAAGGAAAGAAAAAAGAAGCCAGATAGACCCACGAAAGTACCATAGTTTCCGTTCAAAAGCTTGGAATTGTTGCTGAATTTGAAAGCAAATAGTAAGTACAGGACGATTTTAGATACAAAGACTCTGAAGAAAGCCGCGTTCCGAACCTATGGAAGACTAGGAAAAGAATTAGCATTAAAGAATTGGCGCGATCTCGGCACAAGAAGGACGGCAAAAAGGCCTCGCGAATTTTGGTTGTATCAAACAAAACGAAAAAGCTAAAGAGCCAAGAAACATCAGCTTTCGCGTCGCCGCCAGGAAATCGGGTAAGCATTTTGAATAAGATCTGAAGGAAGATATGCCGGAGGATGAGGCTGGGGGCTAGGGTTTGGATAGCGCGAATGTTTTGGTTGCGGCTGGCCATAGACAGTCGCCGACGACCCATCGAATGACCCCGCCCCGATACAAGACGCTCGGAAAATAAACGACCAGAAAAAATGAGGGTGAATGGCTAATGAAAGAAAAAAGTAGGAGAAATATGAATTGATCGTAAAGAAAATAATTTTGTGAAAATAAACGGCGGAAAAGAAGGCTGGATAGGATAAAAAGACAACAAAAAACGCCAATTGATCCCCGATAAAATCAATTTTGTAAAAAAAACCATTTTGTTGAAAATATCGATTCGGAAAGTTCGAGAAATCTTAGTACGTTCCCACTACCTTACAAGTCGGCGTACGGTGGAAAGTCGCGGAACCCGTTTACGGTAGCCTTATGCGGAACCACAAAATAGAATTCAGAAGCGTTTTAGCGCTGCCGGCGCGTTTTTCAAATAGTTTTTCTAAAAAAAGGTTATTTTCTGCAAATCTAAATAATTTTAAGCTCAATTTGAAGAGTTCAGATAATTGGCACTTATTTGTGTTGCTATTGACTTGGTTAGAAAGCGATTTTGCAGGGATTTTGCAGGAAGTCTAGGAAAAACGTGAAAACAAAAACGTTTTTTTGCTCGAGGGCCCGGAAAAGGAAGGCGTATCGAAACATGCCTTTCTTTGAGGGGTGGATGATCGGGGGGACGGGTAAACAAAGGCCCATTGGCTGCTCCATCGCGGGCTAAACCCGGCAGGCGAGGGGGCGCTTTTTAGGATTACCGATATGGGTCTTGTAATCCGAATTGATCGAATTAGTAGTGTCTTTAGTAAAATAAAAGGCGCTATTTCAGTTTACCGGCCCCACTTATATATCGCCAAAATGACAGTTTTCTGGGTCAGTTTTTTGCGCTGGTTACGAAAAAAGACACCCCATCTCGTAAAAATGCAATCTAATGAGAAAAAATTTACTTTTATACCAAAATCTAGAACGCCAAACCGTGAATTTTGAGGGGAGAAAACACTTAATTTTCGGTTTTTAAAGGGCTGCCGACGGCATGTGTCGATCCCCCCCATCAACAAATTGACAAGTAGCCAACAGGGCAGAGAGCGCGCCCTGGGGAGAGGCACAGAGACAATTTCTTTCCAGCGCGTAACCGATTGACTATGCCGTCCGTATCCCTTTAAAGGGGTTTTGATGCGGGAGGCCTGTAAATCAGTGGAAAAGTTTTTTCCAAGAAGGCTGAGCGATTGCATCCACTTTTTTTCCTAAAAATAAGGCTTCGTGCCACCCCGGGGCCTAGTCGCTTCGGATGGGCGCGAGCTCGTACGGGGTTTCGAAATAGGGGCGCCCGAGGCGCGCGAAGCGGCCAGGCGCCCCTATTTCGAAAGAGTGGAGCGGCAGCCCATCCGAAGCGACGGCCCGCCTTGCCTGACAATGCTACTGGCTTACTTCATTCATGATAAACCCGTTTTGGCCATTATTTAATTAAAAAACCACAAAAATACTCCTTTTACGCGACCGCCGTAAAATCGAATTTTCCCAACATTCCAATTAAATTGTTTTTCTAAATCGCATTTTACGAGCTGGGGTGTCTTTTTTCGTAACCAGCGCAAAAAAAATGACCCAGAAAAACGTCATTTTGGCCATATATAAGTGGGGCCGATAAACTGAAATAGCGCCAAATAAAACCATATTTATCTAGAAAATTTACCTAAAACTTTCAAAACGTCGAACTGTTGGTAAAAGGGCCATTTTAGTCGAAAAATCGATATGTTTTCTACTTCTTCATAAAAAAATTGTAAGCTTGACGTTTAGGACTAGTAAAAGACCATTTATAAACACTGCCACTATTTATATTCCAAAAATGATATCCTGGAAAAAGAGAAAATATCTAATTCGAAAATCTGCATATGCTAGTGGATCGGCGCAAGTGTCGGGCAGTTGTTTATTTTTACCGAGCGCTGACCGGACCGCAAAAGTACCAAACCGGTCATGGTCCAGATGTGGCGAGGGGTGGGCCACATTTTAGAGGGTAACGTCTTTTTAATCTTGGGCCTCGAGTCGGTCTTTGAAAAGGGCGATGCCGTCTAAACAAATTGGGTCGTGCTTTGAATACCCCGAAAATGGATGGTACTCCTCAGTTGTCACTGTACTGTACTGATAATACGTTTTAATGGGGGCTTTGAAGCGCGAGAATCGAAGGAATTGTGTTTTGTAGTGTTTGTATTGTATTTTACTGTTTATTAAAAGTTAGTATATATTTTTATTATTATTTTTATTACGAAATTCCAACAATATATAGCTTTTCGACGAAAAATGGGCATTTTTAACCAAATTTTCGTTTTTTTAAAAGCTTGTAGATAGTTTTTCTAGATGAAATGTAGTTTTAGTTTAGTAAAAACATTATTAAAATGCTTCCTATTACGTTACTAGGCGTTTATAGACTTATACAAACAAATTCTCGCTAAATTCTTCTCTCGAAACCTTGTCATTAAAACTTGTGAACCGTTTATAACATTAAATTACCATAAACATCCGGGAATTTTGAATTACAATTCGGAACTTTCAAATTAGCATACAATTTTCCGGGTATAAAAAGAGAGGGAGGGAACAAAACATATTTACACTCGCAACAACATGGCCGAGAAGGAAGACGGTGGCCCATCGGCGACGGAGACGCACGAGAAGACCTGCTCGGACTCGTCGGAGGAATCGGCTGAAGAGCCGACCGAGGCCGACCTCAAGCTACCGAAGGCGCGCAAGTCGAAGAAACCCGGCGGAGTGATGGTCGGTTTTTAGAGGTTTTTGCATTGAAATTAGGCCTCGGCGCACTTTTTTTGATTTTCAAAGAATCGCTGCTAGCCTGCCTCGAAGCTCAATTTCCGCAAAAAATCTCTGCTAGCCTCCCTTGCCTCAAAAAACTCTGCTAGCTTCCATAATCTCCGAATTTCAGGAAGTTGCCCTGCCCGAAGGTGTCGACGTGCCGCCCCCGATCGCCGTCGTCAAGGAGGGCGAGGAGGGCAAGGACAAGGAGCCCGAGAAGATGGACAAGGTATCGATTTACGAACTAGAAAAATGTTTCGGTCTTTTTAGCAGCCGAAAAGCGATGGATCTGGGAGTGAGCGGCAGAAGCGGAAGAAGGAAAAGGAGAACGACGAGGACAAGCAGGGCGGGCCCGATCAGTCGGGGAAGAAGAAGAAGGCCAGGAGGATCAGCAGGGATCGCGTCAGCGGGAAGGAGGAGGATCGCGGGAAGGTAAAATCTTGCCTTTTTTTGGTTCTCTGCTATCCTCCCCCCTTGAACCCCTTGAACTTGACGGCACCTTGAACACACTCAACTCTCGTCTTTCCAGGGCGACGACAAGAAAGAGAAGAAGAAGAAGAAAAAGAAGAAGAAGAGCAAGCGGCGCGACGACGACGAGGCGGCCGTCTCGACATCCGGAAGGGGCATCGACATGGTGGCCGAGTCGCCCGACAAGAAGAACAAGAAGAGCACGGTATCGCTGTGCGCAAATGGTCACTGCTAGTTTGCGCCTTTTAGAAATCGGTGGACCGCGTGGCGCACAAGCTGAAGGAGCGGGACGAGGTCAAGCCGCCGCCGCAGAACGATCTGGAGAGGATGGCGGCGTTCCGGGATCGTCTGCAGGCCAGCTACAATCACTTGTGGGTGGAAGTTGCGGTTTGGTGTCTTTAGTGTGCTTTTAGTATTGATTGTCAAAAAGTTTTTTAAATTTTAAAATTTTTTATTTTTAAAATTTTTAAAAATTGAACTTTATTCAAATTATTTAATTATATTTTCAATTATTTTTCAATTATTTATTTAGGTTATTATTTCAAGAAACATTAAATTTTTTAAAACATATTTTTCAAAATTTTGAAAATTCGAAAATGTTTCATTAACGCGCCCAATTGCAGGGTGCAAGAGCCGGACCGCGGCATCTACAACTCGCTGTACTACCACGGCTACGCCGAGCCGCAGTACATCGAGGAGCAGCTGAAGCAGGTCGGCGAGTTCCTCGTCTGCAAGGTCTACCGCACGCTCGCCAAGGACAAGATGGTCGAGGTATGAGCCGGAGTGCATTACCGAGTTATGAAGTAAAATCTGATAAAAAATCTGTGAAAACAGGTGCTTTTCCCTTAGCGGGGGGGGTCGAATTTTTCTTGTAAGATCGTAATCCTTTTTCAGTTGCTCTGCATCGCTCTCCGCGGCCCGACCGACATCGTCTACTTCACCATCGTCATCCACCGCAACAAGCAGTTCTACCTTGGCAACCGAGGCTTCGACAGCATCAGTGGGTCCCATCAAATAGTCTCTGCTAGCCTACCCCGTTTTCAGCCGACATCGTCAGCCAGTTCCACAACTCGGGCGAGCAGCTGCCGGCCCAGGACACCTCCGAGGTGTTCAGGCTCCTGCGATCGATTCCCCGACCGGTATGCTTTGTTCTCTCTCTCGCTCGCTCTCTCTCTCTCTCTCTCTCTCTCCTCTCTTTCTCTCTCTCTCCCATATCTTTGTCTTCAGGTCCAAATCATCCCCCACGAGAGCATCGAGATGCGCGAGCAGGTCGGATCCGGCGAATTTGGAGCTGTCCACGCCGCGGCCTTTATGGTATCGTTTCTAGGCTTAGGCTTAAGCTTGGATTTGGGCTTAACCTGAGACCGATTAGACTTACGTTTAGGGCCAATCTGTCCAAAACCCTGATTTTCCAGACACAAGGCGAGCCGATCACGGTGGCGGTGAAGGTGCTGAAGGACTTGCTGGCCAAGGATCCGACCAAGAAACAGAAGTTCCTCCAGGAAGCCTACATCATGATGAAGATCACGTGAGGACGAGGACTAGCTAGCAGAGAGCGTTGAGGAATTGGAGGGCAGGCTAGCAGAGATTCTTGGGGAAGTTAACAGGACATGTTAGCAGTGAATCTTGGGGAATTGAAGGAGCAGGCTAGCAGAGATTCTTAGGGATTCGGACATCAAGCAGGCTGACTATTTTTCTCGGTACTGGACTGTTAACGGGGGGGCATAAAACTGAGGTCAAACATCCAGATTTTCAAATTTTTACTAGATTTTTGTAACTTTCTAGGATTCCAAAAATATTTAAGCCCTATAACCCCCCGCTAACAGTCCAGTACCCCGAATACGACCCCCCTCCGATACTGCCAAAGCACCCCCGATTTTTCAGCCAGCACAAAAACGTGACGCAAATCCACGGGATCTGCACGATGCGCAGCCCGCTGTACATTGTGCTCGAGTGGATGCCCAACGGATCGCTCAAATCGGTACGGTAGCACTGTACGATACGCTACGCTCCTATAGACGATCCGGACTACTGTACGGTGTTGTGTTTAGTACCTGAAGAAGAACGCGACAACCGACGACCAGAAGCTCGCCTTCATGCAGGGAGCCGCCGCCGGGATGGCCCACTTGGAGGATGCGGCCATTGTAAGCCGCTGTATTTTCGTGTCGTAATCGGATAGCCTTGAATTTTTGTTTCATTTTTGGTGGCGTAATCGAATGTGTAAAATTATTTTTTGCAGGTGCACCGCGACATCGCGGCCCGAAATCTGCTGATGAACGGCGATCTGACGGTGAAGATCAGCGACTTTGGACTGTCGATGGAGGAGAAGGCGCTCAAGCACAGCAAGAAGCTCGAGCCGGTGCCCTTGCCGACCAAGTGGCTCGCACCGGAAGTGGGTCTCTCTCACTCTCTCTCTCTCTCGCTCTCTCTCTCGCTCTCCCTATCTCGCTCTTTCTTTTTATCTCTCTCTCTAGCTAGCTATCGCGCTCTCTTTCTAGATATCTCTCACCCTCACTCTATCTCGCGCTCTATACCTCTCGATTTCTCTCTCTCTCTCTCTATCTCTATCTCTATCGTTCTCTCTCTCTCTCTCCTTTTCTCTTTATCACTCTCTCTCTCTCTCGCTCTTTCTCGCTCTCTTCCTCGTCGCTCTCTTCCTCGCTCTCTTCCTCTCGCTCACTCACTCTCACTAGCTCTCTCTCTCTCTCTCTCTCTCTCTCTCTCTCTCTGTTTCAAACCCCTCTTTACAGGTTCTGAAGAGCTTCAAGTTCTCGGTGAAGAGTGATGTGTGGGCGTTCGGTGTGATGATGTGCGAGGTGTACACAGATGGCGGCGACCCCTATCCGGGAATGGGCAACAAGGCCGTCCGCAAGATGTTGCTGGAGGGAAAGGACCAGCGGTGGCCGATTCCCGCTACGGTAGGAGGACACGGGATACGATATCTACTTCTCCATTTCAGTTCCCGAAGCACATCACGAAGATCATCCAGCGGTGCTGGCTGCAGGAGCCGAAGGATCGCATGAGCTTCAAGTTGGTGATTATAAAAAAACCGGATTCCTATTTTTCAGACGAATCGAGAAGGCCCTCTTGATGTCGAAGAAGCTGGTCGGCGCTTCCATGATGACGAAGGTACGGAAAGGGGGCAGGCTAGCAAAGATCGTTGGGGAATCACATGCTAGCAGGGATTCATGAGGCAAGGCAGGCTAGCAGAACCCTTTAGGAGACCAGAGACCAGGTAGCGCAGTCGGTAGAGCTCCAGACTACCAATCCAATGGTCGAGGGTTCGAACCCCGGCAGTGCCAAACTTTTTACTTTTTGCTGCAGATTTACTGATTTCATTTTTATTTCCTTTTCAGCCAACCGACCCGGGCGAGACGTCGATGTCGATGAAGCCGAGGCCGCGTCCCCGTCCCGGTGCCTCGGGACATCGTCAGAACCATTCGACCCGTGTCCGCCGCCCTTCTCATCCCGGATCGTGAAGCCCCGCCCCCACCCCTCCACGCCATTACCATCCTCAAGAAAACAACGAATCAACAACGAAGAATCAAAAAACAAATTGCTCCCCGTTAACCTGTATTTGTGCCTGTGCTGTGATTGTATTGTCTCGTGTAGTGTCGTGTACTCGTGCCTTGTGCTGCCCCATTTTTCCGGAATAAATTTTGATGGGTTCTGGTATTGGCATTATTGACATCTGGAATCAATAAGCCTCGGAAAAACTGCAAAAAAATTTTGTTGAGTGCTTGATCCAATATCTTCTAAGGAGTTTTTTTTGTGACGTCGTATTTTCGAAATGGCATTAAGCCTAGCGTGTGCCGAATTTCGCGGATTAAACGCGCTTTGTAGAAGCTGTGAAACGACCAGGTGAAGCAAGTGCTGAAGGTGCGATGTGTGAAAAAGCGGAAATGGCGTTGTTTTGGGCGTAGCTCATATTAAATTTATTAGTGAACTCGCGTATTATTTAATTTTAAATTATTTAATAAAGTATTAAAAATTAAATTAAACTCGCGCCTTGTGCTGTCCCCCATTTTTTCGGAATAAATTTTCATGGGTTCTGGTATCGATATTATTCACTTCCGGCATCGAGAAGCCTCGAAATGAATCTGCAAAAAAACTCGATCGACCTGATCTAAAATCCCATTTTCGTACGGTCAAATTGTTGATTTCCAAATTAATTTTTAATTTTTTTTTCTGAAATCTGGCGTATTTCCGTCAAAACCAAAACCATGTTTCAGATTTTTTCGGCTTGTTATCTAGGTTAGAACCGGTAGTACCTTTCGTCCCCAATCTCCAAATTTTGAAACAGCTTCGCCATTAAAAAAATTGGTTGTTCGTAGCTGATACCGTACTAATTCCCCGTCAACCTTGATAGCCTAAATTTATTGGTACGGCTAGCTCGCAGCTCCTTTAAAGGGGCCAGGAAGTCAAAATTCGTCTGCTCGGGGGATCGAACCTACAAGACAAAAAAGGATCCCCCCCCCCCCCCGACAAGTATCACGAAATTTATTGCGTTGCGAACAAACGCGAAGTATTTGGAAAGACAAGAAATGTTTAGGCGCTAAATTTCGGCGTTTTTGGACGGGCGGGCTTTGCATGTCGTAATGCCTTTTAAAGCACGAGGAAGGTAAAATGTTCGAAAATGGGAAAAACGTAAAATATTTGAGTAAAACCGAAACGTTCTCGGGACGAAAAGAATTTTTGGAGTGCGTAGCGATTACGTGTCGTAATTCCTTTTAAAGCACCCAAATCAGCGATATCGGTGATGCTCTGCTCAATTTTCCTAATAAAAACGCCTAGAATGATCAAAATTCGGTGAGGATTCCAGAAAACACGTCACAATTTTCAAATTCAGACATTTTCGCATCGAAACTAGGACTAAAGGGATGTGACGCGGCCACGTTGCGGCCGCATCTGGCTATTTGCCAGGAATCCACACTAGGGGCGTGGATCAGACTTACGTGCCCCTTAAGTATAAGTATGTTTCAGCCAAGTCACACGTCACCTGGCCCACCCACATGCACTACACTCTAAAAAAAACACTCATCACCCAAGTCCTCTTCCGCCTAACGGTTAGTTTTGATAAGCTTCAATCGGCTTATCGTCTTGCTGAATTTCGCTGGCGCATGGCAGAGCTAGTGCCAGCCGAACGACACCTAATGGCGCTCCATCGTCTTTTCTTCCGGTTTTTGGTGGTCGGAATCTTATTGCACTCCGTTGTACTTCCGGAAAGCACAACTACAAGCGCGTATCCGAATCCGGAAGATATTTGCTTTGACGGTAAGGCTATGATTGTGAAGCAAAGACTTCAAAACTCGGCATATTAAACGCAAATAAAGACTACAATGCGATATTTATTAAACTAACCTTTATATTTTTCGTAGTAGTTTTGATATAAAACATTATTTTTCTATCTATAGCAGGAAAAATAAACCTTAAAATACATATTTTGTCTTCAGCTTCAGGTCGCTCCCCCCAAATTATTCTTTTAAGTTCCATTAAAATGATATAAAGATCCTAAAAATAATGGGTTTCATATAAATTTTATTTTCCGCCTGAACCATGCTTTAAAAATAATGCATTTCGGAATATTGTAGAGAAATAAAGATATTTTGCTTTCGAAAATCTCTATTTTACTGATTAGAAGTGTGTTTCAAAAAACAGTGTTCTTTAGCAAATTAATAGCTCCTTAATTTGTCCTTCACAAAGGTGTAGTAATTTTTATCTCAAATAGATACGATAAATAACTTACAAAAATCGCAAACTTTGCTTGGAGAAAAAGATGTTTTCGGTCCTTTCAAAGTGTTGCTAGGTTTTCCTTTTTAGTTAGTACGGGTTCCAAGACGAAGTCATTTTGCGACAGCTGGGATCTTGGAATTTATGGCATTTTGACGCGCAGGACGTAAGTTCGGACGTTTATAGGAAGCCCTCCGAAAATTAGATCTTCGAAAATATCCATTTTTACGGCTACGCAACAAAGATCTCAAACCGACTTGTTTTAAATTGGCGTAAAGAAATAAAGATATTCCCTTTACAAAAAACCCATATTTTTAATGATTGGAAGTGAGTTTAAAAACTCAATAATCTTATCCAGATCAAATCTTTAAAAACTCACTTGTAAAAACGTTGCCGCATTTCAGCCGAATTAAAAAAATTAGGTTTCGGTTGGTCGTAGGGTTTACCTGACGTGGCAACCGGTAATGCATGACGAAGCTTTATCGTAACTTTTTTACAAATTATGTTCCGCAAGGATTTCTGCAACCTTGCCCTTAATCGATTAAAAAAATATATTAATTCCCTCCCAATAGGAAGGCTTATAAATATTTCTTTTTCAAAAAATTTTTTTCGAATTTTTCTGCATCGAGGGAAAGATAGTTTCACCTTTGGTTAGGACATAGCTTGCAGCAGACCAAATAATTTGCATAAAAAGAATGCCCTTACAACTGCATTTTTGGCCAATTCAGACCGGCCGCTGATCAGCATACCCTGGAGGATATTTTGGATACGATAACTGACCCTTGTCGCGATGTCCAAGCGCCGAGGGAGAGGGACAATTTGAGCTTGAGGTATCATGCAAATTTTTCGGCTTTAAAGGAACGAAATCCCGGCAGGACAAAATATCGACAGCCAAAATCCCGATAATCGTAATCCCGACATGCAAAAATATCGAAAGCCAAAACATCGACGGTAACAAGCCCGATAGCCAGAATCCCGATAATCGTAATCCCGACAATCAAAATCCCGCCGCCATAATCGCGACAGTCATAATCACAAAAATACCGACAAGAAAATGCCGACAAACAAAATAGCTGGTTAAAAAGACATGGTATTCAAATTAGCCTCAAAAATATATAGGGGCTTTTGGTTATCGATACCTTGTCTGTCGGGATTTTGGATACCGGGACCTTGGCTGTCAAGATTTAAACTGTCGGTATTTTTCATGTCGATATTTTCACTTGATTATATTTTGGCTGTCGGTATTTTGGGTGTCGGGATTATGGTGTCGGCATTTCGGCTTTTCCCCCCTAATTTCTAGCTACCTTGTCCCAATTGATGTGGGCGACTCGACGTATACTCGTATCCGGATCGACTATCAGGAAGCGTACAGTCCGGTACGGCTCGATCGCTATCACTTTGATGCAAAGTAAGTGGATACCGAATTTTCATTAATTCTTTAAAGTTATAATACCAAGATTTTCTACAAAATATCGCACTTAAGTTGGAAACCAAATTAGTGGCACAATAACCATCGACCTCGCGGTTTTTCATAGAAACACTTTTATCTGAAATTTTATTCGTTGTTTCTTTCCTTATATGGTTATTTATTTGTTTTTCCGTTATATTATGATTATATTAACCTTACCTATATTCTTTTTTATTTTTATTTTTAGCAAATACTATAGAACCGTTTTTCTTGCTGTTGCAATATTTAGGCTAGTTTGACTTGAAATTAGACGCGCAAAAAAGCCGCATTTATAAATTTTGATGCAACATTAAATTTGACATAAACGATTTAACTCAATTTAATTAAATAATTAAATTAAATTGATAATTTGAATAATTAAATAAATTGAACTAATTTTTCAAACGCTTAGAATCCATATCTTCTGATATTTCAACAAGCAAATGTAGCCTAAATTAAACGTGCTAAAAGGCCCGCGATTAGAAATTTTGATGCAACATTTAATTTTATAAAAACGAACCATTGTTAGCTTAATTAGGAACATGTTTAACTATACAAATTAAGCTTTAATTATATTGATTTTTCAGCTCTACTCTGCTATCAACGATGCTAACCGACTTGACGCTGGTTTATGTGATTTTGGAGCAATGGCAATCGCTGGTTACGGTAATCTTTGTATATTAGGCTATGATAATTTAATTTAACCATACTTTACTAATGTTAACGCAAATTTTTGAGTCATAAATAATAGCAATAGAATATGATTTTAAGGCAAAAATTGCTATTTATAGGACAAACGCGGCAAGGTAGTCTACTTTTTCACGGATATTCCGTGCAACGACCCAGAGTACACCTTTATGAGTAAACTACTGGAAGGTGCGTTTGGAATTTTAAAGCTAAGTTGAACAAGAAAATGATATTTCCAGTAAAATTTGAAAATCGGGATTCCATTGGCAAAGGCTAGTTTACCGGCGCCCCCACACTCCAGTCAAGACACCTTTGCTAAATCAAATATTTTTATTTTCCGCTATTTTTCGTCTAAAATTTCATGTATTCTAATATTTGAGATACTCTAAATCTATATATCACAGAGGGACAGTGATGAAAGTTGGGACCTGCTGGGGGCAAACGTGTGCGATAAAGTGTTTCGCGCAAAAAATATTTCGGAAACTCCAATAGCCGTCTAATCCACACTTCAATTTCCCTTTCATAATCATCTCAGCATGCGGAAAACGGTGTGCACAGCGGCCCGGCTCCTAAGAAAACGACCGGTAGCTTTGGAAACACCGACGACCGCAACGCGTGCGATAGACGCGTCGCGCAATTGCGAAACCGGTTGTTATTCCGCGCACCCGCGCGCAACGCGCGAAAAACACGTACATTACGCCCTTTCCCTTGAACCATCTGGACCGAGGCCATGGGCGGCTGTGTGTGGATTGCTCAAAAAAATTGCTGCTTACTATCCATTTTTGCCCATAACACTTTATTTTTATAGTCTTTGCCACCGATGGGCCGATACGAACACTTTTGAGTGATGGCAT
Organism: Mesorhabditis spiculigera; assembly: GCA_958295435.1. Classification (NCBI taxonomy): domain Eukaryota; kingdom Metazoa; phylum Nematoda; class Chromadorea; order Rhabditida; family Rhabditidae; genus Mesorhabditis; species Mesorhabditis spiculigera. The sequence goes on along the minus strand of CATQJA010002700.1, from coordinate 1,062,634 downwards.
CCCGTTTCGGCTATTTTGGCTAAAGGTTGGCGATCGGATTTTTTCGGCTTTTCAAAGTAATACAAAGCTTTACAAAGACAGACTATTCTTCAATGCCCAAAAACCTCCAAAAAGACCCGGAAAAAGAAATTTGAAAATAAAAATGTGTCATGTTAGAGACAGCAGCAATTATGCGTGAATTTTGCCAATTCTTTGATGGATACCAGGATTCAATAAATGTTTTTTCGTCACAGCGACACGCAACGGAGCCGCTACTGATTTTATTGCGTAATCGATTACGTTCTCTAAATGATGGGGCAGCGCGTACGCGTACGTACGTGGCACGTTGCTTGTTGCGTCGCGAACCGTAACCAAAAAAAATCCATTGGGATGCCTTGCAGATCCCTTTAATACAAAAGCCGAGAAAAAGTGCCTTCGAGTAGAACTGAGGCTAAACTTAAAACTACGCATAAGCCTGAGCCTAGTCCTAAGCCTCGGCACAAGCCTAAGCCTAAGCCTAGCCCTACGCCTAAGCCTGAGCCTGAGCCTAGCCTAAGCCAAGCCTAAGCTAGGCCTAAGCTAAGCCTAAGCTAAGCCTAAGCTAAGCCTAAGCCAAGCCTAAGCTAAGCCTAAGCTAAGCCTAAGCTAAGCCTAAGCTAAGCCTAAGCTAAGCCTAAGCTCAGTCTAAGCTAAGCCTAAGCTCAGTCTAAGCTAAGCCTAAGCTAAGCTAGCTTAAGCATAAGTAAGGCTAGGTCTAAACCTAATACTAAGCCTAAGCTAAGCTTCAACTAAGCCTAAAACTAAGCCTAGGCCTAAGAGCAAGCCCAGCCAAGCCTAAGCCTGAGCTTAACCTAAGCCTGTGCCTAACTAAAGCCTAAGACTGTGCCTGAGCCTAGCTCAAGTCTAATCCTATGTCTGGGCCTAGGCCTAGGCCTAGGCCTAGGGTGAAAGCTAAAGCTTAAAATAAAAAAATTCCGACGTGTATCGTCTCTGCATTCTGATACATTGACTTTGCTCGAGTACCCATTTCAGCAAAACACATTTGACACGTGTCTACCGTATCTCCAGAATTTGACGCTACCCCCGGGATTTGAAGATTTCATCAAATTCGTGCCGTACAACGCAGACATGGCGAGTTATGCAGAAAATTACGGGCTTTGCGAAGAGGCGAAAGGTTGGTTGGAAGTGCTAAAAAACCAAGGATAGCGCCTTGGAAATTAAACAGTAAATCATTATCGATGGATGCTACGTCTGACTGCAAAAGAATCTATTAATTCTCGGCCTCACTTCTCCGAAACATAATTTTCTCTATCATCGAGCAAAATATTTTCTCCCACATGACTGATTTTTTTTATTTGAAATTTTCTTTTAAAATATCAAAACAGGCTCTAAACCTATTTAAAAGTAATTAATTGCTACAGGATTTACAATGAGTGTGGATTTCCAAAATACACAGGGTGTTCGAAAAAAGGCGCCATCTGACATTTCGCCGCCTTACATCCGATCGGTTCCAAAATTGTACTCCAGGATCGTCGAACCCTAAATAAGATGCTCCATTTGCATTGCGAATAAATTGACATTACCGTATTCCTGGGTGATATTCGTTAAAAAAATTTCCAGGCGCAAAAAAAGTAGCCGCATCTTTTCGCTTAATATTTCGAGGGTCGCTCCTCCAGAAATCCTATTAAAAACGTAAAATAATGTTTATTTTCTGGTTGGCCAACTACTGTAGCTGTCGGGCTATATTTCGAAATTGTTGTTATTTAGAATCCGATACACCTTCGGAAAATTTTGAGAGCGATGGGATGTAATGCAGTGAAATGCCGATGCGGACGTTTTTTGGATTTCCATGGAAAAAAATGTCTATGTTTCGGATTTTTTCTACCGGTCAATGAGTGGAACACTCACATTCAACATTTTGAAGCGACTGGAACTAACGATTAGATTATCAGATGCCTCAAAAAAGGACATCTTCCCGTGGTGGATGATCGCCGTGGTGGTCGTCGTTTTCATGACGGCATCGATTGTGATCGGGATTTGTATGCGGAAATTTTGTCCTCGGATGTGTTGCTGGTAAGCTTAATATTTTAAAGGATTTTTACAAACATTTTAAAAGAAGAAATATTTCATAGCTTTTTCTTTTGCGTTGCGTGCCGCGGTAATGAGTAAAATCCATAATGAATCCATAGCCAACCAGATCGATATTTAAGCCTTGCACGGTTCTTTAATTACAGCATTATATAAATTATTCACTAGGTGGGTGCTATAAGATCGCGCATTCATGATAGGGCCTAGCACGCGGTATCACGATTATTAAATCGATTTTATTCGGTTATGTTATTCGAAGGCCATCTCCCTTCTCCACTAATCTCTTTTGCCTAGGTGTTACCACAAAGTAGTTTTGAAACCTCTGAATTTTTGGATTTCCGTTTTGGTATTTAAATATCTTAGTTTTCGACCTCCTGTTTCAATGTTGGGACTGTCATTATTTATTTCTATAATTTACAACTTTAAATACCGATTTTAGCATCAACACCCACCTGGAAGAATTGGACAAGCTCGAGGCCGCCGCGCCAAACTACTACTCCAGCTCGCCAAGTGCCAAGAATTTGGAGCCAATGTGAGAAAATGCGCCAAAAAGACACCAATCGCTTAAATTGAAACCCTCAAATTAATATTGAACTTGAAAAAGCAAGAATTAAATCAAAATTTAAGGTTTGTTGTTTGAATTTCATAATTTTATAGAGCAGAAAAAATCTAGGTGGTGGTCAAATCAAAAACGTGTTTCATCTTTTCAAAATAACGATAATAATTGTCGATACCAATTCGTTGGTGGAGTGCCATAGTTCAATTTATGTTTCCGAATATTATTAAGAGATGCAACCATCGCGAACGTAATCCACTTCTTGGTTCGTTGCGTAACAACTTTCTTAAGCAATTATTAACAAGTTTAAAACATGAATTTTTGATATAATGTTTCGACAATAGCAGTGATGCGCATTAGGATACGCATTAATTATCAGACTAGCTGTCGATGTTCGCGTGGTTTATAATCGAAACGCTTTTTCCCAAACCAGCCCCCAGACGGCTCGGAAATCGGACCATATTCCCTTTGAGTTAGCCTGGCGTTTTAGAGGAATTATTCGTCTTGAATAGCATGCTAAAAATAGTAAATTTTTCAAAAAAATGTTAAAACTTTCCCCCAAACCCCAGAATCGGTCGCGATGATACTGCCTAAAGAAACGGAAATATCTTTAAAGAAAAAGAGAAAAAGAAAAGAAAAGAGAAAAGAAAGCCGTTTTTCGGAATATCGCATTTTTCGTTAAAATGATTTTGCCCAGTTTAGCGTTCTAAATTAATATCAAAACCATTCAATTTGAAAGGTCGTTTTTGGAAGTTTTGCAGCGTTCACAACTTCAAACATCATTAAACCAGCAAGATGTCCTACCCTGTTTACAATCAAAACACTTTTTCAGAAACCCTCCCCCAGACCACTGGGAAATCGGACCATATTCCCTTGAAATCAGCGCTGATCGCTTGGGCTCCGGTGCGTATGCGGTGGTGTATCGCGGAATTCTGAGGGGCATACCCCCAATTCTAAAGGTTGCCCCGAGTATACAGGTCAGCTATAGTAGGGCCAATGGTCGTCTAAGACAACTTGTCTTTGAGGCGACGAAACGAAATATTAAATGTTTCAAGCACACGCCATTCTGTGAATTGATGATTTTGCATAATGTAACTTGACGCAGACCGACACGAAAAATTTTCCGTTATTGGGGAACCTTTGTTTAACTTATTAAATTTGAATTATTACATTTTATTGAAATTGTAGTAAAAATTATTAAATTTGAATCAGGTCTCATATTTATCAATTATGGCTAGAGAAATTACGTGGCTGCTCTCCTATTTTAGTCTTCGCGGTATAGCCAAAGAAAATGTTTCAGTTATCCATCTCATTAAACGCCAACGAAAACGTGGTTGCTGTGAAAATGGCACATGCCCATGCGTCGAATACCGATTTGTGAGTTTTCAACGTTTTCAAATTTTTTCTCATAAAGGTGTAAAATTACGCAAAATTTCCCCAAAATGATTGTTTCTAATTTGGTTAAAAATTTTTACGGCGCCCTTGCCATTTTTGAATTTTTTGAATATTTTTAAATGGCAGAAGACGTTTTTATAAAATAACTGAATGGCATGGATTTGTGGCATTTTAAAGGATTCCGTTGTCGCAACGTAGTCAAAAAAAGGTGTTTCGGCTCGATCAATTGAAAACTTGGCAACAAAGAAACATAATCTGAAAATTAGTATAGCAGAATTTTTTTAGAGCTCGGTCTCGAGTCTCGGTTTTAGAACATATTTTTAGAAAGATTTTCAAAATAGTTGTTAAAAAATCGGTATCTTTATGTACAGTTTAATGTAATTAATCGAGTTTATAGTTTAACACAAGTACGGTAGTTTTAGAGCCGAATTCCAGCAGGAGATTGCCTTCATGAAATCCCTTGGCTATCACCCGCATTTGGCATCACTTCTCGGCTGCCAGACAGGTGTTTCAAAAATTGAACGGTTCCCAAGATGTTCAGAATCTCAATTTTGATCTGAGATGATTTCTACATACCAAATTATCCTACTATATATAAAAAAATAGTTCCTGTGTGTGTGTGTGTGTGTGTGCATTTGAATGCAACTTCCGTCACCGTGTCCGGAGGATATCTCAAGAGGGGAAGGGCGTTAGGCTACGTATGATACGTCATTAGGTGCGTAACGTCACCGAGATGACTGCACGGATATCAGATTTTGCAAATTATGCTATTTTCGACATTAAAATTGAGTTTTTGTTGAAAAAATCCGGCAGCCTTCTTTGTTAGGAAATAATTAGCATACGCCGGAAGTGGCGGAAGCCTATATATAACCTGAGAGAGTGGAATTCCTCATTTTTCCCTCATAGGATCTCGAGAGAAGTATGCAGAGTGAAGAATTTCATCAAGTTAGACGGGGCCAGGGTTGAAAAGTCGCGAAGCGGCTTTTCAACCCTGGTCTGAATTTAATAAGCTGTAGTTTGTTGCTTTCCCAGGCTAAAAAAATAATAAATTTCATTAATTAAAAACAGCCGAATCGACCAAAATTCGAGCGAAAAACCGTGCTTCAGAACATGTTTCGTAAAATTTCAGTTATGAAAATTGAGAATCGATCGTATTAAGACGCAGACAACAGTAGGAAACGAATTCGATAATGGTAAAAAAGTTTTGCCAAATCGGGAGTATTAAAAATTTGGGAAGGACCTAGTTAACTTGTCCTTGCTGTGATCTTTTGTTGAACTCCTTGAAGTCGTCGTTATCCGTAAAATCATGTAAGATCGTATAAACGAATCGAAAATAATTCGCTGGTGGGCAACTTCTACCTTTCTATCAACAATTCTATCAATCAGAATCAACTAATAAAATGTGTAGATCACTCTCGGGAAAAACCGTGATCTAAAAAAATGTTTTTTTTGTTTAAATTTTAATATAAAAAGTTTGGAAATGAATATTATTAAGGCCACGATTCCTTACGTATCCTCTTTAGATCCACTGCAACCATGTATCGTAACGGAAATCTGCGAGCGCGGAGATTTGCTCGGCTTATTACGATCAGAGGTTAAAGAAGAAACGGTATGTTTAATATTAAATTTTTTCTTGTAATTTAAGTTAACTATATTAATTTATTGAGTTTATTGATTATTGAAAGTACGATTTTTCCATCAAAAAGCTTAAAGGGATGCCGACGGCATAGTCAATCGGTTACGCGCGGAAAAAGAAAATGTCTCTGCGCCTCTCCCCCGGGCGCGCTCTCTGCTCTGTTGGCTACTTGCCAATTTGTTGATGGGGGGATCGACACATGCCGTCGGCAGCCCTTTAACTTGGACAACAGCTTTAGAATTTCCTAACCATCGACGACTTCCTGAACATATCATGGCAAATTAGCGATGCACTGGTGAGGATTTCTGGGGTATATTTTCCATGCGACAAGAGGGATTAGGACCGGAAATTCCATGAAGAATTTAAAGTTTTTTTGAAACTCATAATTTTTACAAAAAAAAGTGCCAGAAATGGCTCGCTTTTATGGCTTATTTCTTGGTTCGGTTCTTTCGCCTTTTTCGCGGGGACGGTGGGTCGCTTTTTTCTAAGGATTTCATAGAAGTTTTTCGATAGTTATAAACATAAAAACTTCAACATTTTCGCTACAAATTCAAAAAAAAAATCGATTCCGCGGCTAAAAATGGCCGATTTTCGACAAAAATTTCACCTAAAAATTCTTTCAAGTTTATATCATTGTTTTTTCACTTAAAATATAGCAAAATATTTTACTAAAACACTATTAAAAAACTTACTATTACGTTATTAGGCATTTCTGGACTTATAGGAAAAAATGCGTCGCCGGTAATGCGAAGAACATTTGCTTTTTCTATTTTAGTTCCCTTTCAAAATTTATACGTAAATTTCCAGCGCTTGTTAAGGCTATTTGTTATTAATTAATAAGCTGGTTGTAATAGGCTTTGGCTCCGCAATCGCATTAATCGTGATTAAAAAATTTTTATTTGGATTTGCGATGAAACACCTTATCCATGACTCGTTACGCAATGGAAAGCGGGGCGGCGCTTTGCCTCTTTTTGGTGCGGAAAAATTGACAAATGGATATTAATAACTTTCCCATCCCTTTAGAGTATCGAATCCAGGAAGTAGGAATCGATGTGCGATTAAAAACTATAGGTTTCAACATTGTGCCCAGTACATCGCAACTCTTTCCGTGCATTACGCCCGAGGCTGGAGTGCATTTTTATAGTGATCCTTTGAAATTACGTATTTCGGAAATATCAGTTAGAAAATAACAACAAGATAAATAAAAATGGAAAATACTATTTGCTGGTTTTCCATTTTTTTTCTTAAAGCGTATTCACTAATTTTAATGGCTGGATAATGCCCGATTTTATTGCTAGTTTTTAAAACGGAAGCTTAGGTATACTTGGCCGCCAAAAACATCATTCACCGCGACGTGGCCGCTCGTAACGTGCTGGTCACTGAGAATAAGGTTGTAAAGGTATCGTTCCTGTTTAAAATATATTTAAGCATTTTTCGCGTATGTTCAATGAATAGAATAAAAAATTCAATAAAAAAAGGACATTTTGGCGCTTTTCTTTTATCGGGGGTGTAGGTACTGCTTCTTTAGAAGCAATTTTTCAACCATATCACTGAAGGATCACACAAGGAATCATTAAAAAGATGACAGCCTTTTCAGGCATGCAAAGAAACATTTTTCACTTCCTTTGCAGCTGTCCGATTTCGGACTGTGCCGCTTCAACGATACATTCCTCTACACGACGAGGGGTGGAAGATTGCCGATCAAATGGATGGCCTCGGAATCCCTGGAATTCGCCCAGTTTTCGACAAAAACTGATGTGTAAGTGCTTCAATACGGGAAATTATCAAGCTGAAAAAATGACAAAAATCAAGCTAATTAAGCGGTAAGCATCGAAAAAATTTGGCTTATTGTTAAAGGAGACGATTACATACATATTCCGAAAAGCGGGGTTTGCCTTGCAACTACGATTTTTGAAACATTTTATTTTAACCTTCAAGTCCCCGTCTCCCGCTTGAATTTGTTTCTATTTTTTCGCAGTGTCTTAAACTCATTTTGAAAAAACTAACATGTGATTTAATAGTGGGCAAAACGCAGAATTCCTTGATTATAATTAATGGTTTTGTTGCAAATTTTCTGAAGCGATGATCTTGCGAGATGATTGCTTTCAATCTTGCTTCTTTCCTGAATTTTTTTGAAACTAAATTTTTAACCATGTCTTGAAGCCGTGTCGAAAAAGGCTAGGCAAAACTTATTCATCTGGCAAAACACACAATTCGGCAAATTTATTGTCTATATTTTCGAAAATAGGCTTTTTCTCGAAATACACAACTCGATCAATCAACCCTTTCCATTATTATGGGTTCTCTACAGTTTTCTAAACTAATTTTTTATCTTGGTCTAATCCGTTGTGAAGGCGCTCCAAGAAAATTGCAAAATCGTATAAATCGTACAATTCCTCAATTTTATTCGTCTTCTTTATTAGATTTTCTCAGATAAAGTATGAAGACTTGGCAGAATTAATGTTTGCAGTTTTTCGGCCCCTCAAATTTTTTTGAAACTGGCTTTTCTCCCTTTTTTTCGTAGCGAAGCCTAGCTAAAAACTCACTGTAAAATGTTTTCAAACAAAATTTCGCTATTTTGATGCGCCTCATTTTTTAACGTTTGCTCGAAATAGATCGATGACCAATTAGAATGCAGAACTAGTGCAGTAGTACTAGTAGACAATTTTTCCGAATCCTCCAATTTTTTGAAACCAATTTTTTTGGCAACTACCGATGTTTTCGACTTGTGATTGGATCAAATTTGACGCCTAATTTTTTTGGAAACCGGTCTAATTCCGCAAATTTCAGCTGGTCCTACGGCGTGCTGCTGTACGAGTTGTACTCGTGGGGATGAGCCCGTACTTTGCCCAGGAACCCGAGGAGATGCTCAACTTTTTGAAGCAGGGCGGCCGGTTGGTGGTGCCCGAATGTCCGGTTATTATGTGAGTTTCGCTATGAAAACTGTCGAGCTGTAAAGATGCAAGTGGAGAAACAGCAAAGAGCTTGATTAACTAGAGCTAGATTTTCTTTGTATGGTTTAATTGTTGAAACGCATAAATTTAACTTTTTCAGAAAATCGCTAATGAAGCGGTGCTGGTCGTTCGGCGCAGACGACCGACCGGATTTCGAAGAGATCAGATCGACGATATATGCCATTTTAAGGGCCGTTAATGGGGGTGACGGGTATTTGGATGTCGCATTGGACTATTGCCAAGTTTAATGTCGAGTGTTAAATGTAAATACTTGTTTCATAATCGGTGATGATGAGCTGAATAAATTACGGGTCAATCAGTATCAGTCATTGCCGAGCAAAGACGTTCGAAAATACACTGATAGCCTCATCAAGTTTTTTTTGATGTGTCAATCAATTCCTTGCGCAAGCGTTGATGAGACGTATGCGACGCGCCCCCCACCTGGCCTACTAGTGCCCCTGATCACCCTCATTCCCCCACGTTTCTGACCTCTGGTTCGTCTGCATTTGACCGAGAAAATCTTTCGCCTTTTACTAAAGATTTCCGTGCAGACGAACAATTATGAGTATCACTTAATTTTTGGAGCCCCCTCGTGAGAGCGGGGCAAAAATATTTGACAGGTGTCGCAAGTACTTTGTGAATGGATGATAGATTATTACCGTTTTTTACAGAGCTACGAAAATCCGAAGGGTTGTCTGGGTAACCGTCCGCGGGATAGCAAACAGGGTTACGGTAGTCGCGCGCCGCGGAGCAAAATCGAACCTATAAAAATAAAAAAAAAAAAAAAAAAAAAAAAAAATTTTAAAAAAAAAAAAAAAAAAAAAAATTTAAATTTTATTTTTTTTTTTTAAAAAAAATGTATCTTTTTTAAACAACGACTGGCACCGGAGCTTTTTAAGCGCATCAGATTCCTAAAAATAGGTAAAATTTATCTTTTTCAGCTGCTGGCCAGCCAGCCAGCCAGCCTAGCTAGCGCAAGGTATCGATCGTCTCGTGCTTTAAACCCATTTTTGAATTTACGAATATTGGGGGACACTTGCTTGAATCGATTGTTCCTAACTTGGCATGGCGATACAGATCTTTGAAACATGTATAGTTTAGGCCTTTTATTTGGGAAGAAAAGTCATCGACATTGACATCCATTTATAGATCCCCATAGTGGCCGATTTTCTGAAACATTTATAACTTCGCCCCCGATTTGGTCCAAAGTTTCAACAACCCCGCCCAGCGCAGAGACAACTGCTATCCGTTATCAGCATTTTCGGCCTCTCTTCTCCGCTTTATGGCTCTTTTCGTACCGGCTAATATTCGGCGCTCGTTTTATTGCATTTTTGGTTACTGCAATGCCGGGCAAGAAAGTCGTTAGATGGGCGTTATTGGCTGTTTTATTACTATGCCGTGAGTTATTGGTACTTGCTTATGAAAAAACACATATTTTTAGAGACTTGGAGCTTTCATAATATCGGAGGGGGCGAATTTTTTTAGTACTGATAGAAAAAACGATCCTACTGTTTTCTTACTTTTTACTAACTTTCTACTTTTCATTAAAAATCCAAAAATGGATTGTCCGAAGGAAAATTACCCATTTTCAAACAAAAAATCTGTTTTCTAAACTTTCCTTTTTTTAGATAGTTTTTCCACTTAAAGACGGTTAAATTTTACTAAAACACTTTAAAACACTGACCATTGCGGTATTAGGCATTTTTGTTATCATCGAAAAATAAGATTCCCAGCGATAATGCGAAAAAACCAGAATTTCTAAATTTTTTTAAGTTTTGCTGCTTTTCCAAAGCACAACAATGAACGGAAGAAGCTCGCCGGACCGCCAAGAAACTAAGAAAACAGGTACGGTAGGCAAATTTTTATATTCTCAAATTGGTAAAATACAATCTTAAAGAGCGATGAATGGTTTGCGTAACGTTGTACCGACAGGGATTTTTCATAAAACATTTTTGCATAGCCGCCACCATTTTTAATTTTTGAGACTTTCACACAACATTAAATTTTTGAAGTTCGCTAAATGAAACAACGGCAAAATGAGGCAAAAGGCAGACGGTACACTGGTAAAGAATAAAAAAATTTGTAATTAGGGATCTTTGAAACATGCGAATTTTAGGAACGCTTTCCCTGAGCCTATCGGCCACGAGAGGCCCCTCCGGACTTGGGAATCAGCTGTTCGAGATTTTGGCTTTACTGGGAATTGCCGACCTCACAAATCGGTAAGCATTTGATAGTCGACAGCGTAGCTCTGGGAGATTGGCTCTTTTCGACAACGTTGTTATTCAAACCTTAGTGAAACATATTGTTTTTATTTGACATTTTTGTGAGTAATTTTAGTTAGATAGCCGACAGGGAATTCGATTAGACCGAAGATCGATGAACGTTGGATATTACGGTTACCACTAAGTATTTTTTTTATCTAAACATCGATGAAGCATATATTTTTTAAATTCTGAAATTTTTATGTATGCAGTTCTGGAAATTATATCTGTCACTCGATATTTCTAATCTAAATCTCCGTGAAACATAACTTTAGCCGTCGATGTTTACCAATAAAGTATCTGAATTATTGCTATTTCATATTAAGACATCAACAAAACAGAATTCTTTAATTCCTCAATTCAAAACTAATTTTAGCTAGGTTAGAAATTTGTAATTCGGAATTCAGAGCGCCTCTCCTCCACCTCGACAGCACCAGGCTTTTCGACCGTCTTCTCGCAATTAGGACCACTTTTCCGGGGCTTATTTCTAGGATCCAGTACACAATGGACAGTGTAGGTTCTGAATAACCCGTACAGCAGCACCATAAATCTAGAGGCGATTCATATAGAAAAAAAAAGACACAGTAGGAATGCCTTACATGTCCCTTTACAGTCACTTTTATTCACGTTTACTTTTTATATAATTTTTTGGAATTTTGACTAAACCATTCGTATCGAAATGGATTTTTACGCACCACGTTTCCACGGCGATATATTGTGAGACACATAAAATTATTGCTGTCAAATTCGCTCTTTTGAATTCATTAAATTTAGCCCCAAATGCCGACCATAAAGCTTCACGAAAAAGGCTGCTGCCGCTTCTCCTCCCTCGGTGCGCTAATGGGAAGGAACGAGACGGCGCTGCTGGGAACTGGGAGATATTTTCAGGTACTTTTTGGTGGAATAAAAATGTTTCGTGGATGTTTAAAGTCGAAAAACATAGAATTCCTGTAATAGTTCTTCTTGAGTGAATGGAATTAAAATTTTATTACTTTTTCCAGAGTCACCTTTACTTTTCGCACCTGAGAACGGAGATTTTGAAATGGATGCAGCCGTCGAAAAATGTTACTGCAGAAGCGGAAAAAGTGCTTAGGAAAAGGGATGTTTCGGGGAATGTGTAAGTTTTAGTGCATTAATGCTCGGCAATTACATGTAACGTCCATTAATTTGCGATAAGTCGAGATGGTGATTTTGGATACCTCGCAGTAGTGCTTGTATTAAATCAACATATATTTCACCGTTAATCCGTGTCTGCTGGAAAAATGGTTACTAAAACAATTCCGTCGAAATTCATTTTGTTAAAAATTTATTCATCCGAAAGCAGTAGAAACTTGAAACGCCGACATTTCGACATTTTAATTTTCGACAAGTACAAAATACCCCTATAAAATAACCTCATCGACACCTTTAAGCCTATGCGTGCATGCTAGACGCGGGGATTTCATCCGTGAGAAATTTCCCCAGGCATCCGATGCAAATTTCACGCGCTTTGCCACCGAATGGATACTGAAGAAATGTGGGTTTCAAATTAAATGCTATAGAAAAGGATTTCCCTGGGCCCTACTTAACAACTTTATTTAACAAAATAGGTTTCAAATTATCAAAATCGGAGAGATTTTGATAAATACAGTACGATGCATGCAGCCGAAGGAAAATTTTGTAACATTTTTTAACCTTTACAAGATCTAAATTGTTTAGTTCTCAAAAAGTTATAAATGAACCTAAAATTCAAGGTCTATTAAATTCAAGCCAAAATTTTTGAAGATATTAAACTAAAATAAATTCATCAGGAAAAGGAGTCCTGAAAAGTTTTAATCGGTTTTGAATTTGTTTAGTTTCTATATTGCTATTTAGCTTTTAAAATATAGTGTTAATAGACAATATTAGAACCTTTCAGATTTTAGATGGACAAGCAGATAAAATTGGCACCGTTTTCTTATTTTCGAATGATCCCGGGTGGTTGAATTCGACGTTTTCGGCCGTATTTCACGGCGCGAATAGGTTCGTTAGATGTTTTCGGGTTTATTGGCTTTTTTAAAAAAAAAGAAAAAACTCAGCTCAGAATAGGTTCCTTTTTACCCATTTTCATTAAAACATTTTTTATTTCAGGATCAGTAATGGCTACAAAACTTCCTCGTTACGCTATATATTTCCTGATACAAAATCCAATTTTGTCACCCTTGTCCTGGCGCATTTTTATTGCAATCGAGTGTTAATAACCGGTAAGAAACCGTGCAACTTATTTAAAAATAGAATTTTATTTTTAACTGGTGAAATTTATTATCGACGTCCATACGAATCTACGCTCAATCTTTGTTAAAACAAACATTTTCAGCCCCACCCTCGACATTCGCTTGGTTCATGGGATTTTTGGCGGCAAATGGGACCGGGAAGGTTCATTTTTCGGAGGTAATTTATGATATAAAAAGTGAGGTTATGAAAATTGTATTACACCTGTGGCACTAGAGTATTAAATAGCGAGTCAACTTTAAAATCGATCAGAAATTTCTCCATGGGTGCCTACTCGTCTGTACGCTTTCCCGCCCCCCCGCGCCCCCCACCTGGCCCACTAGCGGCATGGAATACCCCTTCCCTCCCTCGTTTCCTGTCTCTGGTTGGTTTGCATTTGACCGAGAAAATCTTTCGCCTTTTACTAAAGATTTCCGTGCAGACGAACAATTATGAGTATTACCCAATTTTTGCAGCCCCCTCGTGAGAGCGGGGCAAAAATAATCGTAAAGTTAGCGAAAGAACCTCCTCAACGCTGGTAGATGATGTACCGTTCTTTACAGACCTACGCAAAGCCTGGTGGCGGCCTTGAAAAGCAACTGATACCTTCGGAATTTTTTCTTCCGGATTGGGTTCCGTTAAGGTACTACACTTATTTTATCGTTGTTATCGCTTACTGGTCGTTTAGAATGCACGATACGTCTAATTTTGAAGAGATCCGAATCGACGAAATTCGACCGTTTATACCCCTGAAAAACAAGGCATAGACTTTATTTCAGTGGTAATGTTGCTCATTGCGGGTGTCCTACGGGTTGCGTTAAATCAATATTTTATAAAAATACCGATAAAAATGTTTCGGAAAAGGTCCAGAATAAAAACGTCGCATGAGCATTATTAACGAAGCAAGCATCCTCGCAATATTTTAAGCCGACCCGTGGTTAGAAAATACATGGGAATATTTACATAAAAATAAAATTATACAATCCAATTATTATAAGCACCGATTCTTGGCCCCGTACTTTTTCTTCAGCTGATTTCGGTAGTTCTCGCCGTTGGTGATGGCTATCTTCTAAAACGATTTATTAAAAAGTGAATTAACTCATTACATTCCGCAATCATTAATTAGCTACTTACTGTAAAGTGTTTTTACTCAACTTGGAGTTTCGATTCAGGACCAAGCACATCTTGTGCAAAATTTTTCGCTGATTCCGAATATGTTTTCCAAATTTGCTACGGACTGTTATTTAAAAAATCATTTTTGGTAACAATTAGGCCGAAAAATGCCAAAAATTCAGACGCTGGCCCACTATTCCTTGTTTGGGGCTATGGTTGCAAGGGGCCCTGAAGTACCCTCTGACAGCACCCTACCCAGTTGGCGCCATGGTGCATTGAGAAAGTACTCGCTTGCCAAGCGCAGGGCGGCGGTTCGAACCCCCGCCCTGCATCATTTCTTTTGCTTTTTGCACAAAAATCTCATTTTTTTAGCTAAAATGCTTGTTTTGAGCTGTAGGATGCTTGTCGGGCCAACGTCCAGTCAATTTTAACGTTGAAATAATGAAGAAATCGAAAACTATAACGATACCTTCATTTTGGTGAAAACTAGGGTTAGAATTGCCGTATAACTTTCAGAATAACGGTCCGTAGCAAATTTGGAAAACATATTCGGAATCAGCGAAAAATTCTGTACAAGATGCACTTGGTCCCGAATCGAAACTCCAAGTTGAGTAAAAACACTTTACAGTTAGGGCTAAAGGCCATTAAAATTACAATTGGAAGATAATAATAGTGCATAATTTTATTTTCCGGTAAAGCGAAAGAATATATCTAATCGCAGCCTCGGTAGGGCAATTTAAAGATTGCATTTGCATTCCGATTTTTTCGATGCAATCAAACCGCCGATTACCAACCAAAGGAGCTTTCTGATTTTAGAAAAAAAATGAAACATGAGGTTCTTTTTTCGCTAGGGTTTTCGACAACATGCCAATTCCGGGCAATACGTCAAAGAAATTCCGATTTTTTTTTGCAAACTTTTGAATGAATCATCTTCTGAAGAGCTAAAGAAACTATACAGACCATTAAATTTAATCATAAATTAAATTAATCACTATTAAATTTTAACTGGAAGTAGAACTTCGTTTATTACGCACAAAAAAATCATTTGATGTTCTCAAAAATTGTGTATTGCCTCACCGGTATTTGCCGTTTTTTGCCACCGGGTTCCCGAATTCCTGGATGGCTGCTGAACACACCGTCGGCCAGCAGAAATTTGTACTTCGTCGCGCAGAGCAGCCAGCACTGGAAAAACATTTAGAAAGCAAGCTTTGGTAATTTGAGCACAGAATGTCCCTCAAGGGTGTTTTAGCATTGTCTGTGTAGGAGAAGCAACTTTTTATTTAGTATCTAGGTTTTTGTGATAAAAATATACGAAGTTTTTGCACTATTGCTTTGCTCGTTTAAAGCGCAAGCCTTTAAGAATTTGGAGTAAAAATACAGGAAATATCGATTTCTCGCCAAAAAGGGTTGATTCGACCAAAGTCCCCACCCCCCCCCCCCCCCCCCCCCCCCGATAATGCAAAAGCGGTCATACATAAACAACATATTGTCGAAGAATACTCGTTGCTAAATTGTGAATTATATGGACCTCTAGTTCACTCATTTTGCTGAAACATTCTTTTTCGTTTTTGGCCACTGTTTTTTGATTAATATATTTAGTCCCCGTACTCCCGGAAAAGCCAATTTCCCCTTAAAGATGCGTTGGTATTGTCGCATGGATAAACGATTTTTTTTTATAGAATGCATGGGAAATGGTCGGTAATTTGTAAACCCGATGATTACCCTTCGTATGATTTCCGTAATCGTCCCCGTTTTATTGTGAATTCTCGAAATTCTAGAACAGCTAGTTGGGTCGAAACATGATTTTACTTTGGAACAATATTTTCCGGATTGTAAGCTTTCTTTTATCGCCAAAATTCTAAATTGGATATTCAAATTACTGAAATTAAGTCCATTAATAAATTCATTGAAACATTGATTCTTGAGAAGTGTTCAAGTTAAGTGAAACATAAAATTTCTTTGAAAATCAAGTTAAAACAAATTCTCATCTTTCCGAGCCGTATTAGCGGCGACATTTAGCCAGAGCATTTTCTTGTCTTTATTTTGACATTGCAAAGTTTAAAAAAATGGTAGTGGTTGAATAAAGTAGTATAGTAAGGTAGGTATGAAAAGTACGATTTGCCTGTTTAGTATCTATCTACTTTCTAATGCTTTTTATTGTCTCTTCGACATTT
This sequence comes from Mesorhabditis spiculigera, assembly GCA_958295435.1. NCBI lineage: Eukaryota > Metazoa > Nematoda > Chromadorea > Rhabditida > Rhabditidae > Mesorhabditis > Mesorhabditis spiculigera. The sequence goes on along the minus strand of CATQJA010002700.1, from coordinate 1,046,249 downwards.
TTCAAAACCAAGATCAGGATTTTTCCTCAAGGTATTCTGGATAGAATTTCTTATCCCTGCTATATTTTGAATGAAACATTCTCTCAATCATTTTGCCCAGAACAGTCAGGCATCAAAATTTGCACTCCACCGGCCTTATCAGCTGGAAAAGCACCTCGCGAAATTCCGGCACATCCCCATTTACTGTAAATTTTGACGGATCGGCAGGCAATTTTACAGCCCTGCGAGCGTTGGCTCCTTAAAGCGGTGATAACAGGAATTTTGGAGGGACTCGAGCCGAACGAAGCACAATGTTTCGCATCGGGATGAGATAAACAGGCGTAAAAAGTAGCAAAGGGGACGGACCAGTCAATACGGCTTTTTCATTACCAAAATTCGTAATGTCGAAACTCAAGATGTGAACCTTTTGTCGAAATTTTAGTTACGTGGGGTTGGGATAGTCGATATTCGAGATTCAAAACGTCAACATTCAGGGTTCGAAACTGACAATACCGACGCTTCAGAATGCCGAAATTTCGCAATATCGTTTCGTTAGGTCAATCCCCGATTTTCAGGATATAGTGATGTTAATAATGAAGTTTCTTTTACAGAATATCGGAATTTCGGGGTGTCAAATGGTGGTAATCTTGACGTTTATGATTCGGTACACATAGGATAACGGGGGGGAAAATAACGGGGGGCACTCAAACTTTTTATATGATAAAAGTATTTTTAAATAAGCTTTTTTCGGGCTGTAAAAAAAACTCTTAGTATATTTTTCGGTCCTCTATCGAATGGCATTTTCAAAATTTCGAAAATATTCAAAACGCCGAAAAATTTTTTCCCCCCCTGTTATCCTATGTGCTGCCCATAGTTTTCAAAAATAGTTTTTAGGCTATAAAACTTTTATAATACATTTTTTCGCGTTGTAAAAAAATCTCTTAGTATATTTTTTGATGTTCTATCGATTCGCGTTTTCAAAATATCGAAAATCTCAAAAATTTGGCTTTCCCCCCCCGCTATCCTATGTGCTGCCCATGGATTTTGATCAATTTTTGTTTATTCGATAAAAAATTTCATTTACATTATTTCGGGCTGAAATTAATTTTCCTAGGGCAGTTTTCGACGCTTTATCGAATGACGTTTTCAAAATACCGAAAATTTCAAAAATTTCGAAAATTTGACTTTCCCCCCCCGTTATCCTATGTGCTGCCCATAGATTTTCCTCAATTTTTGTTTATTCAATAAAAAATTTCTATTACATTATTTCGGGCTGAAATTAATTCTCTTAGTATATTTTTCGACGCTCTATCGAATGGCACTCGCAAAATCCCAAAGTAATTGCAAATTTCATAATAATGAGTGCCCCCCCGTTATTTTATTCCCCCCCCGTTATCCTATGTGTACCTATGATTCAACGACTCCCCGGAATAATATTGCAAACATGGAAACATAAATATTTTTGAAACTTCATGTTTCATAAACACGGAAGACTAAGGCGTTTGGAAGTTACTTATTATACCAGCGCTGACCCCCCGCTACGCGGTGGTTCAGCGCTGGCCCTCCCCCCACAAGTTGAATTTGGGATTTGAATGCAAAATTTGGTTGAATTCCCGGCGGCGGGCGTACGGACATTAGAAATTTATATATAGTAGATAGTCAATAGCGCGAATAAAACTATGTTTCAACTAGAAAACTATCTAAGAATTTTATAAAAGTTTTGAAACGACCGAAATTTTGGTCAAAAATGGCCTTTTTGATGGAAAATCGATCTTTTTGAAATGTTTTTAAAGGGATAGGGGCGGCATAGGTAAATCGATTACGCGCGGGAAAGAAAATGTCTCTGCGCCTCTCCCCTGGGCGCCCTCTCTCGCCGCCGGTCGTGCTGGGACCTGTTGAACCCCCCCTCCCCAAGGGGGGTTCAACAGATGCCGTCCTCATCTCTTTAATGACGTTTTGTAAAGTTTTCTTGCTACGGAAGATTAAAAAAAGAGCTGCATAGCGTTTTAGAACCAATGTTGGAATATTAAAGCTATTTTAATGTCCTAAAAACCCACGAGACTCGCGTGGTCTTTGTGGCCGTAGAGCACGTCTTCATTGTGATACGGTATCCGAGCGGGCGCCGCAAACATCGGCTCCCAATGCCAATTTTTGTAGGTTAAGGGCGTTGCCTAAAAATATTTAGAAGGTACGGTAATTGTGATTTTTCATTTTTCAAGAAAACCGCTTTAGGTGCGCTAATTTTCATTTTTGACGTTGGTTTAAGGAATTCTGATTGCATACACCCGGAATTATCCATTTCTGACCCGGACCTACTGCCGAAACGAATGCAACCGATTTTTTTTAAACTAAAACGCCGTAATTTGATTTTTTCTTTTTATTTGGTGATAGTAACGCCTCTTTAAGGCAATTTTTTACCCCTCTTCGGGTGGAAGCCCATTATCTTGGTTTGAATTTTTCCTGCTATTTTCTATTTTCCGCCAGTATTTTTGTTACTGTGACATTTTATTTTGTGTTGGCCCTGTTATCTCCTGTAACCTACGTTTTTGGTTTTTTTTGTGCTGTCACACGGAATACGGCATTTGTCATTTTTTTGTGATTTCGCAGAGTAAGAGGGGTTTTGTTGTCAAGTTTTCATTTATCTTTTCCGGCGCTAACTAATGTAACTCTAATTATTCTTGGCTTTAGGCTTAGGTTGATCGGGATACTGTAGTAATCATTTTTCTTCAGAGGTGCCTATTGTAATTATTATAATTTCTGGGTCCCTGTTGTAATTCTCATAATTTCAGATTAGATACCTCCGATTCAGTTACATACTTTAATTGAGGTTGACCGCAGATGAACGGGAATTATCGCATTTTTTCCTGTGTTAACGGTGCGATTTATTGAAACTTCCATTTTTAATCAAAGTAAAAGTTTTGGTTTTAAGCTTCGGGACCAGGATATTGTAGGAAACGTTTTTCAGCGGAGCTGGCTACCGTAATTCCCATGTTTTTATTTCGAGTCTCTCAAGGTGACCATTTTGCTTTTTTCTTTACGATATATAGAAATTACTGAACGTTAGGTTGATCCAGAGACCCATGGTTAAGATCGATATTTGTCTTTCGCCAAGGGTGCTGGCTTTTTGTAAGGTAAAATTTTAAAATTTGCGGTCAACGCACTGAGGAAACTGTATTTGTCATTTTTGTTTTCGATGCAACAGACTCGGAAAACTTATTGTCAATTTTTCATTCACAGTTATCGTGCTAACTAGTGAAACGCAATTTTTTAATATGAGAATTTGAAAAAGGTACTGTAAGTTGTATATTTGTGTATTAAGTGCTTTTTATAGAGATGGCTACTTTAATCGTATTTTTAAAAATTTTTCCGCTCACCTTCGGAGGTCCAACATTATCCAGCCACCTGCCGATCCCCGGAATAACGTGGCCGACGGCGAAGCTCTTTTTGTGAAATTCGAAGACATCCCGATTCAGACGCCCCGCCAGCTCGGCCATGTTGCTTGGGGCACTGAAAGATTATTACAAGTTATAATGGCAATTTTTGCAATTTTGGGATCTTAATTAACCTAACAAACGAGCGGGAAATCGATTATTTTGGGTTTTGGAAAACATGGCTTTTGCGTGAAACTTAATTTTTGTACACTGAATAAACTGAAAGCCTAAAACTTAGTTTTTAGCCGCTTGACCAGAGACTCAGATGCTTAAAGAGATAAGGAGGCATCTTTTGAAAAGTAACCCCGCGCAAACGATTGATTTCTGGCGACCTTGCCCCTTTGAAGCTTCAAAGCCACGTTAGAGCATCCCAAACCCCGTCATTATTGTAATCGGCAACCCATCAAGAATGCTCAGAAAAATGACGCGCAGCTTTAAAAAAGTTCGAAACATTTTATTTCAACACCAGCTTCGAATCTATCCTTCTAACGAACCTAGTGCCCTCTTGATGCTCAAACCGGCGAACCACCAAAAGTGCATCAACTTCATCCAGATTCTCCGCTTCGGCCAACGCATAAAGCGTGCGCTCGGCATCCGCTGAATAGAGCTGTAAAGGTAAAAAAATTTCTATGGCTTCAAGTTTCGGTTTTTTGAAAGAATTTCTTCTTGAGAGCTGGCGAGGTCTTCAAATACCCGTAATCGGATTACAGCAGGCCTGGAAAAGGCTCTTACGCAAAGATTCCGACAAAAATCTGGCCGCCGAACTTTTTGTGCGGCTGCTATAAGCTGCTTAAACGGCTTCCCGTTGATTTCTGCCCCCGTTGGACTCGCTCTCGCTCTCTGCTTCCCTCTCTCACCCACTCTCTCTCGCTCTCTCTGTCTCGCTCTCTCACTCTTTCTCGCTCGCTCTCTCACTCTCTCGCGCTCACTCTCTCACTCACTCTCTCTCGCTCTAACTCTTTCTTTCTCTCGCTCTATCTCTTTCTGTCTCTCTCTCTCACTCACCCTCTCTCTCTCTCTCTCTCTCTCTCTCTCTATCGCTCTCTATCTCCCACTCACCTGATCCATATCTGCCGTCATAAAGTATCGATGCCGAGGAGCGAATTTCCGAGCCAAATTCCGGCCCGTGTTCGCTGGATACAACAATCCGGGCGGTGGATGCACCGATGCGTAGTAGGCATGCAAGGAAATGTTTCGGAAAAATGGCTCGTCAGCCATGGGTTCGAGCTGAAATTCGAAGGAAGATCACGCCTGATACATCCATAAAATCGGAAAGCCAGAAATAAAGCCCATAGCGCCAGGGAAGGGCGTAAAGTAAACGCTTACCAAATGATAGAGCATCGCCAGATCCTCGACAACCTGTAGATAAACAGCGATTGAGACCCGCGAATTCCATGCGGTTAACTAAATAGACTATTCGTGCGAAGCGGAAATACAGTGTCGCAAATTTGGCAATGCCCTGCTCGCGGAAACTTGAAAAATATTTTTGTCTTTAGTCGTGAGAAGTTGAGTGATCCCTGGGCTATCTATGGGTTGTTACCAACTGTCTGGGTCCGGGGAGGTCGTTAACCGTTATCAACTACTCAAGCCATCGGGATCGTTAGCTGTCCGAACTGATTCTTACAACCTGTTACGCTAGTTAGCGAGAGAAAGGCCAATTTGTTGTTTTCCATTTACTAAGGCGCCGGCTTTGGCGCAAATCGGCGGCGCCGGTAATCTACCTAATTGACAACAACCGTGACTTACAGCCCCGTACCTACAGTAGTTCTCGAAACATGATTTATAAAAATTATAGCAGCTAGTTATAACCAAGTTATAACAAATTTTTTTAGATGTTGTATAAATACTGTTTTTTCCTCGATTTTCAATGACTTCTTCTTCTTCTTTTCAATATTCTTTATCCCTCACCATAGCTCTAAAAGCTGGCGCCGGAAACGGAAAACTCGTGTGCAACATCAAGACGACCGTATCAATCTCCACACTTGATTTGACGACATTTGGGAACACGGTGTAATTCCCGTATTTTGCCACTTCGAAATGTCTTCGGATTCCATCACAATCACCGTAGCGTCGCCGTAATAAGACGCTAAGTTGGAGCAACACCATTAGGACCTGGAAAAGAAGGAAAACTAGGGAAGTTCTAAAACAATTTTTTACCAAAAAAAGGCAAGCGATTCTCCTTGATTTTTCGGCGACCATTTTGGACTGAAAAAACGAATGAATATGGAATTTCTAGAAAACGAAAATTTTCAAGTATGCTTTCAAGAGGCACCTCCAAAAGTTCTTTGCTAATCCATTTAATAAATTTATTAAAATTTCATAAATCGTGTCTTAATCCCCCGAAGGTATGGAATTTCTAGAAATTCAGATTTTCTATTCTGAGCTGACAATATTTCAAGTGATGCTTTAAGATATTAATTTGCTCGAACAACGAGGCGCCATTAAGATCCTCTGATTCCCAGAGTCCGCCACAAAAATGCGAAACATCAAAATTTTCAAGTACGATTTTGAGGGGCAATCTGAACAGTTTCAAACTAATCGATTTAGTAAATAAAATACAATTTAACAAATGTTGCCCGAATGCCCCGGAGTTTCAGAAATTCAAATTATTTATTCAAGGTGACAATATTTTCAAGTGACACGACAAAATTGTATAGATGTGTAAACCGGTACCCAATTGCGTTCCTCTGGTTCTTACAGTCAGGCAAAAAATCCGAAACATCAAAACTTTCAGATACAGTTTTCAGGGGTACCCTCAAAAGTTGTACGCTAATCCATAAGCCCGGGAATAAAGCGCCGGATTGAAGTGCTTTTTGACGCTCTGCACTCCTTGGCCTTCTCCCCCCGGCGGGTTACGATAAGCACCAAAAGCGCCCATCGCCAAGTCACACAACGGTGTAGCCGTCGTTTCGCTTATCACCTCCGAATTTCGCGTTGCCCGTCAGCAAACGGGGGACGGCGATTAATTTAAGTCGTAGCACTTTTCAGGGCGTGATCGGCTTGGAGTCGGGGGAGGAATTGGTATGTTTCTACTTGAAGTGTTTAGGGATCGGCAGAAATTTGTCATTTAATTTAAGTCGCAAACATTCTTCAGGGCCGATCAGCTTGCAGACGGCGGCCAAATTAATATGTTTCTAGTATAAGCCTGAAAAAAACGGCAGAAAATTTGGTTAGTCAAGGGTTTCACGATGTACCAATACTTCCGTTTGGAGTTATTATTTTTTCGCAGGAATTGGGATGGCCGATGCCAGTTCTGATTTGCTATAAAATTGCATTTTTCGAAATCCTATCTTGTCGAAATAAGATCGAAATTGGCGAATCGAAATCGAAAAAGTAATTTCATTTTAGCGAAATTTCAATCCCCTGAAATTTCATTGGCAAAATGTTTGAGTTGATAAATCAAGGCGAAAAAATTATTGAAATGCCAACAAATGCCGGCAAGATGAATATATGCCGTAATCCTTGGTTCGACGCGCAGTTTCAGTCCTTTAAGTCAGTTTCAAACTTCTGTCACGATACCTGGGATCTGCGCTTGCTGTAACGCGCGAGCCGTTTTAAGGGGCCCAAGGAGTCAAAATGTGGTGTGCTGACGAAGCTACGAACCAAAAAAAATGAAGGGTAGTCCCTACAAGCGTCAGCAAATTTATTTCGTTGAAAAAGCGCAAAATATTTTAAAAAATCGAATGGTTGCGCGATAAATCACGTTTTTGGACACTCGGGCTTTACATGTCGTAATGTTCTGGTAGGTAGCCAATTTAGTGATCTCCGCGTTTCCCGGTTTAATCGTTTAATATAAACCACCAATAATGATCGGAATCGCTTGCTTCAAGCGTTTTCGCGTCGGATGAGCCATCAACGAGCACTCCTAAAGTTCGGAAACAGCTCACCCCGTCAGTACAATCCGCCAGAAAGTAATCGTTTATCCGGAGGAAAATCTGCAACATCACAAAAAACGATATGTGCGAACCCAAAAAGCATAACCTGAGATCAGAAGTATATATTTTGAAAGTTGTGATACATAACAGAAGGATTTCACAAACATGGAAAATAGCAAATCAACAAATTTAAATTGAATTAAATTAAATAAAAAAATTAAAATTAAAATGTAATTTAACCCGAAAAGATCTCAGCTAGTCGCCGTTTCGTTCTTCGGTTTGTCTCCAATGCATGCCGGGGCGGTGAGTGGGTACATTTCGATGAGGCGCGCCTTGTGCCGTTCGGCGGCCGCCTTGCCCTCCTTGTACTGCTTCTGAAAAGGGATTTCTTATATTTTGCTTTTTCTCTATGAAACTCGGACGGCATTGCTAGAAAATATAAAGCCAAAATGATGTTCAATAGAAACATTTGTTTGTGGCCAGTCATCTACCAAAGGCTGCGCAACGCGCCCCCCACCTGGCCCACTAGCCGCATGGATTACCACTTCTCTCCCTACCTTCCTTGCCTCTGGTTCGTCTGCATTTGACCGAGAAAATCTTTCGCCTTTTACTAAAGATTTCCGTGCAGACGAACAATTATGAGTATTACCCAATTTTTGGAGCCCCCTCGTGAGAGCGGGGCAAAAAGGTTAAGTGTGTGTTAAACTTGTGTTTGTAAATTAGCATTGGAAAATTCGCATTAACATTAATAGGGAACTTAACTTTTACAAACCCAACTACTACCGCTATGTATGATGTTTATGACATTAGTCAACCGGCAAAACCCTTAGCTATCAAAATTCGTGACTGTGAGACGTTATTTCCTTGAGTTGTCCTACTTGCACTCAAGCCCATTCTAACACTAACCTTTGATTGCCATTTATACCCTCCCACCAGCCGTAACTCCTTGATCCCCTCATGGGTGTTGAACACGCCGTCAGCCACCATGAATTTGTACTGCATCGCGCACAGGTCCCAGCGCTGGAATATCATTTTGACGGCAATTTTGAAGATAACTTTTTGGCAGTAATTCCGAAAGTCTATTGGATTTGTCGTTTTGATCGTAAACAGCCAAATCTTAGAAACATTTTTTCGGAATTTAGAATATAGTTTTCGTTTTCTCTCTCAATCATATTTTCATTAAGTCGAGTTTACAAAAATACGGGATACAAAAATACAAAAAATATGAGTGAACTGAAAGACAAAACCACACGAACAAACGATACCATGGCCAGATGATTCATATACTGGTAGATGAGCCCCTCGTCGTGGTAGGGGATACTCGCTGACGCAACGAACATTGGCTCCCAGTGTTTGCTCGGTTTTCGTACTTCTTGAACCTGAATGATTGTTGTATACATTATTTTTAACAACTTTAGTGGTTTATTATTGCTAAAAACTGATAAAAACGTTTTTCCTTTTGTTATCCTTTTTTTCATTATTTTTTATTATTAAAATTAAAAATTAAATCAAAATTAGCCATTTTAAAACTACGAATTCTTCGTCTAAAAACCCTATTTATAAATTTTCATAAGTTTTTTAAATTTTCTTTGCGTAGAAATGGCCAAGCAAGCTAGATACCGGTGTGTATTCCATTATTTTGAGTCGATCCCGCTAAGATCACCTCTTCCCCCCCCCCCCCCCGCTAACAGCCCAGTACCCTCTCTTCCTAGAAAAACAAACATGTGTCGTATTTTCGCCGCGCTGCAACCACTTCTTGATGCTGTAGATCCGGTGGCCGACAGCAAAGTAATGGTAGTGGAATTCGAAGACGTCTCGGTAGATGCCATTCCGCAACTCGTCGAACGATTGTGGAGCTCTGAAAGTTTTTGCAGTCATTATTTTCTTAGGAATTAGCTTAACCTGCATAGTTTAAATTTAGGCCAGCCTGGTTTTCTATTTTTCCATTTTTTTCTAATCTTAATTCTTCTAATCTAATCAATTAATCTTAATTTCTAAACCGTCAGGGTTTTCCTGTAATACTGATTTTCGAGCGTTGCTAAAACAAAACTGCACCGAAATTGATGATATGAATACAGCCTTTTAGTAATTGCAAAACAATGCCCTTGGATGAAACAATTTTTTCTGCAACCAAATTTTTGATTTAATGCTCTTGTCGTTATTTTGTTTGAGCACACGAATGTAATAACAAATTTTGATGATACCGTAAAGTTTTGGTTTTATGCTTAGAAACTTCTTTTATTCTATTAACTGTTCTATTAATGTTCTAATTTCCATTAAAGTTCTATTAATGCTCACTTTGTGCCAGTGCGATGCTCAAATCTTCTCACAACCAGCAGCTCTCGGTTCGTCTCAATATCACGACTTTCCGCCAAAAATCGGAGGCGTTGTTCGGCTTGGAGCGAGTACTCCTGAATGGAAGTAGCTGCCACGAATTTGCGCTTGATTTTATTTATTTTTAAGGCTATTAATCGAATATTAATATTTTTAATGTATTTTTGAAGCTTTGTTTTGGCTAGTTCTAAGCAAGGCAAAAGCCCAAATAAATCAAACTAAGAAGGATTAAATCATTATAATTACCTGTTCCATATCCGCAACCAGGATATACCGATGTGGCGGCCCGAATTTCCGAGCCAAATTCCGGGCCACATTAATGGGGTAGAATTCGGGGTTGAATGACGTGGCGGCAAATGGGCTTTCCTTCAGCGGGTACAGGATCTCTAAAAGCGCTCTTTCAAAGCTATTAAACATTCCAAATTCGTCATAGGGTTTTGGAACTAAAAAGTGGAAGCAAGGTTTTCTCCACGGAAATCGTGATGTTTCACGACTATTAAGTTATTTGTGAAATGTGAAATGGGCTAATCGAATGCACAGGGTGTCCCAAAAAAAATCCCCCCCCCCCCCCTAGCCGGCCGCAGACGTGTCCGATTTTTGCGATTTAGGTATCTATCGAAAGCTCTCGGAAAGGCGAGTCCAGCACGCCTTTTTGATTTTCATAATTTTGAAATTTTTCTAGCATTTACTAATGTTTTTGCAAAACGGGCGGATTTTCTGATGTTTTTCTGACCAAGGGGTTTTTTACAAAAATCGCAATTTAAGAATTTTTATGCCTTTTCTAGCAACCCAACGACAGCTTTTTGGAAACGGTTTGCGAAAACACAGCTTGGACAGCGCTTAATCCGGTTAAGTTGCGTTTTGGACAAGGAAGCCTGTCCTTTTAGCATGAAAAATGCCGAAAATCCAGCAAAAAATTCCGACTTTTCGAAAACTGGCAAGACGTGCGGGACTCGCCTTTCCGAGAGCTTTCAATAGATACCTAAATAGTAAAAATAGGATAGGTCTGCGGCCGGCTAGGGGGGGGGGGGGGTTTGGGGCACCCTGCATTCTTTAGTTTGCATTTTCTCCGAACTAAAACCGAGATACAATGGAAATACGCGATCCGCATCCCCGACTCCAAAGCCAACCAGATTGCAGTTTGCAATCGTGGGCAGTCCACTCGTTGTATGATCGGCGTTTGCACATTCAATCGTGATTTTATCTAACCCAGGCTTTTAGCTAAACCGCCAGTGGATTTAGCGTCCAAAGGGTCTGCCGAAAACAAAGAAAAATGTAGGTTTCATCCCAAAAATGGTTTTCCCGACATCTCAATATACTAGTTTACCGACTTTAGCCGAATTTTTCATCCAGATCACGGTTTTTTTGAAAATTTGGCATTTAACATTACAAACACACCCATTTGGCAGTTTCAAAATCTAAAACTTTGTTTCGAAACTTCAGCACCTTAAAGCTTAATTTCGTGAATTAATTCTAATAAATAAATTACTAAAAGGTTATCAAGTTAAGTTAAGCTATCAAAGCCCCAAAATCATTTACTCACTGTCGACTTGATAAACCTCGCATTCCTGGCCATCAATCTGGAAGAACAGCTGCCAAAAAACATCTTCGGGTCGTTTCAATTTTCCTTGAAAGTGGAGCAGCTAAAATTCATACATTTTCATTTGCATATGAAAGTAACTTAATACTTCAATTGAAGATCTAAAATCGTGTCAAATGAATTTAAACTAGCCATAAATTAAAAATTCGTGTTTAAAGCTAAACCGTTAAAACTTTTTTGTAAAAAGTAACGTAGACCTAAGTTTTTTTAAATGTTATTGAAGAACTAATAAAATATAGCCTACCCATTTCAAAATCAACGGAAATTGCTCGTCGACAATTTCCTCGGCAAAAATCGAAATCGAAATCAGGCCCTCCCAGCTGTTGGCCTAAAAAGTTCACCTGTTCCTACGATATATTTCAAGTTTTTAATTAATAAAAAAATTGGATTTTAACCAACATTTTCATATATTAAATTTATAAATTCATTTCTAGAAAAAATTTATTTGCTTTTGATTCGTTAAGCTTGCCTCGATAAAAGTCGCAAAATTGTCCATAGTCGTTTTCTTTTTTTGATAGATTTGTGTTGAAACATCAGCATTTATAATTTCTATTTTCCAAGTTTTTCAAAAATTAGGACTTCGAAAAATCAAAGAAGGGAGTGTTTTTATTCGGAGAAAGTTTGTCACTGAATTATCCCCGGACCGGGAAAATTTAAGTAACTTTATGTTAAAACATTCAATTCTAAAAGAAAGTTAACGTACCGTTTTGATGAAGCCGTCATCGATGTAGGTGAGGGATGAGTGTAGTGCCATCAGGATTCGATTTTCCTTATCTTTGCTCTCCGTTCCGAGTACATTCGCGTAGACGCAAAAGTTCCCGTAGCGCTCCGGCGTTATTAGATGAGCTGCGGCCGGGTGGCTGACCGGGAATTCCCCGAAATCGATCTGGAATCCAATAAAATTTCGATTATTTAGCGTGGCTTTTTAATTCTTTCAGTTTAATGCATTGAAAAATGAAATAATAAAAAAATGAAATTTAATGTTAATTTTTGTAAGTGATTTGAATAAAAAGACGGAGGCAATCATTATTCGTTAAGAATCAACATTTTGCTTTCAGGGAGTTAAAGAAACACCTTTATTCAATGTTTAATCTGTTTCGAGGAAACCAGTGCCCGAGTTTACGGACTAATTTTTTTTCGGCACAAGCCTAGATTTTTTTATAAATTGCGGATGCGTTTTTAAATTGTTTTCAACTATTCCTGTGCATAAAAACTACACACATTTTAACCAAAAAAAATGTAAAAAATTAAAAATTAGGTCGAACAATCCTATAGAACCTTTAGGATTCGCGGGGGGGGGGGGGCGGAAATGACCCAAAATGACCAAATTTTCGACTTTCTCAAACATTTTTCTAAATTGTTCTGAAAGTCATTTTGCTTTAAATATAGTTCAAACTTACTAAAAACAATTCGAAAACACTTTATATTTGATTACTAGGTCAACCGGGACCACCAGGAAAAAGATTGGTCCCCCCCCCCGCCCGGGAATCCTAAAGAACCAAATTATTTTACAACGGGAATACGAATTGTTCGCAAATTTATGTCGGGTATTAATTAATCGGAAAAAGCATTTTCCAATAGGAAGGCTTGATAAAACATTATTTTCTCAGGCGTCTCAAAATTCTTTAGAGACAATATACAAGTATTTGGTTCAATTACGTAAGATTAAACTTCCTAGCCTTGTAAGCCCAATAAACTAATCTAATTTATTGTTTTGAAACCAATAGAATAAAAAACACAACTCTTCAAAGAATTTCGCCGAAACAAACTATTTTTTTGGCTAAATTTATCGAGGCTCCATTATTTATTGTCAAATCCAGTTGGTCTAATTCAAAAGCCACCGGTAAATTATCCAAAAAAAAAAACGGAAAAACGTTTTCGGCTGTGTTTATATTTTTGGAAGATTTTTCGATTGTGAAGAAAATATGTTTGATAGATCCTATCAAACCCAAATAAATAAGCACACGCAATTTTTTTACCTACGCGAAAATTATAAGTATTGAGAATCCAGTGTATATGCGTAATCACAAAAAAAAATACCGACCTGCTTGGCGTCACGCGTATCCAGGCGTACCGGGAATCGATGACCTTTCATGAATTTCAGCTTGGCAATAGCATGCATTGAGAGAAGGGCGCAGAGAAGCATTGTTAAAATTGTCTAAATTAAAGCATTGTCACGTTTTTATTATTTATGAACCCACCAAATGCCGCCATTTACTTGCCACAAATCGGGCCAACGGATTCTCGCGTATCATCCCCAGGCAGCTGTTTGAATTTTGGGCATAGGGCTCTTTTCTGAAATATATTTTTTGGGATTAAAAAGGCGTAATTTGAAAACCATGCTTTATAATTCGTGAAAAGTGGATTTTATTGACAATCGTTAATGACGGTGCCAGACAGGCGTATCAGCTTTCATTCAGAAACACCTAATTTTTCCCCTCAATGCGGAAAAATTTTGCTTTTTGAAATTTACAGTAGATTTCAGCAGAAAAACTCTATGGTTCCATTATACCACAGAATAAAGAAAAACATGATTTTCGCCCTTTGCGAAATTTCCCAACACCCTACGACACTGCGAAAACTTTTCGTTCACGAAAAAAAATAAAATCGTCAAAAAATTTTGAAAACAATAAAATCAATCTAACGTGAAAATCAGTTCAGGATACAAATTTTTTGCAGCAAAATTCAAAATTCAACAAGATATTTCCAGTTTCGAAATCAATCAATGGTTGCAGTGAATACCAGAAACGGTGCAACGTGAGAATTTCCCAAGCGCGTCTCTAAATCGCAGATGAATTGAAACGTGTATTTTTCGAGAAAGCACCCAGGTTAGGACTTAGCAATGATAGACACGGCTTGGTTATATTCGTCGGAGCAAAGAATCTACTATCTATAAATTTCTAATGTCCGGCTGCCGGCGCTCCCGCGTCGATTTTTCAAAATCTTGCGGTTTCTCGAGGTTGCCTACGAGCTAATTTGCCTCAATTCCTCTAAGCAAAATGGCCTGCAATGGCCGTTAATTGTAGGCCATTCCTTAACGAATTTAAGGGCCATGTATAACGGCGGATTTAAATAAAAATATGGTGTGAAAATTGTTGCAACACGCCGCTTACTACTCACAACAACTTAAAATGGTGTAACTATGATTCCGATCCGATGCTTCTGCGTCGAGTTAGAGGGGTTTTTTTATTGGGACACCCTGTATCCGCTAACTGCAGAATTGCTAGAATAGAAGTATCTTCTTTTTCGTTTCCGAATTTTCACATCTGCTTTTCCTGGCGCAGAAATCGATTACTTATGCCGTTGCTAACCCTTGAAGGAAAACTCAGAAAACTTTCAGAAACCAAAAAAAACGGTGATCCGATTCACTAGAAAAAGTTGCAGTCAGCCTTGAGAAAAGATGCAACATAAGAAATTCTTAAGCCCGTCTCTCAACGGCTGCCTACAATTCCGGGAGTTACGCGTATTTTTAATTTAAGGAACCTGGAAACATATCATTTAGGTTTTCCGAGCCGCCGCTAATGTGTACGGTACCTGCGCAGCATTTAGAATACAACTTTCCGGATGGGAGGATAGCCAAGCTTTAAAGGGCACGTTCAGGGACGTTTTTTGGAAAAAAAGCAAAGATTTTTGCCGCGGCTGGGGGTCGAACCCGGGCCTCCCGATCGGGAGACGCGGTCGCATACCAGTTAGCCACAGCTACAACATAACGAGGGGGCGAGGGGCGCCCCACGCCGCAAAGGAGGGGAATGGCTTGTCACAGCACGGGCAGGCAGCGCGCGCTGTCCCTACGTCCATAGGGTGTACACGTTGGGACGAGTACACAGTCCCTCCCTGAACGTGCGCTTTAACCGGTCGTTTCTTAAAACTAAAAAGTCCCGAGCCTACTATAGTAGAGTGCACGCTATCAATTTTGTAGGTTCTCGTCGGCCTATGGATTTTGCCGCAGCCGCGACACGTGGCTTTTCTAAAGCGTAATTGATTACCACCTATTTAAAGTGTCGAATCGGGGTGACCGTTGCGTGTAGCGTTACGGAAATTCATTAGGTATCCATGGCAAAAAAAATTCACAGTAAGCTAAATCGCGAAGCCTAGTCGAGAATAATATGTTCCAAAATGTTGCCTAGCTTGCCTAGATTCACAAGTTTAATTATCGTTGTTCCTTCGTGGTAGACTTCTTGATAAAAAAACTTCTTCTTCTTGATAAAATAAAAAAAACTAATACCGTATTCACGATCATTAACTCCCTATTAATAAGATTTAAAAATATTAGGAGAAAAAAAGGATTAATTATGCATTAACATATCCAGGGGCGTAGCCAGAAAAATGCAAAAAAAAACGGTTGAGAGTGGGGCGATACGGGATGTAGCAGAGGAGGTTTAACTAAAGCCCATTTTATACTAATTTTCCTGTGCCTTCCTAATCCCCACTAACTGTAAAGTGTTTTTACTCAAGTTGGAGTTTCGATTCGGCACAAGTGCATCTTGTGCAGAATTTTTCGCTGATTCAGACTCCGTTTTCCAAATTTGCTGCGGACATATTTCAAAAGCCATTTTTGGCGCAGATTAAGCTTAAAAAAGGCAAAAATTCAGATTCTGGCCCACTAATCACTGCTTGGTGCTCGCATTCTGGACTGTCGTCAAGTACGCTCTCACAGCTCGCTGCGCAGTTGGCACAATGATGCATTGGCAAAGTCCTCGCTTGCGAAGCGCGGGGCGGCGGTTCGAACTCCCGCCCTGCCTCACTCTTTTGCTTTTTGCAAAACACCCAAAAAAGCCTTCAAAAAGCTTGTTTCGACGTCTAAGATGCTTGTCTAGCCAATTTCTAGCCAATTTGAGGTGGAGATTGATCAAGAAAAACAAAAACGACAACGATACCTAGATTTTGGTGCAAAGCACTACCATAATTGCCTTATAACTTTGAAAATAAAAATCCGCAGAAAATTTGGAAAACGGAGTCGAAATCAGCAAAAAATTCTGCACAAGATGCACCTGGTACCGAATCGAAACTCCAACTTGAGTAAAAACACTTTACGGTAAGCATACTTCAGCAAAAATTCGCGATCGGAACAGAAGATCGGATTCACAAGAAATGGTTGCGGGGAACTACGGTAAAACGTGCAACATAAAAATTCTTAAATCCGCTTCGCAATAGCATCTTATAATTCCGTAAGCCGTGCGATTATGTGCGAAATTTTGTGTGATCATTGATGGCTTAACGCCGCCAGGGGCAAGTGATAAGCCCCCTTTGAAATTCTTCAAAGATTGCTGTCGTCGGCCCGGCTTATCACGCCAAATATTTTACGTATTTTAGGTACGTCAAGGCCCGTCCGCCCACTAGTGAGGTGTGAATTAGTGTGGGCTATATTTTCACGGGTTTTTAGGAGAAACTTTGGCAAGAAGAAAAAATTATGAAAAAATGTTAAAGCTTCCCAATGCTGAGGCGCGCAGGATTAGGATTGATTCGAAAAAGGCGGATCACAATTTTATTTGAAACATGAAATTTGTTACTTTCCACTTCAATACATTTGCCCCAGCCTTCGCCTCACGGCGTTTGTTTAGTGTAATGTATATTTATTGTAGCAATTACTTCCACGCGCTTTCGGGGAATTAGAGAAAACGAAAGGAACATCATTGGCAAATCTCCAAGCTTCAAAACATGATTTTAATTTGAAACATGAAACTTCAAACTCTAAGTCTGTCGATTAAACTTAAATCGACCATCTAAAATCAATAAATTTCTTTTTATTGCACGCTATGTTTTTATTGGTGTTTAAGCGAGGCTAGGAAAAAGCTAAAAAAACGTTTAAAAGCCATTGGATCAATCGTCAACGCATTTAAACAAATTGCCGCGAGTCCCAAACGACGGACCATAATTTTACTTGAAACGTGAAATTTTTCACTCCCTGCCTGATTTCGTGTGTTATTGAATGTATTCTAAATTTTTATTTTTGTTAGCTTATTTTCGATCCGATTTATTCTTATTAGTTATCAGTTTTAATGATTTAGTAACACATGATTTTTATGCAACTTACCCAAACATTAATAGATGATTTTTGCGCCGCAGATTTTCCCGCAGATTCGAATGTTAGTTCTGGATTTATCCGACGTTCTGATCTCCAGGGTTGATCGGTGTCAGTTTCGATGTATGGGGCCACTTTTTTGGCATGTTGAACATGGGGCAAGCTGCCCAAATAGTGGCTGCCGGCTGGGGCTACCGTTCACCGGAAAATGGCCAAACCACCCCGGCCTCCCCCCGGGAAAATGTCAAAAACGAGCTTTGGTCTGCTTTTGGAAGCGATGAACATCAAAGGGTAAAATTATTACAAAAAAATTTCATTTTTAATTTTTTTCTTGGAATTTTTAACGTTTGGCCTAAAAATTTAAGAACAGCGTCGAAGAGGAAAACTGCTCGCAAAAACTAAATTTTGCATTTTTAATGATCTTTAACGTCGAAGCTATAAATCTAGGCCAAATGCACGGAATGTCGAAAGACAAAATTACTACAAAAATTTAATTGTATTAATGATTTTGACCGTTAAAGCTATAAATCTAGGCCAGAAGCGCTCAACGTCAAATTGCAAAATTGTCAACAAAATTAATTTTGAATTTTATTATGATTTTTAACGCTTGCCCTACAAATGCAAACAGCTAAGGAGCAAAACTATTCAAAAAATTAAATGTTACATTTTTTGGTGATTTTTAACGTTACAGCTTAAATCTAGGCGAGAAGCGCTGAACTTCATAGAGCAAAATGCTTATAAAAAATTTAATGGTTGACTTTTTTTATGCTTTGCCACGTTTGGCTAGAAATTTAGCCTAGAAGGCCAAATTCTTGGCCGTACGCTAAAGAGGACAATTATTCTAAGAATTCAATGTTTAATTATTTTTTGCATTCTAAAGCTTTTTCTATAAATGCTAAAAATGCTCAAATTCTAAAAAGCGTAAATAATAAAAAATCATCAATTAAAATGTTTCACGCCAGAAATCTAGGGTCGAAAAAATTAATCGTTGAAATGCTGAGCATTTTCTAAACGATAAGCTTCAAATATGGTCTTCGCCGCTCAAAAAAGGTAAAATTGCAGAGCTTGAATTCATACGGTATACCAGCATTTCTGAAACATCAAATAACCTAAGAGTTAAAAAAACCTACGGGTCCCAAAATGGTCCGCTAAATATAAAAAAATAGTGTCTGTGTGTGTGTGTGTGTGTGTGTGTGTATGACACTTTGCATGCAACTTCCGTCAGCGTGTCCGGAGGATATCTCAAGAGGGGAAGTGATGAAAGGGGTGTATGATACGTCATTAGACGCGTAATGGCCTGTAGATGACTGCACGCATATCAGATTTTGCAAAATCAACTTTTTTCGACATTAAAATTAAGTTTTTCCTTAAAAATCGGACACCCTCTTTGTTAGGAAAAATTAGCATACGCCGGAAGTTGGAGTAGCCTATATAATCGGGGAAAGGACGCCATTTTCATTTTTTGACATAACAGTGCGGAAGGTTTATGCAAAGCGACGGATATAATAGGGTTGGACGGGGCCAGGGTTGAAAAGTCGCGAAGCGGCTTTTCAACCATGGTGGTCCGCTAAAAAAATATGTTTTGTCGGCAACTCAAAAACTAGAATTCTAAAGTTTTTGAAAAATTTTAACAGGCAGTTTGAGTTAATTTGAGTCAAAAAAGCCAGAATTCACAATTTTTGCAAAATTTTAACAGGCAGTTCTTTGCAACATCTTTTTTTTATTAATCTTTTCTAATATAATCAGCAAGGTAAACTAAACTAACTAAAAGCTAAAATCAAAATCAAACCAAAACTAAAATCTAGAAATACTATAATCAACCTAAAACTTACCGACCTTAAAATTTTGCCAATTCCATTTAAAATTAAATGTTGCAAATCAAAATGTTAAGAACTACCGTAAGTTTTGAATATTGTGATTGATAATGATGGTTTGTCGCATTATACAAAGTTGAGTATCGGATCGAGTGATTATAGTTTAGCAGTGTTCTACAAGCAGGAATACTGTTCTAAAACACAGCCTTTTGAGACATTTACAAGTTCGGCATTAAATCCGGAAACCGCCCCTTAGCAATGGTAGAAATTTTGAGTTTCCGAAAATAGGCATCACGAGTTTTTGGCTTCAGAATTAATTCGCAGATTAAGAATCGTATAAAAAGTCTTTTAAAAATTTCCAGAGATTAACAAAACAAATGCCAAATGTTTAGAAACAGCAATAAGAGTGTAACGGACACCTTCATATTGTAAAAACACAACGTAGTTTTTCCCGTTGAATAGACAAAACATTTTTTGCGTGTTTTCGTGAAAATGAAAGTTTCTTACGCAATGTACGTCACGCGCTACTGTAAATAAATGCAGTGTTTCCACACAGTTTTTACTATCATCAACCCAAAAAGCCTACAAATTTCCAAAAAATGCCGAAGACTTTAGCTAGTTTTTGCGCTTGAAATATAGCTCCATTGTACTAAAAACTCTTAAAAAGCTTACTTTTACAGTACTAAGCATTTTCATACCTATGCAACCCCCCCCCCGATAATGCAAAAGCAACAATGCATAGTTCTCTTTCTAAATTAAAACTAGGTAATAGAAATGAAGCGATACATTAATTAATGAAAAGGCGTCTGCTCTGCGGCGCTTACTGGCTAAAACATTCTTCTTTACTTTTTTTGCAAAAAAAAATTTTTCGGCCTCACCTTAATCTTTAATGCACCATTCAGTTTTTAGCCGGCTTTTTCAATGCGGGGCTTTCAATTCCGCACGATGTCCTTTTAAAAATTGATGCTGAACTAGTCGTCAAAATTTCCGGTCTATCCCGACGGCACGCTGTGCAAACAAATTTATATATATTGCCGCGCGCGCCAGTTTTATGCCCTTTGAGCTCAGAAATGAGAAGCAAAACGCAGGGGAAATGATCTGCGGAAAGGGTTTGTACGGTTTGGAGGTAGACGACCTTCTTAAAGGGGCTCAGAAATCAAAATTCGTGGGTTCGGGAATTGAACCGACTGGTCAAAAACCAGGGATTTGTACTTTTTTAAAACGTTTTTCTTTTTTTTACATTCACGCCTATTTGCACGATGGAAAAAGCATGTTCCAAAAAAATGGTTCATTTTTTGGTTCATCAATTTTTAGATGAATTTAAACTTTTTCTAAGGAATTAATTTTATTCACCAAATTAAATGTTCTTTAAGGTCAAAAATGCTGGATCCAGCGGATGACACCCCCGGAAAAGGAAAACGTTTCGAAAAATCATGGTGACCACGTCCTTCATTTTTGCATAGTAATATGTGGACGAGTGATCTGAACTTGCCATCGAACTTTGAGAAGTCAAATACACCATTCGACGCGCCGTGACAAGCGGATTCCAAATATGTAATAAAATCAACGGGAGCGCATAACGGTAAAAAGTTATGAGCATTTTAAGTTTTACATTGAGATCCGCCGCCGCGAGAAGAGTCCCTCCCAGCGCACCCTGTCCATCGGTCTCGTGGCCTGGTGGTTTGCGCATCGGTCTCTGGGTTGTATGACCAAGGTTCGGATCCCCCTCACGATTTTTATTTTTTGCTTTTTGACCGGTTCCTACTTTTTGCATGTCCAAACCCGGGAATAAGTTTTTCCTTAATGTGTGACCCCTAAAAAGCACCAGCTATGATAAAATAACCTCCGGCAACAAAACTAGGATTGGACGCTCTCTATATCAAAGTTGGCAAAATCATCGGAAACCGCCCTTTTAAGGCTCGGTGCGAATTCGAAGAATTTAATTTGTCAAAATGGAACAGTACATCTTGATCAGCAGAAAATTCCCTTTCGAATGAGCTATCTTTCCTGCGCTTTACGCCAAATTCTCGAAAAGTCTTTGGCTAGCTGGCCATACCCTACCCTTACACTGCATTCCAAAAATATTTTTTGCGGAAATTTTTGGCAGCCGTATGTAATATATTTCATTTGAAAGAGCTTTCTTTGTTGAATAAGGAGCACTAATTAGTTTAGACTAAATTCCATTCCGCGGGATGATACAGGGTCTCAAAGATGCTGTTTTTCGTCATTTTGCCGACTTTGAAGCCTCATAACTTTTTACCGTTATGCGCTCCCGTTGATTTTATTACATATTTGGGATCCTCTTGTCACGGCGCGTCGAATGGTGTATTTGACTTCTCAAAGTTCGATGGCAAGTTCAGATACTTCCCTAGTGAGCTGGAATCAGCGGTATGATAAATTACCACGATATTCCATAAACCAAAAAAAATTAAAAACCTCTAAAGAGTATGCTTCCTACAGCGTTTTTATCAAAAATTTCAACGAAAGTAACAATTTGGTATAAGAATTAAGAAATTAAACGACACCTGGAAAAGCCACAAAAGCATTCGGCCGGAAAAATGCTTCATCATCCCTTCCCCATCATCGCCGAGGACATCAACAAATTGCCGTTCAGCTGGCCGCCGGAAAAAAGAAAGCTTTTTCTTGGCAAAATCGTAGAGGAATAAACTTCGTTAAGCTGAACAGGCAAAATAAATTTTCCAATAAAAAATAGCTAGGTTTGCTTCGGTGGATTTCCAGAGCAAAACCTGCTACTTCGGTAAGGAGCTTAGGGGGTCATAAAAAAATAAAAATGTTTCGGGTAGGATCCGACCAGAATTCCATTGTCAGTACTTCAATTGTACTTTCATTTAACAGGGAATGACGGGGTGGAAACAATTTTTCCCGATAGGCATGTGGTCGGGCCAATTCAAGCATGCCATCGGATCGAGCGTCGAAAAATATACCAAGAGAATCAAACCTCGGCACGAAATAATGTGATTTAAATTCGTTATTAAAGAAACAAAACCATGGGCCGTACATGAAGTATAACCATAAGGTGACCGTAATTTTCGGTATTTTTGGCTGTTTTAACTGGATTTCATGAATGCCATCGGATAGAGCGTCGAAAATTATCGTTAGTGCTTTAATTTCAGCCCGAAATACCACAATTTAAAATTATTACTTTATTAAACTAAAAAGTTTAATCAATTAAAAATCGTTAAAAATGAGGT
The DNA here is from genome assembly GCA_958295435.1 of Mesorhabditis spiculigera. Lineage (NCBI taxonomy): Eukaryota > Metazoa > Nematoda > Chromadorea > Rhabditida > Rhabditidae > Mesorhabditis > Mesorhabditis spiculigera. Next base: position 1,023,982 of record CATQJA010002700.1, on the reverse strand, counting down.
TTTCGGACTGAAATTAAATCTCTTAGTCGAATTTTCGACGATCTATCCGATGACGTTTTCAGAACAGCTTCTTTATAAGTACAAAAATTGTTTCCACTTCCATCATTCCCCGCCTTTACCTTTACCACACCCTCCATTCCCACCCATCACTTTGATTTTTATATAGTTTTCCACCAAAATCTTCTTATCTTATCAGTCTTTTAAAGCATTGATAGTTGGTCGCGCGGCCCCCGGCCGATCCGGTTAGGCAACGCAAACGGGGGCGCCTATGGACGCGGTGGTTGCGTTGCGCCGACCGGCAAAATTGATTTGCCTTGAATGTTCCTTTACTTTTGGGGGTCACCAGGGGGATTTTTGTGAAAATAACCATTGAAAATGAATTGCCCTTCTTCTAAACCATCGTTAAACTTCAAACCAGACCTATTTGGCTTGTTTTTCGCCAAAAAGAGTCAAAATCTAAAATCTTTAGCTGTCTGACCCCCAAAAAAACTATAGAAAACGCTTCCTTTGATAGTTTGTTCTAATGGTTATATTTAGGAGATAATATAGCTAATTTCAAGGCAATTTTTGGCTAGATTCGATCGAGATTCAACTTCTTTAGCTTTTTAGCTCGTGAAAACACCATAGAAAACGCTTAACTTTACAATGGATGCTATTAATTTCAGTTAAATGCTTAGAGTAAGAAATTACAAGAGATAAGGCTCAAATTTTCCTTGGATTGAGCACCGCTAAAAACCCTAATTGAGTTTTCCCATTTGCAGTTTTTTTACCATCGTCTTCTTGCCTTTTCATGTCCTTAGGTTTAGCACAGTTCTGATCTCGAATTGAGCTATTTTGCTGGATATATCTTCGTTTTTCAGGTAACCATCGCCAAGACCAGCGATGGGCTTCTTCTGCGAGCTGTGCCGCAAGACGTGCCACGGTTGTTCGTTGCGGGTGAAGCCGGGACTCGACGACATTGATCGCATCCTTCGCGAACTGGCGGCAAATGGTCTATCGCTGCCCTTTGGCTACGATATGCTGCGAGAAAATCCGAGGATTTGTGGATGGCACGTGCCGGAAGAGTATAAACTGGTCAGTTTTGGGGTGTAGCTTATGTGAGTACCACTAAAAAAGCTAATCTGGAACTGGCAAGTAGTTTTCGAGGTCGCTGAAAAAACCAGGATTGGCATAGTGCCGTGAAAACTAGAAATAAATAGAACTAACGCGATAAATGGGGGCAGAACTTCGTTTTCTAGGTTTTTCTAGGGCAAACAATGCGTTCAGCTCGGCACGAAGGTAATAAATATGTTATTTGCGGCTTTCAAACGCTAGATACAACATAAACGAGACATTTAAGGCTATTATTGGTAAAGTTGTCGCTTAAAAATTTCAATGTTTGTAGAGAGGCCGAAAGAGGAGCTACGACCCGGGGAGTATCGCCGTTGACCACGAGGAAGTGCTGGAGAATGGGAAGGCAACACCACCAAATTCCTCAGCCTCATCTGTTCCAGTTTCAAAACCTAAAACACCCACTGTGAGGCATTCGTCTTGCCAATCTGCGAAAGGGGATAATTTTGCTTTCTGATTGGCTCAAGCTGTCAATTTACAAAAGTTATTTTTATTTTTATTTACACGGCCGAAACAGAGAAAATAGCTCAGAATTTACCTCTAGTTTTAGCTGTAAAAGAAAAATATCATAGATCCTTTAGAATATCCGGGTGAACTCGCAACAGCAATTAAGTTGATGAAAATGTACGAATAGCTTTGAGGGCTTGAAACGTATTTTTTTCGCTTATATATAACGCTCTTAAACTTTTAAACTTCTTCTTTCACTTCAGGTTTCAACCTTTATTTCCAGAGGCTTGCCAATTCCAACCCATCTACCTCCATGGCTGCATCACCCCAGGTCCCGCAATGCTCCGACGAAGAGGACGCCGAGGTTTTTCTTTGCTAAAAACTTATAAGTTTTCATTTTTAGGCACTTTTCGACGAGACGTGCGAGGACAAGCATGAAGCGGTGGAGAAGCAGGATGAGAAAGATGAAAAAGAGGAGAAAGACGAGGCCAAGGTACACCAATGATTCGTTTCGTGGACACTGTTTTAGAAAGATGTTGCCGAAACCAGCAAGGCCTACGGCTCGGACGAGGAGGACGCGGAGGTATTTTAGGCGTAGCAATCTTACGAGGGAACGACGAGTTGACACGGCCGAATTTCGGGCAACTGCGCGGCTACCCCTAGGTTTTCGACTATGGCGACTTCAACGCGCTATCGAGAATTTCGTTAATCCACGCGTGGACAGGAATACATCACTTCGAGAAAATCGGAAATTCACAACTCTCTTGACAAGCGAATTAAGGAAATTCTGACTAACGCGTTCGAATCGCCGTCGTTGATTACCTATCATAGCCGCAAGTGTGTTTCCAATTCCACTGTGCCAACTTGAAGTTCCCTTGATTGTACTGAACTTGATCGGAGGAAACGTATTTAGAAAACGTGAAATTTTTGACGATTGACAAAGTGTCAACGAAAAAATCTAAATTTATCGAAAATTTTAGCATTGCATAAACTTTCTAGACTTAAAAAGGCGTAAAAAGCTACATACATTGTGTGTATTTCATTTTGGAACCTACGGCATGATAGGTCAAAGTAGAACCCGGCTAACAATACGGCACCTTAACCTTCATACTTTTTCATTTCCAGGCCTTGTTCGACGACTCTGAATATCAAAATCCGGAAACCGATGCGAAATCCGAGGTATATTTTTGGATCAAAACTTTATTCATATTTCTTAGGTCAAAACGAATTCGAAGAACACTTCTATCGTCGACGGGCAAGTGAAAAAGAACGAAAATGGGGACGTGAAGGCGCAAGATGTGGTGCCCACGCCGGTTAGGCCGGCGAAACCAAAGAAGGTCTATCATCCGAAGGTATAAAGGCGTAGATTTGCTTTTAAAGGAGTTTCAGAAGCCGGCCAACGAACAGAAAGAGGGAATACCGCTTGAGACGATGGTTTGTCAGGTGAGATAATAGTTTTTATCTTTGTCGTCGATGGCGTCAATGTTAGAATAAAAAAAGCAAAAAGTTACATCGGAAGAAAAGACTGATGGACAAGTATTACATTTTTGGTTTTCTAATCGATAACTAGACCTGGATCAAATTTTTTTTACTTTAGTTTAACGGATAAAAATAGCTTTTTCCGCAATCGTAAAAACGGCTAGATTGAAGCGCATTCGAAGAGTCTATTGCGAATTTTACAATTTTCTTTTGGGTATCTGGACCTGAAACATAGTTTGCGATTCTTTTTGTTGCTTGAAACTGGCGATTTTTCTATGTCTTTCTAGGTCTATCTTCATTATTTTGCTTGCTTGGATTTTCGCACCTCAAAAATGAGGCAAAAGAAAGTTGGGCAGCCTAAAGCAATTTTCTGATCGCTTTTCTGTGTTGTTTCGGATATTACGACATCCTCAAATGGTAGAAACAAAAAAACGCTAATCGAATAACGTTTGAAGACATGTCCAATACAGCATTAATATATTTTCGGTTTTCCTAATACTTATTTAGGTTTGCATCATATTTTTCTTTTGCTTGTGCTGTAAGAAAAAATGATTGCGTGATTTTCTAGGGCAATAAGACTCATTTTATCCAAATTCCAATTTTATTTCTTTTTTTTTCTAGCTATGCGGCAAGCGGCTGAGCCATAAACGAACCGGGCACGATATTGTCTACGCACTCATCCAGCACTCCGTCAGCCACATCGACATCAAGCCATTTCAGTGCTCCGGTACGTTGTTGTACTTTGATCTAGATTATATTCGCGGCATTAAAAGATTTTTTTGATTTTAGAGTGTGACTTCACGGCTCATCGCTCCGTCTCGATACCGTTGCACCGACGGGCGCAGCACAATGGCGTCGGCTCGGTGATTGACAATCGGTGAGGGGAATTTGTGCTACTGATGTTTCAAATTAGAACGTTGAATGCGCCTAATTTAATCATTATTAAACACAACACTTTTCTGGGTTTTTAGCTGGTTTTTCGAACTGCTAGCAATAGTTTTGGGACAGTCTAGTCCTAACGTAAAGCACAATTTTTTCCCCAGCATTCTTGAGAATCTATGCGGTTTTTGCAGCACGAATTATCTCTTGTAAATATACTTTTAATCGGGATTGTTATAAAAAATTGAGCGCGATTTTTGTGCTTATTCATATGCTTTTGTTTAGCTAAGTACTGGTTCAATTAAAGCTAGCTATGATTTTCTAGAAATTCTAACCGTTATTTTTTTGCAGCACGAACGTCTACTTTGCCAAGCTGAAGCTGCAGGCAATGAGGAATTTCCCGCTGCAAATGCACGAGGTCGAGAAGTATATGGACGCCCAGATGGCGCGGTTCAACGACGGGCTGTCGATTCATTTGGACGAGGAGCGCGAGGTGGAGAAGAATCAATGTCAGGTGAGGGATCTCTCTCTCTCTCTCTCTCTTTCCCGTTCGCTCTCGCTATAGGTCCGAAGACAAATTATTATGGTAAAATCTCCACTGACTCTCCGAATCTTTGAAACATCTTTTCAAATTTGAAGTTTTTCTTCTTTTATTTTTTCGATTTTAAAATTTCAAAAATTCACCGACGCTGAAGGGCCTGCGTTTTCTATGGTCGATTTAAACCGTATACTAGAGGCTGAAAGACGTAGACGCGTCTTTCTTCATAAAAAGGAATTACCGTAGTCTCATTTTTAGGAAACTTTGCGAGTATAGTTTTTTTGCAATTTGGGTTTCCTAAAATTGGCAGGATCTTCGATGTCTCTCCAGATTTTTGAAACATTTTGATCTTTGTGAATTTCCTGTTTTCAATCGTTACTACGAACTATACGCCAATGTATTTCTGCATTTGACGCACACATTGCCATTAAAAAGCTCAAAATTTTTATTTCTAGACAGAAGGAAATACGAGCAGACTAGATTCTTGTTTTTCCATTAAAAATACTCAATTTTTATGAGTTTTTTTCCAGCTATGCGGCAAGAAGATAACGCTCCAGAAGGACCCGTGCATCAACACCATTTGCATCATGCAGCACTCGATGACGCATATCGACCATCGGCCCTTCAGATGTCCTCGTGAGTTAATTTATTATCATCTGGCGTTTGATTTCTGTTTAAAACTCAATTAATTTTCATAATTTTAGAGTGTAATGTCGACAATCGGGCAAAGGACGAGATTCGGAAGCATCAGGTCCGCATGCACGGCCACGCCGAGGAGGTCATTGACGGGAGGTAGTTTTTAATGAGTGTTCGTAAAATCGACGCTTTTTGCTAGCTTTTCTGGGGTTTTTACTGATATGTTTTCTGGTATTAAAACGCAACTGCTAGATTTCTGTCGGTCGAGCAAATTTGTAAAGTTTAATCAACTTTAAAAACGCTTGAACACTGAAAATCGCTTTTTTCAAAGCTGTAACTTTGCGACACCTTCTAATATCTATTTTTTAGGACTGAAGAGTACTTCACCGACCTGATCAACATGGCGCGCACAAACTTCCCGCTGCAGGTCGACGAGCTGGAGACGCGCATCGAGTTCGTGAAGAGCAAGCTGCGCGAGTTCGGCCCGATCAAGGCCAAGGCGGACCGGCCGTACAAGGCTTCGGACAAGACGCTCGCGGACAAAACGGCTCAAAAGACTGAGGTATGGAAAAACAGCGTCGTTGTTTATTGCGGTTAATTCAAAAACTTTAGAAGTTTCCGAATTTATTGCTATTCAGGGCAGGCTGGCAAGGATCTTTTAGCAATTTGGCCAAAAACCGCGGTTGGATAGCAAATATTCTTTCGGAATTTGGTTCGAAATTCATTGGCTATTTACGCAATTTTTAAAAAAATCAACACCACGAGCCGGGAGACTTTAGGAATTTGTTCAAAAATCAAGGCCACTGGCAGGGATTTTTCAGGTATTTGATGCTAAACCCAAACACGTGCCATTACGATCCTCGAAAATTCGAGGCAGGCTAGCGGAGGTTCTTTGGGATTTTTGTTCAAGATCAATAAAAACTAGCGAGGACTCTTTAGGAATTTGTTCTAAATCGAAGGCAGGCTTGCATGCATTCTTCAGGAAATTTTTGGATGAGGAGATGTGCCACGCATTAATTATTTCCATAGTCTAGCTAAAACCCGAAACACCTTATTTTTTCAGGACTCTGCCTCACCCGTGAAACGCCGCCGCTCCCAGCGCCCACGCAACGACAATGCACTACAAGCGTTCTACAGAGAGTTTGGCCTCGGAGGTACTGAAATTTTAATTATTTTAATGACGTTATTTTGAGACATTTCCCCGAAACCGTCAACGAGTCGAGGACGGGGGAGGAAGCAGCACAGAGAAGAAGAGCGGGACCAAGAGAAACCTGTCGAGCAACCCGAAGACGTTCAGGAGGTTTGTTGTTTTTATTTGTCTTTCTGCATCGTTGATTTATTGTAGCCTTTTGAAAACACTTCGTTGCAAAAAGATTTCTTAATTTTTTGATTTTTCTTAATTTGCAATTTCAGAAGTCGGCTGAACCTGCCGAACCTGCCGCCTCGCCGCAGGCCCCTTCCCCCAAAAAGGGCCGGCTGACCGAGATTTTTGGTTTGTTTTATCTTGATTTATTACTTTATTGAGGCTTATTTTCTTTTTAATCTAGCAAATTTTAGAAATCCGTGTTAAAGTTTCGAATGGAAAACGGGGTTTCTCACTTTAAATAGCCACAATGTCCTTCCTTTCGTGGTTCTATGTTGTTTACAATTAAATTACTTTGACCTATTAGCCACTTTTAAGAAATTAAGCCTCAAGAAAATTCTTTTTGAAAAAGATTTTAATTTTTTTCAGGTGACCTTGTCGCTGCTGCCGGCTCGTCGAACGATGGTGACGGCGCCCCGCCGGAATTTGTAAGCGATTTATTTGTGTTAATTGCATATAGGGCAGTAGATTTTACCGTTAGCTGTATTATATAAAAGAATATGGTAATTGACAATGACTTTGGTAAAACTTGTTATTTTCAGGAGTCCACGGTTGATGACGAGCCGGCCCGGATCGATGCGCTGATGGCACTTTTTGGTGAGCGTTTTCTAAATAAAGCCGAGTAGAAACGGACTAGAAATTAGCAGGCTCCTTTTGAAAATATAGTTTTTGATTTTTGAAACATTTTCTAGTCAGCTTTTGACCGGGAGTGGGCAGATTTCGTTGGTTCTTTCGTAGTATCGTAGGGGAATTTTTTTAGCAGCCAATTTTTCAAGGGTCTGCTTCAATTAAAAATGTCTGCAGCGTCTGGTCTACCTATTAACTTTCTTTTTCCAGGCCACCCGCCAACCTAGAAGACGTCACCAAAAGCTTGCCATACATTTTCATTTTTTGCTCTTTGCAATCGGTTGTTATTTTGTTATTTCGTCCCGCATCCATTCCATCATTAAAATTTTGAGATGTATAATAAGCAATCATCTTTCAACTCGGTGGATTTGATCCGTTGTTTGTTATGTTGTGTTCAATAAAGCGGGAATTAGAGAAATGATCGCCGCCCCAAATTAGGTATTGTCACAAAAATTCAGCTTATTCGGCCCGGTAGTTTCTCGAAATAATTTTTTGAGGTACGAAACTTTAAAGCCAAATTTAACTAGAAAAATGAACTTTTTAAAATCTCGAAATAGGGCCACCCTACTAATTCGACCATTCTTTTCGTGGCATCAAAAACGGGGTCAAAAAAAACTGTGACAAGTCATACTTGGGGCCGTTCGAGTGGCGTATGCTTAGGCCTAGCTTTTAACATCGATTATCTAATAACTAATTTTCGCACAAATTATCTTTTCGGCACACGGCCGAAACACATTTTTTTAACAACGCCCCCGTTCTCCAAAACTTTTGGCCGGTTTTTCAGACATTGGCGCGACGTTCAAGCGCAGGTTGGTCGGGACCGAAAACGGCCCATCGAGCGAAAAACTGTGCATTGATGCCGAGATGCGGTTGTATGGATCCTGAAAATCGACATTGAGGGTGATTTTTTTGAAATTTAGGTGTTTCAAAAAAATTTCGTGTGCCGTCCCTTCATACACCAGTATTACTGGATGATTGCTAGTTCTGAATATGCTGAAAAGATATATAAAGCCGCTTGCCTTTTCCAATAGACTTTTAGGCGTCGAGTTTGACGTACTGCCGCTGCTGATCGAGCAGACACAAATTTGTCAGGCGATTTTTCCGGTTTTATGAGCAACTGCGGGCCTTAGAAAAGTAAAAAGGTGTAAAAAGGAAATTCACTTCATCGAAAATAATTCTTGTCGAAATATCATTTTGTTGAAGTTTATTTTTGACGAAATTTCAATGTCTTTTTGCCTCAATTATTCATCCCAAATCTTGAGAACATTTCGACAAAACGATTTTTGCTGAAACGGAAATAAGGCGAAGTCTAGGGAGAGAGCGTGAGCTAGAGAGAGAGTGAGGGGGGAGAGGGGAGGAGGGGGGAGCTGTGGGGGTGGGGGGGGGGGGGGGAGAGAGAGAGAGAGAGTGAGAGAGAGAGAGAGAGAAAATTCACGGGCGTGCGTTGCGGGTGGCCGGCTTGTTGCAGACGCTCGGCAGAGCTCCGTTTTGATTGTTCAAGTGGGCAGAAAAAGTATATTTTTATTGATTTGAAAGTCATTAAAGAAAAAAAAAGCTCAAATCTCATTAATAGTTGTCCTATAGCTTGGAGCTTGCGCAGAAATAAAAAATTTTTAATCGAACCAGCATGATGCAAAGAAAAAAAATGTGTTTCGTAAAGTTTCTAGGGCCGTTAGCTTGGAAATAAAATAATGATATTCGATACGAATTGATAGGAATAACTAGAGAAAAAGCGGAACATGTGGGTCCGGTCGGGAATGAAACGCCGTTAGAGGGAAGCCGATGGCATAGTCAATCGGTTACGCGCTGGAAAGAAAATGTCTCTGCGCCTCTCCCCCGTTGGCTACTTGCCAATTTGTTGATGAGGGGGGGGGGGGTCGACACATGCCGTCGGCAGCCCATTACAAATCCGGGAGAAATACACCTGAGAAACTCAACTCCATTAAAGCAGCTCTTTTTTGCTCGGATAATTGCAGAAAAGAAACATTTTTACACTACCTGAATAATTTTCAAAATTGAATGTGTTTCAAAAAATTATATAAGAGACGCATGTGACACAAGCATTAATCGGGATCCCTGTTGGTAAGTGGCTAACCAATTGAATTTTAGTTAAAATTATTAGTTAAAATTTTTGGCTATAGTTCCGGACCGATCTTTCTCTCTCTCACTCTCTCTCGCTCCCACTCTCGCTCTCTCTCTCTCGCTCTCTCGCTCTCTCTCCCTCTCGCTCTCTCTCTCTCTCTCTCTCTCTCTCTCTCTCTCTCTTTCTCCCTACCTCTCCGGAGTACTCCTACTCCCGTTTCCCCACCCTACCCTTTCGATCCACAGCCCCGAACTTACCGGCCCCTTTTACCTGTTCCACTGCTCGTGCTCATCTACACGTGCTCCTCTTCCCTTCCTCTTCCTCACATATCGTCAAGTATTAGCCATGTCCGGAGGATATCTCAAAAGGGGAAGGGTCTTAGGCCACGTATGAGACGTCATTAGGTGCGTAACGGCTCTGGGATGAGTGCACGCATTTCAAATGTTGCAAATTATGCTATCTGCGACATTAAAATTAAGTTTTTGTTCAGAAATCTGCCGCTCTGTTTGTTAGGAAAAATTAGCATACTCCGGAAGTGGCGGTTATACATGGGTCGACGCTTGCATGCGCCGCATAAGCGTGGCTGGCCACGCTCTTCCGGAGCGTGGAGGACCACGCTTATGCGGCGCTTTATGCGCGCTTTTTTCGCGCGCGCGATTTAACTCCAGATGCAAATCAAAAATTTAAAGGACATATATTTATGATTTCGATTTGCAAAAATGAATTGTCGATACATAACTATCAGGGTCATCTTTAAATTTTGATAAATAAACAAGATAGATCGTGTTTCAACTTCTTGTTAGTTAAATTCTCGAAAACGGATCGATTTTTGCTTTCATGTCCCTTGGAAAACTTTTATTTTGCATTTTTAGAAACTTTGCATAAGCGTTTCCGGAGCGTGGCGGGCCACGCTCATTTCGGCGTGGTTTATTAAGAGGCACGCGCGCCAGCGTGGCTCTCCACGCTCCGGAAGAGCGTGGCCGGTCACGCTTATGCGGCGCATGCAAGCGTCGACCCATGTATAGTGGCGGTTGTCTATATATAATGCGAGAGAGGGGTGTTTTTTATTTTTTCAATGCAGAGAATTCGAGAGACGTATGCAGAGTGAAGAATATTATGGGGTTGGACGGGGCCAGGGTTGAAAAGTCGCGAAGCGGCTTTTCAACCCTGGTAAAGGAGTAAAAATCAAAACAAACTATGCAAAACCGAGAACGTCGCTGTAAGGGTATCAAAACTTAGCTAAATTGCTTTTGGTGTAATTTTTTTACTCTCATTTTATATCCTGGTATGAATAGAAAACTGAATACTGCCTTTGCCATACCTACCTGCATCTTCGCAAAAACAATGTTTCGCCCACTTGCAGGGCAGCGCGATTCACTTCCGCAACAATTTAGGTTCCGCAACACTTCCGCAACGATCGCATGTAATCAGAAAGCCTAATAGCACACAAAAATGAGCCATAACTGCATGGGCCGATTGGCCATCTCCATGAAGTTTTTTTATGAGGAATTTATGAAACTATGAAATTTAATGGAATCTTAAAGAGCCAAAATATACGTCAGACAACTTCAAATATACCTTTTAATCTAAAAATAAAAAAAATTGCAAATTAAAGGATAATGAAATCGTTTGAAGCGTGCGCTAACGTATAATTCAAATATTGAAAAAAACGTGCATCAATAAAATGTAATGCCATTAGGATTCAAAAAATCAGTAATTTTGCGATGACTATATCGACGGTCTGCTGCATGGACTGGCCGAGTACTCGTTTATCCACGACATTTGTTTGAAGAGAAATTGGACACTTCCGTTGGCCAATTACCTTGATGATTTGTCCAAGGTTGAATAAAGGGGTATTTAACGTAGAGTATCAGTCAATTATTTAAGTAAATTGCTGCATTTTTCCGGTGTTTTAAGTAGTTTTTGATTGCTGGAAGGTTATAAAAAATCTTTAAATTTTGAAAATTCCAGATTTTTTTACCTTTTTGGTCATTTTTCATACAATTTTATCTTTTTTTCTATCTATGACTGCAGAAAATGGTTTATATTTTGCTAAAAAGCCCCCCATTAACAGTCAAGAATCGTGCCATATTCTGTGAGTTTCGTGATAAAATGGAAAAATCTCTAAAATATCGAGATGTCCTAGGTGCTGGTAATTATTTAGTAATATTCGTCAGTTAATGCCTAAAAACTTGAAACATATCTTATCGGACCGCAGGGTCTTGTCTTTGAAATAAACTATTCAAGGTATCTAAAATACTTTGCTTCCGACAGCCCGAGGGACTGTATTGGACACGCTATTTTGGCGAATTGCGTCACATCACTTACCTGAACCTATAAAACATGATAAACATCTTGATGCAAACGCTTGATGAAGTATTGTTACCTATTTCTTTTGGAAGAGATAAAATAAGCTGCCAATTGCTAATTCACTCACATATTTATCTGGGGTTATAGGCAATTTTTATTACAACCTACGATAAACGAGTAAGCACGTGGTGGTTGGAGTTAGTTAACACCCAAAAATTTTGGAACACATATTCTTAAAAGGCCTAGAAATTTTTCTGCAACACATTTATTTTTCGTTTTTTTTTCTGATTTCCTTTCCTTTCTTACCTTTTCGATTATCATTTTTTAGCAAGTCCCTAGATTTCAAGCGGGATTCTCGTGGTATCCTTTAAATGCCCTGCGGGAATTTAGCGTGTAGCCACTCGAGAACAATCCCGGGGACGGACAGTGTGTTCTATTGTACGTGCTACCAAAGGGACGAGGGGATGAGGACATTTTGAAGAGTTGCTCCCTCCCAAAAGACTGTCAGTCAGCCGACCTGATTTTCGAGCCGGACCCCTCGGCCTGAGCCACACCTCATGCTCCAAACGCGGATTACAGGATTTGTGTCCCCCTACAGCAGGGTTGGAAAGGTCATTTGGAACGCACCGGAAACAGTCAACTAGTCTATCGTTTCGTTGCCCGAAGCTGTATTATCGCTAGGAACGTTTCTTGGTGTATAAATAATGTACAAAAAGTTATTCACGGCCTTCAGAATGCAATGAGGAAGCTTCGGACAAAAAAGCAAAAAATAAAAATCGTGAGCGGGTTCGAACCCTCGGTAGATTCCCCAGACGCTGACTACTACACCACTAGGCCACTGGACCACGGTGACGGGGTTGCCGGGAGGGCCTATGAAGCCATGCCAGAAAAATTTAAATCGTTGTAACTTTTTTATTTAAAGGCGTTGGCAGCTAAAAGTTACATCAATCGATTCGTCTCGTCGAGATCTACAAGATGTACATACCCACATATCTAGGTCCGATGTCCGCCCGAAACCATTCCCTAGTAAAGGAAACAGAAAGCGAGAAACAACAAAAACAAAAGGTCGCACTACTTAATTAAATTACTGTAAAAACCTTACTGTAATTAAGTAAAAAGAGATAACTTAAATGGTGCTTTCTCATTATGGAGGGCTAAGCTTTTTAAAGTCTAGAAATGCGTAGTAACTTAATGGCGAGTGCTTTAATCTTTTTTTTAAGTAATTCCAGATCACGAAAATCAGTGTTTCTCCCTTTTTGATTAGACGCTACAGGCAAGTCCTTTCGATATTGGTTGATTGCGACCAGTGAAAGAGTAAAAATCAGCCCGGAATTTCGTCCTGTAAAAAAAATGATTTACAAATATTCGTGATGGGTGAGCACTGGAAAAATTCAATCGGGCCTGTTTGAGCTTTGAAAATTCTTGCTAGAGTCAAAAACCCCCCGGATTTCTGAAACACCCCCCCCCCCTCCCCCGTAAATTAGCCTTCTACCTTCTACCCGTTAGAAGTGTATTGCAAGGTGAAATGCTCCGTTTGAGGTCAGGCCTTCGTTAAAGGGCACGTTCAGGGACTTTTTTTTGGAAAAAAGCAAAGGTTTTTGCCGCGGCCGAGGGTCGAACCCGCGCCCCGCGCTCGGGAGGCGCGGATGGATACCAGTCAACCACAGATACAAGCTGGCGAGGGGGCTAGAGGCGCCCCACGCCGCAGAAGGAGGGGAATGGTCTGTCACAGCACGGGCAGGCCGTGCGCGCGGTCCCCACGTCCATAGGGTGTACACGTTGGGACGAGTACACCGCCCCTCCTTGAACGTGCGCTTTAAGGAACAGGCACCACGCATTCGACTATAAGGGGTGCCCGAATAAAAAAACACCGCTTGTAACTCGAGGAATAAGTATCGGCTCGGAGTGATGGTCACACCATTCAAAAGCCCTAAACGGCCAGTTTGCAACAATCTTTAAAAATAACTTTTTATTTAAACGCGCCATTTTACAAGCCATTTTGTAGAATTTTGCGGTTTGTCGGGGTGGCATACGAGCTAATTCCTGAAGTTCGTGAAACAAAATGACCCGAATTTGCCGTTAATAGCATGCAGTGCAGTGTAACTATCATTTCGATCCGATACTTCTGCGCCGAGTTACAGGGGTTTTTGTAATTAGGCACCATGTACTCTTCCTGTGGCATCGCAATTTTAAAATACTACTTACCAACCTGTCACACTACCTTTAATGCCAACCCCCAGGCTAGGGTACATCAGCAAGTCCCGTTCCCCAAGATGTGCCCTAAAAGCCCTTCGTGAAAACCAGCTTTGAGGTGGGTGTTTTTGCATCGCATAGCCTGGAGGCACATCCGTGAAAGAGCACAGACTGGGCTACGGTGTCTCTTTTCCGCGAGGGTGTTTGCGTGGAACTTGGTGCACTTTCTAGCCGGATGAGAGGGCAGGCGAGAGAGAGACAGACAGACAGACACAAGAGAGAGGGAGAGAGAGAGACAGACAAACCGACTGACAGACATACAGGCAGACAGGTAGACAAAGGAAATCCCTTCGCCCCTCCGAGGTACGGAAGATGGATGTTTCATAAAATGCACGTTCCCTCGGACTGTATTTACCTTAAAATGCATAGCGATCCCTCCTACACCAAAAAGTACGACAACTTCGTATGGGAATTAATTGGGCCGGGTTAAAAATCCGCTTCGCGGCTTTTCGACCCGGTTAGCGCCGTTTCATTCGTTCATTGGTATGAGCGTGCATTGTCGCTAAACGGAAGCACAAATCGATGCCAGTTGGCAAAACATTTTGTTGCTGAGCGGGTCAAACAGTTAAAGAAAGTTATTCAATAGATAAAGTTCTTTTTTTCTATTTCTAATCATTTTTATACCTTGAATTTCTCAAAGATTTAGCGGGGATTGTTAGATTTGCTTATTCAATGGGCCAGATCACGTATTTAGCTTGGCATTGATAGTTGCGTTGAGGGTTGGGGGTTCGGATCCGCGAGAAATTTATCTTTTTGCTTTTTGGTCGTTCAGCAACAAAACATATTTCTAGACTTTCCGTGTGCGCGATTTAGGCCTGGCCTTCGCTCAGGCAAGCAAAGGTGCTTGGCCCAGGATCTCGCGACGCAGGCCAAAGATGGGTCCTTGACCCAGGCTCTAGCGCCGCAGGCCCAAGAAAAGGTCCCTGAAACACGCTCTCGCGCCATGGTTCCTGGACGGGGCCCAGTGGAAAAGGGGCCGCGAAGCGGTCTTTTTCCACTGGGTATTGCATATTTTCCGATTTTTGTTGTCTCATTAAATCGGCTAGATGACTATCGGCATCCGTTGAAATTTTGTTAGGTTTTTAGCATCCTTGAACCCGATAGCGGTCTATAGCAGTTATGCTTTAATCTAAGGTATCGATTTCGTAGCTTTTATAGTTTATAGATGTTCACTTACCTGTTGAAAATATTTAATAATATTCACCTTGGTTTTTAAAAGTGAAGAACCTGACCAGATTCGATCCTTGCAAGTTGATGAAACATCCTACTGTTACGCGGCTCATGCAGTTAAAGAAAGTTTTAAGATAGCTGAAGTACATTTCTAATGATTTTTACTCCATAAATTTCCCAAAGGTTTATTGGGAATTACTATTTTTTTTATTAAATCGACCTTCTTAGCTTTGATTTTCGATATTTTATTACGGTCAAGGCTGACCAATTGTGGTCGAACGGAACCTGAAAGTCGATGCAAAATGACAAAACACATTTTTTTTGCAAAAGCAATCTCCTTGTCAAAATCATAGAAAGGATGTATTTTTGCGCATAAATTTCACTTTTGATAAATTAATATTATATTGTCTTATTAAATGCGCTACGCGCTTGTTTGGCGGCTATTTGTGCTTGTTGTGCGATTTGTGGGCGCACTGGCCGTTGGTGCGGAACTCTTCGTACTTTCCCTCCCCGGGAGGGCTGATTTCTGGCATCAAAGTCCTCGAAAGGACATCGACAGCAATTATTTGATGTCGAACTAATACGTGACGATCTAGGAGGAAGAGGAAGGAAATAGGAGCACGTGTAGATGAGCACGAGCCGTGGAACAGCTTAAAGGGACCGGTAAGTTCGGGCTGTGGATCGGAAGGGTAGGGTGGGGAAACGGAAGTAGTTTTAGGCTACCGCACCCGGCAGAAAGACGAGAGAGAGAGAGAGAGAGAGAGAGAGAGAGAGAGCGAGAGAGAGAGAGATTTGTTCTGTTGCAAAACGTGAAAAATTTGTTGTATTGACGGAAATACCTGGAGGTGGGCGGACATCTGCCCTAAAAGACACCTGTCCTAAAAGACACCTGCCCTAAAAGACACCTGCCCTAAAAGTCACCTGTCCTAAAGGACAGCTGTCCTAAAAGTCACCTGTCCTAAAAGTCGTCTGTCCGAAAAGTCACCTGTCCTAAAAGTCGTCTGTCCTAAAAGTCACCTGTCCTAAAAGTCGTCTGTCCTAAAAATCACCTGTCCTAAAAATCACCTGTCCTAAAATTTTTTTATACCATATTGCACCAAAATTTGTCATATCTTTCGTTCAGGACATTTCATCTGTCCTAAAATTCATCTATCCTTTAACATTTTCGTTCCAAAGCACATAATTGGGTGCAATACGGTATAAAAAAATTTTTAGGACAGGTGATTTTTAGGACAGACGGCTTTTAGGACAGCCGACTTTTAGGGCAGGTGTCTTTTAGAACAGGCGACTTTTAGGGTAGGTGTCTTTTAGGATAGGTGTCTTTTAGGATAGGTGTCTTTTAGGGCAGGTGTCTTTTAGGGCAGGTGTCTTTTAGGGCAGGTGTCTTTTAGGGCAGGTGTCTTTTAGGGCAGGTGTCTTTTAGGGCAGGTGTCCGGCAATCTACCTGGATTAACCTCAGCAAAAGCAATCCCTGTCAGTTTATAGCGTAAGCAATTTAATTCCAACCAGCCTCCAAAAGATGGGTTTCACCGACGAGCAAAGTTCAATTCTATGAGAAAGCTTTAATATACGCAATCACCGTTTGTGCAAATATAAATTAGGATTTACTTCGGACGAGGTTCCTTCACGGAGCCACCGATCACCAGCAATATGCCAGAAAAAAATGTTTCAAATAAAATTTGTCTAAATCTCGCTCCGTCATTCCTTATTCGAAGATTTGTCCATTATTCCAAATTTCTATGCCACGAATTTCCGCTTTTTTTGAAAGACGTACCAAAAAAGGGGAGTTTGGTAAGCTCTTATTTGCCGGCGGATTTATCTAGCACATCGGCACGCACGCCTTGATGATGAATACTCTTAGAATAATCGACCTAGACAGGACAGTGTACAAAAAAATGTTTCAAAGTCCTAGAAACTCAATTTTCGAGCGCGGAAGGCTAATGCAGTGTGCAGTCCCGACAGTTTTTCTAGAAATTTTATGTTATACCAATTTTTTAGCTCTCGACGATAAAGGCATCACACACGAGATTTGAAAATAAGGTCAATTCTATGGCTTTCATGGACGCTGGCTCTTACGAATTGCAATTAAACGAGCGGGCCCGATTGTGATTACTTTGAAACATATTAATTGATCGATTTTTAAACCCCCAGAGTAGGGATAATAACATTTATTATGGCGAATAATAAAGTTTTTTCTAGCCACCTCGGAAGTATGTTGCAAGCATTGCGCCAAAATCGGCAAATTCGGCATCTTTTTGCGATGAAACATCTGTTCGAAACGGCTCTTTTCTGTAAGCGTATGAAGGTAGAGAGAGCGAGAGAGACAGCCAGATAGATAGAGAGAGAGAGGCAGAGAGAGAGAGACAAAGAGAAAGGGATAGAAACAGAGAGAGATCGTATTTTCCACTTTCTTTAATCCAAAATTTCCTGTTTTTCACCAGCAATCCGGATATCTTCTACTGATGCCTATGTTGTGCTTCGATTCCATAAATTCTTAGTCATTTCTGCAGGTCTTTTCCCTAATAAAGTTTCTTTGTCGCATCAACTCAGTTCGGGCATATGGCGCACCCCGAAATGTGGTTTTCATAAAAAAACAAATTCAGTTTTCACAGTCCCTCAGGGCGTGGGAGAGAGGGAGAGAGAGAAAAAAGAGAGCGAGAGCGAGGGAGAGAGAGAGAGAGAGAGAGAGAGAGAGAGAGAAAGAGTAAGAGAAAGAGAAACGGGTACGCTAGAGCTAGAGCTAGAACAACATTGAAACAGGATCGGCTGGGGTGCGCGGGTGGCTTTTGCGCCATCCCAGACATAACAAGGGTAGGTCATAGAACGTAGTCTGTCAAGGATATCTTGCAGGTTAGAGAGCAAGAGAGGAGCGAGAAAAAGAGCTTTTTACATAATAGTAGTGGAAAATTGCTAATTTTTGCAAAAAATCGATGTTGCAACGAATTAACGATGGTAGTGGTGTGGTGAAAGGTCGATATCCACAGGTGATGGTTCTGGAATGGTGTATTGGCTCGCGCGATAAGGTAACTACTGTTTAAAACATTGTTTTAACACGTGAGAAAGCAAAAATAAACAAATTTTTACGAGTTTTTGGATGTGCAAGCGAATAACAGAAGATCAAAAATCAAGAACGTTTTGCAAATTTTATTATAGTCGCCTTTTAATCAAAACCACCAAAAAACACTATGCAAACGTTGTTACGATGTCGATATCGGCAGGAAGGTAAATTGAGGAGGAAAATTAAAATAGACCATCATATTTTCGAAGAACATATTATCGAAAATATTTTTCTGACATACTTTTTTGAATAGCGGCTTCTAAAATCAAATTTTTGAAAGCTAGATCTTTAAAAAACTTGCTTTCAAATTTTTTAAGTTTAGCTACCTTTTTCGAAATCATGGTTTTTTTGCAAAAATCGTTTTCGAGAATACGTCTTTCGGCAAATGACTTTGTAAAAATTGGTTTTCCAAAAATTCATTTTCGGAAATGGGTTTCTCGAAATGTCGATCTCGAAAAATGGATCTGGTACGATAAAAAAAATGTTTTACCGTTATCAATCACAAGACTCAACATTTCCGTGTGATATATGGCACCCGGCTTCCAGCACCAACCCAATCTCCCGTTTCAAAATTTATTCCTATTTCCCCCAGTACCGTACCCCTATCGAAGCGCCCCTTTCTGGCTATTTTTATCGGATTTTCGGACTGAAATATGAGCACCGCCAATAGCCGCGGGCCGATAGATCACTTGGACGTTATTGGGTGTCTCAGGCTTGTTTTTTGGGCTGCAAAAGCAAATCCAGTTTTCCCGACGGTTTTCTGGTACACGGCAGTTGACACATTGGAACAGGACGAGCGCCGCTGTCGGCCGCTCTGCAGCAAAAACAGATCAGCAAAACCCAGCTTTTTTTTGAAAACTGTTTCAGAAAAAGACCAACAACCGAAAAAGGATACACTTTAATAAGTAGACGCTAGGTCCTTTCAAAAAAGAATTTCGAAAAGGGTAAGACATTACTTTACTTCCCCAGCCGGAAGTTCCAAAAAGTTATTTTTTGCCATAACTTTTTTATTTTACAGTAATTTGAGCTGCAATTGTCGCTTTTCATGTATTTTTTAACGCTCAGCCGAAATCCCGACAAAACAAATGATGAAAAATTTGGGGGTCCTCGGCCGCGAGGAGGGGGCAAAGCAAAATCTAGCCTTTAAAAGTTTAAAAATGAACACAAGGTATGAAAAAGTTTATAGGTGCTGGATACACCAACCAGTTGCTCTAGCGCTACGCTCTGTTTCTCCGTATCTCTCTCTCTCTCGCTCTCTATCTCTGTCTCTCTCTATCTCTTATCCTCTCTCTGTCTCTCTCTTTCTCTCTCTCTCTTTTGCTCCTCTCTCTCTTTCTCTCTCTTGTTGTCTGGAGAAAAACCCCTAAAAAATCGATCTGGTTTACAGTGCAGGAAATGTTTCAGAAAGGTAGATGTTATAAACAGGGAAGATGTCCCTTAATCGGCAGCATTGGGACGGACTACTTTATTCTTATTTATTTTTCTTGCTTATTATTACCACTACAAATGCCATCCGAATAATTTGCGTTCCGGGAATTCCGGGAATTTTCGATTTTTAGTACTTGTCTGTGGTGGAAGCGTTCTGATTTTTGAGTGTAAGTATCTGCAGGGTGTAGCTATAAGGACAGAAATGTTCAGTTTATTTTCTTATTGGAAAAAATGGATTGGAAAAATTTGATATTCTACTTTCAGTATCCGTAAAACCTACAGCGGCCAAATTCTTTGTTTTTGCAGGCATAGTTGAGCCGTTCTTCAGCAAAAAATATTGTCCTGGTGCTTGGAAGAACAAAACATGTTTCAGAAAGATTCATATCAAGAGTTGGTTGAACATTAATAATTCGGATGTGCGCGGTAAATGAAAATTTTCCAATAGCTTGCTGGGGATAACGTAAAACCCGTCATTACCATCCCTAGATACTTCAAAGGTAGGTAATTCTCTTCTCTCTCTCCCCCTCTCTCTCACTCCCTCTCCCTCTCTCTCTGACTCGCTCTCCATATCTCCCTGACTCGTTCTCCCTTTCTCTCTCTCGCTCCAAGCCAGACGGAAAGTACTGAGAGTTCGGGTGGAGGATAGTGCAACTGGAAATACGGCAACCGTCACAACAAGGTTCCAAAGAAACACCTAATTTATTTTGTAAGGAAATATCCTGCCACAAAACAAAATGTTTTAAGGTTCCGGCCAGAGGGATTCGGAGTTTTTATGGAATAATGTTGTAATGTTCACCCAATTGCTGTCTTTTCTTTCAATCGGTCACTATTATTTTAAAAGAGCGAGGCCAGACAATTGATCCACAACAAATCTGCATTGAACGCCGGTTTGCTTTATGCGTTGAAACAAGCTATCTCTCTGATTTTCAGGTTTCCAAGTTTTGTTTTTGAACTGCACTTGAAAATTTGAAGTTCAAACTGCTGGGTCGTCGAAAATGAAATTCTGAAATGTCAACATTGCTAATTTCGACATTATGCTGCGTCCACCCGAAGTGCGCCTGACAAATCAGCGCTGGTTTGACGGATGAATGGATTAATCCTTCTGAGAAAAACGCGTAGCAATGTTACTAACGAAACATCTCATTTTGAACTGCAATATTCTCGTATCTTGATAGCGTTACTCTTCCCTCGCACTCTCTCTCTCCCTCTCTCTCTCTCTCTCTCTCTCTCTCTCTCTCACTCTCTCCGGGGTACGGTAGTTACTTCCGTTTCCATACCGTACCTCCCTTCCGCGAACTTTTCGTCCCCCTTGAAGTCGTTCTCATTCTTGCCCTATTTCAACCTTTTTCAACTCCTCACACGTATTACCTCGCAACTGCCTGCAATTTATGGGTGGTGCACTTACAACAAAATGTGTTGGTTTGGACGCATCTCTAGAAAAATACATAAAAAAACGAAAAAAACAAAAATTATAAAATTATAAAAATGATAACTTATTATTGTTATAAAGAGATGATTTGATTTTCATTATGCATTACTGATTGTCGATAAAGAGTATCCGGCTTTTTTTAAAAGAATGTGTGTCACTAAAAAAGCTAGAGGGGCAAGCTAACCTCGGCTCGATAGAAAATCATGCAGAATAAAATGATTTATGTAAAAAGTGGTTTTGAGGGGCGTTCATTTCATGTTGCGCAAAAATAAAGAGAAAGCCTAAAAACCACAGCAATGAAACATGAATAAAATAAAACATGAATATGAGCAATAGTGCAAACTGGCCGTTTCAAGGGCTTTCGATCGGTGTAAAAAGCATTCCGATCCGATACATCCGCGTTGAGTTACAGGGGGCGTTTTTTATTAGGGCACTCTACACTTGAGTTTGCAAATTTGCATGAACGCTGTAGTTTTTCGATTCTAAGCGCTGGACATATAAACTGACCTGCGGTTGTTGAACTTTGGATCCCCCGGAGAGGGTCGTAAAATTCGATGCAACCCCGGATGACACCACAGATCAAGCAGGGAGAGAGAGAGAGAGAGAGAGAGAGAGAGAGAGAGAGAGAGAGGAGAGGGCTACGTGAAAATAGGGAAGCTCCGCCCTTAATGCCCCCGGGGGATGTTCACGATTTGACAGCCCCTCCGCCCCGCGCCTAGCCTTGTACTTCGCACCGTAACCCTGGGGCGCGCTGTAAAAGGAATCTACCATAAAACTAGTTCCTCCTTTTCAATGAATATTTTTATATGTCGCAGAATAGGATTATACACCTTATTATATTTCAACGAAAGTTGTAATCAAATTTTATGTGCGCAACAAACTTGATTTTATTTGCCACGCAAAAAAATGTTTCAGGAAAATTGGTTGTGAATAGGTTTCCGCGCTCCATATTAATTTTAGACTGCCATCCGGTTTGCCCGCTTTGTTATCGTGACGTCGAAATTTCTTAATATCGAAATTAAGAATGTTGAGGTTGTGAGAGATTTTTTCATCTCGAACATTTCGCGAATTGAAATTGCAGCGCCTTAAAATATCGTGAAAATGGATTTCGAGAATCAATCTCAAACAAAATAAAAAAGGATTTATAGCAAACGTGTTCATGAAGCATATTGAATTTTGGAGCTTGTAGATTACTTGTTATCATAATTTCCTGATTTAACAGCCCTTGAACGCTATGAGTAAGATTCAGAACTTTCGCAAAAAAAAACAATGTTTAGAAAAATTACAAACCCCTGTTGCCGTCCAGGGCATTAATTCAGCTTCTCTTTGAACCTTATAAAATTTTTTAGCTCTTGCTCCTTAAATAATCAACATTTTCCCTGAATAGTTGGCCACGCTAAAATGCTGAGCCTCCAAAGCCTTCAAAATAATAATAATAATAAATAATAATACGCTGGAGGCCCTCGAAGTCGAACAGCTGGGCCCGGCATTTTCACCATTAAAACCTACCAGAGTTGAAAAGCCGCTTCGCGACTTTTCAACCCTGGCCCCGTCCAACCCTATGATATCCCTCGCTTTGCATAATCCTTCCGCACTGTTATGTCAAAAAATGAAAATCGAGTCCGCTCCCCAATTATATAGGCTACTCCCACTTCCGGCATATGCTAATTTTTTCCTAACAAAGTGGATGTCCGATTTTTAAGGAAAAACTTAATTTTAATGTCGAAAACAATCAATTTTGCAAAGTCTGATTTGCGTGCAGTCATCTACACGCCATTACGCGTCTAATGACGTATCATACGTCCCTTTCATCCCTGCCCCTCTTGAGATATCCTCCGGACAGACAGACGGAAGTTGCATGCAAAGTGTCATACACACACACACACACACAGACACTATTTTTTTTATATATAGTAGGATGTTTGATCTGTAGACTAAAAAATGTTTCGGCAAAATTGATGGTATATAGCTTTCTGGAATACATATTTGTTCTATGCTTTCTCGTATTTACCTAGCGTTTTAAAGGAGCGCACAAAGCAGGGCTATGGATTTATCACCGTTTTATTGACTTTGATTAGCGATGAATTAGAGATAATTACAGATTAGAAGTCATAGCATCATGTAGTAAAGCCATAGCCAAAATTCACTGTCCTGCCTTGTCGGTCCCTTTAAGCGGTATCTTTCTGCCCTTAGGCCCAAAAATACCCCCAAAAATCTCGAAAATCAATTTTGACGTCTAATTTAGTATTGTTAAACTGCATTTTTTAAGTAAAGATTTTGATTCCGATTAAAGCATTTTCTCAATTTGCCTAACAATTGCCGTGTTCAAACTAAATGGTGTTAAGCTAATAAAATAATTTAACCGGTAAAACCATCGTTACTATCGTTATTATCGAGCTTTTCTCATATTGATGTTTCATGGTTAATCTTGCTTCCTTTTTGCGCTTCAATTTTTAATTCCTTGAGTTTAGTGGCCATGCAAACCAAAACAAGTTCGAGCAGATTTGTTCGAATTTTTCAGCTACGGAGCCCGTCGAAAACAGGTAGAAATACAAATTCACGAGGACGAGTAAATTATTTAAATTAGATTTGCCTTTGTTTTCACTTTTTCACTCATGCATTCATTTTAATAAATTTGATTTTGAATTTATGATCAAAAACGAGGGGAAAATGTCTCCTAGGTTAAATTCATCAGTTGATTGAAACGAATTCTGGAGGAGCCGAGCAACTGTTCCGGCAGATATTTTCCTTCAGCACTTTTTGAACCAAATTTTTTCCGGTAGCTTGTTTGGTTTGAGTTTAGCTTTAAGCAAATTTTGAGTTCATCAGTTTGTTAGTTCCATTTAAAACACGATCCTACACCCAAAATTCTTTTTGTTTTATTTTGACGGTTTTGTAGTTTATTTTTTTCTGAGAAGACGTGAAATTAATAAACTTTCAACTTTCTTCGCTTTGGGCTAATTCTTCGCTTCTTCGGTGCTCTAGTCAAACTATTGTCAAACCCAAATCCGCGGTGCCTTAAAATTTTGCGAAACATAATTTTTACGGTCGGGTTTTTTGTGGCTATGGATCTCCAAATTCTCCAAATTAGCATAATCCATAGGTCCGGTGCCTTGAACGTTTCTTTAAAAACCCGGATTAGATAGTTACTACCCCAATTAAGTGAGGTAATTTTTTGGTAAAAGAAACAGAGCGAATCGCAAGAACCTTCTATTGCAAAAACTAAATTTCAAAGGACCTTAAACATTTTTTAAACATTTTTTCTATACGTATTTTTTTATTTGAAGAATTGACTCTTTCCAAATGACCACCAATAAAGTAGATATAACTAAGAATTTACAAAACATAAGGCGACGGTCGCTTTAGATGACATTTTTATACCTATTTTGCAATCACTATTTTTGTAGAAAAGGACGCCGAAGCGGCGAGTTCTACGACTGAGAAGCCATCGAGCACGAGCTCAGTCCCTTCCTCCACAATTCCTGAAAAATCTTCGCCTACTACTAAACGACGATTCCGGCATGACGTCGCTGTACTTCGAGCGCTGGCCATAATTGCCGTGCTGGGCTACCATTTTGCTCCCAAATACTTCCCGCTTGGATTTTATGGGGTGGACTTGTGAGTTATATTTTGCCCTTGATACCGTAGGACTCCGGATAATGTTTGCGATGATTCAAATGTTAATACATACAGTCTGTCCCAAAAAAACATCCTCTCTAACTCGACGCAGAAGTTGCGGATCGGAATGATAGTTATACCATTCGAAAGCCCTTCAAACGATGAATTTGCAACATGATTAAAACCATGTTTTTATTTAAAGCCGGCAGTTTATATCAAATTTTGTTAATTATATATATAGCCGATTAAGCAACGTCCTCTGCATCTAATTAACGGCTACTGCCGGTCATTTTGTATGGAGAAATTGAAACAAATTAGCTCGTATGCAACCTCGAAAAGCGTTAATTTTTACAAAGTGGCTTGTAAAATAGTGGATTTAAATAAAAACATGGTTTTCAAGATTGTTGGAAACTGGCCGTATCAAGGGCTTTCGAATCGTGTAACTATCATTCCGATGCGATACTTCTGCGTCGAGTTAGAGGAGCGCGCTGCGTATATCATTATTAATGGCAGAACGATAGCACCCAACAGCTTCCGTGAAACATTTCACTCGATATTGCAAAACTTAAAAATGCAAAACCATTTTGGCAATCGCTTTACTCTTTTGGCTGCTGCTTTAGTATGCGCATTAGAGCTTGCTCGCAAAGTCTAGAAATGGAAATTCAAACAAAATCCAGAATTCTGAACGGCATCTAATTATGACCGATAAAAAGTATTTTTTAAATTGCAAGAGCAAAATATTCAAAATTTTATTGCTAAAAACTGTTGTTGATATTGGAAAATTTATGCGAAATTAACTAGAAATCAATGCTTTTATTAAAAAGTTAGTAGATTAAAAAGTTTTCTGATATTTAGTAGAAAAGCTCAACGCCTGATTTTTAAAAGAAGATGTTTCAACTTATGAGCAGCCACAAAACCTTTAAGTTAGTATAATTGTTCGTAGACAAGGTTTTCAACTGACCGAGAATCGGCCATTGATATTCGCAAAATTCGTTTGAATTTAATAAAAATAAAGAGTTTAATAAAAATTTGTAACATTTTTACGCTTAAGGATAGTAAAAATAAGCTTAGACATACTTCTTCTATTTATATTAGAAGATCGGCTCCTAGGAAAAAATTTACTCCCCTCCCCCCCGATAATGCAAAAGCACCCCCAAATTACATTCTTTCAGATTCTTCGTGATCTCCGGGTATTTAATCATGGGTATTCTGGCGAGTGACCGGTCGCCATACTACATGAAGATTTACAATTTTTACTACAAACGTTTGCGGCGTATCTGCCCGCTATATTATTTTGTGTTGTTGGCGATTGGTAAGTGGATGTAAATACCGTTAAAAATTTAGAGCTATTTATATAAATTAAATATTAACAATATTTTATTGTTTAAAAAGAATTTTCGAATTACCGCTTGAATTTAAAGCTACGATACCTTAACAATTCTATAATTCCAGGCTTTTCCTCAATCTTCATCTATTCGGCCGGGTGGTTGACCAGATTTCTCGGCCATTTCCGGCAAGCATTGATGATGTATCTAAACGTGGATTTGTTGTTCAGCGATGGTGACTATTTTGCGGAGGTATGTTTCGAAAAAGTGCTTAACTCAGCGGGATTCAAGCCAAGTAATCCTCTTCCGTAAACAAGGTAAAAAATTTTTGGAGAAATTCGGCGAACTAAGGGTAAGCCATCTTAATAGGCTTCACGATTATTGTATTTTGTAGTCTAAAGCTTTGTAGGTGAAATTTTTTCGAAAATTTTATTATTTTTAGTTTATTTTTGAAAAGCGTTAATACAGAGTGTCCCAATAATAACTCTAACTCGACGTGGAAGTATCGGATCGTAATGATAGGTGCACCATTCGATAGCCCTTGAGACGGCCAGTTTGCAACAATCTTCAAAGCCATGTTTTTATTGAAACGCACCATTTTAAAAACCATTTTGTAACATTTTCCGGTTTTTTTAGGCCGCATACGAATGATTTTGCCTTAATTTATTCAGGCAAAATGACCGGAAGTCGCGGTTATTTAAAAGCTGGCGCTGTTCCGTAATGTTTGGAAATGCGTTGCAAAATGGCACGTTTAAAAAACCTGGTTATGAAGATTGTTGCAAACTGGCCGTTTCAAGGGATTTCGAATGGTGTAATTATCATTCCGATCCGATACTTCTGCGTCGAGTTCGCGGGGATGTTTTTTATTCGGGCACCCTGCACAACGAAAATTTCAAAGTGAAGATTCAGACGTTTTTGGTGTAAGATGGAACTGTTGCCTTAAATTTGCATTCATTTCCCATTTTCGAAATATTTATAATATTGAAAACATTTAATTCTAACGGCATGAACTCGACCACGGGAATGGGGATCGAAGCATCTGGACGTCATTATAGCTGGCTATTTGGAATCAGGGCCAATATCCTATGAAACATAATTTTTCGAGACATCTATTTTGAAAGTGGGTGTAGAATCGAATGACGAGTATGGCTTTAATAACTTAGCTACCTTCTAAAATGCAGAAAAATTGAGTTCAACCTGACTAAAAACGCCGTAGAATACAAATCAGAATTATCAGATCAATGAACTGGTAAGAGATTACAGAATTCAAAACCTGGGAAAACTACTGGGTGCCTCGAAACATTTTTTCGCTCGGGTCACCAATTAAAAAATTTAATGGCCAAACCGGTGATAATAAAAATAGTCTTACAAATTGCTAGCTCTCTAAAAATAGTGCAGTGGTGTATAGCCTTCGTCAACAACTTTAATATCAAGGATTTAAAGTTTCAACGTGCCTTTTATTATAAGCTGAAGGGTTAGGAGCAAAGGCGATTCAACGCAATCATGGCCGAAAAATTAGCACAACTACCAGAGTTCGCCAAACATATTTTCCGTTGTCGATTTTGAACAATATTTTGCTTTTTTAAAACTTTTTGATTTTTTGAGACAAAAACGCTATTAGAAATAGTTCTTTTTATGAAATTGGACATCATTAAAACATTTCCTTTTAATTTAAATCGCATTTCTCATTTATACAAAAATTTTGCGCCCCCCCCCCCCCCTCCCGATAATCCGAAAGAGTCCATTTTTTGTGCGACACCAACCCTGAGAAGATTTTTATTTAATGCGGCGTAATTGCTTAAATCAAAAATATCTAAGGAAAAATCGGGACAGCAATGCCCCCTAGAAAGTGATAAAAACGCCATGGATTTACGAAACACACCTTTTTTGCAGGCCACCGAAGCGATGCCATTTCTACATGCTTGGTCACTGGCCGTCGAGATGCAATTCTATTTGGTGGCCCCAGCCATCTATTTTATGGCCAGCGTACGGTGCTCAAGTTAGTTGCCTTAATGACATTGAGGCTTTTTCAAAACAAGGTATACGTTCTTTCCGTGAAACATGTATTTTCGGAGAGACGAAAAACTACAAAACATTCTAAATTTGGGTGAAACTACTAAAATTGTCTTGGAGATGCTCTGCAAAAATAAAGTAGAATTTTTCCGAATTTAGTTCAGGACCGGACTGTTAGCGGGGGATTTATGATCGGGGAAACCAAATATTTCCTAGTAATTCCCGTACTTTATACGTAAAATATTAACCAAATATAGACCATTTTTTAAAGCATCTACGCAGTTAGCACTCAAAAATTTAGATACGCAAAGTAAGTAGGTATAAAAATTTCGACAGTTTTCGGATCAATCAACAAATTAAAAACGCAATCCAGATTTAAAAAAAATAAAACTTTTGACAATCGTAAAACTTTAAAAATCTAGAATTAAAATAATGTAAATCCCTGCCGACAGTGAAAAATGTTTCTAGCAGTAAAGATGGCGAGTGGTGATGTGGTTTTTTAATGGGCTGTCTGCCGCCACTGCCACCTTTTAAATTAGATGTTTGCGCCACAGTTATTAATTGCAAAAAATCATTCGTCTGGATCTTAAACTTGATTTATCGGGATCACTGCGCCGATGCCTTTATGTCATTCTGTGTAGACGTAAAATAGCAAAATACAAGTTCAGCCAAGCGTGGCGATTTTGATGTTTCACCCAGAAAACTAGCAAGCATCAAATTTTATATTGGAATACTTGAATTGGAACTAAAACGTACTGGAACGGGATTTAATGAAACTTTAGCCGTCCGGGGATTAAATGTCGTAATCGGTCTCGCCCGCATTTAATTTTTGAGATTAATGACTATTTCCTCGGCCCTTCAAACCTGGAAAACGCTAAAATCATGACATTCAATTCAAAATACCGGCAGCCGGAATCCCGACAGCTAGAAACCCCTGAGTTTAAAATTTATCGGTAAAACGACCGGAAATATCACATTTTTGCTGTCGGGATTTTGGGTGCCGGGACTATAGCTAGAATTCCTCTAAGCCACGCCCCTTTTTCAGAACTGGGCCCACTGGGTCTCTACGCATTGGCCGTCCTGTTATTTTCATCCCTAATCTTCGACTATCTCGTCAATGCCGCCTATTCCTTCTACTTTCCCTTTTCGAGGCTTTGGCAATTTGCGGCCGGGATGTTGGCCTGTGCTTTGTCGAAAGGAGATGGCGAAGGTATCGTTTTACTCTTATGTTTGGATTTTAAAACAATCACAGTTTTATATGTTATTTGGTTCCCACGCTACCAACTGCCTATTAAAATGGATACTTGAATGTTAGCTCGGCGATCAATTAAAACACGTTTTTTCACACTCGGCAATTGAAATGTAGTTTGTGAACTGGATATTTTTGCTATGATTTTATTTAAATTGTTGCAGTTGATGACTTTCGATTCCGCTACCTCAAAATGATTTTCTTAAATTAATCGTTCATCACCCCTATTATTATCTCGTCTAATATTAGATTTCAGTTAAATAGAGTCTCGACAAAAACTAGAGTAGCTGAAAAATGATACAAATCAAAAGTGAAAACAGAAAAAATATAGACATTTCGCTTTTCTGGTACGCTTAATACGCACTATCGCTTTTCTGGAATTTTGCTTTTGACGATTCATTGAAACACAAAAATTGCAAATGTTGTTAATGATTTTAATTTAATAGAGTTAATAATTGTTAAATAATAGTAAGATCCGATGCTGAATTCCATTTCGCTCTAAATAAAATGCTAGCCATTAAATTAAATAATGTTTCACACTCAATTCAATTTAAGCAATATAAATTGGCGGTAGTTGGTAGTGAATTTGGTCGATGAACTGAATCCAAAATTTTGCTATTTTCCCCAGAATTTTTATGAAGATTGTAACTTATCGAATTGTTTAAGCTCCTAGTCCTCAGTCACTTTGAAAATTAGTGTTTCAGCTCGAATACAATAAAATAAATTACAAACAGAGATGATAATGTTTAATCAAAAATGTTATAAAATCAGCTTCGAGGTTTTAAGAAAATGGCCAAACCTTACTTAACCCCGCCAATTTTCGACACCTCCGCGATTTTGTCGGTGTTTTTGCTCGGCCATTCGATAGAGCATAAAAATATACTAAGGGTTTCAATTACAGCTCAAAAATAATGTTGTACAAAACAAGTTTGACAATATAAACTTTTAGGAACTTTCGGCTGGGAAAAGTAAAGTGGTAAAGTGAAGTGTTACCAAAAAATATGCGTAAAAATAATTTTCGTATTCACTTAAAATTAAAAAAATCATTAAATAATAAGGTTTCACCGTTGACTACCACCAGAAGTCTTCAAAAATAGCCATTATAAAGGCAATCGCAAAAAAAATATTTTAGACTCGAAAGCATCCACGAAAATCGAGCTGATCCCCGTGTTCACCGTACCCTTCCTATGTACCTTATTCCTGCCCTGGGGGCAGCTGATAGTTTTCGCAAAGGAGGCGAAAATTGTGGTGACGCTGGCAGCGGCTGCGTTTCTGGGGACCGCCTCTTATGGAAGGTGTGTTTCATAAAAATTTAAAAATTAGAATTCTCTTACCTAATAATTTTGTGAGCCGCCATTCGGTTTCCTAGCATTTTTAGCCCGTTAATCTATAAATCTACCCGTTAATAATATATAATGTATTTTTATAGCTTTTGTGGTATTTTTTTGAATGCTAGCCAGCTATAAAGAATGAAAAATTTTGAGAACTCGAAAAGTTTTTCGCTCACTTTTTATGCATTTTTCTATCAAAAATTAAACGTTGTGTAATTTTGGCTTTTTATTTGATTTTTACGGCAAAAAATGTTTCAGAAGCTATAAAAATGGTCTATATTTCGTCATAGGGCTGTCCGGGATTACTGAGAAAAACAAACCGGCTTCTTCCTCTTCGCCCCCCGGTAACAGGCCAGCACCGAAATTGTAACCTTTAAAGTGGATTATTGATTAGGAATTAACTTTGTAGCGATTTCATCCTATTTTTAGAAAGTACTGTTACAAAATATTGAGAAGTGAAAAAAATTTCAAACATTTATAATTCCAGATGGTTTGCCGAACCTAAATTTCACAAATTTGGTCTACAGAAAAATTCACTTTATAAATCTGCTTGTTCTTAATTCAAATTTTTTTTACAGTACTATCGATTGGTCGAGGGCTCGACTCGGATATATCGCCGCAATATCATATTCGCTATATTTAATCCACTACCCAGTGCTGCGGTACGCCGAATATTTGCAGCCGTATTTCTTCCCCGGCACTTCCGGTGACTTAATTTTACGTTTCCTTGAGAATTGATCGAATCCGGCTTGTTATTATTTTCTTAGCCATCTCTCAAACAGGTCATTTCCTTGAAACACAATTCTAAAATCTCAGCCTTTAGGTTTTCCGGCTTTTACGCCCCCTAAAAAAAGCAATTTTTGCTTCCGATGCTCTAGATTTTTTTACCTTTAATTTTTCGCTGTTTTAAAGCTCACATTTAACTGGATTCATGGTTTTCTGGTTTATTTAAAGTGGGTTTAAAAAAATTATTAGTTTAGAACCTTAGCCCGTTTTATAGTAGGATCTCCCTGGAAAAAAGCTTCTTTTGCTTTGGCTTTAACTTTTTTAGTTATTTAGTCGAGTTTCGGTCCTCTTTCCATTAAAATGTAAATTTTATTTTATTTTTATTTTAGCCTAAATCAAGTTTGGACAAACGGTTAGAGACACAATCGTCGGCGAACCGAATTGGGGTATATCTTGTCGATGTGACCCCCAGAATTTTTGAAACGTTATTTTTCCCTTATTCTATAACTAACAATAGTATTTTAAAGCATACATTATGTAAAAAGTTCTGACCGTTTTTAATTTAAATTGACTGAGAGGACGAGTTTTATATATGCTAAACTTCTAAACCATAATGGAATCTTCGGGCTTTTTTTGATAAATTTAGCTGTTCAGAAAAAAAGTGAGCTTAAAAAGAATTCAAATTGATAAAAAACATAAGTAAAAATTTTAAAGGGGCTATTTCCCCTGGAATCGTGGACAAATTTGAATGCGCGCGTTAGATACGCAGAAATCTCGCTGCAACTTTTCGACGAATCAGGGCAAAATGCTCTGTTTGGAAACTAATTAATACTCGTCTAAAATTTAAATTGAAATGTAATTAAGATTAAATCCTACTTTTTGGATTAAATTTGAAAAACAAGTTCAAAACAAAATTGAAACAAATTAAAACTATCTAAAACAAAATTTTCCAGTGCTCCTCGTTGCCCTTCCCCTCTCCCTTCTGCTGAGCATCATAATCCACGAGTTCTTCGAAAAACCCCAACTACGCGCCGCTCCAATTGACACCGCCAAAAATATTCTCCTGCCGCTGATCGTTGGGCTGTTGTTCGCCCAATTCTGGCCAAATGCCGCTCATCCATTTCAACCAGAAGATAGCAACACAAATATACGAAACATCGAGACGAAATATAAACTGGAGGGTGGCCATTATGTGGATGATGGCTTTTTGGATGGACACTCGGTGTCACCACCGCCGTTTGGACATTACGAATGGCTGGTAGGCGGTTATAATTTTATAAAGGTCAGAAAATGGAGTAGTGTTGTTATTAAGTCCCGCCTACTTGTAACTTTCTCAAATGCAAGCTCTTAAAATATAAAAATTTGTTTGTTTCATTAATCGCTGTAGATGTTTTATGTGGATTTTGAAGCGACATTGGTGCACACAAAATTGGAACCTGCCGCTAATTAAGTTTTGGTTTTAAATAGTACTATTAAATAAAAAAAAGATATTTAGGAATCATAAATGACTGCTATTGCCAGTTTGCGCGAATTTTGGAACGGGTTAATCTAATTCCATATTGAAGGTAGAAGATCAATGGACCGCACTAAATCAATGGGCAAAACCAGAGAATTATTTGATTTGCTTGCATATTTTCGAAACTCATATTTTCGAAACTCACATTTTCGAAACTCATATTTTCGAAAACTCATATTTTCGAAACTCATATTTTCGAAAACTCATATTTTCGAAACTCATATTTTCGAAAACCCATATTTTCGAAACTCATATTTTCGAAAACTAATATTTACAGCTTTGGATAGGCTTAGGTCACCCGGGAAAACCTAAGAAACTATGAGTTTCGAAAATATGTGTTTCAAAAATATGAGTTTTCGAAAATATGAGTTTCGAAAATATGAGTTTTCGAAAATATGAGTTTCGAAAATATGGGTTCTCGAAAATATGAGTTTTGAAAATGTGAGTTTCGAAAATCTGAGTGCCTACCGAATTATTTGCGTAATTTCCGAACGGCTTCCGCGGCTTTTGCAAATGAAAATCGTTCAAAAATATTAAAATAGAAGTGTTTCAAGTAACATTCAATAGGCTTTTGTGTGGCACTGAAATTCGATTAGATTTTTGTAAATAAAAACCAAAATTGGTTAAACCTTCTTCCCGTATCCCGCCCTGTCAAAATTCCGAATATCCAGTTTTAATTTGGCACCAATATTAAGATGCCAAAATCTCAGAAATTAAACTCAGAATGATGCACCTTGTGGTGGAATTCCAAAACGGAAATAGAAGAAAGAAGGCGTTGTGATTGGTAGAGATGCAGCAATGTACAAGAAGGCATTTTTGGAAACATAATTTTTAACAGCGGAATTAACCTTTTCGCAACGTATCCTTAGACAAGCATATGAAACCGATTGAAATCTTTACTTTCAAAGACGAATGTCCGTAATTCGCGTAACCGTGAGGCGCGTATTTAATGCCGCCTAAACGGCCCACTGAGCCCACGGGCCATTTTTTTATTTTATTAATCAGATTCATGGACCGCGTAACGATCACGCGACACGCTACGCAATACGCAACGCGCATGCGAATATGGCCGATTTTGGCCAGTGTCGTAATCCATTAATGCGCCAAGGCGGTAGCGTCACATTGATAATATTAGTTGGACGCGCTTGACCCTTTAAATATGAAACACCATATTTCCAGTCTAAAAAAATCATGAATTTCAGAACAACACTGGCAACTTGAGCGTGGTTGTTGTCGGCAATTCGTGGGCCAGCCAGCAGGCACATGTATGTTGCAAAAATTTACAAAATCAAGAATTAAAAAATGAACGTTTCATAAAATGGCGTAATTAATTTTGTTTTGAACCGAACTATTAGCTTTCTAATTTCACCACGATTAACTACAACTAATTAAAATCTGGGCGAATGCTATTTTTTAATTTGCCTAATACCTAAAAATACATACTACGTAACAAACAATAGAACTAAAACGCTGATTTTGGAAAAAGCCAGCTTTCTAAAACATGGTTTCAATATGTGTTTTAGAACATTATAATTTGTTAAATTTCGCGAAAATATTAGTGTAATTCTATTTGTTTAGATAGTCCGGGAGCTGCTCCCTGAAAATGTAACGTCAAGCATGGACGCGTTCACTTTCCCGTCACGCGGTGTGATATGGCATTATTTGAAGGGTAGGTTCATTAAAATCTAATAGTGCGTACAGAATGCTAATCGCATTAAATCAGCAAAACTTAACATGCATACGTTTTTTTCTTGAAACATATTATTTAACATCCCAAAAATGGTCATCAACTTGAGTTGTATAACTTTGAGTCCATAACTTTTTTAGGAGGCACCGAGATTTTTTGGCGTTTTATGGAAAAGAAGCGCCCGAAAATCGTCTTCATCGTGCAAAGGTATCGAAAATTAATGATGGTCTAGTCTAAATTTCTTAATATTGCATGTTTTAGACGCCAACAAGCTAAAAAACGATTCGTTAAAGCGTAATAGCGATCGTCACGTTCTGTCACTAATCCTACTATATATAAAAAATAGTGCTTGTGTGTGTAGACACTTTGCATAAAAGGCTCGAAAAAACCGGGTTATTGAGATGTCAGGACGGGAAAAGCGTTTTAGGGTCCAACTGAAACGTATTTAGGGGTATTCGAAGGCGTAGATTACCGCCCGCTTATCAGATTTTTAAGAAAATGACGATTCGTACCTTATTTTAGTCTTTTTAAAACATATGGAAATGTACTCATTTGCATACGAGCCGTTAAGGGGCTCATTTCGGATTTTGTCACGCTCGCATTCGGTCGCTTTTGTTTTATTTAGTTGAGAGGTTGGCGCTAATTCGCCAGAATTATCCAACGTGCGCAGCTTTTAAAGATACCACCGCAAAGGCCAGGGGTGAAAAGCCGCGTAGCGGCTTTTCAACCCTGGTTTTCTATTAATTCCAACTGACTAAAATCGGTTCACTAAATTTTTAATTATTATAATTCAAATTTCTGCTTGTTTAAAAGCCGGTAAAGTGACGGTTTGATTAGCTAAAATATCATTAATAGTAAGGTTTCCAAATTTCTAGTGTTTCAAAAGTTAACAAGGTGCTTAGATTCGTGAGGAAAATCAATTCGGACAATGCATAGTACGGCTCTAAAGTTTCTGATTTTTCTTCTCTTCGTGATAATTTTTGCTCTAGATTACTATGGAATCTACTGTGAATTTTATTATATTTTTTAATTATTTTGATATGAATTATGATTTTTTTGATAGAATTTCCCCGAGTTGCTTCACTTAAATTTGTTAAAGCAGTTTGTTTAATTTTCTGTGGGTTTTAAAAGGCATTCAGTTAAAAACGATACCTGAATAATAATTTGATTTCTTTGAGCTCAGGCATGCTAATTATTTAACGACCAATTGAAGTGTGTAAAATCATCATTAAATTATTTTTAATGCGTAATGCCCAGTCAGGTAATAATTTAATTGCTAAAATTATTTTCTCTGAATCCGTCAATAAATTGTATTCGCTAAAATCAATCCTAAGCTTCATTTTTGTGATGTTTCAAAAGCCGAGAAGGCAGATAGATAATCAGAAAGATTAATAATTGCACGTTACCGGTCTTCTAATTTTTATAATCTAAGCATTAAAACATTGAGTTTAGATACGTAGACGTGTTGGGCGATTTGGATGCGTATAGGCCAGGGAATGACACCCTGCTGGAGAAATATATGGAGAGTATCGATCGACTGAGGTATGTTAACGGAAAATGAATGTTCCATAAAAATCGGTACCGCCTTGCCGAAATTTGATTGTAGTCATAATTGCACACTCGTTTTCCCCTGTTTAGGATCCTGACGGCAAACATATAATTAAAATGTTACACACAATATTATTGGACGTTCGCCGAAAGTAAATCTTGATTCGCCGTTCGCTGACCAAATAATTACAAAAATTAGGGCGAAGACGGCTAATTTTTTCAAAGAAAACTCACGTATTTGGGCCGTTTAGCGTATAATTAAAATGTTGTAAACAAAGTAAGGGAAGTCGATAAAAACGATAAATCAATGCGATAAAATCTATAAAAACCCCTGAAACATCTCTAAATGTTAATAGCCTACTATATATAAAAAATAGTGTCTGTGTGTGTGCTCCACTTCGCGTGCAACTTCCGTCAGCGTGTTCCAGCAGTATCTCAAGCAGGAGAGTAGTTAGGGGCATTTTTGATACGTCAATAGGTGGGTAATGGTCTGGAGATGACTGCACGCATATCAGATTTACCAAAATCGCCTATTTTCGACATTAAATTTTAATTTTTGTTGGAAAATCCGAGACCCTCTTTGTTAGGAATCAATTAGCATACACCGGAAGTGGGGGTAGCTTATTTAAAGGAGCAGAGAGCGCATGTTCACTTTTTTCAGCGTGAGCCGGGTGGAATTATGTGTTTTATATTTTATTATGTGCTTTATTGTTATAAAGTGTAAACTTTCATTTGTCCAGAACGGGGATTTTTTTTATGTAGAAATGGAATATCATCGCTATTTTTTAGCATGAAACATATTTTTTCCAGCAAATTCGCCGACCACATCTTCATCCTTGGCCATCAGCCGTTTGATTGTAGCGATGCGACGCACGATTTTCTCAACAGATTTGTGGATCATTTGAATTTCGGCAAGAATGTCGACATTTTTAATGAGCCGTATGATGTGAGTATTTCCTCGTATTTAAATTTGGTTTAATTCCGCAGCTGCAACTGGTATATTAAGGTCGTAATTCATTATGTTGCTGGTCGAGCAGAAACGAACCATTAAGTAATTATCGGCTTCTACTAAGCTTAGTAATAAAGAAACACGTTTTAAAAAAAATAGGAACCTTATAATTGGGAATCACAAATACTCGCTTTAATGGAGCGTATTTTGCTTTCCATTATTCTAGTCATGCAATTTTTACTGAAAAAAATTCTACAATTTCGAGCTGCTTGAAGTGAACATTTTTTGAGGCTAAATTAAATTGAAATTATTTCGAAGGTGGGTCCTATTAGAACATTAAAAATCAAGAATATTCTAGCATTATAAAAAAATCCTATTTAAAAATTAAATACAAAACACACTTTTGTCACATGGCCAACAATTTTTGAGTTCAATTTCGAAGCTATCAGGTAGTGAACTGATGAACAAAAAGATTTGTTGGCGAGCTTTTGAAACCCATTTTTAAATTCGCGTCTGAAAATCTATTCAGAAAACCCAATTCGATGCAGTTTCGGTGCGGCAGAGATTGCGGGCTGTTTTGAAGAGATGTCAGAAGTGTCATCTAATCGATCCGGCGATACCGTTTATTGGTGAGGAATCTTGGTTAAAATTTTGGAGAACTTACAAAATTTGTGACAGTTTTTGAGAGCTAAATTAAGCAAATTTTCGGGATCCAGGATACAACATAGCAAAAATAAATTAAAAAACTGCCAAAACGGTTTTTTATTGTATTAGAAAATTTAATTTATGTAGGTTTCCGGGATTGATTAATGGCAAAATCATAAAAATTTCACTTATAGCCGTAGATAGAAAAAAGGAGTTTCAAAGCCCCGTAAAATATAGAAGATGTTGAAATGCCTAATAAGCACAGGCAAATTAAATTTGCGTAACTTCAATTTTAAATATTTGTTTCACCATTGTAAAACACGTGAAACTATTTGGACTACTAAAAACAAAAGGTTTACGTTAATTTTATGAAATTTTACCTTAAGTAAGCTTTAATAACTTTTTTAGACGAAACCGCGCATTTAATCCGGACGTTCGACCCGGCGACTCGGCTGGCCTACCGCGATAACGGGTGTCATTTGACGCATACCGGAATTGATCTCATTACTAGCGTCTATAGACGTGTTGTACGAAAAGCGCTGGCTGGATATATTTTTTGAGTGTAATGCACGATTTTGAATAAATACGGGTCGTTTATTTGGTAGCCATCTTTTCCTTCAAGAGCATTATAGAACGTTTCAAAAAAATATGTGGTTGTTGTCATTTCAAAATATTATTAACTTGAGGATCTTTGGTAACTTTACTTTCTCAAAAATAGCAAAGAAAATTCAAGGTAATTGCTAAATTTTTTAATGATTAGAAGCCGTTTTGTCAAAGGGCCTTAAAAATTACTAACTACTACATAAGTTTAATAAAATTATAGAAACATGCAATCTTTTTCAAACCACTTTTTTAATTTTTTTAAAAGATTTTTTGAGGTCTTTAGAATTGAATGTGCCATAAAAACCTAATTCTCGGAAAAATTTTCGTACAGAACTTAAGTGCTGGTCAAAAATAGATGTCCTAAAACGGAAAGTAACGTTCAGAAGCTCAGGAGCTAAAGGGACAAAGTTGTGATACACAGTTGCGATACCTTATCAAAATCCTTGTTTCTTGAATTAAAGTTAATGGTTTCACAAAACGCAGGCAAAACAGGTGCAGCAACTCCCATATTATGAATAGCTTACGTTTACGTTAAAAAGTTTTACTAGCTTACATTAAAAATGAAAGAATTAGCTCCTAGCTCCTAGACAATTCAATAGCCCCCCTTCACGAACCTGTAAGCTTTGGTGCTGTGGCATTACCGGGGAGGGAGGCGTGGAAAATGCCTTATTTTTGTTTAACTTTGTGGAAGTTTAAAAAATTATGGACAAAATTAGGAGCATTGGAAAGCTGTGTGAGCAAACGAAGGCGAAAATTACTTAATTTAGAAAGCCAACATCCGAAATGCCGACAATTCAAATAGCCGAAAGGCTAAAACAGTAATTAAGCTATAGCAATCGGCATTTTTGCGTTGACTCTGACCTGGGGCGGCTCAGGATTTCCGGATTTTTTGATGTCGACATTTTGGGATTTGGTATGATAATGTCGAATAGAAGAATGCAAAAATCATGGTGTCGAAATTTCATAATGTCGAAACCTCATAATGCCGGGCCCTATAATTTCGAAATTTCACGAAATTCCAGGATGCCAAAATGCTGCCCTGAGATTTGGGGGGTTTTTCCGAGAAACATGCTTATGTAAATTTAGACATTTTGTAATTTCGAAATTCGGAAATTTCGGCATTATGTGACTTCGACAGTACGACTTTTGACATCAAGATTTTCGGCATTCTGATTTTCGACATCCTGACGTTCAGCATTTTGCAATTTCCACGTGACGAATTTCAAAAGTAGGAATGCCGACGTCATGATTTTCTCAGATTTTGAAATTTCGAACTTCGGATTTTCGAGAATAAGATGCCGACATCATGATTTTCGGTAGTATGTCTGTCGGCATTTGGTAAACCCGGAATTTTGGTGAGCTCCCGTTAAATTCTAAAACGGTACCGCAGGTCACAACTTTGCAAATCGCCCCACTCTCAATTTCCGGCACCACCAATCCCGGTTAAACAAATCCCGTCCAGCAAAAGTGATCCCACTCGGTCTCTGGACAATGTTTCCACGAGTCTTCCCATGTTTTTTTTGCCGTGGCGCTACGATCAAACGGTTATTTGGGTAGCCGGGATATGGACATAAAGTGTAACAAGGACATTTTACCAAAAAGAGACACCCCGAAAAATCGCCGGCCTTTATAAGTCTCGGCAGTGGAGGGGGGAACGCCAAAAAAAATTACCAATCCCGAATTTCTCTACCAAATGGCTCGATGGTGGAAAAAGACGGTAAGTTTTATGTTAAAGGAAATTATATGCATTTTATTAATTCTGAATGTTTCATAAACTTTTCAAATCCAAAAATTATTTTATCCTCTATTAAGGACGAGCCAAGCTTGTAAATTCAAAAAACCATTAATGTATTTCAAATAATAAAAAGGCATTAGTCCATTCCTAATCGTCCGAATGTGTAAAAATACCAAAAATTTTGATCGAATCTCAATGCTCATAAAATTAGAAATCCAACAGCTTAATGGATCATCATTTGCAAATAGGTGAAAAGTCAATTAAACACCAAAATTTTCAATCTGCTAGCTTGCAGACAACTCTTTTATTTAAACTGTCAATAAAAAAGATTTTTTAAAAATAAATAGTAGAGTCGATAGATCTTTAAAATGGATTAATGAACAAGAATAAACGAGTTTTTAATGAACAATACTTAATTCCCTGTTCGAATGAAAACCGTGGTAGACTTGCGCAGATTAATTAAATCATGTAATTTGACTCTGAGATTTGCTAAAGCATAGTTTTCTCCCCTGCATTATCCACATATCCAAAAATAAAATTTGTGCATGAATGAAAACTACGTAATCTACGTAGGGGTTACAAAAATTAACGAAATCCAAAGAATTCTGTGAATAACATGGCTCAACACATTTTTTCTTTCGTCAGATGAGTGCATTGTTGGTGATGGCCGCATTAATGATCGTGCATACCATGCTTGTGCTGATTGCCGTCACGGATCCAGGCGTACGGTATGCGGCCAGGCGGCGCTTTGCTCGATTGGTCCAGCGGGATACGGTAGGTCGAGTCCTGTTTTTCAGAACAGAACAATATTTTCGAGTTCAAATCTAAAAAAAAAATCTATATCTTAAAATGCCAGAAAAGTTAAAAAGCTTTTAAAAATCTAATTTAGTAAGCAGTAAAAATCAACGATCAAAAGGTGAGATAGGGAACACTTCGAAACTTTGTCATTTTGAATTTCGGCGTTACGAATTTCGCCACTACGAATTTCGACGATATGAAATTTCGACAGGATGAATGTCAAAATTATGAATGACGACAATCGAAAAAAGTAGAAAACTTTCGGCATTTTTCAAATCTTTTGGAACCCTTGAAATTCACGTGTTTCGATCACGATATAATTTTTGGTGAGAACTTGCAATACGAATTTGGCTGAAGAACTATGCATTAGTCGCAATGTCCCAAAAATCGTTCTACCACATTTTAATAAATAAAATTTCTTCTAGTATAGAAAATTGCCCGATCCGAAATTTTCTGTATGCCGATAAAGAATTAACACAGGGTGCCTCTAGATAATTATACTTAAATCCATAAGTTTCATATAGATTTGTATACAATTTTCTTGGTGTCTTGTTGACTTTGAAACAATAAAATTTAAATGTTACGATTCAGTCATATCTTTGGCGCAGACTTCTCACGACAATAAGGATCGGTCTCTTGTACAAAATTAAAACTTATTTCAGCAAAACTCCACCGGATTGCTCGAACCGAGCAGATACGGCGAATTCTGCGTGTACGAGAATGTACTCGCGACGCCGGCAAAGGACGGAGATGCGGAACAGAGAATTTTGATGGCCCTCCACACATCGCTCGGGTATTTGGACCAGGGATTTTTGAAAACGGTAAGCATTTTATTTATTCGAGCTGTAAAAAGGGTTTAGCACCAGGTTTAACTATCTTCGCTTTGAAATTTGATAGCTTTAGCATTTTCTACGTAATTTTTGTCTTTTTGACTCTTCAAAAAATATGTTTCGTCGAAAGAATATAAGGATTTTGATGCACAACCTGCAATCCGGGATGGGAAGTTTTCTCAAGTTGGGGTTCCAGGCTTATTTTCATTTTGTCGAAAAGCATTTTGCCGCAATATAATTTTGTCGAACCTTCAATTTGTCGATGTTTCAATGCCATTTTCGCCCCGATTATTCATCTCAAACAGCCCGCCAAGTGAAACGACAGCGCCTTGAAATTTCGACAAGGCCACAAAATTATAAATTTCATCAAAACTTGCGAACATATTTTCAGAGAAAAATGTAATATATCCCATAGCCAGGCCCAAATTTCAATCAAAAACTTGCGAAACGGTCAAACAGTGCAAATAGCTCTCGTCAATTGGAGCCTTGGATAAAATTAAATGTTTCCGACAATTTTCGGAACTCGGGATTATGGCGGAAGACAATAACGAAAAGGCATCTTGGTCAAAAGCTTGCGTCGTAGCAATAAAAATAACTTATTTTTTATTTTCCTCAAAGTCAAAGAAACAAACAAAAATGTTTTGCGTGGGCAGGACGAAATTTGGCTCGGAAATAGCTTAATGGTGCCATGTTGCTTGCAAGGGCTGGTTTTTAGGTCACCTGGGAATTTTGCGATGCGCCATAGCTCATTCGAAAGAGCTTCAAAATCTGGAGAGGTCCCATCTTCCAAAAATTTCGAACGATAGCGGTCTTCGAGAATCAGTTTCTCAAATTTCGTATTTTGTTAAGTTGGTGTCAAAAATAGTCAACATCGGTCCTTTCAGAGCGAATTTTCTCGAAAACCGTAGTCGTTTAGCAGTTTTTGAAAGCTGGGATTTGTTCCGGATTACAAGCTCTATCGAATGAGCTATGTCACATCGCAAAATTCCAAGATCACCCAAAAACCGCTCATTGTTAGTGTTGCGTGATTGGAATCACCCTCAAAATCTTTTAAAAACGAAGAGAAAGGTATTTTTTTAAGAGGAGTGGGTATGCAGCCAATTCCTTGGGTCGTTTTCGACGCCCGCGATACGCAACGATGGCGCTGCGCTTGCCAAAATAATTAAAAATTAATATTAAAATAAAAAGTCGCATAATTTCGTTAATAATGGTAATCGATCTAAAAAGTCCACGCCTTTTAATTCACAAAACTACGAAAGAATTTTCCTAAAATGAATTGCTAGTTTTCGTGTGTAGGTGTTCAGGGACGTAGCGTAAGGTGGGCCCCCTGGGCCCGGCCCCCCGAAATCGGCCGGGGCCCGAAAATTTCATAAGGGGGGACCCTTGTGATTTTTATTTTCTCAAAAATTTTGCTGCCTGCGGCGCTATTTTCTCACGTTTTTACTGCTATTTGTAGAGCTGTGTAGCCTTTTTTCCAAAATTTTTCGCCTGCGGCGCTGTTTTTTTCGTTAATTTTTTGAGTTATTCGGAAAAAATTTTTCGGGGCCCCCCGAAATTTTTTTCTAGCTACGCCCCTGTAGGTGTTTCATAGAGTTGGTGCTCAAACAATTTTTTTAAGACAGCAATTCGAGGACTTCAGTCATACTTGCCATAAAATCCCTTACAAGGGAAGGGCACACGCACAGGTTGGAATTTCGTCAGACGCACGCGGCTACCCCCGGGTAATCGACTATGGAGAACACGATGCCGCTGTCCGATTTTCCTGCCGAACCCTGTGGACAGAGATACAGCACTTCCGGAAAATTATGATTTACATGCGAAAAATTAGAATCCGGGGAAGGTTTATTAGGCCCTCCCATCAGTATGCGATCACCGGTTGAATGGCCGATTGGTAAGCAACTCGCTTGATAGGATACTGACACGGGTACGGATCCGCTCGTGATTTTTTCGTTTTGCTTTTTGACATTTTTTTTTGCAGAAGTCCACAACTTTTCCTAAATGTGTAAAAATACTCATTTGAAGCCGTATAATACCTCTAGCATTCAAAGAAAAACTTTTTCGAAAAATTTTGTTTTTCCAATCATTCGAGCATCCATTGGCTGTCAAACTATCAAAAAATCATGGGGGAAAAATTTTTGCCCAAGCCAAGCGTGACGCTCTAGTTTGGTTTGCAACACTTATCCTGTTTA
Organism: Mesorhabditis spiculigera; assembly: GCA_958295435.1. Taxonomy (NCBI): domain Eukaryota; kingdom Metazoa; phylum Nematoda; class Chromadorea; order Rhabditida; family Rhabditidae; genus Mesorhabditis; species Mesorhabditis spiculigera. The sequence goes on along the minus strand of CATQJA010002700.1, from coordinate 980,410 downwards.
AGGGCCCTGGTCAAGTTCGTTAGACAGCGTTTTCATAAAAATTTTCCTAAATTGGTGAATTTGATAAGCCGTTGGGTCGATGGATGCTCGAATCATTGGAAAAAGAAAATTTTTCGAAAAAGTTTTTCTTTGAATGCTAGAGGTATTATACGGCTTCAAATGAGTATTTTTACACATTTAGGAAAAGTTGTGGACTTCTTCTGCAAAAAAAAAATTGTCAAAAAGCAAAACGAAAAAATCACGAGCGGATCCGTACCCGTGTCAGTATCCTATCAAGCGAGTTGCTTACCAATCGGCCATTCAACCGGTGATCGCATACTGATGGGAGGGCCTAATAAACCTTCCCCGGATTCTAATTTTTCGCATGTAAATCATAATTTTCCGGAAGTGCTGTATCTCTGTCCACAGGGTTCGGCAGGAAAATCGGACAGCGGCATCGTGTTCTCCATAGTCGATTACCCGGGGGTAGCCGCGTGCGTCTGACGAAATTCCAACCTGTGCGTGTGCCCTTCCCTTGTTAGCCATGCCAGCCGCAATTTTTATGGTTTTTAATTCTTTAGTTCCTTTCGTTGATTCCAGGCAAACAGCTGGGATGGCGTCGTCTCAACCGCTGTCTTTGTCGAGAGCATGGATGCTTTAAATTTCGACATTATTACCGGAAGGGTAGGTACTAAAATTTAATGGAAAAATGAGAATATTGATAGACGTAATTCAAGTCAATATAATTATCTTAAGTTTTTTCAAAGCCCACATTACGTATTTTAGCTGCGGTACTTTCAACGCCAGCTGGACCGCCCCAACGACACCTATTGGCAATTCTTTTTCCGGCTTGATGAGAGTGGGACCTGCCCAAGCTTTTCCTTGAGTGGTATGTAAATTAACAAAAATTAACTATCCCAATTAATACAAAAATAAATTTAATTTTGAAAAACTCGCAACTAGAGAAATTTTGTGTTCTCTGGACGGTTTATTGAATTCGACCGATTCGCAAAAGGCGTTTTTCGAAGGGACAGATTTTAAAATTCTGTATGAATTTCTCTAGTGGTATTATAGAATTAGTATTTTATTATTGAAATATTTTTAACATAGCTTTTAGTTATTTAGTTTTAGTTATTTAGTTATTTAGCACCTACATGTATGAAAAGTCAAAAAAAAATTTTTTGATTTTAAAGAAAACTGTTTCAAAAGTAACTAGACATCTCTGGCAAATCAAGAGCATATTGCATTCGATTACCTATCTTCTAATCCTGTAAATATGCGGATTAAAAGGTACTATAAGGGACATGCTGCAGAGAAATTAGGCCAAGAATAAAAAGAATCTTAACTATAAATAGTGGTATAAATAATAGGCTGAAGGGGGCGCATTTTTGAACGAGCGTTTTAAAAACTAGACTAGAACTAAAAAAAGTAAATTTTATTTTTTAAAAATCAATGATTCAAAAATAACTAAAAAACCCCAACATTTCACATTTATTATTTTTCTCTTCCCGGCTTCAGAAAACGCTACCGTAATCTCAACGAATCCCCTGCTCGAAGCAGGGAACCCGGAGAAATACCCCATTAATGTTGCGAGGAATTTGGCGCGGAAATTCGGGCCTCCGCATCGATATTTGCTGTTTGCCGATATGGATCAGGTAGATTTAACAATTTTTGGTTCTGTTCTATTTCGCGTGGGGGAAAAACTGTGCGGGGGGGATTTTCTTCGTTTTTTTATAACTCTTTTATATGCTGCTATTTTGAATTGTAATTAAAACTCGCAGTATATTTTTTCACGCTCTATCGAATGGCATTAAAGAAATTTTTGAAAGTTATCGAAAATGTCGAAAACTAGCTTTCGACTCCACGATCCCATGTGGAAACACCGAATAAACCTTGTTTTTGCTATAACTATTTTATAAAACAATATTTTTAGATGAAATTAAAACTCTGAGTATATTTTTTGATGCTCTATCGAATGACGGGTTCAAAATATCGAAAACCTGGCGAAAATGCCGAAAACTAACATTCCGGAACCAGTTTCAATATTCTTTTTTGTTTTTGCTATAACTTTTTTATATTACAATATTTTTAGCTAAAACAAAAACTCTTAGTATTTTTTTTGATGCTCTATCGAATGGCGTTGCAAAAATCCCGAGAAAATAGCGAAAAGATGGAAGGTTCCGCGTAGCATATTCCCCCCGCACAGTTTTTCCCCCCACGCGAAATAGAACAGAACCCAATTTTTTAATCGAGTTTTTGCCTGCATTAAAGCCATAGAATAAGCGTCGAAATAGAGGTATGATTTAAGAAAAGGAAACGAGGGACAACGGTTCTTTCGCATTATCGCCAGGGGGGGGGCTAATTTAATTTTAGTTGTAACCTTATTTAATGTGAAACTTTAAAATTGCGAAAAATAGACCGTTTGGTAAAATCGAATGTCGGATCTAAATCGCTATTTTTCCGAAGATGTCAAAAAATTTATTTAAATAAATGAAAGAAAAATGCGAGAAAAGGAAAAAGTTTGTTCTGCTCTCCTTTGGCGCTATTTTAAATATGTGAAGCAAATCAAATTTGTGGCTGTTTGAAAGGCGAAATCACGATTGCAATTATCGTGTTCCTAAAATCAGTGGGATCAACAGGTTTTCCGATATACCGAAAAATTTATTGGAAAACTGCAAGAACAATCCAGTGCGCTTCAAGAATTCATAGCAAAAAGTCTATCCCCTCTCTTACATGTTTCGAAACATTCATTTTTCAGGAATATTCGTTGGGTGCCGAGGAAAAGCTACGGGCGTATGCAACAAGCCGAAAAATTGAGGAAAACGATGAGCTGCTCGTGATCAGAAGATTTGAGCACAAAACGGGAACCAAGTGAGGATTGGAGTGGTGTAGACTTAGAATAGAGTCAAGCTAAGGATTTAAGGATCCAATTTTTGTAAAAAATGCTTGTTTTAATTTTGGAAGAGCGCAAAGCAGTTTTCTAGCAGAGAGAGAGAGAGAGAGAGTGAGAGAGAGAGAGAGAGAGAGAGAGAGAGAGCAGCCAGAGCGACAACGACTGAGAGCTAGCGAGAGGGAAAGCGAAAGAGAATGAGTGAGTGAGAGAGAGGAGAGCGAGAGAAAGAGTGAGAGAATGCGTGGGAGAGTAACAGCAAGGGGAGCACAAGATGGAACGGGAGAGATTTTTACTTTGGACGACTTTTATGTAGCACACTACAGAACCAAATGTTTCATAAGATGCTGATGTCAGTTACAGGCGGAATTGTACATTGTGTTCCGTGCATCTCTAAATCTCATTAAAGGGCTAGTTCAGCCAATAAAACAAAAGAATTTCCGCCGCCAGGAGTCGAACCCTCTACGTTTTTGTGTCTGCGTCTCTCTCATTTTCCCGATCTCTAATAGCTGCCGTAGTGGGGGACTGTTCGGGCGCACTGTGCCTACGTCCATAGTTTCCCAAGGCACCAGCCCAAGCTCTAAAAGTTGAACTAGCCCTTTAAAGAAGCATAAAGACAACCTCACTGAAAAGCGGTAGCCTAAAAATTTTTAGACGGGGCGCGTACGGCAACGCGACGCGTGCTCCAAATCCTGATTTTTCAGAAAACTTAAATTCGGAAAATTCTTTACCATTTTTTAACATCTAAATTCTCTCATCTTCAAATTTAGAGCACCACGCGCCACTCGCGATCTGCGCTCCCGGTTGAACAAAACGGTGTTCTACTTTCACGAGAAATACTTTACGCTCGGCCACCGTATCCCGAATTTGACGGAATGGTCGCAGCGAGGAGAGGATTCCATGGCCGTAGGTTATTGGATTTCGTTAAAATCATCTCGTGTACCTTGTAGAAAGAGAGTAACACAAAAAGTGTGGTTATTTCGAAATTTAGAAAAAATGTTTCAAAAATAAGGATGGCAATTTCTATGTAGGATTTAGGCCACTACCAGGGTGAGTGTGAACCTTTTTGAAAAATCGCAAAAAAAAATTGCAAAAAGATCGATAAAATTCACTTTTAAACATAAATTTCCTTCAAGTAAAAATTGGTAAAAAGTGTTTCCAGAATTTTTGACGTCGTGGCGACAATCTTTACACTAATAGGTTCCCCGTTTCAAGACTCAAATTGGGAAATAGCGTTCCAGCCCCCTTTACGGTGAAAGTACATTAGGTTACATTAGGAGAGGTTAATGGTTAAAAATAAAAATAGTATATTTTATTAAAAAGTGTAATAACTAAAAATACCCCCAAAAAGGTGGCCTGACAAGAAAAAGGGGGATTTTAAAAAATTTAGAAAAAAGTTACACGATAGTTTGGGACGAAACTAGGGCTTTGGAGGGTTAATTTTGGAGATTCACATGGGTAAACTTTGGCTGGAGCCCGTCCGTGACTTAAATTTGCAGAATCGTTATGCTTTATAATGTAAAAAATTATAATAGCGACACTAGACTATAAAACTGTCTCTTTGCATTCTAGTCTCACTCTTAAAAATTGCTTTAAAAATTCGAAGTTTTTAGAATTCAACTAATTTAATGTAAGGAAAATAAATCGGTATTAGATTAAATTTAGGTTAACTTTATTAACTAAATTTTCTTTCAGGTGCAAGCCATCCGGCGTCCAAACAAATTCTGGGAGCCAATGTTCGTCGCGGCGGCCGACATACCGTACCACGACGAGGCGTTGGTGTATCAGCAGAAGAACCATCTGACGTTGGTTCGTTTTTAAGCTACCGCGTCCTGCGACGTTACCGTCCACAAATTCTCGTTAGTCTTTGCCAGCGAATTTCGTTCCTTTTTCCTAAAACTACTCAAAAAAAAACTCATTTTTCAATTGGTTAATGGCTAATTTGGCAGTTTTCACATGGCCGACCCAACGCTAAAATGAATTCCAACCATGATCCCGACATCCAAATCGCGAGATTTCCGGTCGTTTTGCGATAAGTGTTTTTAAATCTGGGGTTTCTGGCTGTCGGGATTTTGGAGTTTTCCCCGCGAAAAAAATGGGGATAATCGAATCGATAAATAAAGAACTTTTTTGGACAAATGTTTTTCTCGCCCAATCCTGTTAAAATTACACGGAAGCTTTCCCTTTCAATCTTTCAATATGCTGTAACATGGAAATTTAACTCAAACATTCGAAAAATATCGTTTCAAAAAATACGTAATGAAGTTATTTTGAAACTGTATAACTTTTAAATTTTGAGGACATTTTTAATTTTTTGAAAATTTAAGGAAGGTTTCGTATTAAAATTTGTACTCACCTTAAAAACAAAATATTTTAATTTTAGCGCTGGGACCTGTGTGCGATGGGCTACAAATTCCTGGTGGTGGACGCCGTGTTTAACACCCACGAGGGGATTAAAGATCTACAAGACGTGGGCCCGTATCGCTTCCGATCTGTCGTGAGTTTTACCCGTTATCTTTGATCAATTAATGCCGTGTCTAAAATCTAGCTAGTCCAGCGGTTGCTGAAACATCTCATTCCGAAAAAAATTGGGTTTCAAAAATATGGCAACTTTCGGAGCCAGATTCTTGTATAATCCTGCGCCTTACCTTTTTGTAAATCTCCCTGAAATTCTTAAGATTTTCGAGGAGCGTTAATATGCATTGAGTCGTTAATGTAAAATCCCGTTTACGTAAAACTTTGATACATTTATTTACAAGCTCGAAATTATCGAACATTTGCAAATATTTTAATTCTAAGGCGCTTTGATAAAGTTAAGTTTACGTTCAAAAAAAATTGGCAAGCGCAAAAAAGGTAGAAATCCAGATGGAATTCTTCAAGTTTAATCCATTCATTGAAATGCGTGTTAAAACAGGGAATAACCGTCTAAGAAATATTTTTAGCGCTACTAATAAGCTAAATGCATCAGGTTGATCTTAGTGCTTGTTTAAAAAACTAACTGACTACATAGTACTTTATGAAAAAATTTTTGCAAATTCCGTGTTTCAAAAAAAAATCTCTGTTTTGAAGCAAGATTGGAATATAATAATGCGTGCTCGTTAACCAGTAATGCAAAGTGCCCTTACCTTAAATAAAACTATGATACATTGATTTTTACAAATATGGCAATCATTGAAAACCATCCAAGACGCTCTAAATGTAAACGTTTCAAATAATTTGAGAATAAAGATCTGCTAAAACGGGGAAAGAACTCTCCAGGAAAACAATATCGCCACTAATAAGCTAGGTGATCTAAGTACGTTGTTTGGAAAACTAACTAACTCTAGTGGTTTCCGAAACTTTTTTTTTGAAAAGGAATCAATTTTTTTTACAATAAAACTAGTTTGAAACGGTTATTTTCGGTTCAGAAAAAGCTCCTAGTTTATTTTTGAACGCACTATCGATTGGTATTTTCGAAAAGTCGAAAATATTGAAAAGTCCAAAAATGAGTGTTCCCCGTTACCCTACGTGGTGCCCATTAGTGTTGGTTTTTAGTCCAAAGTCCGTGGACTAAAAAGACTAGGACTAGCTCATAGCTTTGAATCATATCATAGTTTTCAGGCCATAAAATTTTGCGAACACATTTTTCGTGCTCAGAATAATTGTCTTAGTATATTTTTTTGACGTTGTATCGAATGGTATTCGCGAAATCATACAGTAATGTAAAATCAACTGAAAAGCTTCAGGAAAATCTGAAATTTTTTCTGGGATTTGGTGAGATGGCACTAAGGGAGGCCATCAATATTATACCCGGAAAATCTTTGAAACATCTTTTGTTTACAAACTGTAATTCACACTTTATTTTTTAGGCATCAGAAAAAGCGTCAAATCTTGCGGTGAGTCGACATACCGACGCCTTACTATGGAAATACCCAAAGACAGCCCCAATTTGTTTGCATATGAAGCCGTACTCCGGAATATTTAGTTGGCTGTGGTGATCTCAATTTTTATAGGGAATAAATAATTATATTTTTCACTTTTTAATAGAAGTGTATACACTGAAATCTCCCATTATTTGGATCGGCCGGAAAGAAGGAAAAATTTAAACTTTTGAGGGAGCATTATTGCTGATTACTATTGCTAATTGTGTATAAAAAATTTTTGTAAATATGCAAAATTTTTGACTATTTTGGGGTTCTTTTTTGATGCCTACTTCTGTACGCTTTAATAGAAGTTTTTACGTACATTTTAATAGTGTTTTAAACGGGTTGTGAACGCGCGAAAAGTTTAGATTTTCTTGCCCGTATTATATTTTCATTAAATCCAAAACCAGCCTCTTGAAAATGCACAATTTTGAAACATCTATTTTCTACGGAATTGGTATGGTTACTTTTCTCAAGTTTTCCTAGCCGTTTATGTTGTTTAGAAAAAATAGCACCAACAGTCTCAATCTTAAAAGAAAATGCCAGACACTAATTATAGCAGACAATTCCACACTAGCGATGATGACTTCTGATCAGGCCCGTAGGAGGGGGGGGGGGGCAGGGAACCCTGCCCCCCCCCCCGCCGAAGGGGTCGAGGTCCGAAAAGTTCATAAAGGGATACCCTTATGATATTTTTTTATAAAAATTTTTCTTCCTGCGGCGCTGTGTTTGCCGCGATTTAGGAGTGTTTGAAAAGTGACGAGAGCTACCCAATTGTAGCCAATTCTGATAGTTTTGCATATAAAGTTTTTGAAACAGATTTTTCCGAGTCTTTGGGGGGGGGGGCTTATTTACTATTCTTTCGGTGCCGCGCTAAGCACAGTTTCACATTATACTGGTAGCCCTTACAAATTATCGTTAGTTTTATGCAAAAGCTCTTTAAGAAAGTATTTTTTGGGTCTGAAATAATTTAATTACAAATTTGATTCCATAGTAGACACTTTTTGAGGCTTCATAAAAAGATTGGAGAAAGTTCATGGCAGTAAATTTGTAGTTTCTTTGATTCTTTTATTATACATAAATAAATCTCGATGATTTTCCCTCGCGTCAAATTTCGCAATACTTTTTATTAAGTTCAGCGGCAATGGTTTTTCCGGGCCCATCTGTATGCCCAATTTTTAAAGAAACGCCGCCATCCTCTATTTACTCAGCTGCAACAAAGGTATGCTAAAATGAGCGCAGACATCCCGGACAAACACTTTTTGAAGAAAAATTGTTTCATAGATCCGTAATAGAAAAAGGCTGTAATTTGAAACTACTAAAATAGCCTCAGACCGAAAAAGAAAAATTAATTTCTATAAAATCTAATTTCCGTTTGAATTCGATAATGGGTAGGGTTATGTGAGCGCTAAATTCGTGAATTGAATGGGATTGCAGATCATGAAAATATACGATCATAACGTAAAAATTGAAAAATGACACCTTATGTCCCTGTTAGAAAATCCGATTCAGCAAAGGTTTCAAAAATTCTTGATGTTTTGATCCGAAATCTTGTTTCAATAGGCTGGGAGGTGTTAACCGTAATAATTGGAAGTACAGGGTGTCTATACCCCAAACCAAGGCCACAACCGTGTCCGATCTTTACGATTTAGGTATCTAGCGAAAGCTCTCGACGAGCGAATGAAATATGTTCTTTGCGATTTTCGAAATTCCCACATTTTTCTCAAAAAAAACACGAATTTCTGAATCTGTTGCTTCACCGATGGAAGAGTTTTCTTGCAAACGCACAATTTATGAATTTCCCGAGTTTTGAGACAGCCGAGAACGACAGCTTTTTTTAATTCCATTTGAGAAAATAAAGCTATGCTGTTTGAGCCAGTCAGTTTTTGAAAAAAAACGTGTAACTTTGGCGATTATGTGTTTCATATCATCTCTGAGCAAAGGAAATTTAAAATTTCGCAATCTGAGAGTAATTTTCAGGACTGCCGATTAAAGACCGTCAGAACGATGAAATTCCGTTGAGAGCAAGAAAGTTGCGCACCGGGCGGGGGTCGAACCCGCGATGGTTCGCTCCACATTCCGACGCGCTAGCCACTATACCACAGGGCCAAGTGGGGAAGGGAGTCCGAGGCGCCCCAAACCCCCAGAGGGTCCATGCCCAATACGGGACACCACTAATGACGACGCTCTCTGCGCGCTCTTGGGGGCAGCACCCTCGGGGTGACAGTGCGCGTTCCATCGTTCTGGTAGTCTTTAAAGTAAAATTACGGCTGATTGTAATTGTTTAATTAAACTGGAATTAGTATTTACTGGCGATATTTAAATTCGCTACAGATTGATAGCATGGTTCGCGCTATTTTTCGTCGTCAGACTCCCCCCAATCCTGCAACATTGTTTTCTGGCGACAATTTGTCGTAACATTGAATGGACAAAGGAGCGCGGCGTTTCTGTTGCCCTGAGCAAATACAAATCGTTTCCCGGCTGGCCTTATCTCTTCTGCCAACGTGTTTTCACCCCGGTTCGCGCTTCTTTTGTCATATTTCGATTAATTCAAACGGCGATAAGGACATTAAAATTCCGTTCTCTCCTTTACAACCGGTTATAAAAAAAGCCTCAAATTAACACCCCCTTGTAAACAACGCCGTTTTGTTGAAAACACCCACGCTCTCCTTCTTTGTCATAATCTTATTTTTTAATTCTTGTTTTATTATTTTATAGTGTTTTTCGTAAAGTTCAGCGTCCTTCACTAGAAAAACTATCTAAACGCTAAAAAAAATTGTAAAAGGGGAGGTTTTGTTAAACGATCGGGCGTTTTTAGTCGAAAAATGTCAATCTTTTATATTTTCCATAAAGATTTGAAGAGTTTTTGCTTCTAGGAATAGTGTAGAAATGCTAGAAACAATTACACTAATATTTCAATATTTGAAAATTAGAGGCGAAGAAAAAAGGTTTTTCGTCGAAAAATATCGATAATCCCGACCGAAAAATTAACTCGATTGCAGCGCTGGTCTTCATACAATTTTTCCTACTTAAAAGCGTTCAAATTAAATGTTCCTGCCTGTAATTTATTTTGTTCAGTATATTTTTCGACGCTCTGTCGAATGGCTCTGTCAAATTCCACAGAAATGAAAAAAATATTAGATTATTGAGATTGAGACATATTGAAAAATTTAATTTCAAAACAACTAGCTTCAAAATTCCATGAACGGAATTGATTTGACAAATGTGATAATTTCTTTGCGCCTCCCATCGGTTTATTGCTTCCATCATAATTCTAAATTATTCAGCGACATGCCGCGCAGCTGTTCGCAATTCGAAACATTTTGTTGCTGCGTGATCGTCGGGCTGCTTGTCTATTATTTTACGCGCCAAGATGGTTATGAGGAAGAAAGAAGCAAATTACCTCCAAAATATGCGCCAGATTTTGCTGTTGGAAATGTTGGTGAGTATTAAGATTCTAAAAAAGCGCCGCTGTTAAGAATCTAAAAAATGCTTCAATTACTCAGGGTTAGCGGAACGCGAAACTTTAATTTTTTGAAACATACTATCTTGAATTTTATCTGGGCTCAGATATATGAAGGTTAGCGAGCAGAGCTTATGAGGAAAACGACAAAATTAAAGGCATAGGCAAGGCCTGGCTGGCTCTGGATTTTCTGTGGTACCGGAGACGCACGCCATTCCCCTAATCAATTTAGGGTTACGAGTTAAAGAGCCCGAAAGACCCAGGAGACACCACTTTCTTGGAACATACGAATTGTATCATGTTTTTGTGTTCCCTGCTAGGTCGCGATATATTTCGCAAAATAGTTGCAACACCTAACGGAAAACGTGGGATACTGAATCAAGAATTTTGGCATGTTTTTGTATGAATTTCTATTAAACTAAGCAGCGTAACTTTTATCTAGAATCTTCTCTGAAACATTTTTTTTGATTTGATTTATTAGGTCCTGGATTATTTCAATCAGTAAAGAGAGATAACAGAGCGTTTTTATCCAGTTACGCAACGCAACGTTGGGTGAGTTGCGCGCCACAGGCGCGGTAAAACCCATGAAAATCGATCATCAAAAACCGGCGATCCACTTACCGGCGTTAGCAAATTAAAATCTCGACAGACCCACGAAACCTAGGATCGGTTGCAACATTCGAATTTGACGAATCTTACAATTTTCCAGAGGTGCCATACATTTAGAAAAATAAACTCTAAGGACCTCAAGAGAAAGAACAAGACTCCTCTTACGTCCCTTTTTACATAGCATAATCGGTTGGATGTTTACCAAAAAAACCAGCCAATCAATTCAGCCAAAAACGGCAATTTGCCGGGAAGGGAAAGCGTCGATAGGCGCCGGGCATAGCACGCGCCAAAAAGCTTAACCTCGTATAACTTTTTCAAACAGGCCTAATAGTGAAAACTCAGTAACAATTATACTTAATATGTACCACTCATTGTGCCTTAGAACTTCCTTTTTCGCCCCAAGTGGACCGAAACACATTTTTGTGCCTGACCTATAGAGTATGGGTCTTAAAATAAGCTTCTAACTTGAATCCACGGTGTCTTCTTTTGCCAACTCTTTATTAAAAAAACTATTCAATTAATTGGAGAATGAATAGTGTAGTTTAAAGAATACGAAAATGCTCGCCGTGACCAAATTAGTAAGCAAAAATTACAATTATACAGACAGCAAAATTTTAAGTACATCTGATTGTACCGAGGATTCTCATGTTTGGTACCAAAGCCAGTGAAACGCATTTTTTGGGTAAAAAGGTATTTTACTAGAATTTTAAATTTTAACCAGACTTTTAATCAACATTTTAATATTTGCACTGCTGCAAGCGCGTTATCCATGAAAAAATCAAAAATTTTTACAACGCTACGCTGCTTTGGAAAGAGTGTGTTTCCGAAAAAAAGGCAGGCAAACGACGGGTCGGCTCGTCAATTCCGGCTTTTCGAGTGACATGTTTGTGTACCCCACGTAATTTGTGAGAATAATGCGATCATCCATACCGAAATACGGTAGATCTAAATGGCTTAGAAGTGAAATAAAAAATGACGGAATATAAACTACTAAATTTATATGTATTTACAATTAAATATTTGCTATAAAAATGTACTAATTTTGCAAAACAGGACTCACTAAAAATAAATTGAAGAAAATGGGTTATAATACATGTTTGCAGACTCCCAAAAAAGTAGCCAAGTTTGAAACACCTTAATTTTCGCAACCAAGAAGCGCTAGAAGAAAAGAGATGGATACGCAATCAGTAGATGTTTCAATTTTTCCGAAAATGGGCCATATCTGAAACACCTTAAGTTTTCAGGTACCTGAATCAGCAAAAAAAATAGTACGCTTCAACGTCATAAATATTGTTTTTCAGATTTCCCTCAAGACCCAGAGATTACGCGCAAATTCTACGAGACGTCCGTGGAAGCGCGGCGAAAATTGCTGTCGTAAGTAGTTTACGAATTTCCGCTCAAAGGAGATAAATTATAGAAACGTGCTTCAAAACAAGAGCTCTACGAAAGAGTGGGCGTTCGCTGGGTTGTATAACGGACTCGTTCCAGAGGTAAGCGTTTTCGATTTTTAGCATTTTTGTGAGCATGTATTCAGTAGTGAACGCTTGCTTCGTGCTATTAGCCTTGCAGGGAATTGGCGAACCTAAAATAAATTCCATTTTGCGCGCGATTCGTCCTATTCAAGGGCACATTCAGGGACGTTTTTTTGGAAAAAAGCAAAGGTTTTTGCCGCGGCCGGGGGTCGAACCCGGGCCTCCTGCCCGAGAGGCACGGATGGATACCAGTCAGCCACAGCTACAACCTGGCGAGGGGGCGAGAGGCGGCCCACGTCGCAAAGGAGGGGAATGGCCTGTCACAGCACGGGCAGGCCGTGCGCGCGGTTCCTACGTCCATAGGGTGTATACGTTGGGACCAGTACACGGCCCCTCCCCGAACGTGTGCTTTAAAAGTCAGATCGCCCCTAATCGGACATCAAAACGCTTGCATTTCAAAATTCTGATCCTATTTCTGGAATCCTCATCGAATTTTGATCATTCTAGACATTTTAATTATGCAAATTGATCAGAGAATCTCCGGAATCGAGAGATTGGTTGCCTCCCAATCATTACGACATGTAATCGCCCACTCAAAATGCCGTTTTCGCCCCGGCTACTTTTCGGTTTTACCCAAATATTTAACGTGTTTCGCAATGAAATCACTTTTTTGGTACTTCTCGGCAGTGATCTATTAGTTTTTTGACCGGTAGGTTCAATCGACGCACGCGCGAATTTTAACTTCCCAGCCCCTTTAACCGGGGTGACATCACTACAGAAAACTAACACTAAAATAGGGTACTAAAATAAAAGAAACGAAAACTAAAAACTAAACCGCACACCACGACAAAAAATATATAAACTTTTCACATCATGATAAAACATATTTTCTTCAGGTGCTCTGCCCCTCACTAATTCGAATTGGTGCTGTAAATGATGGCGGGAAATGGATGTGTCGACCGTGGGGAATGCCCGACAACTGCTCGATTTATTCATTAGGTAAATTATCTAAAGATATCATTAATTCCTAAAAAATATTTCGAATTACCCTGAAATCTATAAATCTATCTTTAGAGGTATAGTAGTATACTTATAACTCTGAGCAACTATTTTCATATTCACAAGGACTTATTTTAGAAGATATATCAACGCCCTACCAAACCTGTCATAAAAATTTTCAGTTTCATAAATAATTGAATTTACGAATTTTTAAAAAAAGATATTCAGTCCGGGTATCGTCCAATCCTAAATTGCTGCGTCCAATATTCTACATAAAATAATCCTTTTTACAACCGTAATCCAAAAAATCTTAAAATAAACATTTTGTAGCCAAAATGCCGCCATTTTTTGCTCGACGTTTATGACGATGGATTAAGACATCGAAAAATGGATTTTCGTCGCGTAGCGATGAAACTTTTTTTTCAGGAAAATATCATTCTAACGAGTTCTGAAATGCATTTGCAAATAACGGAATCATTTCCAGCCAAGGGCTAGAAAAGACGGTAAAAGCGGCACTTATGATTTTGTAGATGAACTGAACTGCCGATTACCACATGTTTAAATTCCGGCTTTCTAGCAAAATCTGAAACTTCTGAATTTTTTTTGGTAGTAATTAGTGCAAAGACGCGATAATTTATTTTTACAAAAATACTATAAAATTTGATAAACCTTGATTCTGACAAAAAAAAATATTTTTCGAGGTGTAGTAGCCATATACCACGGCATAATTCTGAAAAACTCTTTTCATTCAAGCAGCCAGTGCAGTACGAACCGCGCATTAAACCGCGTTAAATATTTTTACCTTCAATAATATTTGAAACTCCGATTTTACGCGCCGAACTTACCACAACTTTTCGCTTTGCGTTTGGAAACCGGAGATTAATGGATCAAAAAAAAGATATCGTTCGCGTAGAGATGAAACATAAATTTTTCAAGAAAAATAGCATTTGGCCGAGTTTTAAAATGGAAGAAATTCTGGAATTATTTCCGGACAACGGGTAGAAAATACGATAAAGGCGGGGTACTTATTCTTTTCCGCCGCGCAGCGAACGACTGATTAATGCATGGTTAAACGCCGAGTTTCAAGGAAAACTTGAAACTTCTGAATTTTGTTGGTAGTAATTGGCGCAAATGCCATAATTTAATTATACAAAGAGGAAACTTTAAACAAATTGTCGAAGATATACCAAACCCCCTTTCATAAAATTTTCTGTCAATAAGAATCAAAACTCCGATTTTTAAAAAGCTAGCTTTGTCTTGGTATCGTAAAACAGTTCAAAAAATCTAAAAACTAATATTTTGTAGCCCGCTCACGGCACCTCAAAATTTGATTTGGTAACCGTTACGAATCCGCAATTAATAAATCTGAAAAATGTCACCTTATTATGTACTAGAGATGAAACATACATTTTTTCAAGACGATTTTTCAGTTTTTGTCATACGCAATGAAACTGAAAAATAACGTTCGTCGTCTAGGGATGGAACGGAGCTTTTTTTCGCGTAATTCTGACGAATTTGAAGATGGCATTTGTAAATCACGGAATTATTTCCGGCATCATACTAGAAAAGACTGCTTTCCCAGGGCGATCTAGCCAGTTTTAAAGGGGTCGTGTCACGTCCCCGTGACGATGACGGTTACTTAACCTAATAAATCCCTCAATTAACTATAATTAATACAATACGCTGCTACGAGCAGCCCTTCTCCTTCTTGCCGGCAATCCTCCGAAGCCCGCAGAGCCGTGCTGATTGACCGTGTTCCCCGTCTCTTCTCTATGGGCGTCTCCGCGATCCAGGGCCACAACATCGTGTTCAAGTACAAGCCCTCGTCCACCGACGTTCGCATGTCCACTTTGCATGCGGCTCCTCGGCAACCGGAAGATGTCCCTGTATTCCCCCGGTGCCCAACTATATAAGCGGCCGCCCTCTCCCGCTCTTCAAGTCGACTTCAACACCTTCGTCTTCCCGGGTTCAAGCTAGCTGTTCGCCACCGCGAAGCGTCGTCTGATTCCCGGCCTTCTTCTACGCCTTATTCGTGCTCGCCTTCATCGCCATCGCCTTTGCCTTATTCCCGTTTTCCCGTTTTTGTCGTTTATTGTAACAGACTACCCCACCGGGAGTCTGTAATAAACTGTATCCCCCGTCCCAGTCGTTTGCTCTCCCAGGCTATCGAGGCGCAAATTCTTGTCACAGTCGTGACAAAGTGGTGCCCCGAGCGGATCACTGGCCCTTTTTCCCCCCGTTCATTTTGGCGTTGAGCAACACCGGAGTCAGTGTGCCCGCCTTCTTTTCGCTACTGTCCCCAGTTTTAGTCCCCAAACGGTTCGATCCGTGTTTGTGACGTGATGCAGCACCAGAGTCGTGATCTGCCCGTCCATAGCCTTCCCTTAATGTCCCAATCCGTCCCTATCCCCGTCCCTGTTCCCGACCTTCTCGGCAGTGCCTCTCCGCAAGGAGTTGGCCCGTACCGCGTTTTCGGCAGTGCCTCTCCGCAAGGAGTTGGCCCGTACCGCGTTTTCGGCAGTGCCTCTCCGCAAGGAGTTGGCCAGTACCGCGTTTTCGGCAGTGGCTACCCGCAAGGGGATGCCCAGTACCGCGTTTTCGGCAGTGCCCTTCCTTCGGGAAGCGGCCAGCACCGCGTTTTCGGCAGTGTCCCTCCGCGAGGAGGTGACCCGTACCGCACAATCAACGAACAACTCTACCCTACGGGGTCTGATGCGTTCAATACAATCGATGGAAGGGTCCCCACGGGTGATCCCGGAAATCACACAAGAGAGCCCACGAGCTCGACCACAAACCTCCGTTTCGGCAATTCCTTCGATTTGCTGACCGGATACCCAAATATGGCTGAGGACCAGAATACGGCTGTGGACCGAAACAAACATGAATTGACCAAAAATCAATACAAAATTCCCACCGGTATTCAACTAGTCAAAAGGCGTTTAACGACGTTCATTAACAACTTGAACAAAGAATTCATTCCAAACACC
The DNA here is from genome assembly GCA_958295435.1 of Mesorhabditis spiculigera. Lineage (NCBI taxonomy): Eukaryota > Metazoa > Nematoda > Chromadorea > Rhabditida > Rhabditidae > Mesorhabditis > Mesorhabditis spiculigera. The sequence continues at coordinate 964,109 of CATQJA010002700.1, read as the reverse complement.
GAATGGATTCTCAAATCTGAATTTGAGCAGCTAAACGTTAGTCCAGACGAATACACTCAACTTCTCGAATCTACCATCACGAAAATCAAGACGCAAGATGTGGAATTCAACAAAATTTCTGAAGAATATACGGAGATCATGAAGCATTATCAGCAAAATTTCGAAGAGTACATTTTTGATACGATCATTCCAGTCGTTACTAAAATGCAAGAACTCCATGACCTTTGTCGTGCAAAAATCGAACAAGTCACTGGAACCAATCACGCTGAACGTGCAATGCAACAACAACTTGCCATTATCAGGCAAAATAGTCGTTCCACGCTGTCCGTCGTTCGCGAGGACAGGACCAATAATGCGATCCCAAAATTCGACAATACCCACCAAAAATTCCCAAATCAAAATATGCAAACACAAAATTCAAATTTTACCTCAACCAAATTCACCCAAAGGAACGTACCTATGCCTGTGGTGGAAACACCCATGTCCCAAATGTACAAATCACCAAATGCCCCGATGCATAACAGGCCATCATTTTATTCGCCAAAAGGAATTCATCTCCCAAAACAAACCTTGGAAGTGAATCTCCCCACATTCGATGGAAATCTGGCCAAGTACGACGAATTCTGGCAACTATTCAATGAGCTGATCCACAGTCAACCATACGATGACGTACACAAGTTCGCCATTTTGAAAAAATTCACATCACATGAAGCGCATTTAGTAGTTGATTCCTTCCCTACTACCGGACAGAACTACCCTCTAGCCCTCCAGCTATTGCACGATACCTACAACAATCCACTACGCAAAAAGCAAGCGCTCAACTCTGAGCTCAACTCTCTACCAGCTGCCACCACTGATCCGAAAAGCATGAAAATGACCATCCTAAAAATCCGAGCATTCACGACCCGGATCAGAGCAGTCGAAAACACCGAGACCTGCCACTTCCGTACAATGATAAAAAACAAATTTCCCATCAAACTAATCACGGAAGTGATTTCGGATGAATACAAAGAAGGCATTGAATGGAGTACTGAAAGGTTGATCCATGAATTGCAGAACCGAATCACCTGTCTGCAAGAAATCAGCAATCAGACCACCGAGCGTTACCAAGCAATGGCAGCCAATAGAACCTGTCTATTCTGCCACCGCGTAGGTCATCGACCAAAGAACTGTCACATGCTCTCAAAACTCTCCATCGGAGAGGTGAAACGCATTCTCATCAACCAAAAAGCGTGTTTGGTATGCTTCGAAGATGACCATCGCAGCCACGAATGCACCGAAAAATGCTATAAATGCGGACATGCACACCACCCGCAGTTGTGTGGAAAATTGGGTTACAAACAGCTTCCAAACCCCACACAGAATACCACGACCCAAGCAAATCCTACGACACCATCACCCCAGAACCCAGTTCCGGGTACCCAAAAACCAGCTCAGATTAATCTCCCACAAAATACCCAAGGAACTACTAATTTCCAGAACGGGGCCATGCAACGCCCATTCAACAATAATCGTTTTAATAACCAGTACGGCCAAAATCGAACCAACACGTTCAACGGGCCCTATGTGCCCCAAAATAATTACCAAAAATTCCAGCCACGAAATAATCAAACCTATCAACAAAACAACTACGTTCAAAATCGTCAGCCATATCGTCCCAACAACGGGCGTATGAATCTGGCAAACGCCGAATTTAGCAATGCTACAACAGATAATGTCCCAATCATCGATCAAAATACCTCGCCAGAGAACAATCCGGTTCATCAGGAAGGTGAAATTCAAGAATATGTGTTTTCCGAACACGATGATGAATGCTTTCAAAATGCCGAAAACGAGACCCAGCAGTTTTTTCGTGATTTCGAAGATCTTGCATGTTAAAAACACAGAAGCAAGATCTCAATTAATTCACGCAAAAAGCAAACTGCTACCCACAATGACATCGACATTCATCATTATTGACACTGGCTCTACCCTGTCATACATCTCACAAAGCCTTCAAAATAAATTAAAATTGCCAATTATTGAAAAGGAAAAATTGCGCATCACCCGATTTGGTGGGACAAGTTACATCGAAACCGACGTTGTCGAAGCTACGTTACAAACTACCGTACACGAAGTCAAAATTCGTCTTCGCGTCATGGAAGATATTGACGGAGATAAAATTTCACAAATAGAACCAGATGATATTCCGCACATTGATCCATTGAAATTGTCGATTCCAGAGACCATCACTGGATCGGTAATTGCACCATGTGACATCATCCTTGGGATGGATCAATTCTGGAATATATTTACAAGCCATGAAGCTGTCACGCTACCAAGTGGCATGAAAAAGATACAAACGATTTTCGGAGAAATCATATCGGGTATCTATGTCTCTGATAAAAAAGAACAACTCTCTAAAAATATGATTTCAAGAATACAAGAACAAGAAAAAATCTGGGAACTGGATGCCATTGGTATACTAGAAAATCCCGGAAAAGACGCTCAAGCCGAACTTAATAAAAAAATCGTCGAAGAATTTTATAAAAACGCTAAAATTGATGATGGGAAAATCTTTGTACAGTTCCCATGGAACGAAAAGAAAACAGAACTACATAATAATCTACCTATCGCGCAACGGCGCCTTTATTCATTATGCCAAAAATTACAGAAACCGGAAAATGCAACAATTATGCAAACCTACCACAAACAAATTCAAGAACAAATTGAAAAAGGAATTATTGAAATTGCACCCGCGAGCTACGGCACATGTTATTACATCCCACACGCTTGCGTAATTAAAGAAACATCAAACACAACCAAACTTCGAGTTGTCTATGACGCAAGCGCTCACTTGAAAGGGAGACCCTCCCTTAATGACTGTACGTACCCAGGACCATCAATGATCCCAAATATCGTAGGGATGCTACTACGTGCAAGAAATCCAAAGATTCTATTAATTTCCGATATAGAAAAAGCCTTTCACCAAATTCATCTACAAGATTCTGAAAAAGATTACACACGTTTTCTTTGGCTGAAGGATCCCGAGAAGCCTCCCAGCCCAGAAAACATAATTTTCTTACGATTCAATCGCGTTCCGTTTGGAATAAGCTCCTCACCATTCCTCCTTAATATTTCAATAAATTATCTCCTCGATCATTACAAACCCGAAATGTCCAAAGAAATATTACGGAATATATATGTCGATAATTTGATGCTTGGCGCAGCTGACGAAGGCGAAGCCTTCGAGAAGTATCAAAAGACCAAGCAACTATTTAATCAAATGTCAATGAATTTACGAGAATATATCTCCAATTCCGATTCGGTAAACCTTAAAATACCCGATTCCGATCGGTCAAATACCATTGCCCAAAAATTGCTAGGTTATCATTGGGATCCTACCGACGACCAACTGAAAATTAAAATTAAAATGGACTTTGACAGCAAAACAGCGACTAAACGTAAAGTGTTCAAAGAAGTCGCTCAAAACTTCGACCCACTGGGGCTATGCGCCCCACTATTGATTGATGCAAAAATCTTCAAACAAGATTTATGCCGACAACAATACCAATGGGACCAACCCCTTACTTTAACCGATCTAGAGAAGTGGAAAGCAATTGCCGAAAAATACGACAACATCGAAGTTACCTTACCACGTCGTGCTCTGGTCGACGCAGATACTCATGAATTGGTAGTATTTGGTGATGCGTCGCAACATGCGTACGCGGCGTGTGCGTACGTCATCAGTCGCACAGACACCAAAACTACAACACAGCTTATCATCAGCAAAAATCGTCTAAATCCACTAAAGCTACGCATGACCATTCCTCGAGGCGAGCTTATGGCTCTGCTTTGTGCTACCAATTTGGCCAAGTTCGTCATTGAGGAAACGGATCTGAAATTCAAATCTGTGAAAATATTCAGCGATTCAGAATGCGCATTGAAATGGCTGGTTACCCCCAAAGCCATCAATCTCGACGTGTTCACAAAACGACGTGTTGAGACAATCAGAAGCACTCTAGAAAATCTTACGGTACCATTCAGCATACATTATGTACCCACTGATCTGAATCCTGCGGACCTTGGCACTAAAGGAGTGGACCTCGAAAGATTCCAAACCTCCACTTGGCTTACAGGCCCAGAATTCATCAAACATCCGATCGACACATGGCCTGAAAAAAGCCAACGCAACTGGGAACTCCCAGAAGATCCCCATGTGGTATTCCTGTTTGGAAGAGCACACAGGCAAGAACCCGAAAATCTGATAAAAATTGAACGCTACAGTAGGCTCTCCAAAGCCATACGAGTAACGACAAGAACGCTTAAAATTTTGAAAGCGTGGATTACAAAAACGAATGCGAATAGAAATCAAAGTATCAAACTACCAGCACTCTGCCGAAACCTGAGTGAAAATCCTCAAATTATTACTAACGACGATACAATACCAGGTCTCGACCTACTACTTCTAGAACACCAACGAGATCCGGCAATAAATACCTATGCCCACCTGACAGTTCGAGATGAAAAATGCTTATTAAAATGTCCGGGACGCCTCGGGCAAGCTGACCTACCAACCTATCAGAAAGCCCCAATTTTGGTACTGCCAAAGTCACATTTAAGTATGCTAATAATACGACATTCTCATATCAAAACAGCACACAGTGGCGTCAACCAAACGCTTACTGCAATACGAAAGTGCTTCTGGATCCCGAGAATCCGAAGCGCGACACAAGCCTACATATCAAAATGCGTTCACTGTAAAAGATTCCAAGGAAGACCCTTCCGATATCCGCCAATGCCCGACCTACCCCACCAAAGGGTAAATCGAGCAATACCGTTTGAAAACTGCGGTGTCGATTACTTCGGGCCAGTCATGCTAAAAATGCAAAATCAAAATGAGCCCAGCGAAATCAAACGTTGGGTTGCATTATTCACTTGCATGACCACCAGACTCGTCCATTTGGAAATGGTCGAAGATCAAAGTGCAAGGACATTCTTACTCGCTCTGAAGCGTTTCTGCGCTCGTAGAGGAGTACCAAGAACCATGATCTCCGACAACGGAACCAACTTTGTTCTTGCCGAAAAGATCCTAAAGGCAACAGAACATCGTGAGGACACATTCCAAGACTTCCTCACTGAAAAAGGCATTAGATGGAAATTCATCACACCATTAGCCCCCTGGAAAGGCGGCTTTTACGAAAGAATGGTTGGATGTGTCAAAAAAGACCCTCGACAAACTTCAAAATCCACGAAAATTCCATCTGGATGAGTTTCCTACGGTACTCCACGAATTGGAAGCAATCGTGAACTCCAGACCATTAACCTACCCTGGTAATGAAATTGAAAACTATATTATTCGACCAATCGATTTCGTGACTCCAGGGTTACAATTGATAGAGGCCAATACTTTGGCGCACAATGTGGACGATCCAGAATTCGATCCCCAAACTAATCAAAATGTGCAAAAGTTGGTGAAAACCTTCAATGTCCACACCAAAGAACTTGAAAAAATGTGGCAAATTTGGAAAGACGTCTATTTAGCAGAATTACGCGAAAATCAAAAGAAACTAAATGCCCAAAATGGTCAATCTACTTCGATTGTACCAAAAGTTGGAGACATGGTTCTAATCATCGATACCAACAACAAAGGAATAAAAGCACCCCGAGGGTCTTGGCCCAAAGGTATTATAACCGAATTGATCAAAAGTCCGGATGGCCAGGTGAGAGCGGCACTCCTACGGACCCCCAGAACTAGAATTATCCAACGAGCTATTTCACAGCTTATTCCGCTGGAAATTGCTACGCAAATCGATATACCCAAAGAGACTGTTCACGAAACTAGACCAAAAAGAAATAACCAATTTACTGGCAATTATAAAGAAAATGACTCAGATGAAGATTGGTGATAAACAACATAAAAATACCCACTTTATACAAACTTATGTGCATTTATGGTGTTCCTCTCCGGCTGCGGCTTTAAGACCGTATGGTCGATTTCTCGTCCCCCGGGAGGGCATCGCGCCCAAATGCGGCGCAGATGCAAAATTACAAAAAATTCTAATATAAACACTCGTCCCCCGGGAGTGTCACGTCCCCGTGACGATGACGGTTACTTAACCTAATAAATCCCTCAATTAACTATAATTAATACAATACGCTGCTACGAGCAGCCCTTCTCCTTCTTGCCGGCAATCCTCCGAAGCCCGCAGAGCCGTGCTGATTGACCGTGTTCCCCGTCTCTTCTCTATGGGCGTCTCCGCGATCCAGGGCCACAACATCGTGTTCAAGTACAAGCCCTCGTCCACCGACGTTCGCATGTCCACTTTGCATGCGGCTCCTCGGCAACCGGAAGATGTCCCTGTATTCCCCCGGTGCCCAACTATATAAGCGGCCGCCCTCTCCCGCTCTTCAAGTCGACTTCAACACCTTCGTCTTCCCGGGTTCAAGCTAGCTGTTCGCCACCGCGAAGCGTCGTCTGATTCCCGGCCTTCTTCTACGCCTTATTCGTGCTCGCCTTCATCGCCATCGCCTTTGCCTTATTCCCGTTTTCCCGTTTTTGTCGTTTATTGTAACAGACTACCCCACCGGGAGTCTGTAATAAACTGTATCCCCCGTCCCAGTCGTTTGCTCTCCCAGGCTATCGAGGCGCAAATTCTTGTCACAGTCGTGACAGGTCGGCAAGGAAAGGCTATATATTTTGTCGGATATGATTATTTCGAGGGCATTTCCGCGCCGCGATACGCACAACATTCCTACGCAAAATTTTGCATTATCATAATCCATTACGCGATGGAAAAAGGAGGCGCGGTGCGTGTCGCGTCGCGGCAAAATATGAAAGTATTGGCTTTGCGGTCTGTTTAAATCGGTCGAATGGTCAGAAATTTAATTGATTACTTAATTATTAACTTTAAAACAAACATTAGTTTTGTAATTTTTTCCTATTTTTAATCCTGAAGCCAGATTTTTGGAGTCGAAAATAAGGATAGTGGAATCGCATCTAATCCGTAAAAACAAGAAACATTCCATAAAATTTCAGGCGTCAATCAGGACACGAGTTTCGAACGCGAAGTCCAAGCATTGACGGGGAGTCGATGCCGGATATTTGCATACGATAAGGTCTCGGAAATTAATGAAAAAATTTGGCTTTATTTCTACAAGAAATGGGTAATATACAAATGCAATTCATTTTAGAATGCGCCGAAGAGCAATTCGGTCCTGAAGGGATTTGAGGAGATTCGCGCCAAATTCAAGCGCGGCTTCATCGGTGATGTGCAAGATGAGGCGGCCGGGAAATTGAGTTTAATCGAAGAGATGAGACTCAATGGTGATCAGGAGATCGAGATCCTGAAGATTGATATTGAAGGTAAGTTAAACTTTAAATCACCCTAAAATAGATTAAATCGAGATAATAAATCCAGAATTAAATCGAACCAAAAGAAGCAAAGGTTGGCTAGCAAGCAATCGGAGAATTGAAAATCACAAGGTAGGCCCAGTAGTATCCGGGCCAAAGTATGAAACATTTTTAAATCCGGTGGACCGGACACAAAAATAAAATTCAACCAGGTATCCTAAGATCGGGTGTATACAGGGTTTCCCGAAAAACCCTCCTCTAACCCGAAGCAGAGGTATCGGATCGGAATGATAGATTCGTAAGCCCTTCAAACGGCGTGTTTCCAGCAATTTTCAAATCCATTTTCTTATGTAAATGCGCCATTTTACAAGACCTTTTGCAGAATTTTGCGGTTTTTCAGGGGTCTATTTCTATTGTACGAGCCATTTGCCTCAATTTCTCCCGGCAAAATGACCGGAAGTAGCCGTAAATTAGACGCAGAAGCCGTTCTTAATGTTTTTAAATTCGCTGTAAAGTGGCCCCGTCAAATAAAAAGCTGATTTTGAAGATTATGGTAAACTGGCCGTTCCAAGGGCTTTCGAATTGTATAACTTTCATTCCGACGCAATCCGACGTCGAGTTAGAGAGATCCGACGTTTTTTTGGGACGCCCTGTGGTTAGTTAGTGTTTCGTTTTCGATTCAGTGGAAAAGAATTAGAAAAGGCAGGGGCGTAATATGAGACGCGAAATCAAACCAGATTACCAAAAACAGTAAAAAGTAATCTGTGCAAATGTCTGAAACATTTTTACCTAGCTAATAACTGATGTCAAATCCAAATATATAATACTTATTCAAAGCCAAACAATTGGAGGCTGGGGCACGAAGAAGCAGGATTATGAAAAACAGAGAATTTTGCGCGAGGGGAAAGTATGAAACATGTTTAATTGGCTAATTAGGACGCAATAAAATTTCGGATTTCGGAGCCCCTTTGCACAGCGTTGAAGCCGACCTTATTAAGGAATTACAAACAATTTCTCGCGTGTGATTTGTTGCAACACTATTTTTTAGGCGGTGAATTCGTAGTTCTACCGTCAATTCTACAGCACACCAAAATTTGTCAGGTAAATTTAAATACCATAATTTGTTTATTTTTTGTGTAACTAGATCCTCGTCGAGGTGCACGGGGACCCAAATCGAGTGCTGAAGCTGTTGAAATTGCTCGGCCAACATGAGTACAGGTAATTCCGGGAATGTGTTTCAAATTGGTAGGGGTAGCGGGGCAACGACATCTATCCAATTTTTACCAGATAGAGAAGATTATCATTAATTTTTCCAAGTATACAAAGAGCTTCTATCCACAGGCCTTCCATTCAATTTAATTTAAATTTGACTTTATTAAGAACCAGTACCGGATTGTTAAAAGGCCGTTTGCGGCAGGACCGAAATAGGCTTGGCACAGTTTTTTTCCGACCCTGTTTTTTTGACGCCATCGGATAGAGCATAATCGAATTAGTGGGGCCATATAGTTTTGAAAGTTTAAAAAGTTATTTTTTGGGGTTTAAAGGGCCGTTAAAGTTGCCCACATCGAAAATCTATCTCGAAAATTACTGGACCAAATTTGCTGAAAACTTGTGACAATGCCTAATTTGGGATGGAGATCATTTCTCTAATACATTTCAAAACCTGAAAATGACCGGAACATAGGAATCTCGCGTACTAAAAACAGTTTTTTAAGATTTTCTATTTAATGGGAAATCGGCGGCATCGTCAAAGTAGCATAGAAAGATGCGCCAATTTTTTTTACATCGTATGATGTGTCTTTTAAGATGCCGCCGTTTTCCCATCATCCGTAAAAACGGCATTTTCTTAATGATAAAAAGAAAAATTTCCAGATTTTCAAACGGGGAGTTACCCACTTGCTTCTAGAAGCGCAGCCAAGTCAATTGCAAAAAAGAGCAAAAAGAAATTCGATCTCTAGAAGGGGGCTGGGTTTGAACTCGGGTCGTTCGCCTGGGAGGCGGCGGCGCCCTCTAGCTTCTGTCCCCCAGAGCCCCCCAGGTGGACCATCGCGGGTTCGATTCCCCTCCGTACTCAACTTCGCGTAGATGAAGAATTTAATTTTGCTCTTTTATGATAATGGGTGGCATTGATCTCTAGATGCTTTCCGCAATCCTTTATATTTCTCATTCGCAGCCCCCGATCTTTTAAGGCCACTTTTGTTGATTCCAGAGATCACGACTTTTATAGATGATGGGAAAACGGCGGCATCCTAAAAGACACATCATACGATGTAAAAAAAATTGGCGCATCTTTCTATGCTACTTTCAGGATGCCGCCGATTTCCCATTAAATAAAAAATCTTAAAAAACTGTTTTTAGTACGCGAGATTCCTATGTTCCGGCCATTTTCAGGTTTTGAAACGTATTAGAGAAATGATCTCCATCCCAAATTAGGTATTGTCACAAGTTTTCAGCAAATTTGGTCCAGTAATTTTCGAGATAGATTTTCGATGTCGGCAACTTTAACGGCCATTTAAACCCCAAAAATCAACTTTTTAAATTTTCAAAACTATGCCACCCTACTAATTCGGCCACGCTCTTTCAGATGGCATCATAAAAATAGGGTCAAAAAAAACTGTGCCAAGCCATAATGGGAACAGTCCGAGTGACTGGCGGACGGCCTTTTAACTGGGAAGCTAATTCCCAATAATTCCGTACAATCCCATAGCCAAATCCAAATAATTTTTATGGAATTTTACGCAGTTTTTAGATAGAAAAAGCCCATCACGAATTATAAACATTTTCAAAATTTGCTATTTTGGCAAAAATAACATCAAAAAATTCTACAAATCATCCAAATATAAAAAATTTTTTGAAACAAATGTTTTAAAAATAACCAAAGTCCAATTCTGTTCACGGCCATGAGTTCAGTCCATCAATCTTTCCATTTTTCCCATTTTTGTATTCTTTCCTACGAATCAGAAAAATTAAAAACGTTATAAAAATGCACTATTACGGGGTCGGATATGGGAAAAAATAGGATTTATGTCCCATTCCCCCCGCTAATAGCTCAGTACCCAAAACCATAGCTTTGTAAAGTATATCGAAAAAAACCTGGAAAAAAGTCAAGCTCTGATAGGTTCTTTTAAAAACTGACATCAGGTTCAGACAGCCAAAATATGTTAAAAAATGTTTCACACAGCAGGCTAAGAAAATAGCTAAAAATAAGCTGCATTCGGTCAAGGCCTCTATTCTCTGTTCCGACGCATTAAATGATAATCGTAATAACGTAGAATTCGTTAAAATAAAATAAATTATAATGCGAAACACCAATTAAAAAAAAATTTCCTAGCCGGTACGAAGTCTCATTAATCAAAATCGTTATTAACAAAAGAATAGTAATAAACGAAACATTGTTTTTAACGGGTATGCCTGATTTAATAACTCATTTTTATTGAATTGCAGGTTATTCTCTTACGAGATTAACGGGAAACATCATACGCTCGCCGAATATTCCCTCGTACACAAGGATTGCTTCGAAAAGTACGGTATCACCCCGTATGCCCATTATTTGGACGGGCTGGACGGGTAGTTCGATTGCTTGGTTCTTTGACGTTATCGGGGGGGGGCTGATAAATCCAGAAATGTTCAATAATTTAATAGTAAATGCTTTAACAGCAATTCACAAAAATTTAACTACATTTCAAGTGGAAAAACTATCTAGAAAACAGAAAAAACCCCTTAAAAGTCGACATTTTGGCCAAAAATCGCCTATTTTCATTCATTTTCATTTTCCATTTTCATTTTTCATTTTCTAATAACATTTTTGAAAGTTTTTACGTTAATAAATGGCAAAAAAGTTTAGAAACACTTCCTCTATTTATGTAAAGGAAAATCTGGATCTGGAGGAAAAAAATAAATCCATTTCCCCCCCGATAATGGAAAAGCACCACGAATATTGAGCCCTATAATGTATATTTTTGTGATTTCGTAGTGTAATTGCCAGCAAAGCATAAATAATTTATTGATTCCGATAGCAAACGCCGGTCATCGCACAAATCGCTTGCAGATATCGAGCGATTCTGGTAAATCTGAAAAAAGGTAATTATATATTATTACTTCTTTTCAGCATGTAACGGGCCTTAAAAAACGATGCTATACGTACTTTGTAAAGTATAGTAATCCAATTGGTTAAATTAGCCGAAAATGCGATTGTTCGAGGCAAAAAAAATCAGGTTTCAAAAAATCCTCGTTACGAATTAGTTTCTTGGGTCGTAGTAAGTTGACCTGATTATGCGATCGAAATGTCTTCGAATTGATGGTTTCAGGTATTAAAATATATTGTTAAAATCCCGAAAATCAGTCTCAATTCAAATCTGAGGTCAATGAACCTACCAATGCCTTTTCAACCCTTCTACCGCCCAAAATTAACTGGCCTGAATTTTTAAGCTTAAAAACTGTTATTGTTCGGTTAGATACGTCTGGATAGGAGGGGCTAAAATAACGGGAGGGAACTCAATCTTTTTAACAATAAAAAACAGCTATAAATATAGGAGTTTTTCGGGGAATTTAGAAAAGCAACTAGTAATGCTTTTCGACGCTCTATCGATCGGGTTTTTCAAAATTACAAAAATCTTGAAATAGGTTCTCTTTAAGACTACCTTAATAGGCGGATAGGATTTCGCATTAGCTTACAAGCCTCTAACGATATCTACAAGTGAAATGCACTATGTTTTGATAAGGTGCCGTTAGCAAATGATTTTTCGGGCTGTATTAGCCATATAATTTCGAAACATCAAAAGTTTACCGAAGTTAAATTTATCTAACAATAGGTATTCCGCCCCCGCTAATTCATTTGAAATTCATTTTGGGATATTAGATACGGTGAGATTATTACTCCTTTCATCTAGGTTTTCTTAAATATAACTTAAAACATGTTATTGTAAAACTTGTAAAAAAATTGTACAATTTTATCGTAAGAAACGGCGAAAGATCCTTAATAATTGATATACCTTTAACGATACAGTATACCCCACCTGGCCAACATATTCGACGGGCAACCCTTCGTTCCAAATGACGTTAGCGCTATTAGATGGGCTCGATTCTGGTAGTCTCGTTGTTCCAGACCACAGCCGGAATCTCCCTACAAATTTTTGAATTTTACGCGATTAAAATTGCATAAAAATAACTTAAAAGGCGCTTTAAAGGGACTGAGAGCGCTAGAGTCGACCTATGCCTCGACTAGGTCTCGACAACTACGCAAATAACGTTTTTTATATTCTGGTTTTGTCATGCCGCGTAGCTGTCGATATCCGATCGACGAACTCGGTAAATTTTCGGGCTATTCGGGACTTTAAAGGGACATGCAAGGTATGGCTTCGGGTTTTGGGTACGGCCAAACTGAGTTGGCTTCGTTTGATCAAGCCATGCCGCCTTGCCACCATTTCGATGTCGCAATCCATCACGCAATGGAAAGACACTGACATTAAAGGGATTGGTAAGGCATCGTTATCGATTTATCGCTGATGTTTTTCGCCGCGCTCGCGACGCGCAACGCGCACTTGGTTTTCCGTGTGATAATCGATTACCAAGGGAATTAAGGTAACGTATGGTTAAAAAAAATTTTGTGACTTTGGAATTTTGGGTGTTTCAGATTATTACAGGTTATGAGAAAATAATTCCTGATAATAGCCAGTGGTTCATAACAGCAACAATAAAATATCGCAAACTAGCGTCTATCACACCCGCTTTAAATTTCTACGAACGATGGGGGGGCCCCCATAAAAACTATGTGCAGCCGAATTTGCCAACCGAAATATTAATAAACAAATTTTTATCACTAAACCAGGGTTGAAAAAACCGCTTCGCGGCTTTTCAACCCTGGCCCCGTCCAGGATCTGTGAAAGTCCTTAATTTGCATGTTTCTTCCTGAATTCTAGCAAGAAAAAAATGAAAAACGGCTCCTCTTTCCCTTTATATAGGCTCTTCCTACTTCCGGCGTATGCTAATTTCCTCTAACAAACAGGGTTTTACAAAAACCTATTTTTAATAGCGAAAACCGCAATCTTTCAAAATTTTTATGTGTGTGCAGTCGATTCCGGACCATTCTAAACCTATTGTCGTTTCTTCCCTATCCAAAAAAACCCTTCCCCGAGGCTGTAGGAGCGGAACATCCTAACGGAAGTGCATGCAAATATACACACACACACACAAACACTATTTTTTTATATATAGTAGGATTGATTAAAAATTAGATTAATTAGATAAGATTAAAATATTGATGCAATCGCGATTTTAAATACGCTTCCCCTTTTCTTGCGTAATCGATTATCCCCCCCCCTTGAACTAGCTCTGCGGTAATAAACTGAACGCGATGTTTCAGGAAAATTTATGGGACGCTAAAATTTTTCTGCTACGATGTTCCCAGGTGGTCGTTTGCAATATTCGCTAAAAAGCCTCAATCAAAGCCGTACGAAATTCATAACGCAGAAACTCGATACTATCTCTTGCCACTCCCTTTAAAAGCCTGTATTATGAGTCAAAGCTTACATGGCAAGTCCGGGGTGCTGTATAATTGTTTTGGTCCATGGAATTCGCACACAAATAGTCGTCTGCCTAAAAATCGATTGTTTTTAGCAAAACTAGAGATAGCGAGATAAAGGATAGATATAGGAGAGAGAGAGAGCGAGAGACAGACAGCAGAGAGACAGAGAGAGACAGAGAGAGAGAGAGAGAGAGACAGACAGACAGACAGACAGACAGACAGCAGAGAGACAAAGAGAGAGAAAGAGAGAGAGAGAGAGAGAGAGAGAGAGAGAGAGAGAGAGAGTTCATCAAAAGCTTAGCTAACCTTATTTGGCAGCTGATCGGACCACGGCCTCTCGCATCGCCTGTTAATTTGCATTGGCGTCTCGCGGATATAGGGTGCCCCTTCGACAAAAGCTAAATAGTATCTTTTTTTTAATTTTTCTTGGGTGTAAGAAAATTTCAAATTAAAAAAAGTCTGATAAAGATGTGTTTCGATAGAATATAGCATGAAGCTGTTATTGGACTTGACACTTGACTGAAGTAGCAGAGAATTATAAACTGAAAAGCGCAGAAATAATATAAAATTATTGTATCGCCAAGAAACGTTTAATCAAATGTAAATTTTCAACTTTGGATAATACCTCATTCATGAACGTCCAACCAGTAAACGTATAGATTCTGCTATAGAAATTTCTTAACCCAGGTTTGGTCACCGAAATTTTTGCCGAATTATACCCGGAAATGCGTTTAAATTAAAAAAATTAAAATGTTTTAGCCAAGCACATTTACTAAAGAGGGCTGGGTTCAATAATGACGGGTTTATATAGGAACTTATAAAATTTTTGCGAAGAAATGTTTCGATAAATGAAGGTAAATTGAGATAGCGGTCTGCTAGAATTCCGAACTGATCACGGGCTACAATATTATGCTGCAAGAAGTGTAGAAAGCCCATTTTTAAAGAGCGTTATCTGTCCTCGATTTCTTTTTATACATTTTCTTTTTTTCTTATTTTCTTATTTTCTTTTTCTTTTCATATCTTACCCGAACTTCTACCCCATCCAGATACCGTAAGCACATCCCCCAATTCCTCGTTTCGCCATGGTAAACAGATAGGCCTCGTCTTGTTGTTCCACAGGATTGGACTGAAAAAATAAAATGTAATGTTTCGCCCATGTTTAGGGGATGATTGAAGTGTTTTTTAATTTACAGTTTTGAAAGACGCCCTCTATTTTCCATGAATTTGTTCCTTTTTGGACCCTTGAACTCCGAATTAGCATACAATGTCGGCGTTTAATAATGTCGATGCTCCATTTTGGTGAAAAATTCATAATGTCGAATTTTCATAACACCGAAATTCAAAATGTCGAAATTTTTTGCGATATTTGGGCTTCTTTGCGGGAGATTTATTTATGTGAATCTCGAAGTTCCGAAATTCGGCATTCCAAAACTTCGACTATATAAATGTCGAACTTTTGTTAGTAATCCATTGTAAAGGCATTCCTTAAAAATTCAATGTTTCAGAATTTCCAAATGCCTTTCAAAGAAATATTACGCTCGGTTTTCTCCATTGCCTTGGGCTACAAATCTCCTTTCTAAATTACTGCTTCATGGACGCGTAGATCCGTAATGAATGCCTAGTAACGTATAAAAGTATTTAATAGTTGTTAGGTGGAATAACCTTATTTCAACGAGAAAACTTTCAAAAAATCGAAATATTGGCCAAAAACCGTCCATGTGCTCTAAAAATCTTTATTTCATCGTTTTATAAACTTGTAAACTTTTTACGTTTATGATTAGCAAAAAAAAACTGCTTAGAAACACTTCCTCTGCTTATATTTGAAAAGTTGGATCCTAAGCAAAATGCGGGTAAAGACCTCGGCTTACAAAATTCAAAATTAATGTTTCGAACAAATGCAGTAGGAGGGTGCTGGGTTTAGCCATAATGAACCCGCCCCACTTTTCCAACTCGATAATGGCCCAATCATGTCCGGAGGAGCAGCGGTTCTGTGCAAACTCGTCGTCCACCATTACTGAGCGAATCTAAAACATTTTTTGCAGATTTTTCGCGTTTTCGAAAGCTAATCTTGCTGGATCTAGTACGTTCGAAAAAATTTGACGTCTTTAAGGATTTTCGAAACATTATTTAAGTTCGGCTGCAGGAAGGAAAAACCAAATTTTCATCGCCCACGTACTTTTTCTAGCTTAATTTCTCGCTGAATTCAATTTAAGCTGTAAATAGGTATATCTTTTTAATATCCTCAACCCTGCAAACTACAATTTTTTCACCAACAACTGGTCCAAAATTTTAAGAGTCAGTTCATCACCTAAAAATTTGATTTTGCATCTAAAATTTTAAAATGGCTTAAACTAAACCATCTATAAAAAATTTTTTCGACACTTGATTTAATCATCTGATTTAGCTTTTAGACAACAGAAAACATCTTTAAAACTCGACTCATTCCGCCACATATAAGAAAACTTTGTGCCAGAAAAATGTTTCAAGTTTAGCACCGTTAAAATCTGATTTGCGATCATTAATCGGCAGTGTCCGTAGTATAATAAATTACCTTATTATACGTGACGTCCGGCTGCATGCATTTCGGGTCATTGCTCAGCCAGCCCTCCCGGTCCCAGCTGTAAAAGATACTTCACCATGCGTGCAATCGGAAATTAATTTTTTCTGGTTGCAAAATTTCTTCGGAACATTTTTATTCTCACGCGCTTTTTATGGATTTGTATTTATTTTGGCAATTTTCATTTGTGATATCGATTTTGATTCGATTTCTGGCTATGCGTGCGAATTTCATTTTAATATTCTTTTTATTTCAATGTCATCTTTTTACTAAATCCTAGAAACTACTAATTTAGACGGTGGTTAAAGTTACAACGATGCCAAAGCGCTAAATTCCGCTCGTCGAATTCCGCTTTTTACGGGAAAACGGCAAAATCCCGACAGCCAAAATACCGAGCGCCAAAATACCGAAAGTCAAAAAAAATACCAATACCAAATTTTCAAGGACAGGATTTTGGCCTTCGGGATTTTTGAGTGTCGGGATTTTTCAGGATGCGATTTTCACAATCGACCACTTCGCTGTCGGGATTTTTTGTGGAAACCGGTTTTCTTCCCTTTCATAACTACAAAATGAATTATGATTAGCAAGCGTAAATCAACCAACAAAAAGAAAATCGACGACGACGAACGTTGTGTTCACTGCCTCGATTAATTTCTCCGCAAGAATGGTACTTTTTCAAAACATAGATTTTGTAAATTTTTTGATCGGTTTTCGTGGAACTCTCAAATGCTATTCTCTGCTAGTGGGCCTATTCTACCAAAAAGTTTCACCGCCTGAACGCTGGATAACGTATAACTCACGTTTTCCCAGCTATTTTGTTCTCTTGTTTGCCAAAGGGAGCTGCTGTAATACTGTAATCGTTATTTTTCTCCTTTTTTGGGCTTGCGGGGCCCGTTACTGTAATTAACCTTTATTCGCTTGTCGCGCTAATCGTATTTTCAATCTTTAAATAACAATTATAACCAAATTATACAGATTGTTAAGGTTTTTAAACTAAAAAAATTGCTCACTACTCGATATCTGCATATCTCGGTTGAAAAATTATGATTCAATTTATTTTGTTTTGTGGGTTGTTAAAAGGCGCCATATTCCGGCCGACTGTTGTAGAACACGCTCAAGTAAATGTTTCAAGGACGCTGCGGGTAAACCGAGCCATGCGCACATTACTGCTAGCCGAAATCGTTCCAGAAAAAGATAACGAGACAGTCCCTTAAAGTTGAACATATATTGATATATTTACCCCCTTATACACTTTCCGCCATACGCCACGACGCGCAGCCGGATCTCGTCGATTGTCTTGTAGCGGTCGATGCTGAATTGAAAGAAAATATATAATGATTTTAAAATACATATATTATAAGTACAAAATACCTTAAAAATTATAAAACGAGACTCAATTTTAAATAGCTTTGGTGTTTTAATTATCAAATTTGGCCCAGAAACAGCCGAGAACGTGATTTCGAGGTGACAACAGGCCATTTCAAATTTGCGAGCTTCCCGCGTAGCCCCTTTAAGGCAAGGCCTATAATGAAATGACACAACGCAAGCTTAAAAATGCGGCTTGTCAAAAATGTTTCACAACACGAACAAGCTGATTTTGAGTTACTCCATTGTATTCGACGCTTCCATAGAGGTATTTGAAAAAAGTGAAAACTCTTCGTAGCCAGCGCAAAAGGTAAGCAACAAATTAATAAATCTAAAAATTAAATTGATTGAAATGCATAAATTGAATTCAATTTTAAATGGAATTAATATTATTTAAAAGCGGGAAAAGCACCGGATAAGTCAAAGGGCTTCCCGATAAAAATATCGTTTTATGTTGCCAAAAAAAAACATGTTCCACATGATAACCGATCGAGCATGAAATAATGTAATAACTGCTTGTTGTCTAATGCAGAATGTTGCGCTGATTCCGAGTGTTTTTGAACAGCTGCGAAACGATCAGATTTAAAAAGTTAGAGGGGGTTTTAAGTGCAAACAAGGCCCAAAATGGCCCAATTTCGGCAAATTTTTGCCTTTTTGCACTTCAAACCTTCGCCATTTCGTATACGTATCTTATTGTTTCGCGGTTTTTGACAACCGGTTCGAAATTTGCATTCTGCACAAGCTGTGCTTGGTCAGGTCTTTAACTTCCCGACTAAAAGAGGTCTCCTCGTTAGACGAATTTGGCTGGATTGCGATGAATTTACTGTAAAACCGGAAAAAATCTATGAAAGGTACAATCTGGTCCCGCTGTGTCGGTTGCAGGCCTGCAACTAGACACGGGATAGCAAGCATGGTTACGGTAGGCGCTCGCCGCGGAGCAAAACCGAACCCGGGCCCCTCGCCTGGGGCAGCGCCTTGGACCAGTAGACCAAGGGCGCGACTCGAGATCGGGCAAAGGAAAGGGGCTAGGAAGGGTCGGAGGGACCCCATCCGCACACCTATGATATCGAAGGTCAAAGTTCTAAAATCGGTGATGAAAAAAAATTGAGTTTCAAGGTCAAGCCAACAATCGAAATTCTACGGGTAAATAATTCTTGCGGATAAGTAAGTGGGGATGAAGATAATTGCGTGAACAGCTTTTCAGAGTAACTCCCTAATCCAAATTATTCAGGCCGCGGTCCCGTAGTATTTTTTCATGCAACAAGGCCGGGTGCTTTTTTTAATAGCAAGCCCGTTGGAGAGGCACTGGACTGTTAGCAGGGGGGGCGGATTGCCGCAAGAATTTTTTTGCCCACAAAAACAAGAATCACGGAAATCCTATACGGTCCTAGAACAAATTATAAACCATTTGTATAGCATATTTTATTTGTAAACCATTTGTATAGCATTTTAGATATCAAAAACTCATAAAAATTTAGAAAAATGCTGGACAATTTCTGGCTTTTGGACACAAGGGTGCGAAAAGTGACTAAAAAAACTAAAAAAATCCGAATTTTCAAAAATCTTGAAAATGTTTTTTGCAATTTTTTAAGAATTAAAAATTGCTAAAACATTAAGAAGCGGAAAACAAAAGTTAGTTTCCCCTGCTAAATCCCCCCACTAACAGACCAGTACCGGTTGTAAACAAAAACTTACTCACACGGTGCCAGCTCTTGACCACGGAATTTGATAAAGCCGTGGGCTACGGTAAGAATATGGTAGGGGGAGATGATGGCACCTCCGAGCTGATTTCGTGACAGTGCCAGGGGGAAGTTAGGCTTCTGGAATAAATCGTATTTTACCACTACGAAAGAGATAAATTTTAAGGAACGCTGTTGGATTGCTCAGTTTCAGTTCCAGGGTATAATGTGTTTCAAAATTTAATTAAGCTATGACTAGCAGTCTCAATTTTAAATTTAATCTGCCGGAAAACGTTATTTTTTTGTCGAGAAGATATATTGAACAGACTATGCATTCCACAATCCCCTCTTGTGCTAAAATTTTCGAAACTTACATGTTTAAAGACCGAGATGGCCCACGGGAACTCTTTGCCGCTAGCATTTACATCTTGGTGCCCGCAAATTGATGCTAGTTTCAGGCTCTCGGCAATCGATATCCGCCGCTCTTCGCTGACTTTAAAAAACCGTAAAAAAATAAGACGAAAAACCTCACATGCCGGCCCGAGATATTTTGGCTGGAATGCGGTGGTGGCTTTTAAAGATAGGAGGAGAAAAAGTAGCATCTGAAACTGCATTTTTATAAAATCTAAAGTATTTTCCTATCCAGAAAAAATGTGCCAAAAAAAGACAAATGAAAAGCTGATATAAAAAGGTCAATTGCTGTCTTGGTCTATCCTCACAATCAACTTTCGATTTAGCCGCACGCTTTTTATTAATAAAAGGGAAACGATGAAAACCCGACAACTATAATTGCGACAGCCACAATCCCGATTTGAAAAACAGGTATTTAAAGGGAATTGGTTTTCAAAATAGCGTCAAAAATATGTCGGGATTTTGGCAGCAATCCGTTTTTACAATTGTTAACTAAGACTGGTTAATGGATAGGTATATGATAACCATGCCTTGAATTTCGTTTATCCAAAGGATCTTTGAATACAACCTTTCGATATTTCACCGCAAAACTATACAGCGTCTACAAAAAGGTCAATAATGGTTATCCGAGCTTTACCACTGGCCGGATGCGGCATATTTGTATTTTGAAAATACAGTTTCTAATGTTTTTATGTTTATTAAAAGTTATTATTTTCGACCGCACCGGGCCGGGCCTGGGGTTGGCTGGCCCCGACCCGGCCCGTTGTCAAGGCCTGATGAAAACTTACGAATTGTCCTAAAACTAATGGCCGACAAATCTAGCAAGAGGCATCAAGTTATCATGAAACCTTTTTTATTTAAAGGTGCTGGATCGAAAATCGTTTTTTACAGCCGAAACATTAAAACGCATGCAAGATAAATTAAGGTAATCAATTTAAGAGAGGGTAATTTAATTCTGATGAACCCAAAATTATTCAGGGTTTCATAATGCAATAATATAAAAAAATCGTAAAATTCTGGTAAATAAACTAGTTATTGACAAAAATTTAAAACTACAAGGGAAAAGGCGTAAAACGTATCGATCTTATTATTAATAAAATTAAAACCAAAGAAAAAAACTAAAGCAAATATCGAATATGCGTGTAGCGAGACACGAGATGTGGTCGATGGGGGAAATGACCTCGCCCCGGGCGCGTATGACTGATTGAGGGAAATACGGGGGGAAGAAAGGAAAGAGAAAGACAGGTAGAAGGGCGTAGAAAAGGTAAGACAGGAAACGAAAACTCTAGAGGTCGAAAATATGAAAGTCATACAGTTTTTATAGGTCAGTCTCACTTCAAAGTTGAATTCCGAAAAAATTGTTTTAAAATTTAGCGAGTTTAGCTGGTAATATTAGCGCCCAATCTCTCGAATTGCTTCTCCTCGTAAATCGCAAAGTGTCGGTAACGGCCGACCGGCTGGAACTCTTACCAGAGTGGGCGAGGACAAAAAATGCCTAAACATCTAAAACCTAAAAACATCTAAAAAATGCCTAAAAGTTAACATTTCTTACCCTCGTGGTTTCAAAAAAAAGAATTTTCTGACCAGCGAAAAATTTTGCGAAAAATTTTTCGCTGGGAAATGCGCAAATGAAGTGTTTCACATTACAAAGAAGGTGGTAACCCTGATGCAGGAATAATCCTTCCAGGTCAGACCACAAGATTTTTACGGTGATTTAAAATCTGCTAAATAGATAAAATTAAGCTCCAAAATTCGAGACTACAGATTGCATCTCAAAATTTGGTAAAAAACGCAAATTGGTGTTGTTCCGAGCACCAGATATCCAACTTTTCGTTAAAATTCAGAGTTTCAAAGCTATTGGAATAGAGATCCTGCAGTGGAGGAGCCAATCGGCTTCCATCTATCAAATTTTTGGATTATTTCTAAACCGTGAAAATGTTAAAAAATTAAACCAGACAACAATAGGCAAAGATTTGAATCCTGAATTTAATAAAAAAGACGGAACGGGCCTGTTTCCACGCATTTTTACTCGACCCCGATATTTTATACGGCTCTCTCCCGCGCCGGGTGCAATGACTGCCAATATTCGTGCCTTGCTGCTGCTGATTCTCGCGTTGTTTGTAGCGGTGCGTAGGGTTACTTTATCGAGTTAAAAAATAAAAACTTACGAGACAGACAAAGTGGAGCAATTCCGTGGACCGTTAACATGGCCTCTAGAAAGTTTCTTGAAACACCGAAATTTAACGAAGTTTTGGCTGAAATTTCGATGACCATGCAGCCGATTTCAACCTAATTATCTCATCTACACTTTATCCCACAGGGTTGTAAATTATACCCAAAAACTCGGCAAACGAAGGCGAAACTTTTGAAACGCTTGACACTCCTGTACGACAAACGGGGACACGATAGGTTCGGGTATCTGAAGTATTTCTTCAAAAAAAGCCAAATCTTTGGCTCAGCGAAGACAGGTGCAATAACATTGACAGTTAACGTTGCCTCGACGAGGTTTTTTGAAACATAGAAATTTAATAAATGGTTTTTTCTGCTTTCGCAATCAGTATCTTCAAAATTAAGTCGTGGGGTAATTTTCGAATATGTTTATTTCTTGAAACTTAAATTTTTAGAATACCGCTCTCTATCCCGAAATTTTGTATCCCGAAACGCCCAATCCCGAAATTCTGTATCCCGAAACTCCCAATCCCGAAACTCTCTATCCCGAAAACTCTCTATCCCGAAAACTCTCTATCCCGAAAGCTCTCTATCCCGAAAACTCTTTATCCCGAAAACTCTTTATCCCGAAAACTCTCTATCCCGAAACTCAGTATTTTGCGTTTCCTAACGCCCTACATTCTTGAAGGCATCGGAAAATCATTTTATCATATTTCCGAAACCGAAAAATAGCGGAAAACTATTTACTTCAAAGATCTAGTCTGGTGTTCGGTACGTTAAAGCTAGCTAACTTGTTTCGGGATATGGAGTTTCGGGATAGAGAGTTTTCGGGATAAAGAGTTTTCGGGATAGAGAGCTTTCGGGATAGAGAGTTTCGGGATAGAGAGTTTCGGGATAGAGAGTTTCGGGATAGAGAGTTTCGGGATAGAGACTTTCGGGATAGAGAGTTTCGGGATAGAGAGTTTCGGGATAGAGCGTTTCGGGATAGAGAGTTTCGGGATAGAGAGTTTCGGGATAGAGAGTTTCGGGATACAGAATTTCGGGATAGGGAAATACCCCCAAATTTTTATGATAATCTTTATAGTGCACACTGGCTTAGAAGAGTCAAGTTCTTATTCTTTATGGCAATAATGTTTGTAAATTCTTCGTTTGATGAAGTTGGGTTCCGGAATCGCGTAGTAGTTTCATAAAATCTGTAGATGACAAAAATCGTTCAAGGTGTTAAAATTGTTGCTTTTCAATCGGTGTTGAGTGCAATTAGCATCATTTTTCAGTCGTCAAATGCCGATCGGGAGGGGCACCACGTGCGGAAGCGCCTTTTGAGCCCGGTAAATGTCGGTTCTGGGGTGCAAATTTGTTTTAAATTTTAAAAATTTCAGCTTTAAATTTTGTTTCGCGAAAACAACAAAAAACAATTAATAAACTACAATCTGACCCTCATCCGTTTAAAAATATATTGCGCAATTTACTTCCAGTCGGATCCCCCGGTGTCGGCGATCTGGGAGTGCGAGCTGGACGAGCCGTTTTGGAACGAGACGCTCGAATTCGCCTTGGACGAGGCCAGGCGCGCCACTGGTAGGTCATTTTTACCCAAGTCGTGTCGTACAAAATGTAGAAAAATGGTTTTCTTAGCCAGTAGGTTCTGGTGCCTTTGCGGGGGGCTATCCGGAGTCCCCCCGTTTAAAGTGCAGCCGGCACCCAACTTTTGTATCTCGGCTCCCTGTTTATCTACAGGTGTGTAAAGTATACCAAAATACTCGCCAGAGCAAGGCGAACATATTGGTATACTTTACACACCTGTAGATGAACAGGGAGCCGAGATACAAAAGTTGGAGGCCGGCTGGGGGGTAAACTGCACTCTAGCCAGATATTTTATAAATTAGTGGGCTGAGGACAAAACATCGCCTGAATTGAGTTGAATACTTGGATTTTAGCTCGACACTTAATTGAAACATTTTTTTTCATATTCGACGATGGGGACTTATCTCGTGGACTGGGTAATTTTCGCCTTGTTTGAATGATGACATCCCGTTGTCACAAAATAATTTTTTTAAACTAAAAGTTTACAATTGATGACTTTACGTTCTGTTGTGTCGCAATAGCTTTTTTTTGCTTTAATGTTTGATCACATCGGTTATTATTTCGTAGAATAATAGATTTCGGATAAATAAAGTGCCCATAAATATTAGAGTAGGCAAAAAATGATACCAATCAAAAGTGAAAACGGAAAAATGAACATTTTTGGAATTGAAATGTCACAGTTAATTATAAATTTTGCCAGAGTTAAACTCAGGGCCGTTCGTCGAAACATAATTTTTTTTATTGCCAAAAATTTTGCGTAATTAATCGGCTTTTCGTTTAGCGGATTTAATAAACTTCGGATTTGTTAAAAGACCAAGATCCAAGCCGCACTTAAGCCTCCCCCCCCCGCCCGATAATAAACAAGAACCGGCAAATATTTCAATTTTCAGGCCGTATCTCGGAGTGTTGCATATTCCACGAGCGCTGCTACCACTATCAACGCGGGCGGACTTGGTGTGACGAGGATGTTTGTCGCTGTGTCCACAAGGCTATTCAGGTAATTAGTGAAATTTTCAATTGCTTTTTCATTTTAAGCTTTTAAATTCAATTATTTAACTTTAAATTTGAAACTAATTTTAAATCGGCGAAAGAAATTTTTAAGCCTCATAATTTGGTCGCAAAATGCAAAAATAGCGATTTTTCCACTAAAGATTAAACGTTTCAAACATTTCTGACTTGCCTCAATTTTCCTAGTCAGGAATTTTTACTTTACACTGCAAAATACTTTATTACGCGCCATGCCCCAAATAACGTGAAAGACCGATAAATAAAAATGGAAATTATTTTAATAGATAATAATCCTACCTTATATAATTTTGGCGTGTATCTTTGTGTGTGTGTGTGGATGTCAGTTTCGAGGCCCGATTTGAGGGCCTTCCCGTGGATAAAATGCCCTAATTCTCCGTCACCCGGGGGGAATCGACCCTTCTGTTTCCGATGGCGTTCTCAGAATTTCGATAAAATACGAGATTACAAAGTTAAGGCCGGTTTTATTCATTTTTGGGGGTCCCTGAGGGCTAATTTGCATAATGCGAGAAAATACAAATTTCCTCATTCTCGCCAGTTACACTCGCGCGTTTGGCTGCCTCATTGGAGCTGCCTCTCATTGCCTTTGCTCCCTTTCCCGGTAGTCACCTCGGGGGATACAAGGGTTGTTGCACGCGAGCTCCCAAGCGTTTCATGGTATAGTGGTTAGAGCGTCAGCCTGCCAATCTTGCTATCGGGGGTTCGATCCCCGGCTATCGTATTTTTTTGCTTTTTGCTCGGAATGCATGTTTCGAAGTGTATTTTCCTGTAGGGAGGCGCTATTCTGAAGTCAGTCGCTTTAAACTGCGTCGCAGGCTAACGAATCCAGCTAGGCACTGAAACTACCGCCGCAGGCTAAGGATTCAGGCTAATCCCTCAAGCTAGCGCCGCAGGCTTTAGAACAAAGCTAGCCGCTGAAGCTAGCGCCGCAGGCTTTAGACCAAAGCTAGCCGTGCAAGCTAGCGCCGCAGGCTTTTGAACGAAGCTAGCCGTGCAAGCTAGCGCCGCAGGCTCTAGACCAAAGCTAGCCGCTGAAGCTAGCGCCGCAGGCTTTAGAACGAAGCTAGCCGCTAAAGCTAGCGCCGCAGGCTTTAGAACGAGGCTAGCCGCTGAAGCTAACGCCGCAGGCTAAAGAATGAAGCTGCTCTCTCAAGCCTGCGCCGCAGGCTTTAGACCAAAGCTAGCCGCTGAAGCTAGCGCCGCAGGCTTTAGAACAAAGCTAGCCGCTGAAGCTAGCGCCGCAGGCTTTAGAACGAAGCTAGCCGCTGAAGCTAGCGCCGCAGGCTTTAGAACAAAGCTAGCCGCTGAAGCTAGCGCCGCAGGCTTTAGAACGAAGCTAGCCGCTGAAGCTAGCGCCGCAGGCTTTAGACCAAAGCTAGCCGTGCAAGCTAGCGCCGCAGGCTTTAGAACGAAGCTAGCCGTGCAAGCTAGCGCCGCAGGCTTTAGACCAAAGCTAGCCGCTGAAGCTAGCGCCGCAGGCTTTAGAACGAAGCTAGCCGCTGAAGCTAGCGCCGCAGGCTTTAGAACAAAGCTAGCCGTGCAAGCTAGCGCCGCAGGCTTTAGAACAAAGCTAGCCGCTGAAGCTAGCGCCGCAGGCTTTAGAACGAAGCTAGCCGTGCAAGCTAGCGCCGCAGGCTTTAGACCAAAGCTAGCCGCTGAAGCTAGCGCCGCAGGCTTTAGAACAAAGCTAGCCGCTGAAGCTAGCGCCGCAGGCTTTAGAACGAAGCTAGCCGCTGAAGCTAGCGCCGCAGGCTTTAGAACGAAGCTAGCCGCTGAAGCTAGCGCCGCAGGCTTTAGACCAAAGCTAGCCGTGCAAGCTAGCGCCGCAGGCTTTAGAACGAAGCTAGCCGTGCAAGCTAGCGCCGCAGGCTTTAGAACGAAGCTAGCCGCTGAAGCTAGCGCCGCAGGCTTTAGAACGAAGCTAGCCGCTGAAGCTAGCGCCGCAGGCTTTAGAACAAAGCTAGCCGTGCAAGCTAGCGCCGCAGGCTTTAGAACAAAGCTAGCCGCTGAAGCTAGCGCCGCAGGCTTTAGAACGAAGCTAGCCGCTGAAGCTAGCGCCGCAGGCTTTAGAACAAAGCTAGCCGTGCAAGCTAGCGCCGCAGGCTTTTAGAACAAAGCTAGCCGCTGAAGCTAGCGCCGCAGGCTTTAGAACGAAGCTAGCCGCTGAAGCTAGCGCCGCAGGCTAAAGAATGAAGCTGCCCTCTCAAACTTGCGCCGCAGGCTTCAGACCAAAGCTAGCCGCAGAAGCCAGCGCCGCAGGCTAAAGATTCAGGCTAATCCCTCAAGCTAGCGCCGCAGGCTTAGGAAGTAAGAAGGTCTCTGAATTTGAAGCTCGCGGCGCAGGCTTAAAGAAAGAGTTAGCCCATCAAACTTGCGCCGCAGGCTTAACCATGAGGTTAACCTCACAATCTTGCGCCGCATGCCAATACAAAGAGTTTTGCATGGGAGATGGGTTTTTCTTTCTTCAAGGTAACTTTATGTGGAAGGGCGCTCGATTAATAGGGCCTAGACGGGGTCCAGCGGGGGAGAGTCGCGAAGCGGCTCCTCCCCCGCTGGTTAAAATATAAAAAAATAGTGTCTGTGTGTGTGTGCCACTTTGCATCCACTTCCGTCTGTCTGTCCGGAGGATATCTCAAGAGGGGAGGGGTGTAAGGAGGTGTTTGATACGTCATTAGATGCGTAATGGGCTGGAGATGACTGCACACATCAGATTTTGTAAAATATGTTGTTTTCGACATTAAAATTAAGTTTTTCGTAAAAATTCGGTCATCCACTTTGTTAGGAGAAAATTAACATACGCCGGAAGTTCCAGTAGCCTATATAAAGGCCCAAAGGAATTTCATTTTCATTTTTTGTCATTGGAATTGAGGCACAATCATGCAAAATAGAGAACATCATAGGATTAGACGGGGCCAGGGTTGAAAAGTCGCGAAGCGGCTTTTCAACCCTGGTAATAATTAAATTAAAAGCTAGTTAATTATTACTTTGTTTAATTATCAAATAATTAAATATGATTTTCATAAATATTTACACAGGATGGAAGAAGAAATACCGGATAGTATTCATTTAAAAATGAACGTGTTTATGCAATATATCGAAACATTATAATTTTCATACTTTCTTTGCAGAAATCCGAAGGCCCCGGTGTGGCTCTAGCAAAGTGGAACGGGCTGCAATGCGCCGAAAAGCTGGCCAATTCGACGAGCGCCGAGCGGACGTACGCGATCGTGGCCAAACGCCGCGAGGCGGAAGCTGGTTTGTGGCTTTGGAGAATTCAACACTTTCAAAACCACCAAAGTAATTGTTTTCTAAAGCAAAGGTCCTACCACAATTAATCAAGTATAAACAATAAATGTCAAAAATTAAATGAATTTAAATTTAAATTTTAAAAATCCTAAATGGGTATCAAACTATCAAATTCACCCAACTCAAGCACTAAACATCGTTAATTTTGAACATTTCTTGCCATTGCTAAACTTTTATTTTATACATGTACGTAAAATTGGTTTTTTCGGAAAACGAAAACGGCGGAGCAGCCTCATTTTCGCCTAAGTCTCAAAAAATCCTAGGAACGCAGCAGTAACTATTCCAATACGGTTATTAGTCAGATTTAGCTAGGTTGCCTCTGGAAGGGCTATCTAAAAAAAACTTTTCAAAATCTTAAAGGGATACCGGCGGCATAAGTGGATCACCCCTGATCGACTTTTTGGCACGTAGCCAACAGGACAGAGAACGCGCGCAAGGGCGAGACGCAGAGACATTTTTTTCCCTCGCGTCACCGATTTCTTATGCCGTCGTTATCCCTTTAAACTACGAAATTCTCGTCGAATGATCGATGTTTTTTACTGAAAGTTGTGACGTTTTGGCGTTTATGAATAAAAAAAAACGTTTAGAAACTTTCCCTCTATTCCTAATAGAAAAATTGGATACAAAGAAAAAAGAATTCCCCCCTGATAATGCGAAACAACATGATTCAAAAACGACAAAATTAAACTGGCGGTCAAATGAATCTGCTCGGAATGATTCATAATTCTTGGAGTGGGCCTTACGACTTCTTGAAACGTCTTATTTCTCGCAGCGTCAAATCCTTGTGCGAGTTTTTCAAAATACAAGTTTTTAAAATCTAAAATTGGTAGCCATTCTTTAGAAATCTCTTGACATAAAATGGCCGATTGAACAATTGTAAACGTTACTGAAAAAAATTCTATGCCGGTTCCTTTGCAGAGAATTGCGACCTGGACTGCCGTCGTTCGTTCGGCATCTCGATTTTCGTGGGCACGCTCGTGTTCGTCATCTTCCTCCTCATCATCTTCTGCGCAATCACGTGAGCATTTTTTGCCATTTGATAAAAAGATCCAGCCTACGGGGCTTCATGTAAAAACTTTACAAATTTTTATTAACTCAAAAATAGTGATTTTTCATTACCACGGGCCGATTTTGCCACATAAATATAATTAAATTTGGCTAAAAACACGATTAAGCTACGACGTTTCTGAAATTAACGGAAAAAATTAGCCTCCCCGGTAACGCGAAAGCACCCAAAATCGATGGACAAAGGAATGCGTCATAATGTGATACTTTGAAAATTTATCTCAATCAAATTCAATGAAACATTTTTGAAATTTTGCGCGTAAGTATTTTTTTTTCAGCCGTCCCTCCAAGATGGAGCGCGTCAAGAAGGAAAGTGAGTTGTATAAAGATAGACCAGGTCGTTCATTAATCTCAAATTAAATGCCATAATACATCATAATTTTGAAACACTTTTCCCAAAATTTTTTAAAATGAATTTTGCCATTTTTTCTAGTGTTCTACCGCCAGCTGCAGACGGGCGGCCCGGATTCCAGGTGGGTTTTCATTTATTTTGAATTAAGATTTTTATGTTGATTTTTAAAAAATCAGTTTTGTGAATTCCCTAAAGGCATGAGACGGGATTCCCGAATTTGCCGTCTTCCCAGTGGTAAAACTATCTAAAAAACTTATAGAATTGGAAGTTTGGCCGTAAATAAGCCATTTTTGGCCCGAAAAGCGAGTGGTTAAATTCAATGAAACATTTTTGAAATTTTGCGCGTAAGTATTTTTTATAAAAAAAATTTTAAAGCTTTAACGTTTATGAATAGGCCGTTATGAAACACTGATATTTCAGCATGAAAGTAGCAATTTTCGGGAGGTGCTTTTATTGAATATTGAATTAAACAGTTTAAACAGTTTCAACAGAAATACATAACTTAATTTCTATTTTAGCATCGGTCACGAGCCTCTGGTCAAGCCGCGCATTTGCTGAGAAGCCGCCGAATCAACCGAGCCAGCCATCGAATCCTATTTTTTTTGTCTGCTGCCCTCTATTTTTCGACTGTGTGTTTACGCTGTGTGATGCCCGGAATAAAAGTGTTATTTGGCATATTTCGCGCCCCCACAACTGACTGAACCAATAAATGGTACTGGACTGTTATCGGGGGGATGCTGAGCGGGGGGCACAGATAATTTATATTTTCGCGTCTATACCTGCCTGTTAATAGTAAATAGTGTATTTTATAATGTTTTTCGTAATTTTTGATTGCTAGAAAGTTATAAAAACTTTATTAAGAATTTTGAAAATTCGAAAATTTCATTTTTGGCAATTTTTCAGGCATTTTTGGCCAAAAAGTCAAATATTTTACAAAATTAAGTAACCTCCCCCGAAAACGCAAAAGGTTCAGTCCAGATCCAAATGTAAACGATGTGTTGCACTTTCGGTAAAAAATATGTTATGGAATATTTCCTTCCATGCTCGTGTTTCCGGTAATTAATTCGCCGATCGCCGGACCCGCCTACGTTAATTTATTAATGACGCTGAGGACTTGTTCTTTTATAGGCGTTTCAATTAGGCTTAATCCAGTTGGCGTCAAATGGCAATCATTATCCAGGATTGCCATTAATGTGTCGGGGTCGTACGTTTTTAGCATGCCACGTTGCCGGTCTAAAAATGGGTTTCGAACAATCGCAAAGTTGGTGCTTCAGAACTTAAAAGAATTTTTCATTATTCGCTCTGAAATGAAAAAACCACCAATAAGCTCCTCCGAGATATCGATCGGATGGCATCTTGGGCATTTTTCAAAAACGACCTTCAGCCGTTTTTGCACCGGCGATTCCAGGAATTCGGTTTCCTGCAAAATTAGAATAATTAGGGTATCAAAATGAAGGCCGCCGTCAAAAATTTGAATCGATAGTCTAAGATTGATCGAAAAATGTTTCATCCAATTTACCTCACAAAAGATATCAAAGTTTGACTAATTCGATGTTCTACGCGCGTCAAGTATTGTAAGGAATTTGCTCAAAAAACTCAAATGTAAAATTATATATTAACTTATTAAATATATTAATTAAAAAATGGCAGCTTTAAATTTGAAGTTAACAGTTTCTCAGCAAAGAAAATGAGAGCTAACAACGGTAAGTATGGCAACGGAGATACTGCGGTGAATTGCGATGTTTCGACAAATTCGGTTTTCCGGACCGCCCTTTTTGGAAGAATGTAGCCTGAGAAGTCAATGAAATTAGCTCATAAAATCAACCCGAGTCGAATTTTTTATTTTCCATTAGAACTTAATTTTGGCTTCAAATCAAATTTGTACGATTAAAGGCGAAGCCATTTGCCGCAAAACGTAAACCAAATTTTTCGAAAAAAGCATGTTTCAAAAAATATTCTCTAGAATTAACCAGATACGGTGTTAATGTAATTTTGTCATCTACGCAACACATTTTTTCAAAACCATGTATACCAACCAGCTCGTTCTAAAAAATTAAAAGCATCCCCCTAAAATTAAAAAGTTTCAGGTTCTTGGCCCAATTGTCGTGGCAGAAATCTATTAATTATGCGAATAGTGTGGGGGTGAGACAGAATTGCCTTGTTTCATTGTGAAAACCTGTTAATATTTTTTATATTTTAAAAGCACCCACATTAAAGGGCAAATCCGCCTCTTCTAGCCCCTCTCTTTTTTGTAGTAAATCGACGAAACGATTCAAATAGTCGGCCGTGGAATGGTCACATTTAAACGGCTGGTCGACTTCCAGGAAAATGGCGCTCGTGTACTTGCTGAAAGGAAAGTGTGTAGCAGATAGCTGACGCTTGACAGTAAAAAAAAGAGGAATAATTGTACGATTGATTGACCGTGAAAAATGACTATTGACAGTGAAAATTTAAAGGGGCTCGGCAGCCAAAATTTGTGCGTGCGGTGATTGAACTTTCTGCCCAAAAAAAAAGTCGTCACCGAGTCTCCGTGTCGAGGACCACCAGAAAATCGATTGCGTTGCGAAAAAAACGTGAATGATTTGAGACAAACCGACAAGTTCTTGGGCTAAAACGACATTTTGAGTGTGCGACGATTACATGTCGTAAGGCCTTGTAAGGCAGCCAATCTCTCGATCTCGAGGATTCATTGGTCAATTCTCATAATTGCGTTTTCACGTCCAAAAAGGGGCAAAAGATCGGGCGATCAGGCTGTTTGTCAGGAGTCAACGCTTTTAGAGCCCCTTTAAGCAAAAACAGTGATCGGGTTCGAAAATCCGTTATACAACTCCTCCGGACGTGAAACTCCCTAATAATTTTTTACGACAGACTGGCAAATGGATGACACATTTTTTCGAAAATGTTGAAGCGTTGCGTGGTCTTGGGCTTCAGTCGGCAAAAATGTGTAGCGAACTGACGGAAACGAAAAATAAAAAATCGCGGGGAATGTACAGTACGAAAATTCGTTATTTTCTGTAAACCGGATAAAAACAACGAAGGCGCTGCTAGATTTCAGCTTGAACAATATCTGAAACATTTTTCCGAAAATATTGAACTGGGCGTATTTTTGAGTTTCGAGCAGAAAGTCTACATTAAGAGCGATGCAGCCCCCCTCGGCCAGTAATTCCTGGCAAATAGCCAAACACGGTCGCAATGTGGCCGCTTTGGGTTTGGACAGCCTCTTCTTGTAGGCGAAAATGCGCGAACTCGGAAAACTTTGTTCTCGTACACTTGCTGAAAGGAAACATGTAGCAACGACAAATGTTGCAAAAAAATAAAAAACTATTTAATTAACGAAAAATCGGCGGATAACAATGCGGACATTAATTTTTTCGATTCGAATCAATAAACAAGCTCAAAAATTCACTCCATACAATTGAGCCACAGGACTACCATTTAATTTTGTACGCTTAATTTACAAACGTCTGAAACATTTCTCGAAAAATATTGAAATATGGGTATTTTGGGGGTTCGAGCAGAGAAAGCCCAAATTCAAGCTCATGCGTGTGAAAGGGGCTTAGAAGTCAGGTCGGCCACCGTCCCATCAATTCATGGCAATTAGCTAAACTAAATTCAGCCACAACACGGCCGGACTTATTAACGACGCCTGTTTGGAAGTGACAATGCTCTATTGTTCTAGTGCACTTGCCGAAACGAAAATGTGTTGCAGTTAATTTGCGCCTAAAAATCAAAAGAGTCAAATTAATAAACAGTTGAGGCAAACTTGATTGTGTGCAAAACCTGCTGCAAAGGATTCGGCCGCGCCTTATTTCCGTTGGAAGGAATCATCAAGCCCCAAATTCGCTACACTTACTTCCGCTGACTGCCGCATAATTTTTTACACCAGGTTTATGAATGCCTGAAACATTTTTTCGAAAATCGCGAAATGTTACTTTTTTTGGGGGTTTTGAGTGCAGAAAGCTTAGAAGCTCAAAGTAAAGGGGCTAAGAAGCCATGCCAATCCTGCCCCGCGGTTAATTCCTGGCGATTCAGCCAAATAAGGTCGTCGCGCGACCCTCGCGCCTACTTGAGCCGATTTTAAAATAAAAACACGGTTAATTGACAGCGGCAACAACGTAGTTATACGAATTTAGACATCCCAGTTCCTTTAAAGAAGTAGAAGTAGAAACAGTATTCAACCAAAGCTGCAAAAGTTTGCTGCGTATTTCAGCAGAATTACAAGCGGAGTTAACTCGGTTTCAAAGCTTTGCTAGCTTTTACACCCCCAAAACATTTTAATTAAATTTCTGAGTTTCACCGTTTTTCCAAGAAACTCTCAGTGAAACGCCAAGGTAATTTGCGGAAGATATATGGGATCTCTACCTGGCCTCCAGCAATCCATCCAAATAATTTTTCAAAACCATGTCTTGATCTCCTTGGAACGGCTCCAAATCGTGGGCGTGTTCGTTGTACCTGAATATTTGTGACTGTATGTGCGGGTTTCTTTGTGTTCCGCTTCGCAATTTCATCCTGATTACACCTTTGACCAGTAATGCAAAAGTAAAGCCGTTAAAAAGCTTGTTTCGCTCCGGATAAGGTAGCAAAACCGCTGAAAAATTCTCAATTGGTATTCGCCGAAAATCTATAACCTATTAACACACATAAAATTATATTGACATGCATATAAGTTAATAATAGTACTAGCAGTATTGGCAGTAGCTGTGATTATAAAAAACCTCTAGCGATTAAAATACGCCAATTTTAATTTAAAGCCACAAAACCAGGCTTGAGAACTCCACATACCGTAGTAGCAAAAATATATAATCCGGTCTCGTATCTCGTAAAAACTCCATGACAAATTGCGTTTTCCCTGCAAGAAATAAAGTCATAAAAAATGTTTCATTTCACTACCCTTTTCTGGGTGCAAAACAACACACAAGGCAGGCATCGTAAAGACGTCAAATGATTTCGTTGACTCGGGCGGGAAAAGGTTCCGAATTAGCTTAAAAATGAATGTTATGTGTTTTTGTTCCGCACCAGCGAATTAAATTAAAATAATCAAATTTAAATTCATTTGCAACTGGTAATGAAGCGTTGTCTTTGAAATGTAAAAAAATAAAAATTAAATTGATTTAGTATTCGCAAAAAAATCACGCTTCACGTACATAGGACTGTTGTGTAGCCCAGGAGTTACCAATCGCGACAATTTTTGTTCTTCCTGTATTGTTCTGAAACGACGATGGATGTTTCAGTGTTACGGTAGATGCTTGTCGAAATCACCATAAAAAAATCAGTCGTTATAATTATGTCATCATCGCGTTCCCATTGCCTGTATTTAAGGTTGCAAAAGGTGTAACGCCGGCGAAACCTATTTTTTTTCATCACAACTACTTATTTTTAAAGGGCCAGACAGGGTCAGACGAAACCAGGACTGCAACAGCTTTTTATTTTGGCCGTTTCACCGAAAAACCGTCAATGAAAAAACGCCTAAAAATGCACAGAATCCAAAAATCAAAAACCCCTACTCGAGATCGACTCACGGACTTTTATAATTTTCATATGTTCTAGTTCTAGTCTAGTTAAGGTATTACACAATTTAAGTAATATTGCATCGGACCGTTTCTTCCGTATATGCTGAAGAATTTTGGCTGTGGTGATTCGGCGTTTTAAAATGGCACCCCAACCAATAACCCTCAACAAGAATTTCTAAATTTGCTCGAACAACTTTCCAGCCAGAGATTATGGAGTTCTAACCGCTTATAAAGTCCAAAATTTAAGAAACCTGTTTTTTTTTTAATCATGAGCCATCCTAAGTTCTTTTAGGGTGAGTCGGGAGTCCTCAACGGTATGCGTTCTGGGAATTGTAGACGTTTAACAGCAAGCAAAGTAAAAAAATTATGAAGCATATTTTTTTAATAGTGAGCAGGCCCGAATTTTAAAGGGGTCTTGATAGCCCCAACAAAGATTCTAGGAATCCAGTTCAAAATTATTTATCAATCCAAAATTATGGATTTCTAACTGTGCATAAATACGAGTAGCAACGAAACTTGTTTTTTGAAAATGCTCAGCTGATACGCTTTTTATTTGGACGTGTTTTACTTCCGCGAATTATCTCGACTTCGAACTTCGTCTATAAAGGATCGACAACGAAACATGCTTTCAAAAATCGACTTTGACTTGCTACCTCAATCGAATATAAATAGCACAACGTTGCTCATGATAAACTTGCCACGCCGCGCAAAAACAAATATGGAAGAAACATTTTTTCGAGGCATGCGCATTTACTCGGTGATTTTTCCTTATTTTCAAACCTGGTATGAATAATGGCCAAATGGTGGTGTCGGCCTCCCAAAACCATCATCTACAAAAATTCCGCCGGTCAGATTGTACATCGATTTTGCATACTTCAGATTCATTGCAATGGCCGCCTTTTGGACTGAAATTTGAATTGATTGTTACGAAAAGATAGAAAACTATGTTTTTGAAAAAGGCACTACAGTACCCATTAGAATTACACTAATCACTATTCGTCTTTTTGATCAATGTTCATCGTCATCTATTTGATCCCAGTTTTACAGTGCTTTCGAAATATACGGCTGCTTTTAATTCTGTTTTACTTGTTACTTGAAATTCAAGCTTATTACGCCAGTCTGGTTGACCAAATAGACCACGAATTATACATCGAAAACAAATCATTTTGCCTCAATTCATTAAAACATTTTTTTCGGAACACAAGTTTTAAATTTACGTTTTATTGCAAAAAAAGGTTTTATTAAAAAAATTTAATCAACAATTGCCACAAGCTCAATTTTCCTGGAATTTCACACGCTTTTGGGCGCGTTCATCCGAGAAGTCCTGAGAAAAATCCAAATATTAAAATCAAAGCTGTTAAATTAAAAACAGAACTGTAAATTGAAAATAAAATCTGTTATATACCTTAGATCAGATTAATCCAGCTTACCACAATCCGGCCTCAAAATCGTCTCCCATTTCCAGCAAAGCAGCCATGCAATTCCGGCGTATTTAAGGCATATTAAAAGGTTTTCCATATTGCCACTTTTTAGCAATATTGCTTCGTAGAAATGGTGGATTAATATTGATACTACTATCGTTGCAAGAAAAGAAATCGGAGTCACTAAAATAGAATTAAATTAAAAATGGGTTTTTTTTTATACCTACCGAAGCCTTGTTTACCGTAAAATTCGCCCAAATATTGGCCGATTTCAAGCAGTGGATAGTGTATTAAATATAGAGAATATGATATTTTGGCGATATACCCGAGACGAAGGCATTTAAAGGGGAAAGTGCTGGAAAAAAGGGGTACTGTAGCTGTATCATGGGGGCGACTTTTTTGCATAGGAGTCAATTTTTTCAATGTAAATAACTATGCCCTAAAATATCGTTTTTGGGCTGTTTCCTGATTCTTAAAAGTAAAAACGTCACAAATCTACATTTAAAACGAAAATTAACAATTTTTCGATGGATTAAAACCCTCCCTGAAATTACGTGTTACAACAATC
Organism: Mesorhabditis spiculigera; assembly: GCA_958295435.1. Lineage (NCBI taxonomy): Eukaryota > Metazoa > Nematoda > Chromadorea > Rhabditida > Rhabditidae > Mesorhabditis > Mesorhabditis spiculigera. Next base: position 927,243 of record CATQJA010002700.1, on the reverse strand, counting down.
GGTAAAAAGAATCAGCATTCTCAAAAAATAATTAATCACTCTCGTCGCGTGAGATTCAAATTAGAATTTACGGGAAAGCAACGGTTGATTTTAGTCATTTCTCATACTACAGCATAACCACTGCCAACTAGGGATTTGGTTCTTATTACTTTTTCTACGGTATAAAAACAAAAAATTACGGTAGCCTATTATCAGTTACGAAATAAAAAAATTTCGGCCTACCCGAAAAGTGTGTTACAGTAACCAATGATTAACAGGGAAATTAAAAACTTATAGTTTTATTTGTCGCGATAATCATCATCACTGCTTTTGTAGTGTTTTAGGCGACAATTCGAATTCAAGTAAAATTAAAAAGTCGTTTTTATTAACATTCGTTTGTCGAGGATAACCACTGAAATACCAAGAGAAAAAAATAGGTTTCAAAAAATATCTAGGTTCTAGTAACAAATTTTTAATTAATAACACTTTATTTCTTAACCAAAAAATGGAAATGAATGGAAACCTTTAGAATGTTATTGCTAACCGTGTCAATAATAATAATAATAGCTTAATTCCTAAATATAATTTTTACCTCGTTTCTCCTTGCCATAAAAACATGGTAGCGGCGATGGTAATCAAAATTTGAGCGCATTTTTTAGCAATCGTTCCGGTCGCCAGATTTAGAGGTAGGAAGATAGCGGTTAACACAATGGCATTAATGAGCAGAAAATTTTGACGATGCTGCTGTTTTCCTGAAACGCAAATTTTTTCAAAAAAAATTTAACTTTGACCTGGGCTTATTTCTTGTGTGGAATAACCCGCAGACACCATCCCAGCCACGAATTGCCACAATCGGCCAAACGGCTGATAAAATGCGGCAATTTCGGTGGCTTGGATACTGTAGAAGAGGGAAAGAGCAAAAGCAACCATCATAATCAGCCACTCGATTGATCGGCCTAAGAACTAGCTAATTTCTTAGTTTTCCTGAAAGATATTTTTAGAAATTCGTGGTTCTAAATTTACGCATCCTTTTTGGAAAAGCGATGCTGTAATTATTTTAGGTACGAGGCGGCCTAATCCCGATTTTTAATAGTTTAATATAGTGTTTCTAGTAGTTTTTCAACGCTAAGCCGTTATAAGAACAGTTTATTACTTGAAGAAAATAGAGATTTACAGTTCAGCCGTTTGGAAAGATTTTGACAAAAATCGAAATTTATCGAAATTTAACGGATCTGTAGGAAATATCAAAATAGAGTCCTGATCAAGTTCTGACGCCGATTAGGGCCCTAGTGCGCCGGCTCACAGGAAGATGAGTCGAAACACTTTCTTTTTTCGGCATGGACTAATTTTGGGTTTTCCTGGACCCTTCCTCATCGATATATCATGGATCTGTATCTATACAACATCTCGAATGTTCAATTCCAGAGTTATAAATAATTGGTGAAACATTGTAGGACAATCAAGTAGAAAATCGGAAAATCGCTAGACCCCGATGAATGGTTCAAGGAATAAAGGGAGGCGCATTAACGAATTATAGTGGAAGACTTAAAGTATTTTATTTAAAGCATATTTCTTCAAATAGGGGTTTCGGCTAGGAAAAATCTAGTGCCATTTTTTCTAGTCACATTGATAGTTTGCTTCTTCTCGTAGACTAATAGCCGAATTTTAGAAGGTTTTAACACGTTTTTCCCGTTCTGAATTATAATTGTTACCTCTAATCTTTATTTGCCCCAAAATAAATAGTAGCGGAGCAACCAGATAAAATTGCATTTCCACCGCCAACGACCAAACATGCAGAAATGGCAATTTTGAGGTGTCCTAAAATGTTTCAAGTTTTTAGAGGGGAATCCCCAACCTCAGCGAAATAATCGCTCTCTTCGTCTAGCATTCCAAAATTCAACAAAAATAAAAGTGCTAAATTATATTTTGCAAAGTACCGCTTCGCCCACGGCGCTGTATATGCTAATATCATGGCAATGCCTGAATTTTTAAGGTATAAAAGTTACTTAAAATTTACCTATCATGACCATAACGAGAAAATAGAGAGGGCATATTCTTTTTAGCCTTTTTCGATAGAATTTGAGGGTTAATAAATATGATTTTTGCTCTTTTGATTCCAGTAGGATACGTTGTATTAAATAGCCGGAAATGACGAAGAATCTGAAAGCCATAGAAATCGAAGAGAGAAAGAGAGAGAGAGAGAGAGAGAGAGAGAGAGAGAGAGAGAGAGAGAGAGATAGAGAGAGAGAGAGAGAGAGAGAGAGAGAGAGAGAGAGAGAGAGAGAGAGAGAGAAGAAAGAGGTCAAAGAGAGAGCGAAAGTACGACTGAGGGCGAGAGTGTGTGAGAGAGAGGGAGAGAGAGAGAGAGAGAGAGAGAGCGGGAGAGTGAGATCGAGAGATGGAGCAATTTCGAAATTCTTTTAAAAACCCACAAATCCACGCCAAGATATCCATTAGGGAAGAAATTCGGCAAAAAATGATAGCCAAGCACCGCCAAAATTGCCACAGCCCGCAAGGCGGCAATATCGTGCCGAAATTGCCGCATTTCTTCAAAAAAATACTATTTTAAAAAGCAAGAAATTATAATTGGAATCTGCTAGTGAATTAGTTTAATTAAATTTACTTTTTGAAGGAAATACAGCGAAATTCGGAACAATAAAGTGTGCCGAAATCAATTTGGCGCCCCGAGGCGTCAATTCCTTATCTTTTTCTGGGGGGTATAAAACTTTAATGACACGGCTGGAGCATTTGGATGGGCAATCAAGAAAATTGTATTGGATGTTCGACATTTTAAAAAGTATGTTTTGCCTCATGAACATGTCTTTTCTTTAATTGGCTAAGCAGTGGAAGGCTCACCTTCATTTTTTTTCTAAAAATCATTTTTCCCAAAGTTCATCTGTCCTAAGGTTTGTCATTAAAATTGGGATGCGTGAATATTTGAAGAAAGGCCAAATGCTGTCATTTTTTGTTATCACAGCATTTACCTGGCCTTTATCAAACTTTTTTTCTTAGTTTGTTGATACTTTTTCACTTCCAATATAGTTAAATCTAGACTAAACGCTTTGCTAAAACCATGGTAAACTATACTAAAGAGCTGAAGCCTTTTCTTACTAGGGAGGTATCTGAACTCGGCATCGAACTTTGAGAAGTCAGATACACCATTCGACGCGCCTTGTCAAGGGCATTCCAAATATGTAATAAAATCAACAAGAGCGTATAACCGTAAAAAGTTATGAGCATTTTAAATCGACAAAATGGTGAAAAACAGTATCTTTGAGACCCTTTATCATCCCGCGGAATAGAATTTAGCCTAAACTGATTGGTGCTCTTTGTTCAACAAAGAAAGCTCTTTCAAATGAGCTATATTACATACGGCTGCCAAAAACTTCCGCAAAAAAAGATTTTTGGAATGCAGTGTAAGGGTAGGGTATGGCCAGCTTGCCGAAGACGTTTCGAGAATTTCGCGTAAAGCCGATGTAATATAGCTCATTCGAAAGGGAATTTTCTGCTGATCAAGATGTACTGTTCTATTTTTGACAAATTACATTTTTCGAATTCGTACAGAGTCTTAAAAGGGCGTTTTTTGACGATTTTGCCAACTTGGATATAGAGAGCGTCCAATCCTGGATTTCTTGTCCGGGGTTATTTTATCATCGCTAGTGCTTTTTCGGGGTCACACAGTCAAGAAAAACTTATTCCCGAACTTGGAAATGCAAAAAGTAGAAACTGGTCAAAAAGCAAAAAATAAAAGTCGTGAGTGGATCCGAACCCTGGACATACACCCCAGAGACCCATGCGCACACCCCTAGGCCACAGAACCGATGAACAGGGTGCGCTGGGAGGGGCTCATATCGCAGCGGCGGATTTCGGTGCAAAACTTAAAATGCTCATAACTTTTTACGGTTATACGCTCTGGTTGATTTTATTACATATTTGGAATGCCCTTGACAAGGCGCGTCGAATGGTGTATCTGACTTCTCAAAGTTCGATGCCGAGTTCAGATACCTCCCTAGTTAGTGGAGCCGGTTTCAGGAAAAATGAACTTTAGGAAAAATGATTCTCAGAAATGACATTTTTGGAACATTTGAAACATTGAGGAAAAATGACAGTAATTCCATCCCAAGTATCGCCTATTTTTTCAAAAAATTCTGGAGGTAGTGATCTCATTCTAAAGAGAAACATTTCCTGTACAGGGTGGGCAAAAAAAAAGTACAGAGTTTGGGTCGAAATAACTCGCGAACGGTAGAGAATCGAAGGTACGTTACCATGCCAGAATGCTTAAATATGCTGGGCATGAAGATTTAACACAACTTGATTTTTTCGATTTTTGGCGACGTATCAATACAAATGACACCCGAAAAATGTGCGTTCCGATAAACTTCATTTGCTTTTTACTCAGTTTCCTGTGGTGGCTGGCTTCTAATTTCTATTAAATAAGTTAATGTGGGCAGCAGATACGCACCTGCAAAATTTAAGAATTTTTGAGGGTCTGGTTGACAAGTTATAGAGGAATGAAATTTTGTATGGGGAAATTTCGTAATTTTTCGATATTCAAAAATCTCATGGTGGAAATGTCAGATTAATTAGTTGTAGAATACCTACGGATTATGCACAATCGCATAAACATATTGAAAAAATTTTCGAGATCGACGAATTTTCGAGTTTTTCAACGACCCCCTGGTCATGGATTTTTCCAGGTCTCGAAACCCCACTTTGGAAAAATATTTCTAGATTGCCAAAGGGGCCTCAGTTGTTTTCTTTGCTTAACTATGTAGTTCTGGGGTTGATCTATCATCTACGAAATTGCGAGCCACCGTGCCCCTTGGGAAGGGCGTCTTTCAGGGCCTCCAAAACGGTTGGTTCGTGCTTTTTCCCAAACCTTGTCACAATTTTATAAATTTTAGTCACGCTGTGAAAATTATCTTTTTATTTTTATCTGATACCATTTAAGTAGCGCATCTTAAAGCCATGTTCTTGAATTTATTTGACCAGTCGTTGGCGCCAAGAAAATTCATCAAAACCCGAAATAAACCGAATTCGAGGGGAGCGTAAAAAATTTTGGAAGGTGGAGTCGTAGGGATATTTTTTGCAATAACTCGGTATTATCAGTTGAACAAGACTATGCAAAGATTAAAACAATTTAGCGTCGAAAAAATTTTAAGAAGAATTTTAAACTTCGATTTTGGAATAGGGTGAGCTTCGATTGAGAGCTGAAAGTCACCATAATTTTTAATCAGATTGCTCCGGAATTTGACAGGCTTAGATAATAACATCAAAGCTATAATCGTATCCAGAAGACTTAGGTGGTTTTTTTATTTTTAAAAATTCGAAAATTGGCCCGGCTACTCGGACCAAAAATCGGCTCTCTGGCCTTGTTTTGCACTTGGCCTCGTAACTTTGTTATTTACCACCCAAAATCAGTCATTTTTGGCAAGCTGCCTTACAATCATCTCTAGAAGGTCCTCGAATTGGACAATCGTCAATTTATGGAATTTTGTGATGGCATGCTAAAACGCGCTCCACGGGGGTTACTGTAGAAAACCGAAATTTGCGATTTTCGTGGTGTTTTTGCCATGGAATCGCTTCGATCTTTCGGTAAAAGCAATAGTAAGAGTTTTTGGTACAACTGACCAAAAAATTTACAAGATTCCGTGGCAGAATTAAAAAATCAGTTTTTAGTCGTTTTCATGAAAGTTTGTAGATAGTACGCTCTCGTATTTGGCAGCAAGGTGCCACTACCTATTGCCTAACAACCCAAAAAAATTTCAGCCGGATCGAAGCTAGGGGAGCCGAGAAAAGCGGGACAAACGAAACCTACAGTACCCCGCTGGGGCACGTTTTAGCAAGCAATACAAAAATACCATAGATTGTGGTGGAATTTGGTGTGGAATCCGAGATTAATATTTGGATAGGTCATTGACAAAATATCAGCCATAGGCAGCCAGTTATAAGCGAGTTATGACTCAAAGAACAAAAATAACGCAAAATCGCGAAAATTCCTTTGCTTGTAGAAAATGAAATAGACCTCGAAAAATTTTAAGATTTTGCCAGTACTTTTCTACAAATTTATACTATTTTTAGGCCAAAAATCAGAATTTTCCCACCACCCGTTGAAGAACGCACAATTTTCGGTCGTAACCAGCGTCAATAGTACAGTTTCGTACTCAAAAATCGAAAAAATCAAGTTGTGTTAAATCTTCATGCCCAGCATATTTAAGCATTCTGGCATGGTAACGTACCTTCGATTCTCTACCGTTCGCGAGTTATTTCGACCCAAACTCTGTACTTTTTTTTTTGCCCACCCTGTATGCGTTGGCTTAATGTATTTTTTGCAAAATCTGCCGAGAAGAGCAAAATAACCGAGTCCTAGGCTCGACGCGTTTGGCTAAAGAATCGCTCTAAACCTTGAATATCTCTGGGTTTAAGGCTCTGTAGAAAATTCGTCGAACGAGGTGATGATTTTATTCTGTTTTATATGTTTAAATTCTTCTATCTGTTTGCAAATTTTCAGAAAAATTTGAGTTACGGGTTTTTTTAATAACTGAACCCCCTGAAAATAATTTTTGTATAATCGGCAGTGCCTAGGGCCAGCTGCTTTTGTTTATTCCATTTGTTCGTCATCTAAATACATCTCCCACAGCAAATTTTAAAAAAAAATTAGGTTTCGGTGAAGGAACATGTTTAAGTGATTTGGCCAAGTCCCATTGATGTCCTTTGCAATTCGAAAGTTCGAAACTACTACTAAAGAAACGCTAAAGAAAAAATTGTACTCGAAATTCGACACCGCCTTGAAGCTTCGATTTTGGGATTTCCCCAAGAAACTCTGCAAGTTGAGCACCTTCTGCGAAAAACTCCCACCTAGAAGCTTTTTAAAAAGACATGTTACTTCGACAAAACCCGATTGGGGAGATTTTTTCAATAATTCCTTTGTGGGCTTTGATTTCGTAATCGATCGCAAAAATACCGTACCATATCAATTTTATTGCGCGAAAAATTACAACCACAGAAATGGGGGCATCGATCACAGGTGACGGGGCGCGAATCGGGCGGTTAAAAGTTTAAAAAATAGGCGTTAAAGGAACACGTCACTTTGAAAGGCATGAAAAAAAAACGCTTTTCGAAAAAAGCAGCCAAAAGTGGTTTGTGCCTTTAAAACCCAAGAATAACTAGAAGAGACAACATCGCGACTAGTAAAATTGAAGCAAAGAACAGGGCTAGGCAACGTCCAAAAAACCCAAAAAAGACAGGCCACACGGCAAAAAAGACGACATTTTGAGAGTACGGTACCGTACGTCGCAGAAAATTACAGTAGTACGGTGGAGACGATAGAGTAGTACCCTACGATATGTACGATACGGTAACAAGCGGTGCCACGTTAACAGTACGGTCCTGTACGTTCCATTAAACTATCTGGAGTAGTACGGAGGTACGTTACGCTCGCTACGTTACAGCATCGTACGTTGCAGTATCGCACGTTACGCTACGTTACAGTACACAGGAAAATACAGTAATGGAACATGGCGACGGTACGGTACCGTACGTGCAAAAATTACAGATCACGTATATAATAAATTACGATATATACGTTAGGCTACACTACAGTACTGTAAAATACAGTAAGGATAAAGCGGAAAGAAGGCAACGTTAAGTGGATATTGGTGGTATTGCTGGCAGGCAGGGGGTATTCTTTGCAAAGCCAAAAAATGACACTCGATACAACTGAAGACAGACACCGGAATTTTCGTAGTGATATTAGTAATTATGTGCAGGCCAAAAAAGGCGAAATACAGTATGATACAAACACACAGCAAAAAAATCAATAAAGGGGTATAAAAATTTAAGTAAAGCGGCAGAAAAGGCCAAAAAATTCCAGCGGGTGTACTGTACTGGGGCGGAAAATATGTTGGAAAATCTAATTTAAACCGAAAAATGATCAAATTGGGATCAATTATATTATTTCATAGACTTTGGTAAAAAACATGATAAAACGGTGTAATTCGAAATTATTTTAATAAAATCAACAAAAACTCCTTCCAAACTTTGATAAAATTATATTTTTTAAATTATAGAAAACTTAATCATAATTAATAAAAAATTTAATAAAATCGTCAAATCCGCCTTAACACATTTTCTAGAATTTCGTTTAAAAATTCGATAACACCATTTAATGAGAGTTACAGCAATTTTTTGGATACCTCGCGTGGACTTTATTAATGTGTTAAGGCGAAAATTCTATACATCGCATCTTGAAACCTATTTTTTCAAGAACCCCTAAACTCTGCAATTTTAGGCCCCAAAATACAGTACTCTTCCCCGGGTAATCAATGAAACAAAAAAGTGCGCAAGGATGATCCCGGCCTCTCATTTGATCGTCTTCGACATCTCCAGAATTCGGGCCAACTCCTCGTCGTCGCTGTCGAGCTGTTGGCGGCGTTGTTCATCTTCGGCCTGCGAGATGCGAAGGGCGCGGGCGAGGTCATCCTGCAAACATGATTTATAGGGTATTGTAAGCTAAAAATATTAGTATTCACTGGGATTAATAAAAATGAAGCAGAATATACATACCAAAAATACTAAAATAACTCTTATTTATTTTTTATGTTCATTTTTAAAATTTTAGATTCTACTAAAATAACACGAGCATAAAAGAAAAACGTAAATACCGAATCTGTAAAATTCATATGTTGCTTCTAGAATTTTCGAACCTATTAAAATAAGAAAATAATTAAAGCCGCAAGTATACATACAAAAATAAAAAAATAGGTTCTTTAGGATTTCCGGGGGAACCAAATTTTTTCGGCCCAAGCCTAAATTTTTTTCTAAATAGCGCATGCGTTTCTAAAGGGTTTTTAACTATTCCTGAGCATAAAAACTACCCACATTTTAATTAAAAAATTTAATTTTAGGTCGAAACATCCTATAGAACCTTTAGGATTACCGGGGGGGAAGACCCAAAATGACCAATTTTCGACTTTTTCAAACATTTTTTTAACTTTTTTTGAAAGGTTTTTCTACTTTAAATATAGTTAAAATTTACTAAATACGATGTCAAAACACTTTATATTTGATTACTAGGTCAACCGGGAAAACCAGGAAAAAATTTGGTTTCCCCCGGAAATACTTCCCCCGGAAATCCTAAAGAACCAAAAAATACCTCCAGCGCATTGTTCGCCAACATTTGAAAGGGGGCGATGACTTGCTGGTGCTGCTGGTCGGCCTCACCCTCATTTCCATTGTTCAGGCGCAGGCTTTCCTGAAAAAAAATAGAACGTGTTTCGGAAATGTAACCAGCAATTTAAGGAAACTTTCAATTAATTGTTCGTGCTCTTTCGTTTTAAAAATTATAGTAATCACCTGTATCGCCATGGCCAGCTGCGCGTCCTCGCCGTTATAGGCGAACGGGATCTGATCTAAAAAACAGATATTTAAACCGAAAAATCAAAAACAAAAAACGGAAATTCACGACAAAAACCAACCAATCGGAAAAGCGGCAGCTCCGCCGGCATCGGCAGCGCCAGACCCTTGGCCCGAGTCGCTGAGACTTTGCTGGATGGCCAGTTGTAGGAGCATCTCCTCTTGCTGCTCGGCCGAATCTGAAAATTGCCGCATAAAAAAGCGTCGTGATGTGGAACCGGAAATAGGATAATTTTGGGCTAGAGTGGTTCTTTAATTCACATTTTTTTTCTTGGCGGTCCCGGTTGACCTAGGAAACGAATATAAAGTGTACTTATCAATCTTGGTTTTTTTATTGTATGGTTTTCTTTATATTCAAAGCATAACAACTGCCAAAAAATAGAAAAATGTTTGAAAAAGTTGAAAGTTTGGCCATTTTTAGATGAAAAAATCTTGTACCTAAAATTAAAATTATTAAAAATTTCGTTTTAAAAACTTCTTTAAAAATCTTTTTTTATTAAAAAAAATGTTTTATGAGGAATCCTCTACCGAGTAATATCTAGACGGCCAATGAGTGACCGGAGTTCGGTGGACATAATATTGCCTTTGCCGAAAACTAACCCAAAAAATGCCAAATTTAGAGAATTAACCTTCAGAACGTCATTTTTACCAGGTTATTTGTAATTCATATCTTCGTAGTTTCGTAAATGAATCCGAATTTTTACAAAACCCACATAGATGACGTTGAGCCGGAGCGTGGGGCGCGGTCCGTTGGTCCGGCTCGCGATCCCACCACCCGGCCGCCGCATTCTCATCGTAGGAACGGTAGCCGGCGGGCACCTCGAACACCACGTCTTCGATCGTCACCGGGCTGACCACGCCGCCAATGTCCTGAAATTTTAAAAATCATTGAAATTAAAGGGATTTTGGGATTTGCCATCATTTCGTAAAAAGACCATTTTGGAAGCATCATTTCGTCGAAATTTAATTGTGCTGAAATTTTAATTTGTGAAATGCCTGAGATGAAAATTCGACGCGAAAAGGCATGGAAATTTCGACCAAATGACATTTGACTGAAACTTCGACAAAATGAGATTTCGACAGCTCTTGACAAGGCGATTTCAGTATTTTCAAATTTTTTTTTTGCTTCGACCAAAGGTTTTCGATTTTGGAAAAATATCTTTCAGCCGAAAATCTCGGTCGGCAAAAAGACAAAGCGTCAATCCTTGCTCGTTTGAAGGTGGCATCAAAAATCGAACAAACCTCTCCCAACGGTGTCACATACGGCCCCGGCTTGTTGATGTTGCCGAACGTGATCTTCGCGCTCACCTAAATTAAAATAATGTGTGAAATGAGTCGAATCGATATAATCCTACTACATATAAAAAATAGTGTCTGTGTGTGTGTGTGTGCCACTTCGCATCCACTTCCGTCTGTCTGTCCGGAGGATATCTCAAGAAGGGACGGGTATTAGGCTACGTATGATAACGTCATTAGGTACGTAATGGTCTAGGAATGACTGCACACTTATCAGCTTTTTAAAAATTGGCCATTTTCGCTATTAAATTTAGGTTTTTGTAAAAACCTCTTTTAGGGATAATTAGCATAAAGCAGAAGTGGGTGGTCGCCTATATAAAGAGGCAGAAAGAGGTTCTTTTCATTTTTGTTTTGTTTTCTGAATGGAGGACAATTATGCAAAGGGCAGTATTATGGGGTCCGAGACGGGGCCAGGGTTGAAAAGTCGCGAAGCGGCTTTTCAACCCTGGGAATCCATTAAAATAAATTACAAATTCGTGCTCTAGCTCACCACATGGAAAAGCGGGATCTCGATCTTGGCGGGGAAGCCGGCAGGGAGTTGGAGGCGGATAAAGTTGTTCAACCGGGCAAAATGCGCCGAATTCGAGGCCATCAGGTCGACGATCGGGATCACTTGCTCCTAAAAAAATCCTTGTTTTCAACGAATAAATTTATAAATAGTAATAAAGCGGAATCAAAATCCTTAATCAATAAATTTATATAAATAGTACTAAAAAGGCACCAAGTTACTGCAATAACTTTGAAAGTTAGAAAACTGTACCTGTAGCTGCAGCGGATAGTCCTCGGCGAGCCACAGCGTCGCCTTGAACGTGTTCGACTTCCGGCATATTTGCTTGGCTTTTCCTACAAAAAAAATAGTGTTTAAAAACACAATAAGCCTACCAATATCACATTGCAGGTCGAAATCCTTGTCCAGGTATTCGGCAACGGTGATTCCGCCTAAATAAAAGAATTAAGCTTTCCGAGATTCATTTTCTAGAGTAATAACTTATTTCCTAGGGTCCAATCTTTTAAATATAATAGTGCCAGTGCTTCTAAACGGTTTTTCACTTATCAGAAAGGTGAAAACGTTATGACATTTTATTAAAAACTCTCAAAAGTATCGATTTTTCAGCCAAAAAATGTCAGGTTTCTTGCCAAAATCTCGATTTTACGTTTTAACAAACTTTAGATAGTTTTTCTTAATCGAATAGCGTTCTATTTTACCAATAATTCATAATCAAAATCCCACCCAAATGGTCGGCCGATTGTGGAGATTCCATGGCCGTTTCGCTGCGCACCATTTTCAGCACAGAAGAAAGTGGGTGAGAGTCGGACTCCTAGAAAATAACGTAATAAATAGAAAATAACGTAATAAATAGAAAAGAATAAATGGTGTAGTTCAGGGGCGTAGCCAGAAAAAAATTTCGGGGGGGGGCCGAAAAATTTTTTCCAAAAAACTCAAAAAATTAACGAGACAACAGCGCCGCAGGCAAAAAATTTTGCAAAAAAGGGTTACATAGCTCTACAAATAGCCGTAAAAACGTGAAAAAAATAGCGCCGCCGGCAGCAAATTTTTGAGAAAATGAAAATCATAAGGGTCCCCTCTTATGAAATTTTCGGGCCCCGGTCGATTTCGGGGGCCCGGGCCCCCGGGGCCTGTATTACGCTACGTCCCTGGTGTAGTTTATCTCGATAAAAATGACAATTTGTAAAGTTAAATCACCTGCTTCAACCGCGCCTTGTCTTCAGTGGACAAATGCTCGAGCCGCTGCTTCGTCACCAGATCCACGTTCGATGCGTTGAACACCTGAAAAAAATAATCCCCTAGAATGCAACCTTCTCATTATGGGTCAGAAATCGGAACCATCCTTGGAAAAAGTTGAAACACACCTACCTTACAGTCATACCCGTCCACATTCTCTGTTCTCTCCGACGAGGAGATCCACGAGAAAAACCCGCCGCCCTTCGAGCGCTCGAATCCGATCTTGTCGACATCGATGTAGGTGGTGGAAATTGGCTCGCTCATCCTGAAAGCTGGTTTTATTAAATTAACATTTTAAACGCAAAATAACTGTTTTTGACCACGATTTACAACAAAAAGTGGTTTTCGTACTATCGGGGGAGGGGGGGAAGGCTAGTAACATAATAGGAGTATTTGAAAAATGCCTTTTAGCAAACAAAGCTATATTTCAACCAGAAAAAACTTTCAAACATCCTTCAAAAAGCGGAAATTTTCGTCAAAAACGCCCATTTTTGGTCGAAAATCTATATTTTTCGCATTTTTCATGAAAATTTGTACCGTTTTTACCTTAGTGAATAGTAAAAAACAATTTAGAAACACTCCCTCTTTTTATACTTAAAACATCGGATCCCAATCACCCCCCCCCCCCCACCCCGATAATGCGAAAGAACCGGAAAATTTACTGTAAGACACCCCCTACCTACCTAAAAGTAATCGCCTCCTCCGGCGGATCGTAATCTTCGAGCTGATCATCGTCGGTGATACTTTGGCATGTCGCCTAAAATGTAAAAAAAATATTTTATGCAGTTTTGCTTTTCTACCACCAAAACTACCAACTATAAAAACCATACCGATTGCGCGTTGTGGTCCATGATGATTAGCTGTGGTACGTCTTGCTCGGTTAGCCTAAAAAACCCTAAATTTTATGGATTTTTATCGCACCTAAAAATGAAGGTCTGATTCCCGCGCTTCCAGGAGGTCCCTTCGAAGCCGACGAGGGTAGTGTCGATCCGGACCGATGAGCCGCTTTTGTAAATCTAAATAGTTTAGAACTTTTGCTCAGATTCGTAAAGTACTTACCTTATAAGTATCACTCGGGCACATCCGACTCACAAAGGGGACCCACGAGGAGAATTCCCAGTTCATTTCCGCGTAGAAATCGGGTGTATCCTGAAGAATCGATGTTTTAGGTTTTCTCAACTTTAAAAAGCATTTACACACTTCTAATTGGTATAAACTGTTTCTCGAAAAATCACCAACCTTCAACTTTTTGAGGGTAGCCCGCATGGAGCGGGAGGTCTTTAGACTACGCTGATGATCGCGGTGCTTGATGACCAGTCGGATGAGATCGGGATCGCATGAAGAAACGGCCTCGTGGCTAACTGACCACATTCCTGAAAAGTCAGGCTGTATTTTTTTCATTTCAAAAAATCCTGCCGTAGCCGATCAACCAAATATAAAGCAAAAAAATATAAAACGTAAAAAATATACCCTTATTTTGCGAGTCAGCATCGGCTCCTCGCAACAGCAGCTCTTTCGCGCAGGCTGTGTGCCCCAGCGAAACGGCTAGCATCAAGGGGCTCCTCCCACGGCAGTCCAGCTTGTCGAGGTCGATCTAAAAAGAAAAGGATTTTTTGCTAAAAAAGAGCCGTTTTTAGTAACAATCGAGTTCCGACAGGGACGCAGAAGTTTGCGCTGATTGCAAACGGAGTTTCAAAATCTGCAAAACGACGGTATCAAAAATTGAGGAAGCTTTTCAGTGAGAAAAAGGCCCAAAATGGCCTAATTTTGAGAAAGTTTTGACTTTTTCGTATTGAAAAGCTTCATAACTCACAGGTCTTGGAAACAGATTAAAAATTAGCGCAAAATTCTGCACTAGGTAGGCATTGCCCCGTTTCGAACTCGATTGTCGCGATTTTGAAAAAGTCTATTTGTAAGTATGTTTCACCGAAAAACCACAAAAGAAAAATGTCGTAATTGGGCGAATTCCATTTGGGCTTCAATAAAAGCTTACCTCTCGATTCGCGTCGAGAACCCCTCGCAACCCGTCCAAATCGTTCCCGTATACAGCCCAATGGATGGGGAACTCGCGCTGCAAGTCGGAGAGGGACATCCCTGTAAGAAAGTTATACAAAGGTACTGAAACCCGTGAAATCGAGCTGAGAAAAAGACCATGAGAATTTCTAGAAATTTTAGCGCTTTCGGCAGTCGAAACGTCGAAAACTTCGATCGATACAGAGAATTAATCTTCCCGAATAAAATATCGTTATTCATCAAATTTTCTTTAGCAAAACTTTCCGCCAAGAAAAGTATTGTCAACGCAAGTCAAGAAAAAAATTGAAAAAAGTTACACGACGTATGACACCAATAGACAAAGTCCGTAATTGTTGTAACACGGAATCAAGTTTTTCTAGAAATTTTAGCGATTTGTGCAGCTGAAGGTTCAAAACTTCGATTCATACGAAAAAATAATCTTCCTGAACATAGCAGCTTTTCCTCGAATTTTCTTTCGCAAAACTTTCCGCCCAATGAAAAGTATTTCGGCATGAAAAGCCCGGTGCCAGCTGATTACCCGCTGCGGGACCATGACAGTTGAGCAACGACGTTTGAGCAAATCGGGAAAAACGACGTTTGAGCAACTGCGACTTTTAAGCAAACACAGGAAAACGACGTTTGAGCAACTTTCGTAAGAAAAAAAGAAAATGCATGTAAAATAGCCGTTTTCATCGCTTTTTCTTAGTTTTAAAAATACTTTGTGCTAGCTAAAGTCTTCTAAAGCCTAAATTATACCCCGGGTTGGCCGACTTTCGCGCCGTGGTTCCCTTTTGATGCCACTTTGTGTGCATTCACTCAAAAAGGTAGTTTTATCCGGTTTTCTCTTTATTGTTGGTTTTTCGGTACCATTTATAGCTCAGATGCATCCACATGTTTGATAAAATGGCATTTGGAAAAGAAAACGAATCAAAACATGTCTTTTATTGACGATTTGTTGGAACTTTCAGGTCAAAACCCAGGTTCGACTCCTACGCTTACTTTCCTGATATTATAAACTTCTTTCTTTACGTATTCCGACGAAAAAAACGCCAGACAGAAGCACAAAACCTTCAAAAACTAGGGTCTTCAGGACATTCAAGGCTAATTAGCTGAAAGAAATACATTCCTGTGAAACACGGCCGATCCGGGGTATAATTTAGGCTTTAGAAGGCTTTAGAAGGCTTTAGTTAGCACAAAGTATTTTTAAAACTAAGAAAAAGCGATGAAAACGGCTATTTTACATGCATTTTCTTTTTTTTCTTACGAAAGTTGCTCAAACGTCGTTTTCCCGTGTTTGCTTAAAAGTCGCAGTTGCTCAAATGTCGTTTTTCCCGATTTGCTCAAACGTCGTTGCTCAACTGTCATGGTCCCCCCGCTGCAACGGCCGACTACAAACAACACGGGGCGAGGGGGCGGGGAGGAGCAGAGGCCGCGAATGTCTCTCCTTCTCTCTTTCTCTGGGCCCGCTCTCTCTCCCCCTCTCGGCTCCATCTGCCCGCCCTCCCTCACTCCGATTGTCTCCCCCTCTTCTATACGACTTTGCACGGGTTCTCTCTCTAGATATCTTTCGCTTTCGACTTCAAACTTATGATTCTCCCCTTTAGCTATTTTAAAGGGACCGGTAACCCAAAACGGTTTTTGCGTTTTTTGAGTCTCTGCTTCTGTTATTTTGTAAAAGGCCTGCTAAAATGTGAATATCCCTAGAAATTCCTCTGGATTTACACGTTTTAAAGCTTCTTTTTAGTTAAAATGATAGATGAACCACTTTTTCCGGCTGTTTGTAATTAGCTTTTGGGGTTGGGGTTTTGAATTTATATTTTTCATGGTCTGGATAACTACTTTTTTCGGTTTTTTAAGTACCTCTTGCAGCTTTACGTTTTATTTCCTCGTCAAATCTATCTTTTTTTGATAGTATGGATTAATCTAGCTGTTTTTCTTTCGATTTCGGTGGGTTTTGTTTACGATTCTATCCCGATTTTTCAGAAGATGGCAACCCCAGCGGAACAAGCAGCTGCCGAGAAGACCCTCGGAAATGACTTCTATAAGGCCAAGAACTTTGCCCAGGCCCATGAGCACTACGACAAGGCCATCGAGCTCGATCCTTCCAACATCACCTTCTACACCAACAAGGCCGCCTGCTACTTTGAGGAGCAGAAGTTTGACGAGTGCATCGAGCTCTGCAAGAAGGCCGTGGAAATCGGACGCGACAACCGTGCCGACTACACGCTGATCGCGAAGGCGATGGCCAGGGCCGCAAATGCGTACCTGAAGAAGGGCGAGAAGAAGGAGGCCCTAACCTGGTTCCAAAAGTCGCTCTCCGAACACCGCGACCAGGACCTCGTCAAGAAGGCGAAGGCGCTCGAGAATCAGATCAAGGACGAGGAGAAGCGCGCCTACATTAACCCGGAGTTGGCCGACGAAGAGAAGAAGAAGGGTAATGAGCTCTTCAAGAAGGGCGACTACCCGTCAGCGATGAAGCACTACAATGAGGCGGTCAAGCGCGATCCGGATAACGCTGTGCTCTACTCGAACCGCGCCGCCTGTTTGACGAAGCTGATGGATTTCCAGGTAAAATTTTGCTTTATGAATTTCCGTTATCTATCCAACACGATTTTTGGCTTTTTGGCTCTCTTCTTGCTCCCACCCACCGTGCTGGGGAGGTTCTTTCCCTTACTGTTCTTACATCCTTCCCTTCTTTATTAGTAGTTTTTGTTATTTCAAAACGTAAAAACCTTCCTAGAAAAAATTTTCTGAATAATTTTTGTAGAATTGTTATGATTGTCAGGACATTTCTAGCGACCTGAAATCTTAAAAATTAAGAGAAACGCCTCGTAAATCCTGGGTTTTCCCTTTAGCGTTTTTGAAATCTAAACTTATTGGAATTTTGTAAATCTTTTCCCATTTAGGAATGAATTTTTATTATTTCCTTTATTTTTCAGCGTGCTCTCGATGACTGCGACCAGTGCATCCGCAAGGACAAGACCTTCATCAAGGGCTACATCCGAAAGGGTGCCTGCCTGATCGCGATGCGGGAGTACTCACGTGCCCAAGACGTCTACCACCAAGCCCTCAGCATCGACCCGTCGAACGCTGAAGCCAAGCAGGGCATCCGCCAGTGCCTGGAGAACGAGCCGGCCTCTGCCGGAAGCTCGGACGGCGTTCGCGAGCGCGCCATGAAGGACCCGGAGGTTATGGAGATTTTGCAGGACCCGGGCATGCGCCTCATCCTCGAGCAGATGAGCCAGGACCCCGGTGCCATCCGCGAGCACCTCGCCAACCCGGAGGTCGCCAAGAAGATCATGAAGCTCCGCTCAGCCGGTGTCGTCCAGATGCGTTAATTCTCTCAAGCTCCAACCCATTCCCCGCCTCCAACCATTGTTATTTCCGGCGTTTTTGACTTGTTATGATCTTGTTTTTCTGTGGCAATTCCATCAATACTTCTACCTTTTTGTACGTGTATCAGTTTTTAAAATCTCTGGGTTACGCTTCCATTTGTAGTCACAAACCTCCCGCCCATTCCGGTGATTGCCCAGTTACAACAGTTTCTCCCGTTGATGCTTGATTTTCATTACGTGTCCTCGTTTTTTAAGGCTTTTTAAATAAACAAAATTTTAGCAATGAACGAGCCCGGCACTTCCGTTCAAGAGGACGATCATTTGGATGAGGATGTGAAGCCAGAGGTATTCAAAATTTTAATTTAATATTTTTTGTTTTAGATCAACGCCCTCTTCCAGCAGATCCAGGATGAAGAAACGGATGACTATTCGCGCATCGACGGCTCCCATATTTTATTCGGAGCCTCTCATGAGCCAGATGTAAGATTTTTCCGGCTTTCTTCAATTTTTGTGCGCTTTCAGGTCCGCAGCGTACTGTACAACGAGCCGCCCTACAAGAAAGCAAAATTTGGGGGAGACCGATCGGACTTGTCAGGTATTTTGGTGACTTCTGGAGATGTTTCAAATGTTTTAGGTATGCTTCAAGTTGATGACAGCTCGCCGGGCACCAAGTCAATATATGGCCCACGTTATCACACATCTGGAGACGAAGAGCTGGGCTTGCACTGGTAAGTTTTAAGACGTTTTTCCGCTTTAACTTTAATTTTTGAAAAAGTACACGATTTTTTCAGAATGTGGACTGGAGCTTCCTTCCGAAAACGAGATCGTCGCTCACTGCATCAACGACCACGACGGCAAGGGGCAGGCCATGGCGGGGAAGTAAGATTTTTCTGCAACTTTTCGGCTTTTCTTGCCGTCGATCCTGGGTTACTGTAGTCCTCAAATTCCCACTCTGGCCCCCTATAGATCGTCGTGAATTCCGATTTACCCTCGAAATCAATTGGTAGTCGGGGGAGCGCTTGTGCATTAGAGAGGCTGCCAGCAGAGAGCTGGAAAGTGAGAGACTTCCCAAAATAGAGAGACATCAGAGGGGTAAGGAGAGGGAGAGCTTCTTTGGGTCCGTGTTGGCACGAGAGCATGCGCATTGCTGAGAGGCAGGGAAAGAGAAAATGTGTTAGGGTTAGAGAGAGTAGAGTGAGTGAGAGAGAGTGAGAGATAGTGCGAGAGAAGCAGACATTCCACCGGGGGTGAAGATCGATTTCCTTTCTAGCCATCTGGCATAGTGATGAGGGTTGTTGGGGAGGGGCAGAGAGCGGGAAAAGGGATAGCGACGATAGAGCACTGGGTTTTGAGAGAGCGAGAGAAGGAGAGAGCCGAGCGGCAAGGGAGAGGTCGACGGCCTCTTCTCCCACCAGTCTAGAAAGGGGGAAAGAGGGACAGGGGGAAGAGAGAAGCAGAGATCAATTGGGAGAGGGGTATGTAGGGGAAGGGAGGGATGGGGCGGAGAGTGTGGGGCAGAATGAGAGGCGCCGAATGCGAGAGAAGTGGGAAGGCAAGGACGGAGAAAGAGCGATGTGGGCAGACAAACGAAGGGATGGGGTTGGCGGCCGCGCCAGGGCCTGGGCGATAGATAGCGAGGACTGGAGAGATTCCAGTTTGCTCAACCGGTTGGAGAGTGTTTACTGCGAGAGGGAGCAGAGAAGCAGAGAGGGCTGGTCATACGACAAGCAAGTGGGACTGGGAGTGGGAGAGAGAGAGAGAGAGAGAGAGAGACAGGAATTGAGAGAGAAGGATAGACGTAGTAAGAAATGTTGTGCGGGTTGGACGGGATGCTGAGGCATAGCGAAAGCGAGGGGGCAGCGAAAAATGGGAAAAATTCAGATGTGATATTCTGATTGGGAAATTTTAGGTCTGGGTGGGAGATGTTTTAAAGCAGCCTCTGCTATCTTTTCGACCGTGAAAAAGCGCGAAGTTTTTCATTTTGTTAAAAAAATAACACGACTATTCTAAAGGGGCAGGAGGATATTCTAAAGGACCGCAGTACCCCAGTACCGAAAATTACGACCATTTGAATTTTCAGAGACAAGTCCTTCGACGAAACGGTCAAAGACATGACGTTCCGGTGCTTCCCGTCCCAGTCGTCCTCGCTCGAGGCCTACAGAAAAATCCTGAATCGAGGGCTCGAGACCGCCTACCGGGACAACGTCAATCAGAACACTTCCAGCGAGTTTTGGAGTGAGCCTGTTGTTAAGCAGGTATGGCCTTGCATCTTTCGGAATTCATAGCATTTGGAATGATACGGTGCCCGCAATCACTCAGATACTGGGGTTTTTTATACCTATGATTTCAGGAAGAACCAGAAATTCCGGAAGCCACTGAAACTTCCATCCCCACTGATCTTTCCAGCCTTCTCGGCTTGATTGAAGGTACACATTAAATGCAATGATTATTTTATTGTATTTTTAGATCAATTGCCGCGCTATGAAGCGCCGGTGTTCGACGCG
Organism: Mesorhabditis spiculigera; assembly: GCA_958295435.1. NCBI lineage: Eukaryota > Metazoa > Nematoda > Chromadorea > Rhabditida > Rhabditidae > Mesorhabditis > Mesorhabditis spiculigera. The sequence continues at coordinate 906,958 of CATQJA010002700.1, read as the reverse complement.
GTTACGGCCGAAGCGACGCTCAACGAATCCTTGGAGAGGGAGAACCGAAGCTGTCACGTAAGTGAATTTTCGTGTTTCCTAGCTGTCACGATTCTTGTAAAGAACCTGGTATATCGTTTTCTTTTAGCTGTGCGGAAAGTACATCAGTGGACGTTCACGGCATTCGCAGCCTAGCGCCTTCATGTCTCACATCATCACGCATGTCGATGTCAAGCTGTATGCCTGTTCTGGTTTGTAATTTTCCGGTTTTTATGTTAATGATTTCTGATGCCTCTTTAAATTTTTTTGAAAGGATTGATATAAGTGAAACAAGTCCATTTTCTTACAGAATTTTTAAAAATCTGTGAAATTATTCTCTAGTCAAGATAGAAAAGTAGATGGTATTATCTCCTTTTATTGAAAATTTGGCTAAATTTATCTACATCGTAATAACCGCAGTTTTTTTTTAGTGTGCGGCCTCGAGCTGAAGACCGAGGACGATGTGGCAGATCATTGCAAGTCAAAACACAGGGGTCGCGGAAAGGCACTAGCTAGGTAATTACTTTTGCCTTATCTACGAAAGGTTGTAAGGTTTTCTCAATTTCTATTTTAAATTCCTATCTTTTCAGCAGCGACAGCCTTGGCCGACAGATGAGCGAGATGACGACAAGGTGTTTCCCGCTCCACGTGCCCCTCATCGAGTCGTACCGGAAGAAGCTGGGCTGGGGAGATGAGCGGACGCCGCTCGACGAGATCGTACCCACCTTCGGGATGCCCAAGCGAAACAGCGACAGTGAGGTATGTTACCGGCGGTCTTTTGACTTTATGGCGGTTACAGCGCATAGAGTATACGGTGTTTCCGCTAATGTCGAAAAAATAAAAGAATTGAAAAAGTAAAATTCTGTTAATTTTGTGAACTTTCTAAATATTCTTCGTTTTCAGCCGTACGTCTACAAGCCGCGGAAGGGCAAACGGAAGACCGGCGACCTCAAGGAGGGCGAGGAGATGTCCGTCTTTGACGCCATCATCACCGGCAACTTGCATGTACAACATGCCAAAGAGGTTCGTGGCGAAAAATTGTGGCTCCGAGCTGATGCACAATCATTTCCTAGAAAGGGAATTGGAGTTACTGTTGATACCGAGGAATCAGTGTTAGACCAACATTTTTGAAACATTTGTTTCAGAAAGCCATTCGCCACCTCCTCGACACCACCATCCTCGGCGTGCCGCTCGACCCGAAGCCAGAAGAAACGGCGGTACATCAAAGATCAATGATTGGTGCGTTTTCTTTACATTTCCCGGCTGCAGAATTCTGGACGATTTATTTTGTAGTTTTTACATATTTTAAATCTATTCCGTGCAAGCAAAAAATTTAGATGCCGGCTGCGACGAGAATATCGAAGATCTATTCCCGCGAGAGTCGTCGCCTCCGACTCCCGAAGACCCGGTAGCTTTTTTCAGGAAATTTTGGAATTTTGCGTTTTAGGAAGAGCTCGCCTCGGAGATTGCCAAGCTTCGTGCGCTGGTCAAGAAGCGCGATGCGGAGATCAAGGACATGGACAAGAAATTGGTGGGGAATTTGAAGAATTTTAATAGGCGATGCATTCCATGGAGCAATTTTTTCGGGAATTTTTTGATAAAATAGCGTCATAGCTATTAACCCCTGCGATTCTATTATCTCCCTTTTAGGCGGTCGAACAAAAGTCGCGGGCCGAGCTGAAGGCGCGCAACGTGCAGCTCGAGACGCAAATGAACGCGCTCGCGACCAAGGCCAATCAGGTAATTTTTTTTTAGATTCATTTTATTCGATTTTTTTCAGCTTTACAAACTGATCGGCGACAAGAGCACCGAAATTATGGTGCTGGAGATGAAGGTACGGGATTTTCGTGATTCTGACAATCTGTATGTTTAGAAAGACGACCTGATCGGTGCCCTCAAGAAGGTCGACCCGAAGGCTGCAAAGAAATTCGCGTGATCTATGTGTGTAAACAAATCTAATTTTTTTGCTTGTCATTTTTGTGTCGTCACATTCCGCAGAGTATTGCCAAAAAGATACAATAAATTGTTTTATATTAATTTCGAGATGGCCCATTTTGATAATTGCTATCGTGTTGCAAATAATTTATTTGGGAAATTTACTACTTTAGTAGTAGATCTTCTTGAAGAATTCCATGGCTAAAAACTGCTAATTTTTAGCCTTTTCCGGGGTTTAAAAATAAAATATGGACGTTTTAGAACTAAACTTGTTGTTTTTTTCGGGGTTGATAGCTAGGTTTGTCTGAATGTCACTTTGCCGGTTAGAGAGTGTAGACGCAGAAAAAGGGAGTCGCGACGCGCATCTGTCCTCAGGCGGTTACGATGCTAAATGAACCAGAAAAATAGGATTTGATAAATATCCAGTAAATTCACAAATTTTGGTTATACTTTTGCAAAAATTAGTTGACTGGTTATATTCGGGAAATTGTTAGTGCTGAGTCAGCGAGCAATAAAAAAAAATATTCATGATATTCGTGACACTATTACACACGAATTTCGTGTGTAATTTTTCCGGGAGGGGAGTAACCCGAATTCGTCAGAAACTTTTCAACTGGGACCCCGAAAATTCGGAAACATCGTTTTGAACAAAAAAAACCCGAACCTTACGATATGTAATTTTGTCCATAACCAAACCTCTTTGATTGGATTGCTCAATGCTATTTCCTTTTTGATAAAGCGTTTTTTTTTTGTTAGCAGACCGTCCTGGATGAATTGATATTTCTTACGAGACAGCGAAAGACATTACGACTTTACCTTCCCTTCTCATCCGCATATTTCCAAAAACATTGTTGTTCATGCGGTATTTTAGCACCGTCAATTCGCCAGCCAAAATGCCGGACGAGGCGAGCTGCTCAAACATACCGGACATGTTGTACTTGTTCAACCTGGCGCCCGTCGAGGCTGAGGAGGACGGGGAGGACCACGAGGAGGCGCCGAAGGTGGGATTTTGCTTGAATTTTGAATGTTTCACTTATTTTTCGGACCAGTTTTTTTTGATACGACCCTGATTAACGGCACATTATACATTTTGTGGTTTGTACTGAATTCTTGGCTTTTTCGCGTATTTTTTGGGGAGTTTTTTCCTTTATTGATATTTCGATCGAATCCATCAAACAAGCGTTGGGCATAAAATTGAAAAAGGAATTTTTATGGCTGGCTAGCGGGTTCTAATGCCAATGTTTCATGAATTTCCCGCATCCTTTTGCCTTAATTTCGGCCGATAGTGAGAGCTCGCTGCTCGATGAAATGAGATGTGAACTGTTTCTCGTTTTTTTTTCACAAAGTTTCTGTCGCGTATTCGTTGATGAGCTTGGCTTAGGCATAGGCTTCTTTCTGGCTTGAGAAGGTCAAATTCGGACACCCATATTAATCATGTGAATTCCAGAGAAGAAGCCATCCACGAGCTGCCAAGCGCGGCGCCGATTCGTCACCCGAGAAAGATAGCCCGAAGAAAGCGGCGAAGCACAGAACTGAAGAGAAATCACCGGTATTTACTTTTTGAAAATTTTTATCGAATGATTTATTCTAGTCATCAAAATCGACAAATCGGGCCGGTTCGCAGGAGGGTGTTGACGATGATGAGGTTGGTACTTGCTTTTCCGAATTTGGTATTTTATAACGATCGGGAGTGCTTTTATGCGCTAAGGAAAATTTGAATTTCCAAGCATGTTCAACGTATTTGGCAGCGATTTATAGGTCTCGGCATCTGTTTTGTTGTAGTCGTCGCTATACTCTGCCATACCCCCAGGGGGTATACCCCCCATGGGGGTACAAAAGGGGTACGAGGTGGGGGTACAAAGGGGTACGGGGTGGGGGTACAAAGGGGGTACGGGTGGGGGTACAAATGGGGTACCCCCAGTAGCACAGAAAATTTTTCTCTAGCGACCTCCCACATATACCACATGTCGGTGGATCGCAAAAATACAACAAGAAAGGACGAAGTCAGCTGGAATTGTATCAAGGCAGTTAATAAAATACCAAATTTGAACTAAACATTTTTTTTAAGTTGAAAGTTTATCGGCGGACGAATCTTTTTTTAAATAAACCCAGAAACCCCTGGTAACGTTATAGTAAGAGTTTCAATAATGTTTTTAGTAAAATTCAGACATGTTTTAAGTGGAAAAAATCACAAAAATTTGAAAAATGTTTACTTCAAGTTTCGTATTTTATTAAATGCCTTGGTGAAATTCCGGCGGACTTCGTCATTTCTTCCTGAATTTTTTGCGAGCCACCGATATGTGGTATGTGTGGGAGGTAACTGGAAAAAATCTGTTGGGTTGCTGGGGGGTGGGGGGGTGGGGGGGGGGGGTAGGGGTGGGGTACCCCTTTGTACCCCCACCCCGTACCCCCACTGTACCCCCACCTCGTACCCCTTTTGTACCCCCATGGGGGGTATACCCCCTGGGGGTATGGCAGAGTATAGTCGTCGCTATTCAATTCCTTCGGGACATTACTGAAAAAAAGAATTAACCACTGGCTTAGATCTGGCAAAACATTTTTTGAGCATTACATATACGGTTAACACCAATGTATTTTTGTCGATTCTTCTGTTAGAACAAACATTTGTTTTAGTAGAAATCAACTGTAAAAAATAGCATTGCTATTGCCAAATTTCAACCGCTTAATTCAGGCAATCACCGGCGGTCACCTGGATTGGGGCCAAATTTTCGAGACGGGCACAACGGAGGAGCGCACGGCGCGCCAAGCACGTCTCTCCGACGCGGGCAGATCGCCGCGAGAGAGCGGTCCGCGGCAGTTTCGCCCGGACAAATGCAAGGTTTGTCCTGAATCTAATATTTTTTTAAATCTTTTTGGGTATACTTACGATTAAAAAAAGAGATCTAGGTTTTTGAAAAGTGCATCTTCCATAAATTCTTGCGAGTTCAGCAAAGGGTTAATTATAATGTGAATCGTATTCGGAACGGAATTGATCGTGAAAATTTATTTTCTTATATCCTATCAGCTGAAACATACTATCCTTTAGTCCTTGCAGAAATTGTGCTCTGAAAAATATGGATGTTTTTAAATATTATTAAAATTTAACCGGTTCCGTTTTTTAATCGGTGGTTTTTTTGTGGATTCGATTAGAATTAGGACAATTCTCGGCATTAATTATAACCGCTTCAAAAAACGTTATATTTTTCTTGGCCAAAGCAACATTCAAGATAAGAGTTTACTTTACCCCCCCCCCCCCCCCCCCCACAGCCGAAGGGTCTCAAAGTTGTCGGTATTTTCGCTTATTTTATCGGGATTTTTGCAACACCATTCGATAGAGCGTCGAAAAATATACTAAGAGTTTTAATTTGAGCCTACAATAATGTAAAATAAAAAAGTTATAGCCAAAAACTTCCGGCTGGGGGGGGGGGTAAAGTAAACCGTAGCCACATTCAATTGACGAATCGCTATCTACCCATCCCCAGTAAGTAATCAAAACATATCTTCCGCATTGCAGGTCTGCCAATTCCAATACAAGGGCTCCGCGGCGAATACCTGGAATGGACTGTCGCAGCACGTGTGGACGCATATGGACGAGAAACGATATGTGTGCACTAAAGGTAGGTGTTAGCAGCTATTTAAGCGTAACAATCGGCATTTCCGACTTTATTTAAGTTAGATAAAGGACAGCGAATTGGCTTACATGGAATGTGTAATTTTTGGCCGACTTTAACTTTTGAATTCTTTGAAATGACTAGCTTTTTCGATCAGTTTTGGCTGTATTTTGACAAATTATACCCGTTAAGACAATGACGGAAAATGTGTTGGCTTTTTAGCAGAAACATTTTTTATTTTTCAACGCTAGTTTGGTGCCCGATTCGTTCAAGTGGCAAAAAAATTACTTTCAAAAATTCTGCATTACCGTAAACATTTCCAGGCTGCGGCTTCCAGTCGGGCAAGGCGACGAATCATACCTGCTCGGCGTTGACGGCCGCCGAGAAGAAAAAGCACGGCCCGTACGGGGATTACAAGGATGTTTTGTAAGTGTTAGTCGCCTTTTATTATTTCTGAAAACCAGAAAACAAATAAAAAATAGAAAAATAACAAAATATCGAAAGTATATGAAACTATAAAATATTTTTTGGAACTGCCAAGCTAGCAGCTATAAAAAGCAATTTGAAATATTCATCTTATTTTGCTAAATAATTTTTAATTGTAAATCAAAAGTAATGACATTTAAAAGACTAACTCACTAATAAAAACGCTTCGGCCAAGATCAAAATAATTAAAAATGGCCTGATTTTTCTCAATTTCGACGTAGGGACGGCAACCGAATTCCAAATGACGCAATTCTGAAAGTGCCGAATTTTTATGAAACACCCACATTTTTCAGGAGCCGGAAGCTGTTCGGAAAATATCTGTCCCAGCTCGACATTTGCTTCCCGAGAAGCGCAACGCAGCTGCACGCCTTTGTGCAACGACAGCTGCAAAGCTTTAAGTTCAAGGAGGTCAGTTTTTTGGTACTATTTTCGTAATGCATAAAAACATTTGTTCAGTTAGCTAGTCGAGATGACAAAATTCGAAAAATCACCTTTTTTTTTTACTTTTCGGGAATCCTGAAGTGCAAGCTTTGGACGGCTAATTTTTAGCAACTAATGAAAAATTTAGAATAAAAACCAGGAGTTACGATAATATCTTTCACTATAAGTAGTGCGGAAACTCTCATGAGCTATACCAATAGCTGTTGTATGTACTCCTCTTATGTGAACGCAGTTTTATGGCCTATTTCATAGTTTACAGTTTCATAGGCAACCCGGCAAATTTTCGATAAAATCTATTTCGAAATTTTAAAAATCCGATCTAATGATTCTTAGAATTTAATAAAAACCATCATTTGTCGCCAGATTTTCATTTATTTATTTTTATAGGAATCCCCCAACAAGCCCGAAGCGCATCCGAAGAAGCCGAGTAAGAAAGACGGGCAAAGCAAGACGTGTCAGGTAGGGCAATTCCTAATTTTTTCCGCTGTTAAAGGGACAAGGAAGGCATAGCTATGGATTTTTGGGTATTAGGTTCCAGCAGGGGGGAAACGAATTTTCCCCCTCTAATCCTGCACGGTCAAAATATAACCCATTTTTATTGAATTTACACGGAAACCTATATAAAAGGCCGTTTGCGAGCCACCCGAACAAGGCTTGGCACAGTTTTTTTCGGCCCTATTTTTTGACGCCATCTCAAAGAGCATAGTCGAATTAGTGAAGTGGCACTATTTTGAGAATTTTAAAAGTTTAATTTCGGGGTTAAATCGGCCGTTAAAGTTGCCGATGTCGAAAAATTATCTCGAAAGTGACTTGAGGGAATTTGTTAAAAATTGGTGTGTATGCCTAATTTTAGACGCTGATCATTTCTCTAATGCATTGCGAAACACAGAAATGAGCGGAACATGGTTAAATCACGTATTCGAGATGGTTTTCCCGGAATCCATAAAAAACGGCCTTTTCTGCGCTCCATGAAAGTAGCGTAGAAAGATGCGCCATATGTTTTTACGTCGATACATGTGTCGTTTACCCGGAAACCAGCTCCCCTCCTCTTGCTACAACTCGTTTTATACGCCAAAAACGCGCCAAAAATGGCCCCCAAAAATACAAAATCTCCGGTTCGGAAAAATAAACACAACAGATCGCATCTAGAAGACGAGCCGAGGCGATTGCAAAAAAGAGCAAAAAGAAATTAGCCTTATTTCCATGTCGCGGAATCGAACCCGGACCCTCCGCCTGGGAGCCCCGTGGCGCAATGAGTAGAGCGTCGGCGTGCCAATCCGGAGGCGGCGCGGGTTCCATCCCAGCCTCCTCTCAGAAGCCGAATTTCTTTTTGCACTTTTTTGCAACCGCTTCGGCTTGTCTTCTAGATGCGATCTGTTGTCTTTATTTTTCCAAATCGGAGATTTTGTATTTTTGGGGGCCATTTTTGGCGCGTTTTTGGCGTATAAAACGAGTTGTAGCAAGAGGAGGGGAGCTGGTTTCCGGGTAAACGACACATGTATCGACGTAAAAACATATGGCGCATCTTTCTACGCTACTTTCATGGAGCGCAGAAAAGGCCGTTTTTTATGGATTCCGGGAAAACCATCTCGAATACGTGATTTAACCATGTTCCGCTCATTTCTGTGTTTCGCAATGCATTAGAGAAATGATCAGCGTCTAAAATTAGGCATACACACCAATTTTTAACAAATTCCCTCAAGCCACTTTCGAGATAATTTTTCGACATCGGCAACTTTAACGGCCGATTTAACCCCGAAATTAAACTTTTAAAATTCTCAAAATAGTGCCACTTCACTAATTCGACTATGCTCTTTCAGATGGCGTCAAAAAAATAGGGCCGAAAAAAAAAAACTGTGCCAAGCCATATTAGGGGCTGTTCGAGTGACTCGCGGATGGCCTTATAATTGCTGAAAATTTCACTTTCGGTCAAAATATATAAAAAATTACCAAGAAGATAACTGATCTCACTATACAACGACCATGCTAATTATCCTGTTTTGGGTTTGCAGCGGTGGAGTGTGGGTAAAACACTTTTTTTTCTGACGAATTTCTTTTTTAATTCATTAAACTGGTATTTCAGGTGTGTCACAAAGTGCTGACGAGCCGAATGGCCGCCTACCAACTCATCCACCACGCCCTCAACCACATGAAGGTCAAGCCGTGGAGCTGTCCAGGTGCGTTTGAATAAATTTCTATAAATTTGCTGCGTTTTTGTGAATTTTAAAACACTAAAAAAACCATTTTTTGCTTTGCTTTCATGATTTCCTAGCAATATGCATTTTGCTCAATTGATTTAACGATTAAATTTTCAGACTATTGCCTCCTATTTGGCGAAAGCAAAACTTTTAAGTGAAAAAATAGGGTTTCAAAAACGATTTCCGATGAGAATCCCGAAAATCTGTTTCCCGAAAATCTGATTCCCGAAAATCTGAATCCCGAAAAATCTGAATCCCGAAAATCTGATTCCCGAAAATCTGAATCCCGAAAAATCCGTTTTCCGAAAATCCGATTCTCGAAAATCCGATTCCCGAAAATCTGAATCCCGAAAAATCCGAGCCCCAGAATCCAAACCTGGAAAGACCGCGCTCTGAAAAGCCAAATTGGAAGAGAACGAAGTTAAAAATTAACTTTATTGAATTCACCGTCTTGGAAGTCGCCCAGGAACTTTAGAAAGGGTTCTGGTACAATTCAAATAGGCGGGGGGGTGAGGATTTCGGCCGGGGGGAGGTGGGCCTATAGGCAGAGGGGGTGCCTAGAGAGCAGGGCGGGCGCTGAGACGCAGATTGCCCCCCGCCTGAATCTCCCTCCCCCCGCCTCGTTGAATTGTACCAGGGTTTTTTTTTTCAGTTCACAAACCACAGATTCTTCAGATTCAGATTTTTCGGGAAACAGATTTTCGGGAAACGAATTTTTCGGGATTCAGATTTTTCGGGAACCGGATTTTCGGGATTCAGATTTTCGGGATTCAGATTTTTCGGGATTCGGATTTTTCGGGAATTCTATTTTCGGGAATTGGATTTTCGGGAAACGGATTTTCGGGAATCAGATTTTCGGAAGTATAAGCGAAGCCCTTCAAAAACGGACGTAATGAATGTTTGTCCTGAGCCGATAATCTCGCTCTCTTTTGTAAAGCCTTAATTTTCTTCAGAATTTCGAAAAATTTGTCGAAGCTATTTATGTAATTAATCTAAAAATATATATGTTAATTGTTATATTTCCGGCAGCTAAAAAATATGGGTTTCCAAGAAAATAATTTTGGAAAACGTAGGAAACAGAAAATCGAGTTTCAAAAATGCCTATGTCGGGCGGTTGTAAGACGCGATTAATCGATGAAACAAATGCTTCACGTATGATGTCATGATTACTTTAAGTCCTAGGACGAATTTCAGGTTTATACTCAAGTAATTGGTGGGTATTTCAATCAAGATTTTGCGTTAGGACTTTAAATTCATTCATCTTCGGGATACCCGTTGAGAAACATGTTTCAAGTTGTCACTGAGAGCTATTTTGCTAATTTAAGGATTTTAAGCTGATTTACTTTTTCTCGCTAGGCTTACCGACTTATAAAATTCTTAGTGTCCAATTAATAAATATAATGTTCTAGATTGCGATGTCACGTCGCGTACGAAATGGCCGATAACGACGCACATTCAACGCGAGCACAAGGGCGTCGGCGAGCCGGTGGATAGCAGGTAAGGCCTTTTTCACATAAGGTAAATTCGAATTGGTATCATAATGTCGAAATTTCATAATATCGAAATTCAGAATGTCGAAATTTACATGGGCTAATATTACCGGTGAAGCCTTGAAGCCTCTTCCCTTTTTTTACCCTGGATTCGGGGACTTTACCGGGAATTTTAGCTTATGTAAATGTCGACATTCTGAATTTCGACATTATGATTTTCGACGTTTTGAAAATAAGCCGATGAATTCTACAAGGATGGAAGGAACGTAGCTGTAACCCAGTAGATGAATATTTCGTTACCCAATCTCTTCCAGAACCGACGACTACTTCCGTGAAGCGGAAGAGCTTGCCATAAAATGCTTCCCCCATCACGTGCTGGCCATCCAAGCATCGATGGCCGCCCAGCGAACGTCGAATGACGATGAAAAGTCGGAGGAGGATGAGGAGAAAAATGCAAGTGATGAAGAGGAGGAGGAAGCCGAGGAGCAGGAGGAGGAGGTGGAGGAGAAGAAGAAGCCGGAAAAGAAGAAAGAGGATGAGGTGGATTAACTTATATAATGGGATGTTTTATATAACCAGTGGAAAAAAGCCGCTTCGCGGCAGTTTTCCACTGGCCACTGCTAGGTCAACATGACTCTGACCCCTCCAAAAGTCTACCGGAATTTTATGTGCCGGCCGTAGGCCGGTCACATAAAGCTGAAAAATGGATTCAAAGATACAATTCAAAAAAGTTTAGAGATAATTATGGCAAAGAACCAATGTTGAGGAAGTTAGACACATATTAGGGTGTTTAAAATATTTATCCGGCGAAATATAATATAAAAAAGCAACAAACAACAACAATAATAACAAACGAAAACAACAACAATAACAATAATAATAACAAAAAATCAACAATGACAAAAGATTCAGAATTTTATTCGAGCACTTCTTCGTAGACGACGTTCTTCATCTTGTTGTCCTTGGCCATTATCGAGACACCTTTGCGGCTCCGCGCTCTCGAGAGAGCGACATAAAGCTGGCCGTGTGCAAAGATGTCCTCGTGAAGAAGTGCAATGCCGACCTTTTCGAATGATTGCCCTTGACTTTTGTTGATGGTCATTGCGAAGCTCAGCCGAACCGGAAATTGGCGTCGCTTCAGCACGAATGGTAGTGTGGCTTTGTCATAAAGGCAATCGATTCGGGGGACTAACACCTTTTGCCTTTCCTGCTACCCGTGGCAATTGAGCAGAGGAGAATTCTGGCTCCGATTTGCTCGACAATCAGCCTGGTACCGTTGCAGAGACCCTTTTTGACGCTGAGGTTTCGCAGAAGCATCACGATGCAACCCACCTTTAGATGGAGCTGGTGAGGAGGCATTCCAGATGGTGTCATTTTGTTCAGAAGCTCTGCGTTGAAGTTGGCAGCATCGGTTGGATCAGTAGTCTCAGCCGAGTCAGCACTTCTGAAGGTTTTGACTTCTCCGGGTAGCATATCCAAGATTCGGTTGTTGAGCTCGAGAGCTTGTTCGTTCTTGGGTGTAAGGATAGCTACTTCAGAAAGTTCAACTCCTTCATCGAAGGCTGGTCGGAAGACTGCTTCGGCCAAATCTTGCTCGCATCTGAGATCTTCGGGTACTTCGAGGTATCCCTCTTCGTCTTTGTCGAGTAGATCGTTACCCAGAGCGAGAAGATAGTCCTTCCAATCGTTGCCAGCATCCCGAACCCTCATGTTGGTCGTGAGCTCAAACTTGCGAAATAGAGGCCAGAGTCGGGATGACTTCAAGCAGGCTGACACCATTTCAGCACGACCACCGCCATCGACCACGGGAAGTACCTGTCGGAAATCTCCTCCAAGTACCATGACCTTTCCACCGAATGGCACATCGTTTTGCATAATGTCTTTAAGAAGAGCATCAGCTGCTTCGAGTGCTTCTTTCGGTGCCATTGGTGCTTCGTCCCAGATGATCAGGTCGATCTCGGCGAGTGCTCGTGCTTCAATGCTTTGCCTTTTCATGCTGGATTCCTTGTTGTTGGTCTTGATCAACAGACGGAAGGCAGTGCTGACTGTTCGTCCTTCTTCCAAAAGGTTGGCGGCAATACCTGTCCACGCTACCGAGAGAATCTTCTTGCCCATACCGGATAGAATGTGGTAGATGGTTTGGTAGACAAAGGTTTTGCCGCTTCCCCCTGGACCGTCAATGAAGAAGCACTGCCCAGTTGGGTCTGCGACCTCGGCCAAGACTTCATCCGTCGCTCTGAGTTGTTCTGGATTCAATTGCAAGTATTTGTCGTTCCCGAGTCGAGCATGCTCGGCGGGATCAACAACGACGATGTCAATGTCGTACTTTGGCAAATTGAGTTGGAACAACGGACTGTCTCTGACCCCGAGAACTGTCAGATCTTCGACAATTTCCCAGTAGGCCTTTGACTCAGAGACTTGGATGGAAAGTCCGCGAGCAATGAAGTCCTGCATTAGGTCGTTCTTGAAGCGTTCCCACAACGCCACAGGGTCCTGCACGTCAGCGAAGCAGATCAGGGAAGAGAAGAAGCTGCGAAGTTCTCCAGGCATCCGCACATCGGCGGCTTCCTGCATCGTAGCTAGGTTCACAGAGTCATCGTTCATGTATCCTGCTGCTTTGGCGGCCTCAAAATAGGTGTTGTATTGAGTGCCGTGGATGGTGCGCAGTTGTTCGAAGCTCCTGGGGCCTTTCGTATAGAGCAGAAGCAGTCTCATGGCAAAGCGTTCCGTGTCTCGTGGAGAGACATGGTACATCCGGCCAATCACCTGCGACGCATTCTTTCGTGGCACCCATTTGCCTTGAACGATACGATATTTTTCTGGCATTTGGCCATAGAAAAATTCTCTGGAATCTAAGACCTTCTCTGCGTCCCTCCTTCTCCCGATCTGCAGACACTTTTGACCATTAACCGTGACCGTCCTTGCTCCGGTGTCCTCCAAATGCTGCATATGCGTGTTGATGGCAAAGAATGCGCTCAGCGTGGTCTTATGAGTGCGAGCTCTATTCAGTGCCGCCTGCGCATCTTCTGGGTCAAACACCACATTTTCAAATCCGTCAAGATGTACTTGGAGTCGGATGACTTTGTCGCTCTTCTTTTGCATGGGATATGCGAAAAGACGATGGCAAGCTTCGGGAGCGCACAAATAACGACCTTGTATGTACCGTTCGATCTCATTGACCGGTCCAAGGTCATCATTGTTTGCATCCCGAAGTTGGAAGCGAGCTCTGTCCGTACCCTTATAGACGTATTTGAAGAGGTATTTGACCGAGTCGAAGGAGAAGCAGCATTCGAGATTGATGTGAGCACCAAACCGAAGCAGGAGGTAAGGGTTGTAAGGTACGACGTGACGGTTGTCAAGTACGACATCCACCCGGTTCACCGTATACCGAACAGTCCTTCCCTGGTCTCGGCGTCTGTATTTTGGATAACCGTCCGAAATCAAAGTGGTATCTCTGAATTCTTTTGGAAATCCTTTAGTACAGGTATTGTCTTGCATGCAGGGCGACGAAGGATTATGGGCACCGCAAGGCCGATGGATCATATTGGTCGAAACCAATTGAAACAATTCAGGATTTGTGTCGGAATCAGGGAGCTCAGCTGAGATGATACTATCAACCTCGTCAGATGTTCTGAGCTTTGAATCCTCCTTCAAAAATAGAACCATATGACGGTGCGGAAGCCCTCGTTTCTGGAATTCAATCACCGAAACGTAGGCAGCCATTTCTCCGAGGATGTGCTTTTTGAAAAGTTCCTCATCGAGTGCTCTCATTTTCAATTCGAACACTCTTGCAACCAAATCTGGACGATCAATTGCAGTCTGGCCTGGATAAAGACCTTCCTGAATTTCACGCCAGTTCGGATTGCAAGTGATGGTCAAAAAGAGATCTGGCTTTCCGTACTTGGTCATAATGGCCACTGAATCCTGATATTGTGCAACCGAATTTCGACCACTGCCTTGATGACCGGCGCCCAAAATAATCTTTCTGCCTGCAGGACCTTGACCATGGGAATTCATGTGATCGGTGAGGCCACGGACCGTATCCAGCCGAAGTTCCCGCTGGTGAGTCAGATAATAATTAAGCCTATTCTGCTCAGTCTTGGCGAAGGCATCCACGTAATATTGTTGGCAAAGTTTGCCGCCGTGGTGGATAGGATTGAAGCCTTGCCGGACGAACATGTTATAGGCGAAATATTCTCTTTGAGATACCCGGTTCGGCGGACCGTCATCAGCAATAGCCGGTTCGTCATCGTCAGAGTTAGCACGACGGCCAGCATTTCCCACTTGCTTCGGAATATTAGGGTGCCACCCCTCTCCACCCCGAGGGAAGAAGAGAGGATAGCAGAGTGGTTCGCACTCTTTCTGCAAGTAGTGGATCTGCCTGAGGCCGCCGTCTCGCTCGTGAATATAGAACACGCGCTCGCCGGGTATCGACTCATCGTCACCAACGTAAACAACGGCAATCTCATTGGATGTAGGCGCATTGAACCGTCTTTGGTCGTCCCTTTTATCTGTTCGAAAGATCAACTGCGCTGAGAGAGCTTCCCGCCCATCGGCTGCTGCTTGATCAGATTCCTCTTTGACACCTCTGCCATCATCATCAATGATTGAACATAGATATTGACGTTTTGCAAGAGGAGATGGAGGTTGGCAAAAAGGCCCTGATCGCAGTGCCGATTGATGGCACGACCGGCTAGCTCGTTGGCCGCTTGCTCGGTGTCCATAATATAGATCTGGGCATATTGGACTTGCTCTCCAGGCTGTGGTCTCATAGGGCCGACCAAATGGTACACTGCTCCATGGATCCGATAAGGCCGTGGACCTCTTCCGGGCGGAGCATCCATTTGGGCCGTCATTGAAGCCATAGCTAGACCGCTATTGTAATTTCGAATGTTCGCCCGAAAATCTTTCGATTCTCGAGTATCCCCTTTGTAAAGATCTTCCAATTCCTGGGGGAAATTGTCGAACAACGAAATAGCGATTTTGCCATGGCCACAACACGAATGGAAACTGCCGCTCGGGGATTTCGTTTCGACTGCGTAATGCAATGCGCCACAGCAACTGCAAGGTATGTCCGGCTTGCCAAGATAGTGGATGGGGGGAAACGCATCCGGATTCCGGGCAGCACCTGCACGCGCAGCGGCCGTATGGCGCCGTTGCTGCCGGTGTGCCGCGGTCCGAATAGCATTTGCCGCCAGACGCAATGCTCTTTGGGATGAGGATTCTCGGTGTCGTGAACTTCCCGTGGATATCGCATTTCGGCTCAGACGCTCCGAACGCCGGGAAGGCGATTCTCTGGAGCGTCTTGCCGCTACACGCGCAGCCCGAGCGAGATTATGAGTCTCACGTTCACTTGTGCTCAACCGAGACTCCTGCAACCTTTTAGAGTAGAGGTCTTTGGCTTGCCGTGCGGCTTGCTCAGCTGGGCTTTCATTTGCATGTTGCATCCTCACCCGGGCCGCTTCTTGCTTCTGCTTGCACCCTTGCCTTGACGCCTCGTTGGCCGCCGAAAACCGGGTCTGCAAATTCAGAGCAACTTGCGAACGCTGTTCTCTTTTCCGTAAGGCCTCGGACTTTCTCTGCGAGTTCAAACGCGAAATGGGCGTGACGTTGGCTAGGCCTTCGACGGACTGCGATGGGAGGTGCGATTGATCAGGAGTTCCCTGGGAGCTATGCAAGCGTTTCGCACGCCCTGCCGCGAGTTGGGATTCATGCTCCTCAGGGGTTTCTCCGACTCGCTGTTCCCTTTTGCGTTCCGCGTCAGACTTTCGCTTCCGTCGCTCGCGTGAACTCGGAGTCTGGCTCAACAAAACCTCAGGCGCTTCGACAGGACCTTGAGCAAGTACAGGATCGGCCGGGGTCCGCTGTAAACTTTGGTCGTATTCCAACCTCAGTTGTACACGTTCCGCGCGACTAATCTTTTCCTTCCTTCTCTGTATTTGTACAGGCTCAGGTTTTAGAACAGGCGCGGGTTCTATCTGCTGTCGAGGCACCCAAAGCTTCGAAGAATCAGGGCCCAGCGTTTGCCACGGGTTCGGAACGAAAAATCCCGAGTCAGACAGCTTCTTTCCCGTATGGAGCGTACCGGTCGAGTTACTGCTGGTATTCGGCACCGAAGGCATTTTCACGATCTGCATGGGATGCCGCGGTGTTTGAGGATAGGCCGCGGGGTGTTGTCCCGGAAAACAGCTGGAGGGTGCCGCTACTCGCCCAGCCAATTGAACCTCGGTATTGCTACCTCTTCGGGTCCAATCGGCAGGCCCTCTCTTCTTCGTACCCTGCTGAGGCTCAGCTGTTTCCGACACCCTTACCGGGTCCGGCAGATCGGTACTGGTGCCAACAGGACCGACATTACGACCGTCAGGCCGAACCATCCCTTCCGGGTCTGGCTTGTCCAGCAACAGGCTAGCTGAACCCCTTGGCGTCCCAAGGGAGCGAGCGTTTAAATTTGTATGGCCATCGGAGGACGACTCCCCCTTGAGCGTATCGGCCAAAAATTCGTCACCCATTGCTGAGGCGCTCTAGGAAGGTGGCTGTTCAGTGTTAACCTTTCGGCCAGCCACCCGGCAGCGCTCGAAAACCTGGGGGGTTATCACCTGGGAGTGGGTTAGGTGGGGGCGAGTGGGGAAGGGCCGGGGAGACAGGGGTACTCCCCAGGCGCCCCAAAAGGGCGGCCCTCTCCGAAACAAAAACGGCTCTATCACCCCGGAAATTCAACCAATTTAAAAAATTTAAAAAGGTGAAGATTCAGGAGATTCTCCTCTATCTTTCGAGCCTGCCAATTCTCCCCGATTGAACATCGGAAGCTGACAAAAAGCAATTTTACAAAGGTGCATTTTATGCAGCGAAATTAAAATATTTTCAAAAATTAACTACTTGCGCATGATCCCCATCCTTAATTGCATAAATGGTCCAAATTTCAACCCGGAATTCCATCAGGGCTTCGAGTTATGCCCCGGACACCACGACCCTTGGCCCATTTTGTTAAGGAATTTTCAAAAAAATGCTCATAAAAACTTTATTTTAAAGAATTTTGCAAAATCCGAAAAAATGTATCTGGGGAATTACTTTTGCCACCTACCCTCAAAAATTGAGGGCCCCATTCCCTCTAGGGGCCGAGAAAAGTTCCGGACAAAGTGCCCACCCAAAAATGTTAAGGATTTTTCACATTTTTGCTTGTAAAATCGTTAAATCGTAGAATTTCGAAAAATCCAAAAAACCGTTTTTTATAAATGTCATTTCCCACCCCCATGCCAAAAATCAGCTCGAAATTCGGCCTGACGGCCGAGAAAACGGCCGTACAGAAAACACACATACTTTTCTCGCTTATAGGGTAGGATATGCTGTATGTTGGTTTTATATATATTTCCATTCCATGCCGTAACTGATTACGGATACGGAAATCCCTTTACGGATACGGGAAAATCCGGAGGCTGTCCTGCTGGCCCCTTTAAAGTTTAAACCATCTTTTTTCAGCTTGATGCGGCGACGTCGGCGGCAATTTTGGAAGCGATGTACGGCGGCCCGGACTCTCCACCCCCACGACGCCAACTTCGAGCCCGTAAACCGGCTGCCCCGCCGCCACCGCCAATTGAAGAACCAAAAGGTTAGATACGGCTTAGAGCATATTTACCTTAAAAATAAATCTATAGTTTACAATCAAGGATTTCAGTTGAAATTATGCCTCCTCGTACTAAAATATAAACTATTCAGGAAGACGCGCGAGTGGTCGTGTCAAGGATCAGCATACGAAGTCCGTGAATGTAAGGCAATTTTTTTTGCAAAAATATGATACAGGTTTTTGAGGCGATCCTGGGTTTTTAGGGTTGGCTAATTGTAGCTCTTTGGTCGAAACATGCCGCTGTTTGGGATTAAAGGGAGCAAGGCATCGCGATGGATTTCTTCGCGGTTGATTTCAGCGCAAACGCACCTTTTGATTTATCATTGTTTATGAAGGGTCGTAACTCATTACGCAGTGACAAGAACGCGCAAGCGTTGCCTGTCGGTGACTGCCAAACTCCATAAGGAAAACCCATAGTCAGGCCTCGCACAGCCCTTGAAATCGGCGATTTCAGAAGTGCTTTTTACTGAATTTGCAAGCTTTGGAAAAAAGTGGAGCGCTCTTTATTTTTATTAATTTTCTTCAGCAAAGCAGCAGTTTAAAAAAGCTTTTAAAGTAAATTTATATGTAAATTTTGTTTAATCAAAGGTTGGTGAAGTTTTGACGTTTAGGGATAGTAAGAAACAGTTTAGAAACCTTTCCGCTATTTATATTTGCGAGATTCGATCCTAAGAAAAATAAGGTGTTTCAAAAATTGACCCAGTTTGCCATAATCCGGTTGCGCCGATTTGCTGGTGAGAGTACAGAAAACCGACATTAAATCGTAACAAAATTGCTCAAAAAATCAGTTTTCATTCTCGTTTTTCAGCGAAAAGCCCTGACCGCCGAATACAACGAGTTGCGCCAGCTGCTCCGCGAAAAAGACATGCAGCTGGCCAGTATGCGACAGAGATTGGTAATATTATAATTTTCAGGTTAAAAACAGTATGTTTCTAGGAAAATGAAGAATTGGCGCAGGTCGATTTGCTCAACGGAAACGTCGAGCTTGAGGACCAGATCAAGAAGCTCGACGTCAAGCAGGAAGATGTAAGGCTAAAAATATTATTATTTCGCTGTTAATGCAGTACTGTACATTATAATACGTCCCGGTAAAAAAAATTTGGCAGCTAAAAAATGTTCGCTCTAAATAAGGTACTGGACCGTTAGCCGGGGGGGTTCCGCAGTACTCTCCTACGACCCTATTAAAAATCATCATTTTCGATAGCATTTTAAATCGTTTTTCCGGTATAAAAACGCCTAAAATTAGAACAATTCCGAAAATGTATTTTTGGCTTAAGTTTAATTCAAAGTAAAACTTTTTCAAGAGGCTTACTTATCGATTTAAATGTAATCTGGACGTGGCTTTAAATATGCATAGAATGAAGTAAAAAAGGCTAGTAAATAAAAAAATCTAAAGTTTAAAATTGTGCGAAACTCGAAATCTTAAGTTTTGTTAATAGAAAATTTGGGAAAAAAGGTTGTTTCATAGTTTTCCACGGTTTTTGATACTACAGCCGGTTTAATGTTTCAACCAGCCGGTCTTCTGATTAATTATGCATTTTTTTGCAGCTCTACCAACTGCTGGGCAACAAGAGCTCCGAAATTATGGGACTCGAGATGCAGGTTTGGTCTTACACATCCCTTTAAATTTGCATACATATCTACCTGATCAGAAAATATTTTCTATGAATACAATTAAAATTAAAAATAATGTAATTTTAGACGGAAAACCTGCGAACGGCCCTCGAAAAGGTGGCCCCGGAGATTGCGGCAAGGATGGGATAAATTAATGATTTTCAAGGGAATTTGGTGACGTAATAAATTTTGTGTTTCATAACGTTTAAATTTGAACACTAGTATGCATTGAAGTTGCACAAGAATCGGCAATACCAAGAATTGTTGTAACACGGTTTTTCAACAAAAAATCTGGTGAATATTTCGTTAAATCGTCAAAGATTAGCTTTTTGCTTCTTACCGTAAAGTTATATAAGTAATTTTAACTTTAACTTTAACACCAGGAACAACTGTATCTCCCGACTGGTCAGTAAGATTAAAAATTTATGAAGCATAAAATTTTGAGAAAATAAAGAAAAGAGGTAGGCGATGGCACTGCAAGACGGATGTAAAATTTCACGATCCATTTTGTTTTAATTAATTGTCAAATTCTGGAGATCCATGTTATATTAACCAGGCGCGAAGCCGGGAATACCAAACATTGTTGTATCCCATTTTTGGTCAAAAGTCCAATATTTAGGCAACCATTTTGTTAAAACACCACGTTACATTTTTCACTATATGATGGGCAGACCGTTAAGCTATAAAAATAATTTTAACTTTATAAAGTAGATCTATATGGCTAAATTGTATTATCTGACGGTCAGTAAGCCTAAAAAATGTCCGAAACATACTTTTTTTATGAAGCTAACTGTAAAAGAAAAACGCGACGGTACAATTGAATGTAAAATAAAACTTCCTAATTTGCGTATCACAATTTTATATTGAGGAAAACTGTTTAATTGATGAATTGATTGATGAAATCCATTACTAAAAAACTGCGCCGAAGTGATATAGATCACCAAAGTTAAATGAATCATTAACATATCAAAAATGATAAAGTATTGCTTTTTTGTAGAGTTGTTATTCGACCCTAGTCGAAATGGTCGAAACTTTTGTAGGCTCCCGCAGCGAAAACTTTGTAAAATTCATAACTTTTTTCTACAGGGTGGGCAGAAAAAAAAGTGCCTGGTTTGCACTGAAATATCTCGCTGGGGGAAACGAATCGGACCATGGTTACCTTGCCAGAATGCTTAAATATGCTGGGTATGAAGAATAAACACAAGTTATTTTTTATGATTTTTGACGACCCACTACTCGTTAAGAATTTTTGAACATTTTTGGAAAAATAGAAAACTTTGAAGAGGAAAAACACGGAACTTTTTATGAGTTAGGGGCTCATGTAAGGTATCAAAATGAAGCTCTTGGAATGCGCTATCAAAGCAGTGGTAAAAATTATCCATCGGTTTAACTAGCCGTCAATAGGAGCCTTCGGAAAATCGGCACTTTTCCAGAAGGGACGATTCCGAGTTAACCATAGAAAGCACATTGCCACGGTAACTTTTTCTATTTGTTAGATGTAATCCTGTTTGCCAAAGATAACCATATTATAAATTTAACTATGAGAGCCTAGAACTTATAAATTCCGCCGACTTGGCAAAGTGCCAAAAAATTTTTTGATCGGGATTTTGACCATCTTAATGCAAAAAGTTAGCAGGTATCTATTTATTGCTAACTGCAAAATATCAGAAAGATCGGATGGTAAAGAAATTTTATCTCGAATTATTCCTTCAAAAAATGCCGATTTTCCGAAGACTCCTATTGACGGTTAGTTAAACCTATCAAAATTCTTTACCACTGATTTGATAGCGCATTCCAAGAGCTTCATTTTGATACCCTACATGTCCCCCTAACTCATAAAAAGTTCCATGATTTTCCTCTTCAAAGTTTTCGATTTTTTCAAAAATGTTCAAAAATTCTTAACGAGTAGTGGGTCGTCAAAAATCATAAAAAATAACTTGTGTTTATTCTTCATACCCAGCATATTTAAGCATTCTGGCAAGGTAACCATGGTCCGATTCGTTTCCCCCAGCGAGATATTTCAGTGCAAACCAGGCACTTTTTTTTCTGCCCACCCTGTATAGTAGAATTCCGCAATTTGGTCTTCATTTTTGATTCTGTGAGATCATTTCCTACAGTTTGAGTCCTTAAACTATAAGTTTTCATGCTAGAATCATACAGAACGGTCTTGGATTGATCAGTGTGGAATATTCAGCCAAACCAGTTTTTCTGAAACAGCTGTTTTCAAAATTAAGCGCAACATTTTGTAACTTCTGTTGCCAAAGTTACTATAACATTTAAGGTACTTTCGCATTATCGGGGGTGGGGAATCAAATTTTCCTTATGATCCAATTTTCTAATATTGATAGCGGAAGCGTTTCTAAACGATTTTTACTAAATTTTTCCTTTTGAAAACTTCAGAAATTTTTAGAGAAGGCTTTTCCACTTAAAGTATAGTTAAATTTTGCTGGAAATCTTTCAGGCACATTCCTAAGTATCTCTCTTCCCGCCACCCCCCCGATAATCCGAAAGATCCGCACGGAATTTGGATAACAGGAAGAAATGAGGAAGAAACTATTTAAATAATTAGCTGTTTAAATTTAGATAAAGATTATACTTTTTATCTTGTTAATCTATTTTTTAAAATTGATGTAGTTATGAGAATTGATTTGATGATGATGCATTAGATCTAGCAATACGGCTGTAGCTACCAAATTTATTGAAAAACCTTTATTACAGCAGGCAATTACACAAAACGATTTTATACCATTTATCGCCGAGGGTACTGTATAAATAAAGCGCATCAAGTCAAGATATGGAAATCTCACGGTAGATATCGTAGTACCACGTGGGTTGAAAGAGAGCAATAAAAAAATAAAATATACGGAAGGAAATAGAAATGTTGGGTATTCAATTTAGATGAAACGAGTTAAAACAAAAAATTGCACCAGGAAATCGATAGTGTCATTTTTAGACGAAATGGAATCATGGATATGAAAGTACTCGATAGGTAGAATTATTGGACAGTTAAATTACATTATAAAAAGTTATTTTAAACAACATTTTCATTAAAAACATGCTAGAATCAAAAAATTAATACTTAAAATCAAAAAAATTCAAAAGGAAACGGTTTTAAGGGACTGAGAACTAGCCAAATCTCAAACAAATTAAATAAAGAACTGTACGTTAGGATTCAGCGATTAAGGTACTCCAAAATTACGGCATTTGACTGCTTTTCAAAATTGCCAATTTTGAAACATTTTAAATGCCGTAATCATTTTAGAACTGACAATTCTATAAGATGGTGTTGTCGAATTACGCTTAGCCAGCAGCTTTCCTCGATAAAAAAGTAAACTTATAATTGAAGTCAAGATAAGTCTTATATTGCTGCATAATAGTCTCCGATGATTTGGGAAATCATGGAAACATCAAATTTTTTAATTTTTTTTAATCGAAGCGAGGCAAAAAGAAAAATCGTCGGTTCGGGCTACACGCATCAAGAATTTAATTACGCAAAAAATCAAAGTAATTAGACTGAGGAAACTCTGGTATTACCCCATCTTACAAAATTTTGAAACTGAAATTTTTTGCAGCATATTTTCGCTAAACATTGACGATAGAACATCGATTAAATGAGTCCATTAAAACCGGTCTGGAAGGTCCACGGAATTAAGGGGAATCAATAAAATTAAAGTTTTGCATTGTCGCGGGCGGCGGGCTAACTTTATCCTACAAGTTCAGAAACTGGTAAGTAACTGTAATACCAAGTGTTTTAATAGTTTTTAGTAAAGTTTAACCATAGCAAAAACTATCTAAAACGTGGACAATTTTGGATTTTGGTCGAAAATCGGCATTTTTGTTCGAAAATTGAAAGTTTTGTCTTTTTTCAATCAAAATGTAAATTTTACGCTTAAAAATAGCAAACAAGTTCCCGCGATAACGCGAAAGTGCTAAACCCCATCCAATTGCCGTAATATTTTCCACGCATCACTTTCAAAATTTTAGAACCATGGAATTTCTACTCCATCATCTCGGCATTTTCGCGGAGACTGTTGACATGTTGGTGGAAGGAGAATTGCACAAAATTGTTCTGCATATCCTCGAGCTCTTCGGTTACGGTAGCGAGGGGGCCAGCACGGGCTGGAGGCGGCGTCAATTGGACGGCCTCGGAGGTGAATTCCTGCAAATTAATTAATTTTATTTGTTTAGTTATCTTTATTTTCGCTTTCTAAAGTCCTCAAAGATTTCTGCTAGCTTGCCGGGATGTGGTCATCCCTAATGGTCTCTGCTAGATTGCCCTAACGCCAATTAAGCTGATATTAAGCTAAATCTTTGAACTCAGAACAACACCTTGGTGGATTTTAGAATATCCTAAAGGATCTGTGCTAGACTGCCTAAATCTGGATCCCTAATGGTCCCTGCTAGCTTGCCTCAAGGCAACAAAAACAAGATGAAATTGAACTGAATATCTTAAAAATAATTAATTGATCTTGGAATTTCCTCAAGAATCTGTGCCAGTTTGCCAAGACCGGGCTCCCTAAGGGTCTCTGCTAGGCTGCCCTAATGCCAATTAGGCTGTATATTAAGTCAAATGTTTGAAAATAATTATTTGATTTTAGGCTCTGTGCTAGATTGCTGAAATTTCGTTCCCAAAGGACTCTGCTAGCCTGCCTTGACGCGAAAAGTAAGCTAAATTTTAGAAGATAATTAATTGATTTTAGAACTCCCTCAAGGAGCTGTTAGATGGCTGAACCCGATTCTCTCTAATAGTCTCTGCCAGCCTGCCCTCTAATTACAATTAGGTTGGATTTTCGAACTAACGTTGTTTGCCCAAAGGCTCTCCACTAGTTTGCCTTTAAAATCCAAAACATATTATTTACTTACCTTATCAAAATACGAAGTATCCGTCTCCGACGTGACCAACGGTTTGAATGGCGGCTCAATCTCCTTGTTATACAGTTTTTGCCAGTCGATTGGGGCAAAGAAGTCGTGCTGTGTGATTTCAAGAGCATCATCTGGTCCGCCGCCAAGCCTAGAATTCTTTCAATGAACGGTTAAAAAAAGGTGTTTTAGAATTTGGGCAGTAAAAGCCGCGAAAAAGCTGGCTAATACTTCCTCGTTTATATTTTTTGAGTAATTTGAAAAATTTTTGATTTGAAAGGCTGTTGGAATTCTGCTGTCGGGATTTTCAGTCTATTCGTATTTTGGAAGTCTGTAATTTGAAAGTCCGTTCAATTTCCATTAATCGCCCCGATCCTTGTTTTATTGGAATATATGATGAAACAAATTTTTTAACTTCAGTAAAATGCCGGAGCCCCAAAAATTTTTTAAGGTCACGAGTCGGTATTCTGTCGGGATTCTGGCCTGTTGGTACTTTGACAATTTGTAAATAGCACCCTGTACACGCGTTTGCGTAACTGCCGATAGTGCGTGTCGGTGGGTAGTTACGCAAACGTTTCTCTGCGTAGCTGGCCACCTAGCGCGTGGGTATGCCGGGGTATTTACTAGCTAAATCCCCCGCTAAGAGCATAGAATCATAAAGCCTTTAATGCTCCATCAAAAACAAGGAATAGGTGCGGCGGAGAGTGAAAAATAGCTGGGATGGAAAAAGAAACATTATATTTACTCCTTCAACCGAATTAATACTCCCGATATGCCTTTTTAATACGATATTTTTTGGAAACATAATTTTTCGTTAAAGCATTTTTCTCTAGATTACCATACCGTTGCGTGGGGTCCTTGACGAGCAGCCCGATGAGCAGATTCTTGGCCTCGGGGCTGAGCTTGGAGGGGAAGCGCAGCTCGCCGATCATGATCAGCTCGAACAGCTTTTTGTGGTCCTAAAACAAAAAAGATTTTCAGGATAGAAAATATGTTTCAAATATTTTTAAAGTTATGGGAGGTTGGGAATTAATAATACCAATTTCTGAAGAGGATGTTGTCAGCAAATAAATAAATGGGAAAACTAACATGTTTTCAAATTTTTCTCTGGTACAAACCTGACCATCCTTTAGGTTACAAAACGTTCTCTTTGGATTAAAACACATAATAGTCTTCATGTGATTTTGTGAGAAAATGTTTCGAAAAGATTTATAGTGGTGTGGGGGATTTGCGCCATAGTTTGAGGGGTTGAGTTAGTACCGATGGATCTAATCAATGAGCTCTTTCCGTTTTCCATATTAAGTGGATTAACTGTGTTTTTATCACCAAAAACCCGGAAAAGAGCTTATTTATGCGAGCTTCTTTTGACGTGGAAAAACCGCGCATTTTTTAGCAAAAAGTTGAATATCAAGACAAGAAGTTAAGATCATTTTAAGAAAAGGAAGCCGGCTTTTAAGCTAATCTTTGTGTTTGATAAAAAAATGTTTCGATCGTGCAAGTGGGGCGGGGGAGGTTGCCTTTCGGAACTACTGTGTTTTCTCGCAATAATATTTCGAATTTATTTTGTATTATAATTTCCGGACGTCATTGATTCACAAATTTATGTATGTTTGCAGACAGTGATTAGAACTTCATTACCTTTTGCAAAACCGTGTTTCTCAAAAATTTGTAGCAAGAGTGGCATCTTTTTTTGATTTACGGACATCATTTTTACTTATCATTATGGCATATTAATCATAATTTATTTTTTTTAGCGCCACATTAAATTCCTATATCTAGAGTGCCAAGTTTTTTGATATTGAAACTTTAACATATACTTTAAAACTTTAAATATACCTTTGAGTAGAAGGGCAACCGGCCGCACATCATTTCGTACAGCACCACCCCGACACCCCACCAGTCCACCTGACGACCGTAGTCGTTGTCTTCGAGAACCTGTAAAAATTTTATTAAACCTAATTATATTTTTAAATGGAATTTGACAAAGAAAAAATTGTATATTTAATACAGTTAAAACTTCTAATTAAATTGGATTAAACCTGTAAATTGGTATTTTGATATTTCAAGCTACCAAAACAGCAAGATCAAACATCAGGAGCCTCAAGATTATGACTTTTTGTAAAAATTCGGACTCACAAGAAAGGGAAACATTTTCTTAAAACATATGTTTCATCAAAAATTAAATGCACCTAAAATTTTTCTTTAGCTTCATTATATTTTTGTAAATTATCCAACAGTAAAATAAAATCTTTTAATTAAAATTCGATTTCACACAAATCCGATTCAATGAATATTAATGTGGTCAAGGTATCATACTCACCTCAGGCGCCAAATATTCGGGTGTTCCGCAGAAAGTGCTCGTCCGGTCGCCGAACGATATATCCTCTTTGCACAGCCCGAAATCGGCAATTTTAATATGGCCATCCTTGTCGAGCAGCAGGTTTTCCAGCTAAAATTTATTGTTCCGAAAAATTATAAAAGAAAAGAATTTCTCCCTATTAGTGAATTCATTTTCCGAGCCTTTACTTTATTTTCTGTAACATTTTAATTTATCGGATATTTTTTTAAAACGACGGCCAAAGCCCAGCTTTAGATTTGATCGGCTATGTGAGGCATGTAAATTTTTCTAATTGTTAAATTTAATTTGACTTAAATCTACGGTTAAGCTTAACGCGGCCGGGAAAATACGATTTGTAACATTGCTTGGGGTATTACGAATTTCTAATCTTAAAAGTTTTATATTTTATTTGTAACATTTCATTTTCACCTGCTCAAACTAACGATGCTTAGTATGTGAATTCATAAGTAGGAATTGGTATTTTTGATGGCACACTCATGTCATTCCTGTATTAGGTTTTTTCCGGCGCCATGCTTACGTTTTTATTCTGAAACATTTTTTATAGACCACCAAAAGTACCCAAAGAACAAGACTAAAAGACCAAAAGATAGTACGAATTTCTAATCCTAACAATTTTCCATTTTATTTGTAACATTTCATTTTACAACTTCTCAAATTATCGGTATTTGTCGAAAAGGAAAGCCCCTTTGCTCCATAAATAGGAGGATAAAGTTGCCACACTTCCCTTTTGGACGAGGAGAAGACAAACAACCACAAGAAGCAGGTCCGAGGACACACAACCCAAGATCGGTCTCATACGTCGGTTCAGTGGATTTAAGGCACCTTAGGCTAATGTTCATTCCGTGTATTTCAATAGAACGAAAGACAGTTGAAAGGCATAATGTTTATTAGTCAATAAACATATAAGAGAAAAGGGTGAGTAGAAATACGAGTTAGATAGGAAACAGGGATTCGGGGAAAGGGGAGGTGCTGGGCGTGAGGGGAAAGCTGGGCGTCCAATCGTAGACCCGTGCCGCAGGGCCGATCGCTCGGGGTTGGGCCTGAATCCCAACTATTCCACGGCGGGTCATAAGACCTAATCGGGCGGCATAACCGCGGTCACCCCCAGCACGGTCAGGCCTCGGAGAGACCGTAATTAGACCGTGGGGAGAAGACCCCGCAAAGGGCGGCCTGGGCGTGCTCCCGCACCTGTGGGGTACGGTAGCTGGTCCACAAGACCAAATGCCACTCTCCAAGGCTTTGGGATGCCTTCGACAGTATTGCTGCATTCGCAACAATACTTTCGACACTCCCGGCCCCAGAAGAAAGTGGGGCTTAGACGAGGAGCAGGAGTTTTGCGTGGACTCAGGTTCCTTGCTGGAAGGAGAGCCTGGGGACTACGAAAAAAATGGGGCAACTGGGCGTTGGGACGAGAGCTGTCCGGAAGAAGGAATGGACGGCTCTACTGGGCGATAGGGACTCCTGGATCAGACTTGGAAAGGCTGCAGCAGGAGGTGGGGCGGGAATGGGACACTTATAAAAGGGAGAAAGAGGGGCGCTACGGACGTGCACCGCATAACTGGGCCCGCACCCAGACGATGCACGTGGAAGACTGGGCCAGGGGATAAAAATAAAAAGGGAATACCATACACAAAACAACGCCACTGAAGAATACTTGGATCGAAGCTGAACTTGAAGATGAGCTTGACGAAGGCTTGTTGTGGTGGCGGCGAACTTGCGGTGGTAGACCATGGCTGGGCATTTCGCTAGACAGGAGAGGGGATAAAAGAACTTTATCTTCTTCCAGCTAGGAACCGTTTAGGAAACGGATTTTGGCTGTGTAGTTTTTTTGAAATGGGTAAGTGGCTGGGCTTCTAAAAACCTGGTCGTAGCAAAAAAACTGGGCGTCGTATACATGACTGGGCCTTTGAAAAACTGGGCTTCTTTGGTAACAGTGCTGTTCATTTTTTATAAAAACAATTGCTGGGCCTCAAGAAAACTGGGCGTTGGTGGTGCTGTATATTTTTTGAGCTGGGCTTGTCGGGCAAAGAAAACTCATAGGTTCTTGCCCTGGAAATTGCCGCGGCCAACAAACGGTTGACCGCCAGCATGTCCGCCGCCGCGACGGTTGCCCTGAGAGGAATGACGGTTTGGCTGGCGAACGCTGGGCGTGTTGGGCCGACTTCCGTGGCCGCTAAGCGACGAGGAGGAAGTCGGTTGCTGAGAAGCTGGGCTTCGCGTCGTTGCCGACGACTTGGAGCGGCTGGGCGCCCGCGAACCTCCCTGACTTTTTCGGGGAGGGTAGGTCTTCTTCGCCGGGCGATCGTCGTTCTCCGAGTTGCGGTTACGATACGACTTCTGCCGGGTGAAGGTGCCTAAAGTAGAAGACGACGGGCCAGGAGCTGGGCTTGGGTGGCGAGCATGGCTCGAGCCGGTTTGCTGGGCGTAAAGCGCTGCCTCCGTTTCAACCACCACTGGCGGAAGAACATCAATAGCATGTTCGAAGGCAGACTTTGGGGGAAGACCATGTTGGACAGCCACGTTTTCCAGCAACTGATCGAAGAGGTTGTACTCATCGGTCAGGGCTGGCGCGGGAGGGTCTTGCTGGGCGTCTGCCATAGGATGATCCTCGGCGATTGGCTGGGCGTTCAAGGTGGCTTGGCGCACCGCCTCCTGGACTTTTTGTTCGCGGAACATCTGAGCGTTGAGAATCAATGGTGTGCCATGCTCTTTGTGCTCCTGGAACATGGTGCCGCCGATGTTCGGAAAGCGAACGCGGTCATGTCGCAGGAGATCGTAGAGCGTGGCATGGTCGTACTCGTCGCCGCTCAGGTCGAACAGACCCAATTGCAACTTTCGGACGCGACACCATGCTTCGCGATGCTGTGAGCCGCAATAGGGACACTTGGGCATCGCGGTTTTTGCTGGGCATTTGTTAAACTTGTGCTTCATAGGTTGCTGGCGAATCCAGATAACACTACGAGCACAAGCAAACGACTGGGCTTCATTATTACCTGGGCATACCATCTGCTCCCGGGCAACGGCCAGCATGACGCTGGACCTCATGAGGCCGAGGCAGACTTCTGGGCTGTGTGTGCAGCTTGACTCGCCAGCACAACAGCAGACGGTGTTCTCAGCCTGGCTTTGGCTGGGGATGTCCTTCTTCGCGTACTCGCCGAAAGCGAGGTAATCCTCGAGGGCCTCGTAGCAGTTACGATCTGGAACACCGTAATGCTGGTCATTTTGCTGGTCTTTTTTCTGGGCGTTGCCAATGAAGTGACCAACGGCGATACGGACGACTTCGGGGGTGTTGCCATTTCTGCCGATGTAGTGCAGGGCAAATCCCACGTTGAAGTCGAGATCGACGAGGTCTTGGCAAATAAATTCAAAGGCTTGAATCATGGAGGCCTCATCTTTGTAACCCCAGGTTCGGCCACCGACGTATCCACCCATGCCTTTCAGCAATCCGTGAGATAGACGGTACCGAGGATGGGGCAAGTGAAGACCTTCATGAAACATTGCTTGGCGTTTGGGGTCATCTGGGCGTGCTTCAATGCGCATATATGGATAAACCACGTTACCGAGTAACCATATATTGTGCAAGGCTGGGCTTTCTGCGATATAAGTCGCATTGGGGTCG
The DNA here is from genome assembly GCA_958295435.1 of Mesorhabditis spiculigera. NCBI lineage: Eukaryota > Metazoa > Nematoda > Chromadorea > Rhabditida > Rhabditidae > Mesorhabditis > Mesorhabditis spiculigera. Next base: position 876,706 of record CATQJA010002700.1, on the reverse strand, counting down.
GCTTTATAAGCCTCGAGCGATTGATCCACTCGATGTGCTGGGCGTACAGCGGCCTGCCAAATGCGATAGGTCAGGTACCGCATCGGGACTTGGTCGACTTCGCTGAAACGAGGATTATCCTCGAATTCAGCAAAACGACGCTGGGCATTTGGTTGCTGGGCGTTGCCGTCAGGGACACAAGTAATAGGGGGTTCAGTGCCATCGACCAACGATGCAATAAGAGCTTCGAGGTCCTCATCCATCGTAAAATAGGCGTATTCGGTGAAACCCTTTTCTCCGGCCAATGGAGGCGCCTCGAAACCGGGGATACCGACCCATTTACGAGCGAACTCGTTCGGGATGGTGGCGTAGTTGGGCTTATTACCGTAGGTGGCAGTGAATGGCTCCTTTTGCTCGGCTGACAGGCGTGAAAGGACGATCTTGTTTCCTCTCACGATCAATCCTTCATCCGGCGTCTTCTCCCACAGACCGAATTGTGGCTGCTTGCCGTTCTCGGAATAGCCTCGAGACGGCGGGTTGTTGAAGATGGGCTGGGGGAAAGGGTTGCCGGAATCTAAATTGGAGGACTGGGCTTTTCGGTACTGGGCTTTTCGTTTTTCCGGATCATTCGCCGAAAAAACGTTCTGGTCTTGAGGCAAGGCTCCGGAGGCCACTAGTGCCTGACGGTCTCGCTCTCGCCGGGCCGAAGCCTTGACGATGTCGGCCTGAGCTTGTACAGCTAAGCGTGCATGAACTTGACGCAGAACTGAGAAAGCGTGGCCCAGATTGAGACTTAGGCCATCATCGAAGAGCTGATTAGCCTCGTCGATGAACCGGAGCCAGGCCAGTGCCTGGACGTCGTTCTCGAGATCTTGTAGGACCTCGCGAACATTGGTAGTGAGGCCGAGAGCTTTCGCTAATGGGAGGGCAGAAGTGATATCGTCCAAAAGAACGCTATCCAACCAAGCCATCAGGTACTCACTCATCGTCTTCGCTGTCTGGCTGGTCTTGTCTTTCGCGAGAAAGACTTCTTGCAATGTTCTGCCTCCACGTGAGAACAACGCATGTGAAATACGACGCATCAACGCTTCATTGCGCAGAAAGTATTGCAGCTGGGCTTTAGTCTCAGGCGGGTAACCGTGAGACATGTGATTTTCGAACAAGGTCAAGAAGTCACGAAGGACTTCTTTGTGAACCTTGTCAAAAAATTCATTATTGCTGGGCTTATGCTTCAAACGAAGCTGGAGCAAGAACTCCGTCCTCAGGAGATTGTGGTGTTCTGCTCGCTGGACGTCGCCTTCGACCACCGACTCCGAGAGAATGGAGATGGAGTCGAAGTACATCGCGACAGGAGTGCCGTCGCCGGTACCTGGGATGCGGTTACGGTGGGCAAGTCCTGGCGGAGTGTTGCGAATCCAGGCTGGGCTTTGAGGGGAATACAGATTTGGAGTGCGGTCGAGGGTCAGGGGTTTTTGGGTCCAGAAAAACCCGTCATAACCCATAGAGTTGACTTTTCGCAAACGTTCCTCCCGCACCTCTTCCGCACTAAGGATGAAAGAGCTATGTTCCACCTCGGCTGGGCGTTGCTGGGCTTTTTGTTTTGTGCGCTCAGAGCGCGAACTTGGCTGGGCATCGGAACCTCCGGCTGAGCGAGCTTCGGTGGCAGAAACCACCTCGGCACTCTCGCTAACCTGAGTTTCCATTTGCGTGTCGTCCATAAGGATCGACACGTCTTCGCTGGGCATAGGACCAAGGTCCATCTGATCTTCCTGGACGTCGGTGGTGCTCCCGTCGGGTAGACTGGGCGCGTCGACGTCAAGCTCGTTCGGCTTGTCACCTTCGGCCGGTTGAGCATCCACGGGCTTGCTGGTTGAAACCATTCTAGCTCCTCTAAAAGGACAAGAGATAGATGCTGGGCTTTCCACGCCGAAGTGGCGAAGGAAGTACAACGGAAGACAAGGAATCTAAGGTGACGAAGCAACAGGGCCCGCAAGAAGCAATTTGAGTTGAGAAATTGTTTCAGAGTCGGTAACCGAGTAGCTGTAGGCAGAGGAAATGCCTTGTTGTACTAGCTGGACTTTTACTACTACAACCAAAGTTGTAGTAGACTGGACATTTTGGGTCACGAAGGTAACCCTCTGGACTTTCTCCTATCGCCAACCCGCGAGCCACGAGTCGCGAACGATATCCGCCGGCTTTCTAGAGTTAACTAGAAGAGATTTCCAGGCTTAATAGATCGAACAGGGTCACGCAGATTTGGCTGATCGGAGATTTGCACAGCTTATGCTGTCCTGGACATTGTAGACAGTGCTGGGCTTCTCGAGAAAGTAATTGACATGAGGGCAGACAATATAGCATCCGCGCACAAACATGACAAAACTTTCTCTAGCTGGACATGTCGAAGAAGTCTTCGCCATGAGGGCAGACAATATAGCATCCGCGCACAACATGGCTAAACTTACTTCGCTGGACGTTGATTTGACAATGAGGGCAAACAATATAGCATTCGCCACAAACATTGCCAAATCATGCGATGAACAAGGAATGTTCACCGCAAGTACTGCCTACGCAAGCGCTTGATGGGCTTTGTACCTGGCTTGCGTCCAAATCGTTACGGAGTCACGCTCAATTTGTCCCAACATCCCAGCTGCTGAACGTGGAACGTGATCGAGCGACATCCTTCCTTCTAACTGCGGCGTGAAGTCGTTGACTTCTACCATTGATTGTCGTGTAGGTGCAGGCCGCGGTTGCTGTTTCCTTTTGAGAGAAAGTAAGAAACTTGCTGGACTTTTGATTGGACCAGTAATTTTCAACTGGCAACTGGGCTTGAAGAGAAATAATAGCCGTGAGGGCAGGCAACATAGCACCCACGCACAAGCACGACTAACACTTCTCTTGCTGGGCATTAATTTGATATTGAGGGCATTCGCCGCAAACAATATCAAATCATACGGTGAATATACTATTCAACCGAAGGTATTTGGTTGGCAAATACCGCTGGACTTATTACCTTACGCGCATCTGCACACAGAGAGGGTTTGTAAGCCATTGTTCCGTCTTCGTGACTTTCAGCATGCTCGTAACAATAGACGGTTTCCGAACGGCTTGAGCTTGAGCTTCGAGATGCTTGATGGGCGCGGCGTTTCCTTTTGTGAAAAAGGATAAACTTGCTGGACTTTCCTCCCAGCAAATGAGAGTAACGAAAATTTCGTTCTGGGCGTTAGAAAAGGATTCAACCACGGGGGCAGACAATATAGCATCCGCGCACGCTCATGGCTAAGCTTCCTTTCCGCTGGACGTAAAGAAGAAGCTATCGCTACGAGGGCAGGCAATATAGCATCTGCGCACAGGCGTAGCGAAGCGAAGCTGGACTCGAGCATGATAATGAGGGCAAACAATATAGCATTCGCCACAAACATTATCAGCCCCGCGGTGCGAAAAGTTTTCGACCACAAACATTTGACAGAACAAATGTTTCGCTGGACTTTTTACCTTGCTTTCATCAAAAACGTTTGTATTTCACGATCCCTTCGGCCAATACCAGGGCTGGGTCGGGGGAAACTTCAACGCAGGCGATGCGTCAGCTTGCGGCGTTCCGATCGTCGACTTCTTCCTCGGTTTCTTCTGGGATCCTCGGCAGCAAAGACGTTTTCCTTTTGAAAGAAGGAATAAACTTGCTGGTCTTTTCCTCCCCGATAGGGGAGAACGAATAGAAATTCGTTCTGGGCATAAAAAGGCTTTATCCGTGGTGGCGGGCGTTAGCCGGAACGCGCAACCATTTCTAAAGACCTCTTTTCTGGGCGTGAAACAAAGCTTGTGGCAATGAGGGCAGGCAATATAGCACCCGCGCGCAAACATTCCCACTTTCTTTATTTCTCTGGGCGTTTTGTATTAGAGAGAAGGTTTGATTCACCAGGAGACGACGCCGAAGCGTATTCTCCCTGGAAAAAAACTTTCCTCGCTGGGCTTTTGGGTGGAAATTGGCTACGAATAGCGCAATTCATATGCTGGGCTTTTTCCTCATTTCGGTTACCGGAAACTGATAGAAAAGGATCAATGGAAAGACTAAAAGAAGAGCAATCGCAAATTGGGCGAGAAAACGCGGGGGAGAGGGCGCGCGCGGAGGGAAAATTTTGGGCCGAAAATGGGAAAGGGGCTCCCCCTGGGGGCGAGCTACCGTACCCACCAAGGCGTATTTCAACGGAATAGTGCGGTATAGCGTTCATCCCTGCTCTTTTGACGTGTTTAGAACCAAATTCTTTTCTTCTCAGTATGGTATTAGTGAAATGAGGAAAGAAAAAACCGATCTGGGCGTAAAAAAAACTGCTGTAAACAGCATGCTGGACTTGATAACCAAAAGATATGGTTATGATGGGCGTTTTGGACTGTTTCCGAGTTGTATAAGTAGAGTGGGGGGATTGGACCGACACTGCCCGCTGAGGCCATTTCTCCAGTGTGGACTAGAAAGGCAAGGAGGTTAGCCCGCGAGAGGCGTCCCTTTAGCAGCGTCACGATCAGTGCCTTCCTTCTCCCTTCCGCCTCGACCTCGACTTTCCCGTTTGATGTTGAAGAGGGATTCTAAACTTGCTGGGCATCGTTTTGCCTGTCGCCGTGTTTATTTTCACGCCGTCGACTACAAAACATGGCTGGGCTTGGGAATTTGAGCGCTTGCAAAAGACGCGAATTGATGAAAAAGGCGCGAACTAATTTTCCACAGAATGGAATTTGAAATCTGACGAATACGCTGATCAGGCGCGTGAAACAGTACCATCCAGAGTACAAATCGAACCTATTGAACACCAAGAGAACAGTGACCAGGAATCAATTCTTCTAGGAGTCGGGAGCCTCGCTGATCTTAATCTACGACGAGTTGGCCCGCTCTGACTCCACAGAAAGGTCCGCTGGTGTGTCTCATTGGATCAGTCTGAGATTAACAACAGAAGTGGCGTTGTGTTGCAACACAACGCATCCAATATGGAAGGATCGGAACTTGCTGGACTTCAAACCTTGAACACTCCGAATACCAGAGTCGGAACAGCCAACAGTTGTCTCCACGGTAAGTTAGAAACAATACCAGGCATCGCCATTGAAAAGTCGGACAAAACCTCCACGGTAGTCTACAGACCGTACCGGGCATTTCAAATGGCGAAGTCGACAGCTGGGCGAACAGACCTGATAACTACTGGAATCGTCGCAAACATCCGTCTTCTTCCAGAGCTAGTTAGAGACAAAGCTAGGCATCTCACGAGGAAGGTCCAAGGGCAAGTTAGAGACAATGCCCTGCGATCCTCGATCGAAGTGAGTCGACTTCAGTGAGTTGTCGAGGGACGCAGCTCCAGTCCAAAGGTAGGCTACAGGCCAAACCTGGCAGAAGTTGTGTGCCTGAAAAACACCATTCTCCTTCCACGACGGACCAAGTCGACGCCGGGCTATTTGGAGACTGGGCTTTTGTGTTGACGAAACGGTCGCAATGAAGCGAACGAAGGCTGGACTTTTGGCTACAGCCGAAAAATGTCGAGGAACAATTCCACTCGTCATTAGGCTGGGCATAAAAAGTTCGCTGTGCTTTTTCCTCAACCGTGCTTCGCAAAAGACTCGGGTTTCAACCAAGCTCTGCAGCAGCATGCTGAGTAGGCTGGGCATTTGGATAAAGGCGGTTCTGGGCTTTGGATGCTGGAATCCTATCCCTGTTTCCCTAACTACTCACTACTCACAGAATATCAACTAAAAAACAATATGCTTTCTGTCTTGAACTCCTCTGAGAGAAGTATGAGGTAAAAAAAAGGTAGAAAACACAACGGAAATGAACATAAGACTCGGTTTCGTATCCCGAACGCACCATGTCGAAAAGGAAAGCCCCTTTGCTCCATAAATAGGAGGATAAAGTTGCCACACTTCCCTTTTGGACGAGGAGAAGACAAACAACCACAAGAAGCAGGTCCGAGGACACACAACCCAAGATCGGTCTCATACGTCGGTTCAGTGGATTTAAGGCACCTTAGGCTAATGTTCATTCCGTGTATTTCAATAGAACGAAAGACAGTTGAAAGGCATAATGTTTATTAGTCAATAAACATATAAGAGAAAAGGGTGAGTAGAAATACGAGTTAGATAGGAAACAGGGATTCGGGGAAAGGGGAGGTGCTGGGCGTGAGGGGAAAGCTGGGCGTCCAATCGTAGACCCGTGCCGCAGGGCCGATCGCTCGGGGTTGGGCCTGAATCCCAACTATTCCACGGCGGGTCATAAGACCTAATCGGGCGGCATAACCGCGGTCACCCCCAGCACGGTCAGGCCTCGGAGAGACCGTAATTAGACCGTGGGGAGAAGACCCCGCAAAGGGCGGCCTGGGCGTGCTCCCGCACCTGTGGGGTACGGTAGCTGGTCCACAAGACCAAATGCCACTCTCCAAGGCTTTGGGATGCCTTCGACAGTATTGCTGCATTCGCAACAATACTTTCGACAGTATTTACTATGTAATTAATAAATTAGTATTGGTATTGTTCATCCCAAACTCCTATTCATGTATTGAGCCTTTTTCCGCGCAATGCTTACATTTTCTTCTGAAACACTTTTTTTTCTAAACGACTAGAAACCAAAAGCGATATTTATATCGATACAATTCGTTCACTCAAATTATTAAATTAAACAACTGCATAAATCGATGGGTAGAAAAATGACGCATGCCATATTAAAACAAGTCGATTTTTTTCGAGTCGTTTTTCTTGCACCATTTAATTTTTTGAATTCCATAAAACAATCAGATCTAAAAATTATCTGAAGCGGGATTTAATGAAGTATATAAGATTTATATAATTTTAGGGCTAGATTTTTATAATTTCTGGGCTAAATGCCGTTCAAAAGCTTTTGATATGTCCTAGGCCCCTAGATGGATTAACCGGTCAGATAGGTAATATTTATATTCTTTGTCCGAAACATGTTTCTGCCAAGGCCCATTGAGATCAGGATGATTATTTCTAGGGAAATCAATCCGTATAAGGAAAGTTTTATACTTTTAAAAAGTTAAAACTCCCTACCGAACCTCCCTACATGAGCCAAATAATGAAAATTTGACCCGCATCCTGACAACGCACTGAGCCCGTTGACACTGCCTGTTAAGGGTAAAAACACGAAACATAAAAATGTAATCAAAAATTATAGCAGCTTCGAGCCTTGAAACCCATTGGCTAGGCAGTGTTTTTTAGCTGGGGGATCCGCACACATTAGGGATTTTAGCAGGGGACGATAATTGCTGTTGTTTTTGTTTGAATATTTAGATCTTTTTCTGAAACTTTAACTCTAAAAACTGAGTTCTGAGCCGATAATCCTCGTGATAGTAATTTATGTATATTCCCAGAAATACTAATATTTACTCAAATTAATTTGTGAAAAGGTGTCAACTATTAAGGCTAGTAACTGCCCCTTTAAAACGGCTGAGAAACCAATAGAATATCGAAAATGCCCAAATGCTAGCCGACCTATTACAGAGAATCACTAAAGGCATTGACACCACCCGAAAAGGGCAAAAACATGAAACACATCATATCCATCAAAACATAGATAGGTTCTGGATGTAATTATTAGGGTTAATTAAGCCTTAATAGTTTTGCTACGAACTTTTCTACCATACAAGTGCAACATAGTAATCTTTTTCGTGCATGAGATTTAAAGTCTTGCTCTGAAACATTTTCGGCAAAATAAAAATGTTTTATGCTAGCAGTGACGCTGAGAAAAAGCAAAAAGTTTTAATGAACGTTCTACAGTACGCAATTAATTAATCAGTTTAAGCAATTGATTTAAACCATCTTCGTTGGTCAGTGCACTGAGCCCTTTGTAACTGTACGCTGCGCGTAAAAACACGAAACACAGAAATATACTATAAATGACAAAGCTGGTTGGAGCTATTTACGGTTATTAAGGTATCAAGAATTCGGCAACTACGCTATAAACGCCCTCGTATTTGATAAATTATATAACACGTATGGAAAATACCAAATTCTAACCACCCTAGCAGACAATTCCATTAAGGGTTTTTACACTAATCTCTAAACATAAATCCACGAAACACGTAAAATTCACTAAAAATTATAAAATTTTTTGGAACCTTTAAATCCCTGTAGACGATATTGTTGGCGTGTAGGTATCCGAGGGCCGACACGATTTCGCCTCCATAAAAACGGGAGCGCGACTCGGAGAAGCCCTCCTTCATCAGCTGCACCTCCCTGTAGCACACAGCAAAATCAAAGGGTTGGTTTTTTTACGACACCCCGTACAGAAAATAGAAAAATGACATCAACACGCTTCAGTTTTGATTTTTCAAACATTGACTTTTGATGAAGTCTTTTTTGATGCATTTCCTAGTGTCACAGATTTAAAATGTAAAAATCAAGAGACAAGGCATTACGCAACATTTGGAAGAGGTTACAAGTAAAATATTTGAAACATTTTTATTTCGCAAACTGCCTAAGTTGTTGTAAATTTTAAATTTCGCAAATCTAATTGTTGTTTTGAAGCGGATTTCGTGTTATTAACCTTAAATTTCGTTCCCGAAACAACTAAACCTTCGTTGCATGCATTTTTCAGGGTTTCAAATCTAACCTTTTAAAATCATACTCAGGAAGCTCAATATTGAAAAATTCCCAAAACACATTAAGATACTGTACCAATCGCGCGATTAGGCCGTCTTTTTCATCAGACCCACGAAAAGCTATAAAGACTCCAAAATAAATATAGAAACTCGCCAAACAAAGGTATTCCCAGCCCAATTAACTACCTTTAGATTAAATTTAAATGCTTCGCCTCGGCGGGCTTTTCTGCGTAAATGTTTTAGGTTAATCGATAGGCCCTCCAAAACTTCAGAAATTCGCATAACGTCGTCAGAAACTTTTCTGATGACATTCTTCCATCCTGTCTACAAGAGCTACTTGGTTTATTAAAAAATGCTGCTAAGCCTTCATTTTCATGTCGCATAGTTAAGGATTTTTAGCAGAAAATTTTCAAATTAACAGAAAACAATTACAAAACATTCAGTAAAATTTGTATAAAAATTCTGATGCCATTTTTCAATACAAGTAACACAGTACGTCATATAACATTCGAGCAATACACGACACGCCTATGGACGGACCTGTTCAGATGGTAATATAAATCGCCGCCGATAGCGAATTCCATGACGAAGCAGAGGCGATCGTTCGTTTGGAACGAGAAACGGAGCTCCTAATACATGGGGGAAATTGGGGTAACGTAGCTAGGGGATGGTATTATATCGTTAACGGCGGCATGCGTAAGAAATCCGTCGAAAAAGCCTTTTAAAGGCTTTAAAAAATAGGTGGGAAGAAAACGAAAGAAAACTGCCATTGACAGTCAGCGTCGTACCAAAACACCACAACAGCGTGAAACACGAAGACAAAAATGACAGTTCCAGATTTCAAGAAATGTGCATTTTGACAGAAAATGTCAGTAAGATTTCTAGAATTAAAGAAACCAATTTTGGTCAATCCTTACACGGTGGCAGTCGCAAAAAAAATGTGTTTCGGCGCTCGGCAATCCAGAAAATTTTACAAGAGAAGTAATACATCTCCATTACGCGCAGGGCCATAGCCAGAAAAAAAGCGTAATGTAGCGTAATGTACGTAGCGTAAAATGCTTTCTTGTTGCTTTGCTTTTTTGCGCTTGAGAGGGCACAGTATGAATTAAATATACCCCCTGCAAAAACGTTTCGAGGCAAGGTAAGGTGATAAAAACGGTGTTTCTATAGTCAAAGAAGCCAATTGTAGCCGAACGCATTTTGGGAAGAAATGGGAAAATGGTATTTCGGAAGAGTTAGTATATCTTCGTAATGGCTTCAGTGAACGTTTTCCGATAATAACCTAGTTTTTCTTGTTTTCCTTGGGGGTTTTGCGCACTGGAGGGCAGAGTATAAAGATACCCATGCAAATAGAATTTAAAGTTAAGTAAGCCGACAAAAAGGTCTTTCGAGAAGTAAAAAAGCCGGTTTTGGTCAATCCCTGATCGACATAAATGTGTTTCGGCGGTTCACAGACCTAAAAATTCTTCAAAAGCATTAATTTTAGGAAGAAATCTGTGTTAAGGCCGTTTGACCGATAATGAAATTTTTGTTTTCTTTATTTATTGTATTTTTTCGCGCTTTAGAGAGCACACTATAGAGTAGACCATGCCCCTTGCAAATACAGGCAGAGGCAACGTATGGTGGTAAAACAGGTGTTTCTAGAGGTCAACAGGCCCACGATAGCCCGGTTCTTTGGAAAGAAGCATTGGAAAAAAAGTGTTTGAAAATTATGCAATGTTCAAATTCCCTAGGAGCTGTAATCCTACGTCGAACTTTAGCTCCGAGATCGTTTCCGTTTTCCTGTTATTTTTTTTTATGGATAGAGGGTACACTAACGAATAAAATATACGCCATGTCAATGCAATTGTGGGCAAAGTGAAGTGATAAAAATAGGGTTTCTAGAGTTAACAAGCCAATTGGTTGGAAGAAGCGAAAAAGCTGATTCGGCACGCAGCAAATTTTATGCTTCTTCCAAAACCATCATACACCTTTTTACTGGATGCTGATCGTTTTCGAAAAGAACTGATTTGTCTAATGCGGAAAAATGAGCACGGTAATTTGTTTTTGAAGCAATGCAAGGAAATATTCAGCACGGCACTCCAGAAGTAATTTTTAGGTACGACGAACTATTGGTAACGCTAATAACTTTTCTCAAATAAACGGTTTTTGAATGTTTTTTGAAACCCTGATTTTTTATAATTTTTTTGAGCGGTGTAGGCGTTAAGAAAGTAGCCTAAATATTTTCACAGGTTTTGTCGAGCTTGACAATATCGAATCTCCATACCAGAAAGGGACTGGGCTGTTAGCGGGGGGGGGGGTATTTTTCTCAATTCCATATGACGAAATACAATAAATTTTATAGCAACTTACGCAGTTTTTAGATAAAGAAGTATCAAAAATTGCAGTTATTGGATCCAAGAGTAGGAAACATTAAAAGAATTTCAAAAAATTGTGAATTTAACAGTTTTTGTAACACATTATTGTAACTTCCTAGCGATTAAAATCTACTAAAACCTATACGAAAAACATTAGATATTTTTAACAGGTAGTTTTGGAGGGAAATTATTAGGTTCCCTCCCCCCGCTAACAGCCCAGTACCAAAATAGCCACGGTCAGTGTAAAACGTGAAAATAGTGAAAAATGTGAAAGAAGCCACCTTCATATCCCTGTAGACGATGGCGAGGTGGTGGAGGTATCCGAGTGCCAACACAATTTGTGCTCCATAGAATCGTGCTCTCGATTCAGGAAAGACACGACACTTCTGAAGGTGCGTGAACAGCTCGCCGCCATTCGCGAATTCGAGCACGAAACACAGGTGGTGAGACGTTTGGAAGGAGTACCGCAGTTCCTGCAAAAACGACACGACGATTAGAAAGAGGTGCCAAACAACGAGCAAATTGGTGCTTTTGCAATATCGGGGGAGGCTAATGCATTTTTTCGATGAATCCAGAGATGCCTAATATCTTCAAAGTAAGTGCTTTAATACAGGGTGTCCCAATAAAAAAACACGCCCTATGCGTCGAGTTAGAGGGTGGTGTTTTTTATTGGGGCACCCTGTAGCGTTTTTAGCAAAATTTATCTATATTTCAACTAGAAACAATTAAATTACTGAACCTAAAAACCTAAAAAAATTTTATTTCGAAATTTTCGTCGAAAATCGGAAAAATCGAAAAATCCAAATTTTTTGCATTTATTTAGAAAAATTTGTAGAATTTCGACGGTTAGGATTGCTAAAAGAGTATAGAAATATTTTCGCTATTTTTATCAGCAAAATTTAAATTTTCAATTTAGAAAAACGTGTTTGAGGGAAGTGCATGGATGGTTGTTTAGTTAGGCCGGCAGTAGCATCGCTGTTGCGAAAGCCCAGAATCTCGCTTATAGTTCTGGTTTTCATTTAATGAAACTAACTTTATTAAGACAGCTAAAATGTTGTTAATAATGAAAATGGGCCCCAAAATTCGAATGGAATCTAAAAAGGCCGACACCCGCAACGCGCCTTTTCTGCAGCCGGAAAAAATGTTTTATTGAAAAGCCTTCCTCCGCCAAAAATTGCATTTTTAATAAGGTCTCGATTACAGAGTGGTCCAAAAAAAAGTGACGTTTGCACTGAAATATCTCTTGAACGGAAACGAATCGGACCATCGTTACCTTGCCAGAATGCTTAAATATGCTGGGCATGAAGAAATAACACAAGTTGTTTTTTAAGTTTTTTGACGACCAGTTTTAAAAATTTTTGAACATTTTTGTAAAAAGTAAAAAAACTTTCAAGACGAAAATCATGGAACTTTTAATTAGTTAGGGGGGACATTAAGGGAATCAAAATGAAGCTCTTGGAATGAGCTATCAAACTAGTGGTAAAGAATTTTGATCGGTTTAACTAGCCGTCAATAGGAGCGTTCGGAAAATCGCGACTTTTTGGAGAAATAATTCTAGATATACTTTATTTACCAGCCGATCTTTCTGATCTTTTGCAGTTAGCAATAGATAGATAATTAGTAACTTTTGGCATCAGGCTTTACAAAATCCCGAACAAAAAATTTTTTGGCACCTTGCCAAGTCGACAGAAACTGCAAGTTTTACGTTAATATAGTTAAAGTTGCAACATGATTCTTTTTGGCAAACCGCATTACATCTAACAAATGGAAAAAAATACGATGGCAATGGTCTTTCTATGGTCAACTCGGAATCGCTCTTTTTTGAAAAGTCCGTGTCTATTGAGGGCTAGTTAAACCGATCGATCTTCTTTACCACACGTTTGATAGCGCATCCCAAGAGCTTCATTTTGGTACCCTTGAAGTTCCCCTAACTCATAAAAAGTCCGATACTTTTTCGCATCAAAGTTTTCTATTTTTTCAAAAATGTTCAAAAATTTTTAACGATCGTCTAACTCATCGTCAAATCGTCAAAAAACTTAAAAAACAACTTGTGTGTATTCTTCCTACCCAGCATATTTAAGCATTCTGGCAAGGTAACCATGGTCTGATTCGTTTCCGTTCGAGAGATATTGCAGTGCAAACTTCACTCTTTTTTTGGAGCACCCTGAAGGCGTGTTGATCCAAAGAAACGAATTACGAAAACATCGCTGCCAGAACTTTTCTTTAGTTTTGCATTTTAAAACAGAAATAATATCTTTAGAAATTTCTAGAGCTTTTAAAAGAGCTGTGCGGCCACAGGCGTCAAAGATTAGTAAATAACCTCATCCAAATTTTTTAAGCTTGCAAAACCTGCCATACAGACTTGTTGAAAAACCGTGTTTCAAACCAATTAATGTTAAGATGCGCAATTTTAGAATTAGTGAGAGTACGATGATCTTTTTGGAAAAATAAAGCGTGCAAGCAGACCGATGAAAAAGCCGCGTAAAGTGCAAAGAACAAGATTTAGGTGAAGAATACATGCGCTTATAAAGAATTGGATAAATTCAGACGTGCAACACATTTTCACGTTGCTCCAGAAAACAGTAAAACACCAAAATCAACTTACAGTAAGAAAGGGGTGTTTGCACCGCTGGAGGACCCGATTTTCCGTTAAAGTATGCGCGACTTCTTCCTGAAAATTAAGAATATTTTTAAAAATCCGGTTTTTAAAGGAATCGAACCTGTATTACTAAAATATCGTTTTCCATTATTAAGCCCAAAACGTAAAGCATTATTTTTTTTAAATAAAAAAGTTTAGAATGTTTATTTTTGAAGGGTTCTAGATATATTTTCCACCTCAAAGTTGATTGTATTTTACTTAACAAAAAGATTATGATAAGTATTATGACTTTTACGTTACTTGCAACTTACAGGAAAACTAGCCCCTCCAATAATGCAAGAGAACGGGCGGTAGAAATGAATAAATTAAAGAGTTAGCATTTGGTAATTTTGCTTATAAAGGTTCCATGTGAACGCAGATCGGGATTGACATATTTAATACAAATTTATAGTTTAATTTTTTTGCAACATTATTTTTTCAAGCAATCTCGCTTGTATCAGCACCACGAAATAAACGATAAAGCTTGACATGGACTTTGAACTTTTATTTCTCCACTATCATACTAATTTATAAATTATTTTATGTATGATTCTTTTTTAAGAAGCAATTTCTGATACCGCAATTATATTATAGCTGTCGTTCCATTTAATTCGAATTTCGTCAATTAAGATAGTAACAACAAGCATAGAAAGAGCCATAAAATAGGTATCAACTTTGGCTCACCCTGGCAATGATGACCTCCTTTTTGAGGATTTTGATGGCGTAAAGGCGGCTGGTCCGCTTCTCCCGGCATAGGATCACTTTTCCGAAGGTGCCCTTCCCCAGCACTTTCAAGAATTCGAAGTCGTCCATCGTCTAAATAGCGTTTAGCAATTTCTACATAAAATTCCTGGGACCCAGTATTCCTCCTAATAGGTATCTAATGAAATGTATTTATTTCCATTACCGCTACCAAAAATTTTGGTGCCTGCAGAAAAACGTGTTTCTTCAAAAAGTCACTAAAATTAGAAAAGTCTCTACGCAATGCTCCGTCGTTCACAGTGAAATGGCTCCAGGGTTTCTGCCGGATGGCAGCGGAGAAAAATCGCCCTGCTGGCTGGGAGCCAGGATCTTGCCGGTTTTCTGCCGGATTTTTTCCGGGACTTTACTTTACTTTTAAGAATTTTGGGTATATGATTTGGCGTATTAATAGGTATCGGCATCTGTAACGTATCATAATGGTCACGAGTCGGAAGGATTGATTTTGTCAATGAATTCATTTTATAGGGTTCATCATTTCCTTCCATTGGTATATTTATGCCGGTATAAAAATGTGTTTCTTCAAACACACTATAGAACAGTCGATATTTATTGTACAGATGGCATTTTGGGAAAAATGTATGTTCCAAAGATCCTATGAGTTTTTCTGAAATTACTAGTGAGCATTTCCAACGCATTAGCTAATCTACAGGGTGTCCCAAAAATATCCCCCCCCCCCCTACCTAGCGGGCCGGAGACGTGTCCGATTTTAGGATTTTGTTATCTATCGAAAGCTCTCGACAAGGCGAGTCCAGCACGCCTTTCGAAATTTTGAAGTTCCGGATTTCTTATTAATATTTTTGCAAAAGGGCCGCATTTCTGATGCGTTTCGGATAAAAGGGTTTTTTACAAAAATCACAATTTATGGATTTTTACGACTTTTCCGGAGCCGCAAAGACAGAATTGGGTGGCGCTTAAACCGGTTAAATTGGGGTTTTGCCAAAAAAGCGTCTCCTTTTTGCATAAAAAAATACCAAAAATTTGGCAAAAAATTCCGGAATTTCAAAATTTCGAGAGGCGTGCTTGACTCCCTGGAATTTTGGGACACCCTGTATTGGCTTTCAAGGTTCTTCGGTGATCGGGGGGGGGTGGGGGGAGTAACTTGTTTTTATATATTTTAGAAGTTCCGAGTAATCAAAAACCGGTAAAAACTATGAAAATACGCTAGGTAATGGGAATACTATAAATAATAAACGGCAGCTTCTAGTCGCTAGGACATAGGTGTTTCATACAAATCTTGTGACGATCCTATTCGTCTCTAGATATTATTATCCCTACCGCGCAGCCCACATCTTTTCTAAAAAATATGTTTATTGATTTTTTTATATTAAATTTTTCCGAACCCGTCAATTTATTCTTCATTTGTTTAACCCACAATTTTATCACGTCTTGCGGCATCGGAAGCGTCTGCAATGCTCTGTTGTGGATGGTTGATGGGTGGTTGTGGGAATGGCCCCTGGCCTGGGGCTACGGCATGTGATGTTGGATGGCCTGGCATTCCGGGCCCTGGTGCTGATAGGTCCTCCATCGACACTTGGAACTGGAATGAAACTTTATAATAGAATTTCAATTCATTACTGAAATGTTTTTGATATTATTCGATCATTAAAAATAACTAATTTAATTCATAAAAACGAGAAATCTGCTTACCCAGTTTAATAAAGCGATACCTATTCGATCGCAGCCTACTTAATAACCGTTTATTTAATTTAATGTGATTAAAAAGGAGTGAGGTTACCTATTCTATTCATTAGTGAGGGTGGGGCCGGCTAATTTTCCTGGAGTCCAGAAATGCCTGGTAACGTGATCGCAAGTATTTAAATGGTGTTTTTAGTAAAATTGGTTTAGCGAAAAAACATGTTTTTAAACTTCAAAATTTTGAGCCTATCGTTGTTTATCGAAACATTCCAGTATTTCGATTTTAGATAAAGTACTGTAACATTTTTACGTTTCGGAAAAGTAGAAAGCAGCCTAGAAACACTCCTCTATCTATACCTGGAAAAATATAAACATGATTACAAACGAACCAATGAACGGCTGAATTTTGGTGTAGCTGCTAAAAATTTTTGAGACATATTGCCAGTAAAAAAATTTGCTAAACTAGTAAAGCTCAAAAAAATCCGGCATCGGTAAGAGGACATCCAGTGATGGGTCTGGGTGATGGGTGACCCATAATTTGTAAGAAACATTTGTTTTGCAAGCCCTCAGTTTTTCAGGTCTAAAAATATTCTAACTGCAATCGAAATATTAAATCTTAAATACATTTTTAGAAAGGAAACACAAACTTTCTCGAAAAAAATACAAAGACTGCCCCCCCAATAATGTCAATACAAAAAAAAACAAAAATATAATAAGGAAATGTTTTAACAAAAATAATAAAACTTAAATAATCAAATACAATCAATAAAATAAATTTCTCCTAAAAAATACAAAAATTGCTTTCCCCATAATGCCCCGAAAGTCAAATTGAGTTGTGTGGTGTGGTTGTGGTTGCACAATTTACCAACTATCCTGACCACTCTCTCTCTCGTTCTCGCTCTCTCACTCGCTCTCTCGCACTCTCTCGCTCTCACTCTCACCCTCTCTCTCTCTCTCTCGCTCTCTCTCACCGTTTCCATCGCCTCATCTCCATCCTCAGCCGCTGCGCGGTACCGCTTGGCGATCGACTCGATCGCGTTCAGCCAGCGCTGGCGGCTCTAAAAATCATGGCTTTAAAGGATTTACCATCGTGATAATACCATCCAAAATAGCTAACTTTCTTATAAGACTGAACTCGATCGACGGTCTATTGTAAGAAAGCCCAAGCTCCGTAAGTG
Source organism: Mesorhabditis spiculigera (assembly GCA_958295435.1). Lineage (NCBI taxonomy): Eukaryota > Metazoa > Nematoda > Chromadorea > Rhabditida > Rhabditidae > Mesorhabditis > Mesorhabditis spiculigera. Next base: position 859,572 of record CATQJA010002700.1, on the reverse strand, counting down.
CGGTTTTCTCGAAACATTTTATTTTAAGGTTTAGACCGTATCTTTTTGTTTTCATACATTTTTATTTTACAGTATACCATAAAAACCAAATTGTTGTATGACGTCGCCGTATGAATGGAAGCACGCTTACCTCGGCCGATTCGGCATAGAAGGTGCGTTCGATGATGGTGGTCCACTGCAGGCAGCGGATCATGAACATGTTCGCTCTCGGTTTCTCCATCGAGCACACCTTCACAAAAAAAAATGGTAAAAGATTTATAATAAGCAATTAATAAAGAACAAGTTTAAAATATACTACTTTACAAAAATTATTAAATCTGGCCGCGCCGGAAAAAAATGTTTCAACGATGTTTCTGGCACGAAGGATTGTGGTATTACTCAATGATATGATGTGGCGTCATTCCCAATTTGCTAAGTCGTTATTCGGTATAAAACTAAATATAAGGATTTCAACATATTGTCTTATGCTGCCGTCTCTCTCCAATAAAGTTCGTGTTTCAACATTTTTCGGGACAGTGATCTTGATAAAATCATCTTATTAACAGCCCCCATTGTTCCTAGCCGCCTTTTTGCTATTCCTGCCAGGTGCCTGCTATTCCTGCCAAGTGTCAGGTGCCACGCCAACGCACAGGTTCCGCTAAAGGAATTATTAATACGAGGCTCTGGTTTGTTAGCGGGGGGGGGGGGTAGCGTAAGGGAATCTATAGCAAAACGTAATCCATCGTCATGCCTCGCCCGCTCCTTTAACTGGCCCGAAAAGTGACTACTAGCTCTTTCTGCCACTAGGGCACAACAACTGCGCTTGAGCGCAAAAAATAACTTACTTACTTGAAAATTTCCAGATTTTCTACAAGTAAAAATTCTGGGTTTCAACGTTTTTTATCGTTAGATTATAACCGCAGGAAATAATACCTGGTCTAAACAAACTCGCCTTCGCTACGGTAGCACTAATTTCTTTTCCCAATTGTCTCTGCTATTTACCCACGCCGAATAAACAATTGCCCCAAAAATCCCTGCTAGATGCCCCTACGTGACGAAATTTTTCGCCCAAAAATTTACATGTTTCATAAAATGTTAGTGAGGAGTACTTGTGTGCTCAATCTCAACAATTCCTATATCATCCAAATTTCAAATTTACTGACGGCCGACTATCCAATTTGCTTCAAAATTTTATAATACAGCTGTTTTTCATACAATAAGATCAATGATAAATTTTGTAAAAAATAGTGTTTCAGGCATTTTCCAAGCTGAGATTATAACCGTAGAAAATAATGGCTCTTTGTCTCTTGAATAGTCAGTTTGCTAGCGCACCTTCAATACCGTTTCTTTCTTTTTTTCTTTTTTTCGCTTATTTCTTTCCCTAATGATCTCTGCTACTTGGCCACAAAGAATGGACCATTTTTCCACAAAGATACTAGTGTTGCTCCAGCTAGAATCCCCTACGACGCCTTGATTAAATTTAATGATGCCAAAAACAGAAATGTTTCAAAAATTTTGAGAGAAGGCGAGAGAAATTTTTCCCTCAATATTATACAGCATTGCCGATCCCAAATTGACAAGCCACACTATATTTGCACATTCATTTTTTCAAAAATCCGGTTTGTCGAGATTTATCCTACCTTATATAATTTTGGCGTGTATCTTTGTGTGTGTGTGTGGATGTCAGTTTCGAGAGCCGATTTGAGGGTCTTCCCGTACATAAAATGCTCTGATTCTCCGTCAGCTGGGGGAATCGACCCTCCTCTTTCCGATGGCGTTTTCAGAAATTCGATAAAATACAAGTTTACAAAGTTAAAGCCGGTTTTATTCATTTTTGGGGGTAATTTGCATAATATGAAAAAAATACAGATTTCCTCATTCTTGCAATTTGCCCGCGCGTGTGTGGTCGGTGGGGGAAGGGGTCCGAAGGACCCGAGCTATCGGAAAGTCAACTTTTTCATGCAAAGGCCTAATTCCAGCGCCCAAGGCCCGCGAAGCGGGTTTTGGGCGCTGGTCCTAACAATAAATGACAACCCACTATCAAATTTCCTTCAAAATCCCACAAAACAGTTGTTTTTAAAGAAAAAAAATAATGAAATTTTTTTAAAAATAGTGTTTCAGAAATATTCTATATCGCGATTGGAACCGCAGCAAATAATGGACCTCGTCAAAATGAGTACCAAATTTTCCAGCGCGCCTTCGATACCGTAACGCTAATTCCAAGCCCAAATGGTCTCTGCTATTTCGCCGCTAACAAAAAGTAGCTTTTCCCCAAAAATACCCGCTGGTTTGCCCTTCAGCTTGAAATGGTCAGGAAAAAACCCAAAAAAATTAAATGCAGGTCATTGAGTTTTCAGCGTTGTTTGCATTTTTACATTACAATTCTTTACTTTTAAACCGTACTAAATTAAATATACCCACCTGCGCGTCTTTGATCATAAAATCGTTGAGCGGCTCGGGGAATGCCTGGCCATGGTCGGGCTTCGTCTTGAAGCCGGCCAGCGCGCCGTCGCGGAACAGCAGAAAGTACCTTAAATTCACGGTAAAAAGGTTTTAATTTTATTACCATTTTGATTTTATTTCTAGTATCCTTCACACGACTGATTTTGGAAGGAAAAGAGCCCTTACTGCGAGCAATAGGATCAATTTTAATTGGAATTTGGTTAGAAACATTGAATTTTCATGCTTTTCGGCTCCTTGCGTATTCATTAAAGTTCTTATTTAATATTTCGACAGTTGGATCATGCAACAATGCAGCAATCGAATTAACGAATTATTCTACTTGGTTACCGTACTAAACCTTTGGTTCGACGCGAAATTCGAGCCGTTTTCCGAATTCCGGTTGGGCCCTGCCCAAAACATTTTTTTTTTCGAGAATTTCTGTCAATGAGCCAAAATGTTTCGGATTGTCTAGGGGACATTTTTTTAGTTTTTCTTATAACGGAGACTGCACCACTTCATGCACAATTTTGATTACGAATTCGTGATTACGAGTTTTTGGAGGGCCAGGTCATGTAATCAATCCGAGAAATTTGGTTGCATTGAAACCCCCGCTATCGATTTCGTTGGTTTTTTGCTGCCTTGCGGCTCATTGCGATTATTTCACTCCTTTATGACTCTTTCGAAAGTCAGGTGCAGAATCTGGGGGTGCTGTCAACGACAATTTTGAATTTTTAATATGGCGCACGTTACGGATAAATACTAATTTCCTAATTTCGCCACAGCTCCATTCACCCGCACTTCATTTTTCGAAATCATGACATTTTGGAAAGTTTTAGAGAGTGTAAAGTAAGAGAGAAAGAGAAAGCGCGCGAGAGGGAGCGAGAGCGAGAGAGAGAGAGATATGGCGAAAATCAGTTCAGCATTGAGTTTTTCCCGGAGGAGGAAGAAGATGTATTATACATCCACTTCCACAAAAAGAGTTCAATTTATTTGCAATATATCCTTTATTTAGCAATTTTATGGAATCACTGCTTACACTAGCAATTAAATTAGCCTAAACTGGCCTTATTTAAATTGCCTAAAGCAGTTAATTAGCTTTTTTAATAAGCCTTCAATAATCCTTTTTTATATTGTTTCCTACGTCAATAATTCCCCACCGTGGCCGCCAATTCTTGATGTGTTCTCCTCGTTTGTGCAGCCATCCCTCCACGAGAACGTCTTCCCATTTACGGGAACGCATCGATAATGACGTCATCGACATTTTACCTGGAAAAGTATCGAAATTACCAACTATAAACAGATAAAATACGGATTGCCAGTAAAACACAATAAAAAAGTCGAGAAATGTTTCGCGAAATTGCCTTGTGGCTAATATCAAAAATTAGTGAATTGATCGCTTATTAATCCAAGACTAAAAAATTTGCATTGTAAATCAGTTCCAGGTTTTGAATTGGCAACTTCTAAATACCCAACCCAACTAAAATAAGCGCTGGCTAACAAAAAGTTTTTTTTAAAGCAAGGTAATAGTAGGATTTTTGTAATAATAATAAGTCTATGCATGTGCTCGTAACACCAAATTAACGTCAAATTCTTGAATTCAAGTTTTAAAAACTTGTAAATTGCTTACATGAAACTAACCATTATCCTCCCATACACCAGTAAGTGAGAGAAAATAATGTGATTCAACTACGTGTGACATGGAAAAAAAGACGTTCAAAATAATTCAGGTGTCATGGTTCCTCTAAAATCAACTTTATTGTCGAGATCTTGAAATTTCCGGAATAATTTATATTAATTAGTGACAATGAAAGAAAAATACGTTGGTATAGCAGGTGAGGCAGAAAAGTGCAGCGTCGGGCGTATTAAATAAAAGTGTTTTATTGAATCGGGGGATCAGCAGGGAAAAGGTAGACCAGGAATCTGCTGCAGATCCCGAGTAAAATACCCTATTCGTACATCAATTATTTGAATTTCTAATCCATTTTCAATTCTTGCACTAAAAATGGCTGGTAATTTTGTTCATGTCTTGATTTTGAAACAATCTGTTTCACATAGACGTATTTCGGCTAGGTGAAAACCGGAATTAATCAATCGGTAATCACCACAAAACATCTAGATTTTCTCCAGAATTGAGCAGGAGCTGGTTGAAAATAACTCTCAATACAGCAAGATCTAGCAGCTAGGCCAGTTCTAATCAGGCAGCGGCTCGAAAAAAAATAAGTTTTGTAGAAATATATTAATGGACAACATTTTGTAAAGCATATAATTTTGAATTTATACAGGTTAATTCAAAGGTTTCAGTATTTTGTTTTGAATCTTATTGATAATTAAAATAATAATTAAATTAATATTAAATTAATAAAAAATTAAGTAATGGCTGTATCAAAAAAGCATAGAATCATTTTTAAAGGATTTTGCTATTGAAATCCTTATTTATAAGTAAACTAACCAGCAATAATTTTAAATTTATACAGGTTAATTTAAGGATTTGAGGATTTTCAAAATTTAGATACATTAAATTATTGATATAAAGTAGCAGAAGTCAGTCAAAAATCGTCGAGAGGCTGGAACTCTTTTTGATATATTCAGGAGCGCAGGATCCTCCTTTCCACCTATAGAAGCGAGGGCCCAGAAAATGGGATTATTCTCCCGGGGAGATCTGAGCAAGAGCAGGGGGCGCTTTTCATTATACTGAGAAGACGTCGACCCCACAATTTTTTTCTTTTTTTTCTGGGCTCTAATCCGAGGGATTGGAGCGGGGGAAGGGGAAGTCTATTTTGCAGGTATTTTAAAGTGACTGGGAGGTCAAAATTCTGTTATGTGAGGATCGAATCGACTTATTTTCATTTTGTCAAAAAGCATTTTGTAATTTTTGTAGTAAAAAAAACTCGAAATGCCACAATCTGTGGTTCAAAGATGAAAAAGCGCGTTCCGAAAAAGAGGAGTTCCAAGGATGAAGTGGCATGGAAATAAATCTATGTGAAAAACGAAGCGTTTCAACAACTTTTAGTACCAACGGGCCGGCATTCCATGATATTATATCTTCGGCTGCTAGGTAGTATCATCCTTATTAACAAATTGGATGGATTTTAATCCGAATAAATTGTGTTGTTAAATTGTATTATTACAATTGTATTGAATTGTATTATGACATTTTATGGGACCGTACTTCTTAAAAGCGCTACGGCTCTGAAAGAAACAACGTTTTTTTATACCTACAAAAAATACCGAATATCCAATAAAAAACAAAAAACAATAACTTTTAAAAAACGAACCTGATTATCTCATCTAATGTTATATTTATCCCTATTAACCATGAAACACTGAAAATTTAAACTCACATTGTTTCTCGGAAGCCATATTTTTATTTTTATTAGTCTGGGGCTGGAGCAGTCTACGGGCTCTGCAGTGAAACGGAAAGCAATTCTTGTCAAAAATGTGGTGTTTCAGCAACATTTAGTATCACCGGGCCGAGTTTAATATTATTCATGTTGCTCGTCAGTTCGTTTGACTTTGTAGGGGCTGCAAGAAATATAAACAAAGTTCTAGTTACAATCATTGCTATTAAAAAATTGATTTTAATATTATCAAATTACATCATGAAATTGTATTATTAAATTTCTTAGAACCGTGATTTATTAAAATAAACAACGGTTTATAACGCCTCCAAAAAAAACCGCTAAAACACCTAAATTCCCTTAAAAAACAAAAAATCGCTTTTCAAACGGGGGACAACATTATTATCCCAGCCAACTTTTCTTCAATGCATAGTAATTCTGAAACATTGGAAATTCGAACTCACATTGTTTCTCGGACGCCAGGCCAATCCCTGATATTTTCCGAGGCCCAAAAGTCATCACGATTTTAGGAATATTATTTAGCAATGTTTTTCAAGGGAAGGTGGAATGAGAATGTGAAGCCCGGGAAATGGAACCCGCTCAGCCGGAAATCAAGGGGTGCCGCAAAATGCGCAAAACAAGTTTACCGGAGGTGTGCTAAGAGACGGGGGCCGGGCCGTGTTTTTGAATAGATAACGAATTTTGGTGCAGCAGCTGCTTGACGCTGCGGAAATTGGATGAATCGCCGCGGAAATTTGCTGGGTTCTGCGAACAATTAGGAGAAATGACGGGAATCTGGGAAAATCAGAAATCGCCAAGACAAGGTTACTTTTCGAAATTAAAATGTCAAATTTCATTTTGCTAAACATCATAATGCCGACATTTAATTTTAGCGAAATTTCATTTGTTGACAATCATTTTGTCGAATTTCATATGTCGCAAAATATATTGACGGTTTAATTGTCGAAATATTGTTGATTTTTGTCGAAACCCATTGTCAAAATTTACTGAAACTTCAACTTTTTACATGTATGTGTTCCTCAAATTTCAACAAAATGAATTTCGGTACAAAAATGAATTTCGATAAAACATATTTGACAAAAGAGATTTTGAAATACTAATAGCAACGCTTCCTGGATGATGAATTTTTTAGATAAAAACTATGTTTCGAAATTTGACAAAAGCTAGGCGCTAGGTTCGATTTTAATTGCAATGTTCGGGCGTTCAAAACAAGCAGGGAACATCTACCGGCGCGCCACATAATGCGTATTGCGGTATTGCAAAAATCCCTGGACCATAGCGAATAGCGAATGAATCTATGGCCGTTTCTCGGCAGGAAATGACACCAGCGAAAATCAGAAACCTGTGTGGTTTTATGAAAAAAAAACAAGACACTAAAAGGTAAAAACTAGGAATCGACCGCCCTGTCTTTATCAATAGCAAAAAAAAAACAGAATGTTTCAAAAACTACTAAAATTCGGATGGACTCGTAGATTCTAATAAATTCTTCTTTGCGGACTGAATCATACTCAACACAAGGCAATACAAGTTTTCCCAAAAATTCGCCCTTTTTCGAAATATTAAGCTCCAAAAGGCGTTTATAATGCCGAGATATTTCGCTCTACACGCACCGCGCGTTCTCGCACTTTAATTACGTAATCGATTACTACAACGAGTCGTGGAGCTGAGTGGGCGTTGCGTGTGGCGGGCGCCGCTAAATACTTGCGGCTCCCACACCACGCAAAAATCATAGTGGTACCGCGGCTCGCGAAACTACCGTACGCCTAACATTCGTCTATCCCAAGAAAAATATAAGTAAAATTATGTTTCAAAAATTAACAAAAACCTGGCGTTGCAGCTCATTGCAATCGTCCATCAGCTCAATTCAGCGATAATTAATTTATGAATACTGAATTTCTCGAATAAATTTTTTATGGCTACGTTTTTGCGTACGTAGCGATACGCGACGCGCCAGGCGGGGGGTTCAATACCATAACTTAATCGCTTACGCAATTAAATCGAGGTTTTTTCGCGCCACGCGGCGCGGGCCCGCAAAATCTAGAGCAAACATAGCCAACAAAGAACAGAGTTGTCTTACCAGTCCCTTTAAAATGAAAATTACAGTAGGAACGGCCGGGGGGAAATGTGTTTTGGCAAAAATTGTGGATGTGCGATATTTTCAGGGGATTAGCAATCCGGGAAAATGGAGCTCGGAGCCGCTGACGGCATCGGGATTTTTCTTTACTTTCCGCCCGGCAGACTAATCCCCCCGTTACTTCTCTTCCCATTGTTTTTGATCACGACCGACGGAAATCTGGAAGGGACATGGAGATGGAGGATCAGAAAAAATAAAATTGTTTGGTGCAAAATAATTGGTATTTTCCCTCACTTATGCGAGCTGATTATCATTAATCGAACACAAACAAGGTATATTTTTTATGAAACATCAGATTTTTCCGGAGATGGAAGCGCCTCTCATTTATATTGCGATTTTTAAATTAATTTTTGAAAGATGAAAAAACCCTCCAAATTTTACTAGACTGTTTATGGTCTAAAAATAATGATATACAACACAAATGATAAATAAAAACAACGGCATCATGCTCTACAAAATCAAGTCCAATGATCCTTAACCAGGCGCAGTACGGTTTTATTCTTGATGAACATCAAAATACTTCTAATCTACACGGCTCAAATTATAACACGATTTTCAAATATGAAACATGCTAATAAAGAATTCCTTGGGTAGTAGACCAACACCATCGCCTTTTCGAATTATCGATAACCACCGCCGTATAAGGGTATATATTCTATGAAACATCATAAACTCAAATTTTTGTTTTATTTGAATTGTTAAAACAATCAAAATGCCGTTCAAAATTACTTCACTGCTTTAAAAAATAATGCTTTAATTGCGCTGCACATTATCCTTAACCGCAAGCACGAAAATTGTATTTTTTATCAAACATTGAAATACTTCCCCATGCCATTCTTTCAAACGAAAAAATGCTGATCAGCAATTATTGCATCACGAATATAAGCGGGAGTTGAAAGATTAAAAGATTGTCACTAAAACAGGTGGTGTAAAGCAAAGGATAGCTCAAAAAGCGCTAAGGTGCGAAAACTTGATTCTAAAGTGCTATGTTTCACAAAATTTATGGGCCAAGAAAGAAAGAAACAGGCCAATTCGTTATAGAGCCAAGAAAAAAACAATGAAGGCGCTGAAGGTGGCTCCTCGAGTAGGCCCAAAAATTTTATGCAGAATTAAGAAAATTTCACTGTGGGCCGGTAGCGCCATTAAAATTCTTGCTATTGCGTTGTTTGGTATTACCGGACTAATATGAAACAATGATTTCCAACCATGCGCTAAGCTTTCAAAAAATTGCTAAAATCTATGTTTCAAAAAAGTTCAAAGACTGCAAATTTTCGATCGAAATAATTCAATTCCTGCGATGTCGATTACTCCAAAAATCTTTATCTTTATACAAATAAGAAAAACAAGGAACATTGATCTCTTCAGCTAGACCCAAAAATGCCATGAATAATTAATAAAATGTCGCGGTGAGCCGGGAGGAGAGCATAGATATGCAGGAAATGGGCGGCAGAGAATAACAAAGAGACTCGAATACCTTTACCCACGTCAGAATACCCAGAAAAGCTAGCGGCTCCGGAAATTATTCATCAAAAGAATGGCTGACGGTTCTAGACTTCTAGACAGGCGAAATGTTTCAGGTTTCCGTAATAAAAATTCGGCAGGGAATCGCTACTAATAAAGAATTGTATGGACTTCTTCCGGGTTTAAAAATATATGTTTAATACCAAAAATTATATAAACTGGCAGCCGATTTTTTAACCGGTCTTGAATTGATGATATCTGTAAAACCGAAAACGGCCCTACTAAATAAATTGTGTTTCATCAATAAAAATTATTCACCAAGGTAAAAACCTGATAATTACACCGTCCATCAAAGACGAAAAATTCATGAAAGGAAGAATTATATAATTCGTATGAAAATTGAGTACGTCGCTAATAAAAAAACTAAATGGCAAATTCTGTCAGTTTTAAAAATATATGTTTCATACAAAAACTTATACAAACTAGCCGACAATTTTTTTAATTCGGGTTCGAGTCTTGCAGATGTCGGATAAATGGAACCGCCAAACAATGAACTAAGTTGTGTTTCATCCTAAAATCTGCAACCATGATAAAAACCTGATAATTACACCGTCCATGAGAAAGCAAAAAAATTTGTGAAAGGAAGAATGTGAAGAAGAATGTGATGTGAAAGTGAATATATTCAGTGTAAAAAAATTCGGCAAGGTTTGCGCTAATAAAAAAGATGGCGAATTATTCAGATTAAAAAATATATGTTTAACACCAAAAATTAGTCAAACTAGCTGACAATTTTGTTAATCGGTCCCAGGGCTTTGCAGTAAACTGATAAAAGAGAACGGCTACCACTAAATAAATTGTATGTTTCATCCTTAAAAATGACCACTACGATAAAAACCTGATAATTGGATAGTCCATCAGTGAGCAAAAAAATTCGTGAAACGAAGTATTATATAACTCTTAAAAATCTATTCGATAATTAAAAAAATTATACGAATGGTGGAATGAACGCCAACGTACGAATAGCATAAGAAAGGAACCACCAGAGTTAACATAATTAATCCAAATTTTAAAAAATTATGTTTTAGCCAAGGATATTAAGGCCGCGATAAAAATGTGATTAATTGCCATTTGCAAAGTAGCTGTCAAATTTTGTTAAAAAGCGACCGTAACAATAAAAAACGGTTGGCAAGTGGACAAAAATACGTTTTATTCTTAGGTGTAGCTGGATCGTATTTTGAGCCGTTAATAGGAAGCGGAGAAATAGCTACTAATCCATGTTTCATCCCTTTAAATTCATCAATCCAGATAGAAATCTTATAATTCGATTGTCCACGTTAGAGCAAATATTTCGCGAACTATATAATTAGTAAAAAAAAAATTAACCGATAAACAAAATAACGGAAAGACACAGCTAGAGCGGCAAAATGTTAATAGAACGGGAAAATGACCACAAAAGTTCATACAAATGTTTCCAAATCAACAAAATGTTTCATCCAAAAAACATGAAATTTGATGGAAAAATATATTAATAATGTCCAGAAATGCCTGTGGGGGTTTTACGTGTTTTTTGGGGGCTATAAGAAAGTCTGAATTTTATCACATTTTTATGTTTATTTTTGTTATTTATTTTATTTGATTAATTCTGATTTTTCTGGCTTTCTGGATTGAACCTTTGGACCCAATGGATTTTCCGGAAAGCGCGCCGGAAACGCTGGAAAATCGCGGAGAGAGCGGAGAAATAAAGAAAAACGGCCGCGAAAAGAATTAGATGCAAAACATGGCCGCTCGCTGGATTTATTGGGCTGTTTTGATGGCTAGAGGTGGGGAGCAGAAGTGGCGAAAACAAGGGCCCGAAAGGGCGAGAGAGTGGAGGGAGAGAGGAGAGGGCAGAGGTAGAGAGAGAGAGAGAGAGAGAGAGAGAGAGAGAGAGCGAGAGAGAAAGCCGGAATCGAGAAGCCAATGCGTATATTTGCCTAGGAGACGCTGAGCGCAAGCGGACCTTTGCCCCCCATCAGCATCCGGCTTCCCCAACCAAAAATCAGCAATTTCCGGGTTTAAATAGAATTAGTTTAATACCATTAATTAAGGCTTTAGGATTTTTGAAAAGTCTGGTTTTTGAGCAAATTTTAATAATAAAATTATGTGAATGCTAAATTATGCTAACAGGCCTTTATGGACCTCTCGGAAAAATTAGCCCCCCCCAATAATGCAAAAGAACCGGAGTTCCCAAAAATTTCAGCACAAAAAAGATAGAGGAGTACAATCAGTTTGAAAAACGAAAGGTGAAGCACTAAGACACGAGCAAATTATTAGATCCAAAAAATACGGAATACCAACTATCAGCGAAACATGATTTTCTTGAAATTTAATAAGAGCCGATAAGCCGCTAAATTGTTTACGGAACACACAACAGCTACTTTTTCCATTTTATGCAATACTGCGCAAACACCGATTACGAATTGTATTTCTCAAAAAATAGTGCATGGCCTCTGGCAACGAAACATGCTTTTTCACATGAATTTTTAACCAGAATCAATGTGCTAATTTGATTTTTCTGACCTGAAATTTCAGGGAAAGCAAATCCAGCCGCTTACAAATATAAACGAAGTCAGATTATTTGAAAAATTAATAACGTATACTGATAGATATCCACGAAAACAATTTTTCACCGACATGCATAGCAAACGCCCGGAATTGGCTAACTTAATTTCATCTACTATCGGTTATTAACGTGAAACTTTGATTTTTAACGTGTCCAAACCACGATATCTGTGCCAATAGATAAGAAAATGCAAGTTTTTAAGATTCAAGAGTATCAGCCGTAAATGAAACCCTTTTTCTGATCGGGTCAACTTTCATTTACCTAGCTTTCCTTAATGAGTTTCCCGGTTTTCGAACAATTCTCCTCTTATACTTCCGTTCGATAACTGCATAATTACATAGCTTCCATATAAATTAAATAGAAAATGGCCTCCGGTCGGAAAACATATGTTTAAAAATTTAAGGACTTTCTAAATTCCAAACGTCGATGATTGAGCGCAGTAAGACGAACGGAACAGCTAGCTGAGATTCCGTGTGGAAATTCACGTGCAAAACATGCTTACGAAAATATAAAAAAGCAAACATATACATACATAATCTTTTTCACTCTAGTGTGTAAATTATAGTGTAAAAATTTGGCAAAAAAATTCTAAAATTTCACGAAAAGCATGTTTTATCGATGTGCAGGGGCGTAGCCAGAAAAAAATTTCGGGGGCGGCCCCGAAAAATTTTTTCCGAAAATCTCAAAAAATTAACAAGAAAACAGCGCCGCAGGCAAAAAATTTTAGAAAACAGGCTATGTATATCTACAAATAGCAGTAAAAACGTGAAAAAATAGCGCCGCAGGCAGCAAACTTTTTGAGAAAATAAAAATCATAAGGGTCCCCCCTTATGAAATTTTCGGGCCCCGGCCGATTTCGGGGGGGGCCCGGGCCCAGGGGGCCCACCTTACGCTACGTCCCTGTCGATGTGGCATGTTGCAATGGTATTCAGGTTATTAATGTACGCATCAGAGTCCAACTAAAAATTGCCCAAAAAATTAAGTGGCATCCCCACGATCGAGGTGTGACCTCAGAAACGGTATCGTGTTGATAACTGAGGCCCTAAGGGTATATTTGTATCACTGGCGTCTCTCTCTCTCTCTCTCTCGCTCTCTATCTCTCCCGCTCTATCTCTTCCGCTCTCTCTATTTCTCTCTCTCTCTCTCTCTCTCTCTCTCTCTCTCTCTCTCTCTCTCTCTCGCTCTCCGCAAGAATCTCTGCTAGCTTGGAAAATTAAGATAGGCCGGGAGCCAAAAAAAAAAAATAGGCAGACTTTTGACCTGCGGGGCCACTTTTTGCGGGTAGTGTGTTCGTAGGGGGAATCCCCGGACCCTGGCACGACGTGTGCACCCGAAACACACTTCCTTTCCACCCTCATACGCGCTCTTTACTCGAACGGACAGACTGACAGACAGCCAAACTCGACTTGTTTTCCTCGTCATCCCCCCTCTTCCCCCGCGGGACCACCTGCTCTCCTAGAAAATGTAAAAGTGCAAAACATGGCCAAGTCTGAACTAGATGAATCAGTGCGCGCAGTAGCACAGATTTTAAAGAAAAATTTTTTGTTTTGTTTTCTATTATATTTTTCTTAAAAATAATAATAAATAATAATAACGGTGCTTCGCATTTTCGGGCGAAGGGAACGAACTTTTTTGAAAAGTTGTAAAAAGTGAAAAAGTGTAAAACCTGATAGGAAGGGTTATAATAGTGTTCTTTAACAAAATCTAACTATATTTCGAGCAGAAAAACTATCTCAAAACTACAAAATCAGTCATATTACGTCGAAAAATATATATTTTTTGGCTTTTTTTTGATAAAATTTTGTAGTTTTCTCGTTTAGAAATAGTAGAAACCATTTAGAAAGATTTCCACTACTCCTATTTGAAAAATTAGATCCTCAGGAACAAGTTGACCTCCCCCCGATAATGCGAAAGAGCCCAAAATATTAGTGAAAAGGGCGAGCCGATAACAGTTCTATGCCGAAAAGCAACCTGACCTACGGCTGAGAAAACAATAAAACCAAGAAGAATTAATAAAACACGCGTCGAATTACAAAACCCTCTAGTAACGTTTTGCCCTACACCGACATTTACTCGCTCCTCGATGCCCGTCATCCGGCAAATTAGACGGAGGGTAGCTGATGTGAGTGGTGACAGCCGGAGAAGCCAAAGGGATGTTAGCCACCATATAAAAACACTTTATTCCGTCTGGTGATCAACAACGTCTAAAACGAAAACGATACAGTAGGGTGGCAGAACTAAAGTATATAAAAGTTCACAATAATCAGACAACGAGATTGAGAAGTCGAACCGGGGCTCAGAGAAGTTTCAGCTGGCCGCACACCGAATCGACGGCTTCCTTCGGGCCGAACACTCCGAGCACCGTACGCGAACCAGCCGGAATCTGCGTGTAGCCGGCGTCAGCGACAAGGTATGCCGAGCAACCCTGAAAAATAAGATACTTACAAAATGTCGGCATTTAAATAAGTTAATTTCACGGAAAACCCCCGAAGCCTATACAAAAAATGTCGATATTCTGAATTTCGGCGTTATGTTTCGGACTAGGATAACACATCGAAAAAAATAGGTTAGAAAGCTCAACTGACCACTTCCTTCGCCTGCTTCAACAGTTCCATGAGCTGCTCCGTGCTCTCGCCCTTCAGCACCACTTTTACCTGAAACCGAAATCAATTTATTACCCTAAAAAAGACTTACAGCTCCCATCCGTTCCCAGCTCTGGATGCCCGCACGGCCCTCCTCGGTAGAGACGGCCTTCTGGTAGACGGCCAAGCACGCATGGCCGACCTGAGCGGCCAATTTCCCGGCGCCCATCTTCAGGCTCATATTGGCGACAAAGACCATCTTGTGGGTGCGGGCATCTAAATTACGATAGAATCAGCCAAGGAAAACTCACTTTTTGCCAACGCTTTGATCACGTCAAAACCCACGGCGTTGCTTGGGCCGGCGCCTTCGCCGGTTGATTGAGAGGCTAAAACAAGAGGTTAGCAAAGAATTTAGAAAACTGTCGAACCTCCCATGTCTGAGGGTTGTTCGCAGCCTTCTTCAGCCTCGTCTTCGTCGTCCGAGCTGCCCGAGTCGAAGTCGCTGTCGTTGCTCCTGAATGCAGTGATGAAATTCGTGAAAAAGGATTTAAAAAATTCCATGCAATAAAAATAATAATAAACACCTCTCAACAATCCAGGTGACAGCCGCCTCAATTCCCGCGTTTCCGGTACGCAAAAGGGCCAAATTAGCGGTCCACTCGTCGAATCCGAGCTCCACGAGACCGGCCAACGCTTGCTGGTCAGCTACCTAAATCAGGGCAAATTGCACGTTCAGGAATGGGTAGAATGTCAGAATTTTCAATTCTATTTGTTCCCACTAGCGGGCTTTTCTATCGATAGCTGAACGTAACAAAAATGGGTATACGAAAAAGTGCACTTCGAACTTCGAACGTTATTTTGCAAAACACTAAAGTTTTTATACGCTTCAGAAGTATGAATACTCCCGATATTAGGCTATACCTGTGCTTGTGGGTCGAGCGGATGCGCGGCCCTGGCGAAGCTGGCTGCGTGCGAGGGTGGCTGGCCGGAAAGGGATGAGCTTGGAGACTAAACAAAGCTCAGTGATTCAAAAAAATCAAGTTACCGCTTGAAACGGGTCGGGTATCGGTGCTGGCGGCACGGGACCGGGTAGTTGAGCAGCGCTGCTACTAGCCGGAGTATCCGGAATCGAGAACCCGTCTAGGGACTCGGGAATTGGCGATCCGCGCTCGGCTCGGATCGAAGCTGCAAAAATTGAGCCTCATTTTTTAAGCCGAAGCTTACCAGACAACGAATTGTTTC
Source organism: Mesorhabditis spiculigera (assembly GCA_958295435.1). Classification (NCBI taxonomy): domain Eukaryota; kingdom Metazoa; phylum Nematoda; class Chromadorea; order Rhabditida; family Rhabditidae; genus Mesorhabditis; species Mesorhabditis spiculigera. Next base: position 843,771 of record CATQJA010002700.1, on the reverse strand, counting down.
TCGGGATACCAAGCGTCGGCTCAGGCGGGTTGTCGCCAGGGTCAACGAATTCACCACTAAATATGCATAAATTACAAACCTGAAAAACGCTCTACCGATTGTTATTGTCCTCCGGGGGAAGTTGCTCGGCCATAGGTCTAGTTCAACTTCAGCAGGGCGAGCTTGTCCTTGCGCGCCTTTTCACGGAGCTCGCGTTGCTCTTTTCTAAAAGACAGCATGAATCCAATTGCCAACAATCTTACTGGATCTTGAAGTACTCGCTGTTGTCCTCGTTCTCGTGCGGACCGCGGATGTTGGCCCAGTTGTCGGTGTCTTCAGCGGCAACCTCCTAGAAGAAAATTGAAAAACTCAAATTACTCTCCAAACCTTGTAAATCTCCTCCACGGATTTCGGCTTGAACTGGATACCCTTCTTCTCGAGATCTCGGTGCTAAAAGTGGTTCTAGAATCAAAGAACGATCTCACGAGTTTCTCGAGGTTGTCGTCCTCCTTCTTCACCTGCCGGAACTCGTAGCGGACCTCCTAAAGAATCTTTTGAAGGTGAAAACCGCAAAGTGTACCTGGAAAAAGTGAAGTCCGTAGGCGCCGCCGAGGAGGATCGCGAAAAACGGGAGACCTTTCTTGATGAAATTGGCGTCCCGGCTCATCTAGTGGCTCAACGAGAGCCCCTGAAATGAAAATAAGCAGTACCAACATTTTTTGAGATGTATATAAAAAGCTAAGAAAAAACGCTGCAAAAAATCTATAGAATCTTATTAACCGCTTTAAATTTCAAGTTAGAGCAACTTTCAATTGCACATGGAGAACGTAAGAAAACCTAAATTAGTCTCCTGAAAAAAACCAGCTACAAAATCTATAAAATTTTATTAACCTTTATAATTTATCGTAAGAGCAAAAATAATGCTTTTCTGGCATAAACAGCTCTGAAATCCGTACAATATTATTAACCGCATATAATTTATTATTACACGTCGTATGTACAAAAAAGGCAAGAAAAAGCGACCCGTATCACACAAAAAAATCCGGGAAGTGGGCGACACCACAAAATATCAGGTTAGGTGAACTTATCGGGGATTTCATTCAAAATGACCACACGACTGTACTTTTTCTTCAAGTCGGGCCAGTGGACGATCACATCATCGGCGAGGCCGGAAAAGTAGAGGATGGCGCCGGTTAGTGATAGGGATTGGACGCGACAGATCGATTCGACGAACACGATCGTTGTGTCGCGAAGGCGGAAGATGTCGAAAAGTGCGGCGGCCAGGCAGATTGGTATGCATGTGCCGGGGCCGTTGGTCAGGACGAGGTCGGGGCTGAAAAAAATTTAACTTTCTTCGATTCAAGTAGTCGTAAAAAGCTTGGCGCTTCCGGTTTAGTAGGCGATCAAGGTGAATTTCCGGTTCTTTCGCATCATCGGGGAGCACCGATTTTTGTGTACACGTCTATAAATGTCTAACAAACCTAATAGGGAGTGTTTTAATGGTGTTTTTAGCAAAATTTAACTATATTCCATCAGAAACTATCTAAAAACCTTCAAAAACTTTAGAAAAAGTGAAAATTATGGTCAAAAACTTGTCATCTTTTACCGAAGCATCGAGAACTGTACCTCCTTTTTGTTACTTTTCGCGCTTAGGAATAGTAAAACCATTTATAAGCACTTCTACGCTTTTTATGCCATTTTTCGTCCTTTCAAACAAAGAAACGCACCAAAACCTTTAAAATAAACTTAAGGTTCTACCAGTTTAGGTCATTTTTAAACATTTCTAACAAATCACTCACCTAAACCTCCACACGACCGCCAGCGAATAGTAAAAGGCCCGCAACGTCGTGAAAACCGACGTGATGTAACTTTGGCCAACTTCTCGACTTCGCGGAATCCATTCGATCCTCGAGTTCTCCTTGAATTTCGCCAGCTCTTCCACCTGTAACTTGAAATGGGAATAGAAAAGGTGCATACAACCCACTTTTCCCTGGCTAATCTGATCGGTATCTGCGATGACGAAGGAAAACTCCTTGTAGGCGGAGGAGAGGTTCTCGAGCACGCAGCACATTTCGGTTGTGTGGCCGCCGGAGCCCATCACGGCTAGCGTTCGGACCTGAAATCAATATTACATCAAAAGCTTTTAAAACCCAACCATTTTTCGTTTTCTCGTCGAATTCCGGGAGTGCCGGACGAGGTACCACACGTAGAACGAGCCGAGCACGAGCGCTGTGACAATTGCGATGAGCACGATTAGGAAGATGGACATCTGAAATTGAAACCTAAAATTAAAACTTTAAACTTTAAAAATTAGTAAAAAGAAGTAAAACTTTTACAAAAAACAAGCCCTTTCCGGTCCGGGTTTCTTTTATTTTCAAGCTGTCAGAGGTGCGTGTATAGGAGTGTTGCGTTGGGGCCAGTGAGGAAAATCTCAGGGCCAACTTTCGAAACGTTATCTTTTCGATTCGTCAACACAATTCAAAAAAATTTCGTTTGAAAATATCTTCTTTTTGTTGTTCTTGTCATGTTTTGTATATTTCAATACTTTTATCCTTTTCAGGCGGTCCTTATCGCCTCCGGAAACCGCCGGCAACCTTTTAGAAAATCACAATCCCAGGTTTCTTTACATTCTAAACTGTAATTTTGATTTTGCAGGCTTCAACATGTCGTTCAACCCATACCACGTGCTCGGGCTGCACATTGGCTGCACGGAGAAGGAGATACAGAAGGCCTACAAGGTGCTGTGCCTCAAATGGCATCCTGACAAGAACCCGGATAGGGTTGAGGAAGGTTGGATATTTCTTTGGGTTTTTTGAAACATACGTTTTTAGCCAATCGTCGTTTCATCGAGGCGAAGAAGGCGGTTGACATTTTGCTGGACAAGGAAAAGCGCGACGAGTACGAGCATCAGGCGAAAAGAAAGGCCAACCAAGAAGCCAAGCAGAAGGAGAGGCGAGAAAAGGCGGATGGGGATAGAAAACGGTACGATTTCTTTGCTAATCTTGAAACATTTGCTTTTTTTTTAGATTTATGGACGATTTGGAGCGGCGAGAGAAGGAGTTTGCCGAACGAGGAAAACATTATACGCCTTCGCATAGCGCGAAAGAAAGCGATGAACGGTACAAGGCGAAACTCAGAAAGGAACATGTAAGTGAAACGTTTTGTGGTTAAATTCTCCTTTTTTTAGGAAATGCAAGCGCGCGCCGAGGCCGAGAGTTTACGCAAAAAATGGGAAGCCGAGGTGGAGGCCGAGATTCGAGCGCAGGATGAAAGAATAAAGAGCCACGCCCCGCAGCCGCATCATGAGCAAAATGGTAAGCTTTTATTGGCTGAAATTAAATTTATTTATTAAATGAAATTGCCTTTTTTTGCTCTTTTTAAAAATTTTAATTCGAGTTAAAAGCTATATTTTGTTTTCCAGACCCGGCGCCAAAACTGAAGGCAGCCTGGAAGGTCAAGGAAAATATGGACTACGACGAGACGGCCCTTCGGATATTGTTTGCAGAGGTACTTTAGGTTTTGTTGATTTGATAAAAGTGTATTTTTAGTACGGCCACATCGACGAGATTCTCGTGCTGCCGGAGAAAAAGGGGAAACGAAGCGCGCTGATCGTTTTCCAGGAGGGCGTCAATGCGTGGGGTGCTGAGACAGAAACAGGTTGGTTTTTGAAATGGAAAACCAATAACTTTTACTTTTAGGTGCCGGTGACTGTGAAATATCCTGCAAATGGATACAAAAACCGGCGGCAACAGAGAAGAAAGACACGTCTTCACAGGAAGAGACAGAAGAAGCAGCGGAAGCGAGAAAACATAATGGTACGCCTCGTGTTATTTGTTTGAATGAATTATTATTTTTAGAATTCGCAGAGATGAGCCTCGACGATATGGAGTCGATGATGATGTCCAGCTTTATGTCGACGCCCGACGTGAAAAAGCCGCGATGGGATGACGAATAGATTGTGAAGGATTTTAGATTGTTTTTATTTGGTATACTTATCTTTTGTGATCTCCTGTGCTACTATTACCGGTAAATAAAGATTATGTTCGAGAAAATAACCCGTGGAAGTGAGGAGAAAAGAACCGCTATCGGTTGATCTTTGCTAAATTGTTTGAAAGTCTTTTGAAATCGATTCGAAATCAAATGATGGGATTTCAATTCAAGGTTTCAGGCTTGATGCGTAAAAATAGCAACCTGCAGCGCCAGAGAAATGTTTCAGAGAATGAGGGGAAAGAGCAGGAAGATGGTGTGAGTAATTTGAGCAGGCTCGCTGGCGAAAAAAGCATGACAATAAATGCAAAGGAACAAGCAATTTTAGGACGAGTTGAACGAGCGAACGAAACGGGTCGATTCGCTGCGCCAAAATATCAAAGAAAAAGCGGCGGCGGGCGGGCGAGGCGGAGATGGATCTCCAACGAGAGCTCGTCAAAAGGTAAAAAGTGGTATAGATGTCAAAAATTCAGTTTTTAGTACAATTCCGGCGGTCATTACAGCCAGCAATCCGTGCAGACCCCTGCGGCTAACCGACCAGTTTTGACGCGAGCTTTGAGGTAGGTGTCACTAAAACAAGGCCAGAAATTACGTATTTTACGTTGTTGCTAAGAATTTTGAGTGTCAGATTCCTGATTAAAAGCGGAACTTTCCGAACTTTTATAACCGTTCTCGAAAGCGAAGGTAAACAGCGCTAGAATAAACACGCCGGGGTTGCTCCACTCAACGCGCGCGCAAGGGGGGAAGTTCATTAGCAACAGTTTTTGGGCCATTCTCCATGTTTTCCGGGTGCGTGTGTTTCCTTTTTTTAAAGATTTTTATACCTTTAGCATTCGCGAAAACGTGATCGACCCGGTGGCCCGTTTTGTGGGAATCCACACCGGGGTGGCGAATGAGGAGGAGACGGCCGAGGAGGTGGAGATGAAGCGGCAGGAGCAGATCGAGGAAGAGCAGCAGATGTGGTGGCGGAAGCGGATCAGGGTGAGTGAAATGACTCGGCGGCGCTTTAACATTATCGGGGGCGCCAGATACTTTGTCCATATGACCCAATTTTGTGCACTGTTTTTTTTTACTATTCCTAAATTTAAAAACGTTAAAAAAATACAAAAAAGCTGGACAATTTATTTAGAATGTTTCACGGCTTTGGATGGGTAGGAGCGCCTTTTATTTGCCATTCAATGGAACCATCGTTTTTGTCTTGCCGATTTCGCTTTTTTTAAAGGGGGTATTTCCCCTATCCCGAAATTCTGTATCCCGAAATTCTGTATCCCGAAACCCTCTATCCCGAAACCCTCTATCCCGAAACTCTCTATCCCGAATACTCTCTATCCCGAAAACTCTCTATCCCGAAAACTCTTTATCCCGAAAACTCTCTATCCCGAAACTCCATATCCCGAAACTCCATATCCCGAAACAAGTTAGCTAGCTTTAACGTATCGAACACCAGACTAGATCTTTGAAGTAAATAGTTTTCCGCTATTTTTCGGTTTCGGAAATATGATAAAATGATTTTCCGATGCCTTCAAGAATGTAGGGCGTTAGGAAACGCAAAATACTGAGTTTCGGGATAAAGAGTTTTCGGGATAGAGAGTTTTCGGGATAAAGAGTTTTCGGGATAGAGAGCTTTCGGGATAGAGAGTTTTCGGGATAGAGAGTTTTCGGGAAAGGGAGTTTTCGGGATAGAGAGTTTCGGGATTGGGAGTTTCGGGATACAGAATTTCGGGATTGGGCGTTTCGGGATACAGAATTTCGGGATTGGGCGTTTCGGGATACAGAATTTCGGGATAGAGAGCGGTATTCAATTGCCAATTGCTTTCTTCAAATCCTCAAATTTTAAAGATCTGGTTTCCGTTTTGAAATGACCCCTGCTAGCTTGCCCTTTTTTCAGCTGCTGGCCCCGGGGCTTTGAATCGAAAGTATACGAAAATGGTAGCTAAAGGAGAGTTTCGTAATTCTTGTCGTACGAAATCAGAGAGTTTTCGTAGATTTTCATAGGATTTCGATGTCGGTATAGTTGGAGCATTACGGATTATACCCAGATTTTGACGCAAGGAGCCGGAAATCTACGAGCTCTTCATCGTCATTCGAATCGACGGCCTTCGAAATCTGTTAAAAATCCCTTCAAATCCACGTTTTTGTCATGTATGTAAAAGCTTGTAAGCGTCCCAAAGCGGAATTTTTTTGGCGCTTCAAAAATAGAAAATTAAAATAAAAAATGATTTTACAAAAATTAAAAAATTGAAAAAAATAGTTGATACGTAGAACCTACCGAATACCTTAATTTTTCTTGACTGAGGATTGACTCGAGGTGAAACAATATTTTTTAACGGAATAAGCTAAAGCTATTCTATTCTTCCAAAATGAATTTAAGCTTGTAAAGTGTAATTCTAATCTTCTAAACCTTTCAAAAAACACACTCCTTTAAAAACCCGATTTTTCGCAAAAAAAAACATAAAAATGCCTGTAATTGCTCGAATTTCAGCGCATCAACCGGAAGTACGGGATCAAGCCCGACGAGAAGATGCTGGCCGAGGGGTCGATTGTGAACACGCCCGAGCACGCGCTACCGCCCACAAGTCCGGAGGCCGGAGCGGTAAGTGATATGTTGAGCGTAGATTAATTGAATTTTAGTATTCGCTGGATGACGAGGCCGGGATGCGGGCCGGAATTTCCGGGACAGCCATCGGCAGCTTCAACCCGTGCGCCAAGAAGCCGCCGGCGATGAGCATCGTCAGCAACTCGTTGCGCTCATTTTTTCGGAGGTAACGTATTTTTTTTAAATAAAGTAACATCAGGTTTGAAAAACCGCTTCGCGGTTATCGTGCTTGTCGTGAGAGGATAATTTTAAAGGATTTAAGGGGTAAAACGCTTGTTTCAGCGGTTCCCTGGCCTCGTGGATGAAAAAGGAGCAATCGGCCAAATTCCTGACCAGCTTCAACCCGCAGCAAATCGACACGGATGTCGTGAGAAGTGTAATTGACTTTGACCGGATACCAGGTACGGGATTTTTGTTCTCTCTCTCTCTCTCTCTCTCTCTCTCTCTCTCTCTTTCTGTCTCTCTCTCTTTCTCTCGCTCTCTCACTCTCTCTCTCTCATCTGCTAGTTTAAATGATCCACATCTCCCTGTCATTAATATCAGGGTTGGTCACGCTGGATCCTAATCGGATCCGGTCCGGTCCGTGGCGGACCGAGGGGCTTTGATTTGCTAGGAGAAACGGAAATGCAACATGCAAATTCGGATTGCAAATGAGTGGCGTACGAAAAAATTACGCAGTGTGGATATCTTAAACAAAAATGTATAAAATTATTCATTCCCCATTACTTTTTGGCGATATACGCGACGGATAGTAGCATAGATGTGGAAAAATATGTCAAATTCTTGGAGAGTAGTATTTTGCATACAAAATTTTCCATATGTGGCTCCTGAATCATGTCCTTTGTGTTCAGCCCGGACCGGACCGGTCCGGTCCGGTCCGGTCCGGTCCGGTCCGGTCCGGTCCGGTTCGAAATTCTCGGATCCACTCGGACCGATCCGGACCGGACCGGACCGCGGACCGTCCGCGGACCGGATCCTTTGTGACCAACCCTGATTAATATTGTAATTTTGGGGTTCTTAGGCATGCAGGGACTTGAAACATTATTTTTCGAATTTTACAGCGTAATTCTCGTCAAGTTTAAGGAGATTGTGATGTATGTTCAGGCTTTAGTGTAACTTTAGGGTTATTAAGGTTTCTTGAGCTTTATTGAGCTTTCGATTACTCAAGCTTTCATAAGATGTTTTCCGTATCCGATTAGCTTTTAGCGCAAAGTGGGCACCGTTTTTTTTTCATTTTCGAAGGAACATTTTTTTGCCAAACGATAGCATTGAAATTTTAGCGCATAATTTGTGAGTTTTGTTTTGACGGTGGTCGATAGAAGAAATAATAAAAATAAAGGTGATTTTTTTGATAAAATATTATTTTTACGGCGAGGTATGCAAATTTTGGTTACAGTAACTGAGCGGCCTGGGGGTTCCCTTACGTAGGGCTAGATTTCATCATCATCCAGGCGATCGGGGGGTCTGAATGGGTCGAAGATTTTCGAAAATGACCACGGGGCAAGGGAGGAGGGGTGTCATTGTAGAGATCATTTGAGGAAGGGAATTCGTGTCCCAACCTGGTCAATTCCTGTATGCCGATTTGTTATCTGCAGCCTTGCTGTGGGCGCGTAAAATAAATACGCCCCTTGTGCCCAATATTTGCTCAATTTTTTTACCGTAGAATTTCTGGGTTTCAGGGTTTTATGTGTAATTTGTAGCTAGGAAAAATCAATTAAATGTCAGAACTAACTTTTAAAAATTACATAATGTTAAAAAAGTTGGAACGCCGGCTTAACCATTTTACAAAAAAATATGTTTAAACGAAATTTGTGCATCAGCGCTAATTATATCCAGGCAATCGGCCGCAATTGAGGGGTCTAAATTGTGTATTCTTGAAGACAGCATAAATTGGGTCGGGGTGAAATTTAATAAAATCGAAAATTTCGTTAATTTAAAAAGATCGGGCATCACCTAACCAGACTAAATTTAATCATTATAAACTTTGTGCGTTTCAAAATTTTTTTCGTAATTTAGTGGCCTGGAAAAATCTATTAAACACTGGATTAAACCGTGAAAAAAATCAAGTAACTATGTATTTGCGAAAATCGGTGGCTTCCTATCCTCTACAAAAAATGTTTCAAAGAAAATATTTTATTGGAATTCGAGTCGTCGGATTAGTTCAATTCACAAATTGCGCAATACCTGGCTGGGCTAAAACATTCATCTGCAAATGGTTTTACCAACAATAACTTGCCCTTCTATAATATGATTTTTGTAATTATTTGTAATTTTATAACTGTTATTTTCTTAAAAGGAAGTTGCATTAGCCCGATTTGCGAATCGTGTAATACCTACTAGGATAAAACAGTTATCTGCAAAAACGTCTAGCGTTATAAAACCGAACCGTTTTAATCATGCTTTTAAGCCGAACTTTTAAAAAATTAAACAATTAAACTTAACCTTAAATTCTTGAAATTAAATTAAAAAATTAAAACTCCTAAAAAATTTTACCAATTTTGGCGCGCTTCCAATGTTTTATCGATTATGACCCCATCCGTTTAATAATTTAATGGCCTTGATCTAACTTTTGATTTTCAGCACACGGCGCATCACTACCGGGCGGCGCTCCCGGCACGATTCCGGCCCAGGTCCGTTTTTTCGCCGGCCAGGATAGCTTCGAGTCGGGGGCCGACGTTGAGGTAGCGTTTTTCGAAAACTGGCTGTTCAGCTCGTGTTTCCCATATTCATTTTTATAAAACACATTTTCCTAAAAATTTGCTAAAATTTGGAAAAGTCAAAAAATAATATTCAGGAGCAATGAGTAAAAAATAAAAAAAAGGTTGGTTAAGAAAAATGTTTCGCCGCAAAAAATCCTAAGCGAAAAATAGCCACGGTAATCAATTGCCTTGCATCTCGGGAATTTTGCAGCCTCGAAAATCACGGTCATTGTCGAATATATGAAGCTCTAATTATATTTTTTATAAATTGATGATGGATACAAAAACCTGTAACATGCTGATTTTTTTGGAATCGCCGGCTCGGATTTAACGACGTTTTGCACCCCAAATGAGAGCGAAACAGCGTTCTTTAGCAATCATTTTGAAAAGCCTTTTCTGCAGGAGATTCCGGGGTTATTTTTAGAAGGGTGTCAAAGGGCGAAATGGTCTTAACTAGCTCTTTCCCCAAATTGTTAATTTTGCAACCTTGAAAATACCAATGTACAATCAATTATTTTATTTCTAACGGGCCGATCCTTAAAATAACCTGAAACACCCTTTTTTTGCAGATAACCGGCCTGGCCACCACACAACATATTGGAGGGGATCCGGGGGTGACGACGACCCGGCCGAGTTTATTGCCGATGGGACCGAGCAGTCTGGATACGGTAACGGGGACACCATAATGGCAGGCCAACCTTGGCCAACCATGACAGGCCAAAATACCGACAGCTAAAATCCCGATATCCAAAACATCGACAGGCGAAAATAGCAAAATCCCGACAGACAAGGTCCTAACAATTTGAATTCTGAAGCCAATATGCCCACAGCTAAAATGCCGCGCCCTAAACCAATTGCAGTTCTGTGAGCGCTAATTTTGACTGTCGGTATTATGGCTTTCGGTGTTATGGTTGTCGTGATTTTTGTCTATCGGAATTTTCCGATAAATTTATCGATGTAGTACTGTAGGATTGCATAATTTGAATCTGGGCCTTTTTTTGAAACCCATATGTAGCAAATAGCAAGACTTACGAATAAATAACTGGTCAGCTAATAATGAGTGGCTCTAAACGTAAGCTAAAAATTTAACAAATTTTTTTTCATTAAGTTAAATAATTTTTCAGGTCATTCCGATTGGGGGCAGTTTGTCCGAGTCTATGGCAGAATCTCAATGCGTTCCCCTGCCCGCCGTAAAGGTATGCATTTATTAACTTGACTTTACAGCCGGCCAATTTTATTTTTGTCTCAATTAGGAACTTTAATTTTTTTAATTATTAACGGGGTTTCATAAAGTTTAATAAAATTAATGTAATACGAAATTTTCAGAAAAACATCTACCACGGCAGCCGCGAATATTTTGCCTCACATCGACCCGTGGCGTTGCGAACGGTTTGACTTCACAAAATTAATTAATTAAAAAAATATAGAAACAAGAAAATCGATGAATCATTTGTTTTCTCATGCGGAGAAAAAATTAGAAAAGGCTTCGATTTTTGCAAACATCGACGTTATCGAAAATTTGCGTCAGTTTTCAAAAATAAAAACGGATTGGAAAAATTTGAGAAAGTCTTTATTAATAGTGCTAATTTTTTTAATCATTTTCTGTTATTTGCTAACGAAACCGCTAAGCAAGCTTTAATAAAAATAATAAAAAAACCGTCGAAACGCTGTGGGAATTGCCTATCAAATTTTGAAATCCAAGCCTTAACAACATTACTGCCCTTTTAATAAATTCCAAATTAGCGGAAGATGAAACATGTGTTTCTTAGGAAATGTGTAGACTTAGAAATACAAAAATATTGCCTTTTGGGAAGAAAATGCCGCCTTTTCGAAAATCATGTCGCATTTTAAAAAGTTTTGAAATTTTTTAGCTAATTTAATCATCGTGAAGTTGTACTAAAAACGCTTTTCGAGCACCTACAGTTACTAGCCATTTCTGAGTAGAATTTCTAGGCGTTTCTGGATTTGCAGGTTAAATTTCTTCCCCCTGCCCCCCCCCCCCCGATAATGCAAAAGAACCGGCAAAACGAGAAAAGGGCTCGTATAAGTATCAGAATATTCACGATGATGTCTTCGTGTCTTCGTAGAGAAATGTTTCAAGGAATTTGATAGGTAATTCGTTGGATCGAAGATTAATTCCGTTCCATGACCTTTTACGAAAATGAAATAGCGCCGATTCAACGGCAGAAAATCAATGTTTAATAATATTAAATATATTAACTTAATAATTTCTGTTTAGTCGACGCCCACCCCATCGCTAAAATCGATCTGCTCGTTGGATGGGGAAGTGTTTTTCGACCAGCTGGCCAAGCCCGAATTACGTGAGTTCATTTGATGCTTTAAAGGGGCTGAGAAGCGACGCGATGCTCGGCCCCATCGCTGCCCCTTGAAATTCATAATGCCGAAATCTCATACTGTCGAAATCTCATACTGTCGAAATTTCTTAATGTCAAAGTTTACAGGAACAATTCTCCCGGAAAATCTCAAATACAATGCAAAAATGTGATATCATACAATTTTGATTATGGCATTTAAAATTCTGAAATGTCGACCTTATGGAATTTCGATATTATACAAAGTTGGACATCATGGAATTCCGATATTATGACATTTCGAATTATAAAATCACGGCATTCTGATAGCAAATCCAGATGGTATTACGACATGTAATTCCTTGCCGAAAAAGTAATTTTGGTCCCAAAAACCGTCGGAATCGATTACGCGAGGAAAAGCCGGGTGCGCGTTGCGTGTCGCGGGCGCAGAAAACTATTTTTTTATGGCTTGATGTTCCTCTAAAATCCGGCTAAAAATAGTATGTTACAGTAAAAGTAGGCGATCACAGCATTGAATTATTTCCTATTAGTGCTGGCTCCTCTTTGGCTTGATAAACCTCTCAATCCTACTATATATAAAAAAAATAGTGTTTGTGTGTGTGTGCGTGTGTGTGCATTTACATGCAACTTCCGTCCGTATGTTCCAGTCGTATCTCAAGAAAGGAAGTAGTTAGGGGTACGTATGATACGTCATTAGGTGCGTAATGGTCGTGACACGACTGCACACATATGAGGTTTTTGAAAATCAGCTGTTTTCGATATTAAAAATAGGTTTTTGTTAAAATCTCGCTCAACCTCTTTGTTAGGAATCAATTAGCATACGCCGGAAGTGCTGGGAGCCTATATAAAGGGGGGAAGGCCATTGCATTTCATTTTTTATTTGGGGCAGAGGCGGGGTGGAATTATGCAAAGTGGAGCCATCAGGGGGGCCCTAGACGGGGCCAGGGGTGAAAAGCCGCGTAGCGGCTTTTCAACCCTGGTCAAGTTTAAAACTACGATAAATTGATATATTTTGAAGTTTGAGATAGATAACTAAGAATAAGATAATAAGAAATAATAAAGTAACCATAAAATAAAATAGCCGAAAAATCGTTAAAAATTTCAATAAAAAATATTTTAGCCCCGCCCAGAGTTTTGGACCAAGTGCCCGAGGAGGAGCCCACCCCGGGTCAGCCGGAATCCAGGTAAATCTAATATTTTGTTAAAGTTTTTGTGTAACTATTAATATATAGAATTTTTATACCTCCATGATGTATATTAGGTAATTTACTTTATTATAAATTTAATTTAAATGATTGGCAAGAGTTTTTAAAGCGTTTTCGATCAAAATGTTTCAATGTTTACAGCCACCTCGAAAGGCTGGAAACGAGGAGCGAGGAGCCGACAGGTGGGTTCATAAATGGTCTAAAAATCGTTTTTTTATTCATTTCTTCGGTTTTAAGAGGCTCTTTTGCATTATCCGGGGAGGGCTAATTTTGCATAGGCCCAGAAATTCCTAATAACTTAATAGTAAGGGTTTAAGCTTGTTTTTAATAAAATTTAAGTATGTTTAAAGTGGAAAAACAAGTGGAAAAACCAGCTAAACGATTGAAAAAGAATAAAAAACGAAACTTGGGTGAAAGAATATCAAAAGGAAGTGAAATTTCATGTCATAACAATCCAAAAAAGTATGTGTTGCAGCGAAAACGAAAACGTCTTTTTCTTAACGATAAGTAATATGGCACGTTGTTCCGTTTTAAGACTATTAGCGCCTCAATTCGACGTGTTCTAGATAGAATAGCTTTGTAAATTATATTTTCCTTTTTCGCTGCTTTTAAATTTATTTTTACAGTTTAATTTTGTCTAAGCGCCCCTATTTGGAATTTGTGGGTTAAGCGTTTATTCTTACCGGTTTGAAAAATGCGTTTCATAAACCTTCAAATTGCGAGTGCGGGGTGCGGTACGTGTCGGAGAGTCCAGGCAAAATCCCCGGAATTCCATAAGCATGCAAAGCCTTCGGAATCCCTTCTCCGGCCCTTTAACTCGGTTTAAAGTAACAAAAATGATTAAAAAATTGATTTGCATATGTTTCTGTGTTTCGTATTTTTCTTGTGCATATCCTGCTCTCATGGACGTCGTGGCGCTAATTCTGAGTTTTTTTGGCAAGCTTTTAATAACTTCAAATTCAAAGCATGCATTTTTTTTTGCTGGCAACAAATCGGCAGTTTGTAAAGCTCAAGCCCAGGGAGCCCAGGGAGCCGGGAGCCCTAAGAGCTCGGGGTGCTTCCGGAGGTATATTAAAGTATCATTGACATCAGTTTTGGACTGTTATACTAGTATTAGTGCCTTACGACAAGATTTAATACGAATTACGGCTTTTTACAACCTTAAACTGCAAGATTGTTTTGGGCTCCCTGGGCTCTTGCTTTACTAAATGCCCAACAAATCTGAGGAAATTGCTTGGCCAATAATCAAACGCATGGCTGAAATTTTCGAAACATTTTTTCCGGGCAAAAAGGCTAGGGTATGTGATTTTTTAATTTGCTGTGATGCTCCAAAATGTACCAACTTCCATTACGAGCTCAGATTACCGTAATCCACTTGGGTACTGTAGGCGAATCTTCCTCTCGCTCGGCTTCCGATCGTCGAAGGGAACGACATCTTGGTATTCTGCCACCGCGAGTTTCTTATGGTTGGTCGGGGGCGAAGGTCGAGAGAGAGAGAGAGAGAGAGAGAGAGAGAGAGAGATAGAGAGGGAGAGGGAGAGAGAGAGAGAGAGAGTGAGAGAGACAGAGAGAGGAAGAGAGAGAAGGAGAGAGAGAGAAAATAGGGATTAAGCTACTAAAAGCCGCTACAAAATCACCCCGCTGCTTTCAAAGAAAATGTGTCGTGATTAAGATGAGTATTGTTTCAAAAAAACCTTCATGGTAATCTAGTGTTTTTTCCTTTGGCGCTTACAAAGATTACGGTATTTTACTACAAAAATTAAATGCATGTGTCTGTTCTGGCGTCCACTCGTCGAATCGTGTCCCCTTACAGATATTGGACCTACCGTACCACCTGTGGCAACGGTGGATGATGAGGGAAAAGAGACGGACGCCCTGCTCGAAACCTATGGAGCTGCTGTTGGAAGGCGAAATCGAAGATTCCGAACACTATGCGTGGTGCCGCCACCGTCATATCGCGAACAGCTTGGTTGGTGAAGGGTAATTGTCCGTTTGCGCGGGCATGCAGATTTTTAAAAATTGACCAGCTATCAATAAGCTTAGAGAAGTGTGGTTTGTGAAAAACATGTTTCGAAAAACGAATTTCACCAAAATTTTGACGTGTTTTAATCTGCAGATTAGGTTCGAGATTCGCCATTGCCAATTTAAAGACGAAAGAGAAGATGATTTTTTAAGTTTAAAATTTTTAAACGCAGTTTTTATATCTGTTTCACGATGAATGTGGGTTTGGTGTCGGGTTGCGCTAACCTATATGTCGTTTGCTGAGGTTATAGAAAAACTTAGAAAAATATAGGTAACTTCGCTGTGATTTAAGTAAATTTACTTATTTCCCAGCTTAAAAATAGAATTACTTTAGATAATTAATAGGTACCTATTTCTAGTGCTACTCCATGCATTTTTCAAAGAGCGTTGGAACAAAGAAATTTTGATGTTTCAGATCTCTCTTGTGAAAAAAATTTTCCGGTGCGGTTTATTATGAGTTTTTGTTACTGGTGATATAAACACTGAACATTCAATCAAACATTAAATTGTAATCCGATCTAAAATGCGTAAAATTAATAAAAAATGGGTGTGGAAAGTCGCTTAATAATTCCTTATTCATTCAAACTAAAATTAATAGATTACGTTTTACACTATGGAGAAAGTGATTTAAATCTATAATGACTATTAATCAATGCTGTTTAGCGTTTGGCGACTCGCGGCTTGCGATGCCGACAAAAACGACGTTGGGCCGCCCGGAGCCAATCGACATCGTGCCCGGACCCACCGAACGACCACCGGTAATTTTTTTTGTCTCTTAAATAGTTGAATTTATTTTATTTTATTTATTGGAATTTAGTTAATTCTTCCTTGATTTGATAATTTCAAGTTTGAATATTTTTCCACAATGTCGTCAAAGATTTGGCGTCTCGGGAAAAATTAAAAAATAGAATCTTATAAAATAGGTTATTACGGCAGTCATTGTCCCTCAAAGATGCGGAAATGTTTTAAACAACAACCAGGGTTGAAAAGCCGCTTCGCGACTTTTCAACCCTGGCCCCGTCTAACCCCATTTTATCCTTCACTTTGCATAATTGTTTTAAATTCAGATGCTAAAAAAGAAAAACTATCTCTCTGTCCATTTATATAGTCGAATCCCAACTTCCGGTCTATGCTAATTAGTCCTAACAAAGAAGTTTTGACAAAAACATAATTTTAATGTCGAAAATAGGTGATTTTATTGAATCTCAGATACGTGCAGTCATCTCCAGGCCATTAGGCACCTAATGAGGTATCATACATACCTTAAAATTCATCCCCTATCGAGATATCCTCCGGACAGACAAACGGAAGTGGATGCAAAGTGGCACACACACACACACACACAGACACTATTTTTTTTTTTATATATAGTAGGCTTTTGGTGTAAACTCAAATAGATTTGGAGGCGCTATTAGCTTGAATGTCACAGCAGTGATTATGCAATTAAATGAAACACTTTTTCCGCGAGTGCAATTCTTTTACGTCTTGGATTATCGTCGCACTTATGTCGATTTTTGATACTTGTAATTTCTAGCTAACTAGCTATCAGCAGAAACTCGCGCTATACCATTGGTATTTCTGGCTAAAGTGGCTTTCTCTCAGCCTGAAATTTCAAAATTTTTCTATTTTTGCGGCTTTTATGCCATTCGATCAACCATCAAAATCTATCGTGGTTTGAATTTTAAATTTAAGTAAAGTGTTTTCGGATATAAAAGGCTGTTAAATAACTAGAGGAAAAACAACGAAAAGGTCAGAATTTTCGAGTTTTAAAAACGTGTAAAGCATTTTTTGAAAATTGCGGTCTTACCAGAGCCGGAATTATTAATGGGGTCTTTTATTATGAGAGTCTGGCATATATTAAGCCGGAAAATATGTGTTGCGTGGAACATAAACATACAACATATTTTTTCGTAAGCATTCTGGGATCGTTTCTATCTCCTGTATTTTCCTCACGACTAAATTACCTCCGGTTTCTTTTTATTTAATGGGATCAGGATAACGAAAACGAAATATCGTAAAGTAATTATTACGCATCTGCTAAAATACTAAAAATGTTCGAAATAGAAAAGAAAACAGTTGGCACTATTAACTGACAGGGGGCCTTCTTCATTAACCGGCTTAACGTTTTTAGCGGGGTGCATAAAACTAAAACATTTTTTCCAGGCGGTCCCCTCATTGGGCGATAGGATTCTGTTGAACGTCAAGTCGGGCATTATCGACAACCGGCAGAATAAGATCAGGACCCGGCGAAAGATGGGAGAAGGTGGGGTATATTTTTCAAGCTTAAACGTATATAGGACGCACTATGCCCGTATCGGGGGGGCTACTAGTCTACATAGGGTCCAGTTTTTATAAAATAAATAGAATTTTTTTTCTACACATTTTTTACCATTCTTAGGCGCAAAACCGAGAAACTATCCTTAAAAATACAAAAAACAATCAACCTGGGTTTATAGAGTATTTTCCTGCTAGAAAAATGGTTCAATCATTTAAGTGCGCGCCTTCTCAAGTACGTTTCTGGGAAAACTTTAAATATTGACTGGTAACACTGTAAAACCATAAAAACATACAGAAAATTATTTTGCTGGGCCGATCTGGACCAATCGTGAATAATCAACACGCCCCCCGATAATGCACAAGCACCAGAAACGAAGAATCAGGTGATGTGCATAGCCACAATCTAAAAAACCGCTGGCAAGCTCGCCTGAAAATGACATAAAAAGGCTTGATGTCTCATACGAAACATCTTGCCCCTAAGAAAATTAAATGTTTTGGCTAGGTTACTGGTTAGAAACTGTAAAACCACTGTAATCGTTGACGAGTTTACGACATAAGTAAAATCTGTCCCAATTTTTACTGATTCCTTCCCTCCTAGTTATAAGAATAAAAATAATTATCACAAGGTGTACAAGGAATTAAATTAATTTAAGCTAGCTACAAAACGTTTTTTCGAAACATTATTTTCCAGGGGTCTTCGGCAGGCTGTGCCTACGAAAGATGAAAAAGCAAAGTGAGCTGCCCGCCAATTTGCGACAGCAAATCGCCAATACATCCGATGAACGGTAAGCTGAATAAAAATTTATGTCTTCTAGAGGCTTTTATTGGTACTTATACACTAAAGGGGCTTAGAAGGCCAGCCCAGACACCAAATAGAAAAATTCTGGCACAATTTCTTGAATCCTCAAATAATTTTAGCAATCCTAACAGCTTCTATCCTCGGCCTTTTGCAAAAATGGTAGTGATATTTCCGGTAATATCTAAACATTTTCTAAATGATGGTATTATCTAGAATCACTTCTGATTTCCGAGCAATCACGCAACGCGCGCGGCCTTCCCATTCTTACCCGAATGATTGCTCTGACTCCTTGAACGTTGCCACGCATCATAAAACTAAAAAATTCGCGAAGCAAACTAAGTTTTTGAAACATATACGTCCCGTTTTTCGGGATACTGGGTTGGTTGAACTCGTCGTGCGGCGTTGTGTCTTATGAAACCCGTTATTCTTCATAGCGTAATTTTGCGTCCAAAATCGAAGCCCTAAAGACTTATAATACCACTAGATACAGTCACCGTTTCAGCCCGTCCCTCCCTAATCGTATCTTAATGCTTTTAACTAGTTTCCGATATTGTCATCGCTTATCATAAACGAAAATTTTTTATTTTCGAATGATGAAACTAGTTTTTGAAAGGCGATGTGTTTCAATTTTTTTAGGAAATTTTGGTTGATCGGAGTAGATAGTGTGCACTTGCGGCACCCTTCCCATGAAAAATAGCTAGCTAGTCATCGTGGCGAATTCCAGTCATAAAAAAGGGATCTTTTCAGAATGTGATCGACACAAAATACGGTGCTCCTTTCAGCCCGTTTCGCGAGCCATAGAGCCAACCGTAAAAAAAGTCAGAATTGTTTTCGGTTTTGGAGTTTTGGAGATGTTTCAAATTTTTGGGGGATACTGGAATAGTTAAATTAGTTAATCTGTGACGTTTGGAAACTGCTGAAAATCGCTACTCATCATTACAACATTACATAAGATATTGTCGAAAATGGAAGGTTGATAAATGTGTAATACGATTAAATACGCCGATACTTTTCGCCAGTCCCTCCCTTATCGTATCGTACAAGCTGGTGGGGATTAAAAAACGGAAAAGTTTTTGGCACAAAATAATTTTTTGAAACATTCTGTGTTTCAAAGTCTTTTGGGGGACTTGGGTTGGTCGGAGTGGGTAATGCACACTTGCGATACGCCTCCCATAAAAATATGTATCAGGTTGGAAAGAAAGTAATGGCACAAAATCTTTAAACCGCTGTAAAAACCCACAGGAACGTCCGATTCGAAAGCTTGTTATATGGTTTGGTAGATCTTCGGATGCTCTATCACGAGACGACCCTCAAAACACACAAAAACTGACGGACGCGAAGATACAGGCCTCAGAAGTTTCGCAAAAAATTAGGTGAAAGCTTCCAAGCGAGATATCTCTGCATACAGGCATTTGCATACGATACTTTTAACACCAATCGATAGCCTTCGAGGAGTAGATATCGATAAATGTTGAGATCATCAAAATCGGACACTGGATGATTACTCAAGATGTTTCAAAATTTTTGGGGAATTTATGGCTGGTCGGAGCAGATAATATGCATCCGTGACAGACACCATTTTCTAGTGATGATTGAGTAACTTTGCATAGAAACTGAACGTCCTAAAAGGGATATAATCATTAGAAAAAACGCTTTTTCAGCCCGTTCTTCACCTACTGGATCACGACGGTGCAGGTGATCATCTGCCTGCTGTCCGTCCTCTTCTACGGGTTCGGCCCCGTCGGGTTTTCGAGGGTCGAGAGGTGCGTTTTGGAATCGATATCTAAAATTTATTCAATTTTTTATTTTTTAAGTGTGCTAGTTTTTTAATTATAAAAATTGACCCGTGAAGATATTTTGGTTCTTTGGCATTATGGGGGGGGGTAATTTTTCTCGTATTTTTAGGCAGTAGCTCCTGGGGTTTTTTTTACGAATTTATTAATTTATATTGATTTATTGAAAGTTACTTTAATAATAATAATTTAAATGTTACATGCTTATTTCGTAAGAAATAATATTAATAGGTCAATAATAACAATTTAAATCACGAAAATTTGTATTTAAATCTCAATATTCCAGAAAAGAGCTAGTAATGCACACGTCGGTGACGCTGAAGATGGTGTCGATGTACGAGCCGGCGAATTTTTGGCTGGGCCCCAGTCATGCAAATTTGATACGGCTGGGCGCCAAATATTCGCCGTGTATGCGGTTGGAGCCGAGCATTTGGAAGCTGATCGAGAAGGACAGACGGTAAATTAACGAGTTTAAAGGGACTGGCAAGGCAAAGGCAATTTTTGGCTATGGATTCCTTAAAGGGCTGCCGACGGCATGTGTCGATCCCCCCCCCCATCAACAAATTGGCAAGTAGCCAACAGGGCAGAGAGCGCGCCCTGGGGAG
The DNA here is from genome assembly GCA_958295435.1 of Mesorhabditis spiculigera. Lineage (NCBI taxonomy): Eukaryota > Metazoa > Nematoda > Chromadorea > Rhabditida > Rhabditidae > Mesorhabditis > Mesorhabditis spiculigera. The sequence continues at coordinate 823,476 of CATQJA010002700.1, read as the reverse complement.
AGGCACAGAGACATTTTCTTTCCAGCGCGTAACCGATTGATTATGCCGTCGGCATCCCTTTAAGGATTACGAAATCCTCCCACGAAATCCGCCCGTTTTAATTTACCGCTTAACATCTGTTAATAATATAGAATGTATTTTAATAGTTTTAATTGGGAAGTGAGAAAAATATTTTGAAAAATCGAAAGTTTCGATATTTTTGGCCAGTTTTCATAGATTTTTGGGCAAAAACCCAAGTTTTTCGAAAATTGATAATTTTTATCAATTTTTATATATAATAACTGTGTAAAATTCTATACAACAGGTCTATATTTTTTACTGCAAAAAAATTGGCTAGCCCGTGCGATTGGCAGGAAGAAGCGCAAAATCTTAGAAAATCGATGTTTTATCGATGGTACGGATCCATTCGTAAAGAAACGCGATAGTCATAGCTGCTTTGAACCCAAAATACAAAACTACTATGATAAATTGGCATTAAAATTGGTTCTTAATAGATATAGCGAGAATTGCTTGCTAGAAAAAAGCATTGATGCTTGATTCTTGAATTGATGCCAATTCTCTAATGAATAATTTTTGAAACATACTTTCTGAAAGCAACAGAAATCGACTAAATGAAATGATGTCCATTAGGTCATAAAATGATTAAGTAACCGCTAAAGAAGGATATTAAGTCTATTAAATAGCAGTAATTACCAGTAAAGTGTATGATGAAATTTTTTATATTGATGGCTGTGCTCAAAAAAAGAATTTTCGTGTTTTCTAGAGACCATCTCTCCAAGACAGTAAAATTGGTGTATTTCTTGGGTTTATTCTTGATCATATGGTTACTGCATGAAACTCCGAATTTTTGGTTTTGTGGCGATTTAATTTTTGCGGGTTTTCTGTGGATGTGATGGGTGATTTAAAATTATGAATTTGCCAAGAATCCGCCAATGGGCATCCGCCATTTGATTATCCTGGGATTTTTTGGGTCTTTGAAAATACTTGAAACACGATTTGATTAAGAATTTTTAGTTTGCCGGATTTGCAATTTTTCCGAGACCCATTTTCAGAGACGAAAACCAGACGGGCTGCTGCATCTACGATGATGGGAGTGGGTGCTTCCAGACGACCGAGGAGAATTGCCCGGTAAATTAAAGTGTTTCAGAAATACAATGTGTCTCTTTATTAATCATCAACTAGAATCGACGACAGTTGTGAGTCACGCAAAAATCTTGTCATACTCAAATGCGAAAAAAATGTTATCAAAAATCCTTGTAGCATAATGATTATATTGACACTATTAAATTGATGTCTTTAATGGGGGCGCGAGTAATTTTATTGGATCTTTTGCATTGTCGGGGGAGGCGACGAATTTTTCCTCTGATGATTCTAGAACTGGCCAGTTACTAAATAGTAAGTATTTTAATAGTGTTTTTAGTAAATATAACTCTAATTTATGTGCCAAAATTATCTAGAGATAAAAATCTCATACTTTGATCATAAATATCCATTTTTTAGCATCTTTCAATAAAATTTTTAACGCTTTTAATTTTTTAGTTTTAGATTTAGTCACAGTTTAGACGCTTAGGAATGTTAAAAATACGCTCCCATATTTTAATTTAAAGTGTTGGAAAGTTGTCACCGGCTATGAATATTCATTTTTGCAGTTTTTGCGAACCTCCCCCCCCGATAATACAAAAGCGCCGTTTATATGTATGATTTATTAATGGGTTATTAACAACATTAAAAGCTTTTTTCAGAGCTACGGTGCCCGATTCCACTCATGGTCGACTCGGCCACCCCGGCGTCGTCCCAGCAAACCGCAAGTGCTGCCCCTTTTTGATGCGACGTATACGGTACTTGTTCAAAGTTTATATCTATAAACCGCCCATTGACTGTGCCGGACTTGGCCAAAATTCATTTCCAGGGCGAAAAGGCGGTGGTGGAGGCGTTGTTCTCGGGTAACAGCAAGTATACGGTGGGCCCGGTGTGCGGTCAGGATCCCGGGTAAGAAAGTGATAAATTTGTGGTGCCATTGCCCCTTTAAAAAGTCGAAAGAAAATGGAAATGAAGTAGAAAGGCTAACCTAAAAATGTTCTCAAAATTTACTAAAAAAATGTTTCGTTTAGAATTAGTTTTGAAACGAGAGAAAAGATAGGAATTTCTTCATATTTCTCTTTCGTCAATTTCCGGTTTCTTTAACGGATTTACGGTTTATCAGGGGGGAGAAACCCAACTTTTTTAACATGAATTTTTTCATAATATTAATAGAGCAATTCTTTGTAAGTTTTTTTACTATTACCGAACGCAAAAACTCCATGAATTTTATTAAAAAATACGAAAAATATCGGTTTTTCGACAAAAATGCGAGGGTTTTTACCAGCATTTTGAATTCTTAACATTTTTTTGTAAGTTCTTAGATAGTTTTGACCCGAATACGGCTAAATTTGACAAAAAAAAACACTTTTAAAATACGTCGTATGTCAAGCTACTAGGAATTACTGGCCGTAAAAAAGAGGTTCCGTCCTCCCTTCCCCCCGATAATGCGAAAGTACCGGTTTAGGATGTGCAAAACGCCGCCCTCCTCTCCGCCAACCGAGTGGAAAAACGACCTGTCGCAATGGCCGGTAAGCAGCGTGCGAAAAATCGGATAGAAATTGAATGTTTCAAAAAGTTTTAAACTAATGTAGTGAAAAGGGCGGTTTATTAATGCGTCCAACTTCTACACTACCTTGGAATTTTGCGAAACATTTTTTAACCGTTTAGCCTGGTATTTATCTTTTTTTGACGAAACAACGAAACACTTTGACAAACCTAATTTTTTTAGTGAATTGATCGTTAAAAGCTTAATAATTATAATAGATGAAATTTAATTAAAATTAGGATAGAAATTGTTGTTTCGAAAAAAAGCGTTGTGACAGCAGTATAATATTACTAATTGACGGGACGGCCGGTAGCTCTATTTTCACTAGTTTTAATGGGAAGTTACAAACATTTAAAGTTCTCTTATTAATGAGCACAACTTGTACTAGACTTCCCGTTTCCCCCCCTCTTTCCCCCTAAACAGGGGGGTTGGAGGGGGAAAGAGGGGGGCTGGGGAGGGGGCAAGAGGGGGGTTGGGGAGGGGGAAAAAGGGGGGCTGGGGAGGGGGAAAAAGGGGGGTTTTTTGGGGGGTAAATTTGTTATACCTGTTTTTTAGCTTTCTATTAACAGCAAAAATGCATATTTGAAGGTTACAGATAGATCTCTACAGCAGACAACTGTTTTCTCGCCATAGTTTAGGTGTAGAAAAAGTTTAGGTTTAGAAAATGTTAAAAATACGTGGTTTTCAGCGGTTTTTTTGCTGAAATTAAATAACATAGATAAAGTAAAAGGTAGTAGATGAAGATTCGCATCACCGGTTGGCGATATTTCGTTTAATTCGACGCTTTTTGCCTGGCCGACCTGGTTTTCCTAGTCACCATGGTAAAATGAAGTTTTCTTTATGAATTTAGTGTTTTTCTACTCAAATATAATAATGAAACGGTTTGGGGAATGGAAGAGAATATAGTAACAACCCATTCAAGCGGTTATTAGCCAAAATATAGATAGGTGTGTTAGCGAAGTTCACAGAATATGCTATATAGTTGTGTTTTCTTAACTCAGATAGGTTTTGTTACCATCTTTGATGCTTCCCAATATTATAAAAACAGAAAACAACAAAGAACAAACAGAAAACAAACAGAAAACCCGTCAAAAATCATGATATCTTGATCAATCACCTGAAATCCACAGACGAAGGAAAAAACGTCGAATTAAAGGAAATATAGACATTGCGAATAGCCAATCTTCGTCTACTAGCATTTACTTTATCTATTTTGTTTGATTTTGAGCAAATACGCCTAGAAACCGCGTAATCCAAAGGTTTTATATTTTCTTTTCAATGAAAAGTTGCCGAAAATTGGTGTTGGTGGTGTTGGTTGGTAAGTAGCACGTTGCCGAAAGTTTGTCTTCGCTTGTTGCCGCAGTTCGTATTCGCGAGTTGCCGAAAATTCGTTTTCCCAAACTTTATCGTCCCCGTTTTTCGACTAGGGGGGGTTGGGAGGGGGAAAATGGGGGGTTTTTTGGGGGGCTTTGGGGGGCTGGGGAGGGGGAAAGAGGGGGGCGCCGAGGGGGAAAGAGGGGGGCTGGGGAGGGGGGCTTTTTGGGGGGTAACAGGGGGCAAAGGGGGAAAGAGGGGGGGTGGGTTCGGGAGGTCTAACTTGTACATTGATCTTTGAATTTTGCGAAACATCAGTTTTTAACCCATTTTGTGCACTTTTTATTTTGGTGTTTTTTATCAAACAATGATACTTTCGAACAAATCTAATTTTGTTAAGAAGATGGCTTAGGAATTACAAAAGATAAAACTTTATAGACTTTATCGCGTGGCCGGCGCGTGTCAGAAAAATTGCATCGAAATTGTTGTTTCAAAATAAGAGCATTAAAGGCGGTATAAGTAAATTATTATTAAGACGGGCAGTCGCTCTATTCTCACTAGTTGTAATGGAAAGTTACAGAAATCAGATCGGGTTACTTCCTACATTAATGCGTTCAGCTACTCACATAACCGTTGAATTTTGTGAAACGTCTTTTTTAAACAATTTTTCAGGTTGTCGACCATTTTATTTTGGCTTTTTTATCAAACAATGAAACATTTTGCGCAACCTAATTTTGCTGTAAATTTGTCGCTAACAACCTAATAATTTCTAAAGTTAAGTAAAAATTCCGTATCTTATAGATTTGCGAATCCGTCTACAAAGTGAGCGCGTATCCTGACCACATGAAGTGCAAGCTGACCGGGCGGCCGTGTTGTCTCATGCAATTGGTGAGTTTTGGTTTAAATTTAGGTAATTATGAAATCCAGTAAAATGTGATAGAATGGCGGATTTCAGGCTAACTTTAACCCAAAATAAACATGTTTAGAAAATCTTCGTTTTAGGGCCAATGCCGCATCGCTACGCGAGAGTACTGCGCCTTCGTCCAGGGCACCTACCACGAGAACGCGACGTTGTGCTCACAGGTCGGCCCTGGAATTTTGATGTTTTAGAGATTCCCGGGGGCCCCGATCAGATATTTTGTTTAGTCTCTTTGATCCACGTCCATTTCAATACCATATTGAACGCAAAGCTATGGAAAGAACGCTATAAATTATCTAAAAATCTGTTTTTCCTACAGTACGTTACATTTGGCTTATTAGGCTTGGAGTAGGGATATCGTAGCTTAAAAAGGGGCTAAGAAGCCTGGTTCACCCTCACAGCGTTGATTCCTGGCAAATGGCCAACTGCTGCCGCAACGCGACCGCGCTGCATGCCGTTTGCCCTTGGTTAGACGTGAAAAGACGTGGAAATGCGTGAATTTCACAATTCTAAAGCTTATTCTAGAATCGGCCTGCGATTTCAATCATTTTAACTTTTTCAATTTTCAAAATTGTCCCAGCGTTCACCCAAATCGGGAAATTGAGCGCCTTGCAAGGCATTACGACATATAATTCTTGTGGGCCGAAAAAGCCGATTTTGCCTAAATATATCTCGTTATTTATCACTTTTTATTTTTTTTGCAACAAAGGCAATTTCTCGGCGCTTTTCTTTTTTTTGAAAGATATGTTCCAGGTCTGAACACTCATATTTTGAAGTTTAGTCTCTTTAATCTGGTCGTGTTTGGAACTACAAAAACCATGTCAATTTTCAACTGCATTTAAAGGGTATAGAAAATTAATACTATCGATTTTCTTGTCTCTCACATCCCCGTAGCTTTGGCGCTACGCGACACGCAACTCGCGCAAAGTTTTTCATTACGTAAAATTGGATGAAATTAATTAGATTAAAACCCCGCCAAGGAGGCGAATTGACGTGCGCGTTGCGTGTCGCGGGCGCGGTAAAACATACAAGGAATCCGTATCGATTCGGCAAAAACCAATTCATTAGAAACGGAAGAAAATTGCTAACGTTAATCGTATTACAGTAATTTTAAAAAATCATACGAATTTGCAAATAGATAGGTTTTGAAGGTACCAGATTTAAGGAGAAAACCGTCTGGGATTATTTCTAGCGTGTTTCTAGAAATCATGAAAAAACGTTGAAACACTGAATTCGGTAATTTCTTCTGACGCTCTCGACAGTGCGGCTTCCGGGCAGCCAGCAAAGCTGAAAAGCCATGAAACAGGTGCTTTTTCAGGTCCACTGTATGGAGGATGTCTGCGGAATGGTGCCATTTCTCATCAAAGATCGTCCCGATCAGGCTTCGCGCCTCTTCATCTCGCTCTTTCTGCATGCGGGGTATATTTTGAAATTTTGGTGCCTTAAACGTATATTACGGGTAATATTTTTATTTAGCTGGTCGAACTGGGTAAAAGTGAAAATGGATCGCCGCAATAAATAAGAAAGTACGCAGCAATAAGTACGGATTGTCCGTGGTCAATTTATTCGCTTCAAACGGAAATTCCATTAAAAGTATACATCGGACTAACAACGCAAAATTAGGTGAATAGTACATAGCGGCAAATTACACGAGCATAAAACATCCTTTTCTAAATCGTTCGAAATTTTGTAAATCATAAGTTTCAACTTTTGGTGTTGTTTCAGTCCAGCCCTGGAAGACCACAGATTAACAATACTTTCCTTAACAAATAGTTAGTAGAACAAGTAAAACATTACTTTTCTACACGGTTCTTTCGCGTTATCAGGCGCAACCAAATTTTCTCGGTAGGTCGAAATGTCTGGTGGCGCGTTTGAACTGCGCTTTAGTAAAATTTAATGAAACTAAAGTCGAAAAATCATCTAAAACAAAAATTTTTTAAATTTTGGGCGAAAATTAGCCAACGACAAATCTACATTTTTTGATAAAAATGTGTATGGTTTTTACCCTAGGAAATTGTAAAATAGAGTTATAAAACATGGCTCTATTCCTATGAAAAGGGATAATAAAGAAAAAATGTTGCTTGATAGGATACCGAAGCTGGTATAAAAGATATTTTCTTAGAGATGCTGGTTAGACGAAAACTTTTTGATAAAACCAACCGCCATTAAGTAATTAATTACATACCATCTTACTGTACAAATTTAGGCTTATCCACTGCGCGTTGACGGTGGGCCTTCAGCTGTGGCTGCTCAGGGACTTGGAGCAGTTGATCGGATGGAGACGGATGGCTATCCTGTATTTTGGATCGGGAGTTGGTGGAAATATGGCCTCATCGATATTTGTCCCGTTTTTGGTGAGTCGGTGAACTTTTGTCATAAATAACCGTTACAAAAACTGTCGGGTCATCAATAGAAAAAGTTAAAACATGGAATTTGCAAAATTCGATTTTTTCCGAAAATTTTCGAAGTTATGACGATCAAAATTCGGCAACATACGATGCAATGCAATAACTATGAATAATTTCAAATCATCAATAGGGAAAGGTGAAACATAAAATTTGCAAAAATTCTATTTTTCAAATGGAGATTTCGATGTTTTGATCAGTTTTGTAATAATTTAAAGTCAGGCCGCTAAAAAAGTGCGACTTGCAGCAATTTTGGGTGGTTTAGCATTAACGGGGGGTATCAGGGCCTCGTCAATTTTGGTCTCATTTTTGGTATTATGGGCAAGTCCCCCCCCCAAATCGGCGGAAGGCAGAGAAGCTCATAAGGTGATCATGAAGCTCTTTTTATAATTTTTTTGCTGCCTGTGGCGCTATTTATTACTGTATTTAAGGCGTTTTTACTTCAATGAAGCCTATTTTGCCAAAATTACTTGCGCTACATTTGACCCATTGTCACAATAGTTACGAAAAAGACCGACGCGTCATTGGAGAAAGTTGAAACATTAAATTCGCAAAAATTTGATTTTATACCTGGAGTTCCGATGTTCTGTACGGATTTCTAAAAATTGAAAGGGATCTTAAGCGTCTAAAAAAGTTCGACTTGCGCCAATTTTTTGGGTAGTTTGGTATTATCGGGGGGGGGGGGGCGGCATCAAGGCCTCATCATCCATTTTGCTCCTAATTTTTGCTAATTTGATCAGGAGTCTAGAAGCAGGGAGCGAATTAATTTACAAGTTTTAAATTATGGATAGCGAAGGGTGAAACATAAAATTTGTGAAAAATTCTATTCTTCACATTGGGTTTTTCTATACAATTTAAGCGTTGTTAAATCCCTGAATATGTTCTTTTTCAGCCCCAAGTCGGCCCGACGGCATCGCTGATTGGTATCCAGGGCTCGCTGCTCGTCGAGGTCTACAATTTTGGGTAAGGGATTTAGGCTAAAGTATAGTTTTTCTAAGTTGCGTTTCTACGTCAAAAATTTCCGGGAAAAGAATTTGTGATAATGATTTTGCAGTCAAAATACCAATAAGCTATTGCAAAAGCATAATAATGGATCGCTAAAACGACATTTTTTCGACTTTTTGATGAAATTCGCGTTTTACAAAACTAATTAAATTAAATTTTGAATTATTTAAATTTATTTAAAATTATTTAAATAAATTTTCATTTAAATTTAATTCAACTTAACCTATTTTTAGCGACCTAATCGACACACCTTGGAAAGCGTACATCGAGCACCTGTTCGTGATCTTGGTCCTGTTGATGATCGGTCTATTTCCGTGGGTCGACAATTGGACCCATCTTTTCGGCTTCATCTTTGGGTTGCTCATCTCCGTCGGTACGTTCCTTGGATCTATGGATGCTTTGCTATCAGTTTGTCGAATTTCGAGTCACGGCAATCTGTTTTAATGCTTTCTACCGGTCCAAAAATTGCAGAAATCCCAAAAGTTTCGAAACATTAAAATTTTGCGCATAACAAAAATGGTAGTACCATGTGGAAGCTGTATTGAACAAAAATATACGTGAGCTAATTTTTAAGAATAAAATTTTATGAATTATTAATAAAATATACGCCGTTTACTACCAAAAATTAGTCGGGTAACAGCTAGAATGTTTCACAAATTGAGTATTTACTTGCAACAAAAGTAAGGCAATAATTGTTTTGTTTGCGGGTAATGTGCATTTTTTCAAGGGAAAATTAAATAAATATCACAGTAGGGTCCGAAAAATTGTGAAAATAATGTAAAAATGTACGCCTGATTAACGCCTTTTGAGTGATCTTCCCCTACATTAACTTGATGGACATGAAGAAAGATCCGGAGGGATATGAGAAGGAACAGCGGCGACGAAAAGTAGGTTGTTTCGGCCAAAATAGAAAAACGATGTTTTTCGGAATTTGGGCATTAATCTGGTTCCGAAGCTTTTAATCCGAACTGTTTTCGCGCCAAAAATGACCGGTAGGAACGAATACGAGGTGTTCCAATTTTCAGCTTGCTAGCTACAGTAGCTTTTGAATTCTTGAAAAAATAAGTTATATTTTAAATTCTTAACAGGAATTTCGCCAGAATTGGGCATTAAAATGTACGGTAAAGATTCAATTGATTTGACGAAACATCTCTTTTTTTGCCAGTGGACTGTTGGCAGGAGAAACCAAATTGTTCCTAACAATCCCGTACAACCTAATAAAATAATATATACCGGTTTGAACGTTTTACAAAGTTTTTAGATATAAAAAGCAAAAATTATAGCGACTACCAAAGATTTTACACTTTTTGGTGATAGATGTTTCAGAACACTTAGAAGATTCAAAATTTTTGATTTGTTAATTATATGGGATGCTCTTTTATAACTTCCTGGCAATCAAAAACTCCTAAAAATTATAAACTAAATAATATATTATTAACCGGTTTTGCGAAAAAATACGAACTAGCTGCCCCCCCCCCCCCCCCGTTAACAACCCAGTACCGGTTTTCTTATAGCTGATCATCGCCGGGGCGCTGCTCATCCTCATCCCGCTCACCGCTACGTTAACGTAGGTTTTCACTATCCAAGATTTAAATTAAATTAAGTTTTATCAAACGGAATTTAATCTTAATTTTAATTATTAAATCAAACCTAAAATTTGGTAAGTCAAAGTTTTTTTTGATATTCATCCTTCCTTCAAATAAAATTTCAAATAAAATCGAAATTTACTAGAGAAACTAAAACCGTTTGGTTGTTTTTCCCAATTTTTACAGTAAAAATTCCAAAAAAAGGCGTCGGTCAAAATTACATGATTCGTATCATTTTAGAGTTTCGGCTTGTAAAATTTTTCCAGTATCTCGCACAAATTTTTGACAAAGCTGAAACTGTAACAAATTGTCAAAGAATAAAGATTATTCTAAAAGACCGGAATTAGATTAATTTTTGTAAATATTTGTAATATTTTTGTAATAAATGTAATAATGTAATAATAATGTATTAAATATTTGTAAATGTTTTGTAAATTTGATAATTTCAGGTACATCTTCTTCTGGAACATCCCGATCGAATGCAAATGGTGCGCCCAGTTTAACTGCCTGCCATTTTTGAACATTCTCATCGGCGACCAGCACTTTTGCGACAATCAGGGGCTCGAGCTCGAGAATATACTGCCAATTTGAATAATTCTATTGATTATTTATTTTAGCGATTTTGGACATATTTTTTTGGTGCTTTTGCATTATCGGGGGAGGGGGGGGGCTTTTCCTAATGATCTAGTTTTTTAGTATAACAATATGACGGGTTTTAAAGGTTTTTTTTTTACTCTTCCTAAGCCTAAACACCTTCGAAATTTTTGCTTAAAAACAACAACATCGATTTTTCGACCAAATATCCAGATTTTTCTAAATTTTTAAGCTTCCTTGGTAATTGTATACATGAAATGCAGCTAATTTTACCAAAAAACTATAAAAATAATTACTATTAAATTATTAGGCATTACTGGGCACAGCAAATTAGGTTCATCCCCCCGATATTGGAAAAGAACCTATTACTTAATTTTCAAATTCCGAGCTCAATTTAGCATATTGGCAGAAAGAAGAATAATACTTGTTTTCGCAATCCGAAATAATTTAATTTCCTTGAAACATGAAACTTCAAAAAAATTAGAGCGTGATTTGTCGTTTCAGGCCTATCATCGTTATTTTATTCCTCAACCCCTAACCTTGTCTTTTTTAACATTTTGTTGATAATTGATTGTCTTTACTTTTGTTGCTTTACTTTCTCCCATTTAATTTGTTTGTATTTTCGATATTTTTTTATTTACAAAACGAGTATATATGCATGCCCCCTCACTTGATTGCTAAATCTGACGCTAGTGATTTTATTGGTCAAAATTCGCCAAATATTACGTTGTGATTCGCGAAATTAGTGCCTTTCCCGTTAAATCTGCCCATCATATGTCTCATACTGTTTTCACTTTACGATTATACCACTCGGGTTACGGTTTTCAATCCCAAATCCACGCCTTAATGCCCTGAATTTTCAGGTTTAACACGTATTTTTTATGATGTTTCAGAGAATAAATGCGATAAAATGAAAAAATTTAAAATAATAGTCGAACAAATGCTGTATCAATTTTGGACTTGCCTTACTAAGCGTCCCTTTCCTAATGCTGTCTGCGAGCCTGCACTCCCACTTCTTCCTAAATGCTCCTTGCTAGCCTGTCCCCTCTTCTTCCTAAATTCTCCCTGCGAGCCTGCCTGGTCATTTAATTCACTAAATATAGGGCGAAAATCCATGTAAATTGCAGATTTTATGCAAAATCAGCGTCTTAATTGCTTGCTAAAGCTAACAGGTCGATGCTGATTTTACTCCTGTTTAAGAAATCGTTGAATATCGAGCGCGGGCTAAAAAATTTTGTGAAACCAAATACGCTTGTTTTCTCGCCTTTCCAAGAGCTTTCGAATGGTGTGAAAATCATGCCGATTCGACTTTTCTCGGGACCAATAAAGGGGGTCGATTTTTTATTGGGGCACGGGTGTATGTCGAGTCAATACATTTTAGCCTGTGAGCTTGCTCATCAAATTTTTCGAAACATTTTATTTTTCTCGCACCCATTTCTTGGAAAAAGAAAAATGAAAATTACTTCATGTCGAGACCAGACGATCCGAACGATCTTACGAAGCGCTCCTTTGCGATGCTCTCTGCTGGACTGCCCTCTCTCTTCTTCCCAAATGCTCTCTGCTAGCCTGTCTACCCTCTTCTTCCCAAATTCTCTCTACTTGTCTGCCTTCTGTTTTTCCTAAATGCTCTCTGCTAGCCTGCTTTCCTTTCAAGTTAGCCGGTAAATTGCGGACGCACTGTGTTTCAGTCCGTGAGCTTTTTCATGAATTCTTTTCGAAACATTTTATTTTTCTTCCACTTCTATTTCTTAGAAATCAGAAATTCCGCGTCTATAAAAATCAAATAATTTAAGTCCATTCTAGCCAACAATTTTTGAATCTTCATAAATCGTGTGAATATCAACATTTAATAGGTCATCATGATGTAGATGGCATGGATGAGTCCAGGGATGTAGAAGAGCATGCATAGGAGGAAATTTAGACATGCCTTCCCGCCGTCGCCCGTCACCAGCCCCACCGTCACCGGCTGAAAAAAAAATTGGTGTTTCAGGGTTTTATTGGGGCCGTGTTGCTGCTGTCGGCATAATGTGGCTCCGACAGAAAGTGGAAATACAAAAATAATGCTTTCCACTTTTTTCTTTACTTTCTGGATTTACGGAGGTTAAAGCCTCGTTTACAACCGGGTTTTCCCATTTTTTTATCTTAATCATGTTTATCATCCGCTTTTTTACTAAAAAGTTACGTATCCTTTTTTAAGTAAACTACGGCGAACATTTTGGGACACTTTACAGCCCTGTAGCACGAAGGAGGAGTTGTTTTTACAAATAGAAATTATGAAAAAATGCGACAACTTAATAATCATTAATCCAACGTTTTTCACATCGTCTAGACTGGCCGCCGAAACATTTTATTTTTATTTTTCTAGCCCCGAACTGAATTCACAGCATCGAATTTTGATAACTACTACTTTAGTTTTTCGAAGCGTAAGGATGTCTAAACTTATGATATCCAAGTTTCACAATTACGAAATTTTATATTGTCGAAATACTTAAAAGATGCCGATATTTGAAATTTCAAAATGTCGAAATTTTAGAAAAAGTTTGTTAATTGCAAAATGCCGTCATGCCGAGATTCCAATGCCCATTCTTTAACCTTTAATTTATTATGGCCATAATTTTGACACACGGATTTCGAGATTATGAAAGTTGAGTTACGGTATTTCGACAACGTGAATGCCGCCATTGTGAAGGTTGAAATTCGCGAAGTTTTGGCATTATGACATTTCGATATACATTCGACATTTCGCTGACATTCGACAATATCGAAAGTAGGTAACTTCGGCACTCGAAAATTTCAAAAAAGGGCCTTTCGACAAACTCCGACAATATGAAAGATCGACATTCTGGAAATTCGACTTCAGGCCATTTCAGTCAAATTAAATTACGATATTTTGGAAAGTTAGGAATTTCAAAATTTTTGATATGAGATCGCGACGTACAGAAATGTCGGTATTATCGAAAAAAAATCTCGAAATTTGGAAATTTGGACCTCAGCAACTACGACGCCTTGAATTTCCATTTTTCGACATTAAAAAACCACCAAAACCCACCGGGCAAATGATACAGAATAGAATCTCCCAAAAGCTGCTGCGGGCCATCTTCGGTTTAGATTTTGTTCTTTTGATGCAGTAGTCGGGGTGTCAAGAGGAATGGCGCGGACCGGAACGGCTGCACCGAGAAGAGCGCTCCCATTTTGGGATGCACACCGTAACCTGGATACGGTGACGGAGACCGCCCGAAAAAGGGGAAGTACCTCGCAAATTCTTTTGTGTTTTAGGGCGACTAGACTCTTTTTGAAGAATGAATTTTCGGTTTCAGAACAAAAAATTTCAAAAAATTATTGAAAGAGCAAAAATATAAAAAAAATGGAAAAATGAAGGTAGATGGACGATGAGATTTGCAACAATCGCGGAGATCATACTCGCTTGACACAGGCCAAAATTCGAAACCTTGATTTTTCAAACTCTAGTAAAAACACTCCAAAAATCAGAACGCCAAACCGCTAAAAAAGACTGCGTACCAACTTTTGATCCACAATTTTATGGCGGCATTAAACATTTAACACCCAAATTACATTTTTAAATTGTACAATTTTATAGACTATCCATACTTTTTGAACGACGAATTTTCGATTTCAGAAAAAAAGATTTTTCAAGAAATATGTGAAAGAGAAAGTTTTCAAAAACGGCAATTTGTAAGTCACAACGGCGAGTAGCAACACAGAAGGATACCATACGATCTTTGTTTTTTCGAGTTTTATACACGCCAAAATTCGAAACACTGATTTTGCAAACTCTAGGGAAAATATATCCAAGATGGTAAGCGCCGCATTGCAAAAAAATGAGCAGCAGATTTTAATACAAAATATAGCGACATTTAAAATTTGACACCACAATCGAATTTGATACTAAACAATAGTTAAGAATCCATGACTATATTTTTCCCAAAAAAGGCAAGATGATAAGGGTCGCCTACTTCGATTACCAAAAGCAAAACGCACCAAACTCTAAAACATTTTGAAACATCTTGATAGCTAAAACTAAACTGAATTTTCCCGGCGACAACTAGTTATAGGCGATGCTAAAATAATAAATTTTCGAGAACCTTGGACGTTCTTCGAAATCGTCGAAAGACGACGATGGGTCCATGCTCAACCTAGTCGCCGAATAAACTCCAAGCATTGCCAAAAGTCGATAAGGCTTTATTTTGAAACCAGCTGAAACATTTTACGCGCAAAGTTTTTTTCGCCTAAAGATACCAAAAGCCATATCAAGCATCGCTAAAATACGTCAAAATTTTCAAAACTATTTTTTATTAGTTTCTAATAATCATTACTAAAACTGCTAAAATTACTAAAAGAATAACTACCAAAATCGCTGAAACCACAGCTAGGGTCTAAGATCCATAATATTGCCTTTCCTGTCCCGTTAAACTTCTCGGATGGCACCAAATTTCGACATCCGCACCACTCGTGTTCAACATTCGAGTCTACCAGTTTTGGTGGTGTTTCCAGTCTTCTCTCGCTCGCTCGCTCTCTCTCTCTCTCTTTCTTTCTCTCTCCCTCGCTGTCTCTCTCTGTCTCTCTCTCCTTCCATTTCGAAAGAAACCCGTGAAAACACGAGTTTCACCCCTCAGGGAGGTCCAGTTGGATTTCGGAGGAGGAACAAGTTGTTCGGATTATGGCGGAATAGCACCCATCTTTGCACTCACAGCAAAGCTGTTCCAATGCTCATACGCGATCTTACAGTACGGTCGATACTTCCGAAATGCTCTCGGCTAGCCTGCTCCCCCTCCTCCTCCCAAATGCTCACTGCTAACCAGCCCTCTCTATCAGGTATGTGTTTGCCGCTGATTAGAGTCGATCATAACCGGGGCAAAGACACCCTTTTTTGAAACATTGGTTTTGAGACAGAAATTTAAAAAATAATTCCTGACCCGCCAGTAGCTCCAATTCCTCCAATTTTGACAGCACTTCAAGCTATCTGGGAGATGGGACAAAATAAGCGTTCTTATTTTAATTCGTAGTCTATATCGCAAAGCGCATCCGAAATTAAGATCCGAAATCCACCCCCCCGGCTAAGAGGCCAGAACCAATTTCGAAATTCCGAAATTCTGGTTTTTGATATTCTTAATGTTCCCTTCCCCCAATAATCCCTGCCAGCCTGCCCCTCCCTGTCTGGCCCCCCCCCCATCCCCCAGCCCACTTCCGGTCCAGTTTGTACTTTTTGCGGTGTTGCTTGGTGCATCTTTGGGGTGTTGGCCCACTTTCGGGGGTGGTGTAAGTAGTAGGGTAGTGATGTCCTGAGGTTTCGAAGCGATCAAAAGTTGGTGCAGAAGTATTGGTCACTCTCTCTCTCTCTCTCTCTCTCTCTCTCTCTCTCTCTCTTCCAGTTGGCTGGTGCTTTTTGGGGTTGGTGTGCCTTCGGGGAATATCCGGGGAGGGGACTGTCAACCCAATCCTGTAATTACCCCCCTAAAGAGACAGGGAGAGGCAGAGAGAGAGAGAGAGAGAGAGAGAGAGAGAGAGAGAGAGAAACAACTTTCGACTTTTCGGAACCGGCAGACCAGTTCGCCCCCACCAAGTTGGTCCGCCCGAGACTGTTTTATTGCCCCGGGGAATAGTTTTGCAGTTGCAAAATATTTTCTTGGTTTTCACGATTATTGCAATTTCTCGGCAAACTGCAAATTTTTCCTGCGGCTCAGAAAAATAATTTTCAACGTCTAAATTTTAATATTTCGGAGCTGCAACATATTTTTATAATAGCAAAAACCTTAATATCGCCTATTAATTTAAAACATTTTCAAAGGACAGATTTTGATAATTTGTTGTGAAAGCGTGCCTCTATGTCGCTCTAATGCAAAACCAATTTTTAAACGCGAAAATTTGGCATGGTGGCGAAAACCACTATATAACGGGTTTTGAAGGAAATTTAAGTGTAAGTGTTTGAACACGGGATAAACAAATCGCGCGAATGTCGCGCGCGAGTCGCGACCATTTTCGCGCACGTCTCGTGCACGAGGCGGTACCGAGACGCGCACGAGGCTGTGTCGCGGCGATGACGCGCGCGAGACGTGCGGGACAATCGCGAGTCGGTACCGTCTCGCGCGCGTCTCGTGCGCGACTCGCGCGCGACAATCGCGACTTGGTTGTCCCGTGTAGCTGTTGAACTAATATGCTCTCTGAAATACCTGGGGTTCATGACAAAATCGAAACATAATTTTTTTATCATCTTGAAACCCATATTGGCCAAAAATAATAAGTAGTTACGCATAGATGTAATAAAAGCTGTTTCATAATTGTTTTCCTCTACTAGTTTTGGGCGACCTTGGGTTATAAACTGGAGCAGTACGTTTTTTACAACGTCTTTTTCCGTTTGTTGCAAAAATAATTTCATCGATCTAATGGTTTGCTTTGCAATACAGCGTGTTCTCTCTAGTTGCGATTGCCGGAAAAATTTAATGTTTCACAGATTTTGAGCTTGCGACGCGAAAAAGACTAAATATTACGGTATGCGCAGGTCTTACATTGAACAAAATTCTAAAGAGATTTTTAAAAAACCACTGAATGTTTCGCCAATTTTTATAGCGTCGACTCCATCATCACCAAATAATTACATTCAGTATGCTCTATCTCCGAAAATCGTACAGGCTGTCCCAATAAAAAAACACCCCCTCTAACTCGACGTAGAAGTATCGGATGGGAATGACAGTTACACCATTCGTACGCCCTTGAAACGGCGGGTTTGCCAAAATCTTCAAAGGCATGTTTTTATTTAAACCCACCATTTACAGGCCATTTTGTGAAATTTTACCGCTTCTTGGGGCTGCATATGAGCTAATTTGCCTAAAATTCTCCATACAAAATGACCGGAGGTAGCCGTTGATTAGATGCAGAGGCCGTTCCCTAATGTTTCTAAATGCGTTGTAAAAAGGCCGCTTTAGATAAAAACATGGTTCTGACGATTGTTGCAAGCTCGCCGTTTCAAGGGCTTTCGAATAGTGTAACTGTCATTCCCAACCTATACTTCTGCTTCGAGTTAGAGGGGGGTTGTTTTTTCTATTGGGACACCCTTTATTTGCATCTTTATTTCTATATTAACTATTCACAATAATAACATTATTTTTACATTGTACGTTACATATTTTCGGAAAAAATGGAATTTAAACGGCTCTCAAATTTTTAGACGACTCCGTTGAATGCGTGGAGGACGGGTGGATGCTCGCATGTCTCGGTAAGTTTTCAGTCATTTTTAACGGAATTTAAATTTAAATGCAGCACTTGTGTCATTATAGTTGTAATTGTTAAACGTTAGCTTCGGAAAATTATAGAAAAAATGTGTGAAAAATGAATGTTGCGCAGAGAAAACCTTACTGAGCTCGAAAAATTACCCCAGTTTGTTAAGCTGTGTACCTGGGTATAAACTTTATTTTCCGAGCAATGCATTAAATTAATTAAGGCATGAAAAATCAGATCTAATAACATTCATTTCGCAAAATTGCTAAAAATTGCCAATTACTAACTTTGGTAAACAAGGTTTTGGTCATAACTATTTTCTTTTACAACATTTTGGCTGAAAATTAAACTCTTAATGTCTGAAATCAACCCGGGCTGATTTTCATTTTTTTAAATTTTGATTATTTTGTCGAAATATTATTTTGGTCTAAATTTGAATTTGTCGAAACTCACCTCGTATATTCATCTCAAACCTTTTGCAAATTGAGATTTCAGCGGTTTCGGTTCGACAAAATGAAATTTCGATGAAACGGAATTTCGGGAAATTCATATTTCGACAAGATTATATTCGCCAACATGAAATCTCGACAAAATTATTTTCGACCAACCTATAGCAAATCGTAAAATGTCTAAAACCTTATCATTTAAAAAAACTTATTTGAGAAAACCTTAGAAAGTCAAAGTTTCAGGGAAAATGGATTTTTGGGCATTTTCTTAGGGATTAATTTTAGACCGGTACGCTTTAATCGCCAGTATAACGGGTCGATGTTTCAGCTGTGCTGCTGCTGCTCGCCGCCACCACTGAGCCAAGCGTCCTCGATCACGTCAATCAACCGAAGGACCGAATTTTGGAGTTAGATCGGAAGGAGATGGACCGAGTATGGTATATCGCTGCCGTCAGAGGGTTGCTCAAGGTGGGGCATCTTATAAATTATAACTTGGTTTTTTTTTATAACTATTACATAGAATTTCGGTTTTGGGTCTAAAACGGTTTCTGAGGCTTCTGATCCGGTACTTTCACTAAATTAGATTTTAGGAAATGGATTAGATGGGTGTTGAAATGGACTAGATAGATCATTTAGCAACCTCCGGGACATTGGCTCTATTCAGCGGTTTTTAACCTGGAACTGACCCGAAACATCTTATTTTTAACTCGCTGGTTTTTCGCGTTTTGCAAGCTTTACCACACCTTTCAGAGTGAAATTCCCATTTAAATTGAGTTTACATTGTTATTTAAATTTTTTTCTTGTAAAATCCCATTTATGTTACAAAAAGTGCGCAAAAAAATGAACGGTTTAAGAAGTTAATACTAATGAAATTTACAAAAATTCCACATACGGATGCTAGAAGAAACATATTTTCTCTATCAAAAATGTATTTTTTGTCGCTAAATCCTTGATCCTTGTCTAATAGTGAAACCGATCACGAATTTATTTCAGTAGTACATAGTATAGTACATAGTACAGTAGTATATTGTAATATTTATTTAAATGAATAAAGAATATCTAAAAGACATTAGAAATTTTTTTAATCTATTGAATCGCATTTAGTCAAAAGGACGGCACGAGGCAAAATCCGTTGGGCGACTGGAGGGCATCGTATTCGACGAGTGCGCGAGGAACGCGAAGATAGGTCGGTTAAATTCTAAGAAAATTGTTTCACACAATTGGATATGGTTACGCGCAACAAATATCCCATTTTTAGTACAAAAATTAGCCATATGTGTGACGCACGTGCTCGCCGAGCGGGATCGTATCAAATCTCAAGTGAGGATTTTTTTGGAAAAAATGTTTTATAGCAAGTGCATTACCGAACATACTTCCCGGATGGATTCCCAGGTACAGCTGAGCTTTTGAAATTTGAAATGAATTTAAATTAACCGTGAAAAACATCTTCAAGAAAAACTCCCGAGCTACGGCATTTTTGGAGAGTCAAAAAACCCCTGGGGTTCAAATCTATTTTAATATTTACCCATCAAGTAAACAAGTACCATATAGAAGCATTCATCATCGATGGATTCGATAAATGTTCGGTCACCGAAAATAATATTTTAGAAATGACGTCAATGAAGAAACTACCATATAACAACAGACAATTTACCCAGAAAAACAAAAAACACATTTTTTTTAGAAAGTCTTTCGGCCCTTGCCTCCTTCATATTACGTGACGACGTGGAGAGAGAAACGGCGTCGGCCGCTGCGTCGGGTACGCGTCAATAGGAAAAAACGGAGCATGGGTAAGTCAGGCTTTTAAGTGACTTTAACGGGGGACAGGGCACAAAAAGTAGGGGCTGTCGATTTCTGCGCAATTTTGTAAAACGTTGAACTTAATTTTAGATGACTTGATTACGGAAATCTCGATTAAGATATCAGCCTGAAGTCCAACAATCTAAACGGCGTGGATCCCTTTGATCCGGGAGTTATGCGCAGGCCTTTATATCATTAATTCTTGCAAATTCAAACCTTCTAATGGGTCTCGTTGAAACATGCATTAAACAAAAATCAAAGAATGGAATTTTTCAGCACCACACGAGGATCCCTTCGAAATCGATCGGCTCGACCGGCTCGAGCGTAAATTGGAGCGGATCGTCAACTTTTCGGAGCGCTCGAAACGCAGTGGTGAGTGGGGATTTATTAGGTATTTGAATTAGCCTTACTTTGCTAAAAATGACGATAAAACCTTTTACGGCGCGGTTGTGAGCGGAATGCCATCGATTGTTTGTTCATAAAGACAGCCTCACTTCAAAAAAATGTTGCAGCCAAGTCGACAGTCCGTAGGCGACCCGAATTTTTGATCAACATAATCATTCAATCCTTCAGAATCTTCATTCAGATTCAGAATCATTCAATGAACGTAAAAAACGCCCGGTGTTTTCGCATAGAAAGGCGTTCCGCAGACGTATCAAAGAAAAAAGGAATCGCTGTCTTGCCCACGAAATCCCAATCAGCGCGGCTCCAAAAAGCCGCTTTCCAAAATTTACCAGAATCCAAGAGGGATTACACGTTAATACCAACCTCAAACTTGTTGGATGTGAGTCCGATCCATATATTCGAACAGGCCTTCTATGTGGTTTTAGTGGGCCAGATGCGCGTCTTTTGCTAAACCGACCTAAAAGACACCCGCCTACTTACACAGGATCCTCCAATCGAACGGGTTGATATCGTCATTATGACCTCTCACGCAGCCAGTGGTGTAAAGAGGAGCTCTTCGTGCTCTAAATTTAGCGACAAAAATAAAGGATACATGTTTTACAACATTGCAGCGTGGTTTTGTAGCAACGAAGAATAATGAAGCTTGGTTGAGTGCTCCTAAATATTCACTTTAGGGGAGCGACTTTAAGGGAGCAGCTAATAGTCATTAATGTGTATCCAATTCCAATTATCGTTTCGAAACCCTACATTTTCAGCGGGTTCCCACCGTAACCTCCCAAAAAACGTGGAAAGCCTTCGGCGGCTGCAGCGATACTTTGAAAAGGTCGATCATTGTAATGAGTATTTGCGGACGATGAATGATGAAAATCAACGGTAGGCTGGACGCTTTTATTCGATAACCGAACTAGCTAATTAAACTTGATTGCTTGACATGGAGAAACCTTTTTTTTTTTCGAAACATTTTTTTGGGTTCTTTTTATTTATGGTAATGGGAGGTGCGTTACCCTTGACCACCCCCCCCCCCCGCTAACAAACCAGAACCAATTTTAGTATACTTTTTTATTATGGTAATCGGTTAATGATGATAGGAACGTTCAAAACGTGTTCAAAACCCTTCGCCGCCTAAGCATTCCATTAAACGCCGCACGTTGGCTAGTTTGATATCAACGAGACGAATCGGTTTATCTAATTTTGCTGCAGAGATCGTAGTAACGGAAAGTGACAGCCCAGCAAAGTTCATGTTTCAGGTTTAAATCTAAAGAGCTTTAAAAGAGTTCGTGACATTAACGTTGGCTTTTTTCGTGTTGCAAACCTTTTTCGAAACATGTTATTCATAGCAGTTGTTGGACAAGGATAGCGTTTTTGCATGAACCAGGTTTCGAATAATTTGGCGGTTTTCCCCGGGTTTTATTGCAAATAACGAAAATAGCCGAAACCTAAATTATAAATTATAGTTTAAAAATAAATTGCTCAAACGTGTGCTAAGCAGCTCTTGATTTTCGCTGTTTTAATGTGTTTTAATCATTCACTTCACTGTTTCATACCCCAATAACAATTTACGTACCTATCTTAGACTATTAAGCATCGCCAGTTGTCCACAATTACAGTACCCCTCGTCGCCCAACGCTCCTTTAGTCGACGCAACTTAGCTAATTTCGTAGATATCAACGGGATGAACGGTTTTATGTAACTTTTAGCTGCGCATATCGTAGTACCGTAAAGTTACAGCCCAGTAGATAAATGTTTCATGTTGAAATCTAATGTATCAGGCAATAATGACGCTTATTAACGTTCCGTCTCTTTAGCCGACACAAGCTTTGAACACCAACACCGTTTTGTTAAGCCGTTTTTTGAATAATTTGGCAGTTTTAGAGGGGTCTTATTGCGAATAACCAAAATAACCGCAAACTAAATTAAATTTATTCTTTAAAAATAAATTGTTTTAACCTTCGGCTTACCGCAGCTCCTGATTTTCGCTTTTTAATCGTCAAATTCAATGTTTCATCCTGATCTAGATAAAGTTGGGAATCTGTCTTAGACTGTGAACATCTCCACCTGCCCGAAATTACAGTACCCTTCGCCGCCTAAACGTTCCACTCGCTACGGAAACGCCGCGAATTGAGGCCGCCGCTGCTGCCTACAGCCAAATCCTCGACTTGGTCAACGTGTTTCTGGTGGGTTTTTGAAACTATAAATGTTTCGCATTTATTTAAAAGTTTTTGTATTAGGTCTGAGGATAATAAAAAACAAAAAATAACAAAAAAATCAAAAATCCCAATTGAAGTTTCACCATGTGGTAAGGACACGTATTTCCTGTTCAACAAACATATTTAAAAATCCAGTCATGTATTGTACGTTTTGCTCACTTTGATGAACGTATTACCGTACGAACGAGCCTTACCGTACGAGCAACAAGGTAGTTTTCGCGCTTTTCGTATTTTAGGAAAAGAAAAACAAGTCAAAGGGGTGTCATTAAAAATCATGATTTTGCGTTTAAGTCTAAGCCTAGATGAAACATATTTTTTAAAAAAGAATCCTTCTTTTTCGCTGCGATAGCATTCGTTTTATAAGTTTTTACCAAGCAAATTCATTATACTTCGCCAACCACCCCGGGTGGTACCACCCCTAGGGGTGGTTGGAGGGTGGAGCGGGGGGTGGTTGGGGGTGGTCGTGGGGGGTAGGTGGGGTGGTCAGAGGGGGGGGGGGGTGGTTGGGGGGTGGTCAGTGCATTAGCCACCCCACCCCACCCCTTACAAAATTTTTTCATGATTTGGCAATAAAAGCTTGTTCGAGTCAGATACGGTCCCTCAAAGACAATGTAGCCGGAAGACCGAAAGGTTTTATTGCCAGATCATGAAAAAATTTTCTAAGGGGTGGGGTGGGGTGGCTAATGCATTGACCACCCCCCAACCACCCCCCGCCCCACCCTCCAACCACCCCTAGGGGTGGTACCACCCGGGGTGGTTGGCGAAGTATAAAATTCATCATATATTAATTTTTTTTATAACAAAAATAATCTTGCCTGAAGTTTAAATTAGGGCAAAGGCATAGTGGAGCGTGAATATCATCATAATTAACAAGGAGTTTTTTCGGGGTAAGCTCTAAGCCTAGGTGAAACATACATGGAACTGAACTGTTAGCGGTGGGTGGTTGTACTAGGGAAAACCCACTTTTTGTCTTCAACCGGTAGACACTGATAGTGATAGTGATATAGTGTTTCTAATAGGTTTTCATTGCCATCAAGTTCTAAAAATTTGTAGAAATTGTAGAAAATTTTTATAGTCGATTCGCGTTCATTTGTCATGCATTTTTGACCAAAAATTCATAACTTTTCGAAATAACTTGCACTTCTTGATAAACTTTCTATATTTTAAAGCGGTTTAATGAGCTACAAATATGGTTTACGTCGTAGGCAGAAGCAGTACTGGCAAAAATTGGTGTTCCCTCTTAACAGTCCAGTACGAAAAACATATTTTTCAAAAATTCAAACCTACATTTTTTTATGTTTTGGTATGCAATTTTATAAAGCTCTTTAATCCACTTAACGTGTAAGTTTTAGGTTAGCACGCAAAGAATGATATTATCTTTATAAAGAATGAAAAAGTATTGAAATTCCTAGCAATCAAGCTTAGAGCCTGTTCCAAACAAATAGTCCATCCAGAACTCACCAAAACTTATTGATCAAACATATGTTTCTGAAAATTTGCGGTCTTTTCCAGTTTAAATTAGCATATTAAGTCAAAGAAAAAAAAACGGTAATAAATTTATGGCTACAGTATGCATTTTTCAGAACGGCTGGTTAAATAAAGATCGTTTTCGCATTGAGTAGACCAGCCAGAACTCATTATTACAACCTTTTGATCCACATTTTTTGAAAATTTTGCTGCGCTTTTTTAAAGTGTGAATTAGCATTTTAAATCAAACAAAAAACGGTCATAAATTTATTGCTACAGTCGGCATTTTTCAGAACGGCTCCTCGGACCGGAATGACAAGTTCGCGATTCTGTCCCCAGAAGTGTTCCCCATCCTGCCGCAAAGCCAGAGCAAAAAGAAGAAGCAGATACTGTCACCCCGAATGTTCTCCTTCTACAAGGACGGCTTCTTCTCGCTGCAGGAGTTGTTTAAGGTATTTTTAAAGTATCTTTACGTAGGTGAAAATCGGGATTTGTAAAAAGACCAGCGCTGACCCCCCGCTACGCGGGGATTCAGCGCTGGCCCTCCCCCACAATTCGAATTTTGAATTTGAATGCAGAATTTGACTGAATTCCTGGACGCGGGCGGACAGACGGACATTAGAAATTTATATATAGTAGACCAGTGGAAAAAAGCCGCTTCGCGGCAGTTTTCCACTGGCCACTTTTCTAGGTCCACATGACTCTAACCTTCCCAAAAGCCGATCGTAAATTTATGTGCCGGCCGGAGGCCGGCCACATAAAGCTGAAAAATAGATTCAAAGAAACAATTCGAAAACATTTAGAGATAATTATGGCAAAGAACCAATGTTGAGGAAATCAGACACGTATTGGGGTGCTTAAAATATTTATCTGGCAAAATATAATAAAATGGCAACAAACAACAACAATAACAACAACGGTAAAAATAACAACAATAATAACAAAAAATCAACAATGACAAAGATTCAGAAATTTATTCGAGGACTTCTTCGTAAACGACGTTCTTCATCTTGTTGTCCTTGGCCATTATCGAGACACCTTTGCGGCTCCGTGCTCTCGAGAGAGCAACATAAAGCTGGCCGTGTGCAAAGATTTCTTCGTGTAGCATTGCAATGCCGACCTTTTCGAATGATTGCCCTTGACTTTTGTTGATGGTCATTGCGAAGCTCAGCCGAACTGGAAATTGGCGTCGCTTCAGCACGAATGGTAGTGTGGCTTTATCGTAAAGGCAATCGATTCGGGGGATTAACACTTTTTTGCCTTTCCTGCTACCCGTGGCAATTGAGCATAGGAGAATTCTGGCTCCGATTTGCTCGACTATCAGCCTTGTACCGTTGCAGAGACCCTTTTTTGACGCTCAGGTTTCGCAGAAGCATCACGATGCAACCCACCTTTAGATGGAGCAGGTGGGGAGGCATTCCAGATGGTGTCATCTTATTCAGAAGCTCTGCGTTGAAATTGGCAGCATCGGTTGGATCAGTAGTCTCGGCCGAGTCGGCACTTCTGAAGGTTTTGACTTCTCCGGGTAGCATATCCAAGATACGATTGTTGAGCTCGAGAGCTTGTTCGTTCTTGGGTGTAAGGATTGCTACTTCGGAAAGTTCCACCCCTTCATCGAAGGCTGGTCGGAAGACTGCTTCGGCCAAATCTTGCTCGCATCTGAGATCTTCGGGTACTTCGAGGTATCCCTCTTCGTCTTTGTCGAGTAGATCATTACCCAGAGCGAGAAGATAGTCCTTCCAATCGTTGCCTGCATCCCGAACTCTCATGTTGGTCGTGAGCTCAAACTTTCGAAAGAGAGGCCAGAGTCGGGATGACTTCAAGCAGGCTGACACCATTTCAGCAGGACCACCGCCATCGACTACCGGAAGTACCTGTCGGAAATCTCCTCCAAGTACCATGACCTTTCCAGCGAATGGCACATCGTTTTGCATAATGTCTTTAAGAAGAGCATCAGCTGCTTCGAGTGCTTCTTTCGGTGCCATTGGTGCTTCGTCCCAGATGATCAGGTCGATCTCAGCGAGTGCGCGTGCTTCAATGCTTTGCCTTTTCATGCTGGATTCCTTGTTGTTGGTCTTGATCAACAGCCGGAAGGCAGTGCTGACTGTTCGTCCTTCTTCCAAAAGGTTGGCGGCAATACCTGTCCACGCTACCGAGAGAATCTTTTTCCCCATACCGGATAGAATGTGGTAGATGGTTTGGTAGACAAAGGTTTTGCCGCTTCCCCCTGGACCGTCAATGAAGAAGCACTGCCCACTTGGGTCTGCGACCTCGGCCAAGACTTCATCCGTCGCTCTGAGTTGTTCTGGATTCAATTGCAAGTATTTGTCGCTCCCGAGTCGAGCATGCTCGGCGGGATCAACAACGACGATGTCGATGTCGTACTTTGGCAAATTGAGTTGGAACAACGGGCTGTCTCTGACCCCGAGAACTGTCAGATCTTCGACAATTTTCCAGTAGGCCTTTGACTCAGAGACTTGGATGGAAAGTCCGCGAGCAAGGAAGTCCTGCATTAGGTCGTTCTTGAAGCGTTCCCAGAACGCCACAGGGTCCTGCACGTCAGCGAAGCAGATCAGGGGAAGAGAAGAAGCTTCGAAGTTCTCCAGGCATCCGTACATCGGCGGCTTCCTGCATCGTAGCTAGGTTCACAGAGTCATCGTTCATGTATCCTGCTGCTTTGGCGGCCTCAAAATAGGTGATGTATTGAGTGCCGTTGATGGTGCGCAGTTGTTCGAAGCTCCTGGGGCCTTTCGTATAGAGGAGAAGCAGTCTCATGGCAAAACGTTCCGTGTCTCGTGGAGAGACATGGTACATTCGGCCAATCACCCGCGACGCATTCTTTCTTTGCACCCATTTGCCTTGAACGATACGATATTTTTCCGGCATTTGGCCATAGAAAAATTCTCTGGAATCCAGAACCTTCTCTGTGTCCCTCCTTCTCCCGATCTGCAGACACTTTTGACCGTTAACCGTAACCGTCCTTGCTCCGGTGTCCTCCAAATGCTGCATGTGCGTGTTGATGGCAAAGAATGCGCTCAGCGTGGTCTTATGAGTGCGAGCTCTATTCAGTGCCGCCTGTGCATCTTCTGGGTCAAACACCACATTTTCAAATCCGTCAAGATGTACTTGGAGTCGGATGACTTTGTCGCTCTTCTTTTGCATGGGAAATGCGAAAAGACGATGGCAAGCTTCGGGAGCGCACAAATAACGACCTTGTATGTACCGTTCGATCTCATTGACCGGTCCAAGGTCATCATTGTTTGCATCCCGAAGTTGGAAGCGAGCTCTGTCAGTACCCTTATAGACGTATTTGAACAGGTATTTGACCGAGTCAAAGGAGAAGCAGCATTCGAGGTTGATGTGGGCACCAAACCGAAGCAGGAGGTATGGGTTGTACGGCACGACGTGGCGGTTGTCAAGTACGACATCCACCCGGTTCACCGTATACCGAACAGTCCTTCCCAAGTCTCGGCGTCTGTATTTTGGATAACCGTCCGAAATCAAAGTGGTATCTCTGAATTCTTTTGGAAATCCTTTAGTACAGGAATTGTCTTGCATGCAGGGCGACGAAGGATTATGGGCACCGCAAGGCCGATGGATCATATTGGTCGAAACCAATTGAAACAATTCAGGATTTGTGTCGGAATCAGGGAGCTCAGCTGAGATGATACTATCAACCTCGTCAGATGTTCTGAGCTTTGAATCCTCCTTCAAAAATAGGACCATATGACGGTGCGGAAGCCCTCGTTTCTGGAATTCAATCACCGAAACGTAGGCAGCCATTTCTCCGAGGATGTGCTTTTTGAAAAGTTCCTCATCGAGTGCTCTCATTTTCAATTCGAACACTCTTGCAACCAAATCTGGACGATCAATTGCAGTCTGGCCTGGGTAAAGACCTTCCTGAATTTCTCGCCAGTTCGGATTGCAAGTGATGGTCAAAAAGAGATCTGGCTTTCCGTACTTGGTCATAATGGCCACTGAATCCTGATAGTGTCCGACTGAATTTCGACCACTGCCTTGATGACCGGCGCCCAAAATAATCTTTCTGCCTGCAGGACCTTGACCATGAGAATTCATGTGATCGGTGAGGCCACGGACCGTATCCAGCCGAAGTTCCCGCTGGTGAGTCAGATAATAATTAAGCCTATTCTGCTCAGTCTTGGCGAAGGCATCCACGTAATATTGTTGGCAAAGCTTGCCGCCGTGGTGGATGGGATTGAAGCCTTGCCTGACGAACATATTATAGGCGAAATATTCTCTTTGTGATACCCGGTTCGGCGGACCGTCATCGGCAATAGCCGGCTCGTCATCGTCAGAGTTACCACGACGGCCAGCATTTCCCACTTGCTTCGGAATGTTAGGGTGCCACCCCTCTCCACCCCGAGGGAAGAAGAGAGGATAACAGAGTGGTTCGCACTCTTTCTGCACGTAGTGGATCTGCTTGAGGCCGCCGTCTCGCTCGTGAATATAGAACACGCGCTCGCCGGGTATCGACTCATCGTCACCAACGTAAACAACGGCAATCTCATTGGATGTAGGCGCATTGAACCGTCTTTGGTCGTCCCTCTTATCTGTTCGAAAGACCAACTGCGCTGAGAGAGCTTCCCGCCCATCGGCAGCTGCTTGATCAGATTCCTCCTTTGACACCTCTGCCATCATCATCAATGATTGTACATAGATATTGACGTTTTGCAAGAGGAGATGGAGGTTGGCAAAGAGGCCCTGATCGCAGTGCCGATTGATGGCACGACCGGCTAGCTCGTTGGCCGCTTGCTCGGTGTCCATTATATAGATCTGGGCATATTGGGCTTGCTCTCCAGGCTGTGGTCTCATAGGGCCGACCAAATGGTACACTGCTCCATGGATCCGATAAGGCCGTGGACCTCTTCCGGGCGGAGCATCCATTTGGGCCGTCATTGAAGCCATAGCTAGACCGCTATTGTAATTTCGAATGTTCGCCCGAAAATCTTTCGATTCTCGAGTATCCCCTTTGTAAAGATCTTCCAATTCCTGGGGGAAATTGTCGAACAACGAAATAGCGATTTTGCCATGGCCACAACACGAATGGAAACTGCCGCTCGGGGATTTCGTTTCGACTGCGTAATGCAATGCGCCACAGCAACTGCAAGGTATGTCCGGCTTGCCAAGGTAGTGGATGGGGGGAAACGCATCCGGATTCCGGGCAGCACCTGCGCGCGCAGCGGCCGTCTGGCGTTGTTGCTGCCGGTGTGCCGCGGTCCGAGTCGCATTTGCCGCCAGACGCAATCCTCTTTGGGATGAGGATTCTCGGTGTCGTGCACTGCCCGTGGATATCGCATCTCGACTTAGACGCTCCGAACGCCGTAACGGCGATTCTCTGGAGCGCCTTGCCGCTACACGCGCGGCCCGTGCGAGATTCTGATTTTCACGTTCACTTGTGCTCAACCGAGACTCCTGCAACCTTTTAGAGTAGAGGTCTTTGGCTTGCCGTGCGGCTTGCTCAGCTGGGCTTTCATTTGCACGCAGCATCCTCACCCGGGCAGTGGCTGAGTCTCGCTTTGTCCGTTCCCTTGCTTCCTCAGAAATTGTGGCATGGCGGTTTGGAGTCGACGCTGAGTCTTGCGTGTCGCAGTCACTCCATTGAGGGTCGCTGAGCCTTTTGGCTTCACGAACTTTTGCGAGGCGATTTTCGCGCTCCTCAGGAGTTTCTTTGCCACGTAATTCTCTCATGCGCACCGCATTAGCCTTTCTCTGGGAATTGAGGCGAGACAGAGGCGTGACGTTGGCTAGGCCTTCGACGGACTGCGATGGGAGGTGCGATTGATCAGGAGTTCCCTGGGAGCTATGCAAGCGTTTCGCACGCCTTGTCGCGAGTTGGGATTCATGCTCCTCAGGGGTTCCTCCGACTCGCGGTTCCCTCTCGCCTTCCGCGTCAGACTTTCGCTTCCGTCGCTCGCATGAACTCGGAGTCTGGTTCAACAAAACCTCAGGCACTTCGACAGGACCTTGAGCAAGTACAGGATCGGCCGGGGCCCGCTGTAAACTTTGGTCGTACTCCAACCTCAGTTGTACACGTTCCGCGCGACTAATCTTTTCCTTCCTTCTCTGTATTTGTACAGGCTCAGGTTTTAGAACAGGCGCGGGTTCTATCTGCTGTCGAGGCACCCAAAGCTTCGAAGAATCAGGGCCCAGCGTTTGCCACGGGTTCGGAACGAAAAATCCCGAGTCAGACAGCTTCTTTCCCGTATGGAGTGTACCGGTCGAGTTACTGCTGGTATTCGGCACCGAAGGCATTTTCATGATCTGCATGGGATGCCGCGGTGTTTGAGGATAGGCCGCGGGGTGTTGTCCCGGAAAACAGCTGGAGGGTGCCGCTACTCGCCCAGCCAATTGAACCTCGGTATTGCTACCTCTTCGGGTCCAATCGGCAGGCCCTCTCTTCTTCGTACCCTGCTGAGGCTCAGCTGTTTCCGACACCCTTACCGGGTCCGGCAGATCGGTACTGGTGCCAACAGGACCGACATTACGACCGTCAGGCCGAACCATCCCTTCCGGGTCTGGCTTGTCCAGCAACAGGCTAGCTGAACCCCTTGGCGTCCCAAGGGAGCGAGCGTTTGAAGTTGTATAACCATCGGAGGACGACTCCCCCCTTGAGCGTAGCGGCCAAAAATTCGTCACCCATTGCTGGGGCGCTCTAGGAAGGTGGCTGTTCAGTGTTAACCTTTCGGCCAGCCACCCGGCAGCGATCGAAAACCTTGGGGGTTATCACCTGGGTATGGGTTAGGTGGGGGGCGAGTCGGGACGGGCTGGGGGACACAGAGGGGTACTCCCCAGGCGCTCCAAAAGGGCGGCCCTCCCCGAAACAAAAACGGCTCTATCGCCCCGGAAATTCAACCAATTTTAAAAATTTAAAAGGTAAAGATTCAGGAGATTCTCCTCTATCTTTCCGGTTTGCCAATGATCCCCGATTGATCATCGGGAGCTGGCAAAAAGCAATTTTACAAAGGTGCATTTTATGCAACCAAATTACAATATTCTCAAAAACCAACTACTTGCGCATGATCCCCACTTTTGATTGCCTAAATGGTCCAAATTTCAGCCCGGAATTCCATCAGGGCTTCGAGTTATGCCCCGAACACCACGGCGCTTGGCCCATTTTGTTAGGGACCTTTTGGAAAAATGCTCATAAAAATTTTAGATTACAAAATCTGCCAAAACCCAGAATTATATCACAGGAGAATGTAATTTTCAATCTGCCCTCCAAAAATTAACGCCTAATTCCATTTGGCTCGAGAGATATCCTCTGAACAAACCTTTTTTCGGCCAAGATGTTAAGGATTTTGTACTATTTTGTTTGTAAAACCGTTAAATGAAGGAATTTCGAAAAACAAAAAAATGCGTCACTGACAAATGTGTTTCTCCACCTCCATGCCAAAAATCAGCTCAAAATTCGGCCTGGCGGCCGAAAAATCGGCTGTACAGAAAACAGACATACTTTTCTCGCTTATAGGATAGGATGTTTTAGGGGAAGTGGGATTTGGATTAGGATTTTTCACTGTAATAGTCTCTGGTGAGTTTTGAACCTAACTTTCTTTTTTTGATCGCCTTTTCTACATACACGAGATAACTTAAAAGTAGCTTAAGTGAAGCCTAAGCATCGTTTTAAAAGCGAGATTTTTAAAGAAGCTTTTTCAGCAAAGACACCGATAAAATATATTTTCTATTAACATTTATTAGATAAAATATATTATCAATTACTAATTAGAATGTCTCTCAAATATATAATTAAATTCAATCATTTATCGATTTGAAAGATTAAAGCCTTTTTCGTAACAACAACTAGCTTGACAGGCCTTCAAGCCAGAGGGGTTTATTGAAAAAAAAGTTTCGAGTTACAATGACGTAAAAAGCATACAAGAATTACCAGTGCGCGGGCGCAAGAAAGTTGAATTACATATTCTGGCTAGATTCCAAGGTTTTCTAGAGCCACAATTTTTTTATATTTTGTATTTTTTTATTATTTTTTACATAAAATTGTATTTTATGTAAAATGAATGAATACATGTATTTTACATGCCACATAAAAACCTCAAATACCTAAATATTGCCTTCGTAAAAATAAAAATAATTTTCTTGAAGCTCGAAAGTTCTTAAGCCTAACTGAAATCAACTATTTTAATTCCGGTAATGTTATTGGTTTTTGATTTTGCCTAGATTATTAGAGGAGGTGGACCAGAAATTAAAATTAATTTAGATCCACCTAAAGTTATATTTCATTTAAAAAATAATATCTTCAAATTCGACCCTAAATTTGGCGGATGAATCTCCTTATCATGGGATTATTACCGGCCTATTGTGCCATGAAATGAAACGTTTTAATCTTTTTAAATTAGTTTTGTTGGCTCCGACGCTCCGACTGCTGATACCGCCCTTAATTTCTGTTTTTCATGATTTGAAACATATTTCCTATGCCTTGGGGGAAATTGACTTTGTTGAGATCCCATTCCCGAAATGGCAATTTATCGAAAATCCTTTGCCCGGATTTTAATTTGTCGAAATTTTACTACGCGAAATTTTAATTGAGCTGAGTAACCGAGGCGAAAAAAACATTTAAATTTCGAGAAAATGATCTTCGACGAATTAAATTTAGACAAAATTAAAATAATTGTTTTCCTTATGCAATTAATTCAAGGAATTGACAACCGACAGCGGGGAGCAGTTCGAGCTGCTCGATACGGTGATGCAGCTCAGCGGGGCGTCGAACTCGATCGATCAGCTCGTCGGCAAGCTGGGCCCGCAGATGGAGTAAGATTTTCGCGAAACTTCGTTTTTGCTTTTTATCTAGAATTTTCCGATTATGTTTTTTCAGTTTGTTAATTAACATTCGCGATTCATCTATTTTCCGATTTTTCCGATTTGAACCGATTTTTTTTCAGTTCATTGACCCACGCTTTGAATCCTTAATTAATGATTCGGCAGTTAGACCACCATACGACTGACGAGAGACAGTTGGAGAGAAAGAGGGCGAGAGAGAGAGAGAGAGAGAGAGAGAGAGAGAGAGAGGGAGAAAGAGAAAGAGAGAGCAAGGGGAGAGAGTGGGAAAGAGAGAGAGAGAGAGAGAGAGAGAGAGAGAGAGAGAGAGAGAGAGAGAGAGAGAGGAGAGAGTGAGTGGGAAAGAGAGAGAATGCGAGATTGGAGAGATGGAGCAGAAAAAACGTGTTTCTGCTTACATGAATAGGTTCAGCAACACCAAGGTTTTTATTAGATACACAGTAAAATTCGTTCGTTCCAAATCTAAATAAAATTTTTTAATCTAATTAAAAAAGCGCTATAATTTTACAAAATCAACCTCAATTTCCAGGACAATGGACACGGAGCAGTATCCCTCAATTCGCGAGCTCTCCCTC
Organism: Mesorhabditis spiculigera; assembly: GCA_958295435.1. Classification (NCBI taxonomy): domain Eukaryota; kingdom Metazoa; phylum Nematoda; class Chromadorea; order Rhabditida; family Rhabditidae; genus Mesorhabditis; species Mesorhabditis spiculigera. The sequence goes on along the minus strand of CATQJA010002700.1, from coordinate 790,083 downwards.
TTTGATATGACGATATTGAAGGCGCTGAAAACGCTGAATTGGGACCAGAAGCAGCAGATGAGGTCGGTTTAACCAATACTTTTCTACAAATGCTATAAAGAAACATATTTGATAAATCTTACCAAAGAAAAACCGACCTAGAAATTTTCAAAATGAGATGCATAAACAAAATTGCTAATAAAATTAGTTAGCCAAGTATAATTCATTTTAACGAACGTTAAGGGTATCCAAAACTATATTTTTGTATTACGAGCGAGTTTTGCAACACTACATAGCTGAAAAGTCAAAACAAAAAAGAAAACTTTTCCGAAATTGACATGCTAACGATGGGGAAAATCCAAAATATTTTGTCCTTCTTAGTAGTAGTCGTTTATCTTTTATCAAAATATCCTAAAACATGCTTTCTATTTTACAGTAGCTATTTAAAACAATACATTTTCTTTCAAAATCATCAACTATAATAAAAAAGTAGAGACGTCCGTCCGTCCGTCCGTGAGTCTGAAGCCGAATTCAACTCGAAGGGGAAAGGAGCTAGGGCTTAGCTCTCTTCGGATTCGGGTAGAGCGTGGTCAGAAACCCCCAAACTGATAAAAAAATTATGAAAAACTTTTAGTTTAAATTATTAAAACTAACTTTAGTTTTTTCCTTAGTAAAAGGGGTGGGGGGACGGAGGTTGGGGTGATTTTGGACATAGTGAGCCAGGTGGCGCGCGTTTCGTGGATGAAAATTTTCACGGGGATTTCATTTCTTTTTTTCTCTCATTCCATCCGGACGGTTTTTGTTTTTTAAGGGGATTTCGGCTAGGGGAGGTATCTTAAACCATCGGGAAGGTATTTAGGTAGCTTTTGAACGGGATTTCAGCCATGGGGGCTATCCAAAGCCATCAGGGAGGTATTTAGGTAGTTTTTGAAGGGGATTTCAGCCATGGGGGGGGGTATCTGAAGCCATCGGGAAGGTATTTAGGTAGTTTTTGAACGGGATTTCGGCTATGGGGGGTATTGATGGAGGTGGGAAAGGATGTGGTGGAGTGGGACATGTAGGGTAGCCCGAAGGCCAGATGGTTGCAGTCGCGAAGCGACTGTAACCATCTGGTAGCGGTAATAAAAGTGATCTTTAGAACGGCACATATCGAAAAAGTCGACAAGAAAAATTGTTTCAAACTTTCGCAATGCCACGACGGGAAAATCGAAAATATTATCTCAACTTATCGCAGTGTTAAAAATACCAAAAAAAAAACTTATTTATTTCAGGGACAAAGGCTACATGTTTTATGAGAAGCCGCAGCTGGAGAGGATATTTTCATCACCGTCCAATTGTGGGCCTTTTTTGAAACCTGGAAAAATGTGTTTTAAGAAAATTACAGCTTAGAAAAATACTTACCCTACTAGTAGAGTCAAACACGTTTCCGCTAAGCTTTTATACGGCGTACGTTTAGTAATCGGCCCGGCTGCTTCCACATTGGACCTCAAAAGTTCAACAAAATGACGGCCGACGAGAAGGAGCGCCTCTTGGAGGAAGACATTCGGAAGTTGGCAAAAATGGGTAAGATTTGAGAGTTTTCTTTATCTCCGTCTCTCTCTCTCTCTCTCTCTCTCTCTCTCTCTCTCTCTCTCTCTCTCTCTCGCTGTCTCTCGCTCTCTCTCTCTCTCTCTCTCTCTCTCTCTCTCTATCTCTCGCTCTGTCTCTCTTCTTTGACAAAAATGTCTAAGAAAGCAAGAGAAGAAAGTCTTTTGATTCAATTACGCGATGCCTGTACGGCGCACCCCTTTGCACTACGCCCTGTGTGCGCCCTCCCCGTCCCCCGGCACAACCCCATTTTTGTGCGTGTTTTTTTCATTCCTCCCACTCCGCCCGTCTTGTCTCGCGGCTTGTGTTTTAGGCTATTGCCGTTATTATAAATAAACTACTTTTGTCCTCTCTTCTTTCGTCATATCAATTCAGGTGTCACACGGCTCTCACGCAAGGTATCCCCTTGGTTCGAGCCAGCACTCAAGAACTCACGCACAGCCACACCTACAACAATTGGCGATCAAGGATTCGAACTGAATTGAAGAATGGCCGACGACCCCGAGCTCAAGGACGTGCTCAAGCAGCTCGCCGCCGCGAACCAGCAGATGACCGCTGTCATGGTCGCCGGGCAAGAGCGAGAAGCCAAGCTCATGGCTGAGCTCGAGCGGATCCGCGCCGAGGTCCAAACGCACACGGACTCGGTTAGCGAAGATTCAAGCCAAAGCCAAAGGCCTCTGAATGCAGTCGAGTTGGGCGCTCTAGCCACTCGCATAAGTCGATTCGAGTATGACCCGTCCCAGGGGATTACGTTCGAAAAATGGCATGAGCGGTTCAAAAACCTCATCGCCACCGAATCGCGCATCTCGGAGGAGAACAAAAAGCATCTTGTTCTCGGAATGCTGGATGCCAAATCCTATGGCTTGCTAGCGGATCATGCTCGACCCAAAGAGCTGGCCTCGATCGCATACGACGACATCGTCAAGCATTTGACTGAGATGTTTGGAGAAAAGCTGTCGCTTTTCAGTCGAAGATTCCTCGCCTTTCGCGTAGCGAAAGAGCACGATGAGGATATGCGATCCTACGCCGCTCGCGTCAACAAATTATACGAGCAAGGTCGTGTCAAGGAAATGAAGGAAGATGAAGAAAAGTGTTTACTTTTCGTTGCTGGACTGTCTGACCAGGCACATCGCGATATCCGCAAGAAATTGATCCGTATTCTTGAGTCAAAGAATGACGTGAAACTGGATGATCTGCTACGCGAGTGTGACTTGCAGACGAGCCTGAACATGGATGTTGTGGTCGAACAGCATGCCAATGTGAATCGTATCCAGCAGTCGGGATACCGAAAGACTTGGAACAAGGGCCCAAAGCCTACCTCTAGCAATGGTGGCTCAAAGCCTTGTGATACCAATGATCGGCCCCGTGGAGACAAGCGAAATGATGTGTGTCATCATTGTGGAAAGCGAGGACACTGGGCAAAAGAGTGTCGCTCAGATTCTGGAAACCGTGGAGGTAGTTTTTCCAAGCAAGGAAAACAAAACCGAAACAAGGACTGGAAACCGAAGGTGAACCAGGTTGTGCAAATCAATGCTATTGATTCAACGCGCAAGGATGTTGAAATTTCAATCGGAAACGTCCATTTTACGCTACAATTGGATACTGGCGCCGCAGTAACTATTATTGACGAGGCTGTGTGGCATCAGTTGAATTGCCCACCACTTACGCCGTCGGATATTCAACTACGAGCTGCCAACGGTAGTCGAATTGACGTGAAAGGATTGTTTGAAACCCGCTTTCAAGTGAAAGGCATTGAGGGACATGGCCGTTGTTTTGTCACCAAAGACATTCGGTTGATGGGGCTTGATTGGATCAATCAGCTGCCACAATTCGCATCCTGTTTCGATGAATTGTGTGTCAATAAGGTTCAAGTGAAGCAATCAAAGCTGGAAAAGGAACTTGTTGAAAAATACCCAAGTGTATTTACGGATGGTTTAGGCTTATGCACTGTTGCTAAGGCTGAGTTACAGCTCAAAGCCGATGCACAGCCAATTTTTCTGCCATTCCGATGTGTCGCATTCTCGATGGAATCAGCCATTGAAAAGGAAATTGAACGTCTTGTTGCTTTGACTGTGTTGAAACCAGTCACTTACAGCGAATGGGCGGCTCCGGTCGTTCCAGTCAAGAAGAAGGACGGTTCATTGCGACTTTGCGGTGATTTTTCTACCGGCTTGAATGATGCGTTGCAAGATTACCATCATCCTCTTCCCACAGCGGAAGAAATTTTCACCAAGCTCAACGGTGGACAAGTTTTTTCCCAGATTGACTTGAAGGATGCTTACTTACAAGTCGAGGTAGAGGCGTCTAGCCAAGAATACCTGACCATCAACACACACAAGGGACTTTATCAGTATCAACGACTGATTTTTGGTGTGAAAACAGCCCCCGGTATTTTCCAGAAAATTGTGGATAATTTGATCGCAGGCCTGGACGGTACCGCTGCCTACCTGGATGATCTGTTGATCACCGGCCGGAACCAGGAGGAGCATGACGACAGGGTACGTCAGTTGTTTGAGCGAATCGAAAAGTTCGGATTGCGCGTCAAAATGGAAAAGTGCACGTTCGGCCAGGCTTCGGTAAAGTATCTTGGCTTCATTCTCGATGCCCAAGGCCGAAGACCCGATGGCGAACGCACGGCTGCGATAGCAAATATGCCACGACCTACCTGCCTCAAAGAAGTAGAAAGCTTTTTGGGCATGGTTTCGTTCTACCAGTCTTTTATTCCTCGTATGCGACAGTTGCGCGCCCCGCTTGACGAGTTGAAGAGAAAAGACGCAAAGTTTCTCTGGCGTGAGGACTGCGAACGAGCGTTCCAGTCGCTCAAGGAAATTGTAATTTCCGATTTGTTACTCTGTCACTATGACGCCAAGTTGCCGATCGTCGTCGCCGCTGATGCCAGTGAGCAAGGCCTTGGGGCAGTCATTACCCACCGATTCGCTGATGGAACTGAGAAAGCAATCGCGCATGCTAGCAGAGCATTGACTGTGGCAGAAAAGAACTATAGCCAGATTGAAAAGGAAGGCTTAGCCCTCGTATTCGCAATTCGGCGCTTCCACAGATACATCTACGGAAGGCGTTTTGTGTTACTGACGGATCATAAGCCCCTTTTACCGATATACGGGTCGAAAAAAGGAATCCCACAACACACCGCAAACCGTCTGCAAAGGTGGTGTTTGCAATTGAACAACTACGATTTTTCTATTGAATATCGTAACACGACCAAGTTTGGTCAAGCGGATGCCCTTTCCCGTCTGATTCCGCCAAAATCGGATCCTGAAGAAGATGTCGTGATTTCGCAGATAGAAATCGACATTTCGGCCGTTTTTGAGGATAAATTGAGCCAAATCCCAGTGTCACACAAGGAAATTGCTGAGCAAACTGAACAGGATTATTCACTCAGCAGTGTGATTGACTCTCTGAAAAGTGGTTCTTTTCCAGACTGTTTGCCAGGCTCGTCGTTGTACGCCTACAAAAGTCTTGTAAATAACTTGTCAATTCACCGAGGCTGTTTGTTTCTGAAAGAGCGAGTTGTTGTGCCGAAAAGGCTGCAATCGCGAATCCTGAAAATGCTTCATGAAGGCCACCCGGGCCAAACGAGAATGAAATTGCTCGCAAAGCAATATGTGTACTGGATTGGCATGGATTCAGACATCGATCGCATAGTGAAAGAATGCGAAGGCTGTCAGAAAGCCCAGAAGATGCCTGTAAAAAGTGAATTGACTCCCTGGCCTACCCCAAATCGTCCAATGGAGCGCGTGCATATTGATTATGCCGGTCCGATTGATCAAAAATGTATTTGATCGTTGTCGACGCTTACTCAAGATGGCCTGAAATCTTTGAGTGTAAGGTGGCAACAAGCCGAGTGACGATTGCCCAGTTGAGAGATGTTTTCTCGAGGTTCGGAGATCCGGAAACGCTCGTTTCGGATAACGGAACTCAATTCACTTCAAAGGAGTTTGAAGATTTCTGTAAGGAACGTGGAATTACCCATATTCGCACGCCGCCGTTCCATCCCCAGACGAACGGATTGGCCGAACGTTTCGTCGATACCTTCAAGCGCGCTTTGAGCAAAGCCGCTGGTTCGACTAACGCTGAAACTTTGCAAATTTTTCTGCGAACTTATCGGTCCACCCCTTGCCCATCTTCACCAGAACAGCTATCTCCGGCTGAAAGGTTTATCGGGAGAAAGCTCGTTACTCCCATTGCTCGCTTGCGTCTGCCTCAGAGCAACAGCAATACTTGTGCGAATCTCATCTTTCCGAAGGGGGAGAAGATGAAGATGGTTGAACAGTACAACCGGAAGCACGGCGCAAAGAAGCGTTCCTACGAAATCGACCAGACTGTCTGGGTTCGAGATTATAAAATACCTAGCAAACCTGTCTGGGTAGAAGGACGTATTTCTAAATTATGTGGAAAGTCCATGTACGAGGTTGAAACTACCTCTGGAGTCGTTTGGCGTCGACATGCCAACCAGCTTCGTGCTCGATTCGTTCGAGACGTACTCGATGATATCCTGGAAGAGTTCGATCTTGCCAGCGATGATAAAGTCAATGTGCAGGACACTGCTCCACCTCTTGACAAGCCTCTCGAGAAGTCAGCCGCATCATCCGCCACAACTCCTACATTGATTCCACTTGCACCTGTTCCGAATGTTCCCCATCCCACCGCTCACCGGCCGACAACACCAACCAAGTCGCCAACAAAGTCGCATCCACCATCACCGGCAAGATCACCAGCCGTGCCGCGACGACCTCAAGTTGAACTGCCCGAAATCGTTGCTCAACACATTGAACAACTCGATGACGTTGTTCCACAACCGCCAGGACGCGACGACGAACCTGAAGTTCGTCAACAAGATCAAGCACAACCTGTGAAGAAGACAAAGAAGACTGATGCTCTTGGACCGATCCTTCACCACAAGCGCATCCGGAAGCCGCCGTCGCGATATCAAGATTGAAGTGCCGTCAACGTCGTCTCCATCAAGCTCAACTTCATCACCGAGTCAAGCTCTTCATTCAAGGAGGAAGATGTTGCGGAAGCAAGAGAAGAAAGTCTTTTGATTCAATTACGCGATGCCTGTACGGCGCACCCCTTTGCACTACGCCCTGTGTGCGCCCTCCCCGTCCCCCGGCACAACCCCATTTTTGTGCGTGTTTTTTTCATTCCTCCCACTCCGCCCGTCTTGTCTCGCGGCTTGTGTTTTAGGCTATTGCCGTTATTATAAATAAACTACTTTTGTCCTCTCTTCTTTCGTCATATCAATTCAGGTGTCACACGGCTCTCACGCAAGGTATCCCCTTGGTTCGAGCCAGCACTCAAGAACTCACGCACAGCCACACCTACAACAATTTAAGGTACCACCCAAGAGCCTAAGCTTCGGCCAAAACGGGCGGCTCGTGTGGACCCGGTGGTGGATTTATTGAATGGAGGAAATATGACGGTAAGTAAAATATTTGTTAATTAAATATAAAATTATTAGGTAAAATTCCAAGAGGATTTCCCGGCCAGCGATGACGACCATAATGCTGGTAGTATAGCAGGGAACAATTCCACGCAGGTAAAAATTTTATAAATATATTTTTGAAAGTTCCAGAGACTTCAACATATTATAGTCGGAATTTTTGTCAATATTGAAAGAAATTATAAAGCCCTTCCAATATTATTGAATTATTTCCAGTTACAAATAGAAGAAAGCGGCGGTGGCGGGAATGAGACAATTCCAGAAGGGGAGGGCGGGAAAGAAGAAGGTCTGGTAGAATTCGAAATTCTCAACCCGACCGCCTTCCGGTCGTTTGTTGGGGAAGGTGAGTGTTTCTCTCTCCGCACTCTCTATCTTTCTATCTCTCTCTCTCCCTCTCTTTCCATCTCAATCTCTCGTCACTCTCGCCCTCCCCGCCTTAAAAAATTTTAATTGGTGAATCCAAACGATAATATAGGATTCACCTGGGAGGTGGCCGTGCTCTCCCCTGAAGCATTCATTTTCGAGCTGATGGACCCGGATTTCATGGTGGTACGTTCTTACGCTTTCAAAAATTCTACATTATTAAAGCTAGGACACAGACTATTTCATTTTTGCTGGTTTTGTTAAAGTGCCAGCCAACATAAAGGCCGCGCATTAATCACAGACCTATGGAACAAACGGACAAACTGCTTTAGAATGGTAGTTTCACCGTCAACGGTAGTCCAATTTTTGTAAATCTAAATAGTGTGCTCAACCCTCATGTTTTTTATATTTGCCAAGAAATAATCAAGCTTCAAGGAAGTTTATATGTTTCAAACTTGATAAAAAGGAGTCCGAAATCAGAGACGCTATTGAATCCAGAGTGAAGTCTTTGATAAATTACCCTTTTTATTAACGGTTGCAAGGTATTTTCATAGCTTTTCTAAAATTTGTTTTGTTTGAGCCTAAAATTATATGTTACAAACTGGTTGGGAATTATTTGGAAATATATTAGTTTATTTAAGTTTGCTTTTTTCAGCACCACCAAACTTTGATTTATCAAGCACTTCCTCATGTTAATTACAAAATTAGTCAAATGCGGTTGCCTTTCTAGCTTAAATGTAATAAAAAATCTGTAAAAAATTTTTCGAAAAAGGGTGCCGAACGAATCATTTTAGCATTTTCTCCGCTGAAATATGCTCAGGGACGTAGCCAGAAAAAAATTTCGGGGGGGGGGGGCCCCCAAAAAATTTTTCCAAAAATCTCAAAACATTGCCGAAAAAACAGCGCCGCAGGCAAAAATTTTTGAAAAAAAGGTTGCATAGTTCTACAAATAGCCGTAAAAACGTGAAAAAATAACGCCGCAGGCAGCAAAATTTTTGAGAAAATAAAAATCATAAGGGTCCCCCCTTATGAAATTTTCGGGCCCCGGCCGATTTCGGGGGGGGGGCCCCGGGCCCCCGGGGCCTGTATTACCCTACGTCCCTGAATATGCTGGTAGCAAAACCGTCGCGATTTAGTTGGAAATGTATGAATTTGATGATATTTATTCAGTCATTAATAATCTGAATTTTGTTGGCTTTTCCATAAGTATAATATGTTGCAAAAATTTTCCAAACCTTGTTTTGGTTTCGTATATTTAATATCCTGGGATGACGTAATGCCCTTAATTTTCAGCTGGATGTGCTCTCGCCAAAAGCATTTTGGGCGACGATATTGTCGCCGGGCGCTTTCATCGCGCGTACCCTAAGCCCAACCGCGCTCCGCGCAGAGGTAGGTGATTTTCAAGGGCCGCTCAAGGTAAAAGAACCCTAAAATACGACCAGAAATTCAATAATTTTTCGGTGTAAAAGAGAAAAGGCGCGAAATCATGTGGAACGATTGCTAGTATATCTATTTAAACCGCACGTATAACTTTTGCATGAACATGTAATTTTGCTATCCTTCCAATTTTTATCCTCATATTGTTTTTTTGGCTGATGTGTGTCGCCGCAGGATTAATGCCAACAAACCGTTGCTATGAAGGGGGCTAACTGAAACATAATTTCGATTATGGAAATTTTCCAAATTTGGTAAGCCCACAACGAAACAGCGTGGAATGCTTTTTCTTCGTAGCTTTTTAGCTGTTTTTCTTTCTAAACAATTCTTACAATTGAAATTGGCGGATTTTTCCTATACGTCCAGAAATTCCCATTAACATATTAATAGTAAGCTTTTTCCCGTTCCCCATTCCTTTTCCTATTCCCAGTAATAAGTTTATATTAATACTGCTTTTTTAAAATGTTGTAGATATTTCGAGTGGCAAAATAATCTAAAAAACCTACAAACTTACGATTTGTTTGAAAGCTACTCGTTTTTGATCGAAACATCGATTTTTAATCAAAATTTGTATGGTTTTTACGCTTAGGAACCGTAAAACGCAATTTCAAAACATTTGCTCATATTATATTAGAAAAATCGGGTACCAAAGCCGAAAGTTGGCCACCCCGATCGCCGATTTCGGCTGAGAATCGGTGTTTCAGCCACGAATGATTAGATATGGATTCTGGAAATAACGAAATATAAACCATTCTTTGGCAATTTACAAAGTTTTTTAGCTATAAAGAGCCCATAAATAAAATTATGACATTTTCCGAAAAATTCAAATTGATAAAATGACCAAACTTTAAAATTCGAAGCTATTTAAAAATATTTTTTATAACTTCCCAGCAGTAAATACCACTAAAAGCACCATAAAGTACAATAAATATTATTAACAGCATGATAGTCGATAGGGATATACAATAAGCGAAAAATAAGATTAGCTCACCCCCCGCTAACAGTCCAGTACCAAATTTTAATTACCAACATGTACGATACGAATTTAATAATTTTTTTAGGTCTTGGCTCCGCGCGCTTTCAACACGTGGGTGTTGTCACCGGAAGCGTTCATTGTACAGGTACGTACCAAAACTAGATAGAAAACTGGCAAATAAAAATGATAGGTAAAGGTGCCAGTAATATGCCCCCAGAGCGTAGTAATTTGCTGAATCATTCTAAAGCGAATTGAAAGATATTGCTAAAAATCCATTCGAAAGTTCAAAAAAATGCGTTTATAGATTTGTTACGTGCATACCTTTCAGATGGCTTTTTCGGGCTATCCAGTAATGAAAAAAATCATAAATAAAAACACTATAAATATTCGTAACTCAGATTAAACGTAAAAAATAAATGAAAAGCAATGTAACTAAAACTAAATCTAAAAATAATTATATAGAAGAATTAAGAAGCGCTGTTTAAAGACTTTGTTTAAAAAAAAACAATTTTAAAGTTCGAAAACGTCCATTTTTGAATGAACGTTTTCGAACGAAATTTTAAAGTTGCTTAGTTAACTAATAATAAAATATTGCTGTTGCTTTAAAGTTGCTTAGTTAACTAATAATAATTAACTAATAGTTAATTTGAACCTAATAAAAACACTAGAAAATAATTGTTTTAATAAATGCGCTATTTTAATAATTAAATGTTTCGATAAAACGCAAAAAATTCTCTCTATTATATCAATGCCCCCAAATACCTTACAAACAATTTGCATATTTCTTTATAGCAATTGAAAGAGCAACTGAACACCACAACTCATTGACGGTATAGAGTTGCCGGTCTCAGACGATTTTTATGAAACATTTATTTTCAAGCATTTTTGTGAAAAATTCAGATCCAGCGTCTTTAAAACATTGAGTTTATTGCCATATTATTGCATTAAGTAGTATAATTTAGCTATTTAGATACGCTCTTAAATTCGTTCTTTTTATAGATATTGGTGCCGAAATTCTTCGAGCCGCGCGTCCTCAGCCCTGAGGCGTTGATCATCGACGTGCTCAGCCCCGACTTTTTGTCGCCCAAAGTTGCGTATGTCTTTAAATACCTGATTTGATTTTAACTTGAGCATGAATTAAAAAAATTGTTTTGAATTTTTGCTAATCTAATTTTAGAATTTGAAATTTGAATGAATTAAAAAAGCAGCAAAGGTCGATCAGACCTGGAAAAATTAAAGAAAAAAGTGTTTCGGAATAAATTGTCTTAACTTTTAAAAAATAACGCTGAATGCTGAGTAGAAGCACCCTGTTTTAAAAATTGTTCTTTTAAAGGAGCGGTGAATCGTCAGGCGTCAAAGTTCTCTCGCCGAATATTCTCTCCCCTAGGGTGCTGCACAGCGATGAGCGATTTATGGTCGAGGTGAGAGATTTGGAGTGTCTTAAATTAATTCAAACTATAGCGCTAAAAAACGTATATAACGTATAACGATCTTCCTTAAGCTCGTAAAAACTTAATTCATTATAATTTTTATTGGCCTAAATCGATCTTGCCCTGCAGTCAATGGTTCTTGCTTTTTGGCATTATCGGGGCGGCATGATTTTTCTAATATGCCCAAAAATGCATCGTAATGTAGTAACAGATTTGAATTTGTGGCAAATCGAATTGGGGCAACATTCGACCGTATTTCAAATGGTAAGGCTGGACAAAAATAGAAAATTTCGAAATTACGGTGGAAAATGGCTTTTTTTCGGGTTTTTCGTAAAATTTTACATAGCTTTGGAATAGTAAAAAACGTTAGAACCCCTTTTTATGCTAAAAAATTGAATACTACCATGTTTTAAAGCAAGTATTATCCGGCTAATCGGTGGAAAAAATGTTTGAAATCAATATAACCGCCATTTTATCCCCAGTGACTTTGGCCATTTTGGCCCTTTTTGTAAAATTCAATGTTTCAAAAATTGAAAGTGATTGAATCGCTGATTACATTTTAATAGGACTTCATTAGTGGTAGAAAGTATGAATTTAACGACTTGGCGTTAAGATTTTATCGCCTCACATTCTGTCCGGCAAGCACAGTGAAGAGGAAGAAGAGGACAACATTTCCGTCGGAGGACTCGAGACGCACGAGGGTAAGTGGACGGGGGGTACAGGGACGTAGCGTAATACCGGCCCCGGGGGCCCGGGGCCCCCCCCGAAATCGGCCGGGGCCCGAAAATTTCATAAGGGGGGACCCTTATGATTTTTTTTCTCAAAAATTTTGCTGCCTGCGGCGCTATTTTTTCACGTTTTTACTTCGATTTGTAGAGCTATTTGACGTTTTTTTCCAAAAATTTTGCCTGCGGCGCTGTTTTCTCGTTAATGTTTTGAGTTGTTTGGAAAATTTTTTGGGGGCCCCCCCCGAAATTTTTTTCTGGCTACGCCCCTGGGGGGGTATACAGTAAGTTTAAAGGGACAGGCAAGGCATTTAGCCGAAACGGGACCGGAAACTAATTTGTGATGATCTGAAAAAAAATAATGTTTTAAAAAACCTTGGACTGTGTGGATTAACATGACTTTGCAATGATCAACGCGTACATGATTATCACTAGCATTCGATTTGGTTTTTTTTCTGTTACATACAGGATGTATTTAATACCGCTTATGCCCTTCGTCCGAGCTAGTGCCGGTGCTTTGCTATCAGTTTACGAAATTTAATGTTGTTAAATTTAATTTTGTCGAAATTTCATTTCGTAGAAATATCATTTTATCGGACTTTTAATGCATTGAAATTTCAATTCGCGAAAATCGAGACAAAAAATGCCGCTAAATTCGACAAAATGAAAAGAAGCTCCGGTGGATACTTTTGTTGATCAAGACGAAATTTGAAAAATAAGATGCTTCAAAAAAATTGTTTGATCAGGAAAGAGTGGAAGCTTAATTTTACAAATTGCACAACATTCACAATTCCCAACTCACAGCATGCTTGAATTTTCAAAAAGTGCTTGCCCTTGCCTTTAATTTACAAACTTGCCCTTTTGGTTCTACTGGTTTTCACGAAATCCGGCATTTTAGCTTAGAAAATTCTTAGCCATGACTTGCCGGTGCCTTGAAAACAGCAGAAAGAAGACAAAAGCGCTTCTAAAAAATTCGTGTTTCAAAAAAATTGATACACCAAAAATTTTTGGGAATTACAATTAATGGGAAAATGGGCTGTGGCCGAAAAAAAAAAGTTTCAAGAAAGAAGTTGATAGAGAATTATTCTACAGTAATTTACTAATCTAGTGAACACTTTTATAAACAGATATTTCCAGGTCATCACCATGGTCCGGTGGCAGGCTCAGAATCCGGGGAATCGGCGGCCGTGGCCGAGTCGAACGAGCCGTTCGCCCCTGGTCATCTCCATCCGGGCGGCCATCTCACCGGCCATCCGCGGATTTTCCGCTTTGGACCGATTCCGGGGTGATTCCTATGCAAAATTTATCGGTTTTTAATTATTTTGATTGAATTTTGCGGTTTTATTGGTTATTGTTCGTCATGTGCATTTTTTAATAATTTTGGAACCATATTTTTGCTTAAGGAAAAATGTGCTTGGTCTGCCTAGATGATTTGTATGGAATTTTATCGATTTTTAATGAATTTTATTCCTTTGATTCATCTTTTTATTTATTCTTCTTTTCTTCTTTTTGTTCATTTTTAATTATTTTCCAGAAATATTTTCGCGTTAATAAAAATCGTCCAGATTTCTGCGGCTTCGGGGCGATGCGCACGCAAAATTATCGACTCTAATTTTTTTAGTTGATGGATATTGTGATTTGATTGAGTATCGTTTGTCACGCCCGATTTTTAATCGTTTTCGAAACATGTTTTGGGAATTAAAATCGTCTTTCACCGTTTCAGCTATCAAAAATGAATAATGCATTTTTGAGAATTGGTTGCCTTTTGTATTAAATTTTAAGTGGCACTTCCTATTTTTAATGAAATATTAGGTATTTTATCGTTTCGATTGTTCTTAAATACGATACTTTTAATTTTTTCGTTGCATATTATAGCCGGAACATATATTTTTTTTATATAAAACTATTTATCGGCGATTCCTATCGAATTACGGGTATATGCTGTGGACGCGTATCGATATCGTGGCCACATTCGATTGGGGCTTCTTCCCGCACACAGCCTATTAATGCGTCATCTAGAGGCGGGATTAAAAGGGATGGTGCCGGCAGCAAGGAGTGGGTTTCATCGGGTGTATTTTAGAGCCTTTTAAAGTTAAAACTTTTCATGCTAATTTGCATAATACGCTCATAGAGACTTGTGAAAAAGCTCTATTTATGTCAGTTGCGCTTAAAAAATGCCGAAATTCGTTTTCACGAAATTTGACTTTGTGAAATTGCGATATTATCAATTCGGCATTATGAATTCGAAATTCTATATAAATAATATTTTATAAATTTTATAACATTTTCTTCTAATTTAAATGTTTATTTTATCTATTTTTGACTCCTCCTTGCCGTCACGATCCCTTTAACCGCACCGTAAACGCGTCGATGCCCACCTCGCGAAGTTGCGTCCGAAGTGGCCGGTTGAAGATCAGACCGATGTACACCTCCGAAAGGGCGAACAGGTCCGCGTTGACCGACGACTAAAGTTGTAAAAATTGTGAAAACTATCCAGACGTAAGAAAAAAATATATCTTTCATTAAAGTTTAGGATTTCATAAATGTATTAACTGTCAATTGGTGGCATAACATGTGTCCCGTTCTAAATAAATTAAAAACGGCTTTAAGCTAAAATTGTTTCAAAGTACCTGCCTGAAAGTTACTTGATAATATCTTAAAGGGGTACGAGCACGAGGAGTAATTTTTTAGGGGAGAAATTATAGCCTAGTAGCCTGTCTTGGACAAGGGTCGAAATAGGCCAATCATTTTGCTACTTTTAGCCAAACTCCAAATTGGAGTAACTAATTTTTTCATTAACATGATTTAATTTATTATTTAACTTTTGTTTTATTTTTGGGCTTACCGTTCACCATATGTATTTATAAAAATTAATGTAACAAAATAGTGTAAGCAAAATTGACAAAATCGGACAAAATTAACCCAATTGAATTCCTAAAGCAGACATAGCATTTGGAAAATTTTTGAAACATACCAGGTGTTCCGGCACTCCGATTTTTTCTCATTATAACACTTCCTGTTTTGTTCTCAATTAAAACTCTCATTATAACACTAATCCATTTTTGCATCATAAATTTAATTAAATAATCTAAATGCAGCAAAGCCTCTGGACGAAAAAACAATGTTTGGAAAAAACTGCAGAGTGGCCGAATCGAGATTTGGAACAATGTCTCTTCCGATGTTATTTTGTAAAACACCCACCACAATGTTGCTGTACCGGGGGTCGATTCCTTTGATTTGGGTCTGAAATAGTACTGTTCGAAAAATGCTTCAAAATTTCTAAAACTCACGAATCTTGTCGATTTTTAAAAGGAAAGAATGAATTTGCAAGGATTACTTACCACAACAAATTGGCACATTATCTGGCAGATAAATGTAGCAAACGCCATCACGAACAGCCCGATTTCTTGCGAGCCGGATACTCTAAAAAGACTGACCGCTCATGTTATTAATAAAGCTTTTGAAGCTGTTGTATCAGCTTTTTAGAATGGAGAAGAAAGCAAAATGTTTCATTCTTAAACCAGGGTTGAAAAGCCGCTTCGCGACTTTTCAACCCTGGCCCCGTCTGACCCCGTTTTATCCTTCACTTTGCATAATTGTCCTGAATTCAGATGACAAAAAATGAAAAACTACCTGTTCAGCCCCTTTATACAATCGAATCCCCACTTCCGGTCTACGCTAATTGTTCCTAACAAAGAGGTTTTCACAAAAACTTAAATTTAATATCGAAAATAGGTGATTTTGTTAAATCTGATATGCGTGCAGTCATCTCCAGGCCATTACGCACCTAATGACGTATCAATATATCTCACTTTTCCCCCTGTGCTCGCCCTGTCCGGTCGCTCCCCTCCCTTCCTCCCGATATTACAGTATGCTGGGCCTGTGGTCCCCAAAATCACAATCCCCTACTGCCCAACCGCCTCCTTTGAAAAGAGCTGCCACTAATTCGCCTAGTGCGCCTACTCAAGGACCTGAAAGTCCTGACAAGGCCATACATGGATTCATTAGTATCAGTCCGCCCGAAGCTTTCCCTGACCCTACAATTCCACCTACACCCTATTCCTTCGAAAATTCAGACCAATTCATGACGGCATTGATTCTTATTACAAAACTCCGAGAGCAAGGCCAAACTATTCAAGAACTTCATGGGCTGGTTGCTTCAATGAACCAGCAAATTGTTATGCTAAACCAAACGGTCCTCACTCTTCAAACGACGGTCACTGAACTCAAAGAGCGTCCTTCCCCTCAAACTACCTACGCTTCGAAGGTTGCTTCCAATCTCCCAACCATCCCTTTGACCGCCATGTTCAAGCAAGTCATTCGGGACGAACAGGCTTCTTCAGAATATGAACGTCAAGTATTCATACGAGGAATGCCTGAGGGTGATACGCCCGATAAGGATGCCGTTGTCCAAATCTCTGGACAATCCACGCCCACAAAGGTTTTTCGTCTAGGGGGCACAAGACTCCCAACTTCCAACGCACCCCGTCCCGTCATTGCTGTCTTCGAGAATCAGACGGAGGCACAGAATTTCCTGAAAACGGTCAATACCCCGAAAAACCGCTCGTCGGGACTCCAGGCTCGCCCGAACTACTCACCTTCCGACACGCTCTTGTACAAGCAGGCCTGGAAAGAAGCCATCGACAAGAACAACCAAGAGAAGCGAACGATCTGGACAGTGAGAAACTGCAAAGTTACTCGTCGCCAATATCCTCTGGGCACGGAACCATCCCCATGGACAGTTCGCCCAATCAAAAATTCAACTTAATCCAGCTACTTCTACGTCCCATTCGCTCCATACGCTACTTATTAATTCCTGCTTGCTCTACCCTAATATCTCTAGTCTAAATGCCCTTCTATTATTCAACCATTACGATTTTCTTCCTGGGCTCATTGAATCGCCGACCATCGCTGAGCCTTTCAGCGTTCACCAGTCAATCGATTTCTATATTTTGCTTAGTCACCATCGGCCCATTCCCCTCCCCACAGGCTAAAAGATTTCCTCCGTGCCTCCTTTGAAGAAATAAACCGGCGAATAGTGGGGACCAATCGGCTTTTTCTATTTCGCAAACTACACTATCGCAGAAGAAATTCGAAGAACATCTATTCGCTAATTTTGTGCCCTGGGTGTCTTGCTATGCGATGACTTCAGCTGCTCGCCAAATGTGGTAGAGGTGACAAATAAAGCAGTTCGCTGCTCTTTTTATATTTAAAAAAAAAATTTTTCATGGCAAAATTCCAAATTTCTGCTCTAGAAACAATTCAGCAAGGCTTCGCTCGACGTGTATGCTACCGGTCGCGTAGGTCTCCTATTGTTCGGCATGTACTCAATCCAATCTCGAACCATTGAACCATAGGAGAACCGCGGACTTTCTTTTTTCTCTTTCACAAGATTCCTTCTCATATGTCTGAAAATACTTTCTTTAATGCTGCCCCTCTAGAACCCGTGGTCCTAAAACCAAAACCAAAATCAGCCCTATACTTGCTCAAAAAACCTCTGTCAAAAGCTTTCTTCTCCTCTCGCGTAGATGCTCCCTTAAATTCTTGTCCCCAAACTGCCATTATATTCCGTCTAAAGTCTTTAAAAATCATCTTTCCCGACTTATCCACATCTCCTATCTACTGTAATGGTGTTCTCGTCATTCTACTCTTCTATTCCATTCCCCCTCTTTCACATCTTCATAATATTTACAATTAATCATAAATTTCCCCTTATTTATCTATCCTCTCCACCACTCTATTTACACCTGATTCCTCACACTGTAAGAGTTGACTTTGTGAACCTTGTGTTGAGAATAAATATTATTATTATTATTAAACATACCCGTAACTTCATCCCCTATCGAGATATCCTCCGGACAGACAGACGGAAGTGGATGCAAAGTGGCACACACAGACACACAGACACTATTTTTTTATATCATTCTTAAATCACCGAGATTGACCAAAAAATTAGACAATATGCTTTGCGCAGATAATGATAATTCTAGGAGAATTTTCTGATCAATTTATCAAAAAGCCTAGGCGCTTTAAATTCTCCGCTGGTGTTTACGTCTCAAGTTTGAAATCATGAAAAATCTGTATCGCGTCTCTTTAAAATCGGGATTCGATGGAAATTTCTTAAACTTTACATCTCGTAGGATAAAAAAAAAATCAGTTTTTTCAAACACTAAATGTTTTAAATTTTTTTGGCAATCTGCCGTAAAAAGTCGCTCTATTTTGAAAATGGTGCGAACTGGTAGCGAGCGTTTCCCAAGGAAGCCTAAGCTAGCAATTTCGAGTTTATGTTCGTGCACAACGTAGGCAGATTAGCAGAAAGCATTCGGGAAGGTTGATACGCTAATTTTTAGTGTTGTAATTAAAAGGTATGCAAACCCACTTCATTTTCCGCCACCTCAAATACAACAATTTCGAGCCGGTGCACGCGTTCAGCAACGCCGCCAACCCGATATAGACCTTGCCGGTGACGTCGAGCAACGCGTAGACGCCCGTTAATTGCTGCAAAACGGAATCTATCTCCTACGCAAACAAGCTATCATTAAAGGGTTCAAAAAAAAACTTTTCACACACTTTGAGCTTGATTAAGCGCATCAGCGTATTGCAGCAGTTCAGAAAATACGGCTTGTCATTGCGATAAAGCATTGTTTTTATTTCAAATTTTTTTCTTCCGCTGACCGTATCATTTTCAAAAGCCTAGCCGAACACCTTTTGTCGAAACATTTTTATTTTTACCGTAATCATTTTGGATTTTCTTGTGGATTTTAATATTTTCTTTGGGACCTTAATCTAAAATCTCAATCTAGTGGAATTTTTTAGCTCCTTTTTATCTTTCTCGTTTTACATAATCATGTGTTTCAAACCCAATACTAAAAATAAATTTTTTCGAAACTTATTAATAGGGAGTTGAAATTAGTGAAATCGAGCCTACCGCGTAAAACTGTGGGCTCCGCGCAATTTCGCCGTTTATCTGTGCGTACATGCCGTTGATGGCGGCGGCCGGCCACGAAGCCGAGAAGCTCCACACCCACGAGCATGTGATCAACACCGGTGCACCGAGTTTCCAGAACTGAAATCACGTTTTTATTATAGAAAAACAAGAGAAGGAATGAAACTAATAATGATTTCTAGCGAAATTGGCTTACCATTTTATGAAACGCTCGATTTTTATGGCGATTTTGTTGTTGTAATTTTATGATTTTCCTCACATTTGGGGAGACGATTCTAGCCCGTTCTACACCAAAAAAATTTTTCCGGCTTTTCCTTTCGAAAGTCAAATTCACGATTAAAGCATAATTTTTTTTACTAAAAACGTGCGTTTTGATTATTAAAGGGACTCTGAAGTCAAAATTCGTGCTTGCGGGGATTGAACCTACTGGCCAAAAAAACGAAAGGGTTAATGCCGAGAAGACCAGAAAAGTGATTTCGTTGCGCAAAAACCTAAAATATTTGAGTAAAGCCGAAAGGTATTCGGTGCTCGAACGGCATTTCGGGTGCGCAGCGATTACATGTCGTAATGCCTTGCAAGGCACTCAATCTCTCAACCTCTCACAGCGGCCCGGCTCCTAATAAAACGTCCGGTAGCTTTGGAAAGGAGAGAAGACCGCAACGCGTGCGATAGACGCGTCGCGCAATTGCGAAAGCAGGCCTGCGCAGCTAAAAACCGGTTGCTTCCGCGCACCCGCACGCAACACGCGAAAAACACGCCCCGTACGCCCTTTCCCTTGAACCATCCAGACCGAACCCGTGGGCGGTTGTGCTCTGTCATTCTCTGAATAATTAAAAAGTCTGGAATGATCAAAATTCGAGGAGGATTACAGAAATAGCATCAGAATTTTCAATCCTAGCGTTTTCACGCCCGAACAGGGAGCAAAAGATCAAGGGGCACGATCGCGTTGCGGTTGCATTTGGCTATTTGCCAGGAATCCACACTGGGGGCGTGGACCGGACTTCGGTGCCCCTTAAAAGTACCCGACCGCTTGCAAAAATTATGTTGCATCAAAATAGTGGCTGCGGCGTGGATCAATCGGGACAATCCAGGTCTGTTTTTGACGTGACAAATCGTCTTTTTTGGGAGCCGGCAATTACGTGTCGTAATACCAATCAGCGCACCCAATTCGTCGAGCCCCGTAATCTCCATAGCAACTTTGATAGCTAAAACAGCTAGAAAGCTAAGATCGAAAGCTCGAAATCAACGCGTAAAAAACTTGGGATGCATTAAAATAATGTTGCGGGAATTCTTGGTCAAGGACATCCATGGCCGTGCCTTGCTTGTCCCTTCAGCAGAGCGATTTTCTTGACGTTTCATTTTAGGTTCCACTTCAATTTTTTTGGCGAAAACGCATCTCTTGGGCAGCGGACAAAAGATGCGTTGCATCAAAAGAGTGCCTAGACCCAGAATAAATAGCGTTAGTGGTCATTCGGCAAGTCATTAAAAAACACCCTCGGACTAAAATCACAATAAAAACGCCTAATATGCGTAATGTGTGGTAATTTCACACTCCATTAATCCCTAATTTTACTTAATTTAGAACAGTTTTTAAGAAGCAATATAGCTGTCTCAATACCGGCTTACCCGATGATGATAGATAGGAACAATGGTGCAGGTGAAGCGGTTGAGGTGGATGAGGAGCAGACCCGTGTTCTAAAAGTATATATAATGCCGTGATTAAATATTATGTTACAAAGTATCGAGTGTTGAAAATATTGTCTCGAATCCAATTCTGTGGATTGTTGCTTTTGTATTATTTAATTTTCTTCAAAGGAAGAGTATGTAAATAGTAAAAAGCAGGTAAGTAATATGTAAAATTTCCGTAGATTTTACATATTACTTACCTGGGCTCTGATCCGGTATCGGGGAGGCGGGGGAAAGGCCACGCCCACTCCCGTCGCCCTGTGCTAATAGGCATGATTGCGAGACTAGCGGGAGCCCGACCCCCCCCCCCGCTAACAAACAAGAACCCTCCTGTTAACCGCTAGTCGATCAAGTTTACCAGTTTTTGAATGTGTAGAAAATAACAAAGCACTAGTCGGAACTTCTTCCGAAGAAAATAGCTGCAGAAAAATTGGTTTCATTTTAAAAGCTAGCTTAGTTTTAGGAATGTCTCGGAATTGTCGTAGGGTCGATTTTACAGCCAGGTTTTTGTAACGCTTTTCATTTGACTATTGACGCGACCGCGAGCTATTAACTTTCCCCAATCTTAAATTAACCTCTTAATCCTTAATTGATTTTATTTTGTTTACCCCTGTAAACACGAATTTTCCTTGGCAACCCCTTTAATGATAGATTTTCTATTTTTCGCCACCGATTAATTCCCTTTTACTACCACCTTATTTTTATGGCCTTCTACCTATATTCTACGCAACATTTTTTTCTCTGCTACTTGAGGCGTGTTGAAGCAGTTTTAAGGCTGTTGAAGCCAGAATCGGTAGTATCATTATTGCTTGCTACCTTCTCGACTGCTTTGTGATGTTTCGCTTACTATAGTTGGTAATCTGTAACATATAGATTTTAACCTTAAAATGCCTTGTTAACGAGGCATAATATTTCGTATCATAGTTTGCGCTTTACAACTAGTTAGTTCCTGAATATTTCGTGTAATTATTTAAAGCCCTTTGAATTTCTTATTACGCTTTAGAATTAATCTTAATCGTCATAATTATTTAATTGTTTTTTTTATAGCTGCTCGAGTCTCAAATTTCGAAAGTTGGCATGATTTTTGCGGTCGTTACATTGCTCCAAGTATTACCTAATTTTCTCAGCTTTATACCTTATTTAATGTAACATTTTAAGCTACCTGAAGGTGATTGCAGGAGAATGAGAGCAGATTGAAGAAGCGGTAGGGCGGGATCTTGAACTCGATGCCGACGTAGTACTCGGCCACCCCGGGCACCTCGCGGAGTTTGAGGTTGATGTACGTGTTGAGGTAGGTGATCAGGTCCTGAAAACTCTGGAGGTTTTTCTAAGAATAAGCATAATGGTATAAGGCCAGTAAATTCGTTAATCCAGCCGATCTTCTCTAAATACTTAATCTGACGAAAAATTATGTTTCATCATAAAACTAAAATATCTTTGTTAGAACACTGCTCATTCCCAGAGAGAGCAAAAGAATTTCCAGATCGATCAAACAGGGCAGATATCGCAAATTCTCATGGTGCACTGGTATCGCAAAAATTTTGAAACAAATATTTTTATCTTCCATTAATTTAATTAGTAGTTTCTAAGGTTACGAGGCTCACAAAACATATTAGGCCAAATATGTTTCAGCTATAAAGCCAAAAGCCATCAAAGGAGACGGGTCAATTATCTGGTAAGCACCTTTAAAATTACATCGGTAATTTTTTTGGTTAAAACTAGAATCACTATTTTTTAAACTCGCAAACCAGTGCCCTGCTGCCTATTAATTGTGGCCAGAAACCCTAAAAGCAAGGCAAATTTGCAACCTAAAAGTTCCGAAAAACTACGAGGTTTGATGCTGTTGTTTTGGCGTTTTCTAAAATATTTTAAGCGCCGGTGCGATATGGTAAGATTTCGGCTAGATTTTTATCAATTAAACAATGCTGAAATAATTTAGTAAATAATCAGGGTTCATAACGCCGCTGTAAACATGCTAGAATGATTTTTAATAGGAGCTCCGCGAACACGACAAGCTCGAAACACAAAATTTATAAAAATTAAGTGTTGAAAAATATTTTTTTGCGTTATCTAGCGTATTTTGTACGAATTAGGTAATATATTGATGTTGCTCATCGAAAGAAATTTCTTATCATATTTTTACTATCGAAATTTTAAATTAAGTCACAGTAATCCTACCCTATAAGCGAGAAAAGTATGTGTGTTTTCTGTACGGCCGTTTTCTCGGCCGTCAGGCCGAATTTCGAGCTGATTTTTGGCATGGGGGTGGGAAATGACATTTATAAAAAACGGTTTTTTGGATTTTTCGAAATTCTACGATTTAACGATTTTACAAGCAAAAATGTGAAAAATCCTTAACATTTTTGGGTGGGCACTTTGTCCGGAACTTTTCTCGGCCCCTAGAGGGAATGGGGCCCTCAATTTTTGAGGGTAGGTGGCAAAAGTAATTCCCCAGATACATTTTTTCGGATTTTGCAAAATTCTTTAAAATAAAGTTTTTATGAGCATTTTTTTGAAAATTCCTTAACAAAATGGGCCAAGGGTCGTGGTGTCCGGGGCATAACTCGAAGCCCTGATGGAATTCCGGGTTGAAATTTGGACCATTTATGCAATTAAGGATGGGGATCATGCGCAAGTAGTTAATTTTTGAAAATATTTTAATTTCGCTGCATAAAATGCACCTTTGTAAAATTGCTTTTTGTCAGCTTCCGATGTTCAATCGGGGAGAATTGGCAGGCTCGAAAGATAGAGGAGAATCTCCTGAATCTTCACCTTTTTAAATTTTTTAAATTGGTTGAATTTCCGGGGTGATAGAGCCGTTTTTGTTTCGGAGAGGGCCGCCCTTTTGGGGCGCCTGGGGAGTACCCCTGTCTCCCCCGGCCCTTCCCCACTCGCCCCCCACCTAACCCACTCCCAGGTGATAACCCCCCAGGTTTTCGAGCGCTGCCGGGTGGCTGGCCGAAAGGTTAACACTGAACAGCCACCTTCCTAGAGCGCCTCAGCAATGGGTGACGAATTTTTGGCCGATACGCTCAAGGGGAGTCGTCCTCCGATGGCCATACAAATTTAAACGCTCGCTCCCTTGGGACGCCAAGGGGTTCAGCTAGCCTGTTGCTGGACAAGCCAGACCCGGAAGGGATGGTTCGGCCTGACGGTCGTAATGTCGGTCCTGTTGGCACCAGTACCGATCTGCCGGACCCGGTAAGGGTGTCGGAAACAGCTGAGCCTCAGCAGGGTACGAAGAAGAGAGGGCCTGCCGATTGGACCCGAAGAGGTAGCAATACCGAGGTTCAATTGGCTGGGCGAGTAGCGGCACCCTCCAGCTGTTTTCCGGGACAACACCCCGCGGCCTATCCTCAAACACCGCGGCATCCCATGCAGATCGTGAAAATGCCTTCGGTGCCGAATACCAGCAGTAACTCGACCGGTACGCTCCATACGGGAAAGAAGCTGTCTGACTCGGGATTTTTCGTTCCGAACCCGTGGCAAACGCTGGGCCCTGATTCTTCGAAGCTTTGGGTGCCTCGACAGCAGATAGAACCCGCGCCTGTTCTAAAACCTGAGCCTGTACAAATACAGAGAAGGAAGGAAAAGATTAGTCGCGCGGAACGTGTACAACTGAGGTTGGAATACGACCAAAGTTTACAGCGGACCCCGGCCGATCCTGTACTTGCTCAAGGTCCTGTCGAAGCGCCTGAGGTTTTGTTGAGCCAGACTCCGAGTTCACGCGAGCGACGGAAGCGAAAGTCTGACGCGGAACGCAAAAGGGAACAGCGAGTCGGAGAAACCCCTGAGGAGCATGAATCCCAACTCGCGGCAGGGCGTGCGAAACGCTTGCATAGCTCCCAGGGAACTCCTGATCAATCGCACCTCCCATCGCAGTCCGTCGAAGGCCTAGCCAACGTCACGCCCATTTCGCGTTTGAACTCGCAGAGAAAGTCCGAGGCCTTACGGAAAAGAGAACAGCGTTCGCAAGTTGCTCTGAATTTGCAGACCCGGTTTTCGGCGGCCAACGAGGCGTCAAGGCAAGGGTGCAAGCAGAAGCAAGAAGCGGCCCGGGTGAGGATGCAACATGCAAATGAAAGCCCAGCTGAGCAAGCCGCACGGCAAGCCAAAGACCTCTACTCTAAAAGGTTGCAGGAGTCTCGGTTGAGCACAAGTGAACGTGAGACTCATAATCTCGCTCGGGCTGCGCGTGTAGCGGCAAGACGCTCCAGAGAATCGCCTTCCCGGCGTTCGGAGCGTCTGAGCCGAAATGCGATATCCACGGGAAGTTCACGACACCGAGAATCCTCATCCCAAAGAGCATTGCGTCTGGCGGCAAATGCTATTCGGACCGCGGCACACCGGCAGCAACGGCGCCATACGGCCGCTGCGCGTGCAGGTGCTGCCCGGAATCCGGATGCGTTTCCCCCCATCCACTATCTTGGCAAGCCGGACATACCTTGCAGTTGCTGTGGCGCATTGCATTACGCAGTCGAAACGAAATCCCCGAGCGGCAGTTTCCATTCGTGTTGTGGCCATGGCAAAATCGCTATTTCGTTGTTCGACAATTTCCCCCAGGAATTGGAAGATCTTTACAAAGGGGATACTCGAGAATCGAAAGATTTTCGGGCGAACATTCGAAATTACAATAGCGGTCTAGCTATGGCTTCAATGACGGCCCAAATGGATGCTCCGCCCGGAAGAGGTCCACGGCCTTATCGGATCCATGGAGCAGTGTACCATTTGGTCGGCCCTATGAGACCACAGCCTGGAGAGCAAGTCCAATATGCCCAGATCTATATTATGGACACCGAGCAAGCGGCCAACGAGCTAGCCGGTCGTGCCATCAATCGGCACTGCGATCAGGGCCTTTTTGCCAACCTCCATCTCCTCTTGCAAAACGTCAATATCTATGTTCAATCATTGATGATGATGGCAGAGGTGTCAAAAGAGGAATCTGATCAAGCAGCAGCCGATGGGCGGGAAGCTCTCTCAGCGCAGTTGATCTTTCGAACAGATAAAAGGGACGACCAAAGACGGTTCAATGCGCCTACATCCAATGAGATTGCCGTTGTTTACGTTGGTGACGATGAGTCGATACCCGGCGAGCGCGTGTTCTATATTCACGAGCGAGACGGCGGCCTCAGGCAGATCCACTACTTGCAGAAAGAGTGCGAACCACTCTGCTATCCTCTCTTCTTCCCTCGGGGTGGAGAGGGGTGGCACCCTAATATTCCGAAGCAAGTGGGAAATGCTGGCCGTCGTGCTAACTCTGACGATGACGAACCGGCTATTGCTGATGACGGTCCGCCGAACCGGGTATCTCAAAGAGAATATTTCGCCTATAACATGTTCGTCCGGCAAGGCTTCAATCCTATCCACCACGGCGGCAAACTTTGCCAACAATATTACGTGGATGCCTTCGCCAAGACTGAGCAGAATAGGCTTAATTATTATCTGACTCACCAGCGGGAACTTCGGCTGGATACGGTCCGTGGCCTCACCGATCACATGAATTCCCATGGTCAAGGTCCTGCAGGCAGAAAGATTATTTTGGGCGCCGGTCATCAAGGCAGTGGTCGAAATTCGGTTGCACAATATCAGGATTCAGTGGCCATTATGACCAAGTACGGAAAGCCAGATCTCTTTTTGACCATCACTTGCAATCCGAACTGGCGTGAAATTCAGGAAGGTCTTTATCCAGGCCAGACTGCAATTGATCGTCCAGATTTGGTTGCAAGAGTGTTCGAATTGAAAATGAGAGCACTCGATGAGGAACTTTTCAAAAAGCACATCCTCGGAGAAATGGCTGCCTACGTTTCGGTGATTGAATTCCAGAAACGAGGGCTTCCGCACCGTCATATGGTTCTATTTTTGAAGGAGGATTCAAAGCTCAGAACATCTGACGAGGTTGATAGTATCATCTCAGCTGAGCTCCCTGATTCCGACACAAATCCTGAATTGTTTCAATTGGTTTCGACCAATATGATCCATCGGCCTTGCGGTGCCCATAATCCTTCGTCGCCCTGCATGCAAGACAATACCTGTACTAAAGGATTTCCAAAAGAATTCAGAGATACCACTTTGATTTCGGACGGTTATCCAAAATACAGACGCCGAGACCAGGGAAGGACTGTTCGGTATACGGTGAACCGGGTGGATGTCGTACTTGACAACCGTCACGTCGTACCTTACAACCCTTACCTCCTGCTTCGGTTTGGTGCTCACATCAATCTCGAATGCTGCTTCTCCTTCGACTCGGTCAAATACCTCTTCAAATACGTCTATAAGGGTACGGACAGAGCTCGCTTCCAACTTCGGGATGCAAACAATGATGACCTTGGACCGGTCAATGAGATCGAACGGTACATACAAGGTCGTTATTTGTGCGCTCCCGAAGCTTGCCATCGTCTTTTCGCATATCCCATGCAAAAGAAGAGCGACAAAGTCATCCGACTCCAAGTACATCTTGACGGATTTGAAAATGTGGTGTTTGACCCAGAAGATGCGCAGGCGGCACTGAATAGAGCTCGCACTCATAAGACCACGCTGAGCGCATTCTTTGCCATCAACACGCATATGCAGCATTTGGAGGACACCGGAGCAAGGACGGTCACGGTTAATGGTCAAAAGTGTCTGCAGATCGGGAGAAGGAGGGACGCAGAGAAGGTCTTAGATTCCAGAGAATTTTTCTATGGCCAAATGCCAGAAAAATATCGTATCGTTCAAGGCAAATGGGTGCCACGAAAGAATGCGTCGCAGGTGATTGGCCGGATGTACCATGTCTCTCCACGAGACACGGAACGCTTTGCCATGAGACTGCTTCTGCTCTATACGAAAGGCCCCAGGAGCTTCGAACAACTGCGCACCATCCACGGCACTCAATACAACACCTATTTTGAGGCCGCCAAAGCAGCAGGATACATGAACGATGACTCTGTGAACCTAGCTACGATGCAGGAAGCCGCCGATGTGCGGATGCCTGGAGAACTTCGCAGCTTCTTCTCTTCCCTGATCTGCTTCGCTGACGTGCAGGACCCTGTGGCGTTGTGGGAACGCTTCAAGAACGACCTAATGCAGGACTTCATTGCTCGCGGACTTTCCATCCAAGTCTCTGAGTCAAAGGCCTACTGGGAAATTGTCGAAGATCTGACAGTTCTCGGGGTCAGAGACAGTCCGTTGTTCCAACTCAATTTGCCAAAGTACGACATTGACATCGTCGTTGTTGATCCCGCCGAGCATGCTCGACTCGGGAACGACAAATACTTGCAATTGAATCCAGAACAACTCAGAGCGACGGATGAAGTCTTGGCCGAGGTCGCAGACCCAACTGGGCAGTGCTTCTTCATTGACGGTCCAGGGGGAAGCGGCAAAACCTTTGTCTACCAAACCATCTACCACATTCTATCCGGTATGGGCAAGAAGATTCTCTCGGTAGCGTGGACAGGTATTGCCGCCAACCTTTTGGAAGAAGGACGAACAGTCAGCACTGCCTTCCGTCTGTTGATCAAGACCAACAACAAGGAATCCAGCATGAAAAGGCAAAGCATTGAAGCACGAGCACTCGCCGAGATCGACCTGATCATCTGGGACGAAGCACCAATGGCACCGAAAGAAGCACTCGAAGCAGCTGATGCTCTTCTTAAAGACATTATGCAAAACGATGTGCCATTCGGTGGAAAGGTCATGGTACTTGGAGGAGATTTCCGACAGGTACTTCCCGTGGTCGATGGCGGTGGTCGTGCTGAAATGGTGTCAGCCTGCTTGAAGTCATCCCGACTCTGGCCTCTATTTCGCAAGTTTGAGCTCACGACCAACATGAGGGTTCGGGATGCTGGCAACGATTGGAAGGACTATCTTCTCGCTCTGGGTAACGATCTACTCGACAAAGACGAAGAGGGATACCTCGAAGTACCCGAAGATCTCAGATGCGAGCAAGATTTGGCCGAAGCAGTCTTCCGACCAGCCTTCGATGAAGGAGTTGAACTTTCTGAAGTAGCTATCCTTACACCCAAGAACGAACAAGCTCTCGAGCTCAACAACCGAATCTTGGATATGCTACCCGGAGAAGTCAAAACCTTCAGAAGTGCTGACTCGGCTGAGACTACTGATCCAACCGATGCTGCCAACTTCAACGCAGAGCTTCTGAACAAAATGACACCATCTGGAATGCCTCCTCACCAGCTCCATCTAAAGGTGGGTTGCATCGTGATGCTTCTGCGAAACCTCAGCGTCAAAAAGGGTCTCTGCAACGGTACCAGGCTGATTGTCGAGCAAATCGGAGCCAGAATTCTCCTCTGCTCAATTGCCACGGGTAGCAGGAAAGGCAAAAAGGTGTTAGTCCCCCGAATCGATTGCCTTTATGACAAAGCCACACTACCATTCGTGCTGAAGCGACGCCAATTTCCGGTTCGGCTGAGCTTCGCAATGACCATCAACAAAAGTCAAGGGCAATCATTCGAAAAGGTCGGCATTGCACTTCTTCACGAGGACATCTTTGCACACGGCCAGCTTTATGTCGCTCTCTCGAGAGCGCGGAGCCGCAAAGGTGTCTCGATAATGGCCAAGGACAACAAGATGAAGAACGTCGTCTACGAAGAAGTGCTCGAATAAAATTCTGAATCTTTTGTCATTGTTGATTTTTTTGTTATTATTATTGTTATTGTTGTTGTTTTCGTTTGTTATTATTGTTGTTGTTTGTTGCTTTTTTATATTATATTTCGCCGGATAAATATTTTAAACACCCTAATATGTGTCTAACTTCCTCAACATTGGTTCTTTGCCATAATTATCTCTAAACTTTTTTGAATTGTATCTTTGAATCCATTTTTCAGCTTTATGTGACCGGCCTACGGCCGGCACATAAAATTCCGGTAGACTTTTGGAGGGGTCAGAGTCATGTTGACCTAGCAGTGGCCAGTGGAAAACTGCCGCGAAGCGGCTTTTTTCCACTGGTTAAAATCGATAAATACATATTTAAAAATGGTAAAATAATTCCATGTAGCGCAAAAACGAATATTGATTCGTGCTAGCAGCGCTGGTATCAAGACAAATTTGCAACATAAATTTTTAAAAATGGATTTTTTAGTTATCTGGCTTATTTAACGCGGAGATACGTGAAAATTGGTGTCTATTTTTGGCTAGCTAATCTGTAGAAATTAATTTTTACAAACAGCTAAAAACTTAAAAGCTTAAAACGTCAAAAACTGACAATAATCAAAATGTTGAGATAAACCACGTAGAACGACCCGGAGAATATCGTCTGTCTTTTCGAGAATATAATTCTGATGACGAGTACGTAGAGCAACGTGGACGGAATACCATACAGTAGGTAGAAGAGGAACAGCCAGATTGACATGCACCTAAACTTTTGTTCCTACATTGGATTGTTCATAAATTGCATGTTTCAAAAAATGGAGTGGGATGATGGCAATGACAGAGAAACATTCTTGTGTGCCGTGGTGACTCAAAAATTAAAGGGACCGCAAGGAATTGCTCTCAATTTTTGGGTATCTGCGACACGCAATGCGCACGCCACGCTGCCGCGATATACCAGTTGTAATCGATTACGCTGTGGAAATCCGACGCCAAGGATTACCAATCTTCGGTTCGGTAATCGGAGCTGATTTGTTAGCGGGGGGAGAGATTTCTCGGGGTCCCCCTTAATCTCTCACTCTTTCTCTCACTCTCTCTCGCTCTCTCTCTCTCTCTACCTTACCCCCACCGCTAACGAAACAGAACCGGAAAATCACCGATTCGAAAATTATTTGCTCAAAATTCAGCTATGTATAAGAAAAATCGTGTATTCGAAAGCGCATCTGTCGGAAAACCTTTTCCGAAAAATTGGATGCGGAATCGCGTCTCAACTTCATGCTTTTTCGCTAGGAAACCTTCGAGGAGCCGATTTTCGAGCGCGTTAATTTCAGCTTGTCTAGATTCATCATACCGAATTTTATAATGCCGAAACTTTGCGACGTCGAAATTTCACGTAAGCAGATCTCCTGGAAAATCCGGGAAATTCGATGCAAAAAAGTCTCGAAAAATTGGGTTTTTGGCGTTATTGCCTTCATAATCCATTTAGCCATCAAATCATCACTACAAGAAGAAGTTCCAAGCAAACATAAGCGTGGGGAGGATTGTATAGCTTCTCAAATGCCGAATGCTGCAGACGGGTGAAACATTAAATTTCCACCTGCCTGCCGGGTCTATAGTTTTGTCGCGGACTTGCAATTACCGGGTGGGGGTGGGGGAGGTATGACAAGTCCTATTAAATACAAATCGTAAAACTAAACTTTATGCGCATTATTTAACTAATCCCATTCGTGAAACGATTGCTAAAGTTTACAAATGTTTAATGCTGCAGACGGGTGAAACACAAAATTTACACCTGCCCACCGGGTCTAGATTTTTTAGGGGATTTGCAATTATTGGAGAGGCTATATAAAAATTGATATTAAATCAAATTGCCATACGGAGATCGAAGCCTTTAGTCGAAAAATAATATAGTGCTCGAAACCATAGTAATTATTTACTGTTTTCAACGACTGACGGTATTCCGTGGGGAATACGGTATGGAGGGATCAACGATTGGAGTGAGACATCGAGATCAGACAAGTAAAAAATAGAGGGTTTGGTTAGCTTTGTGAAGGCAATAATTATTTCTATCAATATTAACCATCCGTAATTTTTAGCTGGTTACAAGATGGATGCAACATTGAATTAAAATCCCATGGCGGAGATCCAGATAGGTTTTATGGCGGATTATTGAGGCTAGTTTCTGAGGTAGTAGGAATATGGGTGAAACACTGAACAATTGCGGAGGATACTATAGCATTTCATTTATTATTTATACCCTTAATATCATTAAAAATGACAAATTATTGTTGAAAAGCATAAATTACACACTGAGAAAAACTTTAAAAGGAAGCAATAAAGATGCTATGAACTTCGGACTATGCACCCAAGTTTTTAGACCGATAGCAAAATTAGCTGAAACATTGAAAATAAAGTCGACTGCGGAGAATTATTAACGGACAAAAATTACATAGCATCAAAAAATGGTGAACATAGATTGAGTAATGAAAGTGAATTTAATAGTTTTATTTAGCTACCTTAAACATTGTTCCCAGTGATCCCCAAAGAAGATTGCCCAAATTTTTAATTTTTTCATACTGCAGCCGAGTGAAACAAAAAAATTCACCTGCTCGCCTTTTTTTCTTATTTGAGGGCTTCCAATTACGGCAGGGGTTATGTAAAGAGTAATATTAAGGCAAAATTACTACGCGGATATCGGAATTTTCAAAAAACGTTTTGATTTTGACGAAATCAATACGTACTTTGAAAAATTTCGATGTGATGCTCGAAACGAAAATCGTTATTTGTTGTCATCAACTACGGTCGGGGATTCCGTAGGGAATACGTTACCGAAGGACCAAGGCAAGAAATGAGGCAATAGTCCAGAATCATTAAACAACAAAAATTACTGCGCATAAGAAAATTCGGGTAAAACACACTTTTTCTGGTATGGTCCATGAATGTAACTCGCTGGAAATATTCGCATACTTCAAGAATTCAATTTTCCAATGGCTTACGAACTTTTCCTGAACCAAAAGTTGTAAAGTATCAGGCTATACCGAGAATTATTTCCTTCCTAATCCCTTTAGCAAGAAAACCCTCGATGCCAGAAAA
Organism: Mesorhabditis spiculigera; assembly: GCA_958295435.1. NCBI lineage: Eukaryota > Metazoa > Nematoda > Chromadorea > Rhabditida > Rhabditidae > Mesorhabditis > Mesorhabditis spiculigera. Next base: position 757,823 of record CATQJA010002700.1, on the reverse strand, counting down.
AGCTTCAAGCAAACCGCAGCTCTTGAAGGATTCTCTAGATTTTAAAATTATGACTGCCTCGGATGGATGAAACATAAGATTTCCACCTGTCGGCTGCGTCTATAGTTTTTAAGGAGTTTTGCAATTTTGGCAGAGGATATATAAAAGGTGATAATATATAAAAAAATTATGAAACAAAACTTGGAAGCTTGGAGATTCTACATAAAGTGTGGTGCTCTAAACGAAATTTGTAACTTGCGGTTTTCAACTACTGTCGGCATTCCGTCGGGAATACGGTATAGAAGCACCAAGGAATGAAATTAAGCGAAGCATTAAATGACAAACATTACTGCTCATCAGAGAATTTTGATAAAACACGCACTTTTCTGGTATGGCCCTTGAAGGTAGCTTACCGAAAATACTTGCGTATTTCAAGAAGTCGATTTTTATCGGTTTAGGTGCTTTCCCAGAATCGATGGACGTACAATATTCGGCTATACCGGCAATTATTTCTTGTCTGATCCCTTTAGACATCAAACCCTCGATACAAAAAGCTTGAATTACAGCGCAGCCAACAGCCGATTGTCTAGATTTGAAAATTATTGATGTTACAGATGGTTGAAACATAAAAGATGATATGATACCAGATGATAAAAATATCTATTAAATACAAAATTGTGAAACAAAACTTGGAAACTTAGAGATTCTCATTATATATTGATCTTTGTCGAAGATTAAAGTGTGGTGCTCGAAACGAATTTGTAATTTGCTGTTTTCAACTATTGTCGGTGTTCCGTAGGGAATACGGTATGGAGGGACCAAGGAATGAAAAGATACAAGCAGGTAAAACGCCTTAGCTTTCGACGAAGCATTAAGTGACAAACATGACTGCTAATAAGAGAATTTGGATAAAACACACACTTTTTCAGGTATGGCCCTTGAATGTAACTTGTTGGAAACATTTGCGTACTTCACGAAGTCAATTTTTTTAATGATTTAGGAGATTTTCCTGAACCAAGAGTACCCGGCTATACCCGGAATTCTTCCTTGCCTAATCCTTTAACCATCAAACCCTCGAAGCAAGAAAAACTTGAAGAAACCTAGATTCCGCAGCGGATTGTCAAATTTTTAAAATTATGAATGCCTTAGATGGATGAAACATGAAATTTTCACCTGTCCGCCGAGTCTATTTTTTGTGGACTTGCAATTACCGGGTCTTAGGAGGTGCGGTATAAAAAGTGCTACTAAATGAAAAATTGTGAAACAGATCCGGGGACACGACATTATATATTGATCTTTGTCGAAAAATAAGTATTTAGTGCTCGTAGCGAAATTGTTGATATGCTGTCTTCAACTAGTTCCGGCATTCCGTAGGGAATACGGTATGGTGGGACCAAGCAATGTAAAGATACAACCATGCAAAACGCGTTAGCTTTCGTCGAGGCATTAAATGACAAACATTACTGCTCACAAGACAATTTGAATAAAACACATACTTTTCCTGGTATGGCCCTTCAATGTAACCCGCTGGAAATAGTTGCGTACCACAAGAAGAACTCGATTTTTAACCATTTAGGAGCTTTTCCTGAACCAAAAGGTGTAAAGTACCCGGCTATACCCGGAATTCTTCCTTGCCTAATCCTTTAACCATCAAACCCTCGATACAAGAAAAAGCTTCAAGCAAACCGCAGCTTGTTATGGATTCTCTAGATTTTAACATTTTGAAACCCTCAGTTGGATGAAACATGAAATTTTCACCTGTCCGTCGAGTCTCTTGTTTTTCGGAGGTTTGAAATTACGGCAAAGATGATATAAAAGGCTCTATTAAATGAAAAATTGTGAAACAAAACCTGGAAAATTAGACTCAGCCTTACATATTGATCTTGGTCGAAAAATTAATATGTGCTGCACGAAGATAAATCGCCAATTTTCGTTTCCAACAACCTTCGGTATTCCGTAGGGAATACGGTAGGGAAGGACCAAGGATTGGAATAAGACATCGAGATCAAACGCGGAAATATTGGTCTAAGCTAATAGCTAACAGCTAGCTAATATAAGCTGACGATTTCCTTAAAAGATAGCTCAAACATCAAAAATTCACTTGCCGAAACGGAGCCGAATGTTATTATTTAGAAAGAATGCTATTAGTGACCCCGCTTAGCTGAAACATTAAATCGTGCTAAAAGCGAGTATTACTATGCACATAGCTTCAGGACGGAAAGGTAGTAAAACCAAACTCCAAACAAATAATCCAAAATTTAGAGTGAAGCTGTTTTTTATGGTAATAATTAGCTTTAGACACGCAAATCGATATTTGCTGTTTTTGACAGCCTACGGTATTCCGTTGGATCGACTATATTGCTCAGCCCGGAACTTATTTTTTTTCAAAGCATATTTGAAACATGGAAAAAGCAAAATTTTTCATAAAAACTCGAATGCTTCAGATGGGACCATAAAAATATCACCTTTCGTTATGTGTTTTAGTTTTGTCTTACGGTATTTGCAAAAACTGGAACGGTATAAAAACTCAAATTAAATTCAGGTGTTGGTGCATTATCGGGAGCGGGGCAAACCTTTCCCTAGAGCCAAGTTTTTCTGACAAGGATAGAGGAACTGTTTCTAAACTTTTTTGTTTCAAGACTTTTTACAATTTGCAGATCTAGAATTTTTATTCAAAAATAATAAAAATATGGATTTTTAAAGCATAAATCTCTGTTGTTTTGGGCTTCTGAGATACCTCCCTGCTTGAAATATGGTAAAATAATAAACTTTTAAATACTTACTATTACGTTGCGTTACCAGAAGACGGTATGGAATGTCAACGTATTAATTGAACAGGGAGCACAAATATTATTAAATGAACAACATGTTATTTTCAAAGCCAATATGAAACATGGAAAAAAATAACAAAATGAGAGGTCGTAGGTCCGTATTTTCAAAAACTGTTTCAGTCCTCTGCAGGGATGGAAAGAATTAAAATCGAGTAATTCTAGGCGAGAAATCTCTTCCTACATTTTTGAGGCAAAGTGCAATTCCAAAGTCGCGGAAAATCGTATTAGCTTTAAAATTTCTAGCCTTCTTTAGTTTGTAGTTTGTATTTATGAAAATGCAATACAGGATACAATATTTTGCGAATACTCCCAGAAAAGTGCGGGGTTTTGGGAGGAGATTTTAGCTTTGAAACCCAAGCTTCGAGTTTACTACTAATCAAAACGCGGGAAGCATTTGAATAGAAGGCTAGATATAACATTCTTTTTCAACAAAAAATCGCATACGAATTGCATTTTGCCGATAAAATGTTCCTTTAGCAAATTAAGATTTTACAAGACAGCAGTTTTGAATTTCAATTGTTCTTTTAAAAATGGAATTGAACGTGTTGTGAAATTTTTACTGTCGTTTTACGGCCATTTTTATACCATTAGAGCCGGAGCTATGTAAGCACGTGAAGGAATAGCTCAAGCTCAAACAAAAGATACTAACCAGAAATGAATGTTTTCGGCAATGCAGTAAATCGAAACATATATTTCTGAAATTTAAAAATAAGGTTATGATTTTTAAAGCGCCGAGACTGTTTTTATTTGCGCTCCCAGTTTCGACAAAATACTAGAATTCATGAATTTTATCCAATTCTGGCAATAATGAAGAAGCCTTAGTTTTTATCGAGGGCACGCAATTCCATTAAATTTTTCTAGATAGTTTTTCTAGAATTTTCAGCGCCGGGATTAAGCTCGCGATGCTACCGAATTTCCGGAAATTAGGGTTGGCTTTTTTAAGGGGACGGCATCGGCAATTTTTCAAAGTAACGCAATAAAATATACATGCAAAAACCAAAGCTCAATGTCGACGAATTGGCCAACAATTAATTTATTTTCATCCATCAACAAGCGAAACGTATTTTTTTGGAAAGATTTTAAACTTTGCAACCCTTCGAGGAGCCCCTTTTTCCTTACGATGCAATTTTTTTCTGATATAAATAGGGGAAGGGTTTATAAGATGATTTTTATGATTTCCAAATGCGAAAATCGTTAGGATTTGTATGAAAAATACAACATAGCGACTTTTCGAGCAAAAATTTAGGGTTTTGAAATGGGTTTTTGGGCCTTTAGATGGTTTTGCGCCACTTGAAATATAGCCAATTTGACTTTTCAAACACTCACTGTTACACTAGACTTTTGTGAACCTACTGCAAAAATTTGCGATGACCTGCTATAATGCTAAAGGGCTCTGACTTCATAAAAATTTAAGGAAATTTGGATTCATAAGAAAATTTAATAATGATTTGAATAAGCGTTTGATCAGCCATTTTACGTTGTCTATCTTTAAAGGTACAGTGACAAGGGCACTCACTGTGGTTTTTTACAATACAAGCGGAAAACAGTACAATTTGCGATTAGTGCCGTAGTAATTCATCTGGAAGTCTGAGTAAGGTGTAACACGCTTTTTAGCCACGCCAGAACTGGTGTCCTAAAATTCTTCGTTAACATATGAAAAAGTGCCAGGATGTTTTTAGATTTCCAAATTGGCAAAATTTGCGGGAAATATTAAATAAAAACAATAAGTTAACGGAAACATGATTGATTAGCTCATGCTCGCTTTATTCTAATGTAGTGCAGTCAAAACACATTTTTTTACTTTAACAATCTTGTGGTAACTAAATATCGCACCAACTGACCAATTTTAGGGGTTGAATTGTGAGACACGGTTTTTTAACACCCAGTTTAGAAATCGAAACATGTCCGAAGATCGATTGCTCTACCAATTCTGAAGCTGATGTTGATAAGGTTTAAAACACACCTTTAACGGGCTGCAAATGCAAGACCCGCCGAGTCCCAAGAGCCACTCGAAGAAATTGACGGCCAAACCACGTAGCGCTTAATTGAGGCCTCAGTCGGTGATTAGCAATGGATACCCCATGATTTTTGGAATTTTTTTGCCGCGTCGTATGGGGTTATTTTGCCCTTTAGATGGTTTTGCGCCACTTGAAATATAGCCAATTTGACTTTTCAAACACTCACTGTTACACTAGACTTTTGTGAACCTACTGCAAAAATTTGCGATGACCTGCTATAATGCTAAAGGGCTCTGACTTCATAAAAATTTAAGGAAATTTGGATTCATAAGAAAATTTAATAATGATTTGAATAAGCGTTTGATCAGCCATTTTACGTTGTCTATCTTTAAAGGTACAGTGACAAGGGCACTCACTGTGGTTTTTTACAATACAAGCGGAAAACAGTACAATTTGCGATTAGTGCCGTAGTAATTCATCTGGAAGTCTGAGTAAGGTGTAACACGCTTTTTAGCCACGCCAGAACTGGTGTCCTAAAATTCTTCGTTAACATATGAAAAAGTGCCAGGATGTTTTTAGATTTCCAAATTGGCAAAATTTGCGGGAAATATTAAATAAAAACAATAAGTTAACGGAAACATGATTGATTAGCTCATGCTCGCTTTATTCTAATGTAGTGCAGTCAAAACACATTTTTTTACTTTAACAATCTTGTGGTAACTAAATATCGCACCAACTGACCAATTTTAGGGGTTGAATTGTGAGACACGGTTTTTTAACACCCAGTTTAGAAATCGAAACATGTCCGAAGATCGATTGCTCTACCAATTCTGAAGCTGATGTTGATAAGGTTTAAAACACACCTTTAACGGGCTGCAAATGCAAGACCCGCCGAGTCCCAAGAGCCACTCGAAGAAATTGACGGCCAAACCACGTAGCGCTTAATTGAGGCCTCAGTCGGTGATTAGCAATGGATACCCCATGATTTTTGGAATTTTTTTGCCGCGTCGTATGGGGGCTTTTGATGCTCATTGGGTGCGTTGAAGTACGAGTGAAGGTTTGGGATGCAATTAAAAAACTGGGGGAGCCAATAAAAAAAGCGCAGGGACTTGAGTCGTGTCTGACTCAGGATTATCATTGAAAAGATTGGATCAAAATACGGTGTTCAGAACTTCAGAAGGCACCACAGATTACCCCTCTCCTTTTTGCGTCAACAAGAGCAACATCTCCAGATTACCGGAAAACACGGAACGTGCAGGGGAAGTTCAACGCGGCTGATAAGATTTTTGTAGCTGGACCTCCAGAAACGAGGGCTTTGACCTCACCACCATTCGAATTCCATTAAAAAGTCTAGCCAGGTCGCGGGGGTCGGAATTTCGGGTTTTGCTGCAATCCACCCATTGCACGACAGGCCCTTATCTTCATTTCGGTACATAAACTTTCGGTGGGCCTATATAGCCTGAGAGAAGCCGGGGGAATTCCCCGCTCGAATTTAGGCCCACAGGATTTTTGGTGGGCCTAAAATTGCCAAAAGTATGGAATCTTTGAGATCGGATTTTTATTGAAACATTTGATTGATCATCCGATTTTGCTAGTTTGTTTTTTGTGCTATATGTCATACGGAGCTCTTCGATTATTGCGAATATACCTACATAGACATTTTAGGCTAATTTTTTTTGAAACCGATGATTTTACAAAGTTCATACCTACCGGATAATACTGAACGTTTTCAAATTTATGTAATGTTTGTTTTCTGAAACATTTTTACATTCTCGTAGATACTGTCCGCAGAAATCAGCCAAGTCAGCCAATTTCAGAAACATGCCGTCGTTAAAAAAACTCGACCTGGTATATTCTGCTTAAATTTTGCCTAACGATTAAAAGACTAGCTTTCAGAAATAATTATTCATAAATCTAAAATTTCTAAATTATAAAATACAGGGAAACTTTGATTTCATTTTTTATCCGATTTAACAATTTTCTTGGCATGCTGAGAAATTTATTAATTTAATTAATAATTATTTCTGATTCCATAAAATTCTTGGCTAGTCTACTCGATCGCTAACCTAATTTTTTCGGGCTCTCGAAGAACCTCTGCTGGCTTGCTCGGCGGCGAAAAAGCAAGCGGTTCAACTCGTTCGCTTATTCTTCGCATTGAAATAAAAAGCTCCACTTTTCTTCTGTAAAATTCATGAAACATTATTTGTTTTTAATAAGAGTTGGGGTTTTAATGTCTGTTTTCTCAAAAACATCTATTAAGTACAATTAGGCGACCGATAAAATACCTCACAATTAGTACAGTTATTTCACCACAACCAGGCTGGTTTTCATCGAATTTGCGCCAAATTGTGACTGTAAGAATTGCCCTTGTCATTTTTAGATTGACCGATGCGGAAAACATTGTGTGAAACTCGTGCATTAAATTCACGAAATTTATTCCGGCAATTATAATTTATTAAACATTTTGACGTTTTCTTAAAAACAGTTGCCAATTTCCGGTCGCTATTGTCTATCGTTTATGATGAAGCACAAGTTTTTAACTCCGCGAAAATAAATTTTTTGTAAATCCGCCTTCAATAATGCCGATTCGCCTAATAGACAAGCTTGTTTTTGGCTCTAATCGGTGAGTTCCAGCTGCCTGACTTTCCATTGATTGAAAGCGACGCACTTGGTTATGTATTTTGGATGAAACACATCTCCGAAAAAGTTTCTGATTGCTTAAACCAATCCTCTTTTTTAAATTCCTTAATTTCTGTCTGCACAATATAGTTTCAACTTGAAACTCGACGCATATCTTATCAGGAAAAAAAGAAAATCTGAGTATTTATTTGGTTTACCACTGTTTTTGGGCAGGCCCCGAAAAACCATAAAAAGGTAAAAATTAATTTTTCATGTTTTTTTAACCAAATCTGAGTAAGAGGGAATTATTCGCTTTTCGGAATTAGCTTTCTTTTCATAAAATTTTGTTTCCTTGAATTATTCTTCTGATATTTTAATCAGGTAATTCTGCAAAATTTGCATGCATTTTTTAAAACCCATTAAGTTTCTTTGCAGTAATTCTTTGAATCAGTTTTCTCTACTCAGATCGTTTGTCGTCCATTTTTGATGAGCTATTATAATTTCCCATAAGCCGCCTATATTTTGTTGATCATAATTTTTATTCATGCTTTTTATTATATATCGAAATTATTTCTATTTTTGAATTTTTCTAGCAGCAATTCTTCTCTGTGTCGCCTAAAAATGGACTCGGATTGGCTAAAAATAATTCTGTTGGTGGTTATGACAGTGTTATCCGTTTTATTTGGCGTGCTGCCAATAAAGGTATCAAGTTTATGGCATTCCTATTAAAATCTACAATTTAAGCTGAGCTCCAAGCTGAAGGAACTATCGCATCGAGGAGCCATGCGGAGTCGAAGTAAGTATTCCTTAAATTCAAGGCCACAACGATTTTCTGGGAAAGTTAGAAAAATATGTTTCCAACATACCTAAAGTCTAGGCTCAAAATGAAGGGAGAATCGCTAACGCTCTATTGCTTCTCTATCACAAAAGTCGCTTCTCAGAATGGAAAAGGACCATGTTACGAATTTTCCGGGCTTCCCGTCGAATCCAAATCGCTCAATTCAGAGAAGAACCTCTCTACCTAACTTTCTAACGCTGATTAATTAAAAATTATAGCATAAACTTGGGGCTAAGGTTGTTATAGATTAGTGTCATTGTCAAAAAAGCTAATGGTTCAAAATGGCATTATTTCTGTTAATGTTTTTCAAATTCCATTGTTTCGAATTGCTGGCTTCTGCACTTTTTCTTAAAAAATTGCTTCAAATTACATTGACGTTTTGCCAGCAAAAAAGCTACTAAATTGTATTGGATTTTGCTGCAAAATCCAAATCAAATCTCTTAAAAATTTAGTTTTGCGAAAATAATGTTAAATTAAAGGCCTCAACGGCAACAAGTATTAATAATAGGATACACTTTTTTTTACTCCTTGGATCAGAAACATGTTTTTATCAAGCGGATATGATTAAAAATTGTCAATTTTTTTATTAGCCAACCAGAAACATTCTTTTTTTGAGGCGTTTTTCTCTTGATGTTAATATTTCGCTCATTATCCATTAAATTTAGAGTTTGATTTTGATTTAACCTTTTTTTACAGGTCAACTGATCATCTCGGTTATCACGTGCTTCGCGGGTGGTGTTTTTCTGGGTGTCTGTCTGCTGGACGTGCTGCCGGACGCACTGTAAGAACTTATAATGTTTTAACTCTTGATACCTTCGATTCTCCGATAAAAATTAGTGATAGTGATTACGCAAAAAAAAATAGGAAAAATAGGAAAAATATTCAGATTTTTATTCCCGAAGATTCTCTCGGTAACCGTCGATTTTAATCGTATTGTAATTCATAAAATTTAGATTTTCTGACATCGCGAAAAGACCTCGATAAAAAATCGTAATTCGACGTGGTTAAAATCCTTTGATAGATATAAACTAGTAGAGAAGTTTATGCCGTAAAAATGTAGTAAAATTTATATATTTCAGCGATTCGTGGGAGAATGTGCAAAAATCGCTGGACTACAACACCGATTATCCGTTCGTTCCGCTGTTGTGCGGACTCGGGATTATGGGTGTTTGGGTTTTTGAGGTAATTTTTGATCTTAGAGATATATATGTGAAAGGCTTAAATTCTTCAAAATGTAAAGGAAACCTTAAAAAATTAAAAGACGGAAAATTAAATTAACATTTACATAAAAAGTACAGTATCTTTTTCGAATTCGGTTTTAGACATTTAAAAAACGTTTATATGGTGCTTGTGTGTTATCGGGGTGGGGTGTGAATTTTTCATGAAGTCCAGAAATATCTAATAACGTAATACCAGGCATTTTAGTGGTTTTTTTGTAAAATTTAGATATATGGCAAGTGGCGAAGCTCGCTAAAACTTTGGAAAATTCTAGAAATCAATACCTATGTCGAAAATCGATCGTTTTTATTTTTCCGTAAAATTTTCTAAGAAAAATCCGTTTAGAAAAAATACGAAGCAGCTTAGAAACGTTGCCCTTATTTGCCCCCTAAAAACGAGCTTCCAAGAAAAAAAAGTTGTTTCTTCCCCGATATTGCAAAAGTACCGTTTATTTTTTTTCTGGGAATCAAATGGGTAGCGATATTAAAGAAATGGACGCTTCTTAGAATGACTTAGAAAATAAAACATTTTTTCAGGAATGCACAATCGTTTGTCACAATGTGGCCAATCGTCGAATCGATGCGAAAAGTATGGCAAGGTGAGTGTTTGTGATTGCATCTGAAAAAATGTAAAAATTTATTGAAGAACACCTTAACATGTTTTAAGATGCCTTCAATATTAATCAGAAGATGGTTACTTTAAGATGAGACATGGCGACTCAGATTTATCTTTAGAAAAATTCTCGAAATACAGTAATTTTTCGAAACATGCCTCGACATTCGCCTTTCTTTCGATTTCGTTATTTTTTTATTTGAACGTAATTTTATTAGTTATATGCGCTTATTTTTCCAAAGTTTCTTTCGATATAATCTGATTTCCCAGCGCGGACCAGGTTTTGGAATTGACGAGAAATATCTTTAGTTCCCGGGACGAGGACGTGGAGGGTGATATTTTGAGACAACGAAAGGCTACGATTATTTCGAGGATGTCTTCTACGGTAACTAGTTAAGATTATACCAGAATTATGGGTGGTTTGATAATTTTTTCGCTTTAGAAGTTGTTGATAAAGATCATAGGTCAAAAAGGTTGCTAACAACCATAAAAATTACAAATTTGGCCGTGTTTTTGACAAGTTAAGTTAGGAGGAGTTTACTCTGATACACGGCATAAATTTTTAAAGCGCATGACCAAAAACTGCGCATCCGAGCTGAACAAAAACAGTTGAAAAAACAAGGTTTCAACCATTGTTTACAGTTCTTAAATACCGTAAAATATTAATTAATTGAGGCGTATAACAAATTGGAAAATGGGTTTCATAAGTTTCCCTGCCTATGCTGGACGACCCAGAATTAATTCATTCAGCTCCGATGCGAGAAAAAGTACGGTTTCAAGGGAAAATATTTGAGAGAGAAAACGTAAAGTTTTGGGGTGAAGTCGACTGTTTGAGCCCACTTGAATTATATGTCGTAATGCCCTTTAAAGCGCACGTTCAGGGAAGGGCCGTGTACTCGTCCCAACGTGTACACCCTATGGACGTTGGGACCGCGCGCCCTGCCTGCCCGAGCCGTGGGAGGCCTTTCCCCGCCTTTCCGGGGTGGGGCGCCCTTCGGCCCCTCACCAGGTTGCACCTGTGGCTGACTGGTATGCGACGGCGTCTCCGGATTGGGAGACCCGGGTTCTACCCCCGGCCGCGGCAAAACTCTTTGCTTTCTTGCCCAAAAACGTCCCTGAACCTGCCCTTTAAAGACCCTTGGAAAGATGGCCGGGCGTCCCCAGGGGTGAGGGACCGAGGGGGCGATACCGTGCACGCTTTCCATCGCGTAAGGGCCCCCAAAACCCCAGACTGGGTTTCAAGAAAACAGATTTATAGCCATAACTGTTTTGATTGATGATATTTGTGGCCAGAAACTTCCATAAAAATAGTTTTTAGCCATCCCCATCGGTGATAAAAATTTGAGGCTGATTGGATAGAAGGCGGCCATGTTCTGAGCGGAAAGAGGTTTTTAGGGCGCGTTTTAGTTAAAAATCGTCGGAAAGTGTATAAAACACTTCAGGAATTCAGGGGAGTACTTTCCTTGCCCTTAGCAAGCTTTTCCGTAGGATTTTTCGTTATTATTATTTGTAAATCGCTTTATTTTTAATTGTTGCCCAGTAACGTGCACAAGTTCGGCCCTAGGGTATTTGGGGCCCCTCCACCGCCCCCTCCCATTCGGCCCCTTTGGTGTGGGGGCAGCGCGTTGGACTGCGGAGCGGACCATCCCTGGTTCGACTCTCGCCCGGTGCACCATTTCTTGCTTTTTGACCAATCCCATCTTTCCAGAGGCCTTTAAAGGGCTGCCGACGGCATGTCTCGATCCCCCCCCCCCCCTCATCAACAAATTGGCAAGTAGCCAACAGGGGAGAGAGCGCGCATAGGGGAGAGGTGCGGAGACATTTTCTTTTCCGCGCGTAACCGATTGTCTATGCCGTCGGCATCCCTCAGCATCCCAGCCGCGCGGTCGCTTTGCGGCGGTACTGGTCATTTTCCAGACATAGACGCTTTAGGGTCGGCCATACTTCACAGCCCCTTTGCAGAAGAACTGAAGGCAAAAGCAATCAAAAATTCAAATTTTAATTCAATTCAATTCAAAATCAACAAAAGAATACGGGAAAAATAAGTTTTCAACTATTTCTAAAACTCGGTAAATCCCGTAAAAGATTAATGGATCGAGAGAAAAACATGAGTTTCACAATTTCCTGCTTAATGCAAAATTGCCACCATTCGCTAAATACCATCCCATACGATTTAAACAAATAACTTCTAGGCTCGGCTCGACATGGGCGAGACGCCACTGATCCGATCGATCACCTTCGTTTCGGCATTTGTTTTTCACTGTTCGCTGGAAGGGTTCGCGTTTGGGATTCAGGTAATTTGGACAGGCATTGACCATTCAAAGGTATACTTTCACAATCATATTTTTTTATTAATGCAATGATGAATACTTTATATATTACTGTTTAGAAATGGTTAGATCCCTGTAAAAATACAAAAAATAATAAGAAGTATACAAAAAATATACAAAACTCGATCTCCAATTCTTAGATTGCAGTGTTTCAAAATATTTGCTAGATGGTGTTTAGTTAGAATGGTTAATCAGTTACGCAAAATATCTCCTAGCTAACTTTCAGGTGTTGAGGTTAATCGCATTGAACGTCTTTGCGGAATATTATTTTTACTGGAACTCGACAAAACATGGTTTTTACTGTAAAATTCATAAATCGAAATAAAAAGGAAATAACCATGATATTTTGAATGGATCAATAAATTCTCGGCAAATTGTCTCATAGTTTTTTTCATTTCAATGATATAGACAAAATATCTCGTATCTGGCGTCAGGGCTAATAGCGTTAATGTTAATCGAATATTCGTGAATTTGCCCAATCTTATTACCGTGATGATCTCTTGAATAAATATATATTATTAGCATTAAACTTAAAAAATAAATCTAAAATCAGTATAATACTTGCAGCATTTCGGCGTTACACCTATAAATTGGCGACCAAAATGAAGCAATCTTCTATCTTTTTTTCAGGAAGACACCGTGTCCATCACTTCACTATTTGCCGGGATCATGCTGCACAAGGTATCGGTATAAGCTATTACTTAACTCGCCTTCCATTAAAGAAAATATGTTTTATTGAATTCTGTGGCTATCGAGATTTTTTCAAAGTCAGTTCGGCCCCGCCATGTGCAAAATAGTTTAGTTCGTAAAGAACGAATAGTTTCGGCCATAATCGTAATTTATTTATTTATTTTATTGTCATTTATTGTTTTTTATTTCCTGTTCTAGCATATCCATGGTGATTTGATTAGTTTTGTTTAGTTTTGCGAAATCTAATCGACAGGCGTTTTGGAAAAATCAGGTTTCATTAAATGCTAGTGCGACTTTGAAACGATTCGAATATCAGTGTTTTCTTCATTTACTATTATTTGTATTTTTAAGTTTTTACTCGCATTTGCTGCAAAAAATATGGCCTTTCATTGGTCAATCAAACTCCTATAATTAAATCAATAACTTGTATTTTAACTTTAATTTTAATTTAATCGAGACCGACCTTGGAAAAATAAGGTTTCATCAAATCGTTGTGTTAGCAAATGGCTGGCGCTTGTAATGCAGCATAAATTCTTTTTGTTCGCAAAAGGTTCTGTAGATTAAAATCTTATTGCTTTTAATGATTTATATTGTAAAAATGTTAAATTTTATTTCATTCAATAATTCAGTGTGTGGTGTTCTTCTCGATCGGGGTGCGGCTGGTGAAGGCACATGGACAACGGACGTTCGTCGTCGTCGGCCTGATCGTATTTGTGGCAATTACGGCCCCTTTGGGAGGAGCTATCGGTATTATTGTTAAGGTATGAGAAGCGTAGTATGTAGTATGAAATTGGAGATCAAATTCGGCATTAAAGCGATTCCACGCTAATTTTTTTAGATATACCGAGTTGACAAAATAATGAGATTTCGTTGAGCTGCTTTCCCCTAAAAGCTTTCTGGTTCCACTAAGCATTTTATTTTATCCTTTTTAATGTTATTTTTTGAAACAGTTTTCTTTCCTTCGCCCCGGATTCCGAATGCATTTTTGCCGCTCCCGATATCCGATACGATACGCAATCCCGAGAGTGCGCGTTACGGCAAAATGCATACAGATTCTAAGAACCACAGAATATATAAAATACTAGATATCTGAACCGTACTTTATTTAAAACTCATTTTTTTCAGGACTCGAAAATCAACACGACAGCAAAGGATGTGTCAATGTTGGTGCTGAGCTGTCTGTCGCTCGGCACATTTCTCTACATTACATTTTTTGAAGTGAGTTGGAACTACTGCTCAATGAAACTTGTTATTACAATAATTAATTGACTTACTTGAATTTTCGCCAAAAAATCAGGTCCTGCGCTTAGCTTGCAAAGGTCAAAACATGGAAAAATACGCGAGTGAAATCGGGCAGAATCACCATAGTCAACGAAAGATTTTTACGCTGAAGCGGCAAAAGTTTTTAAAAAATATGTTGGATGTGAATGGGGTGCTAGGAGAGAAATTTGTTTGCTAATTTGTCTTGTATTGCTTTTCTATACCTACCTACCTTTTTTATTTTGTTATTGCGTTATAGGCGCTTGCCATGTTTAAATTTTCCGTAGTAATCCCGTAAGGCCCTTTCACGAGATATTTTATCGTTTCCATTGCATTTTACTCTGCCGTTTTTTTATTTCAAAAACATGAAAAATGATACGATTTTTCGATTTTTGACTTTTCGCCAAAAATACATAAATCATGAAAAAAGGCTAAAATTTATAAATGCAACGTTTCGGATATTTTTTTGTATGCGTTTATAGCCAAAACAAAAAAGGACAATGAAACTTAACTAAAAAAACTAAGAAAAGACTAAAAAACTAAACTACTTGAGATAAAATAACTATAAATTACTATACAACTAAAAAGATGCTAAAAACAATTGTATGTTATGCATAAAAAAAACTATTCCGTCTAGAACTACTTCATAAAGTATTGGTTTTTAAAAATTAAGAAAGTGCTTGAACATTTTAATAAAATAAAAAAGAAATAAAAAGAAATTTTTTTAATTAAATTTTGTGAAGTTTGTATGCTTAGGACTAGCTATATACAATTTAGAAACACTTCCACTGTTTTATAAAAAAATCTAGATTTCGCACCATTAGTCATAAAACCATTAGTCATAAATTCCATTAGTCATAAACTCATTAGTCATAAATTTCATTAGTCATAAATTCAAGAGTCATAAATTCCAATAGTCATAAATGTTATGAAACTGATTGCTTGGAAATGTTATTCTCTGATATAATCCCGTTAACCAATCCAAAATTAATAGGCTTAATGATATCCGATTACGTGCAACCAAGGAGTTTGATTCGAGAACACGACAAGGACCATCACATACACCTCAAAACCTCTACCTTCAAACCTCGAAACTCAAACACAAAACTCAAGAAGATAAGCTCACTCACTCACTCAAGCTCAAACAAAAGATACTAACCAGAAATGAATGTTTTCGGCAATGCAGTAAATCGAAACATATATTTCTGAAATTTAAAAATAAGGTTATGATTTTTAAAGCGCCGAGACTGTTTTTATTTGCGCTCCCAGTTTCGACAAAATACTAGAATTCATGAATTTTATCCAATTCTGGCAATAATGAAGAAGCCTTAGATTTTATCGAGGGCACGCAATTCCATTAAATTTTTCTAGATCGTTTTTCTGGAATCTTCAGCGCCGGGATTAAGCTCGCGATGATAGCGACTTTCCGGAAATTAGGGTTGGCATTTTAAGGAGGAAGGCTTCGGCATTTTTTTAAGTAAAGCAATAATATAAAGTACATGCAAAAACCAAAGTGAAATGTCGACGAATTGGCCAACAATTAATTTATTTTCATCCATCAACAAGCGAAACGTATTTTTTTGGAAAGATTTTGAAACTTTGGAACCTTCGAGGAGCCCTTTTTTCCTTAGGATCAGGGATGGCCATTTCGGGACCCGGGTCAGACCCGGACCCCGACCCGGACCCGGACCCGACCCGGACCCCCGATTTCGGGGGTCCGGGTCGGGTCCGGGTCCGGGTCCGGGTCTTTTGAAAATGACCCGGACCCCCGAGCGATTCTTCGGAAGTAAATGCCAAACGTAAAATATTCAAATACGACATTGAAGTTTGGAGATATCTATAAGTTTTGCTGAAGATAAATACTTCATATTCAGTTATTAACACTTTAATACGTTCTAAAATTCAGTTTTCGATAGTAAATTGATCGGGCTAGACACCATTCGCCCCTCGATGATCATTTAACTATCGTAGAGGGAGTACTTTTCAAGTATAGCATAGAAAAATTTGCATTTCGAGCCAGTCTTGTATTTCCGGTGCAGAATAAACTGGGGGGGTCCGGGTCACTCTCAAAAGATCCGGACCCGGACCCCGACCCGGACCCGGACCCCCATTCCGGGGGTCCGGGTCCGGGTCAAGACCCCGGGTCAAAATTGGGGTCCGGGTCCGGGGTCCGGGTCCTTTCGTGACCAACCCTGCTTAGGATGCAATTTTTTTATATAAATACGGTAAGGGCTTTTAAGCTGATTTTTATGATTTCCGAATGCCGAATTTCCGAATGCAAATATTTAGGGTTTGAAATAGGTTTTTGAGCCTTTAGATGGTATTGCGCCACTTGAAATATAGCCAATTTTACTTTTCAAGTACTTACTATTACATTCCTGGACTTTTGTGAGCCTACTGCAAAAATTTGCGATGACCTGCTATAATGATAAAGAGCTTAGACTTCATAAAAATTTAAGGAAATTGGATTCATAAGAAAATTTAATAATGATTTGAATAAGTGTTTGATCAGCTATTTTATATGAAAACCAGTGGAAAAAAGCCGCTTCGCGGCAGTTTTCCACTGGCCACTTCTAGGTCTACATGACTGTAAACTCCCCAAAATCCTATCGGAATATTATGTGCCGGCCTACGGCCGGCACATAAAGCTGAAAAATGGATTCAAAGATACAATTCAAAAAAAGTTTAGAGATAATTATGGCAAAGAACCAATGCTGAGAAAGTGAGACACATATTAGGGGTTTAAAATATTTATTCGGCGAAATATCATATAAAAAAGCAACAAACAACAACAATAATAACAACAGAAAAGGGCAACAAAAACAATAATAATAACAACAAAATCAACAATGACAAAAGATTCAGAAATTTATTCGAGGACTTCTTCGTAGACGACGTTCTTCATCTTGTTGTCCTTGGCCATTATCGAGACACCTTTGCGGCTCCGTGCTCTCGAGAGAGCAACATAAAGCTGGCCGTGTGCAAAGATTTCTTCGTGTAACATTGCAATGCCGACCTTTTCGAATGATTGCCCTTGACTTTTGTTGATGGTCATTGCGAAGCTCAGCCGAACCGGAAATTGGCGTCGCTTCAGCACGAATGGTAGTGTGGCTTTGTCATAAAGGCAATCAATTCGGGGGATTAACACTTTTTTGCCTTTCCTGCTACCCGTGGCAATTGTGCAGAGGAGAATTCTGGCTCCGATTTGCTCGACAATCAGCCTTGTACCGTTGCAGAGACCCTTTTTGACGCTGAGGTTCCGCAGAAGCATCACGATGCAACCCACCTTTAGATGGAGCAGGTGGGGAGGCATTCCAGATGGTGTCATCTTGTTTAGAAGCTCTGCGTTGAAGTTGGCAGCATCGGTTGGATCAGTAGTCTCGGCCGAGTCAGCACTTCTGAAGGTTTTGACTTCTCCGGGTAGCATATCCAAGATTCGATTATTGAGCTCGAGAGCCTGTTCGTTCTTGGGTGTAAGGATAGCTACCTCAGAGAGTTCAACTCCTTCATCGAAGGCTGGTCGGAAGACTGCTTCGGCCAAATCTTGCTCGCATCTGAGATCTTCGGGTACTTCGAGGTATCCCTCTTCGTCTTTGTCGAGTAGATCATTACCCAGAGCGAGAAGATAGTCCTTCCAATCGTTGCCTGCATCCCGAACTCTCATGTTGGTCGTGAGCTCAAACTTTCGGAAGAGAGGCCAGAGTCGGGATGACTTCAAGCAGGCTGACACCATTTCAGCACGACCACCACCATCGACCACGGGAAGTACCTGTCGGAAATCTCCTCCAAGTACCATGACCTTTCCACCGAATGGCACATCGTTTTGCATAATGTCTTTAAGAAGAGCATCAGCTGCTTCGAGTGCTTCTTTCGGTGCCATAGGTGCTTCGTCCCAGATGATCAGGTCGATCTCAGCGAGTGCTCGTGCTTCAATGCTTTGCCTTTTCATGCTGGATTCCTTGTTGTTGGTCTTGATCAACAGACGGAAGGCAGTGCTGACTGTTCGTCCTTCTTCCAAAAGGTTGGCGGCAATACCTGTCCACGCTACCGAGAGAATCTTCTTGCCCATACCGGATAGAATGTGGTAGATGGTTTGGTAGACAAAGGTTTTGCCGCTTCCCCTGGACCGTCAATGAAGAAGCACTGCCCAGTTGGGTCTGCGACCTCGGCCAAGACTTCATCCGTTGCTCTCAGTTGTTCCGGGTTCAATTGCAAGTATTTGTCGTTCCCGAGTCGAGCATGCTCGGCGGGATCAACAACGACGATGTCAATGTCGTACTTTGGCAAATTGAGTTGGAACAACGGACTGTCTCTGACCCCGAGAACTGTCAGATCTTCGACAATTTCCCAGTAGGCCTTTGACTCAGAGACTTGGATGGAAAGTCCGCGAGCAAGGAAGTCCTGCATTAGGTCGTTTTTGAAGCGTTCCCAGAACGCCACAGGGTCCTGCACGTCAGCGAAGCAGATCAGGGAAGAGAAGAAGCTGCGAAGTTCTCCAGGCATCCGCACATCGGCGGCTTCCTGCATCGTAGCTAGGTTCACAGAGTCATCGTTCATGTATCCTGCTGCTTTGGCGGCCTCAAAATAGGTGTTGTATTGAGTGCCGTTGATAGTACGCAGTTGTTCGAAGCTCCTGGGGCCTTTCGTATAGAGCAGAAGCAGTCTCATGGCAAAGCGTTCCGTGTCTCGTGGAGAGACATGGTACATCCGGCCAATCACCCGCGACGCATTCTTTCGCTGCACCCATTTGCCTTGAACGATACGATATTTTTCTGGCATTTGGCCATAGAAAAATTCTCTGGAATCTAAGACCTTCTCTGCGTCCCTCCTTCTCCCGATCTGCAGACACTTTTGACCGTTAACCATAACCGTCCTTGCTCCGGTATCCTCCAAATGCTGCATATGCGTGTTGATGGCAAAGAATGCGCTCAGCGTGGTCTTATGAGTGCGAGCTCTATTTAGTGCCGCCTGTGCATCTTCTGGGTCAAACACCACATTTTCAAATCCGTCAAGATGTACTTGGAGTCGGATGACTTTGTCGCTCTTCTTTTGCATGGGATATGCAAAAAGACGATGGCAAGCCTCGGGAGCGCACAAATAACGGCCCTGTATGTACCGTTCGATCTCATTGACCGGTCCAAGGTCATCATTGTTTGCATCACGAAGTTGGAAGCGAGCTCTGTCAGTACCCTTATAGACGTATTTGAAGAGGTATTTGACCGAGTCGAAGGAGAAGCAGCATTCGAGATTGATGTGGGCACCAAACCGAAGCAGGAGGTAAGGGTTGTACGGCACGACGTGACGGTTGTCAAGTACGACATCCACCCGGTTCACCGTATACCGAACATTCCTTCCCTGGTCTCGGCGTCTGTACTTGGGATAACCGTCTGAAATCAGAGTGGTATCTCTGAATTCTTTCGGGAATCCTTTAGAACATGTATTGTCTTGCATGCAGGGCGACGAAGGATTGTGGGCACCGCAAGGCCGATGGATCATATTGGTCGAAACCAATTGAAACAATTCAGGATTTGTGTCGGAATCAGGGAGCTCAGCTGAGATGATGCTATCAACCTCGTCAGATGTTCTGAGCTTTGAATCCTCCTTCAAAAATAGGACCATATGACGGTGCGGAAGCCCTCGTTTCTGGAATTCAATCACCGAAACATAGGCAGCCATTTCTCCGAGGATGTGCTTTTTGAAAAGTTCCTCATCGAGTGCTCTCATTTTCAATTCGAACACTCTTGCAACCAAATCTGGACGATCAATTGCAGTCTGGCCAGGATAAAGACCTTCCTGAATTTCTCGCCAGTTTGGATTGCAAGTGATGGTCAAGAAGAGATCTGGCTTTCCGTACTTGGTCATAATGGCCACTGAATCCTGATATTGCGCAACCGAATTTCGACCACTGCCTTGATGACCGGCGCCCAAAATAATCTTTCTGCCTGCAGGACCTTGACCATGGGAATTCATGTGATCGGTGAGGCCACGGACCGTATCCAGCCGAAGTTCACGCTGGTGAGTCAGATAATAATTAAGCCTATTTTGTTCAGTTTTGGCGAAGGCATCCACGTAATATTGTTGGCAAAGTTTGCCGCCGTGGTGGATGGGATTGAAGCCTTGCCGGACGAACATATTATAGGCGAAATATTCTCGTTGAGATACCCGGTTCGGCGGACCATCATCGGCAACAGCCGGTTCGTCATCATCAGAGTTACCACGACGGCCAGCATTTCCCACTTGCTTCGGAATGTTAGGGTGCCACCCCTCTCCACCGCGAGGGAAGAAGAGAGGATAACAGAGAGGTTCGCACTCTTTCTGCAAGTAGTGGATCTGCCTGAGGCCGCCGTCTCGCTCGTGGATATAGAACACGCGCTCGCCGGGTATCGACTCATCGTCACCAACGTAAACAACGGCAATCTCATTGGATGTAGGCGCATTGAACCGTCTTTGGTCGTCCCTTTTATCTGTTCGAAAGACCAACTGCGCTGAGAGAGCTTCCCGCCCATCGGCTGCTGCTTGATCAGATTCCTCTTTTGACACCTCTGCCATCATCATCAATGATTGAACATAGATATTGACGTTTTGCAGGAGGAGATGGAGGTTGGCAAAAAAGGCCCTGATCGCAGTGCCGATTGATGGCACGACCGGCTAGCTCGTTGGCCGCTTGCTCGGTGTCCATAATATAGATCTGGGCATATTGGGCTTGCTCTCCAGGCTGTGGTCTCATAGGGCCGACCAAATGGTACACTGCTCCATGGATCCGATAGGGCCGTGGACCTCTTCCGGGCGGAGCATCCATTTGGGCCGTCATTGAAGCCATAGCTAGACCGCTATTGTAATTTCGAATGTTCGCCCGAAAATCTTTCGACTCACGGGTGTCCCCTTTGTAAAGATCTTCCAATTCCTGGGGGAAATTTTCGAACAACGAAATAGCAATTTTGCCATGGCCGCAACACGAATGGAAACTGCCGCTCGGGGATTTTGTTTCGACTGCGTAATGCAATGCACCACAGCAGCTGCAAGATATGTCCGGCTTGCCAAGATAGTGGATGGGGGGAAACGCATCCAGATTTCGAGCAGCACCTGCACGCGCAGCGGCCGTATGGCGCCGTTGCTGCCGGTGTGCCGCGGTCCGAGTAGCATTTGCCGCCAGACGCAATGCTCTTTGGGATGAGGATTCTCGGTGTCGTGAACTTCCCGTGGATATCGCATTTCGGCTCAGACGCTCCGAACGCCGGGAAGGCGATTCTCGGGAGCGCCTTGCCGCTACACGCGCAGCCCGAGCGAGATTATGAGTCTCACGTTCACTTGTGCTCAACCGAGACTCCTGCAACCTTTTAGAGTAGAGGTCTTTGGCTTGCCGTGCGGCTTGCTCAGCTGGGCTTTCATTTGCACGTTGCATCCTCACCCGGGCCGCTTCTTGCTTCTGCTTGCACCCTTGCCTTGACGCCTCGTTGGCCGCCGAAAACCGGGTCTGCAAATTCAGAGCAACTTGCGAACGCTGTTCTCTTTTCCGTAAGGCCTCGGACTTTCTCTGCGAGTTCAAACGCGAAATGGGCGTGACGTTGGCTAGGCCTTCGACGGACTGCGATGGGAGGTGCGATTGATCAGGAGTTCCCTGGGAGCTATGCAAGCGTTTCGCACGCCTTGTCGCGAGTTGGGATTCATGCTCCTCAGGGGTTCCTCCGACTCGCGGTTCCCTCTCGCCTTCCGCGTCAGACTTTCGCTTCCGTCGCTCGCGTGAACTCGGAGTCTGGCTCAACGAAACCTCAGGCACATCGACAGGACCTTGAGCAAGTACAGGATCGGCCGGGGTCCGCTGTAAACTTTGGTCGTACTCCAACCTCAGTTGTACACGTTCCGCGCGACTAATCTTTTCCTTCTTTCTCTGTATTTGTACAGGCTCAGGTTTTAGAACAGGCGCGGGTTCTATCTGCTGTCGAGGCACCCAAAGCTTCGAAGAATCAGGGCCCAGCGTTTGCCACGGGTTCGGAACGAAAAATCCCGAGTCAGACAGCTTCTTTCCCGTATGGAGTGTACCGGTCGAGTTACTGCTGGTATTCGGCACGGAAGGCATTTTCACGATCTGCATAGGATGCCGCGGTGTTTGAGGATAGGCCGCGGGGTGTTGTCCCGGAAAACAGCTGGAGGGTGCCGCTACTCGCCCAGCCAATTGAACCTCGGTATTGCTACCTCTTCGGGTCCAATCGGCAGGCCCTCTCTTCTTCGTACCCTGCTGAGGCTCAGCTGTTTCCGACACCCTTACCGGGTCCGGCAGATCGGTACTGGTGCCAACAGGACCGACATTACGACCGTCAGGCCGAACCATCCCTTCCGGGTCTGGCTTGTCCAGCAACAGGCAAGCTGAACCCCTCGGCGTCCCAAGGGAGCGAGCGTTTAAATTTGTATGGCCATCGGAGGACGACTCCCCCTTGAGCGTAGCGGCCAAAAATTCGTCACCCATTGCTGGGGCGCTCTAGGAAGGTGGCTGTTCAGTGTTAACCTTTCGGCCAGCCACCCGGCAGCGCTCGAAAACCTTGGGGGTTATCACCTGGGAGTGGGTTAGGTGGGGGGCGAGTCGGGACGGGCTGGGGAGCACACAGGGGGGCACCCCCGGGCCCCCCGAAAGGGCGTCCTTCTCCGGAACAAAAACGGCTCTATCGCCCCGGAAATTCAACCAAATTTAAAAATTGAAAAAGGGAAAGATTTAGCACATTCTGCTCTATCTTTCCAGCCTGTCAATTACCCACTTTTGACCTTGAGGAGCAGGCAAAAACCAATTTAACAAATTTGCATCGTATGCAACGAAATTACAATATTTTCAAAAACTAACTGCTTGCGCATGATCCCCATCCTTAATTGCATAAATGGTCCAAATTTCAACCCGGAATTCCATCAGGGCTTCGAGTTATGCCCCGGACACCACGACCCTTGGCCCATTTTGTTAAGGAATTTTCAAAAAAATGCTCATAAAAACTTTATTTTAAAGAATTTTGCAAAATCCGAAAAAATGTATCTGGGGAATTACTTTTGCCACTTACCCTCAAAAATTGAGGGCCCCATTCCCTCTAGGGGCCGAGAAAAGTTCCGGACAACGTGCACACCCAAAAATGTTAAGGATTTTTCACATTTTTGCTTGTAAAATCGTTAAATCGCAGAATTTCGAAAAATCCAAAAAACCGTTTTTTATAAATGGCATTTCCCACCCCCATGCCAAAAATCAGCTCGAAATTCGGCCTGACGGCCGAGAAAACGGCCGTACAGAAAACACACATACTTTTCTCGCTTATAGGGTAGGACATGATTGATTCGCTCATGCTCGCCTTATTTTTAATGTAGTGCAGCCAATACACATTTTTTACTTTAACAATCTGGTGGTAACTAAATATCGCACCAACTGACGAAGATGAAAAATTTTAGGGGTTGAATTGTGAGACACGGTTTTTTAAAACCCAGTTTAGAAATCGAAACACGTCCGAAGATCGACTGCTCTACCAATTCTGAAGCTGATGTTGGTAATGTTTAAAACACACTTTTAATGGGCTGCAAACGCAAAATCCCGAATCCCAGGAGCCACACGAAGAAATTGGCGGCCGAACCACGTAGCGCTTAATTGAGGCCGCAGTCGGTGATTAGCGATGGATACCCTATGATTTTTGGAATTTTTTTGCCGCGTCGTATGGGGGCTTTTGATGCTCATTGGGTGCTTTGAAGTACGTGTGAAGGTTTGGGATGCAATTAAAAAACTGGGGGAGCCAATAAAAAAAGCGCAGGGACTTGAGTCGTGTCTGACTCAGGATTATCATAGAAAAGATTGGATCAAAATACGGTGTTTACTCAAAAATAGGCCCTCCGAAATTTATCGAAAATTGGATTAATTATTCTTTCTTATCCGAACATGCTTCTGTTTCGGCTATGAACTTCAAGATCTGAAAAAATCGGTAAAATTCGAAAATTTCTGACTTTTGTTCAAAAATGTATGAGAAATAATCAAAAGAGGCAAAAGTTCCAAAATTCGCAAAGTAATCGCAAAATATGTATATTGCCCTCCCTCTAATACAAATCCTACCCCTGGCACGAGTGGCAAAAATAGGACCCGTGGATTTCGATTCGGGGAAATACCGTAAAAAAAAAGATCGTGTTCCGTATTACCACTTCCATCGGTATGCCTGTAGAATAACAATGAAACCAACGTTCAAAGCTCGGGGGATTAGGAAACTAGCGCTGCTCCGAGAAGCAGCTTTCCAAAATTTAAGAGCTCCTTAAGGAATACTCTGTTACTACCAACCTCAAGCTTGGTGGAATAACTTCCAAAGACGCTGGCCGACAACGCGATTCATTTGGCACTAGTGGGCCAGGTGGGCGTCTTTCGCGAACTTCCCGCCCAGCCTGCTCTCACACCTTGCCTAATGATGTTGCCAAGATACGCTACGCGTGCGTGCGTACGTACGTATGTACGCATATGTACTTCAGGTAACGTAGCATACGTTTCAAATCCATTGTTGCTTTACCTGGGCCTTTAAAGGTAGGTTTTAACGGCTATCCATTTCCTCTCAATTTGACGTGTCCGCTGCCGCGTTGCGTATCGCGGGCGTGTTAAATTGAAAGGCATCACAGATTACCCATCTCCTTTTTGCGTCAACAACAGCAACATCTCCAGATTACCGGAAAACACGGAACGTGCAGGGGAAGTTCAACGCTGCTGATAAGATTTTTGTAGCTGGACCTCCTGAAACGAGGGCTTTGACCTCACCACCATTCGAATTCCATTAAAAAAGTCTAGCCAGGTCGCGGGGGTCGCGAATTTCGGGTTTTGCTGCAATCCTCCCATTGCACGACAGGCCCTTATCTCCATTTCGGTACATAAACTTTCCGGGGGCCTATATAGCCTGAAAGAAGCCGGGGGAATTCCCCGCTCGAATTTAGGCCCACAGGATTTTTGGTGGGCCTAAAATTGCCAAAAGTCTGGAACCTTTGAGATCGGATTTTTATTGAAACATTTGATTGATCATCCGATTTTGCTAGTTTGTTTTTTTGTGCTATACCAGCGCTGACCCCCCGCTACGCGGGGGTTCAGCGCTGGCCTGCCCCCCCCCTCCCCCACAAAAAATTTGCAATTTGCAATTTGAATGCAGAATTTGGCTGAATTCCTGGACGGGCGGACGTACGGACATTAGAAATTTATATATAGTAGATGTCATACCGAGCTCTTCGATTATTGCTACATAGACATTTTAGGCTAATATTTTTTGAAACCGATGATTTTACAATGTTCATACCACCCGGATAATAATGAACGCTTTCAAATTTATGTAATGTTTGTTTTCTGAAACATTTTTACATTCTCGTAGATACTTCCGCAAAAATCAGCCAAATCAGCCAATTTCAGAAACAGGCCGTCATTAAAGACGTCAACCTATTTCTACTCTGCCTAAATTTTGCCTAGCAATTAAAAGACTAGCTTACAGAAATAATTATTCATAATTCTAAAATTCCCAAATTCGGCAATACAAGGAAACTTTGATTTCTAAACGTTGCACAATTCACAATTTCGTTGACACGCTGATTAAATTTATTACTTTATTTCTTTTTTGCCACACCTAGCATATTTGCTGACCAGTGGAAAAAAGCCGCTTCGCGGCAGTTTTCCACTGGCCACTTCTAGGTCTACATGACTGTAAACTCCCCAAAATCCTATCGGAATATTATGTGCCGGCCTACGGCCGGCACATAAAGCTGAAAAATGGATTCAAAGATACAATTCAAAAAAAGTTTAGAGATAATTATGGCAAAGAACCAATGCTGAGAAAGTGAGACACATATTAGGGGTTTAAAATATTTATTCGGCGAAATATCATATAAAAAAGCAACAAACAACAACAATAATAACAACAGAAAAGGGCAACAAAAACAATAATAATAACAACAAAATCAACAATGACAAAAGATTCAGAAATTTATTCGAGGACTTCTTCGTAGACGACGTTCTTCATCTTGTTGTCCTTGGCCATTATCGAGACACCTTTGCGGCTCCGTGCTCTCGAGAGAGCAACATAAAGCTGGCCGTGTGCAAAGATTTCTTCGTGTAACATTGCAATGCCGACCTTTTCGAATGATTGCCCTTGACTTTTGTTGATGGTCATTGCGAAGCTCAGCCGAACCGGAAATTGGCGTCGCTTCAGCACGAATGGTAGTGTGGCTTTGTCATAAAGGCAATCAATTCGGGGGATTAACACTTTTTTGCCTTTCCTGCTACCCGTGGCAATTGTGCAGAGGAGAATTCTGGCTCCGATTTGCTCGACAATCAGCCTTGTACCGTTGCAGAGACCCTTTTTGACGCTGAGGTTCCGCAGAAGCATCACGATGCAACCCACCTTTAGATGGAGCAGGTGGGGAGGCATTCCAGATGGTGTCATCTTGTTTAGAAGCTCTGCGTTGAAGTTGGCAGCATCGGTTGGATCAGTAGTCTCGGCCGAGTCAGCACTTCTGAAGGTTTTGACTTCTCCGGGTAGCATATCCAAGATTCGATTATTGAGCTCGAGAGCCTGTTCGTTCTTGGGTGTAAGGATAGCTACCTCAGAGAGTTCAACTCCTTCATCGAAGGCTGGTCGGAAGACTGCTTCGGCCAAATCTTGCTCGCATCTGAGATCTTCGGGTACTTCGAGGTATCCCTCTTCGTCTTTGTCGAGTAGATCATTACCCAGAGCGAGAAGATAGTCCTTCCAATCGTTGCCTGCATCCCGAACTCTCATGTTGGTCGTGAGCTCAAACTTTCGGAAGAGAGGCCAGAGTCGGGATGACTTCAAGCAGGCTGACACCATTTCAGCACGACCACCACCATCGACCACGGGAAGTACCTGTCGGAAATCTCCTCCAAGTACCATGACCTTTCCACCGAATGGCACATCGTTTTGCATAATGTCTTTAAGAAGAGCATCAGCTGCTTCGAGTGCTTCTTTCGGTGCCATAGGTGCTTCGTCCCAGATGATCAGGTCGATCTCAGCGAGTGCTCGTGCTTCAATGCTTTGCCTTTTCATGCTGGATTCCTTGTTGTTGGTCTTGATCAACAGACGGAAGGCAGTGCTGACTGTTCGTCCTTCTTCCAAAAAGGTTGGCGGCAATACCTGTCCACGCTACCGAGAGAATCTTCTTGCCCATACCGGATAGAATGTGGTAGATGGTTTGGTAGACAAAGGTTTTGCCGCTTCCCCCCTGGACCGTCAATGAAGAAGCACTGCCCAGTTGGGTCTGCGACCTCGGCCAAGACTTCATCCGTTGCTCTCAGTTGTTCCGGGTTCAATTGCAAGTATTTGTCGTTCCCGAGTCGAGCATGCTCGGCGGGATCAACAACGACGATGTCAATGTCGTACTTTGGCAAATTGAGTTGGAACAACGGACTGTCTCTGACCCCGAGAACTGTCAGATCTTCGACAATTTCCCAGTAGGCCTTTGACTCAGAGACTTGGATGGAAAGTCCGCGAGCAAGGAAGTCCTGCATTAGGTCGTTTTGAAGCGTTCCCAGAACGCCACAGGGTCCTGCACGTCAGCGAAGCAGATCAGGGAAGAGAAGAAGCTGCGAAGTTCTCCAGGCATCCGCACATCGGCGGCTTCCTGCATCGTAGCTAGGTTCACAGAGTCATCGTTCATGTATCCTGCTGCTTTGGCGGCCTCAAAATAGGTGTTGTATTGAGTGCCGTTGATAGTACGCAGTTGTTCGAAGCTCCTGGGGCCTTTCGTATAGAGCAGAAGCAGTCTCATGGCAAAGCGTTCCGTGTCTCGTGGAGAGACATGGTACATCCGGCCAATCACCCGCGACGCATTCTTTCGCTGCACCCATTTGCCTTGAACGATACGATATTTTTCTGGCATTTGGCCATAGAAAAATTCTCTGGAATCTAAGACCTTCTCTGCGTCCCTCCTTCTCCCGATCTGCAGACACTTTTGACCGTTAACCATAACCGTCCTTGCTCCGGTATCCTCCAAATGCTGCATATGCGTGTTGATGGCAAAGAATGCGCTCAGCGTGGTCTTATGAGTGCGAGCTCTATTTAGTGCCGCCTGTGCATCTTCTGGGTCAAACACCACATTTTCAAATCCGTCAAGATGTACTTGGAGTCGGATGACTTTGTCGCTCTTCTTTTGCATGGGATATGCAAAAAGACGATGGCAAGCCTCGGGAGCGCACAAATAACGGCCCTGTATGTACCGTTCGATCTCATTGACCGGTCCAAGGTCATCATTGTTTGCATCACGAAGTTGGAAGCGAGCTCTGTCAGTACCCTTATAGACGTATTTGAAGAGGTATTTGACCGAGTCGAAGGAGAAGCAGCATTCGAGATTGATGTGGGCACCAAACCGAAGCAGGAGGTAAGGGTTGTACGGCACGACGTGACGGTTGTCAAGTACGACATCCACCCGGTTCACCGTATACCGAACATTCCTTCCCTGGTCTCGGCGTCTGTACTTGGGATAACCGTCTGAAATCAGAGTGGTATCTCTGAATTCTTTCGGGAATCCTTTAGAACATGTATTGTCTTGCATGCAGGGCGACGAAGGATTGTGGGCACCGCAAGGCCGATGGATCATATTGGTCGAAACCAATTGAAACAATTCAGGATTTGTGTCGGAATCAGGGAGCTCAGCTGAGATGATGCTATCAACCTCGTCAGATGTTCTGAGCTTTGAATCCTCCTTCAAAAATAGGACCATATGACGGTGCGGAAGCCCTCGTTTCTGGAATTCAATCACCGAAACATAGGCAGCCATTTCTCCGAGGATGTGCTTTTTGAAAAGTTCCTCATCGAGTGCTCTCATTTTCAATTCGAACACTCTTGCAACCAAATCTGGACGATCAATTGCAGTCTGGCCAGGATAAAGACCTTCCTGAATTTCTCGCCAGTTTGGATTGCAAGTGATGGTCAAGAAGAGATCTGGCTTTCCGTACTTGGTCATAATGGCCACTGAATCCTGATATTGCGCAACCGAATTTCGACCACTGCCTTGATGACCGGCGCCCAAAATAATCTTTCTGCCTGCAGGACCTTGACCATGGGAATTCATGTGATCGGTGAGGCCACGGACCGTATCCAGCCGAAGTTCACGCTGGTGAGTCAGATAATAATTAAGCCTATTTTGTTCAGTTTTGGCGAAGGCATCCACGTAATATTGTTGGCAAAGTTTGCCGCCGTGGTGGATGGGATTGAAGCCTTGCCGGACGAACATATTATAGGCGAAATATTCTCGTTGAGATACCCGGTTCGGCGGACCATCATCGGCAACAGCCGGTTCGTCATCATCAGAGTTACCACGACGGCCAGCATTTCCCACTTGCTTCGGAATGTTAGGGTGCCACCCCTCTCCACCGCGAGGGAAGAAGAGAGGATAACAGAGAGGTTCGCACTCTTTCTGCAAGTAGTGGATCTGCCTGAGGCCGCCGTCTCGCTCGTGGATATAGAACACGCGCTCGCCGGGTATCGACTCATCGTCACCAACGTAAACAACGGCAATCTCATTGGATGTAGGCGCATTGAACCGTCTTTGGTCGTCCCTTTTTATCTGTTCGAAAGACCAACTGCGCTGAGAGAGCTTCCCGCCCATCGGCTGCTGCTTGATCAGATTCCTCTTTTGACACCTCTGCCATCATCATCAATGATTGAACATAGATATTGACGTTTTGCAGGAGGAGATGGAGGTTGGCAAAAAGGCCCTGATCGCAGTGCCGATTGATGGCACGACCGGCTAGCTCGTTGGCCGCTTGCTCGGTGTCCATAATATAGATCTGGGCATATTGGGCTTGCTCTCCAGGCTGTGGTCTCATAGGGCCGACCAAATGGTACACTGCTCCATGGATCCGATAGGGCCGTGGACCTCTTCCGGGCGGAGCATCCATTTGGGCCGTCATTGAAGCCATAGCTAGACCGCTATTGTAATTTCGAATGTTCGCCCGAAAATCTTTCGACTCACGGGTGTCCCCTTTGTAAAGATCTTCCAATTCCTGGGGAAATTTTCGAACAACGAAATAGCAATTTTGCCATGGCCGCAACACGAATGGAAACTGCCGCTCGGGGATTTTGTTTCGACTGCGTAATGCAATGCACCACAGCAGCTGCAAGATATGTCCGGCTTGCCAAGATAGTGGATGGGGGGAAACGCATCCAGATTTCGAGCAGCACCTGCACGCGCAGCGGCCGTATGGCGCCGTTGCTGCCGGTGTGCCGCGGTCCGAGTAGCATTTGCCGCCAGACGCAATGCTCTTTGGGATGAGGATTCTCGGTGTCGTGAACTTCCCGTGGATATCGCATTTCGGCTCAGACGCTCCGAACGCCGGGAAGGCGATTCTCGGGAGCGCCTTGCCGCTACACGCGCAGCCCGAGCGAGATTATGAGTCTCACGTTCACTTGTGCTCAACCGAGACTCCTGCAACCTTTAGAGTAGAGGTCTTTGGCTTGCCGTGCGGCTTGCTCAGCTGGGCTTTCATTTGCACGTTGCATCCTCACCCGGGCCGCTTCTTGCTTCTGCTTGCACCCTTGCCTTGACGCCTCGTTGGCCGCCGAAAACCGGGTCTGCAAATTCAGAGCAACTTGCGAACGCTGTTCTCTTTTCCGTAAGGCCTCGGACTTTCTCTGCGAGTTCAAACGCGAAATGGGCGTGACGTTGGCTAGGCCTTCGACGGACTGCGATGGGAGGTGCGATTGATCAGGAGTTCCCTGGGAGCTATGCAAGCGTTTCGCACGCCTTGTCGCGAGTTGGGATTCATGCTCCTCAGGGGTTCCTCCGACTCGCGGTTCCCTCTCGCCTTCCGCGTCAGACTTTCGCTTCCGTCGCTCGCGTGAACTCGGAGTCTGGCTCAACGAAACCTCAGGCACATCGACAGGACCTTGAGCAAGTACAGGATCGGCCGGGGTCCGCTGTAAACTTTGGTCGTACTCCAACCTCAGTTGTACACGTTCCGCGCGACTAATCTTTTCCTTCTTTCTCTGTATTTGTACAGGCTCAGGTTTTAGAACAGGCGCGGGTTCTATCTGCTGTCGAGGCACCCAAAGCTTCGAAGAATCAGGGCCCAGCGTTTGCCACGGGTTCGGAACGAAAAATCCCGAGTCAGACAGCTTCTTTCCCGTATGGAGTGTACCGGTCGAGTTACTGCTGGTATTCGGCACGGAAGGCATTTTCACGATCTGCATAGGATGCCGCGGTGTTTGAGGATAGGCCGCGGGGTGTTGTCCCGGAAAACAGCTGGAGGGTGCCGCTACTCGCCCAGCCAATTGAACCTCGGTATTGCTACCTCTTCGGGTCCAATCGGCAGGCCCTCTCTTCTTCGTACCCTGCTGAGGCTCAGCTGTTTCCGACACCCTTACCGGGTCCGGCAGATCGGTACTGGTGCCAACAGGACCGACATTACGACCGTCAGGCCGAACCATCCCTTCCGGGTCTGGCTTGTCCAGCAACAGGCAAGCTGAACCCCTCGGCGTCCCAAGGGAGCGAGCGTTTAAATTTGTATGGCCATCGGAGGACGACTCCCCCTTGAGCGTAGCGGCCAAAAATTCGTCACCCATTGCTGGGGCGCTCTAGGAAGGTGGCTGTTCAGTGTTAACCTTTCGGCCAGCCACCCGGCAGCGCTCGAAAACCTTGGGGGGTTATCACCTGGGAGTGGGTTAGGTGGGGGGCGAGTCGGGACGGGCTGGGGAGCACACAGGGGGCACCCCGGCCCCCGAAAGGGCGTCCTTCTCCGGAACAAAAACGGCTCTATCGCCCCGGAAATTCAACCAAATTTAAAAATTGAAAAAGGGAAAGATTTAGCACATTCTGCTCTATCTTTCCAGCCTGTCAATTACCCACTTTTGACCTTGAGGAGCAGGCAAAAACCAATTTAACAAATTTGCATCGTATGCAACGAAATTACAATATTTTCAAAAACTAACTGCTTGCGCATGATCCCCATCCTTAATTGCATAAATGGTCCAAATTTCAACCCGGAATTCCATCAGGGCTTCGAGTTATGCCCCGGACACCACGACCCTTGGCCCATTTTGTTAAGGAATTTTCAAAAAAATGCTCATAAAAACTTTATTTTAAAGAATTTTGCAAAATCCGAAAAAATGTATCTGGGGAATTACTTTTGCCACTTACCCTCAAAAATTGAGGGCCCCATTCCCTCTAGGGGCCGAGAAAAGTTCCGGACAACGTGCACACCCAAAAATGTTAAGGATTTTTCACATTTTTGCTTGTAAAATCGTTAAATCGCAGAATTTCGAAAAATCCAAAAAACCGTTTTTTATAAATGGCATTTCCCACCCCCATGCCAAAAATCAGCTCGAAATTCGGCCTGACGGCCGAGAAAACGGCCGTACAGAAAACACACATACTTTTCTCGCTTATAGGGTAGGATAGTGTCTGTGTGTGTGTGTGTGTGTGTGTGTGTGTGTGTGTGTGTGTGTGTGTGTGTGTGTGTGCCACTTTGCATCCACTTCCGGATGTCTGTCCGGAGGATATCTCGATAGGAGATCAATTTTAAGGTATGTTTGATACGTCATTAGATGCGTAATGGCCTGGAGATGACTGCACGCATATCAGTTTTAACAAAATCACCTGTTTTCGACATTAAATTTAAGTTTTTGTAAAAACCTCTTTGTTAGGAACAATTAGCGTAGACCGGAAGTGGGGATTCGACTATATAAAGGGGCTCAACAGGTCGTTTTTCATTTTTTGTCATCTGAATTCAGGAAAATTATGCAAAGTGAAGGATAAAACGACGGGGCCAGGGTTGAAAATTCGCGAAGCGGCTTTTCAACCCTGGTTAGACACTAATTTAAATTACAAAAAATGTCTCGGTATTTCCAGGGTTTTCGGACGATCGATAACGCAATCAAAAAAATGTAGTCCGTGTCAAACCGTACCCCGCCTTTGTGGATGATGCGTCCGATTTTCAACGCGTCCAATTCGAGAATTTGTTGCAGCAGCCCTCCTTCGCCGGCATATTTTCCAGATTCGGCTGTAAAAGCTGTATCGACGGAACGACAAGAAAGAGGAACCTCTTATGATGACCATGAGAATCGGAATCGGCATAAAACGAGCGAGCTGCCGGATGCGGTGACGAAGTGCCCTCGGGATCTTCATCTTCCCATGGATATGCAGGTTGCAAACGCGAAGGTGGATGATCGGGCTAAAAACAAAATTTTTGAAATTTCGAAAAATGACGTTGAGTTTAAGTTGAATTAATTTTAGCCGTTTTCGAATACAGGAAAATCCTCAAAACTGATGCAAAAAGGCCAATACGTATAGCTACTTTTCCGCATTGTCGATGTCGGAAATTCACAAAACTTCGGCGAAAAAGGAGCAAAAACGATAAAAATTCCGAATTTTTAAATTTATACTATTTTTGCCTACTTTGTGGCGAATAAAAAAACCATCTAAACTGCCGGTAAACACACTATATTTTCTACAACCGACAGGTCAAGCTGAAATTTCGTTACCTTCCGGTAAGATTCCGTGACTCGATAGCTCCGTGGTAGAATGCGCCACACGCGATCGGCTGTTTATGACTCAGGTCGCAGTCGTCAAATTCGTCATCTAAATATGGAAATTTGGCAATAGAAGAGTAGAAAATACCACTATCATTCGGGTCATGCGTGTAGCGGCACGGGTACGTCCGACCGCTCAGCTTCGTGTGTTTATCGTTCTCGTAGTCGCCCATCGCGCGGATTTCGTTCAAATGCGTCTAAAATTAAACTTTCTTTTATCGTTGCAAAAATTACCCGATATTCAGCGATATCCGTGTACGCAAATTCGCGGATGAAGGTCGGGCGGCCGTGATGAAGTCGGAGGTGGTTGGCGTAATTTGTCATCGAGCCGAAGCCTTTTGCGATGCACTAAAAATGCAAAAAGTAAGTCGGAAATGCGGAAAACTTACATCCGGATACGGGCAGTTGATGAGCGCGTCGTTGCATTTGGCCTCCGGGCAATTGACGCCCTGCGAGATCAGCAAAAAGTGTGCGGAGAACTCCTTTTGCGACAGCGGCTAAATTTCGGGATTAATCGCTGCTGAAAAAGCGCCCACCAAATCGCAACCCCGGCAGATTCTCGTCATCGCGAAGGCCATGTCATTTGGAGGCAAGTCAGGCTGGAAAAAATATGTACAGGCGCTCTAAACGGTTTGCCTTCAAAATATTGAAAATCATCCTGCCGAAATGTCATAATTTCGAAATTTAATAATGTCAATTTCGGGTTAGCGATATTGGAGATTCCACCGTAAAGTTATTTCTAACAAAATGTCGGCATTATGACATCTCAACCTTCTGATACGATATCCCTAGATAACCCAAATAATCTTACAAACGAAGCACTGAACGAATCATTTTTATGCCATTCGAAAGCGCGCAAAAAGGACTAAAATAAGCTGTTTTAGCTTTCCGGATTTTGCAGAATTGAATCGACCTCGAAAACTGCCAGCGGCCGAGTGCCAAAAAAGTTCCGGGTTCTTTTTAGTTTGAGCCAAAACTACAGCGATAAAGTAAAAAAAATTTGTGGCTTTTTGCGAGCTTTCGAATGAGGTTCGATCATCAAGCTCGAGCGATCTTCGTGGTCCTCTCGACAGCCTGTAATTAACAAAAAATCCCTACCGATGGCTCATACGAAAGCGGAAGCATTGCGTTAAGACGATACACGCTTTCATCGTTCTCCGGCGCCGGCACAGGTACTCTAAACAAAACATAAGAGATACAAAAAAGACGAAAACTTACGCATCCAAATCCAACGGTTCTGGTTTAACATCTTCCAGACTACCGCCAGCTGTCGTTTCTGCCATAATGATGTTAGCTTCATCAAAGGGTTCATCTCTGAAAAAAATCGACGTAAATACAGGCGAAAATATCTTACTTCGGCTCTTTCAAGCCTGCCTGGGCCCTGCTGATTTCCTGGGCTTCCTCCCAGTTCCGCTTCTTCTCGCACTTGAACGATCCGGAAAGGCAATGCTTGACGGTGCAGCAGACGAAGTCGCCTGGTTCCTGGAAATATCATCTTTTTAGGGGCTTTGGCATTATCGGGGGAGGGAATTTTTTCTTAGAATACTTTTTTGTAATATAAATCGAGGGATCGTTTCTACATTTTTTACTGTTCCAAAAATGAAAACCTTAAGCTTTCTATTAGAAAGCAATTGACCGATTACCGATTCTAAACGTTTTTAAAGTTTTTTAGCGTTGTAGTTTCCGAGATAGTTTTCCGTTTAGAATTAAGATAGAACATACTTCAAAACAACATGATCAAAGCACACCTAGAAACCTTACGAAAAACATGATTCAAATACTTGTAATGATGATGCTAGACTTATCTTTACTTCTAGCCAAAATTCGCGATACCCACGATAAGGCGAGAACATCTATTTTAAAAATAGAATTAAATTCTATTACTTGGTTAATCTTAACTTCGGAGTCGGGCGACGGAACTGGTGGCTGTTGTCGAATGAATCGATGTGTCGGCTCGATTTCAGACGGCGCACTGAGTGCATACTTTCGCGTAGCGGTCAGCCTAAAAACGTCCGTTTTACAAGCAAGAAAACAAATACCCGATGGATCGATAATGGATCCGTTTTTGTGGGTAGGTCGTCGTCTTGTTAGCGCTGCCAATAGTCGTGGCATTTGGTTGAGGCACTAAATAATCATTAGTTCTATGGAAACAGGTTTACGTGGCGGATACGCATCTTCGGGTGCCAATTTCGGCGGTCCTTGATTATGGATCATCTCGTGGCGCAGGGAGAGCGGTGGGCCTCTATTTCGATCTGAAATGGAGTTAGTAGTTTCCGACTCAAAAACATTCGCTTGATATTTCCAGGGGGAATCACACCGCAAACGACATGTTTCTAGATGTCTAGTATTCGCCAAAGGTAAAAAGCTAGAAAGATTTTTTAAAAACTAAAAACAAACGTTTTTAAGATGAAAAATAGTTAATTTTCGATCAAAATTTACGTTTTCCAATCACTGTTCTAGGTTCTCTACAAATGAAGATAAAACAGCATGCGTTTTAAACTATTCCCGAACGTAAAAAGCTGCTATTAAATCTTGAAAAACGCTTTTCCGATCACATAAAGCCAATTTTCGACGAAAAGGTTCAAACTCTTTGTGCCGCTTTAAATAGAACCAAATGCAGGAAAGACTGAAATGTTATTAAACGAAAAAGAAGGTCTTGAAAAAACCCGAAAACTTACAATAATCAATGTTTTTCTGGAGCCACAGAAGTTCCTTAGGAAACGCGACGGGCGGGTGAAAGATGTCATTTCTGGGCAGCTGAAATAAAACTATGCGATTAGCCAACTAAAATCGCGACAAACCAGGATCTTTCTCTGTCTGATGGCGCTGGGAAAGGGCTCTTGAAGGCGAGACATCATTCGTATCAAGCCGAGCTGCTGGCGAGGAGGGAGGTCTTCATAATATTCCGTCAGTAGCGCGTCGCGCTTCTCGCGCTTCTCGTCCATACTGCCGAAACCTAAATTTGAGCGTTATAACTGGGAATAAGAAAAAAAACCGCGAACTTGGAAAAGAAAATGGGTGGATAAAAGCCATTGAAGGAGTTGTCACTGTGCCTAGTCTCGAAAAAAATGGTTTCACCATTCTGGAACGCTTCTAAATTACTATTTACAGACTTTTTGGCATTGTGAGTTTCATAAACCGGTGTATTTCCGATAGAGAATAGGAAATGAACCGTTTTCCGCCGGTATCCACTATTTTCTGGGCTTTTGATTTCGTGGAAGAGCATTAATTGATGCCAATATCGGATGAATAAAAAAATAAGAATTGATTATTTAGTTTAAAGATTGATCGATCAAAAAAAATTCAAGTTCGGCGAGTTTCTGATACCTTTTTCGAAATCAGGCCTCAAACATCCGCGTCTCACCGGTATACGGTAGCGTTGCGTTGATCCGCGTTTTAGGTAACAGCACCCACCGGGAGGGTCTTTGCAAAGTTGTGCGAAAATAGGATGTGTCAGAATCCTAGCAAGAACTATCGATTTAAGAATAGTCGCTGACCTGGATCGATGGCGGATCTGTAATATCGATCTGTCTGTCTGTCTATGTCTATAAAAATCAGTTAAAAATTCTCTGTTTATTAAAAGAAGAAAGGCAAAATTATATTTCAAAATTTCTAAAACATTTGAATTGCAAACCTCAAACTGGTTCGTCTTTAAAGTTAAATTTAAATGAACCGCGTTTATTATGTAAGAAGCATCAACCCGCGTCCATTTTCGCCGTAATTTTGGTCCGTTTAGTGTAATTAATATTGAAAAGTCCACGATGATTTCAAAAATTTTTGACACATGTTACTTTTTCCTCTGAAGGTGAAAGGGAAAGTGAAAGGTGAAGATGTAGGGGAAGGCATCCATTAAAATGATGAAAAGATGAAATATAACTAAATTTAGCTTGATTTTAGTAGAAAACGAATAATGTGCATTTTCTATGGTACATTTCATATATTTATCGGATCGGATAAATATCTGGATTAATAGCCAAAAACCAACAGCAATGCCCAAAAATTTCTGAAACATCAAAATTAAAAATTTGTAAACCGAAATCTTTATGGAAAGGCGTGCAACAAAAACCCGAGATGTAAAGTTAGAACCCGTCAGGCAACAAATAAAAGAAAGTCAAGCATAAAACAATAATAAATATGTTGTTAATTCTTCGGCTTCGGCTTTTTTTGCTTTTTGCAGTAGCAGATGGGGCGGAGATCGGCGTAGAGGGCGGCGATACAATCCGCCTGGTCGCCGTACTTATTCAACCGGAGGAACTCTCCGGCACGCACCAGTCGCCCCGAATCGTCCAGCTTTAGCACCTAAAACCATATATTTAATTAAGTTATATCAAATTTAAGGAACCATTTTTTGCCTTCGGTTCCGATTTTTCTATTAAAAACCGAGGAAGTGTCTCTAAGCCGTTTTTTACGATACCTAAATGCAAAAAATTTTATTTATCTTTATTAAAAAATACAAAAACGGCTACTAAAATACGTATTAATTTTCGAAAAATGTAGTTCTCCCAATCAAATATAATTAAATTTTGCGATTTGCTATCATTTCGTCCAAAAGCATGTTTTCGAAAATCACTTTGTCGAAATGCCATTTTGCTGAAAGTTCATTTTTTTGAAATTTTAATGCGCTGAAATTTCAATTTGCGAAATGTTGAGATAAATAATCGAGATGAAAAACGCATTAAAATTTCGATAAAATGAAAATAAGCTAAATTTTACCAAATATTTTAGTAACACAATTGCGTGACTAGGCATATAGGAAATATAGGAACTTATAGGAAAAAATCGTTACCACAAAATAGTTTTTTCATATTTATGACAAAGAATTGTTTCATAAATATGGATGATTGCCGCATGGATACGCATTATAGGCGGTTTACAAGTATTTGAATTATGATATTGTCGCAATTTTTTGGGGAGCGGCTCGACATGTGTATGAAAAACTGCTATCAGAATCTCGAAAATCAGAATCTCGAATTTGCAAAATCCCGGATTTTCAGAATCTCGAATTTTCAGAAAGTTCGAATTTTTAGAATCTCAAAATATGCCTATGTTGGATTTAGTGCGTAGGCGTTCAATTTCCGGAACCTTTAATGCTGATTTCAACCATGGAAATTTCGAGATTCTAAATAATTCGAGATTTTGAAAATTCGAGATTCTGAAAGTTCGAGATTCTGATTTTCGAGGTTTTGACAGATTCCCGTTTATGAATTGCTAGGCCGTTTTTCTGTTCCGACTATTCGAAGCGATGCAACATATTTTCCCTAATCGATTTTTTTTCAAAATTCCCATTGTTTGCCTCATGGTGACACTAATATTTTTAGCATTGATTTAATAAAAAATTATACAAACTTCAAAACTACCGTACCACAGTGAATTCGCCTTTGCCAAGGGTCGACCGGAAGAATACTTCGAACATTCGAGTCCGTTTTGTCGGGATGAAGCCCTTTATGGAGATTATCTAGAAAACGCTAGTTTCAATCGATTTTAAAAATTTATAAAATATGAAAATAAGCATAAAATAACAAAAATTAAAAAACCGATTTTACCTGGTCCAATTTATGATCGGCGCAAAGGTTGGTGACGTTGAATTGGCGGAAAATGGCGTTAATTTCCTGGATGACGACCATTTTCGCGTCATTGATCAATGTTTCATTGCTAAATCGAAACAAGTAAGTGTTTATTTAAGTTATTCCCATCTTCGTAGGTTGGCATAATACCATTTTTTTGCGGTACTTTCAATTCCATTTTTTTAAATTACAACTATTCCGAATATCGGGATTTCCCAAATAATCTCTGCTCGCTTGCTCAAGACAAGAAAAAAGCGATCAAAAAGCGTTGGGAAATGATATGTTTCAGAAAAGGCCCAATCTGGCTTACTTAGTCGGG
The DNA here is from genome assembly GCA_958295435.1 of Mesorhabditis spiculigera. Classification (NCBI taxonomy): domain Eukaryota; kingdom Metazoa; phylum Nematoda; class Chromadorea; order Rhabditida; family Rhabditidae; genus Mesorhabditis; species Mesorhabditis spiculigera. The sequence goes on along the minus strand of CATQJA010002700.1, from coordinate 718,088 downwards.
CTGTTATTCCCAAGTCCTTTTCTTTCCGGTAATTATCAGTAATTCAGAAAAACAAATTTCCAAATAATCTCTGCCAGCCTGCCCTGTTTATGATTTCTCCAGGCTATTTTTTTAAACGCTTTCGCATAAATTTTTTAGCTAAAAAACCCGTTAAATCACAAGGATAAAAGCATCCATAACGTTAATAAAATATACCTCTTGGGTTTGTTTGCATTAAGAGGGGGCGGGGGCACTTAGCATAAAGTGGGCGAAAAAATAATACGAAAATCCGGTTTTTATGCTTTTTACCAATTTTATGTATATTTCCATGTTTAAAAATTTTTGTTGTAGTTTCCGTACTAGCATTACATAATTTCGTATTGAATATTTAATCGTTGTTCGATTTTCAAAGCTTTTTGCAGGTTGAAAGCCTGAGTTTTTTTATTATTTGTATAGTCCTAAAAAATTCTGTCATATAAAAAGTCCTTCCCCAAAGAATCTCTGCTAGCTTGCGAAACACCGGGCGATTGAAAAATTACATGTTTTAAAAAAACACGTGTCGTCTTGCTTTGATGGACCGATATTGATGTGTCCGCAGTTGCTTTTTATCCTGCCTTATATAGATTTCACTGGCTCAAATGGCCATTTTGATGAAAAAAGCTTAAAAATCTTTCTTAAAAATCACAGCTAAAGTTTTTACGTCTCGCAATCGTAAGGAGAGTTTAGAAACACCCCCCCACCCGATAATGCAAAAGCACCATTTTAAATCTGATTAAACTAATTGCCTAAGTAACAAAAATCAAATAGAAAAACTCACTAAACGAGCTCCTTGTCGAATTCGCACATACAGTACGCGGTGTGGACGGCGATATTCCGGCAATTACGGTGGCGTAGCGGTTCCGGGAATGGGCGCAATAATGACGTTCCATTGTTGTCGTTGTCCTTTTCCCGTTCGACGTACGCGAAGTCGGTGAAGTTGCTTTCCGGAGCGTACTGAAATTTTCAACGGCTAATCATGGCAGGAATGTTTTCGTAATAACGTTGAATTTGTGAAACTCGACAATAATTAATTAATCTAGGAATACTAAAAATTATACTACTAAAAATTAATACTAAAAAAGAAATGGCCTAATAGCATGGTCAGAAAATCGCCGCTGGGTTCCATTTTAAAAACATTTTTTTGCTTGTGGACTAAAAATTCGGACAATCGGGCAGCTAAAATTTAGCCTGCATACCAGGCAGTCCCAGTTTGAATATAAATAGCCATGCCTTGCCGGTCCCTTCAATTTTTTTCAGTTCCTACGTATAAACAAAAAAATGTTTCAAACCCCCTAAAGCACGGAATCCCGTTGATATAATGTGGATAACGCTTTTCCTCCGTGATTGTATTGTCCGCCCCATTTATCAAGCAACTACAACTTTTCGTGAAACATGATTTTTCTGAGGCTTTGATTTGTTGGAATTCCGGCGTTCGAGAAAACATTTTCGAGGAGCGGGCAAGGAATAGTTACAGATTTTACCGGCGATAGATCCCATGGCTCATTTTCTATTTTCGAAATATCAAATTTTCGAAACTCTGAGTCGAAACTTCATTTTGTCGGAATTTCGTTTTGACGAGAAGCCAATCTGTCGGCATTCCAGCCCATTTGAGTATCGATTATTCATCTCGAACATTTCGAAAATTGAAATGTCTAAAAAATTTGGCTCTGTACCGATAGCACGGGGCAATGACAACAGAACGGGGCATTGACAACAGAACGGGGCATTGGCAACAGAACGGGGCAATGACAACAGAACGGGGCATTGGCAACAGAACGGGGCAATGACAGCAGAACGGGGCATTGCCAGCAGAACGGGACATTGCCAAGTCCCCGCGGCCGGCGGCCAGCAGAACGGGGCATTGGTTTGGCCAGGGGGGCCGGCGGCCAGCAGGACGGGGCATTGGTTTGGCCAGGGGGGCCGGCGGCCAGCAGGACGGGGCATTGCATATTTTCTCAGAATACGTATTTTTATGGTCTCTCGCCTACTTTTTTTGCCTGATGATAGTTTATAGAAAAATCGACGATACTTGGTATGGACTCCGACTTAACTATGGAAATGGTAGAAAACAGCCTAATTCAAGCAGCTTAGGATAGCGCAAAGGCCTTCGTGTATTAAAGAAATATACGATGCAATCAGAAAAATCAGAAAAAAGACTCTATCGGTTAGGCTACTTTAAATAACTAGACAATTACAGAAAAAAAGTTCGATATCCTGACAAACCCTTTTCCGGGGCCCAAAAAATGACACCAAAACTTCAATATCTCAAATTTCTAGGCTCTGCAGCAGATTCGGAAATCGAGGCGATTATCAGCCTGGTCGCATCTATAAATGTACAAATTCTCATTCCGATCCGTGTTGCGGGGTATTTTGGACTTCCCTAGTTAGAATCGTTCGGCCTGGTTGACAAACAGTTCTGTGAATCCAAAAAATATAATCAGAGAAAAAAGTAGGCGAGAGATTGAGAAAATATGCAATGCCCCGTTCTGCTGGCCGCCGGCCGCGGGGACTTGGCAATGTCCCGTTCTGCTGGCAATGCCCCGTTCTCCTGGCAATGTCCCGTTCTGTTGTCAATGCCCCGTTCTGTTGTCATTGCCCCGTGCTATCGGTACAGAGCCAAAAATTTAAATTTCGACAATGCGACAAAATGTTGTTGAACAAATTGATGCCGACTAAATTATTTTCCACAAACTGATCGCAAATAGGATTTCGCCTTAAGATCAAAATAAGTAGAGCGAAGATAAATCCAATCCAAAGAATCCATAAAACACTAAAATGTGTTTCAGCCCCCCAAATGCGTACGCGCCGATTCGATTGGCTAATAAAGATGACTTTTCTGTTTCCAACTGATCCGTGGCATCCGCCGCCAGTAGAAATTATGGGTTTCAACTTTTTTGAAATACGATTTTGCCCAGATCTTACGATCACCAGAGTTTTGCGAAACATTACTTTTTCCGGTTTCATTTTTCACGAAAAAATGTTTTGAATCTATTTGTTTATAAGTCGAATAAAACAATTTTAATCCTTGCAAAAATTGTTAAGACCCTTGCCTCGTCGATGACGTAATGGCAGTATACTACTACCTCTTAACGAGAAAAATACGTAAAATGTGTTTAGTAATTACCCGTAATATATCCTTCAGCGTCTCGTAGATGTCATACTGTAGAATCATGCGCTGCGAATTTTCCTCCATGTTTTTGGTTAACTAAAAATAATATACTAAATTTAAGTTTTACGAATGTTTTTTGCGTGAAATAATTTAATTTGATAAATAATAAATTTGATCAGGTCATGGTGTTTTCTTTAAACCGTTCCGTTCCGTTTAATCCGAATTTTAATATCACTGCTAGCTTGCCAAATTTTTATAATTTCGGGTTCACGTGTGTAAATAATAATAAAAAACAATCTAAATAATTTGTTCTATGATTTTTTAAGAGGATCAGGGTTCACGTTTTGAACCCTTGTTCCTTCATACGAAATTAACGTAAAATGTACGATAAACCAAAACGATCAAAAACTTTTTGAAGAGCCGCTTGAGAAGAAACATTTAAATTTTCGCGCGTCTGATGGATAATAATTGTCGTGCAGAAAAGCTTTACATGTAAATGCCTAGGCCCCAAAGAAAATTAGAATATACCGTAAAAACCGTACCTGTGTATTGTTACGTAGCCAATGAGGTACCGATATGTGCAGCAACGGGTTGTTGATCTCGCGTTTTCCCATTTCCGCTCGAGCCACCTGGAAAACGAATTGGCATCGATTTTTAAGCTATTTAACAATGTTTGAAAGTTTCAAATTGAAACTAAAATTATTTGAGAATTCATGTTTCTAGCGCTAGATATTATGCCTTTATATACTGCATTGACAGACCATGCCAATTCTTCACAACAAAATTTCTTGAAACTTATGTTTTCACAGATTCTCATCCTGATTTATTAAAGTTTAATCTTAAAATCAAATTTTATTACAACGTCAAGCCCTATTAAAACATTTAATATAACGGTATCAGCATTATTTTTTGTTTTAACGGCGAAATAATAAGACCACGGGTTAACACTACAATAGTGGACAATGGTGATTTTTTTATGGTAAGTTTTCCTGAAATAGAACTTTTTTCCGAGAAAAGCTCTTAAGCTTTTTAGACATTACCGATGAGCATGATCTACAGGGTGTCCCAAAATTATCCGGACAAAACTGTTCAGGCGTTTTTGTGAGCAAGAAATGACGTTTTCTGGCAAAACGGACCTAACTCCGCCAAGATTCCGACATGTTAATGGGCATTTTTCCGTTTAATACCGATTTCCATCCCATTACTAGGCGAGCTGTTTCGATGCTTGCTCGTGCTCAAGCTCCTCAAAAATCAAAGTTAGCTTAATTTAAATAGCTTGTGCATCATCGTTACCGCCAAAAGTTTACGCCTCTAGTCTTTGACAACAATCATATCGCGTTTTTAGGGTTCCTCCAGAGCAAAACCTTTAAGGCAACCGGGGAGGCGCGTACCTCGATTTCAGCTTTTTTGCTGGCTGTTTTTTTTCTGGTGTAAACCTAGCGTTTTTGGGCCGGCTAAAGTGTTGACTGGTCATTTCCGAACACTTCCTGTGGTTTCTTCGTTCGTCCGGGCATGCTGAAGTTTCTTATGGGATCGGAAAGCCGGCGCGTTTTCAGCGTTTTCAAGGAGAGACAAATTTGGTTCGAACTTCTCCAATTTATTCCGAAGAGATATGACGGATTCACGCGCAGTTTTCTTTGTAAGCTTATTAAATACACTTCAACGATTCATAGAAATTAAATTATGGTCTGCAAAAACAGGGAAAAAATAGGAAAAAACCGCTTTGCAACTTTGTCTGGATAATTTTGGGACACCCTGTATATTGGTTAAAAGATTTATTATTGGATTTAGGGTCTAAATGTTTCAAAAGTCTTTGAATCGAAACCATTGGTGCCGATACGAATTGGTCTGCCTCGACATTTTTAAAACTAAAAAATTCGCGCAACATGCATTTGTAAAACGGAATTGTAAAGTTTTTAGCATTAGTTTTAGCCTCATTTTGATCCAAGGTATTGACTACTGTACTTGGCATTACCTAGCTTACAAAGCTACCTTACATTTTACTATCGTTTGTTACTTAAACGACGCCCCTGAATATCAATTTAATTTGTTATATAAATTTGAAACATCAAGTTTAAGATTTGGCAATAATCAAAAAACGTACCACCCCATACCGTGGCCCGTGGTCGCCCATAAAGAAGATGAACGCGTTCTGCAGTCGTTTCTCATGCTTCTCGAGGAAATTCTAAAAAAAAAAGGTGTTTTTGAGCATTTTGAAGCCGCATTGGTTCGGAATTCTACTATACTTCGTGGCCTAGGTTTCTTTCAATAAATTAAGGATACAGAAACCGCTCTTCAAGGTTTGCGTCAACCGAAGGGGCAGGCTAGCAGAGAATATTTGAGTCGAGATGCTCGCCGGCTTAGAAAAAAAATATGTTTTGTAACTTCTGGAGCTAGAATTGGTATCGGGTTACGTTGATGATTACAATGACGCTTTCGCTGAAAGCAGTTTCGCCAAAAACCATCTAGCTGGAAATCTGGTATGGACTTTAGAAAAAAAAAATAGCAAAACATTTGCATAGATTTCGACAAAATTTCGAAGTCACTACACGCAACGGATTAATGAAAAGTAGCACTACGAATGCCCATAATTTATATGAAACACGTTTTTCGAATCAATGTATTCTCAACCAGTTCTCGGTACGAGTACATTTTTGATTTCGTTAAATAAATGTGTAAATAAATAGGTTTTAAATGAGGCATGAGCATTTCTCACTTTTTTCGAATGGTACTAAAAAGTTTTAAAGTATCCTGCAGAGAACCTAAAAAAACTATCAGCAGAAAATCGTTAAAATAAGGATTGGAGAGAAAAGAACGAGAAAACATGTGCAAAATTAGGAAAAAATGTTTCCAAAGTCCTGGGAGCTGATGATGACCAGCATACGGCAATTCCCGGTCTATTCCATCCGTTATTAATTTTTAACTCATTTAATTTGATTAATTATTTTTTGATAAATTACAGGCGTTCCGGATTCTTCACTCCGGCGCAGGCTAGCAGAGGCGATTAGCGACACGGTTTTGGTAAAATAAATTAAATGCAATAAACGTTTGTTTGGCTTGATCCTATCGAAAGTTTTGATTTTTTTAGATTTGATTTTGATTGTACCAGTAAGAAAAAGAATAAGAAAAGTACAAGACGAACTGATAAAACACCGAAATTTTTGGGAGGATTTCGTGCATTTTTCCGAGGCAGACTTGCAGAGATCCTTTAGGCAGTAGTAAATAACTGCCAAACGTTTTGCCAACTTACATAGAAATCCTCATCAGCATGGTACAACAAATTCGGATCATCGTGACAGGGTGCGGTGGACCAGTTGATCACGAATTTTGGGGTGCCTGAACTAAGTTAGATAAGTTGAACCTATTTTTTTAATTAGATTTTTAATCTATTAAAACAGATTAAATTTACTACAGCTGAATTGATTAATTTGAATGTTTACGATGCTGTTACGTTTTAACAGGACCACTTACGGTGGGGGCATTTTATGGATCTATGCGACCACTAGAATCCAAACGTAGCTAATAAAAAGAAAAAGAATGCTTATATTAGTATAATGTTAAACGAAATGTGCGAAAAGTATAAATTATTCTAATTTTAATATAGTTAATATAAGAGCGAAAAAATCGTTAATAAAAAAAATGTTTCACCGAGAAAAAGGTAAAACCCCCGATTGGAAACAGTCATTCACCAACGAGGCCATTGAACCAAAATAACAACGCTTTTAAAGCAAAAATGAACCTTCCTTCGTTTCTAATTTAAGAAAATCTTTTAATCATTCTGCTGGACTATAATTAAAATCGTGTTTCTGGAGTCCTTAAAGATTAAATTAAGAAGAATAACTTCAGCCGCTTGTAGTTAATAAACATTATCATTAATTTATAATTCGTTTTCGACTATTAAAAATATCATTTAATCAAGGCTGAAGAGCATAACGCAATCACGACGTTGTCATTCCGAACTTCATTTTCACCAAAAAATGTTTCAGAAAAAAGTGAAATAAGCGAGGTTTTTTTAGGTATAATTGAAGATGTGTGGTGGTGTAAATCAAAAACGGCATTAGCTTACCATTATAGGCGCTGAGGAATTTTCCAAAGTAGTCGAGCTGCGCGGTGTGCCATTCGAAACAATTCTGATTATTCATATACTGCTTCAGCGTCTTGTCATGGCTCCCCGACACTTGCGGCGCGGACACTTGCGGCGCGACACTTGCGGCGCGACATTTGCGGCGCGACACTTGCGGCGCGACACTTGCGGCCGACACTTGCGGCGCGGACACTTGCGGCGCGACACTTGCGGCGCGACACTTGCGCCCGACACTTGCGGCGCAGTATTTATTATTTTTTTAAATTGTAAATTTGGCATTTCTTCGCGGATTTTGTTTGTAATTGTCGTATTTGCGTTCAAAATTAGCAATTTAAACGACCCGCAGTCGGAATGCCCCTGAGGGCGTCAGGCAAGGTGGGCCGTCGCTTCGGATGGGCTGCCGCTCCACTCTTTCTAAATCGGGGCGCCTGGGCGCTTCGCGCTCCTCGGGCGCCCCGATTTAGAAACACTGTACGAGCTCGCACCCATCCGAAGCGACTAGGCCCCGGGTGGTACGAAGCCTTTTTCTAGTCACAGAGCGGAGGAAGTAGCAGCCACTTTCCCTCCAAATTGAGTGACGTCTGTCGCAAACCCGACTTCTTACAATTTTTTTAATACGAAATTCGGACGCAGCTTATAAAATAACACCTTGAACTATTTTTATATAGCTGTGTTGTAGGTGTGGGTGTGCGTGAGTTCTTGAGTGCTGGCTCGAACCAAGGGGACACCTTGCGTGAGAGCCGTGTGACACCTGAATTGATATGACGAAAGAAGAGAGGACAAAGTATTTATCTAAACAACGGCAATAGCCTAAAATAACACAAGCAGCGAGACAAGACGGGCGGAGTGGAAGAGTGAAAAAAGACACGCACAAAAAAGGGGTTTGTGCCGGGGGACGGGGAGGGCGCACACAGGGCGTAGTGCAAAGGGGTGCGCCGTACAGGCATCGCGTAATTGAATCAAAAGACTTTCTTTTCTTGCTTCCGCAACATCTTCCTCCTTGAATGAAGAGCTTGACTCGGTGATGAAGTTGAGCTTGATGGAGACGACGTTGACGGCACTTCAATCTTGATATCGCGACGGCGGTTTCCGGATGCGCTTGTGGTGAAGGATCGGTCCAAGGGCATCAGTCTTCTTTGTCTTCTTCACAGGTTGTGCTTGATCTTGTTGACGAAGTTCAGGTTCTTCGTCGCGTCCTTGCGGTTGTGGAACAACGTCATCGAGTTGTTCAGTTTGCGGGTGTTGAGCAACGATTTCGGGCAGTTCAACTTGAGGTCGTCGCGGCACGGCTGGTGATCTTGCCGGTGATCGTGGGTGCGACTTCGATGGCGACTTGGTTGGTGTTGTCGGCCGGTGAGCAGTGGGATGGGGAACATTCGGAACAGGTACAATGGGAATCGATGTAGAAGTTGTGGCGGATGATGCAGCTGGCTTCTCGAGAGGCTTGTCAAGAGGTGGAGCAGTGTCCTGCACATTGACTTTATCATCGCTGGCAAGATCGAACTCTTCCAGGATATCATCGAGTACGTCTCGAACGAATCGAGCACGTAGCTGGTTGGCATGTCGACGCCAAACGACTCCAGAGGTAGTTTCAACCTCGTACATGGACTTTCCACATAATTTAGAAATACGTCCTTCTACCCAGACAGGTTTGCTAGGTATTTTATAATCTCGAACCCAGACGGTCTGGTCGATTTCGTAGGAACGCTTCTTTGCGCCGTGCTTCCGGTTGTACTGTTCAACCATCTTCATCTTCTCCCCCTTCGGAAAGATGAGATTCGCACTAGTATTGCTGTTGCTCTGGGGCAGACGCAAGCGAGCAATGGGAGTAACAAGCTTTCTCCCGATAAACCTTTCAGCCGGAGATAGCTGTTCTGGTGAAGATGGGCAAGGGGTGGACCGATAAGTTCGCAGAAAAATTTGCAAAGTTTCAGCGTTAGTCGAACCAGCGGCTTTGCTCAAAGCGCGCTTGAAGGTATCGACGAAACGTTCGGCCAAACCGTTCGACTGGGGATGGAACGGTGGCGTGCGAATATGGTTAATTCCACGTTCCTTACAGAAATCTTCAAACTCCTTGGAAGTGAATTGAGTTCCGTTATCCGAAACGAGCGTTTCCGGATCTCCGAACCTGGAGAAAACATCTCTCAACTGGGCAATCGTCACTCGGCTTGTTGCCACCTTACACTCAAAGATTTCAGGCCATCTTGAGTAAGCGTCGACAACGATCAAATACATTTTTTGATCAATCGGACCGGCATAATCGATATGCACGCGCTCCATTGGACGATTTGGGGTAGGCCAGGGAGTCAATTCACTTTTTACAGGCATCTTCTGGGCTTTCTGACAGCCTTCGCATTCTTTCACGATGCGATCGATGTCTGAATCCATGCCAATCCAGTACACATATTGCTTTGCGAGCAATTTCATTCTCGTTTGGCCCGGGTGACCTTCATGAAGCATTTTCAGGATTCGCGATTGTAGCCTTTTCGGCACAACAACTCGCTCTTTCAGAAACAAACAGCCTCGGTGGATTGACAAGTTATTTACAAGACTTTTGTAGGCGTACAACGACGAGCCTGGCAAACAGTCTGGAAAAGAACCACTTTTCAGAGAGTCAATCACACTGCTGAGTGAATAATCCTGTTCAGTTTGCTCAGCAATTTCCTTGTGTGAAACTGGGATTTGGCTCAATTTATCCTCAAAAACGGCTGAAATGTCGATTTCTATCTGCGAAATCACGACATCTTCTTCAGGATCCGAATTTGGCGGAATCAGACGGGAAAGGGCATCCGCTTGACCAAACTTGGTCGTGTTACGATATTCGATAGAAAAATCGTAGTTGTTCAATTGCAAACACCACCTTTGCAAACGGTTTGCGGTGTGTTGTGGGATTCCTTTTTTCGACCCGTATATCGGTAAAAGGGGCTTATGATCCGTCAGTAATACAAAACGCCTTCCGTAGATGTATCTGTGGAAGCGCCGAATTGCGAATACGAGGGCTAAGCCTTCTTTTTCAATCTGGCTATAGTTCTTTTCTGCCACAGTCAATGCTCTGCTAGCATGTGCGATTGCTTTTTTCAGTTCCATCAGCGAATCGGTGGGTAATGACTGCCCCAAGGCCTTGCTCACTGGCATCAGCGGCGACGACGATCGGCAACTTGGCGTCATAGTGACAGAGTAACAAATCGGAAATGACAATTTCCTTGAGCGACTGGAACGCTCGTTCGCAGTCCTCACGCCAGAGAAACTTTGCGTCTTTTCTCTTCAACTCGTCAAGCGGGGCGCGCAACTGTCGCATACGAGGAATAAAAAGACTGGTAGAACGAAACCATGCCCAAAAAGCTTTCAACTTCTTTGAGGCAGGTAGGTCGTGGCATATTTGCTATCGCAGCCGTGCGTTCGCCATCGGGTCTTCGGCCTTGGGCATCGAGAATGAAGCCAAGATACTTTACCGAAGCCTGGCCGAACGTGCACTTTTCCATTTTGACGCGCAATCCGTACTTTTCGATTCGCTCAAACAATTGACGTACCCTGTCGTCATGCTCCTCCTGGTTCCGGCCGGTGATCAACAGATCATCCAGGTAGGCAGCGGTACCGTCCAAGCCTGCGATCAAATTATCCACAATTTTCTGGAAAATACCGGGGCTGTTTTCACACCAAATATCAGTCGTTGATACTGATAAAGTCCCTTGTGTGTGTTGATGGTCAGGTATTCTTGGCTAGATGCCTCAACCTCGACTTGTAAATAAGCATCCTTCAAGTCAATCTGGGAAAAAACTTGTCCACCGTTGAGCTTGGTGAAAATTTCTTCCGCTGTGGGAAGAGGATGATGGTAATCTTGCAACGCATCATTCAAGCCGGTAGAGAAATCACCGCAAAGTCGCAATGAACCGTCCTTCTTCTTGACTGGAACGACCGGAGCCGCCCATTCGCTGTAAGTGACTGGTTTCAACACAGTCAAAGCAACAAGACGTTCAATTTCCTTTTCAATGGCTGATTCCATAGAAAATGCGACACGTCGGAATGGCAGAAAGATTGGCTGCGCATCGGCTTTGAGCTGTAACTCAGCCTTAGCAACAGTGCATAAGCCTAGACCATCCGTAAATACACTTGGGTATTTTTCAACAAGTTCCTTTTCCAGCTTTGATTGCTTCACTTGAACCTTATTGACACACAATTCATCGAAACAGGATGCGAATTGTGGCAGCTGATTGATCCAATCAAGCCCCATCAACCGAATGTCTTTGGTGACAAAGCAACGGCCATGTCCCTCAATGCCTTTCACTTGAAAGCGGGTTTCAAACAATCCTTTCACGTCAATTCGACTACCATTGGCAGCTCGTAGTTGAATATCCGACGGCGTAAGTGGTGGGCAATTCAACTGATGCCACACAGCCTCGTCAATAATAGTTACGGCGGCGCCAGTATCTAATTGCAGCGTAAAATGAGTGCTTCCGATTGAGATTTCAACATCCTTGCGCGTCGAATCAATGGCGTTGATTTGCACAATCTGGTTCACCTTCGGTTTCCAGTCCTTGTTTCGGTGGTTTTGTTTTCCTTGCTTGGAAAAATTACCTCCACGGTTTCCAGAATCTGAGCGACACTCTTTTGCCCAGTGTCCTCGCTTTCCACAATGATGGCACACATCATTACGCTTGTCTCCACGGGGCCGATCATTGGTATCACAAGGCTTTGGGCCACCATTGCTAGAGGTAGGCTTTGGGCCCTTGTTCCAAGTCTTTCGGTATCCCGACTGCTGGATACGATTCACATTGGCATGCTGTTCGACCACAACATCCATGTTCAGGCTCGTCTGCAAGTCACACTCGCGCAGCAGATCATCCAGTTTCACGTCATTCTTTGACTCAAGAATACGGATCAATTTCTTGCGGATGTCGCGATGTGCCTGGTCTGACAGTCCAGCAACGAAAAGTAAACACTTTTCTTCATCTTCCTTCATTTCCTTGACACGACCTTGCTCGTATAGTTTGTTGACGCGAGCGGCGTAGGATCGCATATCCTCATCGTGCTCTTTCGCTACGCGAAAGGCGAGGAATCTTCGACTGAAAAGCGACAGCTTTTCTCCAAACATCTCAGTCAAATGCTTGACGATGTCGTCGTATGCGATCGAGGACAGCTCGGTGGGTCGAGCATGATCCGCTAGCAAGCCATAGGATTTGGCATCCAGCATCCCGAGAACAAGATGCTTTTTGTTCTCCTCCGAGATGCGCGATTCGGTGGCGATGAGGTTTTTGAACCGCTCATGCCATTTTTCGAAGGTAATCCCCTGGGACGGGTCATACTCGAATCGACTTATGCGAGTGGCTAGAGCGCCCAACTCGACTGCATTCAGAGGCCTTTGGCTTTGGCTTGAATCTTCGCTAACCGAGTCCGTGTGCGTTTGGACCTCGGCGCGGATCCGCTCGAGCTCAGCCATGAGCTTGGCTTCTCGCTCTTGCCCGGCGACCATGACAGCGGTCATCTGCTGGTTCGCGGCGGCGAGCTGCTTGAGCACGTCCTTGAGCTCGGGGTCGTCGGCCATTCTTCAATTCGGGCTCGAATCCTTGATCGCCAATTGTTGTAGGTGTGGGTGTGCGTGAGTTCTTGAGTGCTGGCTCGAACCAAGGGGACACCTTGCGTGAGAGCCGTGTGACACCTGAATTGATATGACGAAAGAAGAGAGGACAAAGTATTTATCTAAACAACGGCAATAGCCTAAAATAACACAAGCAGCGAGACAAGACGGGCGGAGTGGAAGAGTGAAAAAAGACACGCACAAAAAAGGGGTTTGTGCCGGGGGACGGGGAGGGCGCACACAGGGCGTAGTGCAAAGGGGTGCGCCGTACAGGCATCGCGTAATTGAATCAAAAGACTTTCTTTTCTTGCTTCCGCAACAAGCTGATACTAAATAACCTCAAGGTCGCGCCGCAAGTGTCGGGCGCAAGTGTCGCGCCGCAAATGTCGCGCCGCAAGTGTCGGGCGCAAGTGTCGCGCCGCAAGTGTCGCGCCGCAAGTGTCGCAGCCGCAAGTGTCGCGCCGCAAGTGTCGCGCCGCAAGTGTCCGCGCCGCAAGTGTCGCGGTACCCTTGTCATCACTCCACGTCGAACGGAGGGGCCTAAAAAAAGATGTTTCGGAGCTTTCCAAAGGTAGAGCTTGCAACATGTCGCCAATTATGCACCTTTCGTAGATCATATTTTTTTTGCTATTAACAAACTTTTGGGCTGTGGTTGCTTTAAAGGGATTCGGAAGTCGAAATTCGTGCGTGCGGGGATTGCACCTACTGGTCAAAAAACGAAAGGGACGCTGTCGAAAACTACCAGACAGTGATTTCATTGCGAAACCAACGTAAAATATTTGATTAAAACGGAAAAGTTCTTGGGGCGAAAAGGACATTTTGAGTGGGCGGCGATTCCATGTCGTAATGCTTTGTAAGGCACCCAAATCTCTCGGTCTCGGTGATTCTCTGATCAATTTTCATAATTAAAAAGTCTGAAATGATCAAAATTCGTTGAGGATTCCTGAAAGGTTTTCGAATTTTGAAATTCAAGTGTTTTATGTCTAAAAAGTGGCAAAAGTTCATGACACGGTCGTGTTGCTGTCGCATCGGGCAGGCCTGGACGCGGGCCGGCCCGGGCCGGCCCGGGCCGGCCCGACAACCCCATTTTTCTCGGCCCGGCCCGGCCCGGGCCGGCCCGACTTTTAGAGGTCAAAACCGGGGTTGGCCAAAAACCTGTCACCAAAGTGGTTTAACACCTTTTCAAGGTACTTAGCTGTTAATACAGCGTTAGTGTGTCCTTTTTACAGCTTTTCCGCAAAGAAAATTCAAAGTTTAAATTCACAACGATTTTTAAGGGATAAATATCGATGGAGTTTAGGATAATAAAGTTAAATTCAACAATTTGGGGGTCTAATTAACTATTTTAGTGTATAATTTAATGTTTCATACGTTACTACGATGTACCATTATACTTCTATGAAAAACCCGGTCCGAATGACTAAAAAATCCAAAAAGCAAAAAGATGGCACCGGGCGGGATCGAACCCGGGTCGATTTCCTGGTAGGCGGTTAAACCAAAAAAAGGTCCAAATTTTTACTGAGGTTATATAACGATGCCCAATAGGCTATTTGCGAGCAAAAAATATGCAAAATAGCACACAATTTCCGTCTAAAAACCTATTTTTTTACTTAGACAAAAATGTCGGGCCGGCCCGGCTTTTTCTGAATTCTCGGCCCGGCCCGGCCCGGCCCGGAAAATCCCAATTTTTCTCGGCCCGGGCCGGCCCGCCATTTGTCCAGGCCTGGCATCGGGTGGCTTTTCGTTCGTCACCTTTGGCGTATCTATTTTGGACGAGATCTAACCAAAAAAAGCCAGTTTTCCACCTTAACAACTAAAAGGATTCGGCCCGCTTGGCGATTCAAGATCAGCTTCAAAAGCTAGATGCCATTGTAAAACCCAATGTTTCGTAAAATTGTGGTGCCGAGGCAGAAATTGTAGGTATCAATTGAGTCGCCTCACTTTCAATCCCAAATTCTGAAACTATCAGTCGGAAGGTAACATCAACCGTTGTTATGGTATTTTAGACAGATGCTATAAGCTATAAGCTAGGTATAATAAGTGTTAAAATATTTTTTAATTTTTTTAGCCACCAAAGGCTACCAAAACACTATAAAAAACCTGTTTATTGTTAAGCGATATAGGTGGAAAAATAAAAATTAGCGTCCCTCGTGTTAACCCCCCTCCCCCCCCCTCCCCCCCGCTAACAGGGAAGAACCGGAAATTGCCTTTGTTTGGAGTCCCAATGGACCAGGGAATCTGCAAGGCAAGCTAGCAGAGATTCATGAGCTATCATTAGTAAAGTTTAAATTTTCAAAACTTTAAATTTTTGATGAAAATCGATGTTTTGACCCCCGTTTATGACAAAAACAAAAAAGATAGCACTCACCGAAAGAGATGGTTTGCCTCCTGATTCTTGAACCCTTTGCAATTCCACGAGAATGCGGTCCCGCTACCGTAGTCCTCACTGTACATCGTTTTGTAGCCTGCAAAAAAGAAGGTAAGGTCTTCAAAATTTAAAAAAAGGTGTTTTTCGCTAGAAACTGGCTTTTCCTTTTAGTTTAAATTTAATATAAGGGTATCATGTCACCAGCAAATCATTAAAAAAATTCAGGGACGTGCAAATCCTGCTTACTGATTTTTGGCTATTCATTCCCTATGAATTTGGCCGTGAAGCGTGACTTAAAGGACCCTTTAAATACATAAAAATGATTATTTAATTTCAAATTAAATTTTTCGAGCCCTTACCAGCGCTGAAAACCATGATGCAAAGATCCTAAAAAAAGGTAAAGAACACTCCAACGGATTCGACATTAAAAATGGTGAAAGATGCGAAACTTAAATTGATACTGAAACATCTTAAAAAAATCTAACGCGCTACAAAAGGGCTTTCATATTCTTAAAACAATTAAATGTGTGAATAGATTTTGTGTTTGCAAATAGCCTTCCTAACTAAAAATTGCTAAAAACACGAAACGTAAACTTATACTGAAACATATTATTATTTATTTACATCCAAAGCGCTGAAAACTGGTTTCAATTTTTTAAAAACGTTTCTCTATTGATAGGTGTTATCTTCAAAAGGAATAAAAAGAAACGCGACGCAACAAAACCCACCAATTTTCTCGTATTCCCGAAAAATGACCGAATCGTTGTCCCTGGCATATTTGCATACGTCCGGATGGTCCGAGTCCGCATTCACCCCGCCCACCGAATCTCGCCGAATCGCGTAGATTCTCCACCCTAGAAAAATTTCCTTCAATAAACCTAAAAATAATCACGAATCTATTAAATTATAAAAATGAAAGCTAACCCGAAAAATTTTAGTGTTTCATCCAAAAAAAATAGTTAAAAAATCACGAATCAGCCTTAATCTACCTCAATTTCGGTCCGGTGTAACGTCGACATTCATAGTATCGAAAATCATATTTCAAAATTGTCAAAATTTCAGATTGTCGAAATTTTTTACACCATGTTGGGGGGTTGTTTCCGGAGATTTTCATCTAATTTAGGCGTTATGAAATTTCGATGTTTGAAATGATGAGATCTCGAAATTAGAATTTTCGACATTCTGAAGTTTCGACATTATGAATTTCGACATTATTTTTTGGATATTATGAGCTTAATTTCGACAGTTCCGGGATTCTGATATTTCGATGTTATGAAATTCCTCCAGTATGCAATTTCGAAACTATGTTTTTCGACATATTGAAATGCTGGCATTTCAAAGTTAGCCCGGATCACATACTACGTAATACATTTTTCTGTAAACTCTAAGCTTCTTACCGAGAAACATTGCATACGCATTTGGTCTCGTGTTGTCGCCCACTTTGTTCAGATGGTGAAAATGACGACCCCCGAATTTCGTCTCCAGAAAACTCAACGATCTCGGCAGGGACCTAAAAGAGAAAATAGTTCAAAATAATAGCACAAGAACTGCAGATATTCATTAAAATTCAAACCACAGGGAGTTCAGTCAACGAGATGTTTCTTGAAATTGCCTACATAAAACGTCACCTCTCGCTTTAATGTAACCAACATGTTTTTTCTAATTAAAATTACCGGAAAGTATCCTACCTTATATAATTTGATCGCGTATCTTTGTGTGCGTGTGCCGGTTTCGAGGCCCGATTTGATGGGCTTCCCGTGTCCAAAATTCCCTAATTCTCCGTCACCCGGGGGAACCGACCCTCCTCTTTTCGATGATGTTTTCAGAATTCCGATAAAATACAGATTTACAAAGTTAAAGCCGGTTTTATTCATTTTTGGGGGTCCGGGAGGGCTAATTTGCATAATGTGAAAAATTACAAATTTCCTCATTTTTCAATTCGCGTGTGTGGTGGGTGGGGAAAAGGGGTCCCAAGCAGGGTTGGTCATGATGATCGAAAGTCCGTTCGCGTCCGCAATTTGCATACGGGTCCGGACGCGTCCGGACGCGGACGCAGCGGACGCTACAGCGTCCGCCGGACGCCGGAAGGTCCGCGATGCAAACTGCAGATCACCATGTTAATTCAATAGTCTGTGGCTTAGGAAGGCGCATCACCAGAGACCTAATTTGAATATTTCGTGTTGACTTGGATCATGACAAAAAATAATTGTCACTTGTCCAAATAGTCACACAAAAGCAAGTCGGAAACGAAGAAACTAGTACTAAACCTCAAGAACAATGGAACATTGCACTAAAATCTCAAAGCTTTTCGTTTGCTCAAACTTTTGTGGCGCTTTCCCTTGGACAGTGACAGTAATTTTTGTGTTTTATTCTAAGTCAACGTCAAGGATGCAAGTTAGATTATGATCCTACGCTTTCCTAAACCAGAGACACCTGTAATTAGCATCCGCTTTTGTGCTTTGCATCGCGGACCTTCCGGCGTCCGGCGGACCCTGTAGCGTCCGTTGCGTCCGCGTCCGGACGCGTCCGGACGCGTCCGCAATTTGCATAGCGGACCCGGACGGACACGTCCGGACGCGGACGGACGCGGACGGACGCGGACGGACGCGGACCCCCGATCATTGTGACCAACCCTGGTCCCAAGGACCCGAGCTATCGGAAATTTAAATTTTTCTTGCAAAGGCCGAATTCCAGCGCCCAAGGCCCGCGAAGCGGCTTTTCTGCGCTGGTTTTAAAAATAATTCGACTGAATTGATTTTCGCATTCTGCAGCTTTTGATGGTTAAAGTGATTAATACATGGCATGCACAAGAAATGCTTTCCAATTTTAAGCTTTGGCTTGATTCCTAAACGCAACACTTTTTTTGTAAACACACACACAACAACACACTTTTGTTGTGGTTCTCGTGAGGCGGATGGCAATATTGTTGCATTTCCCAGTGTCTGATGAATAAGCTGTTTCAACAAAATAGCTTTGCCAATAACTGTTTTCGAACTTATGAGCTCCCTAAAACCTAATCGTAACATTTTATGTAAAATTTTTTTGTATCCCTTGAAAAATGCATTTTATCGGCACTGGACAATGGATGTATTGTCATTTTCCAGAATTTTTTTACTAAATTTTTCTTAAAACATACTTCTCTAATTTTCGCAAATTCGATCATGAAACGGTTCGATTTGAACTCGATTTTAAAGGCGCTGAGAAGTCTAAGTTCGCAAATGCGGGGATCGAATCCGTTGATGAAAAAACTAAAGGCTAGCTTAAATAGCTTGATTTTTTTTGGTCTTTGGTCCAGTCGTTGGTGCACAAACTGTTTCAAAACATGCTTTTCCCAACGATTATTCGAATTCTATGCTATGCCCTAAATCCTAACCCTAAGCTTTTTTCTAAAAATGTCTGCTGTATTCCTGGAAAAAATCTGCAGATTAGCTCAAAAGGGGATCAGAAGGGGGTTATTATCGAGTCACCTCGATTTCCGCTAATAAACTTTTTTAAAACACATTTCTCAAATTTTTACAATTTTTTTACCGACCATGGCCCTATCTTGAACATTATTTCCGGGCTGAACAGCCTCGAAAAGCCAAAAACGAAAAGGCTTTTCTTTTCGAAAAAACGCAAACGCAAAGAAAAAAACGCGGCGCGCAGCGCATGGCAGCACTGACTTGACAGGAATGCCGTAGCCCGGCGTCGCGTGTCGCGGGCGCGGTTCCCAAGAAAATGTTCTGCGTCTGAAGGAACAGGACTGAAGAAAAAAAAAGCAAATTCTTTTCAAGAATTACGGAAAACCAGTTAGCTGTTTGCCATCCAAAAAAATTGCGAAGAAAGGGTGACTCTATTAACCTCCCTCGAGAATCAATATGTCTCGAGATTTTTAGAAACACCTTTTATAACGTCAATAAAGACCGGCGCGCAATTAGCAGATCTTATACTCACGTTTCTTACGGGTAAAATCACTTTCTGTCTCTATCTCTTTAAAATACTTACCGTCTCGCTTGGGTAGATGATACGGAGTCGAAGACGAACATGAACACATCTGGACGGGCGCTTTTCACCGGTGGCTTTTTCTGTGGTACCGTGCTAAATAAGTGAAATGCGTTTAATAAATTTGACAATCAAATTTTCATTGATAAATCTAGACAAAACATTTTGTGTCTACCGGTTTTGTGGGAGGGGGTCTAATAATATTAAAAATATTATTTTTGTATTTTACCGCATTATACCAGCAATTTTTGTATTTTTGAAACTGTTTTCGAGGGAGCACTCCCGAAAGAATATGATTTTTTTGAATATTTCTAGGCGAAACATTTATCTTGAGCCGATCGGAAAACTAAGTATAGTTTTGGTTAAAGAGGACGCTAATTGTAAAAGTACGAAATATGTATATGAAAATTCGCGCCTAAATCAGTTAAATCAAATAAAAAGCTTTTGTTATTATATCAAAGGGTCCATACCTTTTATTGTTCTCGACGATTTGGGTGTGCATCCAGTGCTCGACGCTCGCCTCGCCCGTACCGCCCTTCTTGAAACATTCGCTCTTCACAAAGTCGCAGTCCACCTAAAAGCAACTAGCCGCAATAATTTACTACGTTTAATCCAATTTGATTTGAAATGCTTTTTGAGGTGGGTGTTATCAAAAGAAGCTTGGGATATTCATATTACACTAGAATTTCTTTCACGTTCTTTAAATTTGTTTGAAACTCATTAATTTTTAACAAAATTTTGGCGATATAATCGACGCTTGAAGTTCCCATAGCATTTTTTGGCATGTCTGCTGTAAGCTGGAATTAAGAACAAATTTCAATCCAGAGAAATATAAATTTTAAACTTTGAACAAAACCGTTTCAATTTTATCATTCTATTGATAAAACTTCATTGATATTTGAAAAGGTGTTTCGGCTTTGTCGTTTCTAAACCCTGCGTGGTGATCCTGGATTTTGCGCCTATTCATGCTTTAATTTGTAAGGTTATTTTAGTAGCTTTTTAATTTTGAATTTTAATATCTTGATGAAAAGTAGCTTTTTCCTTTCAATCTGTTAATTTTCGGTTCTTAATGACTTAATTGTATAAAATTAAGTTTGGCTTTAAGCCTAGTCAATTCAAAGCACCTACCGTAACCGTGCCCTCAACGGCAAACCATTCGAGAGGCTCGGCTTTGAGTGGATGGATGTATTTATAGCATCTAAATGGAATAGATAGTAAAACATGGAACTGGAAACACCCGCCCTGTCCAAGAGAAATTGTTAGACTTTGTCTCGCGCGAAACCTCGAGATTTTTTAAACAAATTTTTTTAAACACTGAAAAACCTTTAAACTCTTATTCGTGATCGTATACGTAAATCAAACTTAAATATTCTGGGATCTCTTAATTAAAAATTATTTCCACCTAGCCAAAATATACTATGCATATTTTAAAGGAATCGGCAATGGCTAGGTCAAAATTACTCGGGAACCACGTAGGATCACGACGATATTACTAATCCCGATTTTGCACAAATCGCCAAATATTTTGAAACGAATTTTTCTTATCTTTGAATTTGCGAAGGTTACTAAAACGGCGCGTTAATAAATTCGTTCACGTAAATTCTGTGTCTCTCGGAATCCCAAATTAATATTGCCTTGTAACCTGGAAATATAAAACATATATTTTTAATAGCTCTTGTAAGGTTGTACCATTAGTTTTTTGGCTATGAATTCGCATAAATAGTTCTGGGCCTCGTTTGCACGCGTTGCATGGGGCGGTCGCGGCGAAATTCTCGGAAATACAAGCTTAAAATCATACAAGTAATTCTTTAAACGTTTATTTTAACTTATTTAGCATCGTTTATAATGATTTTTGCATTAAAAGCGAACAGAAGTGTTCTATTTTCAAAGCATGAATCTGTCACGC
Organism: Mesorhabditis spiculigera; assembly: GCA_958295435.1. Taxonomy (NCBI): domain Eukaryota; kingdom Metazoa; phylum Nematoda; class Chromadorea; order Rhabditida; family Rhabditidae; genus Mesorhabditis; species Mesorhabditis spiculigera. The sequence goes on along the minus strand of CATQJA010002700.1, from coordinate 697,047 downwards.
TCCCTTTCATACCCAAAAACTCGCCTTGCTCGACATCGCACGTCGGCCGTCCGATTCGGGTCCACCCACATTTTCCCGCTCTCCAGCTTCACGATCGTTTTGAAGTGTCGATTGCAATTGGCCACCGGGTTTTTGTACCTTAAAAGCACAAAATATCACCAATCAATTAAAAATCCTACTAAAATTTAGGCCAGGGCCAGCTGACAACGGATTGTATTTATATTGTCGCGAATCCCTATGGGGTTCGTCGCAACATTTTTTAAAAAAAAAAACGATTTGTGGTACTGGAATATCATCGAGGGGATAAAACAAATTTTTCGCGGTAATCCGCACTGCCCCGATATATAGCGACTGCTAAGTCATTTTTATAGACTTCCATTCAACTTTTAAATCTATAACCCTCGTAAAAAACCAAAAAGCTTTGAAATTTATGGGGCTTTTCGTCAAAAATATATGAAAGTGGCTATGACGGTAAAAACTTTAAAAAGCCAGGCTTTTTCAATATTTAGGTAATAGTAGCTTTTACAGCTTTTATAGTATCTGGCTTCGTGACGCCTGCATTGCTTTGAAAATGTTTCATGGATTAAACCAGTGCCGCGGTCAAAAATTCACATAATTAGCGACCGTTAGAATGCCATAGTATCGTACGTGCTAGCTTGCCATATGCCATAGTACCGTTAAAAAAGCGTGATGCGTAAACCGAGTTCCACGTTCTAATAAACCGACTTCCAAGTTTTAAGAAACCCACTTTTATCTTTCATCGCATTAAAAATCGAAGTTTTATTTTTCTGCTGTAATAGGATTCTTTGGCTCATGCTATTAATCTCCCGCGTTATCGTCCCAAAAAAAATGAAAAAATGTTTCAGCAATAATTATGCTTCCGACAAATCTAAATTATGTTCTGTGTTTTAATGCCTGGTTTTGTTTCCCGCTACCAACCCACCGTACAGTCATGCCCATATCACGATGAAACGGGTCGAAGACGGTCAGCTTGCACCGGTCGAAAACGTCAATTTCCGAATCGTCATCAACGACTTCGTGATGATGATGGTCATCTTCAAGTTCCCCAAAATCTTTCGGATTTGGAAATGTCCAAGTTGTGGGGAATCCTGAAAATCCATTAAATGAAACGCACAAGTAAGGGACGATTAGCTCTTGAAAACGAGCTATTGATTTGCCATTCTGCGAAACATTAAAGTCTGAATCTTTACCGATATTTTTATATTTTCGATAAATTTTACTCATATTAACCTTAATGATGTACTTGTGTTTTGATATTTTATAAGGTTATTTTAAATTTTTGTCAATCCGATTTGCGAGCGTTTACGTCCGGGGAAAACTTGGAAAAGCGAATTATGGAAAACGGGAACGTCATATGATTGGCGATTGGAAACGGGCTAATTAGATGCAGCTTTACGAAACATTTTTAGCACCTTCGTAATCTTTTATTTTTATGGTTACACCAGGGTTGAAAAGCCGCTTCGCGGCTTTTCAACCCTGGCCCGGTCTAACCCGATCAGAGTCCTCACTCTGCATACGTCTCTCTATTTCCAGATGAGAAAAATGAAAAATGCCACTCTCTCACGTTATATATAGGCCGCCGCCACTTTCGGCGTATGCTAATTATTTCCTAACAAAGCAGGCTGCACGATTTTTCAAAAAAAACTCAATTTTAAGATCGAAAATAGCGTAATTGGCAAAATCTGATATGCGTGCAGTCACCTCGAGGCCATTAGGCACGTAATGACCTATCATACGTAGCTGAAGACCTTTCCCTCTGGAGAAATCCCCCGGACACGTTGACTGAATTTGCATGCAAATGCACGCACACAACACTGGCCCCGTCTAGGCATGAATGGACCGGCTAGCCCGAGGGTGAGGTCTATTGAAAATTTTATGCATAGGCAATTCATATACACAGATTTTATCGAATCAAGCATAAGCACACGGGTAAAGGTAATGGGTCGAAGAGCTTGGGCATTGTCCGGGGCAAGTAGACGATCGGGCGGGTCAGCTGAACGGAGGTGGCGGCGCGACTGGCGGCGGGCAGTGGTAGAGTAGAGAATGGGCTTGGTGGATGCGTGGCGGGTGTATGAGTGGTTTGCGGTGATTGAGTGGACGGCAGGAGGCCTCGAGAGAAGGAGAGAGAAGGAAGAGGGCGCCTATAAAAAGTGAAATATATATAGGCTGATTTTTGGGAGCTACCGTATTGAGGGGCAGCCATCATCACTCGAGACGCCGTCTGCCGTTAATCAGTGAGAACTTCGCGGTACACCACATTCGCCATCCTGTGCCCCGCCGCCAGAATTCGCATCCCGTCGCGTGACTTGCATCGGGAGATGGCCACGTACGCCTGCCCGTGGGCGAAAATGGGCGCGGAGAGATCAAGCCCGACCCGCTCGAACGATTGGCCCTGGCTCTTATTGATCGTCATGGCAAAGCTTGGGCGAATAGGGAATTGGCGACGTTTAAGGGTAAAAGGAATATTTTTTTCGTATTGACAATCAATACGTGGAATAAGCACTTGTTTTCCCTTCCGGGAGCCCGTGGCGAAACGACAGAGGAGGACCCGAGTTTGTATCTGCTCAACAATCAACCGAGTACCATTACACAACCCATTTTGAACGTCCAGGTTACGCAGAAGCATAACAATCGCACCGACTTTCAGAAATAATTCATGAGGTGGGAGGCCCGTAGGGGTCATTGAATTCATAAGCTCAGTGGTGAAGTGATATGCGTCCCTTGGATCAGAAGTGATCGCTTCATCAATGCTCCTGGCAAGATGAAGTTCACCGGGTAGAAGCTCGAGAACTTGATTATTTGTTTCCAGCGCCTGTTGGTTCTTTGGGCATAAGATGGCAGCATCCGCCAATTCACCGCCATTACGGATAATTGGCCCAAATATCTCATTGACCAAGTCTCCGTTGCTTCGGATCTCTGGCGGTACCTCAATATTTTGATCGGCATCTTTTGGGATTTCATCGTTTCCAACCTTGAGTACCCAGTCTTTCCATTCAGCCTCATTGCCTTGTACGCGCATGTTGCGGGTGAGTGTGAATTGTACAAATTCCGGCCAGATAGTGGAACGACGGAGGCACACGGCCACTTGGTCACCCCTGCTGCCACGTTCGACAACAGGTAGCACCTGGCGGAAGTCTCCTCCAAGCAGGAAGATTTTTCCACCGAAGCGCTGATCGGTTTGGGTAATGTCTTTTAGAAGAGCATCTACTGCCTCTAAGGCATGGCTCGGAGCCATCGGAGCTTCATCCCAGATGAACACATCCGTTGCCGCTAGAAGCCGAGCTTCTTTAGATTGCCTTTTCATTGTGCTTGTTTTGTTGTCTTGTTTCACGTTTAGTTTGAAAGTGGCGTTGACGGTTCTTCCACCTGGTAACAAATTTGCGGCAATGCCAGTCCAAGCCACACAATCAACTTTTTTGCCTTTTGAGGTTGCAAGGTGGTTTATGCAAGTGTAGACAAAAGTTTTGCCACTGCCTCCTGGTCCGTCAATGAAGTAGCATTGCCCTTGCGGGTTATCAATGGCTACCATAACCGCATCCGCTACGCGCTTCTGTTCGTCATTCAATTGAGTGTACAGAGCCTCACCGGCTAGCCGATGAGCTTCTCGGTCTATTGGAGCGTCGTAGCCATTGATTTGCGGGATGTCGAGGCCGAGCACTTTATGGATGTCGAGCCCTTGGAACGCAAGCTTGTCAGCCAGATCCCAATAAGCCTTGGATTCACAAACATTAGCTGGCAATCCTCGGTGGACATAGTCCGCCATCATTTCGTCTTTGAATTCGTGCCAGAGTGGTATTCCGTCAGACATTTCACAGTACACCAATAGCATCGCAAAGAAGCTACGCAGCTGGTCGGGCATTTGGTAGTTGGCGGCCTCCCGCATTGAGCGCCGGTTGTGGCCATCGTCCTGAAGGTAGCCGGCTGCCCGGGCTGCCTCCACGTAGGTACGATAAGTGGTGCCGTTTATAGTGCGTAAGTCTTCAAACCCTTCAATGCCTTTTCGGTATAGCAGTAGAACTCTCAATGCATATGCCTCGTGATCTTTTGGGGAAACGTTGTGGATGCGGCCAATGGTGCGGTCTGTCAAGCGTTTACGCTGGTTCCATTTCTTATTCGATTCGCAAAAGGTATAGAACTCGGGCATCTCGACGTAAAAGATGGTACGCGTGTCAAGTATATTAGCTGGCAAAGCCCCGAGTTCCTCTTCCAGTTCTCGAATATCTTTGTTCTTTTGAAACCAAGCAGTTAGCGTAGTATTTTTGAGTTCGGCATTTCTCAATGCATTGTCGGCACGATGGACATCGTAAACGATTGGTTGGTAGTCCTCAAGGTGCACGATCAACGATTTGACAACGTCACTCTTTGCGTCCATTTTCATCCCGAGGATGCGATGAACAGACTCATTCGGCCCGACAAAGCGTGCGTCAATGAACTGCTTGATCTCATCGACCACTTCATTTGCATTATTGGGATCATTTGTGCTGCTGTTTGGATTTTGCCGATCTAGTCCCATTTGCAGACAGATTCTTGCGCGGTCGGTGCCCTTGTAGCAATACTTAAAAAGGTATTTCACGACATTGAACCATGCACAGATTTCGAGATTAATATGAGCATCGAATCTTTGCAGCAGATAGGGGTTATAGGGCACGACGTGCCGGTTGTCAAGTTGGACACCCCCGTTCATAACGGTGCGGCCATCATTTCGGCGCCGGTACTTTGGGTAACTGTCCATACAAACCACCGTATCCTGTTGGTATTGCTTGGGGAATCCTTTGGAACACTCGCCATCTTTCATGCAGGGAGAATCTGGGTTTGCCAAACCACAGGCTCTGTGCATCATGCATTTGGTGACAATTGCGTAAAGGCGGCTATTCGGGTCATCCGGAAGCTCGGCTTGGATTAGATGGTTAACATCCCCAGCTGTGCGAAGTTTCCAATGAGGTGTAAGCCATAATAGCATGTGCCTGTGTGGCAGTCCCCTTTTCTGAAACTCAATGACGCTGACATATGCCATCAGACGTCCGAGGACGTGCTGATTGCATAGTTCATCGTCTAGTTGTGCCATTTTGAGCATGAAAACCCGTTCGACCAAATCTGGGCGATCTAATGCCGTTTGTCCGGGGTATAATTCTCTGATAATCTCGGCCCAATTCGGGTTAGCAGTGAACGTCAAGAAGAGGTCTGGCTTGCCGTAGCGAGCGACCATTGCCATGGCGTCCTGATAGCTGGCCTTCATGTTCCTGGGGGATCCTTGGTGTTTTGCGGAGAGTATGATTCTTTGCCCGGATGGTCCGGTGGCATTGGGATCATTTTGGTGGTCACGAAGTCCTTGCACCGTGTCCAACCGCATGGGTTTCTGGCCTTTCCTGAGAAAATCCAGACGATTTTGTTCGATCTTTACCCAGCTGTCTACCACCCATTGTTGGAATAGTTTACACGAACAATGCAATGGATTGAATTGGTTAGTCCGCTTGAATAGATGATACGCGTAAAAATCCATCTGGGTGACTCGTGTGTGGGTCGCGCCCGCAGTTGGTACGCGATCAAGGGCCGGATGCCAACCAAAGTCTCCTCGAGGGAACAGAAGGGGGTAGCACATAGGATCGCAGTTTTTATCAAGGTAGCTGATATTGCGCAGTCCTTGTTGCCGATCATGAACGACCAAGAGACGCTTGCCTGGGATTTCTTCGTCAGTACCGACGTAAATGGCGGCCACTTCGTTGGCTGTGGCGGCATTATAGCGTCTTAGGTCGTCATGATTGGTTTGTGCAAAAACCATTTTCACCGCCTGCATATCTCTCCCAACTGCCTGGGCGTTTTGCTGTTCTTGTAAGTACACTTCCTGCATCATTTTGAACGCGCGAGCAAAGGGATTGACCCTGGTGAGCAAGTCGTGCAGTTCGACAAAAATATCGCGCTCGCATTTGCGGTTTATTTGACGGCCGGCTAGTTCATTGGCAGCGTCTCCTGTGTCCATTATTAAAACTTGCGCACATTGACGCATCTGTCCGTTATCCGGCACTAAGCCGCCCACCAAGTGGACGACCTGACCATGTACTTTGTATGGAACTGGCCCTGTGCCACGCGGGGTGTCGAGTTTTGCAACAATGGATGCGGTGGCCAATGAACTGTTGTAGTTTCTGATGTGCTCCCTGAACCGTTTTTCGCGCCGATCTGTTCCCGTGAGGAGCTTCTTTAGCTCATCAGGGTAGTCGATGAATATTTGTAGCTTGACCTTGCCTTTGCGGCAGCATTGACTGTATTTTCCCCGTTCATTCGTTTCTTGTTGCCAGTGCAAAGCATTACATTCCGAGCATTCACGATTCATCGATCCCAAATCGTGAAGATCTGGTATTTGATCATGATAGCGGGCTATGCCTCCGGAGGTAATTGGTTGTTGAGGCTGCCCAGCTCGAACCGGGAAGACCACGTCTCGGGCTGCTGCCAATCGAGCATCGCGTTGCTGCGGTGCCTCGAGAGCTCTCCGACGCGCGTGCCTGGCCGCATCAGCCGCCAAGCGTACCTGGCTCTCCTCGGCTGTTTCGCTCTGTCGCAGGAATGCCATTCTGTCATTATTCGCAGCACGGCGGGCTTGTGTCTGTTCCTGCGTTTCTAGCTCTCTGCTTTGGGACATGCGTTGCATGTTGGCCTGGCGGCGCGCCTGGGTCTGTTCTTGTGTCTCTTGCGCTCTGCTTTGCGACATGAGTTGCGTGTTTCTATGTCGACGCGCCTGGGTCTGTTCAACGGTTTCAAGGCTCCGGGCTTGCGCCATACCGACCGCATTTCCTTGGCGCCGAATCTGTGCCAAATCCTGGTTTTCCTCTGGTGTAGGCATGCCGCTATGGATTGCTGGTGCTTGAGCCCGCGGGTCTCTGGTGGTAAAATGGGCTTCCTCGCCTTGGTTTTTTGCCTTTTTTTGGGATTGATGACCTCTGTAATTTCGCATTTCATTTCGATTTCTCTCTGTGGCCGACGCTCGCTCTTCAGGGGTCATATTCTCATGCGCACGTTTCTTGGAAACTCTCATTGAACTTTTGAATTGAATTGAATTGAATTGGAACTTGGAAACTTGGAACATTGAACCCCCCCTCCCAAGGGGGGTTCAACAGATGCCGCCGTCATCTCTTTAAGCCAGCAAGACCATTTCCAGGCAGGTGAGCTCTCCTCTGGCGAGTTAATACTTTGATAGGTGGAAAACAGCATGATTTCCAAAATCGGATAAGATATATCACATGCGAGTTGAAAATTTGCATTTTTTTCCCAAATCCGCGTGAAAAATTATGAAAAGCCTCCACGTCTACTGCTTTATATGGACCCACACCGATTCCGGTGCAGGCTAATTACCTCCTAACAAAGAGATTTTTCGATATCTTTACAAAAACTCAATTTTATTAGTGAAAACAGCAATTTTTCCAAACTTTTATGTGTGTGCACTCATCTCGGAACCATTACGCAGCTAATGACGTATCATACGTACCTTAAAACCCTTCCCCTGAGGCTGTAGGTGCGGTACATACTTACGGAAGTTGCATGCAAATATACACACACACACACACAGACACTATTTTTTTATATATAGTAGGATTTTTGAGACAATCTGAATTTTTAGTCGATTTCTCAGGTCAGTAGATGTCGAATTCCTGGGAAAAATTTGGAAACCGATTTATTCTGCTGGACAAGCTCCTAGGATTAGTTATTGGAAAAGAGCCGACGATATGTAGATTCACGAAACATCAGAAAGGAAATTCTCTTCATATTCCTGATAAGAAATGGAGCCAAAAGAGAGTTTTCGACGTCTTCGACTACTTTACCAAATTCTATTTAAGGCGATTCGTTAGAGCACAAAAATGATAATGCTAGTTTTAGTTTCAGTGAAATAGATGGTAAAATAAAAGTGCACTTACCAAAATATTTGCTGGCTCTCGAATTCTCAATAAAGAGCTCGTCGAGCACGATGTAGATGCTCAGGCAGAGGATCACCACCCAAAATGGCGCCCGGTCGCACACCATCAACCGATTAAAAAAAGTCAAGACGCCTGAAAAAAAAATAAAAAGAGCGTCTTTAACGAAGCTATGAAAAAAAAACATAAAATTATCGAAAATTTTATATTTTAATATATAAATTTATTTTTGGCTACGGTTTACTTTACCCCCCCCCCAGCCGGAAGTTTTTGGCTATAACTTTTTTATTTTACATTATTGTAGGCTCAAATTAAAACTCTTAGTATATTTTTCGACGCTCTATCGAATGGCGTTGCGAAAATCCCGACAAAATAAGCGAAAATACCGAGAACTTTGAGACCCTTCGGCTGTGGGGGGGGGGGTAAAGTAAACTCTTACCTTATTTTTATACCTATTGGCGTAAAATAAAATCAAAATAGATCTTTCGATCGGAAATCGGAATTCTTCGTGTCGATCTCGCGCTTTTCCCCAGACCTTCAAGCCTCCTTATTTCCGATCAAAATCGTGTTCTCATCAATCTAGTCTCCTATTCCATTCCCCTCTTCGACATCTTCAGAATCTTATTAATCCTAATTTCTCTTTATTTATATATCCCCTCCATCACCCTATTTACGCTCGATTCCTCATACTGTAAGCGTTGACTTTGTTAACCTTGTGTGAGAATAAATAAATAAAATGTCAGTATTTGTTCGTGGATGGGGATGGGTTCCCGGCCCCGAGAATAAAGTAGTTTTCAAGGTTTGTAAAGGCTGTACAACCATCATCTGTATTTCTTTCGGTGATCGCAGGTTCAATTTTAACAATTGGTATAAGTTGGTGACCATTTGGAAACTGAAATTACGCAATAAATGGTCGTAATTTGACGTAGAGCTATGAAACATCAACTTTTTAGGAATTTTTGCGATCGCGATGTAGTGAAAAAGGTAATTTTATTGATCTCTTTTAATATCATCATAGAGAATGAACAATATCAGAGCGAGCGAGACTGTGAAAGGGAGAGAGAGAGAGAGTGAGAGAGGGAGAGTGAGAGAGAGAGATAGATAGAGAGGGAGACAGTGAGTGAGAGTGAGAGTGAGAGACAGAGAGGCAGAGACGAAGAGACACAGAGACAGAGAGAGTCGAGAGGGAGAGATAGTGAGAGAGACACAGAGAGAGAAACAGAGAGCCCGAGAGAGAGATAGAGAGAGAGAGAGAGAGAGAGAGGCGCGCGGGCAAGAGAGAGAGAGAGAGAGAGAGAGTGTGAGCATGAGAGATAACCGAATTGTTGTAATCACTTACCCCGACGGATCTAGAGTATCAACTAACATAAAACATTTTTCTCGTGAAATTCTATAATTTTAGAGATTTTTTAAGGTTAAAAAAAACCATGTGGTTATAGCAGTAAGATTGAAATGACAACGCGTCAATTTAGAGTGACCAACCGCACCCTTATCAGTGGTTTTGCTGGGAATGAGGGTGTGGCCTTTTTGAAGCCGACAGAGAGAAAGCGAGAGAGAGAGAGAGAGAGAGAGAGAGAGAGAGAGAGAGAGAGAGAGAGCAATGCACACGCGGCGAGTATTGTCCAACCTGTGTGCCATCTATACCAAACATGGCCCCGTGCACCCATCGCGTCAAAAGAGTTATGGCCCATTTTCGGGGATCCCCTGGTTTTTGTTCAATTTTAGGGGTTTTTACCCCCAGAAATGGGATATACAAGACTGCAAACAAAATTTTCTACTCTACGAGATTGGGCCCTAATAAACAACTTTAGCTGGACAAGGATTCGAAACACAATTTTTAAAAGCGCTGTATTCTTGGCAGAGGAACTTGACCAATGTTACTCCCAAAACTTTAGTTTACGGCTTATACATATCTATTAAAAACGATATAATTCATATTTATAGTATTTTCAGGAGTTTTTGATCCCTAGGAAGTAATCAAAAAAATCTTCGATAAGTTTTCGAAATTTGAAGCCGGTTTTTGGATCTAAAACTGTGTAAAATGCTACTAAAAATATTCATATTGGGCTATCGATATTTTGAAAAAGCAAAACCTGGTTCAATGTTAAATTATATTTTAAAAACCGGTTAGAAAGACCGCCTTAATTCCATCAATATTTTCTTAAGCCGTTGTAATTAGCTCGTTTTCAAGTATCGCCAAAGACAGTATCATCACCCCAAACCTACAAGAATTATTACTTTAGAGTCTGCCCGGAATGGACGGCGCGACGAAACACATTTCCCTAACAAGGCGAATAGCGACGAAACACATTTCCCTAAAAATGATAGCATCCCAAGGAATTGATTTTGAATCAGCCTGTGAATAATGTATTTGTGACGGCGTCTAACAAAAGGAATTTAGAAAATATAGGAATGCTGTAGCCCCGATTGATTTTACAAAATTTTTCCCGCCGGATATCCCGTGAAAGGCCGCTCGCCAGCCAAAATCATGTGTTTCGTATATTTCTGGATCTTTTCCAGATCTGGCAAATGCAATGCTGCCACATACCTGCATTCGCTACTATACGCGCATTTTCATTTTATTTTAGTAGTGTCTTAATTGCCGGAAAATTATAAAAAAAAATTTTGATAATGTGAGGATTTGGGCTTTTTTAGTCAGTTCCTACTTTTTGACTAAAAAGTCAACATTTTCGGAAATTCTAGAATCTTTGGAGATGTCTAAAAACGTCTAAGAACCTAAAAAGTGATTTATATGTCGTTATAGGGCTACACGGAAATTTTGGAGAAAAAATCTACTCCCCCGTTAAAAGAAAAGAACAGAATTTTCCGTGATTTTAAAATGTTTCGGAAAAATGGATAGTCTGACGTACCGAGATGGATCTAATGCTTGCAATTGTTTGGTATCGCACTTGACTATAATAAACCAGATGGTTCCAGTCGCTTCGCGACTGTAACCATCTGGCCTTCGGGCTACCCTTCATGCAATCCACTTAAAAAACTACTTCGATACCTCCCTGATGGCTTTAGATACCTTTCCTAGCCGAACTCCCCTTCAAACACTACCTAAATACCTTCCTGATGGCTTTAGATACCGCCCATGGCTGAAATCTCCTTCAAAAACTACCTAAATACCTCCCTGATGGCTTTAGATACCCCCCATGGCTGAAATCCCCTTCAAAAACTACCTAAATACCTTCCCGATGGCGTTAGATGATTTAAATAATTAATTAACATAATTAAAAAGTATTAAAAAGTATTAAAAGTATTAAAAAGTATTAAAGTAACTTAAAAAAGCTATCTGGGCGCGGGAAGGGGCCTGGGGAAGAGGGGCGAAGGGAAAGGGGGCGTGGCATCCCGGGAGAGGGGCCCCCACCCCTTTTACTAACAAGGAGACGTTTTTTAGTGTGAATGGAGTTTTAAGTTTAAACCAGGCCTATTCTGTGCAGAATTTTGCGCTGATTCCGATGCTGTTTTCCAATTTTGCTAAATAGCTCTATTTAAAAAGTTACAGCTATTTTAAGATAATTTTTAGGCCCAGAGTAGCCATATGCTATGCTGTGCTACTTTTTTGTTAAAACGTTTTAATTTTGTTTAAGTAGCCTATCTTGTAGAGAATTTTTTTCTGATTCGAATGGTGTATTTGATTAATGCGCTACTGCCGATCGACGATGGCTTACAGGGGTGAGAAATAGCTGTTGTTCACCATTCCCCATACAAAAATCGCAGTCCATACCAAGTATCGTCGATTTTTTCGATTTTCAACAATTTTGAGTTAAATAGCTCATTCGATAGAGAAAATTTTTCTGAATACGGTGACAGTATTAATTTTTGGAAAAACAGCCGGGAAAAGCAATATAATGGTCCCTACAGAGGGGAAAATTTGGGCTAAAATGATCTTAAAATCGCTATAACTTTTGAAATCGAGCTATTTAGCAGAAATGTAAAACATATTCGGAATCAGCGCAAAATTCTGCACAAAATAGGCCTGGTTTCCACTCAGAACTCCATTCACACCAAAAAACGTCTCCTTGTAAGGAAAAACTTTCAAAGTTAATTTTAATAATTTAAACAAAAACTTTTTTCTTAGTTTTTTTATCAGTTTGGGGGTTTTTGACGGCGCTCTATCCGAATCCGAAGAGAGCTAAGCTCTAGCTCCTTTCCCCTTCGAGTTGAATTCGGCTTCAGACGGACAGACGGACGGACAGAGAGAGACCACAGCAAAATTATTATAGTTGATCTTATATTAGAAGAATATTAATTCATAGAATATCAAAAAATTTAAATCTACCTAGACGGAAATATAAAAAAATTAAATAGCTTTTTTACTCAAAATAGGCATTCGGGGTGGCCGTCGAAATCGACAATGACATTTATTCGCGTCTCACAAAAAGGCCTTATATGAATGCAGCACCGGTCGTTTTTGCCCGTTTACAAGCCACCTGTACAAATAGTCAGGCCATTTTTGTACGCAACCAAAAGCCAACGACCTTATCCGAGAAATGCGGATGGATATCCAGGTGATTTTTGGTCAGTTTTTAGGGTGAAAATTCGATCGTAAGCGGTTCTGGTTCGTTAGCGAGGGGGGGGGGGTTATGGCGGGAAACATTTTTCGGCGTTTTTTTATAGACGAGACTTGGATTTTTTGCATAAAGAGTAGATGCGCTTACACCTCACGACTAACAATTACTAAGTCCAAAAATTGCACAAATTTTAATGAAACATCTGATTTTATGGCGAGATTCCTTTTTTTAGATCCAAAATTAGTAACTTTTTTACTTTTTCCTGATAATTTTGTCAATTTTTAGAATATTTCTAAATTTTTATTTATAGCCAAATTAATAAAAATCAATATAAAAACTCTGTATAAACAATTACTCGCTGTTGAGCCAGAACAATTTAAGTTCCCCTCCCACGCACTGAAATCCCAAAGTACTTTTTGGAGTACTTTGGGACTGAAAGGACGGACCACTGTCTAAAAACAATGCTGTGGATGCCGGTCAGACCATGAAACATAACATTTGCTAGATGGATTAGTTTTCGCAAAAATGTGTATCTCAATAATCTGGTTTATAGCATTTACCTTGAAACATATGAAAACCTTAGGTCTAAAAGAAATAAAAAGAAAGGTGAACGGATATTGAACAGGCATGCAACAAAACTGTCGATTTTTCCATTTGAAAAACCACCTACAATAGTAATTACGGTGGGGCGACAAAGGGTTCAACACTTGAAACATTTGGCTGGTTCGCTCGCCAACCCATTTTCCCGAATTTCGAATTAATCTTTTTTTTTTGGTGAATTCGCATTACTTCGCAAATCCGCAGCCCTGAATGGTACAACAGCTGGCTAAACATCGGCCGCAAACACGGCCATTGCGAACGAGAAGCCCCAATTGTTGGACAAGCGAAAAATTGGTCGCCAAAATTCGGGGTAATGCCCGAAAAAACGGAAGTTGTAAGAGTTGGTTTAAAAAAAATTCATATATACTTATTCTCCCTGCCAAACCCGTCTGCTTCAAAAGAAAAAAAATTTTGCAGCCCTTTCGGTTTCAGAAGAAATGTTGCGTGCCATTCTGGCGATCTTTGGGAGCCGATGATGACAATTTCAAACAATCTTTTCTTGCACTTGTTTTTATTTGGTAAGCAATTTCGTTACTGCGATTAAATATTTATTTCTTTACTGCCATACCAATAATTACAGATAGGATACGATACTTGTCTCGATGCGCGAATACGCAGAGTACGGGTTCAAATTGTACAGACATGATAAAGACTAGACGCAATAGTTTAAAGGTAATCAAGACGTGGCTAACCTTGTCTTCAGAGTCCCTCTACAACCCTGAGGAGTTAGACACGACGGGTGGTGGGGCGGATGGTGGAGGAGGAGAAGGTGGGGAGACGGGGAGTAGAGGGGACAGTGACGGAAGGACGGACGGAGGAAACTGACGGAACGGTCACTGATGGACGCACCGAGGACACCGAGGGAACAGTCACAGAGGGACGGACCGAGGAGGCGTTGGGGACAGACGAAACATTCGGGACGGTGACTGACGGACGCACCGATGATACGGAAGGCACAGTGACGCTAGGGCGGACTGACGAAACATTCGGGACGGTGACCGAGGGACGCACCGAAGAGACGCTAGGGACAGTCACTGACGGGCGAACGGACGAGACGCTGGGGACAGTGACGGAGGGACGGACAGAAGAAACGGATGGGACAGTCACGCTAGGACGGACCGAGGACACGGATGGAACTGTGACACTAGGACGCACCGAAGAGACCGAGGGGACAGTGACTGACGGACGCACCGAGGATACGGAAGGCACAGTGACGCTGGGACGGACCGAGGACACTGAAGGAACCGTCACAGACGGGCGAACCGAGGACACGGATGGGACAGTCACGGATGGGCGCACCGATGAGACGCTCGGGACGGTGACGCTAGGACGGATCGAAGACACGGAGGGAACAGTCACGGAGGGGCGGACCGAGGAAACGTTAGGGACAGTGACGCTTGGGCGAACTGACGAGACACTAGGAATAGTGACGGATGGACGTACTGATGAGACGCTAGGGACGGTCACGCTAGGGCGGACAGATGAGACGCTAGGGACTGTAACGGAGGGGCGAACCGAGGACACGGATGGGACTGTAACGCTTGGACGGACCGACGAGACATTAGGGACAGTGACGCTAGGACGCACCGAAGAAACCGATGGAACAGTTACGGAAGGGCGAACCGATGAAACCGATGGAACGGTAATAGAGGGTCGGACAGACGAGACGGAGGGAACGGTCACGGAGGGACGCACCGAAGATACTGACGGGACAGTGACTGAGGGACGGACCGATGACACGCTAGGGACGGTCACAGAGGGACGCACCGAAGACACCGAGGGAACAGTCACCGAGGGCCTGACGGACGAGACCGATGGGACGGTGACTGAGGGACGGACGGATGAAACGTTAGGGATGGTGACGCTTGGGCGAACCGACGAGACTGATGGGACAGTCACCGATGGCCCGACCGACGACACGGAAGGCACGGTGACGGACGGATTCGGAGACGTCGGGAATCCGGTGCACGGCATCATCGAAGAAGCAGCCGGCATCGTGACGCTAGGCATCGGGGAGGAGACACGAGGGGTCGTTGGCTTGATCGTCGCTGAAATGCAGCAAGGTTGAAAAAGAATGTTTTGGAAAATAGGCAATTGCAGCTAGGAATAAGGTGGCGAGTCGGCGAGGATAAGTAATTTTGGTGATCTTTTTGTGCAAAAATAACTACTCCCCGGGCTCTTTTGAGCTACAAACTTACAACCTAATTTAGATGATGGTATGAAACGGTATAGATTCAGACAACCTTCCCAAAGATTTCAAAAAAATTTTTCAACGCCTGGGTCGTTCTTGCAAGATCCATATCTATCTACATTTACCTATCTTACAGGCTAAAACGCTATCAAAATGAATGAGGAAATTTTTAAACATCAGAAGCTGTATTGACGGAGAGGCAGATGTCCCCATTAACGAGAACTACTTCCAATAAAGCGGCGAAAACTCAGAAACACAACTTTTCTACGACCCATTTTTTTTTGTCCAAGCCAACTGATGATTTCTACCACCATATTTTTATTACGTACTTCCGAACCCTATAAAAACGTACGCTTCAAGCACAGCGCCTGGCGAACACATTTGCCGGCGGTATTCCGGACGAATCCCGGCTTGCACAGACACACACCGAATTTGCCCCTTCCGCATGCGCCCGGCGACTGGGGGCACGGCTGGAAATATTGAGAAGTTAAAATAGTGGTCAATTGTGAGACAAATATCTTGTGAACGATTTTTGTTATAATGTATGCTAATTCAACACCGAGCGCTATAGCTGGCAAACGATGACCTATAGAATAGAATAGAATGACCTATAGAATCATCTATAGAAACTTTTCGTTTGATCCTTTGCAAGACGAAACAAATAGTTTTCCAAGGTGCCAAGGTTTCCAAAAATTTAAATTATCTGGCCTTTTTGCGTTCGCGTTTTTTTGCTGGATCATTTTGCCGGATTTCCACAATTTTCAGTAATTTTGCATTGCTAGGAATATCTGAAACTTCTGAGCTTTTCGATCATTTCACAAGATCTAAAATTACTGTGGGGACCCCGGATCCTCAGGCCCCTCTCTGCACTTGCAGGTCGGGGAGGCGGGCCCCAAGGGCGACGGGTATTTAAGGCTTCACAGGAGGAGAAGCAGCTATGCATCCTCACCACGCTCAAGGAATAAACTAGTTGAGTATTCGAGATCCAATCGGCGAACTAAATAGCAACATACGAACCCGAGGGACCTATCAGATCAGGGTCCCCACAATTACATAGGCAAAAATATCAGGAAAATGTGTTAATTGGTGAAACTGCTAACTTTTCAACTTTCTAAAATTTTAATTTACGCAATGTAGAGATTCATAATTTGCAAATTTCAGATTTTCCAAGTTTTAGAATCGAAATCGATATTTTACCGACCAATTATAAAAAATCATGCAGTACCAAGCGCGTAAACTTCAGACCACGATGACTTCATATACAAATACGGTGTGGTATCCCTCACCTTTTTTGCCTGTCCACACTTCAGCTCGCATCGCTTCGGCCCGCAAACGCAGCGCTCATTTCCGGAGCACGAGACGCCGGCATGGCAGCGCTTGTGCACCACGGGGGCCCTGGTAGCTGCAAAGAAACCATATGGCTGCCATTAAACTTGGCAATAATAGGTTAGATCCAAAGGATTTTTGTAACATTTATTTGCCAAAGACTTTCCAAATTTTAAAACTTTCCCTATTGCCGCTTCGTACCTTTACGGGTTTGAAATCAATAGGTAGGTAACTAATTAAACAAGACGGCATTTATACGGTATACAACAGCGCAATTAAAAAAATTTTTGTATCTGATGTTTCATTAAAACACATTGTTCGATCCACAATTCGTTCCTTAATTCTGATCTGCTATTTACCATTTTAAAATTTATATGCTTAAATGCAGCTTGCTCTCTTACTTGAATCTCAGCATTTTTAGAAAAAATTTAACCGAGAAATTTTTTTAGTGTGGGTTCAATTTTTTTAAATTTAAATGTTTCATGAAAAGGCATTGTTAACTATGCAACCCGTCCCATTAGTGTGTGGACAAGTTCCATTTCTTCTATTCGAGGTCGATTCGCCATATAATGATTGCGTCGTAAGCAAATAGATTTTTTAAGATTTCCAAGTTTCATTAAAAGCCATGGTCCGCTGCACAATTTGTTCCATTAATCCCGTTAGCTGCTTAAACGTCATGCTTTAATTCGTAAAATCGACAAGGTTTAAATGTAGCTTATTCTCTTGCTTAAATTTAAAATTTTTAGAAAAATTTCGCCGGAATCTTTTTGAGTGAAGGATTAATTTTTAAGAGTTTCCATGTTTCATTAAAAGGCATAGTTCAATGCTTAACTCATTTCATTAATGGTGCAACCGAAGGTCCGCGGTTTCATTCGAAGTCAATTGAAGTTCCCGCGGTTAGAGGAATAATTACATGCTTAACAATTTTATCTTTCTCCCAGCCTAACTTTACGTTTTCAAGGGAACAATTTACGTATAACCGTTTCAATAATAGAGCCACTGAATCTTTGTCCCATTTGAAGTCAACTAAACCCCACACGATTAAAAGAGAAATTACATGCTTAACAATTTTATTATTTTCGCAGCAATTTGCTTTATTTTTAAGAATATTTAAAACGATAACTTTAATGAGACGCAATCGCAATGATGCGCATTAATAGAAACATATAGAAAGCAATTAACTTTTAGCTCGCAAGCCCATTTAATTTCGAAACGTTAAAAAATGTGTAACATTGCTTAGACGGGTTTAGTAAAACATGGGTTGCGCAGGGCTTTTCGGATGTCCAATCTTTGCAATAACACTTTGACTCTCAAAAAATATAAGCAAAGTCAAGGTTTTTAATTTATTTTAGTAGATTTTTAATTTTTATAAAATACGTACCGTACAGAAATAGAAAAACTAGATGAATTAGTTAGAGATTTTTCCCAAAAGAGCCGAAATCAATTCCAAAAAAGGCAACCTACCGACGGGAGATTTCACGCTGGGCTTTGCCGTCACAGCATTGGCTTCTGGAATTTTATTTGTTTTGATTTGAACGCTCAAAATTTAAGTAGGATCTAAAGATGTAACAAAAAATTCTGGTTCCTAACGTTACGCTTAAAAAAC
The DNA here is from genome assembly GCA_958295435.1 of Mesorhabditis spiculigera. Taxonomy (NCBI): domain Eukaryota; kingdom Metazoa; phylum Nematoda; class Chromadorea; order Rhabditida; family Rhabditidae; genus Mesorhabditis; species Mesorhabditis spiculigera. Next base: position 678,882 of record CATQJA010002700.1, on the reverse strand, counting down.
TTACGGGCATAAATAGCCGCGGAAACCGCCACGAGAATAAAGAAGGTTTTCTGAAATTACGGCTGAATTGCATTAAAATCAAACGGGCTGTTAATTGCATTAAAAAGTTTAACTAATGGATCGTAGATCGATAATTCGGTGAAACCCTGATCGCTCTTGAACTACCCAGTTTTCCGCAACTTTTTCCTAGCTGTGTCGTACAACACATTTTTCGAAGCCTCCAAAGCTTAACGGAAAACCTATGGAATCTCAATTGCTTTTTTAATCGCTATTTCGGAATATAAAAAAATAAAAATGCTTTAAGTTATGTGACTTCAGCTTTTTGAATCTTAGTCGATCAATTAAATCGGTCAGTGGACAAAATATTAGCGCTTGCTACGGATTTTGCTCCAGAATTTGCCACGAAACAAAGTTTTTCCTAAAAAATCCAAAAATTTTCTGGTAAGCAAGTTGACTTGGGACCTAAGCCTAAGCCTAAGCCTAAGCTGTAGTTTTTAGTTAAGTGAAGGGTAGACTAATAATGTAGAATAAAATTTGGTGGTATTTTAGTAAATTTAAAATGTTTCTGAACAAAAAATGTTTTAAATGTCATACAATAACATAATTCTGGTGAATTCTCTTGGGGAAAATTATCCATCTTTTTCTTCATTTTTGTCCAAAAAAAGTTAAATGATGGTTTTAAAAAATCGGAAAAACTAAGGGTAATTTTTTGTAATAAATATCGATGTTTAGCTAGGTTTGTAGGTATATTAAATTAATCTTTCGGTTTCCTATAGTCTTCTTCAAAAAAGGTACGCTTACCATCGCTGAAGCCGGGGGGTGTGGAATTTGCCGGAAAATGTTCCGATACTTCCCCTGGGCACCGGCTGGCTTAAATATTCCGCAACTTTCCAATTAACCTCCAGATTTTGTTTTTATTTGTCACAGCTAAACGACCAAGTTTTGTTATGTTTCACTGTCTGGTAAATCCCATAATAAATCTGGCTTACCTATTTTCATGTACTTTTTTTGGTGGCTGGCTTTATGGGTGAGCTTTGAATGGGTAGACAAATAAAGCTGAGATTGCCAATGTATCTCTCTCTCTCTCTCTCTCTCCCTCTCTCTCTCTCTCACTCCCACTTTTATTGCAATTTTGGGTACAGGGAGGTGATCGGCGAAGTGCCCCCCCAAAAGACCAAATTCCAATTTTGCTGTTTTGTCTGCCCAATATTGTGTTCCAAAAATATTATACCTTCGGAATATAATAGAATACTGTAGTCAGAACAAAAAAACTAAAATGGATTTTGAACCCAAAAAGTTCTTAAATCTTATTAAAAGGCTTTCTGGATTATTAGACATTGGAATCCTACTATATATAAAAAAATAGTGTATGTGTGTGTGTGTGACACTTTGCATACACTTCCGTCAGTATGTCCGGAGGATAACTCAATAAGGACGGGGTTTTAGGGCGTGTATGATACGTCATTAGGTGCGTAATGGCCCTGAGATGACTGCACACCTATTAGAATCATGAAAATAAGCTATTTTCGACATTAAAATTAGGGTTTATGTTAAGTTTTCGACCAACCTCTTTGTTAGGATCGAATTAGCATATGCCGGAAGTAGAAAAAGCCTATATAAAGGGCTGGCACGAGAGTTTTTGTTTTTCTCAGTTGATTGAGGCGGAATTATGCAAAGTTTACAAGCACATTGGTCCCAGACGGGGCCAGGGTTGAAAAGTCGCGAAGCGGCTTTTCAACCCTGGTTGCCTTTAAATCTGATCACAAACATATGTGTTTCATAATTTTTGGATTGCTGGAAGAAGTGCGGTTCACTAATTCACTGTCGTTTGTCAGTTCCAGTGTACTTATTGACACACGGTTTTCATCATGGGGTATGCTAAGGTTTTTGCCTACACATTTCCGACTTTTCCGGTAGTTGTAGATTTTCCCCAAAGATCTCTGCTAGCTTGCTGGTTTCGCTACCCAATGTTGCGTACAGAAAACAATGCTTCTTTTGGCTAGATTAGAATACCGTAATCGCAAAACAATCTAAACATAAATTCGAGCTCTGAAATTTCTTAATTCCTGTAAGAAGTTTATTAAATTAATTGGTATCGATAGCGTCCTGAAATTTTATGAAAAAATGTACTTCACAATCTTGCAGGGGCCGGAAAAAATATGGTTCAATATTGTGTTCCCGCTGTCTTAGAGAAAAAGTCGAAACCAGTCCGGAATAAGTCGAAAATTGTGTTTTTATGCTTGGAACCAGTCCGGAAAAAGTCGAAACCAGTCCGGAATAAGTCGAAACCAGTCCAGAAAAAGTCGAAACCGGTCCGGAATAAGTCGAAACCAGTCCGGAATAAGTCGAAACCAGTCCAGAAAAAGTCGAGCATAAAAAGCATAAAAACACAATTTCCGACTTATTCCGGACTGGTTTCGACTTATTCCGGACCGGTTTCGAGCATAAAAACACAATTTTCGACTTTTTCCGGACTGGTTTCAAGCATAAAAACACAATTTTCGACTTATTCCGGACTGGTTTCGACTTATTCCGGACTGGTCTCAAGCATAAAAACACAATTTTCGACTTATTCCGGACTGGTTTCAAGCATAAAAACACAATTTTCGACTTATTCCGGACTGGTTTCGGCTTATTCCGGACTGGTTTCAAGCATAAAAACACAATTTTCGACTTATTCCGGACTGGTTTCAAGCATAAAAAAACAATTTTCGACTTATTCCGGACTGGTTTCGGCTTATTCCGGACTGGTTTCAAGCATAAAAACACAATTTTCGACTTATTCCGGACTGGTTTCAAGCATAAAAACACAATTTTCGACTTATTCCGGACTGGTTTCGGCTTATTCCGGACTGGTTTCAAGCATAAAAACACAATTTTCGACTTATTCCGGACTGGTTTCAAGCATAAAAACACAATTTTCGACTTATTCCGGACTGGTTTCGGCTTATTCCGGACTGGTTTCAAGCATAAAAACACAAGTTTCGACTTATTCCGGACTGGTTTCAAGCATAAAAACACAATTTTCGACTTATTCCGGACTGGTTTCGGCTTATTCCGGACTGGTTTCAAGCATAAAAACACAATTTTCGACTTATTCCGGACTGGTTTCGACTTATTCCGGACTGGTTTCGACTTATTCCGGACCGGTTTCGACCATAAAAACACAATTTTCGACTTATTCCGGACTGGTTTCAAGCATAAAAACACAATTTTCGACTTATTCCGGACTGGTTTCAAGCATAAAAACACAATTTTCGACCTATTCCGGACTGGTTTCGACTTATTCCGGACTGGTTTCAAGCATAAAAACACAATTTTCGACTTATTCCGGACTCGTTTCGACTTATTCCGGACTGGTTTCGGCTTATTCCGGACTGGTTTCAAGCATAAAAACACAATTTTCGACTTATTCCGGACTGGTTTCGACTTATTCCGGACCGGTTTCGAGCATAAAAACACAATTTTCGACTTATTCCGGACTGGTTTCAAGCATAAAAACACAATTTTCGACTTATTCCGGACTGGTTTCAAGCATAAAAACACAATTTTCGACCTATTCCGGACTGGTTTCGACTTATTCCGGACTGGTTTCAAGCATAAAAACACAATTTTTCGACTTATTCCGGACTCGTTTCGACTTATTCCGGACTGGTTTCAAGCATAAAAAACACATTTTTCGACCTATTCCGGACTGGTTTCGACTTATTCCGGACTGGTTTCGACTTTTTCCGGACTGGTTTCAAGCATAAAAACACAATTTTCGACTTATTCCGGACTGGTTCCGACTTATTCCGGACTGGTTTCAAGCATAAAAACACAATTTTCGACTTATTCCGGACTGGTTTCGACTTATTCCGGACTGGTTTCAAGCATAAAAACACAATTTTCGACTTATTCCGGACTGGTTTCAAGCATAAAAACACAATTTTCGACTTATTCCGGACTGGTTTCGACTTATTCCGGACTGGTTTCAAGCATAAAAACACAATTTTCGACTTATTCCGGACTGGTTTCAAGCATAAAAACACAATTTTCGACTTATTCCGGACTGGTTTCGACTTATTCCGGACTGGTTTCAAGCATAAAAACACAATTTTCGACTTATTCCGGACTGGTTTCGACTTTTTCCGGACTGGTTTCAAGCATAAAAACACAATTTTCGACTTATTCCGGACTGGTTTCAAGCATAAAAACACAATTTTCGACTTATTCCGGGCTGGTTTCAAGCATAAAAACACAATTTTCGACCTATTCCGGACTGGTTTCGACTTATTCCGGACTGGTTTCAAGCATAAAAACACAATTTTCGACTTATTCCGGACTGGTTTCGGCTTATTCCGGACTGGTTTCAAGCATAAAAACACAATTTTCGACTTATTCCGGACTGGTTTCAAGCATAAAAACACAATTTTCGACTTATTCCGGACTGGTTTCGGCTTATTCCGGACTGGTTTCAAGCATAAAAACACAATTTTCGACTTATTCCGGACTGGTTTCAAGCATAAAAACACAATTTTCGACTTATTCCGGACTGGTTTCGGCTTATTCCGGACTGGTTTCAAGCATAAAAACACAAGTTTCGACTTATTCCGGACTGGTTTCAAGCATAAAAACACAATTTTCGACTTATTCCGGACTGGTTTCGGCTTATTCCGGACTGGTTTCAAGCATAAAAACACAATTTTCGACTTATTCCGGACTGGTTTCGACTTATTCCGGACTGGTTTCGACTTATTCCGGACCGGTTTCGAGCATAAAAACACAATTTTCGACTTATTCCGGACTGGTTTCAAGCATAAAAACACAATTTTCGACTTATTCCGGACTGGTTTCAAGCATAAAAACACAATTTTCGACCTATTCCGGACTGGTTTCGACTTATTCCGGACTGGTTTCAAGCATAAAAACACAATTTTCGACTTATTCCGGACTCGTTTCGACTTATTCCGGACTGGTTTCGGCTTATTCCGGACTGGTTTCAAGCATAAAAACACAATTTTCGACTTATTCCGGACTGGTTTCGACTTATTCCGGACTGGTTTCGACTTATTCCGGACCGGTTTCGAGCATAAAAACACAATTTTCGACTTATTCCGGACTGGTTTCAAGCATAAAAACACAATTTTCGACTTATTCCGGACTGGTTTCAAGCATAAAAACACAATTTTCGACCTATTCCGGACTGGTTTCGACTTATTCCGGACTGGTTTCAAGCATAAAAACACAATTTTCGACTTATTCCGGACTCGTTTCGACTTATTCCGGACTGGTTTCAAGCATAAAAACACATTTTTCGACCTATTCCGGACTGGTTTCGACTTATTCCGGACTGGTTTCGACTTTTTCCGGACTGGTTTCAAGCATAAAAACACAATTTTCGACTTATTCCGGACTGGTTCCGACTTATTCCGGACTGGTTTCAAGCATAAAAACACAATTTTCGACTTATTCCGGACTGGTTTCGACTTATTCCGGACTGGTTTCAAGCATAAAAACACAATTTTCGACTTATTCCGGACTGGTTTCAAGCATAAAAACACAATTTTCGACTTATTCCGGACTGGTTTCGACTTATTCCGGACTGGTTTCAAGCATAAAAACACAATTTTCGACTTATTCCGGACTGGTTTCAAGCATAAAAACACAATTTTCGACTTATTCCGGACTGGTTTCGACTTATTCCGGACTGGTTTCAAGCATAAAAACACAATTTTCGACTTATTCCGGACTGGTTTCGACTTTTTCCGGACTGGTTTCAAGCATAAAAACACAATTTTCGACTTATTCCGGACTGGTTTCAAGCATAAAAACACAATTTTCGACTTATTCCGGGCTGGTTTCAAGCATAAAAACACAATTTTCGACTAATTCCGGACTGGTTTCAAGCATAAAAACACAATTTTCGACTTATTCCGAACTGGTTTCAAGCATAAAAACACAATTTTCGACTTATTCCGGACTGGTTTCAAGCATAAAAACACAATTTTCGACTTATTCCGGACTGGTTTCAAGCATAAAAACACAATTTTCGACTTATTCCGGACTGGTTTCAAGCATAAAAACACAATTTTCGACTTATTCCGGACTGGTTTCGGCTTATTCCGGACTGGTTTCAAGCATAAAAACACAATTTTCGACTTATTCCGGACTGGTTTCGACTTATTCCGGACTGGTTTCGACTTATTCCGGACCGGTTTCGAGCATAAAAACACAATTTTCGACTTATTCCGGACTGGTTTCAAGCATAAAAACACAATTTTCGACTTATTCCGGACTGGTTTCAAGCATAAAAACACAATTTTCGACCTATTCCGGACTGGTTTCGACTTATTCCGGACTGGTTTCAAGCATAAAAACACAATTTTCGACTTATTCCGGACTCGTTTCGACTTATTCCGGACTGGTTTCGGCTTATTCCGGACTGGTTTCAAGCATAAAAACACAATTTTCGACTTATTCCGGACTGGTTTCGACTTATTCCGGACTGGTTTCGACTTATTCCGGACCGGTTTCGAGCATAAAAACACAATTTTCGACTTATTCCGGACTGGTTTCAAGCATAAAAACACAATTTTCGACTTATTCCGGACTGGTTTCAAGCATAAAAACACAATTTTCGACCTATTCCGGACTGGTTTCGACTTATTCCGGACTGGTTTCAAGCATAAAAACACAATTTTCGACTTATTCCGGACTCGTTTCGACTTATTCCGGACTGGTTTCAAGCATAAAAACACATTTTTCGACCTATTCCGGACTGGTTTCGACTTATTCCGGACTGGTTTCGACTTTTTCCGGACTGGTTTCAAGCATAAAAACACAATTTTCGACTTATTCCGGACTGGTTCCGACTTATTCCGGACTGGTTTCAAGCATAAAAACACAATTTTCGACTTATTCCGGACTGGTTTCGACTTATTCCGGACTGGTTTCAAGCATAAAAACACAATTTTCGACTTATTCCGGACTGGTTTCAAGCATAAAAACACAATTTTCGACTTATTCCGGACTGGTTTCGACTTATTCCGGACTGGTTTCAAGCATAAAAACACAATTTTCGACTTATTCCGGACTGGTTTCAAGCATAAAAACACAATTTTCGACCTATTCCGGACTGGTTTCGACTTATTCCGGACTGGTTTCAAGCATAAAAACACAATTTTCGACTTATTCCGGACTCGTTTCGACTTATTCCGGACTGGTTTCAAGCATAAAAACACATTTTTCGACCTATTCCGGACTGGTTTCGACTTATTCCGGACTGGTTTCGACTTTTTCCGGACTGGTTTCAAGCATAAAAACACAATTTTCGACTTATTCCGGACTGGTTCCGACTTATTCCGGACTGGTTTCAAGCATAAAAACACAATTTTCGACTTATTCCGGACTGGTTTCGGCTTATTCCGGACTGGTTTCAAGCATAAAAACACAATTTTCGACTTATTCCGGACTGGTTTCGACTTATTCCGGACTGGTTTCGACTTATTCCGGACCGGTTTCGAGCATAAAAACACAATTTTCGACTTATTCCGGACTGGTTTCAAGCATAAAAACACAATTTTCGACTTATTCCGGACTGGTTTCAAGCATAAAAACACAATTTTCGACCTATTCCGGACTGGTTTCGACTTATTCCGGACTGGTTTCAAGCATAAAAACACAATTTTCGACTTATTCCGGACTCGTTTCGACTTATTCCGGACTGGTTTCAAGCATAAAAACACATTTTTCGACCTATTCCGGACTGGTTTCGACTTATTCCGGACTGGTTTCGACTTTTTCCGGACTGGTTTCAAGCATAAAAACACAATTTTCGACTTATTCCGGACTGGTTCCGACTTATTCCGGACTGGTTTCAAGCATAAAAACACAATTTTCGACTTATTCCGGACTGGTTTCGACTTATTCCGGACTGGTTTCAAGCATAAAAACACAATTTTCGACTTATTCCGGACTGGTTTCAAGCATAAAAACACAATTTTCGACTTATTCCGGACTGGTTTCGACTTATTCCGGACTGGTTTCAAGCATAAAAACACAATTTTCGACTTATTCCGGACTGGTTTCAAGCATAAAACACAATTTTCGACCTATTCCGGACTGGTTTCGACTTATTCCGGACTGGTTTCAAGCATAAAAACACAATTTTCGACTTATTCCGGACTCGTTTCGACTTATTCCGGACTGGTTTCAAGCATAAAAACACATTTTTCGACCTATTCCGGACTGGTTTCGACTTATTCCGGACTGGTTTCGACTTTTTCCGGACTGGTTTCAAGCATAAAAACACAATTTTCGACTTATTCCGGACTGGTTCCGACTTATTCCGGACTGGTTTCAAGCATAAAAACACAATTTTCGACTTATTCCGGACTGGTTTCGACTTATTCCGGACTGGTTTCAAGCATAAAAACACAATTTTCGACTTATTCCGGACTGGTTTCAAGCATAAAAACACAATTTTCGACTTATTCCGGACTGGTTTCGACTTATTCCGGACTGGTTTCAAGCATAAAAACACAATTTTCGACTTATTCCGGACTGGTTTCAAGCATAAAAACACAATTTTCGACTTATTCCGGACTGGTTTCGACTTATTCCGGACTGGTTTCAAGCATAAAAACACAATTTTCGACTTATTCCGGACTGGTTTCGACTTTTTCCGGACTGGTTTCAAGCATAAAAACACAATTTTCGACTTATTCCGGACTGGTTTCAAGCATAAAAACACAATTTTCGACTTATTCCGGGCTGGTTTCAAGCATAAAAACACAATTTTCGACCTATTCCGGACTGGTTTCGACTTATTCCGGACTGGTTTCAAGCATAAAAACACAATTTTCGACTTATTCCGGACTGGTTTCGGCTTATTCCGGACTGGTTTCAAGCATAAAAACACAATTTTCGACTTATTCCGGACTGGTTTCAAGCATAAAAACACAATTTTCGACTTATTCCGGACTGGTTTCGGCTTATTCCGGACTGGTTTCAAGCATAAAAACACAATTTTCGACTTATTCCGGACTGGTTTCAAGCATAAAAACACAATTTTCGACTTATTCCGGACTGGTTTCGGCTTATTCCGGACTGGTTTCAAGCATAAAAACACAAGTTTCGACTTATTCCGGACTGGTTTCAAGCATAAAAACACAATTTTCGACTTATTCCGGACTGGTTTCGGCTTATTCCGGACTGGTTTCAAGCATAAAAACACAATTTTCGACTTATTCCGGACTGGTTTCGACTTATTCCGGACTGGTTTCGACTTATTCCGGACCGGTTTCGAGCATAAAAACACAATTTTCGACTTATTCCGGACTGGTTTCAAGCATAAAAACACAATTTTCGACTTATTCCGGACTGGTTTCAAGCATAAAAACACAATTTTCGACCTATTCCGGACTGGTTTCGACTTATTCCGGACTGGTTTCGACTTATTCCGGACCGGTTTCGAGCATAAAAACACAATTTTCGACTTATTCCGGACTGGTTTCAAGCATAAAAACACAATTTTCGACTTATTCCGGACTGGTTTCGACTTTTTCCGGACTGGTTTCAAGCATAAAAACACAATTTTCGACTTATTCCGGACTGGTTTCAAGCATAAAAACACAATTTTCGACTTATTCCGGGCTGGTTTCAAGCATAAAAACACAATTTTCGACTAATTCCGGACTGGTTTCAAGCATAAAAACACAATTTTCGACTTATTCCGAACTGGTTTCAAGCATAAAAACACAATTTTCGACTTATCCCGGACTGGTTTCAAGCATAAAAACACAATTTTCGACTTATTCCGGACTGGTTTCAAGCATAAAAACACAATTTTCGACTTATTCCGGACTGGTTTCAAGCATAAAAACACAATTTTCGACTTATTCCGGACTGGTTTCGGCTTATTCCGGACTGGTTTCAAGCATAAAAACACAATTTTCGACTTATTCCGGACTGGTTTCGACTTATTCCGGACTGGTTTCGACTTATTCCGGACCGGTTTCGAGCATAAAAACACAATTTTCGACTTATTCCGGACTGGTTTCAAGCATAAAAACACAATTTTCGACTTATTCCGGACTGGTTTCAAGCATAAAAACACAATTTTCGACCTATTCCGGACTGGTTTCGACTTATTCCGGACTGGTTTCAAGCATAAAAACACAATTTTCGACTTATTCCGGACTCGTTTCGACTTATTCCGGACTGGTTTCGGCTTATTCCGGACTGGTTTCAAGCATAAAAACACAATTTTCGACTTATTCCGGACTGGTTTCGACTTATTCCGGACTGGTTTCGACTTATTCCGGACCGGTTTCGAGCATAAAAACACAATTTTCGACTTATTCCGGACTGGTTTCAAGCATAAAAACACAATTTTCGACTTATTCCGGACTGGTTTCAAGCATAAAAACACAATTTTCGACCTATTCCGGACTGGTTTCGACTTATTCCGGACTGGTTTCCAAGCATAAAAACACAATTTTCGACTTATTCCGGACTCGTTTCGACTTATTCCGGACTGGTTTCAAGCATAAAAACACATTTTTCGACCTATTCCGGACTGGTTTCGACTTATTCCGGACTGGTTTCGACTTTTTCCGGACTGGTTTCAAGCATAAAAACACAATTTTCGACTTATTCCGGACTGGTTCCGACTTATTCCGGACTGGTTTCAAGCATAAAAACACAATTTTCGACTTATTCCGGACTGGTTTCAAGCATAAAAACACAATTTTCGACTTATTCCGGACTGGTTTCGACTTATTCCGGACTGGTTTCAAGCATAAAAACACAATTTTCGACTTATTCCGGACTGGTTTCGACTTTTTCCGGACTGGTTTCAAGCATAAAAACACAATTTTCGACTTATTCCGGACTGGTTTCAAGCATAAAAACACAATTTTCGACTTATTCCGGGCTGGTTTCAAGCATAAAAACACAATTTTCGACCTATTCCGGACTGGTTTCGACTTATTCCGGACTGGTTTCAAGCATAAAAACACAATTTTCGACTTATTCCGGACTGGTTTCGGCTTATTCCGGACTGGTTTCAAGCATAAAAACACAATTTTCGACTTATTCCGGACTGGTTTCAAGCATAAAAACACAATTTTCGACTTATTCCGGACTGGTTTCGGCTTATTCCGGACTGGTTTCAAGCATAAAAACACAATTTTCGACTTATTCCGGACTGGTTTCGACTTATTCCGGACTGGTTTCGACTTATTCCGGACCGGTTTCGAGCATAAAAACACAATTTTCGACTTATTCCGGACTGGTTTCAAGCATAAAAACACAATTTTCGACTTATTCCGGACTGGTTTCAAGCATAAAAACACAATTTTCGACCTATTCCGGACTGGTTTCGACTTATTCCGGACTGGTTTCAAGCATAAAAACACAATTTTCGACTTATTCCGGACTCGTTTCGACTTATTCCGGACTGGTTTCGGCTTATTCCGGACTGGTTTCAAGCATAAAAACACAATTTTCGACTTATTCCGGACTGGTTTCGACTTATTCCGGACTGGTTTCGACTTATTCCGGACCGGTTTCGAGCATAAAAAACACAATTTTCGACTTATTCCGGACTGGTTTCAAGCATAAAACACAATTTTCGACTTATTCCGGACTGGTTTCAAGCATAAAAACACAATTTTCGACCTATTCCGGACTGGTTTCGACTTATTCCGGACTGGTTTCAAGCATAAAAACACAATTTTCGACTTATTCCGGACTCGTTTCGACTTATTCCGGACTGGTTTCAAGCATAAAAACACATTTTTCGACCTATTCCGGACTGGTTTCGACTTATTCCGGACTGGTTTCGACTTTTTCCGGACTGGTTTCAAGCATAAAAACACAATTTTCGACTTATTCCGGACTGGTTCCGACTTATTCCGGACTGGTTTCAAGCATAAAAACACAATTTTCGACTTATTCCGGACTGGTTTCGACTTATTCCGGACTGGTTTCAAGCATAAAAACACAATTTTCGACTTATTCCGGACTGGTTTCAAGCATAAAAACACAATTTTCGACTTATTCCGGACTGGTTTCGACTTATTCCGGACTGGTTTCAAGCATAAAAACACAATTTTCGACTTATTCCGGACTGGTTTCAAGCATAAAAACACAATTTTCGACTTATTCCGGACTGGTTTCGACTTATTCCGGACTGGTTTCAAGCATAAAAACACAATTTTCGACTTATTCCGGACTGGTTTCGACTTTTTCCGGACTGGTTTCAAGCATAAAAACACAATTTTCGACTTATTCCGGACTGGTTTCAAGCATAAAAACACAATTTTCGACTTATTCCGGGCTGGTTTCAAGCATAAAAACACAATTTTCGACTAATTCCGGACTGGTTTCAAGCATAAAAACACAATTTTCGACTTATTCCGAACTGGTTTCAAGCATAAAAACACAATTTTCGACTTATTCCGGACTGGTTTCAAGCATAAAAACACAATTTTCGACTTATTCCGGACTGGTTTCAAGCATAAAAACACAATTTTCGACTTATTCCGGACTGGTTTCAAGCATAAAAACACAATTTTCGACTTATTCCGGACTGGTTTCGGCTTATTCCGGACTGGTTTCAAGCATAAAAACACAATTTTCGACTTATTCCGGACTGGTTTCGACTTATTCCGGACTGGTTTCGACTTATTCCGGACCGGTTTCGAGCATAAAAACACAATTTTCGACTTATTCCGGACTGGTTTCAAGCATAAAAACACAATTTTCGACTTATTCCGGACTGGTTTCAAGCATAAAAACACAATTTTCGACCTATTCCGGACTGGTTTCGACTTATTCCGGACTGGTTTCAAGCATAAAAACACAATTTTCGACTTATTCCGGACTCGTTTCGACTTATTCCGGACTGGTTTCGGCTTATTCCGGACTGGTTTCAAGCATAAAAACACAATTTTCGACTTATTCCGGACTGGTTTCGACTTATTCCGGACTGGTTTCGACTTATTCCGGACCGGTTTCGAGCATAAAAACACAATTTTCGACTTATTCCGGACTGGTTTCAAGCATAAAAACACAATTTTCGACTTATTCCGGACTGGTTTCAAGCATAAAAACACAATTTTCGACCTATTCCGGACTGGTTTCGACTTATTCCGGACTGGTTTCAAGCATAAAAACACAATTTTCGACTTATTCCGGACTCGTTTCGACTTATTCCGGACTGGTTTCAAGCATAAAAACACATTTTTCGACCTATTCCGGACTGGTTTCGACTTATTCCGGACTGGTTTCGACTTTTTCCGGACTGGTTTCAAGCATAAAAACACAATTTTCGACTTATTCCGGACTGGTTCCGACTTATTCCGGACTGGTTTCAAGCATAAAAACACAATTTTCGACTTATTCCGGACTGGTTTCGACTTATTCCGGACTGGTTTCAAGCATAAAAACACAATTTTCGACTTATTCCGGACTGGTTTCAAGCATAAAAACACAATTTTCGACTTATTCCGGACTGGTTTCGACTTATTCCGGACTGGTTTCAAGCATAAAAACACAATTTTCGACTTATTCCGGACTGGTTTCAAGCATAAAAACACAATTTTCGACTTATTCCGGACTGGTTTCGACTTATTCCGGACTGGTTTCAAGCATAAAAACACAATTTTCGACTTATTCCGGACTGGTTTCGACTTTTTCCGGACTGGTTTCAAGCATAAAAACACAATTTTCGACTTATTCCGGACTGGTTTCAAGCATAAAAACACAATTTTCGACTTATTCCGGGCTGGTTTCAAGCATAAAAACACAATTTTCGACCTATTCCGGACTGGTTTCGACTTATTCCGGACTGGTTTCAAGCATAAAAACACAATTTTCGACTTATTCCGGACTGGTTTCGGCTTATTCCGGACTGGTTTCAAGCATAAAAACACAATTTTCGACTTATTCCGGACTGGTTTCAAGCATAAAAACACAATTTTCGACTTATTCCGGACTGGTTTCGGCTTATTCCGGACTGGTTTCAAGCATAAAAACACAATTTTCGACTTATTCCGGACTGGTTTCAAGCATAAAAACACAATTTTCGACTTATTCCGGACTGGTTTCGGCTTATTCCGGACTGGTTTCAAGCATAAAAACACAAGTTTCGACTTATTCCGGACTGGTTTCAAGCATAAAAACACAATTTTCGACTTATTCCGGACTGGTTTCGGCTTATTCCGGACTGGTTTCAAGCATAAAAACACAATTTTCGACTTATTCCGGACTGGTTTCGACTTATTCCGGACTGGTTTCGACTTATTCCGGACCGGTTTCGAGCATAAAAACACAATTTTCGACTTATTCCGGACTGGTTTCAAGCATAAAAACACAATTTTCGACTTATTCCGGACTGGTTTCAAGCATAAAAACACAATTTTCGACCTATTCCGGACTGGTTTCGACTTATTCCGGACTGGTTTCAAGCATAAAAACACAATTTTCGACTTATTCCGGACTCGTTTCGACTTATTCCGGACTGGTTTCAAGCATAAAAACACATTTTTCGACCTATTCCGGACTGGTTTCGACTTATTCCGGACTGGTTTCGACTTTTTCCGGACTGGTTTCAAGCATAAAAACACAATTTTCGACTTATTCCGGACTGGTTCCGACTTATTCCGGACTGGTTTCAAGCATAAAAACACAATTTTCGACTTATTCCGGACTGGTTTCGACTTATTCCGGACTGGTTTCAAGCATAAAAACACAATTTTCGACTTATTCCGGACTGGTTTCAAGCATAAAAACACAATTTTCGACTTATTCCGGACTGGTTTCGACTTATTCCGGACTGGTTTCAAGCATAAAAACACAATTTTCGACTTATTCCGGACTGGTTTCAAGCATAAAAACACAATTTTCGACTTATTCCGGACTGGTTTCGACTTATTCCGGACTGGTTTCAAGCATAAAAACACAATTTTCGACTTATTCCGGACTGGTTTCGACTTTTTCCGGACTGGTTTCAAGCATAAAAACACAATTTTCGACTTATTCCGGACTGGTTTCAAGCATAAAAACACAATTTTTGACTTATTCCGGGCTGGTTTCAAGCATAAAAACACAATTTTCGACTAATTCCGGACTGGTTTCAAGCATAAAAACACAATTTTCGACTTATTCCGAACTGGTTTCAAGCATAAAAACACAATTTTCGACTTATTCCGGACTGGTTTCAAGCATAAAAACACAATTTTCGACTTATTCCGGACTGGTTTCAAGCATAAAAACACAATTTTCGACTTATTCCGGACTGGTTTCAAGCATAAAAACACAATTTTCGACTTATTCCGGACTGGTTTCGGCTTATTCCGGACTGGTTTCAAGCATAAAAACACAATTTTCGACTTATTCCGGACTGGTTTCGACTTATTCCGGACTGGTTTCGACTTATTCCGGACCGGTTTCGAGCATAAAAACACAATTTTCGACTTATTCCGGACTGGTTTCAAGCATAAAAACACAATTTTCGACTTATTCCGGACTGGTTTCGACTTATTCCGGACTGGTTTCAAGCATAAAAACACAATTTTCGACCTATTCCGGACTGGTTTCGACTTATTCCGGACTGGTTTCGACTTATTCCGGACTGGTTTCAAGCATAAAAACACAATTTTCGACTTATTCCGGACTCGTTTCGACTTATTCCGGACTGGTTTCAAGCATAAAAACACATTTTTCGACCTATTCCGGACTGGTTTCGACTTATTCCGGACTGGTTTCGACTTTTTCCGGACTGGTTTCAAGCATAAAAACACCATTTTCGACTTATTCCGGACTGGTTCCGACTTATTCTGGACTGGTTTCAAGCATAAAAACACAATTTTCGACTTATTCCGGACTGGTTTCGACTTATTCCGGACTGGTTTCAAGCATAAAAACACAATTTTCGACTTATTCCGGACTGGTTTCAAGCATAAAAACACAATTTTCGACTTATTCCGGACTGGTTTCGACTTATTCCGGACTGGTTTCAAGCATAAAAACACATTTTTCGACTTATTCCGGACTGGTTTCGACTTATTCCGGACTGGTTTCGACTTTTTCCGGACTGGTTTCAAGCATAAAAACACAATTTTCGACTTATTCCGGACTGGTTTCGACTCATTCCGGACTGGTTTCAAGCATAAAAACACAATTTTCGACTTATTCCGGACTGGTTTCAAGCATAAAAACACAATTTTCGACTTATTCCGGACTCGTTTCGACTTATTCCGGACTGGTTTCAAGCATAAAAACACAATTTTCGACTTATTCCGGACTGGTTTCGACTTTTTCCGGACTGGTTTCAACCAAAAGAAAACACGAATTTTGGACTAATTCCGGAAACGAAATGCATGAAAGCTACTAGACACAGAACCGCATAAGATATACATTAGAGCGATGGATATTTCAGCACAAGGGGGGAACATGAAGAAAAGGAACGGGAATTTGCGTTTTGGAATTGCGGCGGGATCGGCATGTCGACACCGTTGTAGCCAGCCTGGAAAGTGTTTTATGATAACCAAAACCACCATAAATTGACAACCTCTCCGCATTATTCAATAGAGTCGTGTTCGTTATAGTCTGACTCGGTGCCCGACGGCTGCTGCTAAAAATGGAAATTTAGCAGCATGAAAATTTTGAGTGCAGTTTGACCGGCGCCCAGCCCAGCTCCTCAGCCATAAGTCCTATTGATGCGCGGAGTATCTCGCAATGTGGGCCATGGCCGAAAACCTTTAGCGCAGTTGTTTTCGTATGTCAAAAATTGCTAGAAGTTTGCTTGCTTCAATTTACCAAGGGCCTCAAACTTAAAGGTACACTAAAATCACGCAGGCATTGACAACGGGCCGGGCCCAGCCGACCCCAGGCTCGGCCCGGCCCAAAAGCCAAAATCCAAGGCCCGGGCCGGGCCGTGAGGCCCGGTCAGACATAAGGTCAGAGCGGGGGTCAAAAACTTTTCGACTATTACCCAAGTTTTTTAATCTAAGTACAACGACAACTACGACTTTTTAATTAAACTAAACCAGGGTTGAAAAACCGCTTCGCGGCTTTTCAACCCTGGACCCGTCTACGACTACTGAAAATTTTACTTTACATAGGGCTTGCCGAATACCGCTCACCAAAAAATGAAAAGCGCACGCTCCCTCCATTTCTATAGGCTACGGCCACTTCCGGTCAATGCTAATTGCCTCCTAACAAAGAGGTTTTTCGATATATTTACAAAAACTTAATTTTAATAGCGAAAACAGCCGATTTTCTTCAATTTTATATGTGTGCACCCATCTCGGGACCATTACGCACCTAATGACGTATCATACGTACCTTAAAAACCTTCCCCTGAGGCTGTAGGTGCGGTACATACTTACGGAAGTTGCATGCAAATATACACACACACACACACACACAGACACTATTTTTTTATATATAGTAGGATTTCTTCTTACCTTTTACCGATCAGCACTTTTTGAACATGGTATCTTGCTCAGAATCTTCTTCTCTATCGTGCTAGCTGGGTCCCGTCCCGAAATGCCAAAAGCATAAAAACGATCCCTTGTAAAAAAAATGTTAGAAAAGGTTTTCTAACAAATTTTAATGTAGGCTAACAATTTTTTATGGCAATTCGACCATGGCGAACATTTTGAGATACCCCACGCATTAATAGGACGTACGGCTGAGGAGTTAGGGCCGGGGGCTAGGGGGTCGTTTGGTTCGGGGCCGCAATTTGAGGGTTCTCACCAGGGCCGGGGCCTGAAATCCCAATTGGAGCCACCTCGGGTATGAGCAACTGTTGCACGGACCTGAAAAATTTGTCTCGACCGTCCTCTTTCTGATGATGTTTTCAGAATTCCAAAAAAAAATATTTAGAAAGTTGTCAAGGAGCGGAGGGGGCGAATCGAAATTTTTTGTACAAGTCTAGAAATGCCTATTAGCTTAATTTAGGGGTTTTAATAGTGTTTTCGGTCAAGGTTGCTTAACGGGGGGGGTGAACAAATAACCGGGGGTGGAAACAATTTTCGTATTTATGAAGAACCAGTGGAAAAAAGCCGCTTCGCGGCAGTTTTCCACTGGCCACTTCTAGGTCTACATGACTGTAAACTCCCCAAAATCCTATCGGAATATTATGTGCCGGCCTACGGCCGGCACATAAAGCTGAAAAATGGATTCAAAGATACAATTCAAAAAAAGTTTAGAGATAATTATGGCAAAGAACCAATGCTGAGAAAGTGAGACACATATTAGGGGTTTAAAATATTTATTCGGCGAAATATCATATAAAAAAGCAACAAACAACAACAATAATAACAACAGAAAAGGGCAACAAAAACAATAATAATAACAACAAAATCAACAATGACAAAAGATTCAGAAATTTATTCGAGGACTTCTTCGTAGACGACGTTCTTCATCTTGTTGTCCTTGGCCATTATCGAGACACCTTTGCGGCTCCGTGCTCTCGAGAGAGCAACATAAAGCTGGCCGTGTGCAAAGATTTCTTCGTGTAACATTGCAATGCCGACCTTTTCGAATGATTGCCCTTGACTTTTGTTGATGGTCATTGCGAAGCTCAGCCGAACCGGAAATTGGCGTCGCTTCAGCACGAATGGTAGTGTGGCTTTGTCATAAAGGCAATCAATTCGGGGGATTAACACTTTTTTGCCTTTCCTGCTACCCGTGGCAATTGTGCAGAGGAGAATTCTGGCTCCGATTTGCTCGACAATCAGCCTTGTACCGTTGCAGAGACCCTTTTTGACGCTGAGGTTCCGCAGAAGCATCACGATGCAACCCACCTTTAGATGGAGCAGGTGGGGAGGCATTCCAGATGGTGTCATCTTGTTTAGAAGCTCTGCGTTGAAGTTGGCAGCATCGGTTGGATCAGTAGTCTCGGCCGAGTCAGCACTTCTGAAGGTTTTGACTTCTCCGGGTAGCATATCCAAGATTCGATTATTGAGCTCGAGAGCCTGTTCGTTCTTGGGTGTAAGGATAGCTACCTCAGAGAGTTCAACTCCTTCATCGAAGGCTGGTCGGAAGACTGCTTCGGCCAAATCTTGCTCGCATCTGAGATCTTCGGGTACTTCGAGGTATCCCTCTTCGTCTTTGTCGAGTAGATCATTACCCAGAGCGAGAAGATAGTCCTTCCAATCGTTGCCTGCATCCCGAACTCTCATGTTGGTCGTGAGCTCAAACTTTCGGAAGAGAGGCCAGAGTCGGGATGACTTCAAGCAGGCTGACACCATTTCAGCACGACCACCACCATCGACCACGGGAAGTACCTGTCGGAAATCTCCTCCAAGTACCATGACCTTTCCACCGAATGGCACATCGTTTTGCATAATGTCTTTAAGAAGAGCATCAGCTGCTTCGAGTGCTTCTTTCGGTGCCATAGGTGCTTCGTCCCAGATGATCAGGTCGATCTCAGCGAGTGCTCGTGCTTCAATGCTTTGCCTTTTCATGCTGGATTCCTTGTTGTTGGTCTTGATCAACAGACGGAAGGCAGTGCTGACTGTTCGTCCTTCTTCCAAAAGGTTGGCGGCAATACCTGTCCACGCTACCGAGAGAATCTTCTTGCCCATACCGGATAGAATGTGGTAGATGGTTTGGTAGACAAAGGTTTTGCCGCTTCCCCTGGACCGTCAATGAAGAAGCACTGCCCAGTTGGGTCTGCGACCTCGGCCAAGACTTCATCCGTTGCTCTCAGTTGTTCCGGGTTCAATTGCAAGTATTTGTCGTTCCCGAGTCGAGCATGCTCGGCGGGATCAACAACGACGATGTCAATGTCGTACTTTGGCAAATTGAGTTGGAACAACGGACTGTCTCTGACCCCGAGAACTGTCAGATCTTCGACAATTTCCCAGTAGGCCTTTGACTCAGAGACTTGGATGGAAAGTCCGCGAGCAAGGAAGTCCTGCATTAGGTCGTTTTTGAAGCGTTCCCAGAACGCCACAGGGTCCTGCACGTCAGCGAAGCAGATCAGGGAAGAGAAGAAGCTGCGAAGTTCTCCAGGCATCCGCACATCGGCGGCTTCCTGCATCGTAGCTAGGTTCACAGAGTCATCGTTCATGTATCCTGCTGCTTTGGCGGCCTCAAAATAGGTGTTGTATTGAGTGCCGTTGATAGTACGCAGTTGTTCGAAGCTCCTGGGGCCTTTCGTATAGAGCAGAAGCAGTCTCATGGCAAAGCGTTCCGTGTCTCGTGGAGAGACATGGTACATCCGGCCAATCACCCGCGACGCATTCTTTCGCTGCACCCATTTGCCTTGAACGATACGATATTTTTCTGGCATTTGGCCATAGAAAAATTCTCTGGAATCTAAGACCTTCTCTGCGTCCCTCCTTCTCCCGATCTGCAGACACTTTTGACCGTTAACCATAACCGTCCTTGCTCCGGTATCCTCCAAATGCTGCATATGCGTGTTGATGGCAAAGAATGCGCTCAGCGTGGTCTTATGAGTGCGAGCTCTATTTAGTGCCGCCTGTGCATCTTCTGGGTCAAACACCACATTTTCAAATCCGTCAAGATGTACTTGGAGTCGGATGACTTTGTCGCTCTTCTTTTGCATGGGATATGCAAAAAGACGATGGCAAGCCTCGGGAGCGCACAAATAACGGCCCTGTATGTACCGTTCGATCTCATTGACCGGTCCAAGGTCATCATTGTTTGCATCACGAAGTTGGAAGCGAGCTCTGTCAGTACCCTTATAGACGTATTTGAAGAGGTATTTGACCGAGTCGAAGGAGAAGCAGCATTCGAGATTGATGTGGGCACCAAACCGAAGCAGGAGGTAAGGGTTGTACGGCACGACGTGACGGTTGTCAAGTACGACATCCACCCGGTTCACCGTATACCGAACATTCCTTCCCTGGTCTCGGCGTCTGTACTTGGGATAACCGTCTGAAATCAGAGTGGTATCTCTGAATTCTTTCGGGAATCCTTTAGAACATGTATTGTCTTGCATGCAGGGCGACGAAGGATTGTGGGCACCGCAAGGCCGATGGATCATATTGGTCGAAACCAATTGAAACAATTCAGGATTTGTGTCGGAATCAGGGAGCTCAGCTGAGATGATGCTATCAACCTCGTCAGATGTTCTGAGCTTTGAATCCTCCTTCAAAAATAGGACCATATGACGGTGCGGAAGCCCTCGTTTCTGGAATTCAATCACCGAAACATAGGCAGCCATTTCTCCGAGGATGTGCTTTTTGAAAAGTTCCTCATCGAGTGCTCTCATTTTCAATTCGAACACTCTTGCAACCAAATCTGGACGATCAATTGCAGTCTGGCCAGGATAAAGACCTTCCTGAATTTCTCGCCAGTTTGGATTGCAAGTGATGGTCAAGAAGAGATCTGGCTTTCCGTACTTGGTCATAATGGCCACTGAATCCTGATATTGCGCAACCGAATTTCGACCACTGCCTTGATGACCGGCGCCCAAAATAATCTTTCTGCCTGCAGGACCTTGACCATGGGAATTCATGTGATCGGTGAGGCCACGGACCGTATCCAGCCGAAGTTCACGCTGGTGAGTCAGATAATAATTAAGCCTATTTTGTTCAGTTTTGGCGAAGGCATCCACGTAATATTGTTGGCAAAGTTTGCCGCCGTGGTGGATGGGATTGAAGCCTTGCCGGACGAACATATTATAGGCGAAATATTCTCGTTGAGATACCCGGTTCGGCGGACCATCATCGGCAACAGCCGGTTCGTCATCATCAGAGTTACCACGACGGCCAGCATTTCCCACTTGCTTCGGAATGTTAGGGTGCCACCCCTCTCCACCGCGAGGGAAGAAGAGAGGATAACAGAGAGGTTCGCACTCTTTCTGCAAGTAGTGGATCTGCCTGAGGCCGCCGTCTCGCTCGTGGATATAGAACACGCGCTCGCCGGGTATCGACTCATCGTCACCAACGTAAACAACGGCAATCTCATTGGATGTAGGCGCATTGAACCGTCTTTGGTCGTCCCTTTTATCTGTTCGAAAGACCAACTGCGCTGAGAGAGCTTCCCGCCCATCGGCTGCTGCTTGATCAGATTCCTCTTTTGACACCTCTGCCATCATCATCAATGATTGAACATAGATATTGACGTTTTGCAGGAGGAGATGGAGGTTGGCAAAAAGGCCCTGATCGCAGTGCCGATTGATGGCACGACCGGCTAGCTCGTTGGCCGCTTGCTCGGTGTCCATAATATAGATCTGGGCATATTGGGCTTGCTCTCCAGGCTGTGGTCTCATAGGGCCGACCAAATGGTACACTGCTCCATGGATCCGATAGGGCCGTGGACCTCTTCCGGGCGGAGCATCCATTTGGGCCGTCATTGAAGCCATAGCTAGACCGCTATTGTAATTTCGAATGTTCGCCCGAAAATCTTTCGACTCACGGGTGTCCCCTTTGTAAAGATCTTCCAATTCCTGGGGGAAATTTTCGAACAACGAAATAGCAATTTTGCCATGGCCGCAACACGAATGGAAACTGCCGCTCGGGGATTTTGTTTCGACTGCGTAATGCAATGCACCACAGCAGCTGCAAGATATGTCCGGCTTGCCAAGATAGTGGATGGGGAAACGCATCCAGATTTCGAGCAGCACCTGCACGCGCAGCGGCCGTATGGCGCCGTTGCTGCCGGTGTGCCGCGGTCCGAGTAGCATTTGCCGCCAGACGCAATGCTCTTTGGGATGAGGATTCTCGGTGTCGTGAACTTCCCGTGGATATCGCATTTCGGCTCAGACGCTCCGAACGCCGGGAAGGCGATTCTCGGGAGCGCCTTGCCGCTACACGCGCAGCCCGAGCGAGATTATGAGTCTCACGTTCACTTGTGCTCAACCGAGACTCCTGCAACCTTTTAGAGTAGAGGTCTTTGGCTTGCCGTGCGGCTTGCTCAGCTGGGCTTTCATTTGCACGTTGCATCCTCACCCGGGCCGCTTCTTGCTTCTGCTTGCACCCTTGCCTTGACGCCTCGTTGGCCGCCGAAAACCGGGTCTGCAAATTCAGAGCAACTTGCGAACGCTGTTCTCTTTTCCGTAAGGCCTCGGACTTTCTCTGCGAGTTCAAACGCGAAATGGGCGTGACGTTGGCTAGGCCTTCGACGGACTGCGATGGGAGGTGCGATTGATCAGGAGTTCCCTGGGAGCTATGCAAGCGTTTCGCACGCCTTGTCGCGAGTTGGGATTCATGCTCCTCAGGGGTTCCTCCGACTCGCGGTTCCCTCTCGCCTTCCGCGTCAGACTTTCGCTTCCGTCGCTCGCGTGAACTCGGAGTCTGGCTCAACGAAACCTCAGGCACATCGACAGGACCTTGAGCAAGTACAGGATCGGCCGGGGTCCGCTGTAAACTTTGGTCGTACTCCAACCTCAGTTGTACACGTTCCGCGCGACTAATCTTTTCCTTCTTTCTCTGTATTTGTACAGGCTCAGGTTTTAGAACAGGCGCGGGTTCTATCTGCTGTCGAGGCACCCAAAGCTTCGAAGAATCAGGGCCCAGCGTTTGCCACGGGTTCGGAACGAAAAATCCCGAGTCAGACAGCTTCTTTCCCGTATGGAGTGTACCGGTCGAGTTACTGCTGGTATTCGGCACGGAAGGCATTTTCACGATCTGCATAGGATGCCGCGGTGTTTGAGGATAGGCCGCGGGGTGTTGTCCCGGAAAACAGCTGGAGGGTGCCGCTACTCGCCCAGCCAATTGAACCTCGGTATTGCTACCTCTTCGGGTCCAATCGGCAGGCCCTCTCTTCTTCGTACCCTGCTGAGGCTCAGCTGTTTCCGACACCCTTACCGGGTCCGGCAGATCGGTACTGGTGCCAACAGGACCGACATTACGACCGTCAGGCCGAACCATCCCTTCCGGGTCTGGCTTGTCCAGCAACAGGCAAGCTGAACCCCTCGGCGTCCCAAGGGAGCGAGCGTTTAAATTTGTATGGCCATCGGAGGACGACTCCCCCTTGAGCGTAGCGGCCAAAAATTCGTCACCCATTGCTGGGGCGCTCTAGGAAGGTGGCTGTTCAGTGTTAACCTTTCGGCCAGCCACCCGGCAGCGCTCGAAAACCTTGGGGGTTATCACCTGGGAGTGGGTTAGGTGGGGGCGAGTCGGGACGGGCTGGGGAGCACACAGGGGGCACCCCCGGGCCCCCGAAAGGGCGTCCTTCTCCGGAACAAAAACGGCTCTATCGCCCCGGAAATTCAACCAAATTTAAAAATTGAAAAAGGGAAAGATTTAGCACATTCTGCTCTATCTTTCCAGCCTGTCAATTACCCACTTTTGACCTTGAGGAGCAGGCAAAAACCAATTTAACAAATTTGCATCGTATGCAACGAAATTACAATATTTTCAAAAACTAACTGCTTGCGCATGATCCCCATCCTTAATTGCATAAATGGTCCAAATTTCAACCCGGAATTCCATCAGGGCTTCGAGTTATGCCCCGGACACCACGACCCTTGGCCCATTTTGTTAAGGAATTTTCAAAAAAATGCTCATAAAAACTTTATTTTAAAGAATTTTGCAAAATCCGAAAAAAATGTATCTGGGGAATTACTTTTGCCACTTACCCTCAAAAATTGAGGGCCCCATTCCCTCTAGGGGCCGAGAAAAGTTCCGGACAACGTGCACACCCAAAAATGTTAAGGATTTTTCACATTTTTGCTTGTAAAATCGTTAAATCGCAGAATTTCGAAAAATCCAAAAAACCGTTTTTTATAAATGGCATTTCCCACCCCCATGCCAAAAATCAGCTCGAAATTCGGCCTGACGGCCGAGAAAACGGCCGTACAGAAAACACACATACTTTTCTCGCTTATTTATGAAGAACCAGTGGAAAAAAGCCGCTTCGCGGCAGTTTTCCACTGGCCACTTCTAGGTCTACATGACTGTAAACTCCCCAAAATCCTATCGGAATATTATGTGCCCGGCCTACGGCCGGCACATAAAGCTGAAAAATGGATTCAAAGATACAATTCAAAAAAAGTTTAGAGATAATTATGGCAAAGAACCAATGCTGAGAAAGTGAGACACATATTAGGGGTTTAAAATATTTATTCGGCGAAATATCATATAAAAAAGCAACAAACAACAACAATAATAACAACAGAAAAGGGCAACAAAAACAATAATAATAACAACAAAATCAACAATGACAAAAGATTCAGAAATTTATTCGAGGACTTCTTCGTAGACGACGTTCTTCATCTTGTTGTCCTTGGCCATTATCGAGACACCTTTGCGGCTCCGTGCTCTCGAGAGAGCAACATAAAGCTGGCCGTGTGCAAAGATTTCTTCGTGTAACATTGCAATGCCGACCTTTTCGAATGATTGCCCTTGACTTTTGTTGATGGTCATTGCGAAGCTCAGCCGAACCGGAAATTGGCGTCGCTTCAGCACGAATGGTAGTGTGGCTTTGTCATAAAGGCAATCAATTCGGGGGATTAACACTTTTTTTGCCTTTCCTGCTACCCGTGGCAATTGTGCAGAGGAGAATTCTGGCTCCGATTTGCTCGACAATCAGCCTTGTACCGTTGCAGAGACCCTTTTTTGACGCTGAGGTTCCGCAGAAGCATCACGATGCAACCCACCTTTAGATGGAGCAGGTGGGGAGGCATTCCAGATGGTGTCATCTTGTTTAGAAGCTCTGCGTTGAAGTTGGCAGCATCGGTTGGATCAGTAGTCTCGGCCGAGTCAGCACTTCTGAAGGTTTTGACTTCTCCGGGTAGCATATCCAAGATTCGATTATTGAGCTCGAGAGCCTGTTCGTTCTTGGGTGTAAGGATAGCTACCTCAGAGAGTTCAACTCCTTCATCGAAGGCTGGTCGGAAGACTGCTTCGGCCAAATCTTGCTCGCATCTGAGATCTTCGGGTACTTCGAGGTATCCCTCTTCGTCTTTGTCGAGTAGATCATTACCCAGAGCGAGAAGATAGTCCTTCCAATCGTTGCCTGCATCCCGAACTCTCATGTTGGTCGTGAGCTCAAACTTTCGGAAGAGAGGCCAGAGTCGGGATGACTTCAAGCAGGCTGACACCATTTCAGCACGACCACCACCATCGACCACGGGAAGTACCTGTCGGAAATCTCCTCCAAGTACCATGACCTTTCCACCGAATGGCACATCGTTTTGCATAATGTCTTTAAGAAGAGCATCAGCTGCTTCGAGTGCTTCTTTCGGTGCCATAGGTGCTTCGTCCCAGATGATCAGGTCGATCTCAGCGAGTGCTCGTGCTTCAATGCTTTGCCTTTTCATGCTGGATTCCTTGTTGTTGGTCTTGATCAACAGACGGAAGGCAGTGCTGACTGTTCGTCCTTCTTCCAAAAAGGTTGGCGGCAATACCTGTCCACGCTACCGAGAGAATCTTCTTGCCCATACCGGATAGAATGTGGTAGATGGTTTGGTAGACAAAGGTTTTGCCGCTTCCCCCTGGACCGTCAATGAAGAAGCACTGCCCAGTTGGGTCTGCGACCTCGGCCAAGACTTCATCCGTTGCTCTCAGTTGTTCCGGGTTCAATTGCAAGTATTTGTCGTTCCCGAGTCGAGCATGCTCGGCGGGATCAACAACGACGATGTCAATGTCGTACTTTGGCAAATTGAGTTGGAACAACGGACTGTCTCTGACCCCGAGAACTGTCAGATCTTCGACAATTTCCCAGTAGGCCTTTGACTCAGAGACTTGGATGGAAAGTCCGCGAGCAAGGAAGTCCTGCATTAGGTCGTTTTTGAAGCGTTCCCAGAACGCCACAGGGTCCTGCACGTCAGCGAAGCAGATCAGGGAAGAGAAGAAGCTGCGAAGTTCTCCAGGCATCCGCACATCGGCGGCTTCCTGCATCGTAGCTAGGTTCACAGAGTCATCGTTCATGTATCCTGCTGCTTTGGCGGCCTCAAAATAGGTGTTGTATTGAGTGCCGTTGATAGTACGCAGTTGTTCGAAGCTCCTGGGGCCTTTCGTATAGAGCAGAAGCAGTCTCATGGCAAAGCGTTCCGTGTCTCGTGGAGAGACATGGTACATCCGGCCAATCACCCGCGACGCATTCTTTCGCTGCACCCATTTGCCTTGAACGATACGATATTTTTTCTGGCATTTGGCCATAGAAAAATTCTCTGGAATCTAAGACCTTCTCTGCGTCCCTCCTTCTCCCGATCTGCAGACACTTTTGACCGTTAACCATAACCGTCCTTGCTCCGGTATCCTCCAAATGCTGCATATGCGTGTTGATGGCAAAGAATGCGCTCAGCGTGGTCTTATGAGTGCGAGCTCTATTTAGTGCCGCCTGTGCATCTTCTGGGTCAAACACCACATTTTCAAATCCGTCAAGATGTACTTGGAGTCGGATGACTTTGTCGCTCTTCTTTTGCATGGGATATGCAAAAAGACGATGGCAAGCCTCGGGAGCGCACAAATAACGGCCCTGTATGTACCGTTCGATCTCATTGACCGGTCCAAGGTCATCATTGTTTGCATCACGAAGTTGGAAGCGAGCTCTGTCAGTACCCTTATAGACGTATTTGAAGAGGTATTTGACCGAGTCGAAGGAGAAGCAGCATTCGAGATTGATGTGGGCACCAAACCGAAGCAGGAGGTAAGGGTTGTACGGCACGACGTGACGGTTGTCAAGTACGACATCCACCCGGTTCACCGTATACCGAACATTCCTTCCCTGGTCTCGGCGTCTGTACTTGGGATAACCGTCTGAAATCAGAGTGGTATCTCTGAATTCTTTCGGGAATCCTTTAGAACATGTATTGTCTTGCATGCAGGGCGACGAAGGATTGTGGGCACCGCAAGGCCGATGGATCATATTGGTCGAAACCAATTGAAACAATTCAGGATTTGTGTCGGAATCAGGGAGCTCAGCTGAGATGATGCTATCAACCTCGTCAGATGTTCTGAGCTTTGAATCCTCCTTCAAAAATAGGACCATATGACGGTGCGGAAGCCCTCGTTTCTGGAATTCAATCACCGAAACATAGGCAGCCATTTCTCCGAGGATGTGCTTTTTGAAAAGTTCCTCATCGAGTGCTCTCATTTTCAATTCGAACACTCTTGCAACCAAATCTGGACGATCAATTGCAGTCTGGCCAGGATAAAGACCTTCCTGAATTTCTCGCCAGTTTGGATTGCAAGTGATGGTCAAGAAGAGATCTGGCTTTCCGTACTTGGTCATAATGGCCACTGAATCCTGATATTGCGCAACCGAATTTCGACCACTGCCTTGATGACCGGCGCCCAAAATAATCTTTCTGCCTGCAGGACCTTGACCATGGGAATTCATGTGATCGGTGAGGCCACGGACCGTATCCAGCCGAAGTTCACGCTGGTGAGTCAGATAATAATTAAGCCTATTTTGTTCAGTTTTGGCGAAGGCATCCACGTAATATTGTTGGCAAAGTTTGCCGCCGTGGTGGATGGGATTGAAGCCTTGCCGGACGAACATATTATAGGCGAAATATTCTCGTTGAGATACCCGGTTCGGCGGACCATCATCGGCAACAGCCGGTTCGTCATCATCAGAGTTACCACGACGGCCAGCATTTCCCACTTGCTTCGGAATGTTAGGGTGCCACCCCTCTCCACCGCGAGGGAAGAAGAGAGGATAACAGAGAGGTTCGCACTCTTTCTGCAAGTAGTGGATCTGCCTGAGGCCGCCGTCTCGCTCGTGGATATAGAACACGCGCTCGCCGGGTATCGACTCATCGTCACCAACGTAAACAACGGCAATCTCATTGGATGTAGGCGCATTGAACCGTCTTTGGTCGTCCCTTTTATCTGTTCGAAAGACCAACTGCGCTGAGAGAGCTTCCCGCCCATCGGCTGCTGCTTGATCAGATTCCTCTTTTGACACCTCTGCCATCATCATCAATGATTGAACATAGATATTGACGTTTTGCAGGAGGAGATGGAGGTTGGCAAAAAGGCCCTGATCGCAGTGCCGATTGATGGCACGACCGGCTAGCTCGTTGGCCGCTTGCTCGGTGTCCATAATATAGATCTGGGCATATTGGGCTTGCTCTCCAGGCTGTGGTCTCATAGGGCCGACCAAATGGTACACTGCTCCATGGATCCGATAGGGCCGTGGACCTCTTCCGGGCGGAGCATCCATTTGGGCCGTCATTGAAGCCATAGCTAGACCGCTATTGTAATTTCGAATGTTCGCCCGAAAATCTTTCGACTCACGGGTGTCCCCTTTGTAAAGATCTTCCAATTCCTGGGGGAAATTTTCGAACAACGAAATAGCAATTTTGCCATGGCCGCAACACGAATGGAAACTGCCGCTCGGGGATTTTGTTTCGACTGCGTAATGCAATGCACCACAGCAGCTGCAAGATATGTCCGGCTTGCCAAGATAGTGGATGGGGAAACGCATCCAGATTTCGAGCAGCACCTGCACGCGCAGCGGCCGTATGGCGCCGTTGCTGCCGGTGTGCCGCGGTCCGAGTAGCATTTGCCGCCAGACGCAATGCTCTTTGGGATGAGGATTCTCGGTGTCGTGAACTTCCCGTGGATATCGCATTTCGGCTCAGACGCTCCGAACGCCGGGAAGGCGATTCTCGGGAGCGCCTTGCCGCTACACGCGCAGCCCGAGCGAGATTATGAGTCTCACGTTCACTTGTGCTCAACCGAGACTCCTGCAACCTTTTAGAGTAGAGGTCTTTGGCTTGCCGTGCGGCTTGCTCAGCTGGGCTTTCATTTGCACGTTGCATCCTCACCCGGGCCGCTTTGCTTCTGCTTGCACCCTTGCCTTGACGCCTCGTTGGCCGCCGAAAACCGGGTCTGCAAATTCAGAGCAACTTGCGAACGCTGTTCTCTTTTCCGTAAGGCCTCGGACTTTCTCTGCGAGTTCAAACGCGAAATGGGCGTGACGTTGGCTAGGCCTTCGACGGACTGCGATGGGAGGTGCGATTGATCAGGGAGTTCCCTGGGAGCTATGCAAGCGTTTCGCACGCCTTGTCGCGAGTTGGGATTCATGCTCCTCAGGGGTTCCTCCGACTCGCGGTTCCCTCTCGCCTTCCGCGTCAGACTTTCGCTTCCGTCGCTCGCGTGAACTCGGAGTCTGGCTCAACGAAACCTCAGGCACATCGACAGGACCTTGAGCAAGTACAGGATCGGCCGGGGTCCGCTGTAAACTTTGGTCGTACTCCAACCTCAGTTGTACACGTTCCGCGCGACTAATCTTTTCCTTCTTTCTCTGTATTTGTACAGGCTCAGGTTTTAGAACAGGCGCGGGTTCTATCTGCTGTCGAGGCACCCAAAGCTTCGAAGAATCAGGGCCCAGCGTTTGCCACGGGTTCGGAACGAAAAATCCCGAGTCAGACAGCTTCTTTCCCGTATGGAGTGTACCGGTCGAGTTACTGCTGGTATTCGGCACGGAAGGCATTTTCACGATCTGCATAGGATGCCGCGGTGTTTGAGGATAGGCCGCGGGGTGTTGTCCCGGAAAACAGCTGGAGGGTGCCGCTACTCGCCCAGCCAATTGAACCTCGGTATTGCTACCTCTTCGGGTCCAATCGGCAGGCCCTCTCTTCTTCGTACCCTGCTGAGGCTCAGCTGTTTCCGACACCCTTACCGGGTCCGGCAGATCGGTACTGGTGCCAACAGGACCGACATTACGACCGTCAGGCCGAACCATCCCTTCCGGGTCTGGCTTGTCCAGCAACAGGCAAGCTGAACCCCTCGGCGTCCCAAGGGAGCGAGCGTTTAAATTTGTATGGCCATCGGAGGACGACTCCCCCTTGAGCGTAGCGGCCAAAAATTCGTCACCCATTGCTGGGGCGCTCTAGGAAGGTGGCTGTTCAGTGTTAACCTTTCGGCCAGCCACCCGGCAGCGCTCGAAAACCTTGGGGGTTATCACCTGGGAGTGGGTTAGGTGGGGGGCGAGTCGGGACGGGCTGGGGAGCACACAGGGGGGCACCCCCGGGCCCCCCGAAAGGGCGTCCTTCTCCGGAACAAAAACGGCTCTATCGCCCCGGAAATTCAACCAAATTTAAAAATTGAAAAAGGGAAAGATTTAGCACATTCTGCTCTATCTTTCCAGCCTGTCAATTACCCACTTTTGACCTTGAGGAGCAGGCAAAAACCAATTTAACAAATTTGCATCGTATGCAACGAAATTACAATATTTTCAAAAACTAACTGCTTGCGCATGATCCCCATCCTTAATTGCATAAATGGTCCAAATTTCAACCCGGAATTCCATCAGGGCTTCGAGTTATGCCCCGGACACCACGACCCTTGGCCCATTTTGTTAAGGAATTTTCAAAAAAATGCTCATAAAAACTTTATTTTAAAGAATTTTGCAAAATCCGAAAAAATGTATCTGGGGAATTACTTTTGCCACTTACCCTCAAAAATTGAGGGCCCCATTCCCTCTAGGGGCCGAGAAAAGTTCCGGACAACGTGCACACCCAAAAATGTTAAGGATTTTTCACATTTTTGCTTGTAAAATCGTTAAATCGCAGAATTTCGAAAAATCCAAAAAACCGTTTTTTATAAATGGCATTTCCCACCCCCATGCCAAAAATCAGCTCGAAATTCGGCCTGACGGCCGAGAAAACGGCCGTACAGAAAACACACATACTTTTCTCGCTTATAGGGTAGGATATCCTGCTATTTTGAAAACGCCATCGGATAGAGCGTCCAAAATCATATTAAGAAACTGAATTTCAGTTCAAAAAACCTCATTTTTAACGATTTTGAATTGATTAAACTTTTTTGCTTAATAAAGTAATAATCTTAAATTGTGGTATTTCGGACTGAAATTAAATCTCTTTTTATAATTTTCGACGCTCTATCCGATGGCACTAATGAAATCCCGACGAAAAAGCTCAAAACGTCGAAAATGATGATCACTGATGGCTATACTACATTACCAGCCGATGTTTTTGTTTTTAATAACTAATTTATAATACATTATTTCGGGCTGAAATTAAATCTCTTACAAGGAGACGTTTTTGAGTGTCGTCGGGACTTTGGCATGGGACCAAGTCTATCTTGTGCAGAATTTTACGCTGATTCCGAATATGGTAACCGTTTTTGCGGAATAGCCATTTCTCGAAAGATATGAACGATTTTAACTTCCAAACAGCCCAAAATCGGCTACTTCCGTTCGTCATAAAAGGCTTCGGAATAGGTTTTAGACAAAACCAGATAGCGCATCTGGTTCAGAACAAAATTCTCTATAAAATGTACCATCTGTTCCAAAATCATTGAAAAGTTAGAAAAATTTGATAAATTGGGAGGCCCCTGTTTTACAAAAATTTTCAAAATTCCAACATTTTTGATTTAAGTAGCCTATTTTATAGAGAATTTTTTTCTGAACAAGATGCACTATCTGGTTTTGTCTAAAACCTATTCCGAAGCCTTTTATGACGATCGGAAGTAGCCGATTTTGGGCTGTTTGGAGGTTTAAATAGTTCATAACTTTCGAGAAATGGCTATTCCGCAAAAACGGTTACCATATTCGGAATCAGCGTAAAATGCTGCACAAGATAGACTTGGTCCCATGCCAAAGTCCCGACGACACTCAAAAACGTCTCCTTGTTAGTATATTTTTTGATGCTCTATCCGATAGCATCCATGAAATCCCGTTAAAACAAAAAATACTACGGAAAACTACGGTCACTCTATGGTTATACATCATAGCCTTGTTTCTTTAATATCTAATTTAAATTAAATTATTTCGGGCAGAAATTAATTTTCATAGTATATTTTTCGACGCTCTATCCGATGGCATGTTTCAATTGGCACGACAGGTCCCTATAGGGGGAAAATGGTTTCCACCCCCCGTTATTTGTCCCCCCCCGTTAAGCAACCTTTACCCGAAGAAAAAGATGAGATTTTTACAACCCGGCAGCCGATATTTAAAACAACTTTTATTGCACAACAAAAACAACTTTAATGTGTTCCCAAATATTGCCAATCACTTACGCAACTTTGTGCAGTAGCTCCCTCTGCAACCGGGATTTTTCAGATAACGTTTGGTAGCGACCCTAAAAAGTCGAGTGTGTAATGGGCGTTCTTGGCTTCCGATTTACTATAAATTCCGTTAATCCCGCGAATAGCGTCGCTCTTTCTGCCAAGCAGCTGCATAGTAAATTCAGGCTTCCTCCTGGAAGCCGGGTGGCGCGCGCGTTGTGTGTATCTCGCGACCGGAAGCGAACTGGACCACCATTACCTAGGGGACATTAAGGGTGTCAAACTGAAGCTATTGGAATGCGTTATCATTTGAGTGGTAAAGATGATCGAGCTGACTAAACAGCCGTCAATAGGAGCTGTCGAATATCCGTACATTTCCAGATTCACTTTTTCATAATCTTTTTATCAGTTTGGGGTTTTTTGGCCGCGATCTATCCGAACCCAAGGAGACCTAAGCTCTAGCTTCTTCCCACTTCGAGTTGAATTTGCCCGCAGACACGCAGACGGACACCACGTCCCGTTGACTATAGTTGATAGTTGATTCCGGCTAGGTAATGATGGTCCGCTTTGTTTCCGTTCGCGAGATATTTCAGTAAAAACATCACTTGTTTTTCTAGGCCACCCCGTGCGTGGATAATCGAGCTATTGCAGGCTATTTGTTCGGTTCAGTTTTCACTACGGAGAAGAGGCCAAGCACTGACCTGAACGCATCGGCACATTTTTCGCAGGATACCGCCGTCCATCGCGTGTTAATCTCCTGCTCACCGGCGGCTGGCCCGCAACTAACGCAAATTCCCCGCGGCTGAACGGTTGCTTTGAGTTTTCTCGAAAATTCGTTTTGCCGAAACTGAATGCCTTTTGCCTTTGCCTGAGGGGAAGACGGTACGCGTGTGAAATTTGCCATAATCACCTAGTTTCAACAGTAAATTTAAGTTTTCTGTTGAAAATCGGGAAGCCTTTCTGTGGCTACGGTTTACTTTACCCCCCAGCCCGAGGGTCACAAAGTTTTCGACATATCATGATTTTTTCGGGTTTTCTGACACCATCCGATAGAGCATTAAAAAATATACTAAGAGTTTATATGGCAGCTCAAAATAGTGTAATATAAAATAGTTACAGCAAAAATCAGATTTAAACGCGATTTTCCTATAGGAACACGAGGTGCAAAGTTAGTTTTCGAGATTTTCGACTTGCTTCAAAATTTCTTTAGCACCACTCGATAGAGCGTTAAAAAATATACTAAGAGTTTTGTTGAAAAAAAGAGTTTATTGAAAAAAATTTTATTGAAATATTTATATTATTTTTTATAAGGCATTTTGTAACAATTTGCGGTTTTACGGGTTGCATACTAGCTAATTTGCCTCAATTTCTCCAATAAATGCCCTAAATTAAATGCATGGGCTCTCTTTCATGTTTTTAAATACGCTATAAAATCGCGGGTTTAGATAAAACCACTGTTTTGAAGGTTGTTGCAAACTCGCGGCTTCAAGGGCTTTCGAATGGTGTCACTATCATACCGATCCGATACTTCTGCGTCGAGCTAGTTAGTAGAGTTGGGACACCCTTTATAATTGACGAGCGCAGCGCCGCTATCCATTTCTCTGTATCGAAATTCAGGAGTTTAGGCAGAGTGACGTTTCGCATGCGGTCAGACGACGCCAGGGTTGAAAAGCGCGAAGCGGCTCTTCAACCCTGGGAAAATAAAAGAAATAGCAAATAATTTTCCTTTTTTGTTGTATACCATTCTACAAACCTTTTCGTAGGGAGGTCTCCCCATACGGGCGCATGGCTTCTTCTGTAAAACGATAATATACTACTACTCTCTTTACCTCGCTCTCTCTCTCTCTCTCTCTCTCTCTCCTCTCTGTCTGTCTTTCTCTCTTTCTCTTGGCCTCGCCCTCTAACACCCTCTTTCCCTCGCTCTCTTTGCCTCGCTCTCCATCACTCTCTTTCCCTCGGTTTCTCGCTCTCTTTCTCCCGCGCTCTCTCTCACCCTTTCTCTTGCCCTTTCTCTCTCACTCTCTCTCTCTCTCTCTCTCTCTCTCTCTCTGCATCTCTAACTATCAAAACTGCGAGCGCCTCCTATTATAATTTGATTAAGAACGGTGAATCGCGTGTAGGTGCGCGTTACGCCATGAACTTCGCCAACCTTTCGGTGTCAAATTTTTGCCTAATATGTTTGAACACGTCGATAAAATATACTTCTGCCATTCTGTAACTTTGTTCACATTGCGTGTCAAGCGTTGCTGGTAAAGGGCCCCGGGATCTACAATTTATCAGCACGGCAGCAAAAACATTCAGACAAAGGGACAGAGCGGTAATTCCATATCACATGTGCACGCAAAGCTGTAGAAAAACGAGCGATTTTTTTTTGGTGCGAAGGGGCGGGTGGAACTCGGCGGTGTAGGGCACGCGTTCTCCTGTGTTGCTCACTATAAAGGAGGTGATTAAAAGGCAATCTCGCAATTTTTAGGCGCTTTATCAGGTGTTTCGATGGTTGTTGCGCATCTAATCGAGGGTTGGCTTTCGCGGGCATAATCTTCCTTTCCGTATCATTTTTTGTCGGTGATTTTGCAGGATACCCCGAAAAAGACCCCCTAATAACAGTCCGGAGGACCGTCCGAGTTTTTGATATACAGTGTGTCCCAATCCCCCTCCCCCCGCCCACGGCATTTGGCCGTCTTCCATCCGATCGGAACCAAATCTACCAGCGATGGCGACCCATAAAAACAATGTGCAGCCGAATTAGCTAAACGAAATAATGCAAAATTATCGCTAAAAACTGGTTTTTCGGAAATGATGGTGCCAATTTTTGGCTAGTCCAAATCCGTCAAAATCCTACTGAAATCGGCAATATGAACCTTAAATCCAAAATAACTTTTTTGTCTTACAATATTTTGCTTAGAAAATTTGGCTGCATATAGTTTTTATGGTGTTCCCCATGGCTGGTAAAAATTTGGTCCCGATCGGGTGGAGAACGGCCAAATACCGAGGGGGGTTTGGGACACCCTGTTGGTATCCGCTTCCAGAGTGGCTTATTTTCAAACTGTCGAAAGTCATGGCAAAATTCAGAATGTCGAAATTTACATAAACTAACATTCCCGGAACCCCCATGTCCTGGGCAAAAAAATAGACATTATGAATTTCGACATTCTGATAGCAAATCGACCCATAGCATAGCGTCTCCCCACACGCCCGATTCGCCGTGTTCAATGCAACTTTTAGGAAGCTCAGAGCTTGCACCGACCTTGACAACCGACTTGTCGTGCTTTGAGACCTCATCGGGCGGGTCGATGGCCGGGCTCGAGTGGGTGTTGCCGACCGCCTGCCGGTCGCGAACCGGCTCGACGGTCTGGAAACGAATTTGGCTTTGGTTCGATGCTTGGGTGTTGGTGCAATGGTTTAGCGCCATGACGCCTGACGAATTTCTAGATTTCAAGATATACTATACAAAAAGATTCTGGACTGTTAACGGGGGGGTGGGATTTGGTGGGGAACTGGTATTAAAAAATAA
Source organism: Mesorhabditis spiculigera (assembly GCA_958295435.1). Lineage (NCBI taxonomy): Eukaryota > Metazoa > Nematoda > Chromadorea > Rhabditida > Rhabditidae > Mesorhabditis > Mesorhabditis spiculigera. The sequence continues at coordinate 642,468 of CATQJA010002700.1, read as the reverse complement.
TCAAAATCTCGAAAGTTTTTGTTTTGTTCGTCAAAAAGCCAAGCGGGTGGCTTGGGCTGTGAGAGCATACTTGGGGGCCCCTGGGAATCATAGAACCAAGCAGGGAATAGTGGGTCAGCATCCGAATTTTTGCCTTTTTTACGTCTAATTTGTACCAAAAACGACTTTTAAAATAGGAACCCCAAGTTGAGCAAAACACTTTACAGTAAGGGAAAAGGGAGCCCTATATTGCGAGGCAAGTTTCTTTAAGCAACCCTTCTTCTCTAACGACCTAGCCGGGCAGACCTCTTTGCCGGCCGGTTTCGGCCTGTTGGACGCAGCCGATCCCCTGGGCGAACGACTTCGCGAGCGAGGCGTGCGCGTCTGACTCGGGTTGCTGAAAAAATGACAAAGTAAAGCGGCTGAGTGGGCGGTAGTGTGCCATTAGCCGATGCTTACAAGGAAATTCTTAAAATCGCGGTAAGATTTCAAAGCGGGACCTAGCAAATCTTGTGCAAAATTTTTTGCTGATTCCGAATCTGTTTTCAAAACTGCAAAGTAGTTCGGACTCCCTTTGATACGTCCCTTTTAAGCAAAAATTTCCGAAATTAACTCAAACTCAAAATTTGACGATGGTTGGCAGCCTGCAATTTTTGTACAACGTTTTTAGAATTAATGCTTTGGTAAGACTCCAGATAACACCCCCCCCCAGCCGGTACCCAACTTTTGTATCTCGGCTCCATGTTCATCTACAGGTGTGTAAAGTATACCAAAATGTTCGTCTTGCTGTGGCGAGTATTTTGGTATACTTGACACACCTGTAGATGAACAGGGAGCCGAGATACGGGAGGTGGGGGTAGGCGGGGGGGCAATGCTTTTTAGAAGTAGTGACTTTCAGAAGTAATGATTTTAAGTAAAAATTTTAGAAGCCATAATCTTAGAAGTAAGGATTTTAGAAATAATGATCGTCCTCCGGATAAAAGGACCCATAGCGAGGCAAAAGCCGACCGATGATGGGCTGGGGTCGAGGCGGAGGCGGGGCGCGTCGGCGTCTCCTGAAAACGGTGCCAGTCCAGAAAATTGTCATAGCGTTCCGACCACGGCGTTTTATCACGTGATTTCACAACGTGGTTTAATAAAAATCTGACCATGGTATTTGTTTTATCAGCATCAGCAACGGACAACACGGGGCCCACCCCCGCCCGGTTGCGAACCGGGTCGGGGGCGCTCGGATCTTTTGACCCGTGATGACCGCCGGTCGGCGAGCTCTTCTGGAAAGAAAATAATACTTTTTGGTTCTGGGCTGTTAGCGCGGAGACGGCAGCAGGGGAGAACTACCATTCGTTTTTCTACCTTTCCCACCTGTTGATGATATAAAGTATGTATCTTTATAGTGTTTTTAGTGGTTTCTAATAGCTAGAAAGTTATCAAATAACCAGGGTTGAAAAACCGCTTCGCGGCTTTTCAACCCTGGCCCCGTCCAGGACCTGTGAAGGTCCTTAATTTGCATGTTCCTTCCTGAATTTTAGCAAGAAAAAAGTGAAAAACGGCTCCTCTGTCCCCTTATATAGGCTCTTCCAACTTCCGGCGTATGCTAATTTCCCCTAACAAACAGGGTTTTACAAAAACCTATTTTTAATAGCGAAAACCACAATTTTTCAAAATTTTTATGTGTGTGCAATCGAATCCGGACCATTCTAAACCTATTGTCGTTTCTTCCCTATCCAAAAAACCCTTCCCCGAGGCTGTAGGAGCGGAACATCCTAACGGAAGTGCATGCAAATATACAAACACTATTTTTTTATATATAGTAGGATTTTGAAAAACTTTGAAAATTCGAAAATTTTAATCTTTTGGTCATTTCTCATACATTTTCGACCAAAGAGTCAAAAATGTTCGAAAAAAGTGATAAATATTTATATGGGTTTTATATCTAAAAGCTATGTAAAATTAAATAAAAATGGTGTGTTGTTGTTTGGCCGTAGAGAATCAAAGGGAACAATTTGGTTTGCCTCCCCCGCTAACAGTCCAGCGTCGCGCCCTCCACAGCCCCGACCGACCGTTTGCTGCACCAGAATTTCGTCGTCATCGAAAGGGACAGCCGTATTGGTAGGTGGACTGCAAAAAAATGTCCATAATTTTCACAAGCATGAAGCCATGAAATCCATCTACGTTCGCAACGGACTCCACCTTGAATCGAGGATGGCGGTGTGAGCGGGAGAGGACTTGGGTTTGGAGACTGTGATCGAAGACTGAAACAGAGACGGGAGATGCAACGGTAGTTATTTTCGCATATATCACAGGGTGTCCCATAAAAAAGCACCCCTCCCGCATTTCGCCATATTACATCCGATCGGTCCCAAAATTCGACTAGAGGTGTATCAGACTCTAAATAACCACAATCCTTATAGACTCCCAGCTACAGTAATTTTCGAGCCACAGCGAAAATAAACTTTATTATCGGTTTTTGCTTAGGTTTTCGTCGGAATCGACCCTTCGAATATTAAGGGAAAATGAAGCGACATGCCTTCTTTACCCCCTAGAGATTTTTTCCTGATAAAAATTTATTAAATGACCGTTGATTTCAACAATTTTTGAAACCCAAAGCCACCCTCGATATGAAGCGAAATTAGGGGTTCGCAGCTGGAAGTTGATGCAAATTGATACAAAGTCCAAAAAAAATAGCCGAAAAACTGTTAAGAAACGCGTAAAAAAACAGTATTTTGGCGAGGACTTGAAAACTACTGTAGCGATCGGGCTATAATTCAGGATTGTGGTGATTTATGGTCCGATGCGCTCTTGTGCAAATTCTGGAACCGGATGGAATACGGCGAAATGCGGGAGGGGTTTTGCGTTTTTGGCACCTACTAACACTACTACACTGCAAGAAAAAAGGGCAAATTAGGCCAATTGACAGTTGCCATTTTTTCAACACGCCAATAAACCCCCTTTCAAGCCAAATTTCTGGCTGGTTGCTCATCGCGCAGAGGATTTGCTGACCTTTCTAGGCGTAGAGCATTTCGAAGATGCCGAGGAACGAGCCGAGCACAAGGAAAGAGTATTGGAGGACGAACCGGAGCTCATCTATAAAATTGTTATGCGAGAGACGGAGAGAGCGAGTGTGAGAGAGAGGGAGAGGGGAGAGAGTGAGAGAGACGGAGAGAGACACGGAGAGAGGGAGAGAGAGAGAGAGAGAGAGAGAGAGAGAGAGAGAGAGAGAGAGAGCGAGCGAGCGAGAGAGTGAGAGAAAGAAATTACCTCCGTGGGACGAGCCGGACTTGGTAAGGGCGCAACAGGATCCGAGCGTGCTTTGGAACGGCCTTGGTCTTTTGGAGATTCCGGCGCCTGTAAAATCACATCTTGCAGGGGAATTGTGGCCGCGACACGAGCATTCAATGCTTAGCCTGGTTGTCTCCGAAAAGCGACTCTATTGCCGAACGCCTTTGGGAGAGGCGAATGTTGAGCGGCGCTTTGGGGAAAATCTGAGGGCCCCCACCAATGTATAAACGAGTTCGATGAGGGTCGTATCCGGGTCCTCTTGAGCTGGCGGAGGCCGCATGAAGTCGATCACCGGCTTCACTACCTAACAAGACATTAATGTGCCGCTTGACAATCCAACGAAGCTTCGGACTCGCCAAGAGTTTTTATTTTTTTTTGCTTTTTGGCCCTAAGAATTGTTGCGACTGCCGGAACAATTAGTGCAAACTTTTTGCGGAAGTACCCCTGGTTATTTCGTAACAACATTCAACAAATAAACGCCTGCCGTCTTGAATTGTTTTTTGGCACGAAGAAGAAGACGCTTCAGCGGTGGCTCGGTGCGCGAGATCTAAACATTGCACATGTCTGGGTCGAGCGTACTGTTCCTACTTCGCCGTTGAGAGTCGTCCAACGGCGGTGCTGCTCACCGACGTGCTTGTGCACATTCTCGAACTGAAACTGTGACGTTTCCGGAGGCTTCGAAATAGAAGTATTGCGGCAAGTGATAGGAAACCGGACTTGCGCGTGGACGCTCTTGTTGTCTTGTACCGCTTTCCGCAGCCTAGTCTTCTGACCCTCAAGAGCGCTCCACAGTACTTCGTACTCCAGGCAGCAATCCTGAAAAAAACCGTTGAATGGTTTTTTTATCGATATAATAAACATCTTATTCAGTAAGACCCCCCAGCCCCAACTTTGCAGCCATACGCTCCTTACGCATCAAAATTGTTAGGAAATTATTTATAACAATTAAAGCAAGATAAACAGCCGCTTCGCGACTTTTCAACCCTGGCGATCTCCCAAAATCATGAAATTCTGCACTTTGCATAATTCGCGCGAATTGCGATGATCCTACTATATATAAAAAAATAGTGTCTGTGTGTTTGTGTGTGTGTGTGTGTGTGCCACTTTGCATGCAACTTCCGTCAGGGTGTCCGGAGGATATCTCGATAGGGGATGAATTTTAAAGTACGTATCATACGTCATTAGGTGCGTAATGGCTCTGGGATGACTGCACGCTTATCAGATTTACCAAAATTGCCTATTTTCGACATTAAATTTAGGTTTTTGTTAAAAAAATCGGGGACCCTCTTTGTTAGGAAAAAATTAGCATGCGCCGGAAGTGACGGCAGCCTATATAATGGGGTAGAAGGGGCGATTTTCATTTTTTGTCATCGGAGATCGAGAATTATGCAAAGTGAAGTGGATCATGAGATCAGACGGGGCCAGGGTTGAAAAGTCGCGAAGCGGCTTTTCAACCCTGGTACGTAATAATAAAAAAAGGCTGCCGCTCTCCCGTTATATAGGCTTCCGCCACTTCCGGAGCATGCTAATCGTTTCCTAACAAAGAGGGATGACCAATTTTTCAAGAAAAACTGAATTTTAATGACGCAAGCAGTATATTTTCAAAAACTTGCTACAGTACTAGCCAAAATTCTGTCAAATTTCTGTTTTTAGGTTATAACTTCGCAGCACTCTGATGGTTTTTTATGACATTTACACATGATGTTGGCTGAAGTGTAATGCACTTGCTGTAGTTTTCGTAATTTTTGGATTTAGCGTACGGTAACATTTTGTCGAGCAACTCCGACGGTCCAAAAATTAACTTTTTTTCAAGGAATTTTTCGATTTCGAAAATATGTCCAGCGTGTTCGGAAACCCCTACTGTAGCGATTTCGCAAAATTTGGGAGCGGGGAAGTGACTCTAATCGCCCCTGGAAGTTGGTTGGGCGGGAGTAAAAATGTTAAGGGGGACCTCCGAAAAGGCCCAAACTGGGCCAAAGTGACCAAAGGTGCGTAATGGGCTGGAGATGACTGCCCACATACTAGCTTTTACAAAATATGCTGTTTTCGACATTAAAATTAAGTTTTTCATGGAAAATCGGACACCCCACTTTGTTAGGATCAAATTAGCATGCAACGGGTGGCGGTAGCCTATATAAAGGCACGGCGAGAGCATTTTTCATTTTTCGTTGTCCGAATCCGCGAAAGTATACAAAGCCAAGAATATCATAGGGTTGGACGGGGCCAGGGTTGAAAAGTCGCGAAGCGGGTTGAAAATTTGAATTCTTCGACCAAAAATGACCAAAACGTCCACTGTTCCAAAGTTTTCCATTTTTTTTTTTTAATTGTGAGGCTCCTAATATAGTTAAAACTTACTGAAAGCAACTAAAGAAACTTTTTGTATGATTTAAACGAAAAACGCGGTCTTATACTCTTAGCATCTTTAACTAACTCTGTACTCTTTATTTATATAAAAAATGTTTGAAAAAGTCGAAAGCTTGGTTGTTTTGGGTCAAAGAAACCTAGATGTTTGTCATGATGTGTCTGCGAATTAGACTTATACAAAAAGTCGGTCCCCCCCTGCTAATGCGAAAGAACCAAAGGAAAAGAAGAGCATCGCAAGAAATCTGGAATATGATGCAACAAACATTCCACAGATCATCGGGCGACTTCCCTTCAGAAGCACGTGCGCTTGTAAGCGCCTTTTGCTCGGCTTCACGCCACGCGGCCGAATTGGCGAATTCCGGAGCCGCGACAGCTGTAGAGAACCCTCCGAGCTGCAAAACGCAGAAGGTCAAAATTCACTTTACGGCTACGGTTTACTTTACCCCTCCCCTCCAGCCCGAGGGTCCCAAAGTTTTGGATATTTACGCTATTTTTTTCGAAATCCTATCCTATAAGCGAGAAAAGTATGTTTGTTTTCTGTGCAGCCGATTTCTCGGCCGTCAGGCCGAATTCCGCGCTGATTTTTGGCAGGGAGGTGGAGAAACACATTTGTCAGTGAAGCAATTTTTTGTTTTTCGAAATTCCTTCATTTAACGGTTTTACAAGCAAAATAGTGAAAAATCCTTAACATTTTGGCCGATAATAGGTTTGTTCAGCGGATATCTCGCGTTCCAAACGGAATTAGGCACTAATTTTTGGAGGGTAGGTTGAAAATTGAATTCTCCCGATATATAATTCTGCGTTTTGTCAGGTTTTGTCAAATAAAATTTTTATGAGCATTTTTCTGAAAACTCCTTAACAAAATGGGCCAGGGGTCGTGGTGTCCGGGGCATAACTCGAAGCCCTGATGGAATTTCGGGCTGAAATTTGGACAACTAATGTATTCGATGGTGGGGATCACGCGCATCTTATCATCTTTGAAAATTTTCGGCTGTTTTAGACTCGAAAACCGAATTTTGTAAAGTAACCAGTAGGCCCTCCTCCGGGATCATTGGGTCGCCCTTTTCTTTGCCTTCCCCGCCCCCTTTCTCCAGGACGGAAGAGGGCTTTCCCCCCGCCTGTTCCCATGTGTCCCATGGTGTAGTGGGTTGGCGCCCGGTCTCCCACGCGTGAGGCCTTGAGTTCGGATCCTGGGGAAACTCACTTTTTGCTTTTTGGTAGTTCAACAACAAAACATGTTTCTAGGCTCTCTATGTGCGAGGTTTAGGCCTGGCCCTCGCTCTAGCGCCGCAGGCCCAAGGAAAGGCCCTGAGTCTAGGCTCTCGCGCCGCAGGCCAAAGAATGGCTCCTTGACTCAGGTTCTTGCGCCGCAGGCTAAAAAAAGAAGGTATTCGAATTCATCGTTCATGGACGGGGTCCAGTGGAAAAGGGCCGCGAAGCGGGCTTTTTCCACTGGTTTTTGATAAGCCATTCGATAGAGCATTAAAAAATATACTAAGTGTCGTAACTTCAGCGCAGAATAATCCAAAATAAAATAGTTACAGCAAAAATAAAAATTTAAGCGCGGTTTCCCTATGGGAACAAGTGATGCAAAGTTAGTTGTCAACATTTTCGACATTTTTACAGAATTTCTTTAACGCCACTCAGTAGAGCGTCAGAAAATATACTTTGAGTTTTAATTACAGCCCAAAATAATGTAAAATAAAATAGTTCTGGCAAAAACAAGCAAAATCCGAATAGCTGCTCAAACACTATTTTAATTTTATACATTTTAATATTTACCAGGGTTGAAAGCTGCATCGCGACTTTTCAACCCTGGCCCCGTCTGAGCCCATAATATTTTTGACTCTGCATGTGTCTCTATATTCTATGCATTGAAAAAATGAAAAACACTCCTGTCTCGCACAATTAAATAAGGCTAACAAGGCATATTTCCAGCATTTCTGAACTTTCCGGCCAAAAAGAGCAAAAAGCAAAAGATTGACCTCGGCCGGGATCGAACCCGGGTCGTTTCCTGATAAATCAAAGTTAAGCCACAACTCGGATTTTTTTCTTTTATCTGTTTAAGCAGATGATTTACGTTCAATCTCAATAAGAAAAACTTATAATGTAATTAAATTAGCTCACTTAAAATCAATATAACTTATTGGCAAAGTGGCGGGCCGGCCCTCCATATTTGACGGGGGTTCGGGGGGTCTTTTTGGCATCCTGTAGATCCAGGCCATACTTTTCGCTGTTAACTATTCGCTTACCACGATTGATGCAATCGGCCGCGTAGCCGCCACCGGTCGACCAGAATCCAAAAGTTGCTGTTCGGCCTGTTTCCATGCTTCGATCACCTAAAATAGCTGAATTCGCGGTCTATTCATCTGTCGTCACTTGCTGCTGGTCGTTGTGTATTTGTGTCAAAAAGAAGTAGACGACCGCCAAGTATTTTACGCCCTGAAAAAAAACCCCTGTTTTTCAGAGCCGGAGAGCACTGCGAACGCTTTTCCGATTCGCGGCCGCGGTCGAATGATTATAAAAAAGTTGTTTTCTTGCGGCAAGAATTGCAAGAAAATTTTTTGCAAGATTTTGAAAGTTGAAAAGATTATGCCGCCATGCTTCAATGTGCCAGAAACCCCTACACTACGCATTCTTTCCTTTCGCTGAAAAATTAGGGCTGGGGAGGTAAACTAGGGTAGTACCCAGCATTTTACATAGTATTTACATAGTATTATAGATAAATTTTCGGAAATTTTTGACTTTTTGATTAAAAATGTATGAGAAATGACCACAAATGGTAAAAATTTCGTATTTTCAGACTGTTTTAAAGTGCTTTTTATCACGTTCTACGAATCACCTACTAAAAATACCCTAAAAATACTCTAAAAATACATTATATAAAGTCAACAGGTGGAGTAACGGAAAGTCGTTTTGCCCTCTGTTAAACCCCCACCCCCCCTCTGATGTCCCAGAACTATGTAACTACTACTGAGCCTTATTATTTCGACCGGTCATCCACCTGCGCGTAAATGAATATATCATTGGCCTCGCTGCCGGCGTTGTGAGACCCGTAGATGAAGAGTAGACGACGGGCGCTGTCTAGCACCGAGTCCACCGGCAATCCCTACAAAAGGAGTAATGACTACAATTGGGCAAGTACTACAGGGTGTCCCCACTCCCCCCCCCCTACCCTCGGCATTTGGCCGTCTTCTATCGGGACCAAATTTTTCCCAGGGATGAGGACCCATAAAAACTATGTGCAGCCGAATTTTCTAAGCAAAATATCGTAAAACAAAAAAGTAACATGGAAATTAAGGTTTATTTTGCCGATTTCAGTCGGATTTTGACGGATTTGGACCTCGCAATGTGTAGCAAAAATGAAGAGGGCGCTTTTTCCATCCGTAGAAATTTTTTGATTTACAAAAATTACGTCTCAATTGGGCCTTTTGATCACTTTTCATCATCAAAGAGAGCCGAAAATTATCATTTTTGGGAAAATTACTCAAAATCGGCATGCAAATTGCGAAAACAGAGCCAAAACAGCGTAGCGTGAAACTATTGCGGAAACCCACCGCTGCGCGTGTATCTTGTGCTCTCGGCCGCTCGATGACATCATCGGAATAAGCCTGGAACTTGCAGGGTTCATGTCATAACGCCGGCCAGGCTCCGCCAGAAGAGATTATTGGGCTGTGGTTCAGTTTACCCCCCCCCTGCCGGCCCCCCACCTACTGCATATCGACAACCCGTTGTTGTAGCGGTGTGTCAAGGATACCAAAATACTCGCCACAGCAAGGCGAACATTTTGGTATACTTTGCCCATCTGTAGATAAACAGGGAGTCGAGATACCAAAGTTCGGTGCCGGCTGGGGGGGGTGGGTAAACTGAACTCTAGGTGGAAAACAAAAAGTGGTTTCCCCGGCATGCGATTCAATCGATGAAAGCGAAAATTTTAGATGAAGGCCCTGGTACAAAGATTTTAATTTCTACCGTGCAAATTCTGTCTGAACTTTACGAAAAGTACCGATTTTCGGATATATTTCGAAATTTCAAAATTTAGAAGATTTTAGATCGTTTTCCAGCTGACGCCACAGCTACAATCTAAAACAGTCAAACGATAAGGACAGTAAGGTCGGCAAAAAGGCAAAAAAACTTATTTTCTGTTTCTTCTTATATAGTGAGCAATCAACGATCCAAAAAAAAATTAAAAGGTTTTCAGCTCTGATCGCCTTCTAAAATTAGCATACCTGCATACGGGTCTCCTCGCAGGAGCCTGCGTGGCGCGTCTGGCTCGTCTGGGCCTCGAGCTCCTCGTGGGTCTTCTGGACCTTTTCAACGGTCTCGCGGATGACCGAGTCGGAGCGGCTCGAATGGGAACACCACGCGGCCGCGGTTGAGCTGCAAAAAAGTGTCCGCCGGTGTCTAGCCATTTTAATGGGGTTGTGAAGTCAATTTTAAGAAGGACATTAAAGGAACCGGGAAGTCAGGGCCGCGGATTTTTCCGCAGCCCTACATGCAACGCCCTTGCGTAATCGATTGCGTGTTCTTTATAGCGGTCACGTTGCGCGTGCTTTGCGTGTCGCCGTCAAGTATAAATCGGTGCTTGTTTATAAGCGGGGGGGGGGGCGGGGCGAGCGAAATGCTACTTACTGCTTGGCGACGGCGTATTCCGACAATTTGTGGATCGGCGCGGGCGAGCTGGGTCGAACATTTTTCCTCTCGTCCAATGGAGCGAGAGCAGTCTGGGGCTGCTGTTGGAGCTCGTGCAGCTGTCCCTGTTTCTCATGTTCATGTTGATCGGGCGGGGCCACCGACTCCTTGCCGTCATTCTTGTAGTGCGTCCTGAAAACAGTAAAATGTACCTTTAACTTCAAAATCTAACCTTAAAACGCCAATAGCCTGAAACTACTAAAATATTCCAGAAGAAGTCTTCAGTAAATTAACGACCCGTGTGATTATTATAGTACCCCTGTTCGAATAAAAAAAGGAGTTTATTTTTTTATAAATTTTTATCTCTATTTTTTTAGCTTTTTGTGTGTGTTATTTTGATTATATTACCGAGTATTGGTGGTGGTGGAGCATGAGGTGAGATACTTCGTGGATCGCACATGACCAAGAATATCGAAACGATCGTCATCTGGCGCTTCAGATGGAAGATGCGTGAAGTGGATGTGCTCGTCGAGGATACGCTCGTGTCCGTCGATCTTCAGCTGAAAATGGTAGGTAACAACGGCTAACAAGGGAAGCGCACGGCCTGACAGTGGGGTTTCGACACGAGACATAGTGGATCTGATAGAGTCGGACACGGGGATTCCGAATCTTTAATCCGAATCTGCCAAATAAAATGGAGAAAAAGTTATGGTGCTTCAAAGTAGGCAAAATCCACAAAAACGATGCTTTTAGCGGCCTGTAAAAAGCGCAGACGAGGAATTGAGCAGAAACTGTTTGGTGCATCTTGTTCAGCAGAAAAAGCTCTTTCGAACGAGCTATAACACAACAAGTTTACGATGATTTTTTGAAAATCTCTTCGATGACCTCGACAGGAACCTTGCCTGTGAATCCAAAAAATTTTTTTGACGAATTATTTGCAAACCAGCGCCCAAAACCCGCTTCGCGGGCCTTGGGCGCTGGAATGCGGCCTTTGCATGCGAAATTGGACTTTAAGATAGCATGGGTCCTGCGGACCCCTCCCCTCCCCCGTCCACACTGGCGCGTGCAACCGGCTAGAATGAGGAAATTTCTATTTTTTTTCACAAGATGCAAATTAGCCCTCAGGTACGCCCAAAAATGAATAAAACCGGCTTTAACTTTGTAAACCTGTATTTTAACAAAATTCTGAGACTGCCATCGGAAAGAGGAGGCGCGATTACCCCAATTCACAACGAATTGGGGCGTTTTGGACGCGGGAAGGCCCTCAAATCCGGTCTCGAAAGTGACGGCCGGACACACATACACACACAGAGATACATCCCAAAATTATATAAGGTAGGCTAGTACGTATTATAGCTCCTTCGAAGGAGCTTTTGATCCTGAACAAGAGGCATCCATTTTTTGCTCAGTTCCGTTTTTGCGCTTATACAGGCCGCTAAAGGTACCGTTTTTGTCGATTTTGCCGATTTTGAAGCATCATAACTTTTTCCGTTTTATTTAGCAGATTCTGATTACAGATTCGGATTCCCCGTGTCCGACTCTATCAGATCCACTATGTCTCTTGTAGAAATCCCACGGTCATGTCGCGCACTTCCCTCGTAAGGTCTAGAAACCCCCCCCCACCCACCCAAGCCAGAACCTTTCACCCATGATCCTACTATATATAAAAAAAATAGTGTTTGTGTGTGTGTGTATGCATTTGCATGAAACTTCCGTCAGGGTGTGAGGAGGTGTTTGATGCGTCATTAGGTGCGTAAGGGGCTGGAGATGACTGCACACATATCGGATTTTGTAAAATATGGGGTTTTCGACATTAAAATTAAGTTTTTCTTAAAAATTTCGACACCCACTGTTAGGATAAAATTAGTATACGCCGGAAGCCGCTGTACAGGCCCGTAAGAGGGGGGCGAGGGGCGAGCCGCCCCCCCGAAATCGGCCGAAGGCCGAAAAGTTCATAAGGGGGGACCCTTATGATTTCATTTTTCCAAAAAATTTTTTGCCTGCGGCGCTGTTTTTGTCAATTTTTAACACTTGTTTTAGTGTTATAAACCCTATGTTTTCAAAAATTTTGCCTGCGGCGCTGTAGTTTTAGTCATATTAGTGAAAAATTTTTGGGGTCGCCCCCCCCCCGAAATTTGGGTTTGTTACGGCCCTGCCGCTGTAGCCTATATAAAGGCTTAAAGGGAGCGTTTTTCATTTTTGTCATCGGAATTGGGGCACGATTATGCAAAGCGAAGAACATCATAGGGTTAGACGGGGCCAGGGTTGAAAAGTCGCGAAGCGGCTTTTCAACCCTGGTCTCTCAGTATATTTTTTGATGCTCGATCGAATAGCGTGGTCAAGAATTTTTATAGAGGTTCTTGTGACCTTCTAGCAATCATCCAGCTGACCTAGCGTATCTCGGTTTGTTCATCTACAGGTGTGTAAAGTATACCCAAATACTCGCCAGAGGAAGACGAACATTTTGGTATACTTTGCACATCTGTAGATGAACAGGGAGCCGAGACAAAATTGGGGGGGTAAACTGCACTCAAGATGGAAAACAAAAGGTGGTTTCCTCGGCATGCGATTTAATCGATGAAAGCGAAATCTTTTGATAAAGGCCCTGGTACAAAGCTTTTAATTTTACCGTGCAAATTCTGTTTGTCTTTACGAAAAGTACCGATTTTCGGATATATTTCGAAATTTCAAAATTTAGAAGATTTTAGATCGTTTTCCAGCTGACGCAACAGCTACAATCTAATACAGGTAAACGATAAGGACAGTAAGGTCGGCAAAAAGGCAAAAAACTTATTTTCTGTTTTATCTTATAGTGAGCAATAAACGAGCCAAAAAAAAATTAAAAGGTTTTCAGCTCTGATCGCCTTCTAAAATTAGCATACACACCTGCATACGGGTCTCCTCGGAGGAGCCTGCGTGGCGCGTCTGGCTCGTCTGGACCTCGAGCTCCTCGTGGGCCTGCTGGGTCTTTTGGACGGTCTCGGGAATGCCCGACCCGGCGCGGCTCGAATCGGCACGCGACACGCCCGCAGTTGATCTGCAAAAAAGTGTCTGCCGTTGTCTAGCCATTTTAAAGGGGTTGTGAAGGCAAATTCAAGAAGGACATTAAAGGAACCCGGAAGTCAGGGCTGTGGATTTTTCCGCAGCCCTACATGCAACGCCCTTGCGTAATCGATTGCGTGTTCTTTATAGCGGTCACGTTGCGCGTGCTTTGCGTGTCGCCGTCAAGTATAAATCGGTGCTTGTTTATAAGCGGGGGGGGGGCGGGGCGAGCGAAATGCTACTTACTGCTTGGCGACGGCGTATTCCGACAATTTGTGGATCGGCGCGGGCGAGCTGGGTCGAACATTTTTCCTCTCGTCCAATGGAGCGAGAGCAGTCTGGGGCTGCTGTTGGAGCTCGTGCTGCTGTCCCTGTTTCTCATGTTCATGTTGATCGGGCGGGGCCACCGACTCCTTGCCGTCATTCTTGTAGTGCGTCCTGAAAACAGTAAAACGTACCTTTAACTTCAAAATCTAGCCTTAAAACCCCAATAGCCTGAAACTACCAAAATATTCTAGATGAAGTCTTCAGTAAATTAACGACCCGTGTGATTATTATAGTACCCCTGTTCGAATAAAAAAAGGAGTTTATTTTTTTATAAATTTTTATCTCTATTTTTTTAGCTTTTTGTGTGTGTTATTTTGATTATATTACCGAGTATTGGTGGTGGTGGAGCATGAGGTGAGATACTTCGTGGATCGCACATGACCAAGAATATCGAAACGATCGTCAACGGGCGCTTCAGATGGGAGCTGCGTGAAGTGGATGTGCTCGTCGAGAATACGCTCTTGGCCGTCGATCTTCACCTGAAAATTTCAGCTAGAAAACCGAGGGCTAGACTCTAGTTTACCTCCCCAGCTGTAACTTTTCAGCCGTACGTCCTATTAATGTGCCGTGTATCTCAAAACGTTCGCCGTGATCGAATTATTCTAGCCAAGTTGTTTCCTTACATCAAAAATTGTTAGAAAAATTTTTCTAACGATTATAAGTCTGGTTTTTTTTAGTTAATTTTTGCGAGTTTTCATGTCTCGGCTATCTTTATTCATACAGAGCTGTCAATGGTACCAAGATGTTGCTCTTGCTCTGTAGAATAAGCTTACAGTGCATTTGAGTCAAAAAATAGCGGAAAATAAAAATCTTTGAGTTTTAGACTCCTGGTACAATGAAGCAGAGGGGCTTAATCTTTTCAACTTTCAAAATCTTGTAAAAAATTTTCTAGCAATTTTTGCCGCAAGAAAACGATTTTTTTATAGTAATTCGACTACGGCAAACTTTTTGAGATACTCGGCGCATTAATAGGACGGATGGCTGAAAAGTTAGGGCTGGGGGGGTAAACTAGAGTCTTACCAAACCGAGATGCATTGAGGAATGGGAAAGAGGGGTAAGATAGCAGAAAGCCTTGAGGAATGGGAAAAACGGGCAAGCTAGCAGAAAGCATTGAGGAATGGGAAAAAGGGGCAAGCTAGCAGAAAGCATTGAGGGATGGGAAAAAGGGGCAAGCTAGCAGAAAGCATTGAGGGATGGGAAAAAGGGGCAAGCTAGCAGAAAGCATTGAGGAATGGGAAAGAGGGGCAAGCTAGCAGAGAACATTGAGGAATAGGAAAGAGGGGCAAGCTAGCAGGGAAGATTCAAAGAAGTCATGAGGTAGAGGCGGAATTTTTTAGGAATATATAGCTACCTTGGCGTGGGCGGCGTTCCGATCGTTGGCAAGAATACGACCCTCGACGCGTTGCGGGAACCGATATTCGCCCTGAAAGATTACAAAATCCGAGTGCAGGGAATGCGTGAAATGCCGCCCTTCCAGTCATTTGCTAACAGGAGGTAACCTTAAATAATAGTCACCTTTTTGGAGCGCCGACGCATGCCGAACCTGCCACATGAGACCAGCGAATAAACGAACAAGACAGAAAAGGACAGCAATTCGATATCATACCACATCTAGTTGATGCGACGTGTTGTGTGATGGCGGCAATCTTTTTTTTTTGTTTTGCCTGAGCCTAATGCCGATATTTATGCAAATGACCGGTCTCAATGATAAAAATATATCGGGTCGTATTGATCAAAACATTGGTCGTCTCGACCTCCTCGATTTTGGCCAGCTCCACCCGGCTGCTTTCGTCGCGTTTTCCGGTTCGTCCGTGCATACTATCTCTCTCTCCCCCCCTCTCTCCCTCTCTCCTCTCTCTCTCTCTCTCTCTCTCTCTCTCTCTCTCTCTCTCACTCTCACTCTCTCACCTCAGCCTAAGTCTTTTCTTTCTCTCACTCTCTCCTCCCCTCTTCTCTCTCTCTCTCTCTCTCTCTCTCTCTCTCTCTCTTCTCCCTCTCTATCTCTATAACCCTTGTATTTATCTGCCCATTCACTTTTTCCAAATTTTTCCATTGAAGATATCATGTTTTACCTAGCAAACTAACCAATTTCGCTATTTTCATGTTGATAACTGTATCTATAAGCTGTGCCGTATCCTTTTTCCAATTTTGATTAGGTTTTATACGTGAAAGATCAGCAGAATAATGCAATAGCTATTCAATTTATCCGGCAAAGACCATGACGACTCCGATAATGGCGAACCCGGCCAGCGCCCCGAGCCACTGCATGAAATTAGCGTGTCGATTCTCCTTTTCCGGGCCCAGCAACTAAATTTACGTTATCAATTTGTCTATTTAAATAGTTCATATTTCTATTCAGGGTAAGAGTTTACTTTACCCCCCCCCCCCACAGCCGAAGGGTCTCAAAGTTGTCGGTATTTTCGCTTATTTTGTCGGGATTTTCGCAACGCCATTCGATAGAGCGTCGAAAAATATACTAAGTTTTAATATGAGCCTACAATAATGTAAAATAAAAAAGTTGTAGCCAAAACATTCCGGCTGGGGGGGGGGGGGTAAAGTAAACCGTAGCGCTATTCAGGAACTATATTTTCCTGTAATAAATATATCTGAAAATTTAAGTTTTCACAGTTATCACTTTTAAGTTTCACCAGAAAAGGGAAGAATTAAAAGCAATTTGTGCGGCAACAGTTCGTTTTCTGCGTATCATACAATTTGTTCTATGTTGCCATATCGGGTTGGACCTATCAGAGCGGGGAACTCATATTATATTCCTGCATCTCCAGACAAGTTTATTTTTATAGGCTTTTTAGTAGTTTTTGTGTTCTATGTACTTATAACAAATATCTAAAATTCGGAAATTTCCAGATTTTAGCCTTTTTGCTCATTCTAAAGACATTTTCACCCGAAAAGTCCAGAATTTTGGAAAAAGCTGATAATTTCTATGTACTCTGTGTTCTTGAAAAATGAGTAAAACGTAATGAAAATTCTTTAATATTTCGTTAAAGGGCCCCACGGCGGATAATTTGAAACTAGCAGGTAAAGCTGAAGACTAACGAATTAGCAGGCGCTTGTCTCTCACAGGACCCCATTCACATCGAACATCTTTTTGTAAAAATTTGCGCCGATTCAGCGTAAGATGTTGCGTTGACTATACAGGGTGTCCCAAAAAAAACGACCGATCTGGCATTTCGCCGGGTTACATCCAATCGGTCCCATATTTGGACCAGAGGTGTATCAGACCTTAAATAACACCAATCCTGACTTACAGCCCCATAGCTACAGTAATTTTAAAGTTATAACGAAAATACTGTTTTTCCCGGAATTCTGAACAGTTTTATCGGCTATCTTTTTGGACTTTGCATCGATTTGCATCGACTTCCGGCCGCGAATCCCTAATTTCGCTTAAGAACTGGGGTGGTTTTGCGTTGTAAAAATTGCTTAAATCGAAGCTTATTTAATGAATTTTACTCTGGAAAAAATTTCTTAAGGTAAAGAAGGCCTACCGGATCATTTTCGCTTAATGTTTAGGGGGGTCTAATTCCACGATAACCCTAAGAAAAATGGAAAATAAAGTTTGTTTTTGCTATAACTCGAGAGCGACTGTAGCTACAGGGCTATAAGTCAGGATTGTTGTTATTTAGGGTCTGATACACCTCTGGTCCAAATTTGGGACCGCTTGGATGCAACACGGCGAAATGCCAGCTGGGTCGTTTTTTTGGGACACCCTGTATGGTAATTCTGCCCGATTTCACTCGCGTATTTTCCCATACGTTTGGCCTTTGCAAGCTAAGCTCAGGACCTGATTTTTTGGCCAAAATTCAAGGAAGCCAATTAATTATTGTAATAACAAGTTTTAGTGGGCAGTAGTTCAAACGCACTTCAAAAAATGTAATGTAGAGAAATGTGCCGAGGGACAGACAGCTCAGCACCAACATTGACACATCCTTTGCTGTCGTGTTGATTTTTGAGTCCTACAAAAAAGATGAGTTTTAAATAAAGCACGGTTCAGTTATCTAGTATTTCATATATTCTGGTGGTCTTAGAGTCTGTATGCATTTTGCCGTGACGCGCACTCTCGGGATTGCGTATCGGATACTGACACAAATCACTGCGCGTTACGTGGGCGCTGCGTGTAGCGGGAGCGGCAAAAATGCATTCGGAATCCGGGGCGATAGAAAAGAAAAATGTTTCAAAAAATAACACTTAAAAGGAGAAAATAAAATGCTTAGTGAAACCAGGAATCCCAGATAAGGGAAAAGCAGCTCAACTTAATCTCATTATTTTTTCAACTCGGTGCATCTAAAAAATTCACCTGGAATCGCTTTAATGCCGAATCTGCATATCGCCAATTTGATAATTATATAATTTTGTACATACTAAGCTTCTCATACCTTAACAATAATCCCGATAGCTCCTCCCAACGGTGCCGTAATTGCCACAAATACGATCAGGCCGACGACGACGAATGTCCTTTGTCCATGTGCCTTCACCAGTCGCACCCCAATCGAGAAGAACACCACGCACTGAATTATTGAATGAAATAAAATTTAACATTTTTATAATATAAATCATTAAAAGCAATAAGATTTTAATCTACAGAAACTTTTTCGAACAAAAAGAATTTATGCTGCATTACAAGAGCCAACCATTTGCTAACAAAACGATTTGATGAAACCTTATTTTTCCAAGGTCGGTCTCGTTTAAATTAAAATTAAAGTCAAAATACAAGTTATTGATTTAATTATAGGAGTTAGATTGATCAATGAAAGGCCATATTTTTTGCAGTAAATACGTGTAAAAACTTAAAAACGCAAATAATAGTAAATGAAGAAAAATTAATAAATTACGATTATGACCGAAACTATTCGTTCTTTACGAACTAAACTATTTTGCACATGGCGGGGCCGAACTGACTTTGAAAAAATCTCGATAGCCACAGAATTCAATAAAACATATTTTCTTTAATGGAAGGCGAGTTAAGTAATAGCTTATACCGATACCTTGTGCAGCATGATCCCGGCAAATAGTGAAGTGATGGACACGGTGTCTTCCTGAAAAAAAAAGAAATAAAAGAACTGTGCGTCACTACTTCCTGAACACTAACAAGTAATCTACATGAACATCAGCTAGGAGATATTGTGAAACATTGAAATTTAAAAAGAAATACAACTTGTTAGATCCTACAAATCTCAAAAACCCTAGAAATCTGCTAGTTTCAGTTTTTTTGCTGATTCTATAATTTGAAAATGCCTGTAGAAATAAGAAGCCGCCATTATGACACTAAATTTTCTATATCCTACCTTATATAATTTTGGCGCGTATGTGTGTGTGTGTGTGTGTGTGTGCGGATGTCACTTTCGAAGCCCGTGCATAAAATGCCCTAATTCTTCGTCACCCGGGGGAATCGACCCTCCTGTTTCCGATGGTGTTCTCAGAATTTCGTTAAAATACAAGTTTACAAAGTTAAAACCGGTTTTATTCATTTTTGGGGTCCCTAAGGGCTAATTTGCATAATGCGAAAAATACAAATTTCCTCATTCTTGCCAGTTGCACGCGCAGGTGTGGTCGGCAGAGAGGAGGGGTCCGAAGGACCCGAGTGATCGGAAAGTCAAAATTCTCCTGCAAAAACCGCATTCCAGCGCCCAAGGCCCGCGAAGCGGGTTTTGGGCGCTGGTGTTGAGAATAATATCCTATTATTTTTCCAGCAACGATTTTATTTGGAGAGGGGGGTGGGGTGGGAGGTATCTAGAAACATTGAAAAGCAAAGAATTAGGTAACAAGGTTAACCAAGCGAAAAAGAAGTCCAAAGGTCGATAAAAAGTGTAACCGTTACAGCACATTTTTTGGACATGCTCAATCCCGAAATTAATAACATTTCAACCCTGACGTGGTCCCGTAAATATAGTGAAACATTGAAATGCAAAGTTAGGCTATGCCTTTTAAAGGGGATTAAAGATTCACAAAAAGTATCTGTTTCTTTCTTAGGTGGCAAACTTCCTATCAATTTCCGGTAAATTAGATCGTTTAGATCCAAACATCTGAAACGCATAAAGTGCCGCCAAAGTGCATTTTTCAAATGGACAATGGCCCTGTCAATTTTACCTGAATTCCAAACGCGAACCCTTCCAGCGAACAGTGAAACACAAATGCCGAAACGAAAGTGATCGATCGAATCAGCGGCGTTTCGCCCATATCAAGGCGAGTCTAGAATTTATTTGGATAAACCGTATTTTATGGGAATTTAACAATTTGGTGGCAATTTAGCCCCACTGCTGAGAACCGGGAATTAATTCTGGACCGTCCGGCATAGGCCGCAATAAATTGCGAAACACGTTTTTATATGTATCGATCGAGATTTACGGTTCTTTGGGATTCGCGGGGAGGGGGAACCCAACTTTTACCTGGCGGTCCCGGTTGACCTAGTAACCCAATGTAAAATGTTTTCACATTGTTTTTAGCAAAATTTAAGCCTATTTGAATCGGAAAAACTGTTCAAAAAGTTAGAAAAACGCTTGAAAAAGCTGAAATGTTGTCATTTTTGGGTCGAAAAAATTGGTTCTCGACCTCAAATTAAATTTTTTATTTAAGTTTTGTGAAGTTTGTATGCTTAGGAATAGCTATAAACAATTTAGAAACACTTCCACTATTTATATAAAAAATCTAGGCTCGTGCCGAAAAAAATTTGGTTAACCCCCCCGGAAGCCTAAAGAAGGGTTTCGCCATGTCCAAGTCGGATAATGTTTTTATGGGGATCCGGTTTGTATTTTTATGTAAAACCCAAAATATGTAAAATCGGCATTCTGTAAATCGGCGTGCTGTGAATCGGCATTATCAGCTTATACGATGGAGCGATTAGTATTCTACGGTGATCCTAAGCTTTAGAATTTGTGGAAACCTTGTTTTTCCTACAATTTCCTGGATTGCTTGATGGGTGCTTTTTGGCTTCTAGCCCTTGAATGGGCTTCGAAGTCTGGTCCACTCCTCCAGCGCTGATTCTTGGCAAATAGCCAGATGCGGCCGCAACGCGACCGCGCCGCAATATCTTTTGTTCTTTTTTAGGCATAAACTACGTAAATATGAAATTTCTGACGTCACTTTTGGGAATTCTAGAGCTATCTTAATCATTTTAGCTATTTCAATTTTCAAAATGGACCCAGTAATCAACAAGTTCGAGAAATTGAGCTTTCCATAGGCCATTACGACATATAATACAGCAGGCCCAAAAAAGTAGAATTCACCCCAAAACTTTCTGTTTTTTCTCCTCAAATATTTCTCCTTTTTGCAAAAATCAATTTGTCGCGGCTTTTAGGCGGAATATCTTTCTTTTTTGGGTAGATAGGTTCGGCCCCCGGACGCGAACACCCCGACAATCTTGTCTTCTCAGAAACCCTCGAAACCGTAGTTTTATTGGATCGGGGGTTCATGGGATTAGTTCTGGGTCCTCCAGCGTAAGCAGATAAATTTATGAAACCCATTTTCCAAATTCTATTATACGCCTCAATTATTTAATTTTTGATGGTACTTTAGAACTTTCAAAAAATGCTTAAAACATTGATTTTTACAGTTATTTAGGTATTTACGGTATTAGTGCGCATGCGCATTAAAAATTTATGCCATGTATCAGACTAAATTGCTCCTAACTTAACTTGTCAAAAACATGGCCAAATTTGTAATTTTCTGGTTGTTAGACACTTTTTTAACATATGATCTTTATCAACGATTTCTAAAGCGAAAAAATGATGAAACTGCCAAAAAATTAAGATATAATTTCAATTACTTACCGTAGATGACATCCGCGAAATAATCGTAGCCTTTCGCTGCCTCAAAATATCACCCTCCACGTCTTCATCCCGAGAACTGAAAATGTTTCTTGTCAATTCCAAAAACGGGACGCGCTGGAAATTCAGATTATATCTAATCAAACCACGGAAAAATAGCTCCACTAATAAAATTACGTTTCAATAAAAAAAGCAATGAAAACGAAAGAAAGGCGAATGTCGAAGAATGTTTCGAAAAATGAGGGATTTACGAGATTCCTGTTAAAGATAATCCCAAGCATTACGACGCGCCGATTTCTCATTTTTACAAAGTAACACGCCTTTTTAATTAATTTTAAGCCTTTTCAAGCTTTTTTCATAATTGTCCAGTTTTATAAGGCGCAATCACAAACACCCACCTGGCCATACTTTTCGCATCGATTCTACGGTTGGCCACATTGTGACAGACGATTGTGCATTCCTGAAAAAATGTTTTAAGGTTTCAGTCACCCTAAGAAGCATCTATTAATTTAATATCTAGAGCAAACTGCTTTCCCAGATAGAATAAATCAAAATAAACGGTGTTTGAAATCCAGTTTTTTATAATGTAAATAAGGAGAACATTTCTAAACTTGTTTGTACTATTCTCAGCGTCTAAAATTTAGAAATGCTCATTGAAATGCAAAAATATCGATTTTTCGATGGAAAGTGGCGGATTTTCAAGCAAATTTGATTTTTAATTTATTTTTGTAGTTTTTAGCCAGTTTTCCCACTTGGGATATGGTTAAATTTACGAAAATAAGTTTTCTGGACCCCCCCCCCTGGCGATAACGCACAACTACCATATACGTTTTTTAACTTTCTAAATATCGGATTCGAAAGAAACTTTAATTTTTTATATGACTTTTAATTGAGTTTTCCGAGGGTTAAATTTTAGCATATTCACGTTTTGAAGCATGAAACGTTTCACAGATATTTCTTTAATATTGAAATTTACCTCAAACACCCACACACCCATAATCCCCAGTCCACACAACAGCGGGACGAACGGGTAGTCGGTGTTGTAGTCCAACGATTTTTGCACATTCTCCCACGAATCGCTGAAATATACAAATTTCGCTGCAATTTTTACGGCATAAGTTTCTCTAGTAATTTATATCTATCATTGGATTTTTAACCACGTCGAATTACGTCTTTTTATCGAGAGCTGTTTTTTGCAATGTTTCGGAAAAATAGAGAATCCTAAAATTCAGATCATGGATTGTAAAAGGATTTATATTTTCTTAGCTTACCGTAAGCGCTGATTTAAAATTATATAATCATAAACAACACAATTAAAATCCAGCACATGCCAATGTAACCCTCGCAAAAAAAAGTGTTTCAATATACTAGGGTCGATTCGCTCGTGTCAGTATTATTCGACAATGGGTTTTGAAAGATTCAATAATGTCAGATTTGCCCGGGATTTCTTTAACTTTTATTTTTTTTGTAATTGTTTATTGAACACCAGCCGATTACAGCCGCTTCGCGACTGTAATCGGCTGGCCTTCGGGCTACCCTCCATGTTCTACGCCACCACATTACATCTCTATCTTCACCAATACCCACACCAATCGCTTCAGATACCCCTATAGCCACCCCTGCAAAAACTTAGCTACTCCATAAAACTACCTAAAAACCTTCCTGATGGCTTCAGATACGCCGCATAGCCGAAATCCCCTTAAAAAACTACTTCGATACCTCCCCGATGGCTTCAGATACCCCCCATAGCCGAAATCCCCTTCAAAAACTACTTAGATACCTTCCTGATGGCTTCAGATACCCCCCATGGCTGAAATCCCCTTCAAAAACTACCTAAATACCTTCCCGTTGGCTTCAGATACCCCTCATAGCCGAAATCCCCTTCAAAAACTACTTAGATACCTTCCTGATGGCTTCAGATACCCCCCATGGCTGAAATCCCCTTCAAAAACTACTTAGATACCTTCCTGATGGCTTCAGATACCCCCCATGGCTGAAATCCCCTTCAAAAACTACCTAAATACCTTCCCGTTGGCTTCAGATACCCCTCATAGCCGAAATCCCCTTCAAAAACTACTTAGATACCTTCCTGATGGCTTCAGATACACCCCATGGCTGAAATCCCCTTCAAAAATTACCTAAATACCCTCCTGATGGCTGCAGATACCCCCCATAGCCGAAATCCCCTTCAAAAACTACCTAAATACCTTCCCGTTGGCTTCAGATACCCCCCATAGCCGAAATCCCCTTCAAAAACTACTTAGATACCTTCCTGATGGCTTCAGATACCCCCCATGGCTGAAATCCCCTTCAAAAACTACTTAGATCCCTTCCTGATGGCTTCAGATACCTCCCATGGCTGAAATCCCCTTCAAAAATTACCTAAATACCTTCCCGTTGGCTTCAGATACCCCCCATGGCCGAAATCCCCTTCAAAAACTACTTAGATACCTTCCTGATGGCTTCAGATACCCCCCATGGCTGAAATCCCCTTCAAAAACTACCTAAATACCTTCCCGTTGGCTTCAGATACCCCTCATAGCCGAAATCCCCTTCAAAAACTACTTAGATACCTTCCTGATGGCTTCAGATACCCCCATGGCTGAAATCCCCTTCAAAAACTACCTAAATACCTTCCCGTTGGCTTCAGATACCCCTCATAGCCGAAATCCCCTTCAAAAACTACTTAGATACCTTCCTGATGGCTGCAGATACCCCCCATAGCCGAAATCCCCTTCAAAAACTACTTAGATACCTTCCTGATGGCTTCAGATACCCCCCATGGCTGAAATCCCCTTCAAAAATTACCTAAATATCTTCCCGATGGCTTCAGATACCCCCCATAGCCGAAATCCCCTTCAAAAACTACTTAGATACCTTCCTGATGGCTTCAGATACCCCCCATGGCTGAAATCCCCTTCAAAAACTACCTAAATACCCTCCCGTTGGCTTCAGATACCCCTCATAGCCGAAATCCCCTTCAAAAACTACTTAGATACCTTCCTGATGGCTTTCGATACCTACCCTAGGCGAAATCCCCTTAAAAAACGAAAATAACGACCGACGGGATGGAATGAGAGAAAAAAAGAAATGAAATCCTCCATGAAAATTTTCATCCACGAAACGCGCGAGACCTGGCTCACTATGCGAAAATCATGCCAACCTCGGTCCCCCACCCCTTTTACTAAGGAAAAAACTTTCAAAGTTAATTTTAATAATTTAAATTAAAACTTTTTTGTAATTTTTTGATCAGTTTGGGGGTTTCTGACCACGCTCTATCCGAATCCGAAGAGAGCTAAGCTCTAGCTCCTTTCCCCTTCGACTTGAATCCGGGACCGGACACACACACACACATACACACAGACACCGCTACTTTTTTATTATAGTTGATTCTTTTAAATTCTGGGCTTGTCTTGCAATAGCATCCTACCCTATAAGCGAGAAAAGTATGTGTGTTTTCTGTACGGCCGTTTTCTCGGCCGTCAGGCCGAATTTCGAGCTGATTTTTGGCATGGGGGTGGGAAATGCCATTTATAAAAAACGGTTTTTTGGATTTTTCGAAATTCTGCGATTTAACGATTTTACAAGCAAAAATGTGAAAAATCCTTAACATTTTTGGGTGTGCACGTTGTCCGGAACTTTTCTCGGCCCCTAGAGGGAATGGGGCCCTCAATTTTTGAGGGTAAGTGGCAAAAGTAATTCCCCAGATACATTTTTTCGGATTTTGCAAAATTCTTTAAAATAAAGTTTTTATGAGCATTTTTTTGAAAATTCCTTAACAAAATGGGCCAAGGGTCGTGGTGTCCGGGGCATAACTCGAAGCCCTGATGGAATTCCGGGTTGAAATTTGGACCATTTATGCAATTAAGGATGGGGATCATGCGCAAGCAGTTAGTTTTTGAAAATATTGTAATTTCGTTGCATACGATGCAAATTTGTTAAATTGGTTTTTGCCTGCTCCTCAAGGTCAAAAGTGGGTAATTGACAGGCTGGAAAGATAGAGCAGAATGTGCTAAATCTTTCCCTTTTTCAATTTTTAAATTTGGTTGAATTTCCGGGGCGATAGAGCCGTTTTTGTTCCGGAGAAGGACGCCCTTTCGGGGGCCCGGGGGTGCCCCCCTGTGTGCTCCCCAGCCCGTCCCGACTCGCCCCCCACCTAACCCACTCCCAGGTGATAACCCCCAAGGTTTTCGAGCGCTGCCGGGTGGCTGGCCGAAAGGTTAACACTGAACAGCCACCTTCCTAGAGCGCCCCAGCAATGGGTGACGAATTTTTGGCCGCTACGCTCAAGGGGGAGTCGTCCTCCGATGGCCATACAAATTTAAACGCTCGCTCCCTTGGGACGCCGAGGGGTTCAGCTTGCCTGTTGCTGGACAAGCCAGACCCGGAAGGGATGGTTCGGCCTGACGGTCGTAATGTCGGTCCTGTTGGCACCAGTACCGATCTGCCGGACCCGGTAAGGGTGTCGGAAACAGCTGAGCCTCAGCAGGGTACGAAGAAGAGAGGGCCTGCCGATTGGACCCGAAGAGGTAGCAATACCGAGGTTCAATTGGCTGGGCGAGTAGCGGCACCCTCCAGCTGTTTTCCGGGACAACACCCCGCGGCCTATCCTCAAACACCGCGGCATCCTATGCAGATCGTGAAAATGCCTTCCGTGCCGAATACCAGCAGTAACTCGACCGGTACACTCCATACGGGAAAGAAGCTGTCTGACTCGGGATTTTTCGTTCCGAACCCGTGGCAAACGCTGGGCCCTGATTCTTCGAAGCTTTGGGTGCCTCGACAGCAGATAGAACCCGCGCCTGTTCTAAAACCTGAGCCTGTACAAATACAGAGAAAGAAGGAAAAGATTAGTCGCGCGGAACGTGTACAACTGAGGTTGGAGTACGACCAAAGTTTACAGCGGACCCCGGCCGATCCTGTACTTGCTCAAGGTCCTGTCGATGTGCCTGAGGTTTCGTTGAGCCAGACTCCGAGTTCACGCGAGCGACGGAAGCGAAAGTCTGACGCGGAAGGCGAGAGGGAACCGCGAGTCGGAGGAACCCCTGAGGAGCATGAATCCCAACTCGCGACAAGGCGTGCGAAACGCTTGCATAGCTCCCAGGGAACTCCTGATCAATCGCACCTCCCATCGCAGTCCGTCGAAGGCCTAGCCAACGTCACGCCCATTTCGCGTTTGAACTCGCAGAGAAAGTCCGAGGCCTTACGGAAAAGAGAACAGCGTTCGCAAGTTGCTCTGAATTTGCAGACCCGGTTTTCGGCGGCCAACGAGGCGTCAAGGCAAGGGTGCAAGCAGAAGCAAGAAGCGGCCCGGGTGAGGATGCAACGTGCAAATGAAAGCCCAGCTGAGCAAGCCGCACGGCAAGCCAAAGACCTCTACTCTAAAAGGTTGCAGGAGTCTCGGTTGAGCACAAGTGAACGTGAGACTCATAATCTCGCTCGGGCTGCGCGTGTAGCGGCAAGGCGCTCCCGAGAATCGCCTTCCCGGCGTTCGGAGCGTCTGAGCCGAAATGCGATATCCACGGGAAGTTCACGACACCGAGAATCCTCATCCCAAAGAGCATTGCGTCTGGCGGCAAATGCTACTCGGACCGCGGCACACCGGCAGCAACGGCGCCATACGGCCGCTGCGCGTGCAGGTGCTGCTCGAAATCTGGATGCGTTTCCCCCCATCCACTATCTTGGCAAGCCGGACATATCTTGCAGCTGCTGTGGTGCATTGCATTACGCAGTCGAAACAAAATCCCCGAGCGGCAGTTTCCATTCGTGTTGCGGCCATGGCAAAATTGCTATTTCGTTGTTCGAAAATTTCCCCCAGGAATTGGAAGATCTTTACAAAGGGGACACCCGTGAGTCGAAAGATTTTCGGGCGAACATTCGAAATTACAATAGCGGTCTAGCTATGGCTTCAATGACGGCCCAAATGGATGCTCCGCCCGGAAGAGGTCCACGGCCCTATCGGATCCATGGAGCAGTGTACCATTTGGTCGGCCCTATGAGACCACAGCCTGGAGAGCAAGCCCAATATGCCCAGATCTATATTATGGACACCGAGCAAGCGGCCAACGAGCTAGCCGGTCGTGCCATCAATCGGCACTGCGATCAGGGCCTTTTTTGCCAACCTCCATCTCCTCCTGCAAAACGTCAATATCTATGTTCAATCATTGATGATGATGGCAGAGGTGTCAAAAGAGGAATCTGATCAAGCAGCAGCCGATGGGCGGGAAGCTCTCTCAGCGCAGTTGGTCTTTCGAACAGATAAAAGGGACGACCAAAGACGGTTCAATGCGCCTACATCCAATGAGATTGCCGTTGTTTACGTTGGTGACGATGAGTCGATACCCGGCGAGCGCGTGTTCTATATCCACGAGCGAGACGGCGGCCTCAGGCAGATCCACTACTTGCAGAAAGAGTGCGAACCTCTCTGTTATCCTCTCTTCTTCCCTCGCGGTGGAGAGGGGTGGCACCCTAACATTCCGAAGCAAGTGGGAAATGCTGGCCGTCGTGGTAACTCTGATGATGACGAACCGGCTGTTGCCGATGATGGTCCGCCGAACCGGGTATCTCAACGAGAATATTTCGCCTATAATATGTTCGTCCGGCAAGGCTTCAATCCCATCCACCACGGCGGCAAACTTTGCCAACAATATTACGTGGATGCCTTCGCCAAAACTGAACAAAAT
The DNA here is from genome assembly GCA_958295435.1 of Mesorhabditis spiculigera. Classification (NCBI taxonomy): domain Eukaryota; kingdom Metazoa; phylum Nematoda; class Chromadorea; order Rhabditida; family Rhabditidae; genus Mesorhabditis; species Mesorhabditis spiculigera. The sequence goes on along the minus strand of CATQJA010002700.1, from coordinate 614,384 downwards.
AGGCTTAATTATTATCTGACTCACCAGCGTGAACTTCGGCTGGATACGGTCCGTGGCCTCACCGATCACATGAATTCCCATGGTCAAGGTCCTGCAGGCAGAAAGATTATTTTGGGCGCCGGTCATCAAGGCAGTGGTCGAAATTCGGTTGCGCAATATCAGGATTCAGTGGCCATTATGACCAAGTACGGAAAGCCAGATCTCTTCTTGACCATCACTTGCAATCCAAACTGGCGAGAAATTCAGGAAGGTCTTTATCCTGGCCAGACTGCAATTGATCGTCCAGATTTGGTTGCAAGAGTGTTCGAATTGAAAATGAGAGCACTCGATGAGGAACTTTTCAAAAAGCACATCCTCGGAGAAATGGCTGCCTATGTTTCGGTGATTGAATTCCAGAAACGAGGGCTTCCGCACCGTCATATGGTCCTATTTTTGAAGGAGGATTCAAAGCTCAGAACATCTGACGAGGTTGATAGCATCATCTCAGCTGAGCTCCCTGATTCCGACACAAATCCTGAATTGTTTCAATTGGTTTCGACCAATATGATCCATCGGCCTTGCGGTGCCCACAATCCTTCGTCGCCCTGCATGCAAGACAATACATGTTCTAAAGGATTCCCGAAAGAATTCAGAGATACCACTCTGATTTCAGACGGTTATCCCAAGTACAGACGCCGAGACCAGGGAAGGAATGTTCGGTATACGGTGAACCGGGTGGATGTCGTACTTGACAACCGTCACGTCGTGCCGTACAACCCTTACCTCCTGCTTCGGTTTGGTGCCCACATCAATCTCGAATGCTGCTTCTCCTTCGACTCGGTCAAATACCTCTTCAAATACGTCTATAAGGGTACTGACAGAGCTCGCTTCCAACTTCGTGATGCAAACAATGATGACCTTGGACCGGTCAATGAGATCGAACGGTACATACAGGGCCGTTATTTGTGCGCTCCCGAGGCTTGCCATCGTCTTTTTGCATATCCCATGCAAAAGAAGAGCGACAAAGTCATCCGACTCCAAGTACATCTTGACGGATTTGAAAATGTGGTGTTTGACCCAGAAGATGCACAGGCGGCACTAAATAGAGCTCGCACTCATAAGACCACGCTGAGCGCATTCTTTGCCATCAACACGCATATGCAGCATTTGGAGGATACCGGAGCAAGGACGGTTATGGTTAACGGTCAAAAGTGTCTGCAGATCGGGAGAAGGAGGGACGCAGAGAAGGTCTTAGATTCCAGAGAATTTTTCTATGGCCAAATGCCAGAAAAATATCGTATCGTTCAAGGCAAATGGGTGCAGCGAAAGAATGCGTCGCGGGTGATTGGCCGGATGTACCATGTCTCTCCACGAGACACGGAACGCTTTGCCATGAGACTGCTTCTGCTCTATACGAAAGGCCCCAGGAGCTTCGAACAACTGCGTACTATCAACGGCACTCAATACAACACCTATTTTGAGGCCGCCAAAGCAGCAGGATACATGAACGATGACTCTGTGAACCTAGCTACGATGCAGGAAGCCGCCGATGTGCGGATGCCTGGAGAACTTCGCAGCTTCTTCTCTTCCCTGATCTGCTTCGCTGACGTGCAGGACCCTGTGGCGTTCTGGGAACGCTTCAAAAACGACCTAATGCAGGACTTCCTTGCTCGCGGACTTTCCATCCAAGTCTCTGAGTCAAAGGCCTACTGGGAAATTGTCGAAGATCTGACAGTTCTCGGGGTCAGAGACAGTCCGTTGTTCCAACTCAATTTGCCAAAGTACGACATTGACATCGTCGTTGTTGATCCCGCCGAGCATGCTCGACTCGGGAACGACAAATACTTGCAATTGAACCCGGAACAACTGAGAGCAACGGATGAAGTCTTGGCCGAGGTCGCAGACCCAACTGGGCAGTGCTTCTTCATTGACGGTCCAGGGGAAGCGGCAAAACCTTTGTCTACCAAACCATCTACCACATTCTATCCGGTATGGGCAAGAAGATTCTCTCGGTAGCGTGGACAGGTATTGCCGCCAACCTTTTGGAAGAAGGACGAACAGTCAGCACTGCCTTCCGTCTGTTGATCAAGACCAACAACAAGGAATCCAGCATGAAAAGGCAAAGCATTGAAGCACGAGCACTCGCTGAGATCGACCTGATCATCTGGGACGAAGCACCTATGGCACCGAAAGAAGCACTCGAAGCAGCTGATGCTCTTCTTAAAGACATTATGCAAAACGATGTGCCATTCGGTGGAAAGGTCATGGTACTTGGAGGAGATTTCCGACAGGTACTTCCCGTGGTCGATGGTGGTGGTCGTGCTGAAATGGTGTCAGCCTGCTTGAAGTCATCCCGACTCTGGCCTCTCTTCCGAAAGTTTGAGCTCACGACCAACATGAGAGTTCGGGATGCAGGCAACGATTGGAAGGACTATCTTCTCGCTCTGGGTAATGATCTACTCGACAAAGACGAAGAGGGATACCTCGAAGTACCCGAAGATCTCAGATGCGAGCAAGATTTGGCCGAAGCAGTCTTCCGACCAGCCTTCGATGAAGGAGTTGAACTCTCTGAGGTAGCTATCCTTACACCCAAGAACGAACAGGCTCTCGAGCTCAATAATCGAATCTTGGATATGCTACCCGGAGAAGTCAAAACCTTCAGAAGTGCTGACTCGGCCGAGACTACTGATCCAACCGATGCTGCCAACTTCAACGCAGAGCTTCTAAACAAGATGACACCATCTGGAATGCCTCCCCACCTGCTCCATCTAAAGGTGGGTTGCATCGTGATGCTTCTGCGGAACCTCAGCGTCAAAAAAGGGTCTCTGCAACGGTACAAGGCTGATTGTCGAGCAAATCGGAGCCAGAATTCTCCTCTGCACAATTGCCACGGGTAGCAGGAAAGGCAAAAAGTGTTAATCCCCCGAATTGATTGCCTTTATGACAAAGCCACACTACCATTCGTGCTGAAGCGACGCCAATTTCCGGTTCGGCTGAGCTTCGCAATGACCATCAACAAAAGTCAAGGGCAATCATTCGAAAAGGTCGGCATTGCAATGTTACACGAAGAAATCTTTGCACACGGCCAGCTTTATGTTGCTCTCTCGAGAGCACGGAGCCGCAAAGGTGTCTCGATAATGGCCAAGGACAACAAGATGAAGAACGTCGTCTACGAAGAAGTCCTCGAATAAATTTCTGAATCTTTTGTCATTGTTGATTTTGTTGTTATTATTATTGTTTTTGTTGCCCTTTTCTGTTGTTATTATTGTTGTTGTTTGTTGCTTTTTTATATGATATTTCGCCGAATAAATATTTTAAACCCCTAATATGTGTCTCACTTTCTCAGCATTGGTTCTTTGCCATAATTATCTCTAAACTTTTTTTGAATTGTATCTTTGAATCCATTTTTCAGCTTTATGTGCCGGCCGTAGGCCGGCACATAATATTCCGATAGGATTTTGGGGAGTTTACAGTCATGTAGACCTAGAAGTGGCCAGTGGAAAACTGCCGCGAAGCGGCTTTTTTCCACTGGTTGAAATATAATAGCTTTTTCGAGTAATCGATATCACTAGTTTTAATGGAGAATTAGAAAGTATAAAAAATTGAAACAGGAAAAATCCTTACAGTGCATCCGGCAGCACGTCCAGCAGACAGACACCCAGAAAAACACCGCCCGCAAAACACGTGATAACCGAGATGATCAACTGGCCTGTAAAAAGAATGTTTCGAACAAATCTAATACCGCTTGACCAGCGTTTCGACCGATATGACCATCGGATTTAGCAAGATTTTTTGCGAAAAATTTGGCCCCGTTTTTGTTAAATCAAAACCAAACTACAAATTGAATGGATAATGAGCTAAATATTATGATCAAAAGAAAACCCGCTTCAAAAAAAAGAATGTTTCTGGTTGGCTAATCAAAAAAATTCGACAATGTTTAATAATATCCGTTGCAGACTGATTAATGTAAGTGCGGTCGATCTTTAGGACCTTTCCGTTTGCTAATGACCAGGTTTCACCACCACCCATCACAGAAAATGAAAAAGAACAGAAAACCGCTTGCTAAAACCATGTTTCTGATCCAAGCAGTAAAAAAAAGTATATCCTTTTAGTAATATTTCTTTCAGTTGAAGCCTTTAATTTACTATTATCTTCGCAAACTAAATTTTTTTGGGAGATTGGATTCGGATTTTTCAAGCAATACCAGCACACAATGATAGCTTGGTTGCTGGCAAAACCTCAACGAATTTTGAAGCACATGGTTTGGGAAGAAAGTGCTAAGCCAGCAAATCGAAACGATGGGATTTGAACAAAAATAAAAGAAAGAATGGAATTTTGCTCGATTAGGTTTTTAAAAAACGACAATAATCAATAACGACCTTAGCCCCAAGTTTATGCTATAATTTTTAATTAATCAGCGTTAGAAAGTTAGGTAGAGAGGTTCTTCTCAAAATTGAGCGATTTGGATTCGACTGGAAGCCCGGAAAGTTCGTAACATGGTCCTTTTCCATTCTGAGAAGCGACTTTTGTGATAGAGAAGCAATAGAGCGTTGGCGATTCTCCCTTCATTTTCGGCCTAGACTCTAGGTATGTTGGAAACATATTTTTCTAACTTTGCCAGAAAATTGTTGTGGCCTTTAATTTAAGGAATACTTACTTCGACTCCGCAGGGCTCCGCGATGCGATAGTTCCTTCAGCTTGGAGCTCAGCTTAAATTGTAGATTTTAATAGGAATACCATAAACTTAATACCTTTATTGGCAGCACGCCAAATAAAACGGATAACACTGTCATAACCACCAACAGAATTATTTTCAGCCAATCCGAGTCCATTTTTAGGCGATACAGAGAAGAATTAATGCTAGAAAAATTCAAACAATAGAAATAATTTCGATATATAATAAAAAGCATGTATAAAAATTATGCTCAACAAAATATAGGCGGCTGATGGAAAATAATAATAGCTCATCAAAAATGGATGAAAAACAATCTAAGTAGAGAAAACTGATTCAAAAAATTACTGCTAACAAACTTAATGGGTTTTAAAAAATTCATGCAAATTTTGCAGAATTACCTGATTAAAATATCAGAAGAATAATTCAAGGAAACAAAATTTTATGAAAAGAAACCTAATTCCGAAAAGCTGATAATTCCCTCGTACTCAGATTTGATTAAAAAAACATGAAAAATTAATTTTTCCCTTTTTATGGTTTTTCGGGGCCTGCCCAAAAACAGTGGTAAAGCAAATAAATACTCAGATTTTCTTTTTTTCCTGATAAGATATGCGTCGATTTTCAATTTGAAACTATATTGTGCAGACAGAAATAAAGGAATTTAAAAAAGAGGATTGGTTTAAGCAATCAGAAACTTTTTCGGAGATGTGTTTCATCCAAAATACATAACTTAGTGCGTGGCTTTCAATCAATGGAAACTCAGGAATCTGGAACTCACCGATTAAAGCCAAAAACTGACTTCTGTAAGGCGAATCGGCATTATTGAAAGCGGATTTACAGAAAAATTTATTTTCGCGGATTTAAAAAATTTGGCTTCATCATAAACTATAGAAAATTGCGACCTGAAACCGGCAACTGTTTTTAAGACAACGTCAAAATGTTTCATAAATTAGGATTGCCGGAATGAATTTAGTGAATTTAATCGACGAGTCTCACACAATGTTTTCCGCATCTTTTTATCTCAATGAGAAGAATAACCGAACGAGCTGAACCGCTTGCTTTTTCGCCGCCGAGCAAGCCAGCAGAGGTTCTTCGGGAGCCCGAAAAGATTAGGTTAGCGATCGAGTAGACTAGCCAAAAATTTTATGGAATCAGAAACGCAACAGAAAAAAAAATAGCAAAACAAATGTTTCAAATTTTGAATAATGATTCTGGATTTTGGTGGAAGCATTATTGGTTTTCCATTCGGCAAATTAACATCGCATAAAATCAGGTCAAAAATTGAAGCTTACTTTTTTTTACCACGCTTTATATAGCAATTTTCTCCAATTCCGAATAATAACAATTCCGAATAATAAATCCAAATAGAATAGCAATGTTCTGATTAATCATACAAAAAAACGGCGAAAAACGTGTCATTTTTCTAGTTTTTCTAGTCTAGTGTCATTACTATCAGCAAACATGCTAGGTGTGGCAAAAAAAAAGAAATAAATTAATAAATTTAATCTGCATGTCAAGAAAATTGTTAAATTGGGTAAAAAATGAAATCATAGTTTCCCTGTATTCAGGGGCGTAGCCAGAAAAAAATTTCGGGGGGGCCCCCAAAAAATTTTTCCAAAAAACTCAAAACATTAACGAGAAAACAGCGCCGCAGGCAAAAATTTTGGAAAAAAAAAGGCCAAATAGTTCTATAAATCGAAGTAAAAACGTGAAAAAATAGCGCCGCAGGCAGCCAAAATTTTTGAGAAAATAAAAATCATAAGGGTCCCCCCTTATGAAATTTTCGGGCCCCGGCCGATTTCGGGGGCCGGGCCCCCGGGGCCGGTATTACGCTACGTCCCTGCCTGTATTTTATAATTTAGGAATTTTAGATTTATGAATAATTCTTTCTGTAAGCTAGTCTTTTAATCGTTAGGCAAGATTTAAGCAGAATATACCAGGTCGAGTTTTTTAAACGATGGCCTGTTTCTGAAATTGGCTGACTTGGCTGATTTTTGCGGACAGTATCTACGAGAATGTAAAAATGATTCAGAAAACAAAAATTACATAAATTTGAAAGCGTTCAGTATTATCCGGTAGGTACGAACTTTGTAAAATCATCGGTTTCAAAAAATATTAGCATAAAATGTCTATGTAGGACATTGTAGGTATATTCGCAATAATCGAAGAGCTCGGTATGACATATAGCACAAAAAAAAAACAAACTAGCAAAATCGGATGATCAATAAAATGTTTCAATAAAAATCCGATCTCAAAGATTCCAGACTTTTGGCAATTTTAGGCCCACCAGAAATCCTGTGGGCCTAAATTCGAGCGGGGAATTCCCCCGGCTTCTCTCAGGCTATATAGGCCCCCCGAAAGGTTACGTACCGAAATGAAGATAAGGGCCTGTCGTGCAATGGGTGGATTGCAGCAAAACCCGAAATTCCGACCCCCGCGACCTGGCTAGACTTTTTAATGGAATTCGAATCGTGGTGAGGTCAAAGCCCTCGTTTCTGGAGGTCCAGCTACAAAAATCCGGGCCGTCTCTTATCAGCAGCGTTGAAGTTCCCCTGCACGTTCGGTGTTTTCCGGTAATCTGGAGATGTTGCTGTTGTTGACGCAAAAAGGAGATGGGTAATCTGTGATGCCTTTCAATTTAACACGCCCGCGATACGCAACGCGGCAGCGGACACCTCAAATTGAGAGGAAATGGATAGCCGTAAAAACCTACCTTTAAAGGCCCTGGTAAAGCAACAATGGATTTGAAACGTATGCTACGTTACCTGAAGTACATATGCGTACATACGTACGTACGCACGCACGCGTAGCGTATCTTGGCAACATCATTAGGCAAGGTGTGAGAGCAGGCTGGGCGGGAAGTTCGCGAAAGACGCCCACCTGGCCCACTAGTGCCAAATGAATCGCGTTGTCGGCCAGCGTCTTTGGAAGTTATTCCACCAAGCTTGAGGTTGGTAGTAACAGAGTATTCCTTAAGGAGCTCTTAAATTTTGGAAAGCTGCTTCTCGGAGCAGCGCTAGTTTCCTAATCCCCCGAGCTTTGAACGTTGGTTTCATTGTTATTCTACAGGCATACCGATGGAAGTGGTAATACGGAACACGATCTTTTTTTTTACGGTATTTCCCCGAATCGAAATCCACGGGTCCTATTTTTGCCACTCGTGCCAGGGGTAGGATTTGTATTAGAGGGAGGGCAATATACATATTTTGCGATTACTTTGCGAATTTTGGAACTTTTGCCTCTTTTGATTATTTCTCATACATTTTTGAACAAAAGTCAGAAATTTTCGAATTTTACCGATTTTTTCAGATCTTGAAGTTCATAGCCGAAACAGAAGCATGTTCGGATAAGAAAGAATAATTAATCCAATTTTCGATAAATTTCGGAGGGCCTATTTTTGAGTAAACACCGTATTTTGATCCAATCTTTTCTATGATAATCCTGAGTCAGACACGACTCAAGTCCCTGCGCTTTTTTTATTGGCTCCCCCAGTTTTTTAATTGCATCCCAAACCTTCACACGTACTTCAAAGCACCCAATGAGCATCAAAAGCCCCCATACGACGCGGCAAAAAAATTCCAAAAATCATAGGGTATCCATCGCTAATCACCGACTGCGGCCTCAATTAAGCGCTACGTGGTTCGGCCGCCAATTTCTTCGTGTGGCTCCTGGGATTCGGGATTTTGCGTTTGCAGCCCATTAAAAGTGTGTTTTAAACATTACCAACATCAGCTTCAGAATTGGTAGAGCAATCGATCTTCGGCCACGCTCCGATTTCTAAACTGATGTTAAAAAACGTGTTTCGTAATTCTCGAATTGACAATTGACTGTATCCTACTATATATAATCCTACTATATATAAAAAAATAGAATTTGTGTGGGTGTGTGTGTGTGTGTGTGTGTGCCACTTTGCATGCAACTTCCGTCAGGGTGTGCGGGGGATATTTCGATAGGGACCGAATTTTATGGTATGTATGATACGTCATTAGGTGCGTAATGGCGTAGAGATGACTGCACCCACATCCGATTTTTCAAAATTGCCTATTTTCGACATTAAATTTCGGTTTTTGTTCAAAAAATCGACGACCTTCTTTGCTAGGAAAAAATTAGCATGTGCCGGAAGTTCCGGTGGCCTACATAATGGGGTAGAGAGCGCAATTTTCGTTTTTGTCACAGGAAGTCCAAGAATTATGCAGAGTCAGGTATATCATGAGATCAGACAGGGCCAGGGTTGAAAAGTCGCGAAGCGGCTTTTCAACCCTGGTTATATCCTATTATTAATACTTGTTGCCGTTGAGGCCTTTAATTTAACATTATTTTCGCAAACTAAATTTTTTAAGAGATTTTATTTGGATTTTGCACCAAAATCCAATACAATTTAGTAGCTTTTTTTGCTGGCAAAACGTCAACGTATTCTGAAGCAAAGTTTTTAAGAAAAAGTGCAGAAAAGCCAGCAATTCGAAACAATGAAATGTGAAAAACATTAACAGAAATAATGGCATTTTGAACCATTAGCTTTTTTAACAACGACAATAATCAATAACAACCTGAGCCCCAAGTTTATGCTATAATTTTTAATTAATCAGCGTTAGAAAGTTAGGTAGAGCGGTTCTTCTCTAAATTGAGCGATTTGGATTCGACGGGAAGCCCGGAAAATTCGTAACATGATCCTTTTCCATTCTGAGAAGCGACTTTTGTGATAGAGAGACAATAGAGCGATGGCGATTCTCGCTTCATTTTCAGCCTAGACTTTAAGTATGTTGGAAACATATTTTTCTAACTTTCCCAGAATTTTCCCAGTTGTGGCCTTTAATTTAAGACATACTTACTTCGACTCCGCATGGCTCCGCGATGCGATAGCTCCTTCAGCTTGGAGCTCAGCTTAAATTGTAGATTTTAATAGGAATACCAAAAAGTTAATACCTTTATTGGCAGCACGCCAAATAACACCGATAACACTGTCATCACCACCAACAGAATTATTTTCAGCCAATCCGAGTCCATTTTTAGGCGGCACAGAGAAGAATTGACGCTAGAAAAATTAAAATGTATTGTTTAAATAACAGAAATAAGTTATAATATAAACATCATTGAAAATATTCGATCCTGCCTATCGGAAATTATAATAGCTCATCAAAAATGGTCGAAAAACGATATGAGTAAAGAACACTAATTCAAAAAATTACTGCTAAGCAACCTCTAAAAATGGCTTTTAAAAAAATCTATGCAAATTTGCAGTGTTATTTGATTAAAGGTTAGCGAGGAGAAGAGAACATCAAACAGACAAAATTTCTAAAAATAAAAGCTACTTCGGAGACTTAAATAACTCACCCTGCCTCCGATTCTCTTGAAAAAAACCTGAAACACGCATTTTCCTAAATGCTTTTGTCGTAGTTTCTAGGCTTCCCCGACAAAAATAGTGGTAAAGCAAATAAATACTAAAATTCCTTTTCCATCTGATAAGATATGCGTCAAAACATTTTATTTTCGCGGATTTAAAAAATTGTGCTTCATCAAAAACTATAGAAAATAGCTACCGGAAACCGGCAACTGTTTTTAAGAAAACGTCAAAATGTTTCATAAATTAGAATTGCCGGAATAGATTTCGTGAATTTAATGCGCGAGTCTCACACAATGTTTTCCGCATCGGTCAATCTCAAAATGACAAGGGCAATTCTTACAGTCACAATTTGGCGCAAATTCGATGAAAACGAGCCTGGATGTGGTGTAATAACTGTACTAATTGTAAGGTATTTTATCGGGCGCCTCATTGTACTTAATAGATGTTTTTGAAAAAACAGTCATTAAAAAAACCGACGACTCGTTATTAAAAACAAAAATTGTTTCATGAAATTGCAGAAGAAAGATGGAGCTTTTTATTTTAATGTGAAGAATAACCGAACGAGCTGAACCGCCGCCGAGCAAGCCAGCAGAGGTTCTTCGGGAGCCCGAAAAAATTAGGTTAGCGAGCGAGTAGACTAGCCAAGAATTTTATGGAACCAGAAAAAAAACAGCAAAAAAATGGAAAATCGAATGTTTCAAATTTGTGTATAATGGTCTTGTACTTTGGTGGAAACATTGTCTATTCCATTCGGAAAATTGAAGTCGCATAAAATTACGTCAAAAATTGAAGCTTACGTTTTTTTTTACTACGCTTTATAGCAATTTTCTCCAATTCCGAATAATTATACGAAAATGTTTTATGATCCTCAAAATTCGACGCATTATTTTGGGGTGTAATTTCGAAACAACAATGTTCTCATTAATCATACAAAAAAAACGTCGAAAAACGTGTCATTTTTCTAGTTTTTTAGCCATTAAATTTAAATTTGACTGTGGCTATCACTATCCTACCCTATAAGCGAGAAAAGTATGTGTGTTTTCTGTACGGCCGTTTTCTCGGCCGTCAGGCCGAATTTCGAGCTGATTTTTGGCATGGGGGTGGGAAATGCCATTTATAAAAAACGGTTTTTTGGATTTTTCGAAATTCTGCGATTTAACGATTTTACAAGCAAAAATGTGAAAAATCCTTAACATTTTTGGGTGTGCACGTTGTCCGGAACTTTTCTCGGCCCCTAGAGGGAATGGGGCCCTCAATTTTTGAGGGTAAGTGGCAAAAGTAATTCCCCAGATACATTTTTTCGGATTTTGCAAAATTCTTTAAAATAAAGTTTTTATGAGCATTTTTTTGAAAATTCCTTAACAAAATGGGCCAAGGGTCGTGGTGTCCGGGGCATAACTCGAAGCCCTGATGGAATTCCGGGTTGAAATTTGGACCATTTATGCAATTAAGGATGGGGATCATGCGCAAGCAGTTAGTTTTTGAAAATATTGTAATTTCGTTGCATACGATGCAAATTTGTTAAATTGGTTTTTGCCTGCTCCTCAAGGTCAAAAGTGGGTAATTGACAGGCTGGAAAGATAGAGCAGAATGTGCTAAATCTTTCCCTTTTTCAATTTTTAAATTTGGTTGAATTTCCGGGGCGATAGAGCCGTTTTTGTTCCGGAGAAGGACGCCCTTTCGGGGGCCCGGGGGTGCCCCCTGTGTGCTCCCAGCCCGTCCCGACTCGCCCCCACCTAACCCACTCCCAGGTGATAACCCCCAAGGTTTTCGAGCGCTGCCGGGTGGCTGGCCGAAAGGTTAACACTGAACAGCCACCTTCCTAGAGCGCCCCAGCAATGGGTGACGAATTTTTGGCCGCTACGCTCAAGGGGGAGTCGTCCTCCGATGGCCATACAAATTTAAACGCTCGCTCCCTTGGGACGCCGAGGGGTTCAGCTTGCCTGTTGCTGGACAAGCCAGACCCGGAAGGGATGGTTCGGCCTGACGGTCGTAATGTCGGTCCTGTTGGCACCAGTACCGATCTGCCGGACCCGGTAAGGGTGTCGGAAACAGCTGAGCCTCAGCAGGGTACGAAGAAGAGAGGGCCTGCCGATTGGACCCGAAGAGGTAGCAATACCGAGGTTCAATTGGCTGGGCGAGTAGCGGCACCCTCCAGCTGTTTTCCGGGACAACACCCCGCGGCCTATCCTCAAACACCGCGGCATCCTATGCAGATCGTGAAAATGCCTTCCGTGCCGAATACCAGCAGTAACTCGACCGGTACACTCCATACGGGAAAGAAGCTGTCTGACTCCGGGATTTTTCGTTCCGAACCCGTGGCAAACGCTGGGCCCTGATTCTTCGAAGCTTTGGGTGCCTCGACAGCAGATAGAACCCGCGCCTGTTCTAAAACCTGAGCCTGTACAAATACAGAGAAAGAAGGAAAAGATTAGTCGCGCGGAACGTGTACAACTGAGGTTGGAGTACGACCAAAGTTTACAGCGGACCCCGGCCGATCCTGTACTTGCTCAAGGTCCTGTCGATGTGCCTGAGGTTTCGTTGAGCCAGACTCCGAGTTCACGCGAGCGACGGAAGCGAAAGTCTGACGCGGAAGGCGAGAGGGAACCGCGAGTCGGAGGAACCCCTGAGGAGCATGAATCCCAACTCGCGACAAGGCGTGCGAAACGCTTGCATAGCTCCCAGGGAACTCCTGATCAATCGCACCTCCCATCGCAGTCCGTCGAAGGCCTAGCCAACGTCACGCCCATTTCGCGTTTGAACTCGCAGAGAAAGTCCGAGGCCTTACGGAAAAGAGAACAGCGTTCGCAAGTTGCTCTGAATTTGCAGACCCGGTTTTCGGCGGCCAACGAGGCGTCAAGGCAAGGGTGCAAGCAGAAGCAAGAAGCGGCCCGGGTGAGGATGCAACGTGCAAATGAAAGCCCAGCTGAGCAAGCCGCACGGCAAGCCAAAGACCTCTACTCTAAAAGGTTGCAGGAGTCTCGGTTGAGCACAAGTGAACGTGAGACTCATAATCTCGCTCGGGCTGCGCGTGTAGCGGCAAGGCGCTCCCGAGAATCGCCTTCCCGGCGTTCGGAGCGTCTGAGCCGAAATGCGATATCCACGGGAAGTTCACGACACCGAGAATCCTCATCCCAAAGAGCATTGCGTCTGGCGGCAAATGCTACTCGGACCGCGGCACACCGGCAGCAACGGCGCCATACGGCCGCTGCGCGTGCAGGTGCTGCTCGAAATCTGGATGCGTTTCCCCCCATCCACTATCTTGGCAAGCCGGACATATCTTGCAGCTGCTGTGGTGCATTGCATTACGCAGTCGAAACAAAATCCCCGAGCGGCAGTTTCCATTCGTGTTGCGGCCATGGCAAAATTGCTATTTCGTTGTTCGAAAATTTCCCCCAGGAATTGGAAGATCTTTACAAAGGGGACACCCGTGAGTCGAAAGATTTTCGGGCGAACATTCGAAATTACAATAGCGGTCTAGCTATGGCTTCAATGACGGCCCAAATGGATGCTCCGCCCGGAAGAGGTCCACGGCCCTATCGGATCCATGGAGCAGTGTACCATTTGGTCGGCCCTATGAGACCACAGCCTGGAGAGCAAGCCCAATATGCCCAGATCTATATTATGGACACCGAGCAAGCGGCCAACGAGCTAGCCGGTCGTGCCATCAATCGGCACTGCGATCAGGGCCTTTTTTGCCAACCTCCATCTCCTCCTGCAAAACGTCAATATCTATGTTCAATCATTGATGATGATGGCAGAGGTGTCAAAAGAGGAATCTGATCAAGCAGCAGCCGATGGGCGGGAAGCTCTCTCAGCGCAGTTGGTCTTTCGAACAGATAAAAGGGACGACCAAAGACGGTTCAATGCGCCTACATCCAATGAGATTGCCGTTGTTTACGTTGGTGACGATGAGTCGATACCCGGCGAGCGCGTGTTCTATATCCACGAGCGAGACGGCGGCCTCAGGCAGATCCACTACTTGCAGAAAGAGTGCGAACCTCTCTGTTATCCTCTCTTCTTCCCTCGCGGTGGAGAGGGGTGGCACCCTAACATTCCGAAGCAAGTGGGAAATGCTGGCCGTCGTGGTAACTCTGATGATGACGAACCGGCTGTTGCCGATGATGGTCCGCCGAACCGGGTATCTCAACGAGAATATTTCGCCTATAATATGTTCGTCCGGCAAGGCTTCAATCCCATCCACCACGGCGGCAAACTTTGCCAACAATATTACGTGGATGCCTTCGCCAAAACTGAACAAAATAGGCTTAATTATTATCTGACTCACCAGCGTGAACTTCGGCTGGATACGGTCCGTGGCCTCACCGATCACATGAATTCCCATGGTCAAGGTCCTGCAGGCAGAAAGATTATTTTGGGCGCCGGTCATCAAGGCAGTGGTCGAAATTCGGTTGCGCAATATCAGGATTCAGTGGCCATTATGACCAAGTACGGAAAGCCAGATCTCTTCTTGACCATCACTTGCAATCCAAACTGGCGAGAAATTCAGGAAGGTCTTTATCCTGGCCAGACTGCAATTGATCGTCCAGATTTGGTTGCAAGAGTGTTCGAATTGAAAATGAGAGCACTCGATGAGGAACTTTCCAAAAAGCACATCCTCGGAGAAATGGCTGCCTATGTTTCGGTGATTGAATTCCAGAAACGAGGGCTTCCGCACCGTCATATGGTCCTATTTTTGAAGGAGGATTCAAAGCTCAGAACATCTGACGAGGTTGATAGCATCATCTCAGCTGAGCTCCCTGATTCCGACACAAATCCTGAATTGTTTCAATTGGTTTCGACCAATATGATCCATCGGCCTTGCGGTGCCCACAATCCTTCGTCGCCCTGCATGCAAGACAATACATGTTCTAAAGGATTCCCGAAAGAATTCAGAGATACCACTCTGATTTCAGACGGTTATCCCAAGTACAGACGCCGAGACCAGGGAAGGAATGTTCGGTATACGGTGAACCGGGTGGATGTCGTACTTGACAACCGTCACGTCGTGCCGTACAACCCTTACCTCCTGCTTCGGTTTGGTGCCCACATCAATCTCGAATGCTGCTTCTCCTTCGACTCGGTCAAATACCTCTTCAAATACGTCTATAAGGGTACTGACAGAGCTCGCTTCCAACTTCGTGATGCAAACAATGATGACCTTGGACCGGTCAATGAGATCGAACGGTACATACAGGGCCGTTATTTGTGCGCTCCCGAGGCTTGCCATCGTCTTTTTGCATATCCCATGCAAAAGAAGAGCGACAAAGTCATCCGACTCCAAGTACATCTTGACGGATTTGAAAATGTGGTGTTTGACCCAGAAGATGCACAGGCGGCACTAAATAGAGCTCGCACTCATAAGACCACGCTGAGCGCATTCTTTGCCATCAACACGCATATGCAGCATTTGGAGGATACCGGAGCAAGGACGGTTATGGTTAACGGTCAAAAGTGTCTGCAGATCGGGAGAAGGAGGGACGCAGAGAAGGTCTTAGATTCCAGAGAATTTTTCTATGGCCAAATGCCAGAAAAATATCGTATCGTTCAAGGCAAATGGGTGCAGCGAAAGAATGCGTCGCGGGTGATTGGCCGGATGTACCATGTCTCTCCACGAGACACGGAACGCTTTGCCATGAGACTGCTTCTGCTCTATACGAAAGGCCCCAGGAGCTTCGAACAACTGCGTACTATCAACGGCACTCAATACAACACCTATTTTGAGGCCGCCAAAGCAGCAGGATACATGAACGATGACTCTGTGAACCTAGCTACGATGCAGGAAGCCGCCGATGTGCGGATGCCTGGAGAACTTCGCAGCTTCTTCTCTTCCCTGATCTGCTTCGCTGACGTGCAGGACCCTGTGGCGTTCTGGGAACGCTTCAAAAACGACCTAATGCAGGACTTCCTTGCTCGCGGACTTTCCATCCAAGTCTCTGAGTCAAAGGCCTACTGGGAAATTGTCGAAGATCTGACAGTTCTCGGGGTCAGAGACAGTCCGTTGTTCCAACTCAATTTGCCAAAGTACGACATTGACATCGTCGTTGTTGATCCCGCCGAGCATGCTCGACTCGGGAACGACAAATACTTGCAATTGAACCCGGAACAACTGAGAGCAACGGATGAAGTCTTGGCCGAGGTCGCAGACCCAACTGGGCAGTGCTTCTTCATTGACGGTCCAGGGGGAAGCGGCAAAACCTTTGTCTACCAAACCATCTACCACATTCTATCCGGTATGGGCAAGAAGATTCTCTCGGTAGCGTGGACAGGTATTGCCGCCAACCTTTTGGAAGAAGGACGAACAGTCAGCACTGCCTTCCGTCTGTTGATCAAGACCAACAACAAGGAATCCAGCATGAAAAGGCAAAGCATTGAAGCACGAGCACTCGCTGAGATCGACCTGATCATCTGGGACGAAGCACCTATGGCACCGAAAGAAGCACTCGAAGCAGCTGATGCTCTTCTTAAAGACATTATGCAAAACGATGTGCCATTCGGTGGAAAGGTCATGGTACTTGGAGGAGATTTCCGACAGGTACTTCCCGTGGTCGATGGTGGTGGTCGTGCTGAAATGGTGTCAGCCTGCTTGAAGTCATCCCGACTCTGGCCTCTCTTCCGAAAGTTTGAGCTCACGACCAACATGAGAGTTCGGGATGCAGGCAACGATTGGAAGGACTATCTTCTCGCTCTGGGTAATGATCTACTCGACAAAGACGAAGAGGGATACCTCGAAGTACCCGAAGATCTCAGATGCGAGCAAGATTTGGCCGAAGCAGTCTTCCGACCAGCCTTCGATGAAGGAGTTGAACTCTCTGAGGTAGCTATCCTTACACCCAAGAACGAACAGGCTCTCGAGCTCAATAATCGAATCTTGGATATGCTACCCGGAGAAGTCAAAACCTTCAGAAGTGCTGACTCGGCCGAGACTACTGATCCAACCGATGCTGCCAACTTCAACGCAGAGCTTCTAAACAAGATGACACCATCTGGAATGCCTCCCCACCTGCTCCATCTAAAGGTGGGTTGCATCGTGATGCTTCTGCGGAACCTCAGCGTCAAAAAGGGTCTCTGCAACGGTACAAGGCTGATTGTCGAGCAAATCGGAGCCAGAATTCTCCTCTGCACAATTGCCACGGGTAGCAGGAAAGGCAAAAAAGTGTTAATCCCCGAATTGATTGCCTTTATGACAAAGCCACACTACCATTCGTGCTGAAGCGACGCCAATTTCCGGTTCGGCTGAGCTTCGCAATGACCATCAACAAAAGTCAAGGGCAATCATTCGAAAAGGTCGGCATTGCAATGTTACACGAAGAAATCTTTGCACACGGCCAGCTTTATGTTGCTCTCTCGAGAGCACGGAGCCGCAAAGGTGTCTCGATAATGGCCAAGGACAACAAGATGAAGAACGTCGTCTACGAAGAAGTCCTCGAATAAATTTCTGAATCTTTTGTCATTGTTGATTTTGTTGTTATTATTATTGTTTTTGTTGCCCTTTTCTGTTGTTATTATTGTTGTTGTTTGTTGCTTTTTTATATGATATTTCGCCGAATAAATATTTTAAACCCCTAATATGTGTCTCACTTTCTCAGCATTGGTTCTTTGCCATAATTATCTCTAAACTTTTTTTGAATTGTATCTTTGAATCCATTTTTCAGCTTTATGTGCCGGCCGTAGGCCGGCACATAATATTCCGATAGGATTTTGGGGAGTTTACAGTCATGTAGACCTAGAAGTGGCCAGTGGAAAACTGCCGCGAAGCGGCTTTTTTCCACTGGTTATCAGATAGACTATTTTTTTTTACTATCATCAAACACAAAAATCCAAATTTTTATTTTTAAGAATGGAAAAATATCGCACTTCGAGCAAAATTAGCGATTTTTGACGAAAATTTCGAGTTTTTCCAAGTTAAGTAGTTAAAATGTATTAAAAGCCACCAAAACACTCACTATTTCTGGACTTTGATGAAAAAATTGGACCCCCCCGATAATGCACAAGAAACAATTGGAATCAAAAATCCCTCATTTTGATTTGTGAATCCATTGCGTTGTTAGATTCTCTGTTTGTTGTTATTTTCCCGCACCTTTTCGAATTTACCTTCTTGATCAGTCTCATTCTAATTCAGCCATCACAGTACTATCGATACATATCTATTACGTATGCCAATTGCATGGCAGAATTCCTGTCATTACCCCCGTCATTTTGCGCATTCCTCATTGCTCGCATGTGATCGATTTTGATCTATTGCTTCCTAAAGATCAGACTTCATATTTTCACCACTTCTAGGCTAAAAACACCTCCTTAACTGGAAAAGTATTAATAAATACTTTTTACACAATTGTCGATTTGATAAACCAAGGTTTTCCAAAGAATTTGATGGTTTGCGCCGAATTTTTTTCGACTTTGAAATATGTGTACTAGAGATTTGCCACTGCACCCTGTATTTTTCGATATTAATGGTGAGCGTTAATAGATATGATACTAAAGAATTGCACCGAACTGAATGTTGGTTTGTCTCAAACGTATTTTAATTAATCGCGTAAAAATCAATATTTCAAAAAGATTTGCTCGATTTTCACAGATTTTTTTTCATTACGATACCATAGTTGATGGCAGAATTCCTCTCGTTACCCCTATCAATTCAGCGCATTCCTTATTGCTAGCTTGTGATCAATTTTGATTGGCTGCTTTCTAAGGATCAAGCTTCACCTTTTCACCACTTCTAAGCTGGCAATAACACTTTAGCCTGATAGTATTCATAAATACTTTTTACACTATGTTCGAATTGGATTTGTGGATTTTCTCGATAGGCACGTACTTTCTAAACCACTTTTTTTGGAATATGTGTTTTATAAATCTGCAAATTCATCTTGGATTTTTCAGCATTAACCAGGGTTGAAAAACCGCTTCGCGGCTTTTCAACCCTGGCCCCGTTCAGGACCTGTGAAAGTCCTTAATTTGCATGTTTCTTCCTGAATTCTAGCAAGAAAAAAGTGAAAAACGGCTCCTTTGTCCCTTTATATAGACTCTTCCTACTTCCGGCGCATGCTAATTTCCCCTAACAAACAGGGTTTTACAAAAACCTATTTTTAATAGCGAAAACCACAATTTTTCAAAATTTTTATGTGTGTGCAGTCGATTCCGGACCATTCTAAACCTATTGTCGTTTCTTCCCTATCCAAAAAACCCTTCCCGAGGCTGTAGGTGCGGAACATCCGAACGGAAGTGCATGCAAATATACACACACACACACACACACAAACACTATTTTTTTAGATATAGTAGGATAGTAGGATAGCTAATATCTGCGATTATTGTTCTGTAACCCCATTTTAATCATGGAAAAGTAGATGTCTTACGGATGCCAGAATCTTTTTTAAATGTCGTCCGATAACTCTATCTGTGGCTGGGTTGGAATTACACAAAAGTACTCCATTGGGTACTCTTATTTTTAGAAGCATTCCATTGGGCTTTTATGGTTGTTAATTTTGAAAACCACGGTTTTTGATTTTTAATTAGCCTGATCGAACTATGTGGCTGACAAAAGTTTTCCGAAATCCTCATCTTTCACCATAAACACCCTAAAGCCGCCGAAAAGGTATGATTTAATTGGCACCATTGGGTAGAATGACACTAGAGGATTTGATAATTGGAAGCAAGGTAAAATAATTTTATCTTTGTATTGAAGCCCGTTTTTCATAGATCTTTTGTCGTCATCTCGTCACGCTTCTGTTTTTGTATCGGCTTTCTCCTTTTGGACGGCTTCATATTCTTCCAGCCATAATGGCCGCATCAGCCAGTGCATCGCACTAAAAGAACAAAGTTTAAAGTCGTTTTAGCATTTAAAAATCATCAAAAAATGGGACGGTTGTTGTTACAATTAAAAACTACTATACTGATTTTTATAAATTAGCTTAATTGCGTGGGGCACGAAAATTTAAATAAAACTAGGCCCTTAAAGCGCACGTTCAGGGAGGGGCCGTGTACTCGTCCCAACGTGTACACCCTATGGACCTAGGGACCGCGCGCACTGCCTGCCCGTGCTGTGACAGGCCATTCCCCTCCTTTCCGCCGTGGGGCGCCCCTCGCCCCCCTCGCTAGGTTGTAGCTGTGGCTGACCGGTATCCATCCGCGCCTCCCGAGCGGGGGGCCCGGGTTCGACCCCCAACCGCGGCTAAAATCTTTGCGTTTTTCCAAATGATATACAAATCAATCAGTTTGCTCCAAATCCTCTATGCTTTCCAGGTATAATTGTTTGCTAGGTGCTTTCGCATTATCAGGGGGGGGGGGTGAAGTTATAGCAAGTATTTTAATACAGTAGCGGTCAAAAAGATGTCCCCTCGGAAATCCTTTGGTGCTCGTAAACCATAGGCCCAAATTTTATGAAACGTCGTGTCTAGGCCAATTTTGATACGGAGAATTCGATGGTAAACTTGAAATCGACTGAAAATTTGATTTTAGTGATCAAACATTAATTTCTAAAAAAACCGGTAAAATTAACTTTTTCCTGAGGGATTTTCGGGTTTCAGAAATGTGTCCATCGTGTTCGCAAGGGTCGAAAACCTATCTCGAACATGTTTCAAAACATTTATCTCTTTGGGGTTCGCTACTATGAGGCCGAGAAGTTGTCGCCGCGGGGCGCTTTCTTGGCCCCCGTAAGCCTATCCAAAGTATTTTGGCCCGCGCGACAGCAACTTTCGGCCGTCAGTATGGTCAGGTCCTGGTAGAAAAAGTGTCGTAAAATAACGGACTAGTGGTTTTCGACCCTGGCGAACACGATGGACATATTTTTGAAACCCGAAAATCCCACATTAAAAAGTTTATTTTTACAGTTTTTTTGAAATTTAAGTTTGACCATTAAAATCAAATTTTCAGTAGATTTCAATGTTGCCATCGGATTCTGCGCAGCCGAATTGACCTAGACACGACGTTTCATAAAATTTGGGCCTGTGGTTTACGAGCACCAAGCGATCTCCCGAGGGGACATCTTTTTGACCGCTACTGTACGTCTTGGTAAAGGTAATCTATATTTCAAGGGGAACAACTCTGTAAAAAACTTTAAGGATTTTGAAAAATTCAAAGATGATTTGAAAATCGGTCGTTATTAATCAAAAAAACGAATCATTGCACTTTTTAAAAGTTTTTTTTTGCGTTTAGGAATGGTAAAAACAATTTAGAAGCTACACAAATTTTATAATTTAAAAAATGGGCTTTTAAAGAAAACTAAAGTGGGTTTTACCCCTTTTAAGTCCCCCCCCCCCCGATAATGCAGCAGTACGGTTGGCTATCACGGCAGTTTGTTATAACGCTCTTTCTTTATTTTATGGTGAATTTGTTGGCAGCATTTTTCTATGTAACTACTCAATTCGCGGAATTAATTCTGCTTTTTGGCACTTTTCACGCCCCTTTTTTGAAACATATCAATTTTGAAATTACCATTGCCCAAACGTGGCCAAGGTGGCAAAGACGGCGGCGATGAGGAACGAGAATCCGGGCCACCAATCGAGGGTTTCACGGTACAGCGAATTGAACACGATACCGGAGATCACTGGGCAGATTACCATCACTAAAAATGTATTAAAATTTCCGATTTAATAAAGATTTCTAGCTCTTTGGCGCACATTTTGTACTGGCGATGCTTACGAAAAATGTTTCAAACTCCGGGAAAACAACGACTTCAATGAAAAGAGCAATGCAGTCAGAATGATATCAAATTTATTCAATAAAAAAAGACAAAAATGACGGTTTTCGACTAAATTTTAATTTATCAAGGTTTATTAACGTTTTCAGATGGTTTTGCCATTCAAAATACCATTAAATTTTTCTAAAAATGAAGAATAATAGCAAGAATGAAACGCTTATACTATTAAGCTACTGGGTGTATTAAGGAAAAATACATCTCTCCGATCATGCAAAAGCAGGGCAGGGCTATCAACGTAATTAAAAACAGAAACAAAAACAAGAAAGGTTTAGAAAAATGTTTTACGACTGCCCTGGTATAAAATAGCGGTTAACAATTTAATTTCCCAGCAATTTTTCGTCTTTATCACCATTTCTATAATTGCTAAAGAATTTTTGCGTAATTACTGTTATTATTCAGCATTACTTTTTTTAGCTAGCGTCACTATCGTCACATAATCAGTTTTTCCATTTTTTTCAAAAAGGAAGTTTGGAAAATTATGGCATTTTTCCAATTTTTGGAGCTGGTAATGGGGGGCACAGTACAGGGTCGGATTAGCGCGTTTTGAATAATTAGAGCAGGGATTCCTGCATAATTAAAAAATATTAAACAAGAATGGTTTTAAAAAAAGTTTTACGACTGTCCTAATATAAAATTAATTAGTAAGTTAATTAAACTTTATCTTCACTATCACAATTCCTATAAATTCCAAAGTATTTTTGCATAATTACTGTTATTATTTAGTATTATTTTTTTTAGCTAGCGTCACCATATCGTTACATCATCATTTTTCGTTTATTTAAAAAAAGAAGTTTCGGAAAATATGCCAGTTTTGGCGATTTTTGAAGCTGATAATGGGCAAGCCCAACACTGGTTCGAATTAGCGCGTTGTGGATGATCAGATGGGGGCTTTAGCACATAATTTGAAAACTTATTTAAGTAAAAATGTTTTACGATTACCCCAATATGAAATTAGCGACGAAAATTCAATCAGTCTTTCGGAAAGCTCTAACAATAAATAGAACTTATGGACTTTGAATAGTGGTGGTGAAGACTTTATCAGTTCAAAATAATTTTTTGATTGCCATAAAATTGTTTTTTTTTATATTTTTGTTATTTTTAACACCCACCAACGCCAAGAATCGAGAAGAGCCGCGCCGTTTCGTGTTGTTCGACGAGCCGCGGGACGAATGATCGGCTGCCCGGATACAGGAAACCCACCAGGAAGAACACGAATGCCGCTGAAAAGGCACAAAGATATTCTTAAGCAGTTAAGGTACGTCTTTACGATTAGGAGCTATGGTTTTGATTATTTAGGGATTAAAGAGGCTCCGAAATACGGTCGCCTAATCGAATTAGTAAAATCCGTATTTCCCAAATGGTTGCCGGCGGAATTGCCCTAAAACTTGCCCGTTTTGCCCGATGCTTCCTTGAAACCTTTTTTTTCTCACCACTTTTCATATAGAAAATCAAGATAATTATTTTTAAAAAACTTAATAAGTCGTTATATGCACGCCAAATAATTAGAAAAACCAGCGCCCAAAACCCGCTTCGCGGGCCTTGGGCGCTGGAATGGTGCATTTGCATGAGAAATTTGAATTTCCGGCAGCTCGGGTCCTTCGGACCCCCCCCCCCCCACCACACGCGCGCGTGCAACTCGCAAGAATGAGCAAATTTGTATTTTTTCACATTATGCAAATTACCCCCAAAAATGAATAAAACCGGCTTTAACTTTGTAAACTTGTATTTTATCGGGATTCTGAAAGCGCCATCGGAAAGAGGAGTGTCGATTCCCCCGAGTGACGGAGAATTAGGGCATTTTGGACACGGGAAGGCCCTCAAATCGGGCCTCGAAACTGACATCCACACACACACACACAAAGATACACGCCAAAATTATACAGGGTGTCCCAAAAAAAAAGACCCCCCCAAAAATTTGAGCTGGAGGGGCACCTACGGAGCTGAAAATTTGCACAGAGGTAGCGAAGGCAATTTTCTATGAACAAGGAAAGTTTCAAACCGATCGTCCAGCGGGTTTTAAAGTTATAGCGAAAATACTTTTCATTTTTATTTTAATATAGGGATCCATGCAATTTGCATCAAAAATATGCGTTATTTTGGCATTTACGAGCCGATTTTGCATAAATTTTGCCGAAAAATGCCATTTGCTCACTGGATCTCGGAGAGAACGATCGAGTATAAAGAGCAAAAAGAGTGTGAAAACGATTCTTTCTAGGGTCCTAATCATATTTTATGGGAGATTTTGCCAATATGACCCCGTCGGTCCCGAAGCAGACCTTGATGAGATCCTAAGTATTGCTTAGGTTCAGTTTTCGGCTTCGATTGATGCTTACGACGAAGTCTAAGCTGAGTTCTAGCGTTCGACGATAGTTTCAGTCAATGCGTCTTGTGTTCCGCGGTCTTGCGAACCATTTTTTCCCTCCATGAGAAATCGTTTTTCTACAGCCCAATGAAGCAACTGGCATTTTTCGGCAAAATTTATGCAAAATCTGCTCGTAAATGCCAAAATAACGCATATTTTTGATGCAAATTGCATGGATCCCTATATTAAAATAAAAATGAAAAGTATTTTCGCTATAACTTTAAAACCCGCTGGACGATCGGTTTGAAACTTTCCTTGTTCATAGAAAATTGCCTTCGCTATCTCTGTGCAAATTTTCAGCTCCGTAGGTGCCCTCTGGCTCAAATTTTTGGGGGGGTCTTTTTTTTTGGGACACCCTGTATAAGGTAGGATTAGACAAACATATTCGTTCAAGTACTGACAATCTAATCGAAAAACCGGTCTAATTGTGATTCCCAGACAGCCCAAAACCAAGACCAACCAAAACATTTTTCGGTACACATAGGATAACGGGGGGGAAATAACGGGGGGGCACTCAAACTTTTTTATGATAAAACTACGCGCCTACTATGCCGAAATCCTATGTGCTGCCCCTAGTTTTCAAAAATAGTTTTTAGACTATAAAACTTTTATAATACATTTTTTCGCGTTGTAAAAAATCTCTTAGTATCATTTTTGATGTTCTATCGATTCGCGTTTTCAAAATATCCAAAATCTCAAAAATTTGGCTTCCCCCCGTTATCCTATGTGCTGCCCATAGATTTTGATCAATTTTTGTTTATTCAATAAAAAATTTCCATTACATTATTTTGGGCTGAAATTAATTCTCTTAGTATATTTTTCGGCGCTCTATCGAATGGCACTCGCAAAATCCCACAGTAATTACAAATTTCATAATAACCAGGGTTGAAAAGCCGCTTCGCGACTTTTCAACCCTGGCCCCGTCTGATCCCATGATATTCTGCGCTTTGCATAATCACGATTTTTGATGACAAAAATAAGAAACGCTACCTCTCTTCCCTTTATATAGGCTACCACAACTTCCGGCGCATGCTAATTGTGACCTAACAAAGAGGGTCCTGGATTTTTCAACAAATACTTAATTTTAACATTGAAAACCGCTAATTTTTGAAAATTTTATGAGTGTGCAGTCATCCCCAGGCCATTACGCACCTAATGACGTATCATACGTAGCCTAATACCCTTCCCTTCTTGAGATACTACTGGAACACGCTGACGGAAGTTGCATGCAAAGTGGCACGGACACACACACACACAGACACTATTTTTTTATATATAGTAGGATGAGTGCCCCCTCCCCCCCGGTTATTTTATCCCCCCTCCCCCCGTTATCCTATGTGTACCTGCATTACGGCATATAATCGCCGTGCACTCAAAAATTCGTTTTCGCCCCGAGAACTTTTTGGCTTTACTCCATTATTTTATGTGCTTTTTTCCAATGAAATCAATTTTCTGGTACTTATCGGCAGTAACCCTTTCGTTTTTGATCCCTAGTGGCTCTAGTGCACTACAAGTTTCAGTCCCCGCACGCATGAATTTTGACTTCCGAGCCCCAATCAACCGCCTGAAAAGGCGGTCGATATGCTCCCTGATTCTCGAAGGTAGGTATTTTGCTGGGCATTTTTGATGTAAGGTGGCTGCTTTTTACATTATCCACGCTTGGCCCAATTATGGGAAACAAAAGTTTTCCAGACAATACTGACTTTGAAACATTTTTTACAAACCGGCTCAAAGTTGCTAAAAACGCGGATGAGTCGAAGCCTGCCTTTATTAACACCATTTTATAAGTATTTACGAGATGCTGTCGCTAAAAGATATAGAACGTTTAAAGCCCTATTTCCTCGCCCTTCAATACTAAAATAATTTGTTTTTATGTGGTATAGAAGATAAAAATGTTAGTCTGTGAGCAAAATAGGTGCTTTTGCATTAGCGGGGGCAGTGGCGAGAGAGCGGACGAACTTTCACCTTAGGCTCCATTTTTTACAAAAATGGCGGAAATCGAAAACCTGATAATTCGGCAACGGTTAGGTTTCAAAAACGGCACAAATTTTCAAGTTTTTTCCCTTTAAAAACAGGTTACATTTTTCAAAACACTGTAAAACGCTTCTTTTACGCTACTAGGCGTTTCCAAATGATACAAATGAAATTTAGTCTTCCCCTGCGTGATAAACCATCCGCTACCCCCCCGATAATCTCTACAGGGTGGCCAGAAAAAAAAGTGCCTGGTTTGCACTGAAATATCTCGCTGGGGGAAACGAATCGAACCATCGTTACCATGCCAGAATGCTTAAATATGCTGGGTATGAAGAATAAACACAAGTTGTTTTTTACGATTTTTGACGACCCACTTACTCGTTAAGAATTTTTCAACATTTTTGAAAAAATAGAAAACTTTGAAGAGGAAAATCATGGAACTTTTGATGAGTTAGGGGGACATGAAGGGTATCAAAATGAAGCACTCGGCATGCGCTATCAAATCAGTGGTAAAGATTATCGATCGGTTTAACTAGCCGTCAATAGGAGCGTTCGGAAAATCGGCACTTTTTGAAGGAATAATTCCAGATAAAATTTCTTTACCATCCGATTTTTCTGATATTTTGCAATTAGCAATAAATAGATACCTGCTAACTTTTCGCATCAAGTTTTTCAAAATCCCGATCAAAAAATTTTTTGGGACTTTGCGAAGTCGACGGAATTTGTAATTTCTACGCTCCTATAGTTAAAATTATAACATGGTTATCTTTGGCAATCAGGATTACATGTAACAAGTACAAAACGTTATAGCAAAAATCAGCTTTTTGTGGTCAACTGGGAATCACCCCTTCGGGAAAAGTGGCGATCTTCCAAACGCTCCTATTGACGGCTAGTTAAACCGATCGATAATCTTTACCACTGATTTGATAGCGCACTCCGAGAGCTTCATTTTGATACCATTCATGTCCCCCTAACTCATCAAAAGTTCCATGAGTTTCCTCTTCAAAGTTTTCTATTTTTTCAAAAATGTTGAAAAATTCTTAACGAGTAAGTGGGTCGTCAAAAATCGTAAAAAACAACTTGTGTTTATTCTTCATACCCAGCATATTTAAGCATTCTGGCATGGTAACGATGGTTCGATTCGTTTCCCCCAGCGAGATATTTCAGTGCAAACCAGGCACTTTTTTTTCTGGCCACCCTGTAAGCGCCAGGATGGAGTTAAAGCATTAAATGTAAGGAGAAATCCGATGCTATAATGGCAATTTTTAGTAATTTACTGGTTTTTTAAAAATTCGATTAGATCTGAGAGGAAAAACGAGTGGTACCCTCAAAACACCATTTTGAGAATTGACAAGCCTTGGTCAATGAACTATGGCAAGCGCAAGTCTTCCAGGCAATAGTGACCTTGAAACATTTTTTTTAGGAAGAACCAGAAATTTCTCAACCTTTTCTAGAACTTCCTGGCGGATCTGATTTCATCAATATTTCCGAGATACGCAAAAAAATATAAAATTTCTTGAAATCTGGTCCTCATCTGTAAGCGAAGCTTTAAGACGTTTTAAGGTTAAAATAATTAGTTTTTAAAGGTATATTGAATTTTAATTAAGTGAATATCAAAATGGCACTGTAATAGGCTCTAAATAAAATGTTATTGGTTTGAAGGGCACTGCTTAAAAATCAATTTAACAACGTTTGTATTTTGTGTAACTACTACTGAACGGAATGCCTGGATACTTGCCTATTCCGCTTGTTGAATTTTTGAAACCAGTTTTTTTGGCTGATTTTTTGCATGGAAAATTCAGATAATTATTTTTAGAAGATTTAATAAATCACCATATCACTAAATGCTAAATCACTGAAAATGTGACAGAATTATGCACATTAGGTAATCATATGCGCACACTCTGATGGAAGGACTCATCTAATTGTGATGGGCAGACAGCCGAGGCTATTTTTTTATAAAAACGTTTTTCCGTAAAAGCCAGGATTCATACATGTTTGGGATTAAGGTGGAATAAAACTCAATTGAGCATACGGTAGCCAAATTAGGGGCATTGGAATGCAAGAAAAATGTCTCGCACATTGCCTGGAATTTTGCCGGTTATGCCTGGCGCTTCTTTGAAACCGCTTTTTCTGGCTAATTTTTTTGCATAACCAAACAAGACAACTATGTTTAAATGGTCTAACAAGTCGCCAATACGCGCCAAATAGCTAAAAAAATTATTAGTTACAGTTTTTTGCATGTGCGGAGCGGTTTTCCTGCTTCCTCACAGTTTAATGTGAGGCCCAAAAGCTATTTTTCCATAAAAACATTTTTCCCCAAAAGCGAGAGTCCATATTTTTTTACTTTAAAATAGAAAAATTCACTGGAGCATATGGTAGCCAAATTAAGGGCATTGGATTGAAAGATGCAAGGTTAGCAGTATTGCCTGGAATATTGCTAGTTGTGCCTGACTCTTCATTGAAACCTCTTTTTCTGACCAATTTTTGCATATAGAAAGACAAGAGGATAATTTTTCATGATTTAACCAATTGTTAAAGCGGCTCTGGCAGCAAGCCCCTTTTTCCACGACTAGTGGAAGCGTCGCGGTCGGGTGCGTCGCGGCAGGGAGAGAAAGAGTGCGCCCAGAGGAGAGCCGCAGACAGAACTCTGCGTCTCTGCCCGGTCCCCAAAATGCCGTAATCGGTGTGCTGCCAGAGCCGCTTTAAGTACACCCACAAATACCTAGAAAATACGGCAAAATATTGACATGCCTTAACCAAATTTCGTAGCCGCAATAAATCATTATTATGCCGTCAAGCTACCCGAGAAGCAATTGTTTCATAAAAACATTTTTCCGTGCAAGTGAAAATTAATATTTTTTTGCATTAAAATGAAATAAAAACCCACTTGAGAATACGGTAGCCGTATTCGGGGCAAACGCCAGCATATAGAACGAGGTGGCCGCGCCGGTGCAGCCCAAAATGATATACAGCGAATCTTTGCCGAGGATCTGGAGCCGCGCCAGCACGAGGGGGCCTGAAAATTCAAAATAGTTGCGATTTTTCTTAATAATAAAAGTGTTGCCATCCTTTATAAAAAAATTAAAAAATTAAGACTTCAAAAATTTTTCACAAATGTTTCAAAAATATTTAGGACTGTAGGGTGTTTTTGTTATTCAATTCATCAAATGGTGACGTTTGTCAACACCGAGCTCGTTAATCTCCTTTTAAATTTGAACAATTTAAATTCTCAAAAATTAATTAAATCAGCATTATTCCCTTAGAACTACGATTAAAAACAATATGAAATCACATAGCTTTCCAAAGAACATTTTTAAGAATGATTCAAAATTTTTTGGTAACGAACACGGCGGTTTTGATTGAATTCCTGATGGGTCATTAAGTTTTTAATTGCCTAAAAATAACAAAATCCGCGTTATCGATTCAAACAATTTGGCATTAGGAAAATAAAAATATGAAATTTCCCAATCGTTTTGGTAATTGAAAAAGTAAGATTCCAATAATTGAGGAAACAGTGCACCTAGAAAATAGGAAAATAGTGATTAACCACAGAAATGCTTTTTCAAAAAATGTTCCATAAATTTTTAGGGCCAAACGAGGCGCTATTGATTCAGTTCCCGTTTCGTTAACGAATCTTTAATTACCTAAAAACATAAAATCCGCGTCATCATTTAGAAAACGGGTTTAGAATTAGGAAAAGAATGGCTTTTCAACGGCCGCTTTTCAAAATCTTTAAAAAATACATAAACGTTCGGTAAGAAGGCAAAGGTGTTCCAAAAATGTTAGATAGTTGGCAATAATGTTTGGGTCTAATAAAGGAATTGTCTTGTTGGCCTCTATCCTGGCAGTCTTTTAAACTAAATGTTTCTATTATTATTAGACTACTACCATGATACCTTAATTCTAATTTTTTTTATGCATCATAATAATTCTTGCCATTATAATTCAGGGCTAATAAATTTCGATAGAACCCGTAAATTAAATTGAGAATGCCCTCTCAAACTGGAGCTGGAGCGGAAGACATTAAAATCCACAGCTATACCTTGCCAGTCCCTTTAAAACGGCTTACCCAGTAGCATTCCAGTAGCCGCAGCGAGTCCCTTGACCGTCATGAAAAGGCTGAACAAGCTGTCGGACCAGTGGAATGCCGGTAGCTTGATGTAGAGGTAGATGTAATTGATATCTGAAAAAGAATTGTTGAGGGCGATGCAAGACGATGCAAGACTAGACGAGAATAACAATCCTAGGGTAGTTACTTATAAGAAACATCAAAATTCAAATTTTTCTAAAGTTAATTTTTGTTTTTATTTAGTTTTTATTTCTACAACTATTTTAGCTCGAAGAATTTGACTATTAGAATTCAAAAAATAATAACACGAAACAAAAACCTAGCGTTATGCGAAACATAAAAATTGAAATTTTTCGAAAATACTTTTTCTTATTCTATTTATATTTTGCAGGTATTTTTGATTGGAGAAATTTGGCTATAACAAAACGCTACTTATATTTTACTGATCTATCTGATCGCGCTAAAAGAATCCCAAAAGATGGAAAAATAGAAATATCCCAAAATCTTCGTCTATAAATTTTCCCTCCCCGATAAACTCGCCCCCCCCCCCCCTCCGCTAATGAACCAGAACCCTAGTATCTTCGATTCCTGTGATAAAAATAATATATTTTCAGAGCAAAATATTTTCCTCGTCTTAATGAAGAAAAATTAGACGGGCCGGCTAGGGTGACCGATGAAACATTAAAGTGAAGACCGGCCGGTGACAAGCCGTTGAAAAGATTTGCTATCATAATGTCAAACTTTTTTGGCATAGGACCTGGGGTTGTCTGGGAGATTCGCTTATGTATATTTCGACATTCCGAATTTCCACATTCTCACATTTAGCCGTTTTCAATTTCGATATTATGATTTTCGACATTTTGAAATTACCCGTTTGATGATACTTTCTTAAAGGCCCACTTTTCGAGTCATAATTAAATTTGATACTTCAATAAAAATTAAAAAATAGTACCCCATAGGATTAGTTAATTTCTAAGTGACCTTAATTTACTGAATTTCTATGATACTAGGAATGCAGTTTTTAGAATTTTTAGAGGGCTGATGAGAATTGCTATGGGCAAATTACTGAAATTCCTCTGCTCTCCGCACGGTGATATTTACAGGCATTTGAAACATTTTGATACTGCAAAGAAATTGTAGGAAGCTGAATTCGTTAAGCTTAACTTAATTTCAAGAATCAATGATCATTTTAAGTACCCTCCAAATACCTAGAACAATCAGCTCGACAGCAGATAGGGCCAGGGAGGTGATGACGCAGAACCGGATCCAGCCACGTCTCTTTCGGAACAGCACCTGGAAATTCAAATTAGTATTAGAGCAACAGGATCCCGCGTATTACCATAAAGACCTCAATGCCCTAGCCTGAATACTTAGAAACAATTAATTTTCAAAAGATCTTCGTTTGTACTTTATCACGCACAGCCTGAACGTGCCAAATATCCGATGTTTACGCTATTTTTTGTAGTTTTTTGAATGCCATTCGATAGAGCGTCGAAGAATATATGAGCAGTTTTGATTACAGCTTAAAATACTGTAATTGAAAAAAGTTATAGCAAAAAAAAAAAACACAAAATAACCTTTGAAAATGGCGCCAAAAAGCTAATTTTCAATATTATCGTTTTTTCGACATTTTCGATAAACAAGCCGATAAAGCTTACAAAACCATAGTAAGATTTTTAATGGCGGCTCAAAATAATGTAATGTCAAATAGTTACAGCAGAAAAACTTCTGGGACCTGCCAGCTGGGGGGAGTAAAGTAAAACTTCGGCTTCAAAAAAATGTTTCGTGCTTGTTCCGTTTTGGTTGAGACCCTATATTAATAATATAGTTACCCGGTTCGGGTTAGCAAACCAGAAAATTGGTTCATAAATATAGTCAAAAACGATACTTTGAAATTACACGATTGAAATTTTTTTTATTTTCGAGAAAATGTTTCAAAATTACTTAATGTGGCTGGAGAACCCGGCTTCGTATTGTATGATTGCCTCGTTGTTGGATTATCAATTCTAGTTTTAATAGGATTCTAACCTCAAAAAAAATTAGCAAATCTAGTCAAAAAGTGGCTACATATTTTATGTGCCTAAATTTAACTAAAACCAGAATATAAATTACTAAGCTAAGCCACGATTTGTATATATTAAGCGAACAACAAATACCTCTTGCATCGATCGGTATAACCCGACAAAATGCTGCCAGCCGAGTACCACCAAATTGGCGGTCGAACGCGTGGTGGTGATTGATGGGTCTAAATTAGGGCCTAAAAATAGATGGATAAAAATCGTAAAAAAAAGTTTATTAATTTCTACAGTAAGAATAAAATCTAAAAAAACTATTTAAAATTTTAATCTATCTTTTGTATTCCTTAAAAGAGAAAATGGCATTTTTCGAAGCTTTGGGAACGTCTAATAAGGATAAAATTAATCCGATCCGGCCTTTGAACAAAATGATACACATTTTTTCAAAAACTTTGAAATTTTTTGAATAAAGCGAACGATACGATCTAAAATGCATTTATTAACGGATGTTAACTAGGACTAAAATCAGGATAATAAACGCCCCGGAATAAAAGCCACTCACCCGAACTGCTCGAAGTCGACGCGGCGCCCAGGTCGGGCCCGTATTCCCCGACACGATTCGGGTGATGAGTCTCCCGAACGAATAGCAGCACGTAGAAAAAGGTAGCAAATATGCAAGCGCATTCTAAAAAATTTTCAATTTTAAGGAATCTGATGTTAAAAACATATGTTTCAAAGTAAATACTAAAATCAAAAAATTTTGCTTTAGCAATCTCTTCGAGAAATCTTTGCAACTATCCTATACGGGATTCTTTTTCATAGCCAATTTATTTTAGTCATAAAACTATTTTATTTATTTATTTATTAATTAATCATTAATTCTGATTAACGGTTTTTTTATTATGCTTTTGTGATCATTTAGATACAAGCTCATAGAAGTAGGAAAAGCCAATTTTATGTTCTAATTCAAAAATAACTTTCAATTTTTTAATTTAGTTTGAATTTAATTATTCAATTTCCTTTGATTTTAATTGTAATTTAGTTGATTTTTTTATTGATTTTTTTATTGTTGATTTTGATTTTAATTTGATTTTTTGTTTCCCTTTTGAAATTACTTACGTAAAAGAGCGCAAATTAAATATCTTGACTCGAGCCCGGCCAATATCGTGATCACTAAAAATTTTTGATTTAATTGTAAACCTTTTGTACCTATATTCCCGGCAAAACCGCCGAAATTCTGCAGCGCCGCCCCGACGATGATCCGGACCGGGACACTGTAGTTTTTCTGAAGACATTTTATTGAGAAAATTTAGTTTTTTACGCCGGCACGATTTCATACTTTCCTCAAAAATATTTTCTAGCCTCATTAATTTTTTGAAACATAATTTTGAACTGTTAGCGGGGGAGCTCATTTTCAAGTTTTCCGCCGATATAGACTGGTTAATCATACCGAATTTATTTTTATATGTTTTGTTGATTGCTAGCAGTTTACTTAAATTATTTAAACATTTTCGTGGATTTTAGTTCGGTTTTTAAATCTAAAAACTGCGTCAATATCTATAAAAATGTTCTAGATCTCGTTTTAGGACCGTCGTGATCAACGGAAAAAAAAACGGTTTCTACCCCCCACTAAGAATCCAGTTCCGAAAAACGCTGCTTTTCAAAAAACTCCAAATTTCGGGTGAAGCGATTCGAAGAAAGCCGTTAGCGTTAATTACACGCGATTTTGCAAATTAAAACACATCCTTATTAAAATAAACCACTCAGGTGAAATTTCAATGTTGTATGGACTTAGCGCTTCGGACACCACGAGTCTAAGGTAATTTAGGCATTAGTCCGCGTCCATGTATCTGCCTCGCTCTCTCCATCTCGCTCTCTCTCGCTATGTCTCTCTCTCTCTTCTCTCTCTCTCTCTCTCTCTCCCACCGTGCCGGTGTCCTTCCTGGTCTCGTCAATAATCATGGCGAACATCGTGCCAATCAGGCCGCAAGATCCACCCGTCGCGCCCCAGATTGTTTCCGCCGCGAAGAACCTAGAAATAGGATTTAAGGCTTTGAAACCGGAACCGAAGTGATATAAACCAGATTAAACTGCGCTTACGACGCCTCCATAAAAATAAAAATAATACGGAAAAAGTAGTTTATCTAACTTCTACAAAGCTGGACCGATTATGCCATTTTAGCTGAGCTGCACTATACAACTTATTGAAACATTTCTTTCTGACCACCCTCGCTGAAAAGTGCCCAAGATCAAAATAGAGAGACAACTGTTAGTTTTTTTGTAAATGTTGCGCCCAGAAGAATGTATTGGGTCATTATGGCTCTGCAACATTATATAATTTTTGAAACATTCTTTGCCTTAGGAGGCAAAAAATTATTAAAAGCGCCCGGAAAGCTTGGCTATGGTTTTAATACGGGCATAGATTCCCTACGGGATGCCTCGCCGCGATACGCAATAGGCGGGCCCGTTCTTCTATTGCATAATGGGCTAAAACCCGTATTTTCATCTATAATCAATAAAAATAATAGCCATGTCTTACCCATAAATACCCCTTAACAAAGATTTTTAAAAAATATGATACAACTATATCTTCTACTACGTCGAATCTGATTCACTTAATTGACCGTACCTGTTGACAGTGCCAATAAAAGAGAAAAACGTTTGCTACTATTTTAAATCAAATAAATTATCTGAATTTCATAAAAGACCGTATCTACAAGCGAAATTCATATCTAAACCCCTAGACCTATAGAAGCTAGAAAGATTAAAAACAATAATTCAGCTTTTTTGGGAATTTCTGAAGTCCCTGTTAAGGTTGAAGTACAACTTATTGGCCGACGTTTACGATGCAAATAGATGAAACATTTTCCACACAAGGTACCGATTAAACTTCCGATTTCTCGGCTAGGGACTGGTTTTCTATGGATTTCGGCGCTGACGACACGCAACGCGCCCGGTCGCTTTATGCGTAAGGTGTCGCGGGTTATTTTCATAATATCGAAATTTCATAACGCCGAAAATTCAGGCTGCTAAAAATCTACATAAGCAACGCTTCTATCCGTAAAATGGGAGATTACACCATTATGTAAATTCGACACAAGGAATTTCGAAATTATGAAGGCAATGCAGCCCAGTATAGTTTAATTTATTTTAGACAATTAGACAATTTAAGAGCCTTCTTGTCGGAAAAATATGATACAATTAGATCCCTTCCTTTTCAGAATTTATTTTGCTTAATTTAATCTCGAGACCGGCAGTTTGTAAAGCTCGAGCCCATGGAGCCCAGGGAGCTGGGAGCCGAAAGAGCTCAGGGAGCTTCCGGAGGTATATTAAAGTATAATTGACATTAATTTTGGAGTATTATACTAGTCTTAGTGCATTACTACAAGATTTAATAAGAATTACGACTTTTATAAAGTTATGCTGCAAAACCGTCTTGGGTTCGAGCTTTACTAAATGCCCTCGAGACCAACCCACCAAATATAAACGTTAATATGGCGATACGTAAACGTAGCGATGACGTACAGCACCGCATAAATACAAAAACCGCAGATCGAGAAGATTAAAGCTGGTTTGCGGCCTAAAAATATAAAATTAATGATTTAAATGTCTGATTTTACAATTAAAACCCTTACCCGCTCGATCGGCCCAAATTCCGAGCAGCGGCGCCGAGATGAGATTTGGGATCGAATTGGCAACCTGAAAACTACAGAATAAAATTTTCGTATGTTTTATAAATTTTTTTTGAAAAACGTGTTTCACAAAAATACGTATTGTAGCTAACCGGGTAATATTTAATATGCTGCGGCATGATCGTCGTAAAAAGTTAAATAAAAATTCCTTTAACAAAAAAGGTATCGTTTTGCTTCTTTTTGGCCGTCCTTTTTTATTTTCAATTTTTTATTTTTTTATTTTACCATTTACTAACATTAGGTCGAAACCATCTTGTCGAAATGCAATTTTCGACACTTCGATTTGTCGAAGCTTTATTATGTCGATACTGATTTTGTCGAAAAGAAGTCTGTTAAAATTTTGAATACCAAAAAGTGCAATATGAAAAATTAAACAAATAATCTGGGGTGAACACCGACAAAATTATTTTCGACAAAATCTAAGACGAAATGCTAATTTCAACAAAATAATTTCAATAACCGACAAAAATAGTCCGGATACTGTCCTTTGATGAAAGATGTTTTAGGGCACAGTTCTATGTCGCGGTATCGCCAATTGATTACAAATTATGGAAGTGACGTTGGTACACACTATCGATGAAACATTTTAATTTACATTACCCTCATTACTTTCAAATTTTCCGTACCATACCAGCTTACAGAGCTACCGTACCCCACCTGGATCCAGGTCCTCATATGCGCAATATCTTTTTGTAGTTCCATCCCGAAACGGTCGTCATCGGCCAAATCGAGGGTGCACACTGTATCGTTCATGTCCGGAAACTAAAGATATCGATTGAGCTACCTAATCCTGTAAATTAATTTGGTTTGTATAATTACTATTATACCATTCCTATTATAATTATTTTTAGCTCAAGAGCCGTTAACATCCAATCAGTATTAAAAGATTTAATCCGGAATTTTAAAGGGCCAAACCTGAAACATAAAATTTAGAATTTTTGACAAATTGGAATTTAAGGAATTTTTATAAAAGTTGTATAATTATTTTCAAGCACCCCCCAAGCCATGACGGCGGATCTTTTCCGTGGAATTGGAAAGGGCTTCACCGCGAACGCGACCCGCAACGCATGCCTCCGCCCAAGGCATGCGCGTCGCATGCCGCGGACGCGACCAAAGACAAGAAATCCATAGCCCTTCCCCGCCTTGTCCGGCCCTTTAAAGAGATGGTTTTAAAAAAATTAAAAACGGTTTAAAAAATATGTACCACAAGAATAGGTATTAGAGAAGAAAGGTTGCATCATAATTACTGAGTTGTTTTTGCCTCCGATTCACAAATTAAATTAGCACAATTTAGCGGAATTCAATTAAATTCCAACCAATTTCGACATTTATTCTCTCAAAATTACGTTCTTTCGCATTACCGGGGGGATAGTATTTTTCTGTAAACCTAGCACGCAATCGCAAGCATTTTAATAGTTGTTTTAGTAAAATTTGACTAGACGTAATGCGGAGAAGCTTTCTAAAAACGTTGAAAACCTTCGGATTTTAATCAAACATTTCTATTTAGCTATTAAAAATCTATTAAATTTTTTAAATTTTTGACGTTTAAGAATAGTAAATAAAACATTTAATTAGCACTTCTCCTAATTTATATTATGGCATACATATATGCAGCATATTAAAAAATGTGGTTCATATAGTATCAGCCCCCTCCCTGATAATGCCAAAGTACCCTAAATTAATGGTTAACCGTAGATTTTATAAAACTGAAAGACATCTCACGGCACAACATCTTATTATACCCTATGAAAATTTTGGATCCTAATGCAGATCTGCAACACCGATTTTCAACACCATACCTCCTGGTATCCGAGCTCGATACATCGGGCCCAATATTGGAACTGTGGCTGCGACGTCAGCAGGAAACTCATCGACATGGCCGCCAGGATAAGCGCCGGCTCCACATTTGTTGCGCGGCATATTCTAGAATAGAAAAATGTGATAAAAAATATGTTTAAAAGCTGTAATCTAAGAAATTTGGAAAAACGCGCGTAATTGCAGCATTATTCCAATCAACTTTATTACTTCGCAGATTGAAATTGATTAAATTCCAAGGCCTTAGCGTATTTTGAAGTGAATAAAATACCTTTGCTCGTTACTTAACTTTGCCGGTATTTTCCTTTTAAAACACTTTATCGAATCTTCGTAAACGTTGCCATTAGGCTCAAACATTAAATGTTGCAAAAAACCCTATGAAAACTCCGAGATTAAGAGCTTAATCGTGGTACCTTAGGAGTACCGAATTATAATTTGGTTTACTTTTGTTGATTTATTTAGCATTATCGGGGGGCTAATCGTACGGTGGAAAATTGGTGGAAAAATTTACAAGCGGAAAACTTAGAAAAAGTTCAGGTTTTTAGTAGAAAATGGGCCTTTCTGATCTTAAAAGTTATATCTTCCTAATTTCTCAATTAAAATCCGGAACGTTTTGTACCTTAGAAATAGCATAAACATTGAGCAGTTGCTTCTATGCGTGTGAAGAAAAATGGAATTTCTATTCAAACTCAATTTTCTTTAGAAAAAATGTTTTACTAATGTACCTATGCCAAATTAGCGGTCAGGAATCTAGTCCGCCTTTGTCCGCAAAATAATATAGTCCGAAATTCGTTATATTTGAACCCTTATCATAAAAAATTTGTTTTAAAGAATTCTGGGTAATACGCGCCGCTGCCCTTTTTATTCGACACTTGTCGCATGCCTTAGCAAAATGAGAATTAAAATTAATAAACTGGTATTGTTATGTATCTTGGAAAACAAAAATTATTTGAATTGTAATTAATTTCAACATTGAAAACTACGCGATTCAAAGAATCTGCGAGATTACGTAGTTGTGATATTATTTAAAGTGCTAATAACCAATTTAATGATACTAAAACATTTTAACAAACACATTATTAAAGCTATCGTTAATTATTCTATTAACGAGAAAAGTAGCGAGTAGAATTGAATGCGAATAAAACACCTAATAAATAAATGAAATTAAAATAATTAAATCACCTCTTAATCGCTTGGAGCATTCCGTAAATAGTAATATTAGTACTGGTTGGCTGGCTTCCTCGAATTCTTCACCGCGCCATTCCAGCTACAATTTTTTCAGCAGGCCAGCGACCGTGACGTTTTCTGCAAAAAGTCTGCCTTCGTTTATTAGCTAAAAATATATGCATAACAATAAAACCTTCAAAATACCGCAGAAAAAAATTGAAAGCACAAAAACCAGATTCGGCAAATTATGTGTTTTGCAAAATGTCGCGGTTCCCGAAGTCATGAAACATTTAATTCGCAGGGCATTCCTAGGCAAACCAAAGAAAACATTTTCAGTGGTTTTGTTCAGTTTGGAGCTTTGCGTAAATAAATGTTCTAAATTCTTCCGCAAAGAATCTCTGCTAGCCCCCCCCCCGCCAATCTATCCGGCAAACAACGCGGAGCTAGCTAAAACTTTTAATTTTTTTGCGGATTTTAACGTTTTAATGCTGGACCAAAAATGATTTTCCTGCACAGACAATGGCGGCCCAAATATTTTTCGAAGGATGAAATAAAATTTAATTGCACTTTTTAAAATCGATTTTATCGGCGCAAACAGCAAAAAATATGTTTTAATAAAGAGCCGAGATTCGGGATTGACGAAAATTGCAATATGTGAAAGAACATCTACTCTGCTCAGCGATTTTTGGGCTGTTGTAGTTTTTATCTTTATTTCTTTTATTAGATTTTATATTAGAAAATACAAAAACACACCGGGCGAGCCAAGCCACTAAATTATGGATTAAAAAAATTGTTTTAAAAGCGATCCATCCCCCGGTTGAACGGTTGAAGTTAAACTGATAGTTTGCACCAGTGACCGTTTACCCCGTATAGTTTTTTTGGCCAGATTAAGATCATTAAGATCATTAATTAATGCAAAACGGGCTTTTTGCTTCTGGCTAGCGGTCGGTACTAAAAAAAATCAATAGCTTTAAAAATTTATTTGATAAAAACATGTTTGGCAAATCACCCAATTTCCGAATTAATCGTCACGTCACAGCCACTTAGATAATTCCGAAATTGCCATTGCCGGTTAGCCCGTCCCAACGTAATTTACGTAATTAGGTAATTGTTATTAGGTATTATTTGGTATTATTTAGTATTATCCGTTAGTATGAATTATTAGTACGTAATTTTTACGTTAATGAGGATTGGTTTTTCGGATCAATTGTAGGGTCAGCCACATTCCAAATGCTTTATTTCGTGAAACTAGGGATTTAGCCCGTTCTCAACTCGTGGCCCTATTTAGGAGGGAATTCGCGAAAGAAATAGTAATCGCTATTATTAGTGACCAAATTGCATATAAAGCAAGAAACCAAAAATCCCATGTTTCACCAAAACACCTATCCTAAATTAGTCGATGACCCACAGTGTTGTCCACAGATGGATTGAACCTGGTATAGAGCAACAAAAGCTTCATTTAAATTTTTACAATTTTTTAGGCTAGACAATTTTTGACATTCAGTGTCATAATGTAAAGGACTAAATTCTTAGAGATAGTTAGCAAAAAAAGGCCTGAATTAGAGAATGGCCGTCCGGTCAAATGGTCAGTATCGTGCTATTCATATGGTAAACAGTAAAGCTGGCAAATCCTACTAAATTACAGGAATACATGAAACATAGAATTTAAACGATCGTCGAGATGCTTGAAAAACTCTGTTAACGGAAGATACGCCTTTTGTGATAAGCTATAATTTAACGCAACTCCATATTATGTTGAGCGCAACACAGCTTTTGATGGGAGATTTGGTTTGAACAATTAAAGCACTCAGTGAAATTTACTTCGTATAGTTCTAACGCTTATATGAAGCCGTCGACTTGCTTATTTAAACAAGATTTTGTGATCCTTCTGATAGTTTTCGTGAAGTGACGTCTAAGACTTGCAAGTTAATTCAATGTTTCACAAAAAAGGCTATCTTAAGGCGTATTACAGTCCGTAGTGCCTCCCAGACATGTACTGATTTTAATAAGCATTTTCAGTTCTAACAAATTTCTATTATTCAGCGTCTGTCCGAGCCAGAAAACCATGGTCATCCCTGTCACGTGCCCTTAAAGTTGATCTAGAACGAGTTACTTTCAAAACTTCGAAAATTCGTAATGTCGAAACCTCAAATGTCGAAATTTTGCAATTAAAAATTTTTGTAACGTGTTAATTTACACAGGCAATCGCCCGGAAAACCCCCAAATCACATGCAAAAAAACTCGACAGACGTTAATTTAGCGTCATGAAATTTCCACATTATGATAAAGAATTATCGAAGACTCTAAACTAAATGGTCTGGCTGAACACGATCAATTAAATGCGATAAAACCTGGAATCGGTTCTTGTCTGAAACCTGGAATTTCAACGAAAAAATTAAGGGCGTTTTAGAAATATCTGTTTCAGAGGCCGTACTTTAGGTCCTAATGGTTGCTGCTTTAATAAGATTTTGACTCAATGACGGTCCAATCCAAGCTGGTAATCAAAACAGGCATTTGTTTACCAGCTTTTGAGTGATATCATCATTTTTGGGAAGAATTATATATTTCACGAAAATGTGTATCTAAAGGTCGGCGACAACCGCTAATATATTGTCGTCATGAAATCGACTCGTCAGAAAGTATTTATCGCTAAAATTATTTTTTAAGCTATACTACTGTACGCCACGCCCGTGCACAAATCTTGGCTTTGGTCGATGGGTTACAGTATGCCAGTGGATACAGTATACCAATGGCTATCGTAAGCCAAGAAATACTGTAAGTCTACTATTATAACGGCTACAGAATCATAATCGTTACAGTACGACAGAAGCAGGGGACGTAGCGTAAGGTGGGCCCCCTGGGCCCGGTGCCCCCCCCCGAAATCGGCCGGGGCCCGAAAATTTCATAAGGCCCCTTATGATTTTTATTTTCTCAAAAATTTTGCTGCCTGCGGCGCTATTTTTTCACGGTTTTACGACTAATTGTAGAGCTACATAGCCTTGTTTCTAAATTTTTTTGCCTGCGGCGCTGTTTTCTTTTTAATTGTTTGAGTTTTTCGGAAAAAATTTTTCGGGGCCCCCCCCGAAATTTTTTTCTGGCTACGCCCCTGGACAGAAGGGAAATATTTAATTTGTTAAATGAAGAGGGTGGTTACAATCGGAAACTCGGTATTTTCAGAATTATTTATCTTAAGCCATAGGTTACGGTATGCTGCCAATTACAGTAAGGAATTGGTTACTGTAATATACAGACTAAAGTATGAAAATCGCTACTTAAAACTGGCTATGGTAAGAAAATCGTTCCAATAGGATAGGACTACAGTAATACCAAAAGCTACAGTAAGTTTAACGTTACAGTATGACTATGCTACAGTAAGCCTGGCAAATTTCTCGACCCAGTTTAAAAATGTCTTAGATTCAATTAAATTCGAAGGTAAACTTTAAAACTCGCCAAAAAAATCTAAAATCACCTAGATCCGGAAGTTTTAGGAATGGGGGCGGGAAATCGAAATACGCCCCCTTAAAAGATTCGCATCGAAAGGCTCTTTGCATATTTGCAGCGCCATTCTGACGCAGGCAAACTTCCAAGGAGCCGCTTTCTTTGCAGGAATATTTGTCTTTGAAACGACAAAAATTCAACGCATTGCAAGAATTCAAACAAAATGGAAAACGGAGCATTCTATACATTAGTAAATCCAAAGTTTTACCATATTCATTTTTAAACAAAACATAATTTTTGAACACGAGTGTTTCCTTGTGTAAATTACAAAACATGAAAGGAGATTTTATTTCGAAATTTACAGTTGCGATTAGCGCTGCATTACGGGGGATTAATGGGGGCCCAAGTATACAAAAATTCCAGGCATACCAAATCAGTAATAGTTGGTTTTTCATTGTGTTTTCATTGTTTTTAATGAAATCTAACTATGTTTTAAAAGGAAAGTATAAAAAAAACATAACTTTTCCGAAAAATCTAAATATTTCCTTTTTCTTGATAAAAATTCGCACATTTTGACGTTTAGTAATGATAAAAATGCATTTAAAAACAATTGCTCTAATTTAATTACAAAATTTTGATCCTAAATAACAAGGGCATGAAATTTGAATATTTGGAAGGAGCAGTTTCTACGGTAGAGAGGTTCTAGTAGGAAATAGAATTGCAACGGAAGCCGGCACAACTTTGCAACATTTCCGCATAAGTAAAAAAATTTTAAGCCGCTATAATACTTTTTACAGAAAGATGCCAATGCATATAAATAGGGCTCAACAATTAAAGATAACTATAATTCTTAAAATCATTGAACTTTAGGTAACTGGCCACGCGGAAAAGGTTAAAAAGAAAAACTAAAAAAGAGATTTTTTAAAAAATTAAAAAGGCAATTTCCGGGGTCCATTAGATGTAATAATACGTTAAACTATGGTAGTATACAAAGCTTATTACCTGAAGAAAGTCTTTATAAGGGTGCTCAAAATAGGCCAAATGCTACCACTACCTACGAACTGTGACAAGAAAATCGCCAGTAACGAGGCAATTCCATGAAACATTTCATATTAACACAAATTTGGGGTGGCAGGCTGTCTTTGTAGAAATAATAGGTTTTAATCCCAAATGATATACTCTTGAATCTTGGCAGATACATTACATGGGTCATCTAAAATTAATTAAATCAGCGCCCAGGAAAGGGAAAATTAACGAAAAATCAATTTTCGGGGCCATAAAAATCCAAACGTATCGAGAGTAGTATATCGACTACTCCGGGCAACAAATTACAATCATGGCATACGCGCGGGGGTAATTTCGGCATCGACAAAAAGACCCGAAACGACACCACGACCCCCACTGAATTGG
This sequence comes from Mesorhabditis spiculigera, assembly GCA_958295435.1. Taxonomy (NCBI): domain Eukaryota; kingdom Metazoa; phylum Nematoda; class Chromadorea; order Rhabditida; family Rhabditidae; genus Mesorhabditis; species Mesorhabditis spiculigera. The sequence goes on along the minus strand of CATQJA010002700.1, from coordinate 570,749 downwards.
GTGTTTTGACGAGGGTAGTCAACGGACATGGGCAAATAGTGGGATGGAAATCAAAGCAAAGAAAGTGAGAGAGAGAGAGAGAGAGAGAGGGGCGAGTGAGAGAGGGAACAACAAGAACACTGATTCGATAGCCAAAAGAAGAAGAAAGAAGGGAAAACACGCGTGCCCTCCCCCTGTTCGCCGATCAGCCCAAACGGTTCCAAAATCTATGCGCTCCCCTTTCGTAATTTAAGTTTACTTCAAGGCATGAAATTTCTAAAAATGTCCAAATAAAAAAAAAAGCTTTTTGAGATTCATGTGTTTTAACGAAACTCCAATACCCGCCTGAATTTTTGTGTTTAATTGTCTCCTGGTAGTTTCGTTTATTTAATCTACCACATCCTGACCGAAAAATGATTTTGGGAAAATCTTTTTCTGTGTTTCATAACCTGGAATTTTTCAAGTTGATGAATATTGTTACTGCGTTGTCCTTTGCCTTGACACACATCATCATGAAAGGCTACCTTTCGGAAAAGTGTAGCCCTGGGGCCAAAATAAATTGTGTTTCAAGCCTATAGGCATTTCATGGGGCTCTCACAACTGATATTAAACTTAAGACATAGATAAAACTAGAAAATACATAATTTGATATGTACAAGGTATTTGGAATTTCAGGTCAGTCGAGACCTCGATTATGGATCGATTATCGCGCTTACTAGTCCATTTAAAGGGAAAGGGCATAAAAATTACCAGCGTTAATAAGAAAATTATGAGACAGGCGGTGTTCCATCCCATAATAATGTTCCACCTAATAACGACATACGATTGATTGTATATTGCAGATTTGGTGGAAAAAATTAATGTTTCGAGCAGGTTGGCATCAAAGTGCTAGTCAATAGCGTAGTCGGCCATCAAATAAAAGTTCCGAAATAATAAAATTTAGAAGCCATCAAATGTCCACAGTTTTCGCATTCGTTAGCTAGATACAAGTGGCATGGAATGATTAAAGTGGATACTATTTTACTAAAGATAAAAAGAGACAGCGAGAGAAAAAATTGTTTCAACTAACAAAAACGCTAGCGGACGGGAAAATCGTTCTAATATACCCAACGTTCGCACGGTTAAAAGGCCATCCGCGAGTCACTCGAACAGGCCCTAATATGGCTTGGCACAGTTTTTTTCGACCCTATTTTTTGACGCCATCTGAAAGAGCATGGTCGAATTAGTGGAGTGGCACTATTTTGAGAATTTTAAAAGTTTAATTTCGGGGTTAAATCAGCCGTTAAAGTTGCCGATGTCGAAAAATTATCTCGAAAGTGACTTGAGGGAATTTGCTCAAAATTGGTGTGTATGCCTAATTTTAGACGCTGATCATTTTTCTAATACATCGCGAAACACAAAAATGAGCGGAACAGGGTTAAATCACGTACTCGAGATGGTTTTCCCGGAATCCATAAAAAACGGCCTTTTCTGCGCTCCATGAAAATAGCGTAGAAAGATGCGCCATATTTTTTTACGTCGATACATGTGTCGTTTACCCGGAAACCAGCTCCCCTCCTCTTGCTACAACTCGTTTTATACGCCAAAAACCCCCCAAAAATGGCCTCCAAAAATACAAAATCTCCGGTTCGAAAAAATAAAGACAACAGATCGCATCTAGAAGACGAGCTGAAGCGATTGCAAAAAAGAGCAAAAAGAAATTCGGCTTCTGAGAGGGGGCTGGGATTGAACCCGCGCCGCCTCCGTATTGGCACGCCGACGCTCTACTCATTGCGCCACGGGGCTCCTAGGCGGAGGGTCCGGGTTCGATTCCGCGACATTGAAATAAGGCTAATTTCTTTTTGCTCTTTTTTGCAATCGCTTCAGCTCGTCTTCTAGATGCGATCTGTTGTCTTTATTTTTTCGAACCGGAGATTTTGTATTTTTGGAGGCCATTTTTGGGGGGTTTTTGGCGTATAAAACGAGTTGTAGCAAGAGGAGGGGAGCTGGTTTCCGGGTAAACGACACATGTATCGACGTAAAAAAATGTGGCGCATCTTTCTACGCTATTTTCAAGGAGCGCAGAAAAGGCCGTTTTTTATGGATTCCGGGAAAACCATCTCGAGTACGTGATTTAACCCTGTTCCGCTCATTTTTGTGTTTCGCGATGTATTAGAAAAATGATCAGCGTCTAAAATTAGACATACACACCAATTTTGAGCAAATTCCCTCAAGTCACTTTCGAGATAATTTTTCGACATCGGCAACTTTAACGGCTGATTTAACCCCGAAATTAAACTTTTAAAATTCTCAAAATAGTGCCACTCCACTAATTCGACCATGCTCTTTCAGATGGCGTCAAAAAAATAGGGTCGAAAAAAACTGTGCCAAGCCTTGTTCGGGTGGCTCGCAAACGGCCTTTTAATGTTTCGAAGCGTTGTGAATTTCGAAGGGCGCGTGCGTCAACAATTAAGTCAATTTTTTTGCCGACTAAATAAACAAGAATAATAAATAGCTTAAATTTAAACGTAGCATCAAATCAAGACTAGAAATACTATTTTACTAAAATACCCTAAAACCTCGTGTATACTTCCGGTACAATTTGGTTCCGTACCAATACAATACAATACAATACCAAATTCGGCCCAAAAGCTATGTAAGCCAAAAGAGCCGGTTCTCAGGGCCTCATGGAGCAATTTCTTTCATTAAACCACTCAAATTGTTGGAAATAGCCGAAATACGAACAAATATTCCATCAAAATTGCAAAAATACCATTCGTGAGCGGCGTTATTTGCAAGAAACTGAAAATACGAAACACACCTAATGACGGTCATACGGAATTACGGACGTTCCGTACACATGAAAATTTTCACCCGGAACTATATACGGGGAGGACCTATACACGAGGTTTTAGGGTAAATAAAAATAAGCCGGCCAGACAGAAAAATGTTTCACCTAAATAACGATAAATCAAAGGATTTTTCCATAGAGTATGCCTTACTTTTAGACCCATATTAATGCTTCAAAAATATTCGCAATTTCCTGGGGCCAGCACGTCAACAATGCTCTTGAGTTTTGTGATTTAACTGTGGTTAGCTGAAAAGCGTTATTATACCAAGTCAAAAAGAACACTTCCTTCTCGAAAAAAACCCAAATAAAAAGAATGTGAAATCGAAAATAAAGAAGGATTACAGAATGAAAAACAACAGTCAAAATAAAACATAGAAAAATAAAAATTAACAGCGCGGCAGGCAAAATGTTTTATCTTGAAAACGCGTTATGATGAAAATTGTTTTTTGGAATACACATTACAGGCTTATGAAAAATATTAATGTTCCAAAGAAGTTGGGATACTTTAGGGGAGGCATACCAATAATTCATTGGTTTGGATAGATCGACAAATAACATCTAAATAAAAAAATAACTAAACAAAATCCAAACTCCAAAATCTATTAAATTATGGAACTGAAGGTCGTCGAAAAGCAACAAAAAAAGCGGAAACACAAAGCTCTGCCCCTTCGGCATTCCCAGCCTTTCATTTTATGCGCGGAGGCGGAATTCCGGGGGTGGTGGGAACATTTTGCACGTATGCAAATTTATTGCGCGGGGGGATGGGAACGAGATGGGAAGAGTAGAGATCATTGTATCTTTTACAAAAATGTTTATGGGTTTTGAGGTTTTACGAGAAAACGGGTATTTAATAGCGGTTTCCGGAAAAGGCGAGAAATATAGAAATTCTGCGTTCTAACTACGAATTAAACCACATGAAGATAGGAAACCAAGGAAATTTCATGAAAAATATGTTTTTCAAAAAAGTGACACCTGGCGGCCCGAAAAAACTTAATCGGTCATTGATGTTTTTTGTTAGCACAAAATCTATTGTTTTAGTTTCAGTAAACCTCAATTCTTCATTCCAAAATATATATTAAAACTGTAAAACTAATTCAATATATTTTTTTTAATTAAATTTGTAAGTCTTTTTATTTCATAAAAATAAAAAACGCGTTTCACGCCCGATACCATCAAGATCCTTAATTTCTCTAACAGTAGACGAATTTCAGCAATTATCGGTTTTCAATTTTCGGCAGCAGTAAAAATCGTAAGAATCGTTTGAAGAGTATAACTAGGTATTTAAGCCTATTAAGGACCAGCTGGTGCCCCCATCAACCCCACGGCACGGCGATTCATCCTTTAAGAAAAACGCGCACGAGAGGGGAAGACGGGGCTAGGCTACGGCACGCTCCAATCGACGCGTAATTGGTTCTTAAACCAAAGGGGGGGCACGCCTTCTGCGCTTTCAAGCCTCTGTAACTTTTTTAAATGGGCAGTTTCTTAATCTGAGCGACCGCTCAAAAAATAGAAGAGACTTTGCTCTATCTTTTCCTAGTGGTTTTGTCAAAATCGAGCGTTGAAAACGCGACTTCTGATGGTTTGAAATTTGAAAAATGAGGTGCAAGTTATCGTCTGAGCTCAAATCCAGCTAAATACTGGCTCAAACGCCTCAACTACATTTTCTGGAAGAGTATCTGTCATGAACTACCCAATATTGAGTCAACTTGGGGTTTTAAAAATTTACGCGACGATTCCAATTCAATGTTTTTTCAAGTTTTCAATTAGCTATAACTTTTGTTTATGACGGTTTTCGAATCTACTAGCAGACTAGGAACGAAGAGCAGAACTTGCTCTATCTTTTGTACCTAGTTTTAGAATAGCCTAGCGCAGAAATTTAGCGAATGGGTCCTGTAAGAGGGTGCGATGAGCTTACGATCTTTACTGACCGATTCCGCATGGAGAGAAAGTGCTAGCCATTTTTTTGTAGGTTTCATAGGGTTAGGGAATTCCTTTATGAACATTTGGAGCAAAAAGCAAAAAGAAAACGCAGAGGTTTGCGGCCTCGGGAATCGAACCCGCACCCCCTGTCTCGGGGCTGGATCGCCGCCTTAGACCACTACACCACGCCTCGACCACCCCTCCCGTGCGCGCTCTGAAACGCCGTGACGGTAAGTTCTATTGACCGAAAAGCTGAACCTCCGAACGCCGCCCCCGAAAACACACGATTTCTTGCTTGCGCATATATACAGTTAGACGATAAACTTTTCGCCCATTATTTGTCTTTATGCTTTATCGTTAATTTAAAGTGACGTCGATAGTTACTTTTTGAGAAACCGGAAGTTGACTACGCGTATGAAATACAAAGGAAAAGTGGAAGGTAACGGCATTCAAAATATAACATATTTTTGTGAAACCGAATCCTTTGGCCGGAGAAGAGAGAGAGAGAGAGAGAGAGAGAGCGAGAGAGAGAGAGTGACAGATGCTTAGGCTTAAGCTTAGGGCTTAGGCTTAGGCTTAAAAGGTAGATATAGACAGAAGGACATCGAAGAAATTTTCAACGAAGAAATATGACAAAAATGACTCCGCGTCAGCGATTATCCCTTTCCAAACGATTTCTTCCTTCCAAAAGTTTGAAACATGTTATTATCGGCCGTCCAAACGATCTTATCCAAGAGCTCGCTGCATTTTTTACTCATTTTTTACTGAAACAATTAATTTCCGCAAAGAGTTGGCATCAATCACCCTGGAAAATTGAGTCCGAATTTGCAACTGCATTTCGATCAAAATTTAAGTATTAAGATCATTAAAATCAATAATTCATTACGATCAAAATTACCGCGAAACCGAAATATCGGAACGTCCTATTTGGGTGTCCATCTAGTTATTTGAAGCGATTTTTCCCCAAGTTAGAGTAAACCAATTACATGCGCTGCAACAACATTCTTAAGAGTTTTCTTGAAACATTGAAATTATAAAGCAATGAATCCAGGATTTTTAATCCTGGTTAAGGGCGGTTATGGTAAATCAAGATATTATCGAAATATTTAATAGCTGAAAACAATTTTTGCAATGTTTTTCACTCTTGGAATAACCAAATTATCGTGGTGAAAACGAGCTTGCTAATAATTTTATTTAAAACATTCAAATACAATATGATAAATTACGATTTTTTTTAATTGGGATTTTAACCGCCAAAAATTATTATCTCTCTAACCTGAGCATGTTGATGCCTAGAAATCATTTTTGAAAATGTGTCGGAATCGGGGGAGAAAACAGTGATTTGCAGCAACCTCGAGGATCTTATTATTCTCGGTCAGAACCGGTTTTATAAAAATTTTAGTTGAAACACTGATATTTTAAACTAACAGAATCGCGGATTCCCTAGGTGATTTTATAGCCGGAAGCGACTTTTGGAAATGTTTTCCACTCGCGAAAAAAAGGCGATTTTTCCATTCACCCCCAAGAAACGACGGTGTTTTTGTCAATTGTACAGTTCCGGAAACGGTGGGGTAGTATTGGGCAAAAGTGGAAATTGGGGTGTAACGGTGTCATGGGATTGGGAAAGGGGTTGATTTATTACCAAGTTTTGTGAAAATGTTTCAGTGTCTGGGTGCCATTCTTTTTTGGAGAAGGTCGTAATTTTGCCGTACGTTGATCAATCCTAAAACCCGGCATTATTTTACGCTTTTGCTAACTTCCAGGTCATATTAATGTGGCATAGCTTAGCGATTGAAAAAGGTGCTAGACTATTAGCGGGGGAGAATTGAGAATTTGAAACGGTTTTAGAAATACACCAAAATTTAAAAATGTATTATGGCTCTTTATTAAAAATGTAGGAAATTGGCCAGAAAACGACTACATTCTCAATCTCAATCAAAAAATATTTTATATCAATCAAAATTACTAAAAACATTATAAAATACATATTATTAACAGGAAAAAAAATGGCTTTAAAAATAAAAATGAGCTTATCCCCCCGCTAACAGTCCAGTACGACGACAATATCATAAAAAAACGTAAATTTTACCACGATAAAAACATAGATTCCTGTTTTTTTTGTTGCGGAATTTCGCTATTACAAAATGTCGCATATGTTAAGGATTCCGATAGATTATACAGGGTGGGCAAAAAAAAAAGCCCACAGTTTGGGTCGAAATAACTCGCGAACGGTAGAGAATCGAAGGTACGTTACCATGCCAGAATGCTTAAATATGCTGGGTATGAAGATTTAACACAACTTGATTTTTTCGATTTTTGGCGACGTATCAATACAAATGACACCCGAAAACTGTGCGTTCGGGGAAACTTCATTTGCTTTTTTCTCAGTTTCCTGTGGTGGCTGGCATCTAATTTTTATCATGCAAGTTAATATAAGCAGCAGATATGTACCTACAAAATTAAAGAATTTTGAGGGTCTGGTTGAAAAGTTAGAGAGGAATGAAATTTTGTATGGAGAAATTTCATAAATTTTTAATATTAAAAAAACCTATGGCGTAAACCTCAAAATCAGTTGTTGTGGAATATCTACGAGCCAGTTACAATCGCATAAAAATCTTAAAAAAAATTCTTGAGATCGATGAATTTTCGAGTTTTTCAACGACCCCCTGTCATGGATTTTTCGAGGTCTCGAAACCCAACTTTGGAAAAATATTTCTAGATTGCCAAAGGGGACTCAGTTGTTTTCTTTGCTTAACTATGTAGGACTGGGGTTTATCTATCATCTACAAAATTTCGAACCACCGTACCTCTTTGGAAGGGAGTCTATTAGGGCTTCCAAAACGGTTGGTTCGCGCTTTTTTCCGAACCTTGTCACCATTTTATAAAATTTAGTCGCGCTGTAAAAATTATCGCTTTATTTTTATCGGATACCAGTTGAATAGCGCATCCTAAAGCCTTATTCATGAATTTTTTTAACCAGCCCTTGGCGCCAGGAAAATTCATCAAAAACCGAAATAAACCGAATTGGAGGTTGCGTCAAAAAATTTTGGAAGGTGGAGTCGTAGGGATATTTCGAGCAATAAGTCTGTGCTATCAGTTGAATAAAACTATGCAAAGACTAATACAATTTTCCGTCGAAAAATTTTTAAAAAGAATTTTAAACTTCGATTTTGGAATAGGGTGATCTTCGATTTTGAGCTGAAAGTCACCATGATCATGAATCAGATTGCCCCCAATTTTTACGGGCGTAGATAATAACATCAAAACTATAATCGTATCCATAAGACCCAGCTGACTTTTTTATTTTCAAAAATTCGAAAAATGACTCGGCTACTCGGACCAAAAATCGGCTTTCTGGCCTTGTTTTGCACTTGGCCTCGTAACTTTGTTATTTACCACCCAAAATCAGTAACTTTTCACAGGTTATCTTACAATCACCTCTAGAAGGCCCTCAAATTGAAAAATCGTCACTTTATGGAATTTTGTGATGGCATGCTAAAACGCGCTCCACCGGGGTTACGGTAGAAAACCGAAATTTGCGATTTTCGTGGTGTTTTTGCCATGGAATCGCTTCGATCTTTTCGGAAAACCAATAGTAGCAGTTTTTGGACCAATTGACCAAAAAATTTACAAAATTCTGCCGCAGAATTAAAAAATCAGTTTTTAGTCTTTTTCATGAAAGTTTGTGGATAGTACGCTCTCGTATTTGGCAGTGAGGTGCTCCTACTTATTGCCTAACAACCCAGAAAATTTCAGCCGAATCTAAGCTAAGGGCCCCGAGAAAAGCGGAGAAAACGAAACCTACAGTACCCCCAATGGGGCACGTTTTAGCAAGCAATACAAAAATACCATAGATTGTGGTGGAATCTGGTGTGGAATCCGAGATTAAATTTGGATAGGTAATTGACAAAATATCAGCCATGGGCAGCGAGTTAGAAGCGAGTTATGACTCAAAGAACAAAAATAACGCAGAAGCGCGAAAATTGTTTTGCTTTTAAAAAATGAAATTGACCTCGATAAATTCTAAGATTTTTCCATTACATTTCTACAAATTTATACTATTTTTAGGCCAAAAATCAGAATTTTTCCACCTCTCGTTCAAGAACGCACAATTTTCGGTCGTAACCAGCGTCAATAGTACAGTTTCGTACTCAAAAATCGAAAAAATCAAGTTGTGTTAAATCTTCATACCCAGCATATTTAAGCATTCTGGCATGGTAACGTACCTTCGATTCTCAAAGATAAGCGAGATATTTTGGTGCAAACTGTGGGCTTTTTTTTTTGCCCACCCTGTAAAGCACATTCATTACAAAGCTTTAGTACAAAAATTTGCGCTTTTGCACCCCATGCTATTTTTTATCAAATAATCTGTGTCACATTAAAGTCCCTTCAGGTTCGAATGCATCAAGCTTCGGCGAAAAATACATATCAAAAAAATCGAATTTTTCGCATCGTTCAAACGTAAATTCGTGTTTTGTTAATCAATTGGCTCTTTGTAATTCTAATTCCATCAATATAAAAGCGTGATTATTTGATCTTTAGGATTTTAGATGGTAGATACTTTTTTCTCTAGGGAACCTTAAGCCCAATCCATTTACGCTGCATTTGAACAATAAATAGAATGTTCTACATATTCGGCTAGATATACGTATCTCTTTGCAAAAGGGGAAAATCTGAACATATGTTTCAAGGAAAAAAATGGTTCTTACGAGGCGGAAAATTGCCAATGTGTGTAATTCTCTCAAGATAGCTAAAACTGCTTGTACTTTTCTAAAAATTAATGTAAAAATCAACGCTTGTAATAAGACTTAAATTAACGAAATTCGAATAAAAATAAAGGAAAATAAATCAGTAAAACCGTCTTTTTCGGGGGTCGCTACACTACAGTCCGCCCGGCGGTCAGCCAGACCGCATTGAAAAGGTGGAGATCGGGTCGTTGCGGTTGGACGGGAACCAGTTTCTCGCTATCTCTGTCTCCCCCTGTCTCCCTCTGTCTCCCTCCGTCTCTCTCTCACTCTCTCTCACTCTCTCTCTCTCTCTCTCTCTCTCTCCCTACCCAATCACCCACCTCCACAATACAACCAGCCAATCACTTTTGAAATTTTCAAAAGGGATGAATGGGTCGAAGGGTCGTACGTTATTTCGAGAGAAAGTTAAAACACAATTTCGCTTAAAATTTGGAATAGGAAAACTTAATTTTCCAGAATGAGAACAATTTGAAAAATCATGAATTTTTGAACCGGCTTCTTTGTGTATAACAGCAATCGAAGAAATTACTAACTCTCGAATCACCTTGTGGTTTGTAGGATCAGAAACACAATTTTTCAGAAAGTTTATTCGGGTTAACTGGGGTGTCTAAACTTTAGTTCGTGGGGGTTACCGTTAATTTCCGTAATTTACTGAATATGAACGGCATCATACTAATCCTTAAGTTAGGCTAAGTATTAAACCAACAAATTTAGTAGATTACGAAGGTATCTGAGCATACTTTAAGCGTCAAATGAGCCAAGTTTGGTGAAGAATTATGTAGGTACCGAAGGAAGCGACCGGCGTTTTCTGATCCCAAACTTTTCACGACAGATCACTCAGGTGCGACAAAACTTCCAAATTGGCACTTCATCGAAACTTCATTTTTCAAAGTTTTTTGCGGAATTTCGCCAGAATCCATAAAAAATTGTTAATACAAAAAAATGCTGCGAATTTTAAATGAATAAGCTGTTTTTTTTTGCTTTTCTTTACAACTTTGCAAAACTGTCACGTATTATAGAAAACTTGGCAGCCACAATAGGTTTTAAAACTCGCATTTTTCTGCCATTTTTTAAGGGAGTTCTACGTTTAGAAGAAACATGTAAATGCAATAAAAATGCGTTCTATCCAAAAAAAACTATTACTTGGTTCCTCTAAAGGTGTAGCCAAGTCCCCCGCCGCTCCTATTTTTGGTACCTTGGCTCCTGATTACCATACGGGCCATAAAATTTCGATCCAAAATCTAAAACAAATTTGCTTAATTTATGGATAAATAACAATTTTTTTTATTCTCGAATGAATTTATTCTGGATCGATCCTGCTGCTGGATCGTTAACGAACAAGAATTTGCGATCTCACTACGCTCATTATTGCGATCTCTCGATCTTGGAATAGGAATAGGAATAGGATCGTAGGAATAAAAGATCTTGAAACACACTTTTAGGAAAAAACCGTCAAATTATATGCAGGTTCTTATTACGTATTTATGTGATTTTGACCTCAACGTATTTATTTTCAAAATTATTGATGCTCAAATTTATTAAAAGACCGCTTAGTAGCGCTCCCCGCCGCGTAATTGGCCTTGTAAGGCACAGATTTAAAGAAAAATTGCTACTAATATTCCTGAAACATACTTTCACTAAAATCTCCTATTTATGTATGTATTTTGGGAGCATTTATACAATTTTAAACAGCCCCTTTTTCACAAAAGCCTTCAAAAATTGAAAAACAACGCGCTGAAACCGGGTGAACGCGGAAGCCGACGACGCGCTTATCTGCTTTTAATGACCATTCAGGGGGCCTTTAATGGGCTGAAAAAGAGAGACAGAGTCGTTTTTGGGTGACAAGATCAAATACACGTGTTTTGGTCGGTTTTTATCACTTTTGGGGGAGGAAAACAAGCAGGGGAGGAACCCAATTTGCATAAGCGCTGCCGCATGCTTCCTGGTTCAAATGGCTTGCTCTACGGTTTTGCGGGTCCTAAAAGGTTGCAAAAATCTAGAAATAGATGAAAATTATCTATTTTATCGGCCGCTACTGGTTGAAAGCTCCAAAAATGAACCAATTGAGTCGGGGGATCAAATCTTTTTGGTCGAAAATCGGTCATTTGCGTCGAAAAATCGGTAATCGTTGATTTTTAATCGAAAAATCAGTCAATTTTCCCGTTTGGGAATCGCAAAAAAAAGGTTGAGAATCAATCCATTCCAATTCATTCCAAGGGCCTACTTTATAGGCGACAAAAAAAAAAATGTTTTCAAAAGTTGCCCGTTCGCGGCTAAGTTAAACTCATAATTCGGCGATCGCTCATTCACAAATCCATTATTTCATCCAACTGGTATTTAGCCGATTCACAAGCGGTCTCATTGTGATTTTTGCCACTGGTCTTGGTAAAGGGAATGCAGTAAGGAGTTTGAAATAACGATTATGGGAGGTCAATTATGACAATTTTGTAAAACCAGAACTCTTCTCGCTGTTTCGCGTGCTTTCGAATGACGTACAAATCATCCTGAACCGGCCTTTCTCCGGTTCGTCAGACGCAAGTGAGAGTAATTAAGTGATTTAAAGAAACGAATTGGTACACGAGATCTTGGAAGCCATCTCTCTCTCTCTCTCTCTCTCTCTCGCTCTCTCTCTCTCTCACTCTCTCTCCATCTCTCTCCATCTCGCTCCATCTCTCTCTCTCCCCATCTCTCTCTCACTCGCTCTTTCTCTCTCTCTCCCTCTCTCTCTCTCTCTTTCTCTCTCTGTCCGTTGCCAAATTTTACAGGAAATATACAACCAAAGTTAAGCATTTTGTAAAGCTGTGAAAAGTGAGTTTGTCAGAGTTCAATTTTAACCGTTATTTTTCGTAAATTCTTAGGCTCTCACGGTGTCGTAACGCGAAAATTAGCACGCGTTGGAAAGTATATTTATCACATTCTCACACAACCACAAATTTTCGGTGGGGAAAGTGGAATTTGACGTAATTTGGAGGTAAGGAAGATACGGTAGCGAAAGGGAGGGAGCGAGAGAGAGAGAGAGAGAGAGAGAGAGAAAGAGTGAGAGAGAGAGAGAGCGGAAGAGAGAGCGAGAAAGAGTGAGAGAGAGAGAGAGAGCGAAACAGTAAAAGATACCCGAAAAAGGTAGGAAATTGGTGTTGCTAAACAATCAAAGTCGCTCTACTTTCTATTCAGTACAATTTTCATACCTTAAAAGCTTACATATTTTCGTGAAACATCGGCTTTCGTGAAAAATCGGCTTTCGAAACGGCCAGTTCATCAAAACTTTAAGAAGAATAGAATTAAAAAGCCGGCTAAATTAAAACGACTACAATTCGAGTTAAACGAATCATGATTTTAAATAAAAATGCTTCAAAAACTCAGACTAATAAGAGCCAAAAACAAAAAGGAAAATTATCAAAACTTCCGGCCATCCGGTCAGCCCCGATAAGTGGCGACTAGGGTTTAGGGAAATCACAAAACAAGCGCGTGATAAGCCGTAGAACGAAATGACCATACATATTGTAATGCAACAAAAAACGTAAAAATACAAGAAAGGGAAATATACGGTACTGGGCTGTTAGCATGGGGAAACTCATTTTTTCCGCGTAATCCGCTCACGTCCTCTAAAAAATAAAAACTTTTTTTAAGGCAACACAGGAGCTCCTAAAACATATAAACATTTGCGAAAATGTCTGACTTTTGGGTCAAAATGTAAAAAATGGCCCAAAAAGGTCCAAATTTTCGAATTTGCAAAAATGTTTCACGTATTTTGGTAACTTTCTAGCAATCAAACGTTATGAAAAAAATTTATAAAAATTGATTTGATTATTAGCAGGTACGGAAAAGCAACCGCCCCTCCCCCTGAAGAAAATTATGTTTCAGAAAATCGGCGCCTGGTGCAGTAACGAGAAAAATTAATCTTGGATGGCTGCTGTATCGTTGGATCCAACTTGGATAGAAGGGTCGGAGAGTTATTACAATAAATTCTAAAATTCCGAAAGAATTGATTTATGCATTCAGCGACCGGGCCAGCTCCTCATTTACATCCGACCCGACGGCCGTATTTGACACGCTCCGCTCCTCGGGGTCCACTGAAAAATAGGTGTTTTATGTGAAAGCATCTATATTTTTAGCCTCTGATCGTCAATTTCTTTGTGTGCTTTGCATTCCGAAACTATCCGCTTTTTCGAATTTTAAATTTCGAAGCAACCAAATTGGAATCAACATTTTTTGATGATTCTATGGATTCGAAAACGCAGGAAACTATTAGCTATTTAAAAACTTTAACAAGCCAAGTTTTAGGAAGAAATCGGCCATTTTGGCCGAGAAATCGTTACTCTTGTAAATTTTTACAAAATTTTTGAGTTTAAGCGTCAAGAAATAGCAAAAAATTAAACACTTTCTTTATTTTTATTAGAAACGTTGAATTCTGGATAAGGGTCCCCCGATAATGCCAAAGAACCGGTAATTAGTATCTCGCGGGATTACCTGGATGTGCCAGTCGCTCGGCGGGCCCTTCCGGCTCGAGGCCAAGCCTTTTCCGGTGATCTCGCAGCTCCTTGTCCAACTTCCACTGCGGCTTCATCAAACGGTGGATAAATCTGGAAATAGATTGTATAATCATAAAATCAAGAATATTAAAATAACTTATTCAATTCAAAATTTGAGGCTGGACCTTTATGAACAATGCGATTCGCCCGTTTAGCCGGTGAAAATCGGGTTTAGTTAGGGAATTAGTTGAAGAAGCCTTCGACTACCTAGTTATCACGAAACACATTTTTTTAACTCATCATACGCTATTATAAAACTATTAGAAACTTTTAAAAAATATAATTTGCGCAAAATCTTCTATTTGAAATCCCAAAACTATAAATTTTTTGACCAAAAATGACTGTTTTTAACTTTTTAAAGCTTACTAAAAGGTTTTTAGATCGTTTCCCATTTCAGATGTACCTAAATTTCGCTAAAAACACTATTAAAATCGTTATTCTTAGGGGGATCAGGTATTTCTTGACCTATGCAAAAAGTAGGTTTCGTCTCTTTAGCTGGGGAAATCCGGTTTGGAATAATAATCGAGCAAGCGTTTCTAAACTGTTCCCCCCCCCCGATGATGCAAAAGCACCTAAATTTCAATAAATGATATAGCAGAGTCATAGAAATTATATAAACTCTATTAAATAATACATACCCCTGGCCAGCAGCCGAAAACAGTTGACAGCATCCGCAGATGAGAAAGCTGAACCCGGGCCACCAGTCGATACTCCAGTTGAAGAGATTGTTGAAGATCAGTGACGAGATTATTGGGCAGATTGCCAACACTGAATAGGATCGGTGAGAACAACCATCATTGATACTGATAACCGCTGGTTTCCCTTAACATTGCTTTTCTATGAAACACTTTTTTTCTTCGATACGTGCGAACATTTTTATTCATCGGCTATTATTTGCCATTCATTGTGTTTAATATTGCGATACCTAAAAATCCCTGATAACAGAGCACCATCTTCTGGTGATAATTTTTCGGATGAAACACGATTTTTTTCCGTGATTTTTAAAATCCCGCAAATAGCCGCTAGACATTCTTCCATGTTAATTACATGAAAATGTAAGCTTACTCTTATAAACCATCTTCGCCAAGTGCTGTGGAATAAAAAAAACCGTGACTTCCGTAGTAGGGCTTTTGTGTATAACATATCTTTTATATTTTTCCGAATTTAAAAGTGGTTCAATATTCTTAATTCTTATCATTTAAATCAAAATCAACCCGTAAACACGGAGACATCAAAATGGCGACCCGTCATATAACATAGTTTTTAGCTTTCTGGAAAATTTTGTCGTCCGGCTTACACGTCGTTATCCTACCCTATAAGCGAGAAAAGTATGTCTGTTTTCTGTACGGCCGTTTTCTCGGCCGTCAGGCCGAATATCGAGCTGATTTTTGGCATGGGGGTGGGAAATGCCATTCATAAAAAACGGTTTTTTGGATTTTTCGAAATTCTTTCATTTTACGAGTTTACAAGCAAAAATGTGAAAAATCCTTAACATTTTTGGGTGCAGATGTTGTCCGGAACTTTTCTCGGCCCCTAGAAGGAATTGAGGCTTCATTTTTCGAGGGTAGATGGCAAAAGTAATTCCCCAGATACATTTTTTCGGATTTCGCCAAATTTTCTAAAATCCTACCCTATAAGCGAGAAAAGTATGTCTGTTTTCTGTACGGCCGTTTTCTCGGCCGTCAGGCCGAATATCGAGCTGATTTTTGGCATGGGGGTGGGAAATGCCATTCATAAAAAACGGTTTTTTGGATTTTTCGAAATTCTTTCATTTTACGAGTTTACAAGCAAAAATGTGAAAAATCCTTAACATTTTTGGGTGCAGATGTTGTCCGGAACTTTTCTCGGCCCCTAGAAGGAATTGAGGCTTCATTTTTCGAGGGTAGATGGCAAAAGTAATTCCCCAGATACATTTTTTCGGATTTCGCCAAATTTTCTAAAATAAAGTTTTTATAAGGATTTTTCTGAAAGGCCCTTAATAAACCGCGGGACCGGCCGTGGTGTCCGGGCCCTAACTCGAAGCCCTGATGGAATTCCGGACTGAAATTTGGACCGTTTATGCAATCAAGGATGGGGATCATGCGCAAGTAGTTAGTTTTTGAAAATATTGTAATTTCGTTGCGTAAAATGCAAATCTCTAAAATTGGTTTTTGCCGACTCCTCGGGGTCAGACGTGAGTAATTGGGAGGCTGGAAAGATAGAGCAGAATCTGCTAAATCTTTTCCTTTTTAAATTTTTAAATTTGGTTGAATTACCGGGGCGATAGAGCCGTTTTTGTTTCGGAGAGGGCCGCCCTTTTGGGGCGCCTGGGGAGTACCCCTCTGTGTCCCCAGCCCGTCCCGACTCGCCCCCCACCTAACCCACTTCCAGGTGATAACCCCCAAGGTTTTCGAGCGCTGCCGTGTGGCTGGCCGAAAGGTTAACACTGAACAGCCACCTTCCTAGAGCGCCCCAGCAATGGGTGACGAATTTTTGGCCGCTACGCTCAAGGGGGAGTCGTCCTCCGATGGCCATACAAATTCAAACGCTCGCTCCCTTGGGACGCCGAGGGGTTCAGCTAGCCTGTTGCTGGACAAGCCAGACCCGGAAGGGATGGTTCGGCCTGACGGTCGTAATGTCGGTCCTGTTGGCACCATTACCAATCTGCCGGACCCGGTAAGGGTGTCGGAAACAGCTGAGCCTCAGCAGGGTACGAAGAACAGAGGGCCTGCCGATTGGACCCGAAGAGGTAGCAATACCGAGGTTCAATTGGCTGGGCGAGTAGCGGCACCCTCCAGCTGTTTTCCGGGACAACACCCCGCGGCCTATCCTCAAACACCGCGGCATCCCATGCAGATCGTGAAAATGCCTTCCGTGCCGAATACCAGCAGTAACTCGACCGGTACACTCCATACGGGAAAGAAGCTGTCTGACTCGGGATTTTTCGTTCCGAACCCGTGGCAAACGCTGGGCCCTGATTCTTCGAAGCTTTGGGTGCCTCGACAGCAGATAGAACCCGCGCCTGTTCTAAAACCTGAGCCTGTACAAATACAGAGAGGGAAGGAAAAGATTAGTCGCGCGGAACGTGTACAACTGAGGTTGGAATACGACCAAAGTTTACAGCGGACCCCGGCCGATCCTGTACTTGCTCAAGGTCCTGTCGAAGTGCCTGAGGTTTTGTTGAACCAGACTCCGAGTTCACGCGAGCGACGGAAGCGAAAGTCTGACGCGGAAGGCGAGAGGGAACCGCGAGTCGGAGGAACCCCTGAGGAGCATGAATCCCAACTCGCGACAAGGCGTGCGAAACGCTTGCATAGCTCCCAGGGAACTCCTGATCAATCGCACCTCCCATCGCAGTCCGTCGAAGGCCCAGCCAACGTCACGCCCATTTCGCGTTTGAACTCGCAGAGAAAGTCCGAGGCCTTACGGAAAAGAGAACAGCGTTCGCAAGTTGCTCTGAATTTGCAGACCCGGTTTTCGGCGGCCAACGAGGCGTCAAGGCAAGGGTGCAAGCAGAAGCAAGAAGCGGCCCGGGTGAGGGTGCTACGTGCGAATGAGAGCCCAGCTGAGCAAGCGGCACGGCGAACCAAGGACCTCTACTCTAAAAGGTTGCAGGAGTCTCGGTTGAGCACAAGTGAACGTGAGAATCAGAATCTCGCTCGGGCCGCGCGTGTAGCGGCAAGGCGCTCCAGAGAATCGCCTTCGCGGCGCTCGGAGCGTCTCAGTCGAGATGCGATATCCACGGGAAGTTCACGAAACCGAGAATCCTCATCCCAAAGAGTATTGCGTCTGGAGGGGAATGCTATTCGGACCGCGGCTCACCGGCAGCAACAACGCCAGACGGCCGCTGCGCGCGCAGGTGCTGCTCGGAATCCGGATGCGTTTCCCCCCATCCACTATCTTGGCAAGCCGGACATACCTTGCAGTTGCTGTGGCGCATTGCATTACGCAGTCGAAACGAAATCCCCGAGCGGCAGTTTCCATTCGTGTTGTGGCCATGGCAAAATTGCTATTTCGTTGTTCGACAATTTCCCCCTGGAATTGGAAGATCTTTACAAAGGGGATACTCGAGAATCGAAAGATTTTCGGGCGAACATTCGAAATTACAATAGCGGTCTAGCTATGGCTTCAATGACGGCCCAAATGGATGCTCCGCCCGGAAGAGGACCACGGCCTTATCGGATCCATGGAGCAGTGTATCATTTGGTCGGCCCTATGAGACCACAGCCTGGAGAGCAAGCCCAATATGCCCAGATCTATATAATGGACACCGAGCAAGCGGCCAACGAGCTAGCCGGTCGTGCCATCAATCGGCACTGCGATCAGGGCCTCTTTGCCAACCTCCATCTCCTCTTGCAAAACGTCAATATCTATGTTCAATCATTGATGATGATGGCAGAGGTGTCAAAAGAGGAATCTGATCAAGCAGCTGCCGATGGGCGGGAAGCTCTCTCAGCGCAGTTGGTCTTTCGAACAGATAAAAGGGACGACCAAAGACGGTTCAATGCACCTACATCCAATGAGATTGCCGTTGTTTACGTTGGTGACGATGAGTCGATACCCGGCGAGCGCGTGTTCTATATTCACGAGCGGGACGGCGGCCTCAGGCAGATCCACTACTTGCAGAAAGAGTGCGAACCACTCTGTTATCCTCTCTTCTTCCCTCGGGGTGGAGAGGGGTGGCACCCTAACATTCCGAAGCAAGTGGGAAATGCTGGCCGTCGTGGTAACTCTGACGATGACGAACCGGCTATTGCCGATGACGGTCCGCCGAACCGGGTATCTCAAAGAGAATATTTCGCCTATAACATGTTCGTCCGGCAAGGCTTCAATCCTATCCACCACGGCGGCAAACTTTGCCAACAATATTACGTGGATGCCTTCGCCAAGACTGAACAGAATAGGCTTAATTATTATCTGACTCATCAGCGTGAACTTCGGCTGGATACGGTCCGTGGCCTCACCGATCACATGAATTCCCATGGTCAAGGTCCTGCAGGCAGAAAGATTATTTTGGGCGCCGGTCATCAAGGCAGTGGTCGAAACTCGGTCGGACATTATCAGGATTCAGTGGCCATTATGACCAAGTACGGAAAGCCAGATCTCTTTTTGACCATCACTTGCAATCCGAACTGGCGAGAAATTCAGGAAGGTCTTTACCCAGGCCAGACTGCAATTGATCGTCCAGATTTGGTTGCAAGAGTGTTCGAATTGAAAATGAGAGCACTCGATGAGGAACTTTTCAAAAAGCACATCCTCGGAGAAATGGCTGCCTACGTTTCGGTGATTGAATTCCAGAAACGAGGGCTTCCGCACCGTCATATGGTCCTTTTTTTGAAGGAGGATTCAAAGCTCAGAACATCTGACGAGGTTGATAGTATCATCTCAGCTGAGCTCCCTGATTCCGACACAAATCCTGAATTGTTTCAATTGGTTTCGACAAATATGATCCATCGGCCTTGCGGTGCCCACAATCCTTCGTCGCCCTGCATGCAAGACAATACCTGTACTAAAGGATTTCCAAAAGAATTCAGAGATACCACTTTGATTTCGGACGGATATCCAAAATACAGGCGCCGAGACCAGGGAAGGACTGTTCGGTATACGGTGAACCGGGTGGATGTCGTACTTGACAACCGTCACGTCGTGCCTTACAACCCATACCTCCTGCTTCGGTTTGGTGCCCACATCAACCTCGAATGCTGCTTCTCCTTCGACTCGGTCAAATACCTATTCAAATACGTCTATAAGGGTACTGACAGGGCTCGCTTCCAAATTCGGGATGCAAACAATGATGACCTTGGACCGGTCAATGAGATCGAACGGTACATACAGGGTCGTTATTTGTGCGCTCCCGAAGCTTGCCATCGTCTTTTTGCATTTCCCATGCAAAAGAAGAGCGACAAAGTCATCCGACTCCAAGTACATCTTGACGGATTTGAAAATGTGGTGTTTGACCCAGAAGATGCACAGGCGGCACTGAATAGAGCTCGCACTCATAAGACCACGCTGAGCGCATTCTTTGCCATCAACACGCATATGCAGCATTTGGAGGACACCGGAGCAAGGACGGTCACGGTTAACGGTCAAAAGTGTCTGCAGATCGGGAGAAGGAGGGACGCAGAAAAGGTCTTAGATTCCAGAGAATTTTTCTATGGCCAAATGCCAGAAAAATATCGTATCGTTCAAGGCAAATGGGTGCCACGAAAGAATGCGTCGCGGGTGATTGGCCGGATGTACCATGTCCTACCCTATAAGCGAGAAAAGTATGTCTGTTTTCTGTACGGCCGTTTTCTCGGCCGTCAGGCCGAATATCGAGCTGATTTTTGGCATGGGGGTGGGAAATGCCATTCATAAAAAACGGTTTTTTGGATTTTTCGAAATTCTTTCATTTTACGAGTTTACAAGCAAAAATGTGAAAAATCCTTAACATTTTTGGGTGCAGATGTTGTCCGGAACTTTTCTCGGCCCCTAGAAGGAATTGAGGCTTCATTTTTCGAGGGTAGATGGCAAAAGTAATTCCCCAGATACATTTTTTCGGATTTCGCCAAATTTTCTAAAATAAAGTTTTTATAAGGATTTTTCTGAAAGGCCCTTAATAAAACCGCGGGACCGGCCGTGGTGTCCGGGCCCTAACTCGAAGCCCTGATGGAATTCCGGACTGAAATTTGGACCGTTTATGCAATCAAGGATGGGGATCATGCGCAAGTAGTTAGTTTTTGAAAATATTGTAATTTCGTTGCGTAAAATGCAAATCTCTAAAATTGGTTTTGCCGACTCCTCGGGGTCAGACGTGAGTAATTGGGAGGCTGGAAAGATAGAGCAGAATCTGCTAAATCTTTTCCTTTTTAAATTTTTAAATTTGGTTGAATTACCGGGGCGATAGAGCCGTTTTTGTTTCGGAGAGGGCCGCCCTTTTGGGGCGCCTGGGGAGTACCCCTCTGTGTCCCCAGCCCGTCCCGACTCGCCCCCACCTAACCCACTTCCAGGTGATAACCCCCAAGGTTTTCGAGCGCTGCCGGGTGGCTGGCCGAAAGGTTAACACTGAACAGCCACCTTCCTAGAGCGCCCCAGCAATGGGTGACGAATTTTTGGCCGCTACGCTCAAGGGGAGTCGTCCTCCGATGGCCATACAAATTCAAACGCTCGCTCCCTTGGGACGCCGAGGGGTTCAGCTAGCCTGTTGCTGGACAAGCCAGACCCGGAAGGGATGGTTCGGCCTGACGGTCGTAATGTCGGTCCTGTTGGCACCATTACCAATCTGCCGGACCCGGTAAGGGTGTCGGAAACAGCTGAGCCTCAGCAGGGTACGAAGAACAGAGGGCCTGCCGATTGGACCCGAAGAGGTAGCAATACCGAGGTTCAATTGGCTGGGCGAGTAGCGGCACCCTCCAGCTGTTTTCCGGGACAACACCCCGCGGCCTATCCTCAAACACCGCGGCATCCCATGCAGATCGTGAAAATGCCTTCCGTGCCGAATACCAGCAGTAACTCGACCGGTACACTCCATACGGGAAAGAAGCTGTCTGACTCGGGATTTTTCGTTCCGAACCCGTGGCAAACGCTGGGCCCTGATTCTTCGAAGCTTTGGGTGCCTCGACAGCAGATAGAACCCGCGCCTGTTCTAAAACCTGAGCCTGTACAAATACAGAGAGGGAAGGAAAAGATTAGTCGCGCGGAACGTGTACAACTGAGGTTGGAATACGACCAAAGTTTACAGCGGACCCCGGCCGATCCTGTACTTGCTCAAGGTCCTGTCGAAGTGCCTGAGGTTTTGTTGAACCAGACTCCGAGTTCACGCGAGCGACGGAAGCGAAAGTCTGACGCGGAAGGCGAGAGGGAACCGCGAGTCGGAGGAACCCCTGAGGAGCATGAATCCCAACTCGCGACAAGGCGTGCGAAACGCTTGCATAGCTCCCAGGGAACTCCTGATCAATCGCACCTCCCATCGCAGTCCGTCGAAGGCCTAGCCAACGTCACGCCCATTTCGCGTTTGAACTCGCAGAGAAAGTCCGAGGCCTTACGGAAAAGAGAACAGCGTTCGCAAGTTGCTCTGAATTTGCAGACCCGGTTTTCGGCGGCCAACGAGGCGTCAAGGCAAGGGTGCAAGCAGAAGCAAGAAGCGGCCCGGGTGAGGGTGCTACGTGCGAATGAGAGCCCAGCTGAGCAAGCGGCACGGCGAACCAAGGACCTCTACTCTAAAAGGTTGCAGGAGTCTCGGTTGAGCACAAGTGAACGTGAGAATCAGAATCTCGCTCGGGCCGCGCGTGTAGCGGCAAGGCGCTCCAGAGAATCGCCTTCGCGGCGCTCGGAGCGTCTCAGTCGAGATGCGATATCCACGGGAAGTTCACGAAACCGAGAATCCTCATCCCAAAGAGTATTGCGTCTGGAGGGGAATGCTATTCGGACCGCGGCTCACCGGCAGCAACAACGCCAGACGGCCGCTGCGCGCGCAGGTGCTGCTCGAATCCGGATGCGTTTCCCCATCCACTATCTTGGCAAGCCGGACATACCTTGCAGTTGCTGTGGCGCATTGCATTACGCAGTCGAAACGAAATCCCCGAGCGGCAGTTTCCATTCGTGTTGTGGCCATGGCAAAATTGCTATTTCGTTGTTCGACAATTTCCCTGGAATTGGAAGATCTTTACAAAGGGGATACTCGAGAATCGAAAGATTTTCGGGCGAACATTCGAAATTACAATAGCGGTCTAGCTATGGCTTCAATGACGGCCCAAATGGATGCTCCGCCCGGAAGAGGACCACGGCCTTATCGGATCCATGGAGCAGTGTATCATTTGGTCGGCCCTATGAGACCACAGCCTGGAGAGCAAGCCCAATATGCCCAGATCTATATAATGGACACCGAGCAAGCGGCCAACGAGCTAGCCGGTCGTGCCATCAATCGGCACTGCGATCAGGGCCTCTTTGCCAACCTCCATCTCCTCTTGCAAAACGTCAATATCTATGTTCAATCATTGATGATGATGGCAGAGGTGTCAAAAGAGGAATCTGATCAAGCAGCTGCCGATGGGCGGGAAGCTCTCTCAGCGCAGTTGGTCTTTCGAACAGATAAAAGGGACGACCAAAGACGGTTCAATGCACCTACATCCAATGAGATTGCCGTTGTTTACGTTGGTGACGATGAGTCGATACCCGGCGAGCGCGTGTTCTATATTCACGAGCGGGACGGCGGCCTCAGGCAGATCCACTACTTGCAGAAAGAGTGCGAACCACTCTGTTATCCTCTCTTCTTCCCTCGGGGTGGAGAGGGGTGGCACCCTAACATTCCGGAAGCAAGTGGGAAATGCTGGCCGTCGTGGTAACTCTGACGATGACGAACCGGCTATTGCCGATGACGGTCCGCCGAACCGGGTATCTCAAAGAGAATATTTCGCCTATAACATGTTCGTCCGGCAAGGCTTCAATCCTATCCACCACGGCGGCAAACTTTGCCAACAATATTACGTGGATGCCTTCGCCAAGACTGAACAGAATAGGCTTAATTATTATCTGACTCATCAGCGTGAACTTCGGCTGGATACGGTCCGTGGCCTCACCGATCACATGAATTCCCATGGTCAAGGTCCTGCAGGCAGAAAGATTATTTTGGGCGCCGGTCATCAAGGCAGTGGTCGAAACTCGGTCGGACATTATCAGGATTCAGTGGCCATTATGACCAAGTACGGAAAGCCAGATCTCTTTTTGACCATCACTTGCAATCCGAACTGGCGAGAAATTCAGGAAGGTCTTTACCCAGGCCAGACTGCAATTGATCGTCCAGATTTGGTTGCAAGAGTGTTCGAATTGAAAATGAGAGCACTCGATGAGGAACTTTTCAAAAAGCACATCCTCGGAGAAATGGCTGCCTACGTTTCGGTGATTGAATTCCAGAAACGAGGGCTTCCTGCACCGTCATATGGTCCTTTTTTTGAAGGAGGATTCAAAGCTCAGAACATCTGACGAGGTTGATAGTATCATCTCAGCTGAGCTCCCTGGATTCCGACACAAATCCTGAATTGTTTCAATTGGTTTCGACAAATATGATCCATCGGCCTTGCGGTGCCCACAATCCTTCGTCGCCCTGCATGCAAGACAATACCTGTACTAAAGGATTTCCAAAAGAATTCAGAGATACCACTTTGATTTCGGACGGATATCCAAAAATACAGGCGCCGAGACCAGGGAAGGACTGTTCGGTATACGGTGAACCGGGTGGATGTCGTACTTGACAACCGTCACGTCGTGCCTTACAACCCATACCTCCTGCTTCGGTTTGGTGCCCACATCAACCTCGAATGCTGCTTCTCCTTCGACTCGGTCAAATACCTATTCAAATACGTCTATAAGGGTACTGACAGGGCTCGCTTCCAAATTCGGGATGCAAACAATGATGACCTTGGACCGGTCAATGAGATCGAACGGTACATACAGGGTCGTTATTTGTGCGCTCCCGAAGCTTGCCATCGTCTTTTGCATTTCCCATGCAAAAGAAGAGCGACAAAGTCATCCGACTCCAAGTACATCTTGACGGATTTGAAAATGTGGTGTTTGACCCAGAAGATGCACAGGCGGCACTGAATAGAGCTCGCACTCATAAGACCACGCTGAGCGCATTCTTTGCCATCAACACGCATATGCAGCATTTGGAGGACACCGGAGCAAGGACGGTCACGGTTAACGGTCAAAAGTGTCTGCAGATCGGGAGAAGGAGGGACGCAGAAAAGGTCTTAGATTCCAGAGAATTTTTCTATGGCCAAATGCCAGAAAAATATCGTATCGTTCAAGGCAAATGGGTGCCACGAAAGAATGCGTCGCGGGTGATTGGCCGGATGTACCATGTCTCTCCACGAGACACGGAGCGTTTGCCATGAGACTGCTTCTGCTCTATACTAAGGGCCCCAGGAGCTTCGAACAACTGCGCACCATCAACGGCACTCAATACAACACCTATTTTGAGGCCGCTAAAGCAGCAGGATACATGAACGATGACTCTGTGAACCTAGCTACGATGCAGGAAGCCGCCGATGTGCGGATGCCTGGAGAACTTCGCAGCTTCTTCTCTTCCCTGATCTGCTTCGCTGACGTGCAGGACCCTGTGGCGTTCTGGGAACGCTTCAAGAACGACCTAATGCAGGACTTCCTTGCTCGCGGACTTTCCATCCAAGTCTCTGAGTCAAAGGCCTACTGGGAAATTGTCGAAGATCTGACAGTTCTCGGGGTCAGAGACAGCCCGTTGTTCCAACTCAATTTGCCAAAGTACGACATCGACATCGTCGTTGTTGATCCCGCCGAGCATGCTCGACTCGGGAACGACAAATACTTGCAATTGAACCCGGAACAACTGAGAGCAACGGATGAAGTCTTGGCCGAGGTCGCAGACCCAAGTGGGCAGTGCTTCTTCATTGACGGTCCAGGGGGAAGCGGCAAAACCTTTGTCTACCAAACCATATACCACATTCTATCCGGTATGGGTAAAAAGATTCTCTCGGTAGCGTGGACAGGTATTGCCGCCAACCTATTGGAAGAAGGACGTACAGTCAGCACTGCCTTCCGGCTGTTGATCAAGACCAACAACAAGGAATCCAGCATGAAAAGGCAAAGCATTGAAGCACGAGCACTCGCTGAGATCGACCTGATCATCTGGGACGAAGCACCAATGGCACCGAAAGAAGCACTTGAAGCAGCTGATGCTCTTCTTAAAGACATTATGCAAAACGATGTGCCATTCGGTGGAAAGGTCATGGTACTTGGAGGAGATTTCCGACAGGTACTTCCCGTGGTCGATGGCGGTGGTCGTGCTGAAATGGTGTCAGCCTGCTTGAAGTCATCCCGACTCTGGCCTCTCTTCCGAAAGTTTGAGCTCACGACGAACATGAGGGTTCGGGATGCCGGCAACGATTGGAAGGACTATCTTCTCGCTCTGGGTAACGATCTACTCGACAAAGACGAAGAGGGATACCTCGAAGTACCCGAAGATCTCAGATGCGAGCAAGATTTGGCCGAAGCAGTCTTCCGACCAGCCTTCGATGAAGGAGTTGAACTTTCTGAAGTAGCTATCCTTACACCCAAGAACGAACAAGCTCTCGAGCTCAACAATCGAATCTTGGATATGCTACCCGGAGAAGTCAAAACCTTCAGAAGTGCTGACTCGGCCGAGACTACTGATCCAACCGATGCTGCCAACTTCAACGCAGAGCTTCTAAACAAAATGACACCATCTGGAATGCCTCCCCACCTGCTCCATCTAAAGGTGGGTTGCATCGTGATGCTTCTGCGAAACCTCAGCGTCAAAAAGGGTCTCTGCAACGGTACAAGGCTGATTGTCGAGCAAATCGGAGCCAGAATTCTCCTCTGCTCAATTGCCACGGGTAGCAGGAAAGGCAAAAAAGTGTTAATCCCCCGAATTGATTGCCTTTATGACAAAGCCACACTACCATTCGTGTATAACATATCTTTTATATTTTTCCGAATTTAAAAGTGGTTCAATATTCTTAATTCTTATCATTTAAATCAAAATCAACCCGTAAACACGGAGACATCAAAATGGCGACCCGTCATATAACATAGTTTTTAGCTTTCTGGAAAATTTTGTCGTCCGGCTTACACGTCGTTATCCTACCCTATAAGCGAGAAAAGTATGTCTGTTTTCTGTACGGCCGTTTTCTCGGCCGTCAGGCCGAATATCGAGCTGATTTTTGGCATGGGGGTGGGAAATGCCATTCATAAAAAACGGTTTTTTGGATTTTTCGAAATTCTTTCATTTTACGAGTTTACAAGCAAAAATGTGAAAAATCCTTAACATTTTTGGGTGCAGATGTTGTCCGGAACTTTTCTCGGCCCCTAGAAGGAATTGAGGCTTCATTTTTCGAGGGTAGATGGCAAAAGTAATTCCCCAGATACATTTTTTCGGATTTCGCCAAATTTTCTAAAATAAAGTTTTTATAAGGATTTTTCTGAAAGGCCCTTAATAAACCGCGGGACCGGCCGTGGTGTCCGGGCCCTAACTCGAAGCCCTGATGGAATTCCGGACTGAAATTTGGACCGTTTATGCAATCAAGGATGGGGATCATGCGCAAGTAGTTAGTTTTTGAAAATATTGTAATTTCGTTGCGTAAAATGCAAATCTCTAAAATTGGTTTTTGCCGACTCCTCGGGGTCAGACGTGAGTAATTGGGAGGCTGGAAAGATAGAGCAGAATCTGCTAAATCTTTTCCTTTTTAAATTTTTAAATTTGGTTGAATTACCGGGGCGATAGAGCCGTTTTTGTTTCGGAGAGGGCCGCCCTTTTGGGGCGCCTGGGGAGTACCCCTCTGTGTCCCCAGCCCGTCCCGACTCGCCCCCCACCTAACCCACTTCCAGGTGATAACCCCCAAGGTTTTCGAGCGCTGCCGGGTGGCTGGCCGAAAGGTTAACACTGAACAGCCACCTTCCTAGAGCGCCCCAGCAATGGGTGACGAATTTTTGGCCGCTACGCTCAAGGGGGAGTCGTCCTCCGATGGCCATACAAATTCAAACGCTCGCTCCCTTGGGACGCCGAGGGGTTCAGCTAGCCTGTTGCTGGACAAGCCAGACCCGGAAGGGATGGTTCGGCCTGACGGTCGTAATGTCGGTCCTGTTGGCACCATTACCAATCTGCCGGACCCGGTAAGGGTGTCGGAAACAGCTGAGCCTCAGCAGGGTACGAAGAACAGAGGGCCTGCCGATTGGACCCGAAGAGGTAGCAATACCGAGGTTCAATTGGCTGGGCGAGTAGCGGCACCCTCCAGCTGTTTTCCGGGACAACACCCCGCGGCCTATCCTCAAACACCGCGGCATCCCATGCAGATCGTGAAAATGCCTTCCGTGCCGAATACCAGCAGTAACTCGACCGGTACACTCCATACGGGAAAGAAGCTGTCTGACTCGGGATTTTTCGTTCCGAACCCGTGGCAAACGCTGGGCCCTGATTCTTCGAAGCTTTGGGTGCCTCGACAGCAGATAGAACCCGCGCCTGTTCTAAAACCTGAGCCTGTACAAATACAGAGAGGGAAGGAAAAGATTAGTCGCGCGGAACGTGTACAACTGAGGTTGGAATACGACCAAAGTTTACAGCGGACCCCGGCCGATCCTGTACTTGCTCAAGGTCCTGTCGAAGTGCCTGAGGTTTTGTTGAACCAGACTCCGAGTTCACGCGAGCGACGGAAGCGAAAGTCTGACGCGGAAGGCGAGAGGGAACCGCGAGTCGGAGGAACCCCTGAGGAGCATGAATCCCAACTCGCGACAAGGCGTGCGAAACGCTTGCATAGCTCCCAGGGAACTCCTGATCAATCGCACCTCCCATCGCAGTCCGTCGAAGGCCTAGCCAACGTCACGCCCATTTCGCGTTTGAACTCGCAGAGAAAGTCCGAGGCCTTACGGAAAAGAGAACAGCGTTCGCAAGTTGCTCTGAATTTGCAGACCCGGTTTTCGGCGGCCAACGAGGCGTCAAGGCAAGGGTGCAAGCAGAAGCAAGAAGCGGCCCGGGTGAGGGTGCTACGTGCGAATGAGAGCCCAGCTGAGCAAGCGGCACGGCGAACCAAGGACCTCTACTCTAAAAGGTTGCAGGAGTCTCGGTTGAGCACAAGTGAACGTGAGAATCAGAATCTCGCTCGGGCCGCGCGTGTAGCGGCAAGGCGCTCCAGAGAATCGCCTTCGCGGCGCTCGGAGCGTCTCAGTCGAGATGCGATATCCACGGGAAGTTCACGAAACCGAGAATCCTCATCCCAAAGAGTATTGCGTCTGGAGGGGAATGCTATTCGGACCGCGGCTCACCGGCAGCAACAACGCCAGACGGCCGCTGCGCGCGCAGGTGCTGCTCGGAATCCGGATGCGTTTCCCCCCATCCACTATCTTGGCAAGCCGGACATACCTTGCAGTTGCTGTGGCGCATTGCATTACGCAGTCGAAACGAAATCCCCGAGCGGCAGTTTCCATTCGTGTTGTGGCCATGGCAAAATTGCTATTTCGTTGTTCGACAATTTCCCCCTGGAATTGGAAGATCTTTACAAAGGGGATACTCGAGAATCGAAAGATTTTCGGGCGAACATTCGAAATTACAATAGCGGTCTAGCTATGGCTTCAATGACGGCCCAAATGGATGCTCCGCCCGGAAGAGGACCACGGCCTTATCGGATCCATGGAGCAGTGTATCATTTGGTCGGCCCTATGAGACCACAGCCTGGAGAGCAAGCCCAATATGCCCAGATCTATATAATGGACACCGAGCAAGCGGCCAACGAGCTAGCCGGTCGTGCCATCAATCGGCACTGCGATCAGGGCCTCTTTGCCAACCTCCATCTCCTCTTGCAAAACGTCAATATCTATGTTCAATCATTGATGATGATGGCAGAGGTGTCAAAAGAGGAATCTGATCAAGCAGCTGCCGATGGGCGGGAAGCTCTCTCAGCGCAGTTGGTCTTTCGAACAGATAAAAGGGACGACCAAAGACGGTTCAATGCACCTACATCCAATGAGATTGCCGTTGTTTACGTTGGTGACGATGAGTCGATACCCGGCGAGCGCGTGTTCTATATTCACGAGCGGGACGGCGGCCTCAGGCAGATCCACTACTTGCAGAAAGAGTGCGAACCACTCTGTTATCCTCTCTTCTTCCCTCGGGGTGGAGAGGGGTGGCACCCTAACATTCCGAAGCAAGTGGGAAATGCTGGCCGTCGTGGTAACTCTGACGATGACGAACCGGCTATTGCCGATGACGGTCCGCCGAACCGGGTATCTCAAAGAGAATATTTCGCCTATAACATGTTCGTCCGGCAAGGCTTCAATCCTATCCACCACGGCGGCAAACTTTGCCAACAATATTACGTGGATGCCTTCGCCAAGACTGAACAGAATAGGCTTAATTATTATCTGACTCATCAGCGTGAACTTCGGCTGGATACGGTCCGTGGCCTCACCGATCACATGAATTCCCATGGTCAAGGTCCTGCAGGCAGAAAGATTATTTTGGGCGCCGGTCATCAAGGCAGTGGTCGAAACTCGGTCGGACATTATCAGGATTCAGTGGCCATTATGACCAAGTACGGAAAGCCAGATCTCTTTTTTGACCATCACTTGCAATCCGAACTGGCGAGAAATTCAGGAAGGTCTTTACCCAGGCCAGACTGCAATTGATCGTCCAGATTTGGTTGCAAGAGTGTTCGAATTGAAAATGAGAGCACTCGATGAGGAACTTTTCAAAAAGCACATCCTCGGAGAAATGGCTGCCTACGTTTCGGTGATTGAATTCCAGAAACGAGGGCTTCCGCACCGTCATATGGTCCTTTTTTTGAAGGAGGATTCAAAGCTCAGAACATCTGACGAGGTTGATAGTATCATCTCAGCTGAGCTCCCTGATTCCGACACAAATCCTGAATTGTTTCAATTGGTTTCGACAAATATGATCCATCGGCCTTGCGGTGCCCACAATCCTTCGTCGCCCTGCATGCAAGACAATACCTGTACTAAAGGATTTCCAAAAGAATTCAGAGATACCACTTTGATTTCGGACGGATATCCAAAATACAGGCGCCGAGACCAGGGAAGGACTGTTCGGTATACGGTGAACCGGGTGGATGTCGTACTTGACAACCGTCACGTCGTGCCTTACAACCCATACCTCCTGCTTCGGTTTGGTGCCCACATCAACCTCGAATGCTGCTTCTCCTTCGACTCGGTCAAATACCTATTCAAATACGTCTATAAGGGTACTGACAGGGCTCGCTTCCAAATTCGGGATGCAAACAATGATGACCTTGGACCGGTCAATGAGATCGAACGGTACATACAGGGTCGTTATTTGTGCGCTCCCGAAGCTTGCCATCGTCTTTTGCATTTCCCATGCAAAAGAAGAGCGACAAAGTCATCCGACTCCAAGTACATCTTGACGGATTTGAAAATGTGGTGTTTGACCCAGAAGATGCACAGGCGGCACTGAATAGAGCTCGCACTCATAAGACCACGCTGAGCGCATTCTTTGCCATCAACACGCATATGCAGCATTTGGAGGACACCGGAGCAAGGACGGTCACGGTTAACGGTCAAAAGTGTCTGCAGATCGGGAGAAGGAGGGACGCAGAAAAGGTCTTAGATTCCAGAGAATTTTTCTATGGCCAAATGCCAGAAAAATATCGTATCGTTCAAGGCAAATGGGTGCCACGAAAGAATGCGTCGCGGGTGATTGGCCGGATGTACCATGTCTCTCCACGAGACACGGAGCGTTTTGCCATGAGACTGCTTCTGCTCTATACTAAGGGCCCCAGGAGCTTCGAACAACTGCGCACCATCAACGGCACTCAATACAACACCTATTTTGAGGCCGCTAAAGCAGCAGGATACATGAACGATGACTCTGTGAACCTAGCTACGATGCAGGAAGCCGCCGATGTGCGGATGCCTGGAGAACTTCGCAGCTTCTTCTCTTCCCTGATCTGCTTCGCTGACGTGCAGGACCCTGTGGCGTTCTGGGAACGCTTCAAGAACGACCTAATGCAGGACTTCCTTGCTCGCGGACTTTCCATCCAAGTCTCTGAGTCAAAGGCCTACTGGGAAATTGTCGAAGATCTGACAGTTCTCGGGGTCAGAGACAGCCCGTTGTTCCAACTCAATTTGCCAAAGTACGACATCGACATCGTCGTTGTTGATCCCGCCGAGCATGCTCGACTCGGGAACGACAAATACTTGCAATTGAACCCGGAACAACTGAGAGCAACGGATGAAGTCTTGGCCGAGGTCGCAGACCCAAGTGGGCAGTGCTTCTTCATTGACGGTCCAGGGGGAAGCGGCAAAACCTTTGTCTACCAAACCATATACCACATTCTATCCGGTATGGGTAAAAAGATTCTCTCGGTAGCGTGGACAGGTATTGCCGCCAACCTATTGGAAGAAGGACGTACAGTCAGCACTGCCTTCCGGCTGTTGATCAAGACCAACAACAAGGAATCCAGCATGAAAAGGCAAAGCATTGAAGCACGAGCACTCGCTGAGATCGACCTGATCATCTGGGACGAAGCACCAATGGCACCGAAAGAAGCACTTGAAGCAGCTGATGCTCTTCTTAAAGACATTATGCAAAACGATGTGCCATTCGGTGGAAAGGTCATGGTACTTGGAGGAGATTTCCGACAGGTACTTCCCGTGGTCGATGGCGGTGGTCGTGCTGAAATGGTGTCAGCCTGCTTGAAGTCATCCCGACTCTGGCCTCTCTTCCGAAAGTTTGAGCTCACGACGAACATGAGGGTTCGGGATGCCGGCAACGATTGGAAGGACTATCTTCTCGCTCTGGGTAACGATCTACTCGACAAAGACGAAGAGGGATACCTCGAAGTACCCGAAGATCTCAGATGCGAGCAAGATTTGGCCGAAGCAGTCTTCCGACCAGCCTTCGATGAAGGAGTTGAACTTTCTGAAGTAGCTATCCTTACACCCAAGAACGAACAAGCTCTCGAGCTCAACAATCGAATCTTGGATATGCTACCCGGAGAAGTCAAAACCTTCAGAAGTGCTGACTCGGCCGAGACTACTGATCCAACCGATGCTGCCAACTTCAACGCAGAGCTTCTAAACAAAATGACACCATCTGGAATGCCTCCCCACCTGCTCCATCTAAAGGTGGGTTGCATCGTGATGCTTCTGCGAAACCTCAGCGTCAAAAAGGGTCTCTGCAACGGTACAAGGCTGATTGTCGAGCAAATCGGAGCCAGAATTCTCCTCTGCTCAATTGCCACGGGTAGCAGGAAAGGCAAAAAAGTGTTAATCCCCCGAATTGATTGCCTTTATGACAAAGCCACACTACCATTCGTGCTGAAGCGACGCCAATTTCCGGTTCGGCTGAGCTTCGCAATGACCATCAACAAAAGTCAAGGGCAGTCATTCGAAAAGGTCGGCATTGCACTTCTTCACGAGGACATCTTTGCACACGGCCAGCTTTATGTTGCTCTCTCGAGAGCGCGGAGCCGCAAAGGTGTCTCGATAATGGCCAAGGACAACAAGATGAAGAACGTCGTCTATGAAGAAGTTCTCGAATAAACTCTACATCTTTTGTCATTGTGGCTGGCCGAAAGGTTAACACTGAACAGCCACCTTCCTAGAGCGCCCCAGCAATGGGTGACGAATTTTTGGCCGCTACGCTCAAGGGGGAGTCGTCCTCCGATGGCCATACAAATTCAAACGCTCGCTCCCTTGGGACGCCGAGGGGTTCAGCTAGCCTGTTGCTGGACAAGCCAGACCCGGAAGGGATGGTTCGGCCTGACGGTCGTAATGTCGGTCCTGTTGGCACCATTACCAATCTGCCGGACCCGGTAAGGGTGTCGGAAACAGCTGAGCCTCAGCAGGGTACGAAGAACAGAGGGCCTGCCGATTGGACCCGAAGAGGTAGCAATACCGAGGTTCAATTGGCTGGGCGAGTAGCGGCACCCTCCAGCTGTTTTCCGGGACAACACCCCGCGGCCTATCCTCAAACACCGCGGCATCCCATGCAGATCGTGAAAATGCCTTCCGTGCCGAATACCAGCAGTAACTCGACCGGTACACTCCATACGGGAAAGAAGCTGTCTGACTCGGGATTTTTCGTTCCGAACCCGTGGCAAACGCTGGGCCCTGATTCTTCGAAGCTTTGGGTGCCTCGACAGCAGATAGAACCCGCGCCTGTTCTAAAACCTGAGCCTGTACAAATACAGAGAGGGAAGGAAAAGATTAGTCGCGCGGAACGTGTACAACTGAGGTTGGAATACGACCAAAGTTTACAGCGGACCCCGGCCGATCCTGTACTTGCTCAAGGTCCTGTCGAAGTGCCTGAGGTTTTGTTGAACCAGACTCCGAGTTCACGCGAGCGACGGAAGCGAAAGTCTGACGCGGAAGGCGAGAGGGAACCGCGAGTCGGAGGAACCCCTGAGGAGCATGAATCCCAACTCGCGACAAGGCGTGCGAAACGCTTGCATAGCTCCCAGGGAACTCCTGATCAATCGCACCTCCCATCGCAGTCCGTCGAAGGCCTAGCCAACGTCACGCCCATTTCGCGTTTGAACTCGCAGAGAAAGTCCGAGGCCTTACGGAAAAGAGAACAGCGTTCGCAAGTTGCTCTGAATTTGCAGACCCGGTTTTCGGCGGCCAACGAGGCGTCAAGGCAAGGGTGCAAGCAGAAGCAAGAAGCGGCCCGGGTGAGGGTGCTACGTGCGAATGAGAGCCCAGCTGAGCAAGCGGCACGGCGAACCAAGGACCTCTACTCTAAAAGGTTGCAGGAGTCTCGGTTGAGCACAAGTGAACGTGAGAATCAGAATCTCGCTCGGGCCGCGCGTGTAGCGGCAAGGCGCTCCAGAGAATCGCCTTCGCGGCGCTCGGAGCGTCTCAGTCGAGATGCGATATCCACGGGAAGTTCACGAAACCGAGAATCCTCATCCCAAAGAGTATTGCGTCTGGAGGGGAATGCTATTCGGACCGCGGCTCACCGGCAGCAACAACGCCAGACGGCCGCTGCGCGCGCAGGTGCTGCTCGGAATCCGGATGCGTTTCCCCCCATCCACTATCTTGGCAAGCCGGACATACCTTGCAGTTGCTGTGGCGCATTGCATTACGCAGTCGAAACGAAATCCCCGAGCGGCAGTTTCCATTCGTGTTGTGGCCATGGCAAAATTGCTATTTCGTTGTTCGACAATTTCCCCCTGGAATTGGAAGATCTTTACAAAGGGGATACTCGAGAATCGAAAGATTTTCGGGCGAACATTCGAAATTACAATAGCGGTCTAGCTATGGCTTCAATGACGGCCCAAATGGATGCTCCGCCCGGAAGAGGACCACGGCCTTATCGGATCCATGGAGCAGTGTATCATTTGGTCGGCCCTATGAGACCACAGCCTGGAGAGCAAGCCCAATATGCCCAGATCTATATAATGGACACCGAGCAAGCGGCCAACGAGCTAGCCGGTCGTGCCATCAATCGGCACTGCGATCAGGGCCTCTTTGCCAACCTCCATCTCCTCTTGCAAAACGTCAATATCTATGTTCAATCATTGATGATGATGGCAGAGGTGTCAAAAGAGGAATCTGATCAAGCAGCTGCCGATGGGCGGGAAGCTCTCTCAGCGCAGTTGGTCTTTCGAACAGATAAAAGGGACGACCAAAGACGGTTCAATGCACCTACATCCAATGAGATTGCCGTTGTTTACGTTGGTGACGATGAGTCGATACCCGGCGAGCGCGTGTTCTATATTCACGAGCGGGACGGCGGCCTCAGGCAGATCCACTACTTGCAGAAAGAGTGCGAACCACTCTGTTATCCTCTCTTCTTCCCTCGGGGTGGAGAGGGGTGGCACCCTAACATTCCGAAGCAAGTGGGAAATGCTGGCCGTCGTGGTAACTCTGACGATGACGAACCGGCTATTGCCGATGACGGTCCGCCGAACCGGGTATCTCAAAGAGAATATTTCGCCTATAACATGTTCGTCCGGCAAGGCTTCAATCCTATCCACCACGGCGGCAAACTTTGCCAACAATATTACGTGGATGCCTTCGCCAAGACTGAACAGAATAGGCTTAATTATTATCTGACTCATCAGCGTGAACTTCGGCTGGATACGGTCCGTGGCCTCACCGATCACATGAATTCCCATGGTCAAGGTCCTGCAGGCAGAAAGATTATTTTGGGCGCCGGTCATCAAGGCAGTGGTCGAAACTCGGTCGGACATTATCAGGATTCAGTGGCCATTATGACCAAGTACGGAAAGCCAGATCTCTTTTTGACCATCACTTGCAATCCGAACTGGCGAGAAATTCAGGAAGGTCTTTACCCAGGCCAGACTGCAATTGATCGTCCAGATTTGGTTGCAAGAGTGTTCGAATTGAAAATGAGAGCACTCGATGAGGAACTTTTCAAAAAGCACATCCTCGGAGAAATGGCTGCCTACGTTTCGGTGATTGAATTCCAGAAACGAGGGCTTCCGCACCGTCATATGGTCCTTTTTTTTGAAGGAGGATTCAAAGCTCAGAACATCTGA
Organism: Mesorhabditis spiculigera; assembly: GCA_958295435.1. NCBI lineage: Eukaryota > Metazoa > Nematoda > Chromadorea > Rhabditida > Rhabditidae > Mesorhabditis > Mesorhabditis spiculigera. Next base: position 534,760 of record CATQJA010002700.1, on the reverse strand, counting down.
CGAGGTTGATAGTATCATCTCAGCTGAGCTCCCTGATTCCGACACAAATCCTGAATTGTTTCAATTGGTTTCGACAAATATGATCCATCGGCCTTGCGGTGCCCACAATCCTTCGTCGCCCTGCATGCAAGACAATACCTGTACTAAAGGATTTCCAAAAGAATTCAGAGATACCACTTTGATTTCGGACGGATATCCAAAATACAGGCGCCGAGACCAGGGAAGGACTGTTCGGTATACGGTGAACCGGGTGGATGTCGTACTTGACAACCGTCACGTCGTGCCTTACAACCCATACCTCCTGCTTCGGTTTGGTGCCCACATCAACCTCGAATGCTGCTTCTCCTTCGACTCGGTCAAATACCTATTCAAATACGTCTATAAGGGTACTGACAGGGCTCGCTTCCAAATTCGGGATGCAAACAATGATGACCTTGGACCGGTCAATGAGATCGAACGGTACATACAGGGTCGTTATTTGTGCGCTCCCGAAGCTTGCCATCGTCTTTTCGCATTTCCCATGCAAAAGAAGAGCGACAAAGTCATCCGACTCCAAGTACATCTTGACGGATTTGAAAATGTGGTGTTTGACCCAGAAGATGCACAGGCGGCACTGAATAGAGCTCGCACTCATAAGACCACGCTGAGCGCATTCTTTGCCATCAACACGCATATGCAGCATTTGGAGGACACCGGAGCAAGGACGGTCACGGTTAACGGTCAAAAGTGTCTGCAGATCGGGAGAAGGAGGGACGCAGAAAAGGTCTTAGATTCCAGAGAATTTTTCTATGGCCAAATGCCAGAAAAATATCGTATCGTTCAAGGCAAATGGGTGCCACGAAAGAATGCGTCGCGGGTGATTGGCCGGATGTACCATGTCTCTCCACGAGACACGGAGCGTTTTGCCATGAGACTGCTTCTGCTCTATACTAAGGGCCCCAGGAGCTTCGAACAACTGCGCACCATCAACGGCACTCAATACAACACCTATTTTGAGGCCGCTAAAGCAGCAGGATACATGAACGATGACTCTGTGAACCTAGCTACGATGCAGGAAGCCGCCGATGTGCGGATGCCTGGAGAACTTCGCAGCTTCTTCTCTTCCCTGATCTGCTTCGCTGACGTGCAGGACCCTGTGGCGTTCTGGGAACGCTTCAAGAACGACCTAATGCAGGACTTCCTTGCTCGCGGACTTTCCATCCAAGTCTCTGAGTCAAAGGCCTACTGGGAAATTGTCGAAGATCTGACAGTTCTCGGGGTCAGAGACAGCCCGTTGTTCCAACTCAATTTGCCAAAGTACGACATCGACATCGTCGTTGTTGATCCCGCCGAGCATGCTCGACTCGGGAACGACAAATACTTGCAATTGAACCCGGAACAACTGAGAGCAACGGATGAAGTCTTGGCCGAGGTCGCAGACCCAAGTGGGCAGTGCTTCTTCATTGACGGTCCAGGGGAAGCGGCAAAACCTTTGTCTACCAAACCATATACCACATTCTATCCGGTATGGGTAAAAAGATTCTCTCGGTAGCGTGGACAGGTATTGCCGCCAACCTATTGGAAGAAGGACGTACAGTCAGCACTGCCTTCCGGCTGTTGATCAAGACCAACAACAAGGAATCCAGCATGAAAAGGCAAAGCATTGAAGCACGAGCACTCGCTGAGATCGACCTGATCATCTGGGACGAAGCACCAATGGCACCGAAAGAAGCACTTGAAGCAGCTGATGCTCTTCTTAAAGACATTATGCAAAACGATGTGCCATTCGGTGGAAAGGTCATGGTACTTGGAGGAGATTTCCGACAGGTACTTCCCGTGGTCGATGGCGGTGGTCGTGCTGAAATGGTGTCAGCCTGCTTGAAGTCATCCCGACTCTGGCCTCTCTTCCGAAAGTTTGAGCTCACGACGAACATGAGGGTTCGGGATGCCGGCAACGATTGGAAGGACTATCTTCTCGCTCTGGGTAACGATCTACTCGACAAAGACGAAGAGGGATACCTCGAAGTACCCGAAGATCTCAGATGCGAGCAAGATTTGGCCGAAGCAGTCTTCCGACCAGCCTTCGATGAAGGAGTTGAACTTTCTGAAGTAGCTATCCTTACACCCAAGAACGAACAAGCTCTCGAGCTCAACAATCGAATCTTGGATATGCTACCCGGAGAAGTCAAAACCTTCAGAAGTGCTGACTCGGCCGAGACTACTGATCCAACCGATGCTGCCAACTTCAACGCAGAGCTTCTAAACAAAATGACACCATCTGGAATGCCTCCCCACCTGCTCCATCTAAAGGTGGGTTGCATCGTGATGCTTCTGCGAAACCTCAGCGTCAAAAAGGGTCTCTGCAACGGTACAAGGCTGATTGTCGAGCAAATCGGAGCCAGAATTCTCCTCTGCTCAATTGCCACGGGTAGCAGGAAAGGCAAAAAAGTGTTAATCCCCCGAATTGATTGCCTTTATGACAAAGCCACACTACCATTCGTGCTGAAGCGACGCCAATTTCCGGTTCGGCTGAGCTTCGCAATGACCATCAACAAAAGTCAAGGGCAGTCATTCGAAAAGGTCGGCATTGCACTTCTTCACGAGGACATCTTTGCACACGGCCAGCTTTATGTTGCTCTCTCGAGAGCGCGGAGCCGCAAAGGTGTCTCGATAATGGCCAAGGACAACAAGATGAAGAACGTCGTCTATGAAGAAGTTCTCGAATAAACTCTACATCTTTTGTCATTGTTGATTTTGGTTGTTGTTATTATTGCTATTGTTTACCTTTTCTGTTGTTATTATTGTTGTTGTTCATATCTTTTTTTACATTATATTTCGCCGAATAAATATTTTAAACACCCTATTATGTGTCTGGCTTTCTCAAATTTTGTTCTTTGCCATAATTATCTCTAAATGTTTTTGAATTGTTTCTTTGAATCCATTTTTCAGCATTATGTGACCGGCCTACGGCCGGCTCATAAAATTCCGGTAGAATTTTTGCCGAGGTCAGAGTCATGTGGACCTAGAAGTGGCCAGTGGAAAACTGCCGCGAAGCGGCTTTTTTCCACTGGTGTTCACGATAATTCTCTACCACGTATTAATAAAAAATCCACCTATGTTGGGAAGGCTTTTGCGCAAAACATCATAATTTTCCTGTGATTTTAAATTTTTTCGGGCAGCCAGTCCTTATCGTATCTGTTAAGTTACAATAAAAATGTAGTCAGCAATTCCAAATGCCATTTAATAAAAAACGGTGACTTCCCACTTATGGAAGACGTATTGATATAAGATCGTGCCTTCTGGCGGTAAAACTGGGTAAAACATATTTTTATTAGCGTTGAAACCTGACGACCCGACCCCTCCAAACTGTTTTTAACATTAAAATAAAATAATTAATTACCACATAAACCTCTTTATTAATATTCTCAATTATTTAATGAATTCTTATTTTTAAATCAATCAGGTAAAATAATTAATCTGTCTCCCGGTAGTACTTTTAAAAATTCGGGTAAAAAGAGTTTTCGAATTTTTATTAAAATTTGCCAGTAGCGCTTCCTTTTTGTCATCCTTAAAAGTAGAATAATAGCGACAACAATCCTACATTCCGGCAAATATTAAAATAGTAAAGAAACTAGGTAGGCACTCATATTTTCGAAACTCACATTTTCGAAACTCATAGTTTCGAAAACTCATATTTTCGAAACTCATATTTCCGAAAACGGTTCTTGCGTGGGGGGGGAACTGAACTTTTTTCGGCCAAGCCTAGATTTTTTATATAAGTGGAATTGTTTCTTAACTGTGTGGGTAAGGCTTTTGTGTAAAACATCATAATTTTTCCTGTGATCTTTAATTTTTTTTGGGTGGCCAGTCCTTATCGTATCTGTTCAACTACAATAAAAAGGTAGGCAGCAATCACAAATGTCATTTAAAGGGGCTCAGAAGTCAAAATTCGTGCGTGCGCCGGATTGAACCTACGGGTCAAAAAACGAAAGGGTCACTGCCAAGAAGTGCTAAAAAGTGATTTGATTGCGAAAAAACGTAAAATATTTGAGAAAATCCGAATTCTTTTTGGGGCCAAAACGAAATATTGAGTGCGCGGCGATTACCTGTCGTAATGCCTTGTAAGGCACCCAATCTCTCGATCACAGTGATTCTCTGGTCAATTTTCATAATTTAAAAGTCTGGAATGATCAAAATTCGTTGAGGATTCCAAAAATAGCATCAGAATTTTTAAATTCAAGCGTTTTCGCGTCCAAACAGAGGCAAAAGATCATGCGGCGCGGTCGCGTTGCGGGCGGATCTGGCAATTTGCCAGGAATCACAGCAGGGGGCCGTGGACCAGATTTCGGAGCCCCTTTAATAAAAAAAAGGTGACTTGCAACTAATGGACGGAGTATTGATATAAGATCGTGCCTTCTGGCGGTAAAACTGGGTAAAACATATTTTTATTAGCTTTGAAACGTGGCGACCCGGGCCCCAAACTGTTTTTAAAATTAAAATTAAAATAATTAATTACCACTTAAACATCTTTATTAATCTTCTCAATTATTTAATGAAACTTTATTTTCAATCATTCTGGTAAAATAATTAATCTGTCTCCCGGTAGTACGTAAAAAGGATTTTTCGTGATTTTATTAAAATTTGCCAGTAGCGCTTCCTTTTTGCCATCCTTAAAAGTAGAATAATAGCCACAACAATCCTACATTCCGGCAAATATTCAAAAAGGAAAGGAACTAAAGAAAAAACAAAGGAAATCTTCTATCGAAAAACTTGATAGAAGAAGCTCAAAGTATCCTAATAGTGATAGGCAATTATAGTGATAGGCATTTGGAATAACTTTTGAATGTTTCATTCTGAAAAGCTACCAAAAACCAATGGAACATTTTTAATGCTGACATGGTTTTTGAAGATCCCTATAGCTCTAAAAACGCTTTATGACGCGCTATGATTCTTATCGATTTTTGTCACGGTAGGCGCTGTTCATTTACGGATATGGGCGGCACCTTAAGATTTGCTAAAAAATTGTCGAAATTTCATTTTGCCGAAATTTCGACAAAGTTCGACATTTCGGCTAGATTAAGTTTCGAGGCAATGACAATAAGCCGCATCCTACCATCTCCAAAAACATACCGATACTAATTAGCGTGAGTAGCCGAGCCGTCTGCTCCTTTGGCACCATTCGCGGCAAGAATGAGCGGAATCCCGGCGAGATGACACCCACGAAAATCGCCAGGAAGGCAGCTGAAATCGTTCAATTTTTGTCTGTTTTTAAAAACTATTTATTTTTAGAAAAAATGGTCCAGCGTTAAGCCAGTTAAATTTTGTCATGCAAACGTTAGTTTTGCCTTGTTCGTTGTCGGAATCCGCTAATAATACAACAAAAATAAGTATTAGGACGTGAACCCAACTAATTTAATAAAATCAACTCTTTTTACCTGAAGCTATATGAAATTTTTTAGAAGAATGTTTCAGGGCGAAAACAGTTTGATGCTGTCGTGGAAACGTTAATTTTTCTTTGATAACCATACAACACAAAATAATAGTCATTGAATTTAATGCAAAGTATGATCATTCTGTCGTTTCTGCCTCAAACGTTAGTATTTAGGTACGTTCTAATTCGCTAAAAAGCCAAAAATAAACCAAAACACCTGATATCATAGTAACTTCGCCAAAAAATATATCTACTCCTTCGTTCTTTACATGAAATTTAACACTGTATATTAGAAAAATGTTTCCGCGTTAAACCAGTTAAATTCGGACGCACGAACGTTATTGTGTTGAATCCACTGTCTGGAATCCGCTAAAACATAAGCAAAAAGACCTGATATTTTAGGAGCTTACGAAAATAAGATACTACTGGATAATGTATCGTAGTTCTCTACATAAAAATAAATGTATGAAATTTTGGAAGAAAATGTTTCAGCAGTAAAGGCAGTTAATTTTTGTCTGGCAAACGTTAATATCCTCGTTTCTTTTCATTTGAAATCCGCCAAAAAGGCAAAAATACGTATATTGGCAATAAAACTTATATTTCTTGCTTTTAATTAGAATTTAAACTCGCAAAACTATATGCGAATTTTGATATTAATAAAAAACTTACTGGCAAAGATCTGTTGAGTTGTGGTGGCAAATGCCAAGATCAAGAACGAAATGGCCGAGAACAGCGATCCGATAATGATCAGCAAGCTGTCCTTTCCGAGCACGTTCATCTTCGACAACATCAACGGACCCAGCACCATGCCCAGCGAAAAGAACAGCCCGCGCCACACGCTGAACTCGCTGAACTTCTTGTCGGTCCACGCGAAGGGTTGCCGCTTGACGAGGAGAAAGAGGAGGCCCGCGTCTAGAAGTTTAAAGATTTCGATTCGTTTTATCGGTGTCTTAACGTAACCTTGAAATTACGGTCCTTTCGCAGTAGCAGGGGAGGGAGGGCAATTTTTTGTAAGTTTAGAAATGCCTATTAGCTTATTGGCAAGTATTTTAACAAGGTTTCAGTAAAATGTAAAATAGGCCTGTATCAACTAGAAAAAAACAATCTGTAAAGCTTCAAAACTCGATATTTTGGTCAAAATGGGCCATTTCTGCCCGAAAAATCGATATTTTTGTATTTTTTAATAGGAAATTTTACGTTGAGGAGTAGTAAAAACCAGTTTAGAAAAACTTTTTGTTAATAAAGACCTACCCATCGCCAAAAATTCGACAAAAACGAAGAAGATGGAAAGATTGAGGCACAAACGTGTCCACCCTGGCCGTCGCTCAAGAAGCACCTAAAAAAGACAATTTATATTTTTAAAAATCAGAAGAAAACCCCCACCTCCATCAACGCGTTGAAATATCCTTTTGCCTTCGCGATACAGCCCGTCTCTGGCTGAACTTCCGAAGTTTCCGAATCGGCGCGTACCACTAAAAATGTGTTTTGAAAAAAGAAGTGATGGAAAAAAATTAGGTCAATACAATACTCCTGTAATTTTGGTCCGCCTCCTAAATACGCAATTCACTTACGATAACCCCCAAATCGTGCGGCCGTCGTGTACGGGTCGAGCTGCGGGTGATGCGTTTCTTTGACGTAGAAAATTGTGTACACGAACGCGATCAACACGGCGGTGAATTCTGAAAATAGCGCTTGTGACGCTTTTCTATTAAGTTTTAATGTAAATTCAGTGGATAGTATTATGGCTAGATTAATTCTCGAAAAGCTCGCCCCGCAAAAACTTACGGATTACCGCGCAGTTGACGTAGCTTTGCGCGTGCCCGGTGACGCTGATGTAGGCGGGGATGGCCAGCAAGGAGACGGCTGTAAAATGTTAAAAACTCAAAAAAAGCAGTTAGTGGTGGCCAAACCTGATTTTTCTGGCGTGTTTATGGCAAAAAAACAGCCTTAAAGAACTTAGAAAACCAAGAAAATCTAACGTTTCATCCCTCCGAATGAAATACCAAATCTCTAAATCGTCTACCTCGTCTTTTCAAGTTTCTAATTAATCTCGACAACGTTCTATACTGCAAAAAAAAGAAAATGTCGTTTTTCTACTCTGTTTTCTCTACAACTATAATCATTTCATACCTAGCGTCCCCAGTAAGGAGCCCAACGACTGGATCGAGGAGGCGACGCCAATTCGCAGCGGTACCATCGTGCTTCCCTAAATTTTGTTATGTTTTTGTTACAAAAAACCTTTGAAAACGATACAAAAACCGTGAAATTTAACCTTAAAGCAAAGTTCCGAAAGGCTCCAGTAACGTTCTATTTTCCTACCGTATACTCGGTTTTCGTGGCGGAACTCCCGCCTTGGACCGCCGAGCTGTCAAGTCTTTTCTAGAGTTGTTATTCGACCCGGGTCGAAATTATTGAAACTTTTGTAGGCTCCCGCAGGTGACTGGGTTAGCTTTGTGACTGTATGGGAGGATTGGATCTAGTTTTCCCCCCGGTTATTGGTGCTTGGCTTGGTTGCTACTGGGACCACCGCGCTCGCTTTCAGGGGAGTTTCGGAGGTGCAGTATTGGCTCACCGGATTCAGCTGATTTCTGCAATCATCTGTGACAATGGCAAGCATCGTTGTGAACAGGGTCGTGGCACCACCGCAGAAGCCAATCGAGATCTCTGCGAGGAAGAACCTGGAAGAGCGGGGTTAATGCAGGCTTGGTGACAAACTATTTTGACGTGTGTGTCTAGCGAATTAACAACAATAATATTGTTTGTCGGGGCCGATAGCTAACCCTTACCATAAATAGATATTTGACGTCTCGTAGGTAAGCGTGGCAAGCAGATTGAAGAACGAGTAGAGGATGAAACCCGACATGGCGAATAGGAGGGGCAGCTTGCGGCCTAGGAATGTTGTTGAATCTCTTTTTAGAATGATGGACTTCTTCTCCAACAGTGTGTGTCAAAACGATAGAGCCACCGCTTTGAACTCTTTTTACTCGGCCCTCGTTGAATTGAACGCAAAACCAACTAGCAGCTCTTATAGAGCTCGAAAAGGCGCATTGTTGCATCTGCTTGAAGTTTTTCGAAAATACAGCCCGCAATTTTTATCAGCGAAGAACCAAATAGAGCCAAAAAACAGAAGTGTCAAAACGATAGAGCCACACTTTACATGTCATTAGCATCAAGTTTGGGCTTGCAAATTACATGCTAATTGCTGACACGAAGTCCACAACTATGCAAATTGACCATCACCCGGAAAACTCCGGAAGTCACAAGTGGAAATTCACTTTGAATGGCCATTAGCATGTAATTTGCAAGCCCAAACTTGATGCTAATGACATGTAAAGTGTGGCTCTATCGTTTTGACACTTCTGTTTTTTGGCTCTATTTTGTTCTTCGCTTATAAAAATCGCAGGCTTTATTTTCTAAAAACTTCAAGTAGATGGAAAAATGCGCCTTTTCGAGCGCTACAAGACCTGCTAGTCAGCTTGCCGTCAAACAACTAGGACCAAGTTAATGGCGTTTAAAGAGGTGGCTCTATCTTTTTGACACACACACTGTAGTCGGGTAGTTGTGGACCCATTTGAAAAGTTTTTTTTTTGGGAAATGTTTCACCAACACAGCCGCTACTTTCTGCCGGATACGATGTTAATGTACGTGGGTGATCCAGCGTAAGAATTGACTACGCTTAGGCTTTTTGTGTCCAAATTTAGTACTCACCAGTCTTATCCGACCACGTGCCGATGATGGGAGCGATCAGAAACGTGGGCACCGAGCTGGCGATCTGCAAAAACAGGTTGGACTTACATAACTTTTGCAAATCGCAAATAGACGCACGGCCGACTAAACCCCTATTTTGCTGGCTGGGTTTTGATTTCTTCCGAAACAATTTTTATATTTGATCAGCGAGCTTTTCATGCTCATTTAGGAAGTTAAAATACAACGAATCTAGGGCAATTATCGCACCTGTAACCATATTTTTGTCGCTGAGATGTCCTTTTCAACGAGGTCCTGCAGTGCCGTCTCGTTGTCGCCGGCGATCATGGCGCACAGGGAGGAGATGTTCGCCTCCTCCGGGTACTTTAAAATTGGCTGGTTTTAGGGGAATTGTTTTTTATTCCACAAAAAAAGATGTTTGCTAGATTTCCCAGGACTGGCCTGATAATTTATTAGGAATTTCGAGGGAGCACCAATCTCTCAAAAAAATTAGGAAAGTGCAGCAGCGTAAAGCAGAAAACCTTGCCATTTGTGTGACAAAACTCAAGATATTGAGAGAGAGAGAGAGAGAGAGAGAGAGAGGGAGAGGGAGACGCACCATGCTTGCTGCCAGCTCGACGCATCGTGCCCAGTAGGTGAAAAGGGGCTGTGAAGTGGCGTATAGTCCGGTTGAAATTGTGATAAGTAGCAGGACGGGCTCGACGTTTAGGATACCGCTGAAAAACATAATTAAAACAGGTTTTGTATTAACATTTAGTTTTTAGTTTTCTGACCCGTGACGGTGTAATCATTTTCTAGCTCCTTACGGCGACTGGCATCGATGTTTAAATTACGGGAAAAGACTACACAAATTTTGCAAACTTTGTCAGTAAACGGTCTATATAACCTAACAAACGGTAATTCCCTGTAAACGGATTTGAAAAAGCCAATTTTAAATTTTTTCAATTTTATGACGATCTAAATTCTCACGGAATTATAAAAAAAAAAACATTTTTCTGAGCCACCAAATCTATGAAACATAACTTTTCTAATTGGTTTCGATGTGATTTTTGCGACGATTAGCCTTGCAGGCCCTGTTAAAATCAATCATAACGCTTTAATTTAGTTTAATTTATTCGATAATCAAGACATTCTGGATTTTTTGTGTTTTCTCGTACTTTTGATAGGACAAGTAAGCACTGGTCACCAGCCGGCGCCACGTCATCCGCGCATTCTGCTGCAAGTTTGAACAGTCGGCGAATTGTAAGGAACAATATTGCGACTTTTACAGAAATAAAGGAAACAGAATTTTTATTTAAAGATTTGCATAGAAAATGTGACACTTGAAGATTGAAAGCTATCGATAATTTAAGAAAAGTTTTAAACGTTTGGGCAAATTTAGAGGTTTTAAACGGCAGCCTATTATTTTCGTGTGAGACAGAGAAGAAGAATAAGAAAAAGAGAAAGACTAAAATAGAGTTTAATAGCAGGAAAAGCGCGGGGGAATAGCGGCTCAGTATTGCTCCAAATTGAAGTTCAGCCGCGCAGTAGATTGTTGAAACATGAGAATTCCAGAACTAACAAGGAGACGTTTTTAGGTGGGCACGGAGTTTCGTAACGAGACCTATCTTATTCGAAAGAGCTTGAAAAATTGAGCAAGATCCCGTTTTCCATTTCTGCGAAACGATAGCGATTGATTTTTAATAATTAAATTAAGAAATTAGCAGAAATTGGCATGAATCCCCTCGCGCGGAGCGATTTCCTTCCAAGGATCCCCTCTGTCGGAAAGCCAGGCCCCGTCTTCCCTTCCCCCGTAGCGATTTGGCGCAGTCGGTACGGCGTTTGCCTCTCACGAAATTTTTTTGGACTTTTTGTCAGTTCGACCCCTGAGCCCAGAATTCGTTTTGCTTTTTATTTTAGGAGGCTAAATTTATTATTCATTTTAATTTAATTATCGCAATGCGTTACATAAATGTTCTGAACAGCATCGGTGTAGGCGCAAGCGGGCCAGTTGATTTTAATCCCTGAGACGCGAGTGCAACGCTACCGGTTTGGGGCATACCACAAAAAAAATTAATTTTGGACTAGATTCCACGTTTAGAAAGTGTTCAGGAATTAAAAAGCAAAACGACATCTGGGCTCAGGGGTCGAACTGACAAAAAGTCCAAAACAATTTCGTGAGAGGCAAACGCCGTACCGACTGCGCCAAATCGCTACGGGGAAGGGAAGACGGGGCCTGGCTTTCCGACAGAGGGGATCCTTGGAAGGAAATCGCTCCGCGCGAGGGGATTCATGCCAATTTCTGCTAATTCTTTAATTTAATTATTAAAAATCAGTCGCTATCGTTTCGCAGAAATGGAAAACGGGATCTTGCTCAGTTTTTCAAGCTCTTTCGAATGAGATAGGTCTCGTTACGAAACTCCGTGCCCACCTAAAAACGTCTCCTTGTAAGGTCGAATTATGGAAGTGGCTTTGACTTGGAGAGGGCCTGGAGCGAAGATTACCCACTCTTATACCAACTTGGGCGCGAAGAATCTATTATTTTTTTGAAACATGAAAATTCCAGAAAGGCGCCCATTTTCGGTAGCAGGGGTGACGTATAAGAGCAACCAAAATTTTGACCTCCAATATTTACAGAGTAGTCCCTTTGGAATGGGAGCGCCGTTTAGAAGTGTTGGTGTGGAGAGAAAGAGAGAGAAAGAGAGAGAGAGAGAGAGAGCGAGAGAGAGAGAGAGTGAGAATTCTGTGACGAGATAGGCTGAATGTGACAATTGCAAGCAAGCAACTAATTAACCAACCGGATCAGGTTAGCATAGCACCACAAAAATGAAACGCACAATTTTTTTAGAAAAGTTCCTCTATTGTAATTAATTGCAATTAATAGTAGCAGAAAAATACATTTATTTATTTTTATCGGTTAATAAGAGATCTTGCATTCGCGTAAAATCGAAAAATGCGCCAAATCCGTATTTAATTTGATGTTAAAAACTTTCTAACATTCAAATAGAGCTACTAAAATAGCCAAGAACAAAAACGAAGAAAATGGTATTTTTAGCACGGTAAGCTGAGCATCAGCTTTAGAAAACAGCGAAAATAAGATTAATTTCCCATAAAAGTGTGTTTTCAACCTTTTATATAGCCTAGCGCTTGTAAAAATAAAAAAGAAGCGAGATAAACTCGTGTTTTGAGGCTTGAAACTTCCTGTAAAACCGTGATAAGTATAAAATCGGATCCGGAGCGGATTTGTGTGAGGGACAACTGGTTAATTGGGAGGTTCGGACCCTCGATTTTTCTGATGTTGGCGTGTTTGAATGGGGGGAGAGGGAGAGTGAGTGGGTGCGCGGGGTATTTCGGGCAGGCCAAACGGAGGAGCACGAGAAGGAGGGAAATCGAGAGTGAGCAGACAGCCCGCTGGGACCTCGTAGCTTTTTTGGGGCGCAGCTCAGCGATTAATCAGCTTATTTTTATTCATGCCATTGCTCTGATGAACGAATTAACTTTAATCAAAGTCTTTGACTCCCTCGAAAGTCTGAAGCATTAAAATTCAATTTTCATAAAATCCATTAAAAATTTCATTTTGCTTCTTTCAAATCAACCGTAAATGCCCAAAATGGGGAAATTAAAAGTAAATTTAAAGGGATGCCGACGGCATAGTCAATAGGTTACGCGCGGGAAAGAAAATGTCTCTGCGCCTCTCCCCTGTTGGCTATTTGCCAATTTGTTGATGAGGGGGGATCGACACATGCCGTCGGCAGCCCTTTAACATTTCAACCTTCTAATTATGAATTTTAACCTTAATTTTAGTAGCCGCCATAATAATTTTATTTTTCTAATGAACAACCTAAAAATCAAAGCCAAATTAAATTCGATAAATTTATTGATGCAACTACTAGTTAATTAAACTTAATTCAGTTAAATAGCATTGGATCCGATACGCCTCCATTTAAATTATGCTATTTTCCGAGGCGCTTCACGGCGATTATTTAACTTATCTCTTATTCACAGCAACCACCCCAATTACTGAATTAACTTCACGATAATTTTTTGCCTCCCTCGAAAGTCTGAATCATCAAAAATTTTAGGGTCTAATCAAATCAGTTAAAAGCTTATATTTCCTTAAGTTAACACAGGAGGTAGTAAGGTCTGAATCATCAATAATTAGAAACCTTAATAAAAAATGAGATCGGCTGAGCACTAATGCATTAAAAATTAATTAATTAATTTAAATTAGAGTTCTGTCCATGATGAATTAGCTCTCCTAATTAAAAGAACTAAAATCGTACACACGTTGGCATTAAAGTAAGCGTAAATTTTGGTCTTTGTTAAAAGTCTGGATCATACAAATTTATTTTTAACAAATTCCAACCAGAATTTGAAATTCATTACATCGCTGCCAGTGGAATCCGCTAGCGCTGAATTAAACTTTATCCAGCGCTGAAACATTTTACTTAACAATTTTCCAGTGTTAGCTTGGCACTTGCTACCACGGTTTTACTTTCACGTCAAGCTATTTAAATTTATGGGATTTGCAAAATTGTCAACTAAACCTTAATGCTGAAGTTACTCAAAAAATCTTAATAGCCTGTGAAAATCCACCCACCAGCAATACGTCCGCTTCCGCTCAAAATCCGGGTCCTCATCACTTGCGCGGAGGCGGTCAAGGAACGAACGGCGCCGCGACTAAAAATGTTTTCAGGATTAACTGAAAAATTATTTTTATTTTATTACAAACGCCCCGACGCGCCGAAACTACTTTCCTGAGAGTTTTAACGTTAGTGTTTAGAGCACGGCAAATTCAGCTATGAGTTTCAATTTAATCCGAAATATTTAATAAATTTATCTTGAATTTTATCGCCCAATATCGCCTAATATCGACTAATTTTATCATTTTTGCACCATTAAAGTAAGCTTCCTTTAATCGAAATGTACCTAGTAACTTAATAGGAAATGTTTCCTAATTTTTTAAAAATAAACGATATTTTAACTAGTAAAACTATCTAAAAAACCTTGAAACTTTTCCAAACGGCAAAATTTGGTCAAGAAACGGCCATTTTTGGTCGAAAAAGCTATATTTTTGTATTTTTAATAAAATTTTGTAAAGTTTTTACGTTTAAGGATAGAAACAATCAGTTTAGAAAAACTCCGGAACTCTATTTTGAAAACATAGTTCCTAAGAAAAAAAATTTCTTCCCCCGCCCGATAATGCGAAAGAACCGATGTTTCAAATATACCTGGCAACGGTCCATGTGGGCGAATAATAATTATTCCAGTGTCGCGTTTTTGTGAGAGAAATGAGGGCGATCAGAGGGCACTTTGGCCAATAGGGCGCAGGCCGCGAAAAAAACTAAATAAATAAATACGAGGGATCGGCTGGGGGTCGAATTGAAGCTGAACAACCCCCTGAAATGGGCTGTTTTCGGTGAAATGGTCTAATCAGTGGCGGTGACCTGGCCGGCACGGGCAGAAATCATTGAAAAAGTCACCCTTATTTGTCTAGAGTTCATAGCCTCAAAATTGGCCTTCTGGGGTATGTATTCTAGGTGAAACTAGAAAATTTAAGGGGACGGTCAAGGGCGGGAGCAAGACTACTGTCTGCAGAATTTTCGCTGAATGAAGCGTAGATGGTAAAAGTCGCAAAACGACGAATTTATGCAAGTTATAAAAAAGCGGAAGTCATGGCTCGAAAATTCTCAAAATTTTATCCTACTTTTTGATGGTTTCGTTTTGTCGAAGTCTTGATGTCTCGAAAATCCGTTTGATTTTCCGTTTATTTATTTATTTATATCGACAAATTGGTTCCTAAGAAAAAATTTCTCCACGCCCCCGATAAAATTTTCTAATTTTATTAAAGTAATTTAATACTAAAAAGCAAACATTACCCAAAGCAAAATAAAAAAACTAAACGGAAGCACTGTTCTCGCTAAATAATTACATAGAAAATGGGGCATTTGAAGAATTAAATCCATCAAAAAGTTTTGGAAAGCCAAGCGGCATTATGCTAAATTAAATGAAAAAAACCCCGTAGATTGTTGAAACATGAAAATTCTTGAACGTAAATCGTGAAATCGTGAAACGTAAATCATGGCCGATGCTTTACGGAAGTCGGAATTCAAGTTGCTGATTAATCCCTATTATTACAAATTAGGGCACGAAAAAGCTATTAGTTTGTTGAAGCATGAAAATTCCTGAATATTGACTTTTTGATTAGTAGAGCCTACAGGAATTTAAAGAGAAATCAAAAGTTTTGACCTCTAATATTTAGAGAGTAATGTTTGTGTTGGAGATAGAGAGAGAGCGAGAGAGAGAGAGAGAGAGACTACTTCCAGTTTTCAGAATTTGCACAAATCTTACGATTTACGTTAGGGATCTGGGCGCCAGGAATTACGTGAGCAACCGTCTTCGAGTCCCGCAAAGCCCAGCATGAGCCGAACTAATTCTCCTATGCAAATTAGTCTATTTCCATATGTTTTAAAAACGTTACAATAGCATAAAACGTAATTTCAGTGAAAATCTGATAAGCGTGCAGTAATTTACGCCCTCGAATACCCCTAACTACCTAATTTCTGGATCAAAAAAATCCTTCCCCTTCGAGTTATGGCTGGAATCCGGGATTTTATGCAAAGGGTCTACACACAGAGACACTATTTTTTATATAGCAGGAGCAAAAAACAAGTACCTATAAAGCTACTTTTCCGGAAGCTACCCACTTAGCCTTTCACAACATATTTTTTTCACATATTTATCAAAAGCACCAACGTGAGCCCCGGCCACTGTTTCTGTCAACCCACCCGAATCAAATTGGTGTCATTCGTGACGACACTCATCGATATCTCCGATTCATAGGTGACGGATTCGGCGCGGGCCATCTTCGGATTTGCACGGCTTCACTGGGCTACCGTATTCTAAGGGAAAATTGGCTCCCGGATAGTCGCATCACCACTGAAATGAAGAATTTGCCACGTAGGAGGAAAGCCAGAAAAGAGAAAAAAACAAGTGAAAATGCCGTGGAAAATACAATATGCTCCAAAAAAACCCTCGAGATCTGGCCCTTTTTTCGAAACGGGTTAAACGGTTCTCAAGGCTTATCAGGCGTCGGAAAAGGCAAAACCATTCGAAGGCCCTTGAAACGGCGAGTTTATTGTAAAATTTAAATCGAAAAACGATTTTTTGTATCCTTTAATAAAACTTATAAGTTTTATGTTTAGGAATAGTAAAAAACGCTTAGAAACACTTCCGCTATTTTAATTAGAAAAATTGGATGCTCACAAATCCTTCAGTCTTAAGAGAAGAGAGTCGTTACTTAGTTACATGTTGTTAAGATGGTGTGCGGTGCTTCTAGGCAACTTCATCTACAAAAATCTGTGTTTCAAGGGCAAAGGTAGTTGCCGGTTTTCCCCTGCCATAATTCGTCAAAGCGTGGGCAATTCACATTACGCAGAAATTTCGGTACGCAGAAATCCATTAGACAGAAAATCCATTACGCAGAAAACCATTAGACCGAAATTTCATTATACCGAAATCCCATTACACAGAAAATCATTACGCAGAAAAACTATTACGCAGAAATTCATTATATAGAAAAAATATTTCGCAGAAATTTGTTACCCCAACCGTTCCACTCCCATAAGATTCTATATACAAAAAAAAAGTTGTATCCGCGGTCGTTGAGGTTGTTTCCATCATTGACTCGCGGGCTTTACCCAAAACCATTACGCAGAAATCCATTATGCCGAAAATACATTATGCAGAAAACCATTACGTAGAAACCCATTATATCGAAATTTCAATACATAGAAATTTCAATACGCAGAAATCCGTTACGCAGAAAACCATTGTACAGAAAAACCAGTACGCAGAAATACATTATCTAGAAAATTCATGACGCAGAAGACCATTACACCTAAGTTTCCGTACAAGGAAAATTCTCTTTGCTGAAAATTTCCGTGGTGATGACAACGCATCGTAGGGCAAAAAATTTGGTGTATAACATCGGGAAAGTTAGCAAACAGGGTTCGGAGAAAGTTTTCAAAATTTGTTTTGAAGAAGTCTAGAGAGGAGGGTGAGTTCGGTATAACGTTACTAAATCTCAAAGCGTTACCTAGGGCGACAGTGTTTTTATCACTTTGTCCCATCAGCCAGGCTGTTCGGTATATTGCCTGAATTTTTCGAAGTTGAACGATATTTTGAAAATCTAATGAATATAGCTTGAAACTTTTTAATTACGTAATAAGGTTAAAATCCGTTCCTTCGCATTAACAGGGGAGCACGAAATTTTTATAATATTAATAGAGGACGTGTTCCTACAGTGTTTTTTATTATTACTGAACACAAAAAAAATTACAAACTGCGGTTAAAAAATGCAAATGTATCGGTTTTTCGACGGAAATTTCGAATTTCTTTTTCTATTTTAAATTTTTTTCGAGGTTTTTTATATGGCTTTCGCGCCAGAACTCTCGTAAAGCTTATCAAAATCATAATCTTAAAATGTAGCTTACCAGGCGTTTCTGGGTCAGTAGGAAACCCCCCCCCCCCCCGATAATGGGAAAGAACCTGAAAATCCCATTTCCAAATTTCCATGTACACAAAAAGCGTGATTCACCGCGAGAAGCTCATGAAATATGCGCCGGCGGAATTTTGCGATAACACCAGCTGGCGGGGGATGACAGGGGAGAGAAACTGGGATTTCTCGCTCCAAAATACACACCGTGCGTACGACCGGGGCTTGGGTTTTTGGCAATTTTCTTCGTCGTTGGAAATTTACGAATCACAGCGGCTATCATCTGGTGCAGCCCAAAAAATACGCATCTTTTGCTGTGCTTTTAATGAAATTAAATGAATTGCCATGAAATATAACATTTTTGGAAAATTTGTATGAAAAAATGCAAAAAGCACTGCTGAATAAGCGTGTGAGCGGCAAAAAAAAGCGAGAGAGAGAAAGAGAGAGAGAGAGAGAGAGAGAGAGAGACAGCTGCGGCTCGGTAAACAATGGGCAGTATAAGGCAGGGAGTGCCCGTCGATCGATCGATAATTTGAGAGCAGGTGGTATGCAAGAGAGCCACGCGTGACCCCAGGGCAAACGGCGACAAAATTAGAACAAATTAGCGTCTTAGAAAGAAGCCCGCAAAAAGGCTTAAAAATACGGGAGCACAGCAGCAAATCTCAAATATCTCTTAGGAATTTTGGGTCCAGCCATCTAATCAATATCAATGGTCTAATTCGGCGTCGCTTCAACAATTCCAGAACCAAAAAAAAAACTGGTAACCTTTTGAGGGTCGAATGTTTCGAACAAAAAGGTTTCTAACATACTCACCCTGTTCTTAATTCCTTCCAAGTCGCGTTTCCGGACAGCAAAACCTGAAAATAGCGTTCCGGATCCGCCAGCCCGCATTTCTATGCATCCGAAATCGATACAACCTATTTATTCCAAAAAAACACAGGGCCCATAAGAACGTAGGGGCGGAAGAAAGAAATGACAATCACGGTGCGGTGGCTACCCAATATTTGGAATCCGAAAAACAACAACAACGTACGGGGCCGGGCGGGCGAGCGGCAAAATCACAAGGCGCAGAAGCGCGGAGCCGCATGCCCAAAATTAAATTAAAAATGGGGGAGATTTTCCGGGGAGTGTTGTTCTTTTTGGTGGATGGGGAATGGTGGCGAAAAGCTGGGAAAAGGGTAACGAAAAACAATTCAGATTCGTTGGTGGGGTTGTGTGGGTTTTTGGGATTTCGTAGGAGGGCAAAAATGTCTTAAAGGGCACGTTCAGGGACGTTTTTTGGAAAAAAGCAAAGATTTTCGCCGCGGCCGGGGGTCGAACCCGGGCCCCCCGCTCGGGAGGCGCGGATGGATACCAGTCAGCCACAGCTACAACCTGACGTGGGGGCGAGGGGCACCCCACGCCGCAAAGGAGGGGAATGGCCTGTCACAGCACGGGCAGGCAGTGCGCGCGGTCCCTGCGTCCATAGGGTGTACACGTTGGGACGAGTACACGGCCCCTCCCTGAACGTGCGCTTTAAAGGGACTGGCAAGAAGAGCTTGTAGATTTGCATGAATTTTCCCGCTCGACCTGGATTTCATTGCGTAATCGAAACGCGTTGCGTGTCGCGGGGCAAGCAAATTTTTAAGGAATCAAAGACCACGCCTATCCCTTTAAAAGGCCCGGGTTGCCCGGGAAATGTGTAGAATTATTTCGAAAAACTCGAAATCCTAGGAAAATCGGCACGGTTTTTTCAGGGTGCTTTTGCGCCGGAATCGCCAAAAAACCGGCCAATTCCAAAACTTTCGTGTCCCCTTAAAGAGCCTGGCAAATCCTGGCCCCGAATTTCTAAGGATTTTCCCGTCCGACAAGCTCGAGCTGGAAAATGGCGTGATCGATTACGCAATGT
This sequence comes from Mesorhabditis spiculigera, assembly GCA_958295435.1. Classification (NCBI taxonomy): domain Eukaryota; kingdom Metazoa; phylum Nematoda; class Chromadorea; order Rhabditida; family Rhabditidae; genus Mesorhabditis; species Mesorhabditis spiculigera. Next base: position 515,281 of record CATQJA010002700.1, on the reverse strand, counting down.
AATGAAGTGCGTGCGCGTCGCGTAGCGCAGCAAAATCTAGAGGAAACCCCGAGCCATGTCTTACCCGCCCCTTTAGACAGAAATCACAAAAACACACGTTTCACACAAAGTTTTTTTCCGGGCGTTGAAGTGGGGGGAAAGCTGAGCGGTACCAGTAGAAGGGGGCGACTCAAAAACAGGGTACTCGATTAGGGGAGTGGGAGGGAGCAAAAAGGCAATAAAAACAACTATTTACGGCGGCTAGATACTTCTAGAATTGGAGGGTGACGGTCCAGTCCTCGCCGGCAAAGTCGCCGGGCTTGCGGACGCACAGCACGCGGGTGTCCCGATCGTAGGTGTACGGCAGCGGGTTGCCCTTTGAAGAGAGCACCTTCGTCGGCTCGGCTGAGAGGCCGCGAACCTGGAAAAATTAGATTTATATTGGAAAAAAATCGATTCGTTATGCGTAATTCTGTTCATCGTTTCTCTCGCCACTAAAAAATGTTGCAAAGTACAGGGTGTACTTCATAAAAAACACCCCCTCTAATTCTACGCGTAGTATCCGCTCGGAATGATAGTCATACCATTCGAAAGCCCTTGAAACGACAAGCTTGCAAAATTCTTCAAAAATAGAGTTTTTATTTAAACCTGCTACTTCACAAGCCATATTGTAAAATTTTTGGGTTTTCGGGGTTGTATACCAGGCTAATTCGCCTCAATTTTTACAAGAAAATCACCAAAAGTAGCGGTAATTAGATGGAGAGGCCGTCACTTAATGCTCTTACAAAATTTGCGTCTTAAAATGACTGGTTTAGATAAAAACATCGTTATGATGATCGTTGTAAATTCGCCGTTTAAAGGGCACGTTCAGGGAAGTTTTTTTGGAAAAAAGCAAAGATTTTTGCCGCGGCCGGGGGTCGAACCCGGGCCCCCCGCTCGGGAGGCGCGGATGGATACCAGTCAGCCATAGCTACAACCTGGCGAGGGGCGCCCCACGCCGCAAAGGAGGGGAATGGCCTGTCACAGCACGGGCAGGCAGTGCGCGCGGTCCCTACGTCCATAGGGTGTACACGTTGGGACGAGTACACGGCCCCTCCCTGAACGTGCGCTTTAAAGGGCTTTCGGATGGCGTAACTGAGACCAATCCGTGTCCAAGCAAACAGCTCACGCTTCTCAAAAACGCGTGCAAAAACGAACAGCCAGCGAACCAAAGGCAAAACGGCTCTGTCCGGCATTCTTTGAAAACTGACGAACAAACAGATGGTGCTCCTGACGGGCGATAGGTTGCAAAACGGCACAAGTGTTTGTTTGGGGCGATGCAGAGAACGTGGGTGTTATTTCGAACGCCGTGGTGACGCTCGGCAAATTTTGAGGAGAGAATTGGCCGGGGACGTTTGAAAAATCGGTTCTTGCGCGTTAGCCGTGGGAGAAAACATGTAATTTTTAATTCCGTGCCAGTAAAATTTTTCGAAAAGCCATTGGTCTCAAATTATCCAAAATCCCCACCTCAATGCGCTCGATCCAGTTGACCAGCTTGTAGTCGCCATTCTTGTCGGCGTGGCGGCCGATGATCTGCGCCTCCTTCGTGGAGATTGTCCTGAAAGTTTATAGAAATTGTGAAGACGTGACTCGCTAGCAGCCACCCCAGAAATCTTCAAGAAAAAACCGACTTGTACTCAAAGTCGGAGAAGCAGAACTTGTTCTTCTGGTAGTCGTGCGTGGTCATGTCGTCGAGGTAGATGCGGCCCTTGGCGGTGCCCTGCTTGTCGAGCGCCACGAACAGGGTCAGCGGGTCCTAAAAAGCAAACAAAAGTAAATTCATAAAGTTTTAACGATACCTCCTTCATCAGCGAGGCCGAGCGGCGGATGCGTTGCCAGGTGGGGATGATGGTGCCGCCACTAAAAGGGAACAATTAATTTGTGAAAGCAGCCAGGGAAAATTTTCCGGGAAAAATGAGCGTAGGGGTGCAGAAACGTTTTTAAAAATTTCCAGAAAGACAAGGCTATACAAAAGTTCTTTTAGTTTTAAAATTATGTAATGTTAAAAAAATCACTTTATTACAAAAATCAATAAAAAACCAAACGTACCGTTGGAAAACGGGGATCTTGTTGATCGGCGCGTCGACGTGGTTCAAGCCGCTGGGGCGCTCGACGCCGGTCTGCCAGTCGTACCACAGCGTGTCCTGAAGCGGAAAGCGGGATAAAAATCGTTCGAAAGCGTACCTTCTTCTCCCCGGCGGGCAGCGTCACCTCCACCGAGACGGCATCCTTGTCGAGAACGGCGCGGACGAGCAGCGCATCGCCGACCATGTGGGCCTGAACGGGCAGTGACGTTTGAAAGACGATATAAAAATGGATACCTTGTCCTCGCCGAAGAACTCCTCCTCAGCCGGGAACTCGTAGAAGATGGGGCGCATCGGAGGCAACCCGTTGTCGTAGTGCTCGCGGAACAGGGTGTACCTGGAATAAAGAGATGTAAAATCGGAAGAATCCGACTAGCTTCTAAAAATCCGGATCCGGAAAGATCTATCTTTCCGGCCACCATAAAAAATAAAAAAAAGACGGTTCTTCCGCATTATCGGGGGGACCAAATTTTTTCTAAGAATGAATTTTTCTAATAAAAAAAAGAAAATGTTTTTAAAATGTTTTCCTTTTCTTCAACCCATAAGCCTTAAAAATGCCGTTAAAAATACAACAATATAGTTTTTTTAACCAAAATTTCAAATGACAATTCTTTCCAAGTTTTTTTTGGATTGTTTTTCAGCTTCATACACAGCTAAATTTTACTAAAAACAGTATTAAAGTAAGTACTATTACGTTACTAGGAATTTCTGGACCCCGATATCGCGAAAGTCTTGAAAAACACACCAGTATGGCAGCAGGGCGTATCGCTCGCGGATGGCCAGCCGAATATTCTCGCGCGTCGCGTCGCTCCACACCCACGGCTCGCGGCGACGGGTGTCAATGTGGGCGTGAGCACTAAAAAGGTCACACTCAATTACTTCTAGAAAGAAAGGTACCGGAAGAAGGGCTGATAGGCGCCGGCTTGGTACCAGCGGAGCAGCAGTTGCTCATCCGGGTTTCCGAAGAAGCCGCCGACGTCCGCGCCGACGAATGGTACGCCGGAGACCTAGAATAAAAAATTTTTCTACGAGAAAAATATTAGAGTGAACAACCAGCTATAAATTTGAAATTTGCTCACCGAAAGAGAGAGGAGCATGGGCGCCGAGTAGCGGAGATGGCCCCAGTCGGCCGTGTTGTCGCCGGTCCAGATTGCGGCCGTGCGCTGCGAGCCGATGAAGCCGGCGCTGAAATGGCAGAGATTTCAAACGAATTATTTGTTCTTGGCAGCTCAGGTTGTCCTAGTAATAGAATATAGTGTTTTAAATAGTTATTAGCACGTTTTAACCATAAATAAATTAGAAAAATCTTTAAAATGTTAGCAATTCGTTTGAGAAGTCGAAAATTTGGTTATTTTGGGCCGAACACCATAACTTTTCCAACCTAAAATCAAATTTTTAATTAAAAATTGGAAACCTTTTATGCTCAGGAATAGTGAAAAACAATTTAACAGCCGCATTATTAAAAAAAAAGAAGAATTTTAAAGAAGCCATTTCGATACCAGAAAATCTATGTTTTAGCTACGGACACCTAAAGCGAGAGAAAAACCATTTTAGTACAGTTGGAGTCTGAAACTTCAATAATCCCTACCGACTGAGCAAGAATGGTCGATCCTCGCCGTTTGTCCGGTCGACGAGTCCCTTGTACGTGGCCGACGTGTACATCATGCCGTACATGTTGTGCACCTCGCGATGTTCGATGCCGCCGTGGTGCAGCGAGTCGCGGTCCATGCTCACCTCGGGGCCCGAGAACACCTGTAAAAAGTAAAAATCAAATAGGTAGATCTACAGATTCAATCAATAATAATAAAAAAACCGCTTTTTGAATTATTAACAAAAACCAGGCTAGACTTCCGGATTATTTCATAAATTATACCGATGGCTCGTTCATGTCGTTCCACGTGTGCAGATCGCGGGTCGAGCCCTCGTAGCGCTCGAACGTGAATTGGTGGGCCCAGTACTCGCGGGTCTAAAGATTGAATTATTCCAGCGTCATGGAAAATGACCTTGGGGTGGAAGAAGTCGAGGTACTCGCTGGAGCCGGGCCAGCAGTGGCCCTCGAAGTCGGTGGTGCCATCGGCGCGCTAAATTCCATAAATGTAAGAAGTTCGCCAGAAACAATGTACCTTGACGAAAAGACCCAAATCCTTGGCATCCTTGTTGACGCGGTAGTTGTCGTCGCGCTTGATGTGCGGGTCGATGATGGTCACCATTTTGCGACCCTGGAAAAAAGATCATCTGATAGAGATTCATTATTCTATTTTTCACAATAAAAAGCATTTAATGACAATGCGGATAAAATTCATGCTTCGATAATGACAGTGAATTAACGATGAATTCTTAGCTCGCAATGCTCAAAAAAGCAGAAACATTTTTGCCAGAACAACCTCACCTTCGCCGCGACTCCGTCAATCATGCTGCGCGGGGTGGGGAACTTGTCGGGGTGCCAGGTGAAGTACTTCTTGCCGTCGGTGTGCTCAATGTCGAGCCAGATGACGTCCATCGGGATGTCCCAGTCATCGAAGCCTTGGTTTACCTGAAAAATACAATGTTTATAAAGCCTAGCCAGCTTTCCGCCAGAATTAAAACGCGCAGGCTACGAAAAAGTATGCTTTGCTGGTACCGGAAGCTGTAAATTTTTCGCTACGCTTCTTCCTCCCTTTAGCTCGTTTCCGGGAAGTTTTGTGGGTTTACTTTTCTTATTATTTAACTTTTATCCATAATTTCATCCATCAGCCGCCTAGAAAGCTGCTCTACTTTCAGTGGAAGCTGGAAAAGTACAAACCTGAGCCACATCCTGTTCATCGTTGTAGTTCCAGCGACACTGGTGGTAGGCGATGGCGAAAAGCGGCGGCAACGGGGTCACCTAGACAATGAAAAATTGATAAAATAACTCTAAAAATGGGACGTACCCCAGTCGTGACGGCCATCTGTTTCTGGACTTGCTGCGTGCTGGGGCCCGCGAAGAAGAACAGGTCGACGAGGCCTGAATTGGAAAAATAAGTTTCAAATGGAAAAAGGTAGATATCCAGAAATTTCGGTTCGATTGTTGCACATTAGCATTCCTCATAGTTCCTAATTCCTAGGCGTTTGGGGCGTAAAAAGAAAAATCATCAAAAAAAAAAGTAAAATTTGGTTCGATGGACCTGTCAGTGTTTTGCAAGCCTTTTGCGTGTATGGAGTGAAAGAAATAATAATACACAAAAGCGAAACTTCAAGAAGAACTTGCGCTCACCAGATTCAGATATAAAGTGCGCATCAAAGCGGGGTTGGCTCTCGTCGGCCATCACGCGGTCGACCATCTTCCGGAACATGCCCTTCGAGTCTTCGGTCGAGCGCGTGTCCACCCAGGTCTCGGCGGCGTTTAGCCTGTAATACAATTGAATCGAAACGTCATAGAACGAAAAGTTAGAAGAATTAAAAAAGCAAAACACAGGTTTACTCCCTTTGTAAAAACTGACCAAAGCGCTCCAACTGATCGATCCTTGCGGTGGGCAATGATGTAGGGAATCGAGACGTAGAGGGCCATCGTGTTGTCCAGCTCGTACTCGAACACGTCCAGGTTGAACAGGCGGTAGGGATCACTGAAAAATAGCAAAAGTAAACAACAAAAGAAACAGCTGTAATTCTTCTTTATTCCAGGTTTTAAACTAAAAACTGACCCATTGCCAACGGTAGAACGCAGCGCGAACGAGTCTGCGTGCTCGGGGAGACCGTAGGCGTGGCGGAAACCGACGAACGAGACGTCAACCTAAAAAATTAACGTAAAAAGTAGCTACGGAAGGAAATGGAAAGAAAATAAATTAAAAGTGATCCTTACCCCAACACTGCTCGATCCGAACGGCTTGCTGTCGCGCCAGTTCTTGAACGACTCCTCCCAGAAGCCCTCTGGGTACTCCTTGCCCTCCTCTTTCGTGCGGTACTCCTCGACCTAAATTTAGGGTTTAGGAAAACGCAGTTATCCAGCCAAGAAAGCCTAAACAAACACCCGAAAATCACCTTCAACTTTCCGGCAGCGTTGACCTGGCTGACCAACTCGTCAAACTCGTTGTAGATGTCGACGAGGAACGGCTTCTGGTGGATGACCACCTTGAAAGAGATTTGTAAGCGTCAGAAAACGGAAAATACCTTCAGCTTGTTGCCGGCACACTGGATCTTGATGTAGTCGGACTGGATGTCGACCTTCTCGAAGGGCTGCTCGGTTTGAGGGCCGCTCAACGCGAAATCGGGCACGAAACTGAAAATAAGGGGTTAGGAAAGGAAAGAAAAATAGTTACCGTTTCCGCAACGCTCCTTCGGGCTCGTCAATTTGGACGCGGACGCGCGAATCGGTGAGTCCGGTGATTTTGAGGGCCAACTTGTTCTCGGAATCTGGAAAAATAGAAAATTTCATAAAAAACGTAGACAAAAATATAAATCTATCTATGACGTTGATTCTGGGACAAAAGGTTCAAAAAACAACATTAATTTGAAAACATACTAGAAAGGTAGGCGGTCAAAACGGCGCCGTGCTGTTGAACGGTCGAAAAGTCGACCTCGTAGCCGGTGTTTTCCTGAAAAAAAATAAGTTAAAATCACCACTTTACTTTCCAAAAACAATAACATGCAAAAGCGTACCGTGATCGCCCGGTGTCGCTTGCAATACGCCGCCTGGTCGCACGTCTTGAAGTCTTCGCGCTTGACGGCTAGCGCGCAGCCGAGCAGCGCGGCCAGCGCCAGGTGTACCCGCATGGTGGGAGCCTAGAAAAGATAGGATCTATTTTATTGTAACTACACAAAAAAATGAAGGAATATAGAACATCTAGAGAACCCGTGTAAAACGAAGCACATCGAAATGAGCAGTACCGGAGTGATAAAAAGGGGACTATTTCGAAAAGGGCAAATTCATTATCATGAAAATCGTAAAAAGCAGAAATCTGAGAAAAAGAAACGTGAAACAATGAAATTTTCAGGAAGAAGGAACAGACGAGGGTAAAATAGATAAGAAAATCATGCGGCTAGTAAAATTCACAAGTTTCGACGTAGAATTCTTTAAAAATGAAAGAAATAGGCTATAACCGGCCGTTTTTTTAGATAAAAATCGTATTTTGTGACGTAATAGCCTGAATGATAGGGAAAACCCCTCGAATCTCCTCAAAAATGATGAAAATCAATAATATAATTAGTCCTATTTAGAAAACACCTATCAAACGAGTGAACCACATCGCAAAACTCGAATTTCATCAAAAAAAAGTGAGTAAAAAGCGTACAACGATCGTGTAAATCTAATACTTTTATAGGGTCTCCTTTTTCGGTAATCTGGAAAAGATGGCCGCAATTTTTTCGAAAAACGAACTTGAGAGATGTGAGAAAAACTACGAAACTTTGAGAACATTTTTCAGATTGTCCTTTTTTCATTATCACAGCTACAAAACTAAATCTAATTAAAAGCTAGGCTACTAAACTAGCAAGTCTTGGTCTTTTTGTTGAGTATCGCAGTGGCGGCGCGTGACGCGTTGGTGCGACCCATCTCTCGGCAAATCCACGCTCCAGTGTCGACGAGTTTATCCAAATCGACGCCCGTCTTCAGGCCCATCCCAGCCAGCATATAAGCCAAATCCTCGGTGGCCAGGTTGCCGGTGGCCCCTTTTGCGTATGGGCATCCACCAAGGCCGGCGATGCTCGAATCGGCCACTCGGATCCCGGCCGAGACCGATGTGAGTACGTTGGCCAAGGCTTGGCCGTAGGTGTCGTGGAAGTGGACGGCCAGCTTGCTTTGTGGGATGGCGGGGAGCAGGTTGGCGAGCAGCTTGCCGACGGTGGCCGGTGTGCCGACGCCGATCGTGTCGCCCAGGCTCACCTCGTAGCAGCCGGCTGAAATGGTTCATAAAGAGTGTTAAAAGCCGTATTTTGTTACTTCAATGAATTTAAATGAAGGAAAGACTGTTCTTTCGCATTATCGGGCGGGGGGGGGGGCAACTTTTTTCTTAGGAACCAATTGCTCTGATCTAAATGGAGATAGATCTAAATCGATCTAAAACTGTTTTTTTTTTGGCTATTCCTAAGCCTAAACCCCTGAAAATTTACAACAAAAAAGGTTTCCGACCGAGAATAGCCGCTTTTTCTCGCAAAATTTCGACCTCTTTGGATGTTTTAAAAACTATTACATACGTTTTCAAATCAAAATATCGTTTTATTTTACTAAAAACACCATCAAAATGAGCTGATTAAATTTATTATGAAGCTACTAGGCATTGATAAGTTTTTATACAGAAAATTTCGGCCCCTCGATAATACGAAAGAGCCGGAAAAACGTTATTGGACCGTTATTTATGCTGTTTGCTATTTTCTATACTTAAAATCGGCGTAAAAACGGTGCCCAATCAACACCCATACCTTCCAAAAGCGCTGCACACAACGCAGCGACCTCGGAGGGATCGATCGCTCCTTGATATGGGCATCCGATGACGGTGCTGATGTAGCCACGGACCTTCAGCCCGTGTTTTAGAGCTTCTTTGGCCACTTCGGCGGCCCTCTGCATCGCCTCCTCGGTGGTGCAATTGATGTTCTTCTTGTTGAAGGCGTCGGAAGCGGCCACGAAGAGTGCAATCTGGAAATGTCAACGTTTTTGTGGTTCTGTGTCAGTTTCGTTACTAAAAGCACTACTAAAACATAAAATATAAAAAATGTCGATATCGACGAAAAATGGCAGATTTGGCCAAATTTCGACCTCTATTGACCGCACTTCAAGTGGAAAGACTATCTAGATAGTCTTGAAAAATATCTATTTTTTTTAATCAAAATGCTATTAATACCAAAACTTTCTAGACTTGTACAAAAAGTCCCTTTTAGCTGTCTAACGGGTTCTGTTCTATTTCGCGGGGGGGAAAAAACTGTGCGGGGGGGAAATTTTCTTAGTTTTGTTATAACTCTTTTACATGATGCTATTTTGAGTTGTAATTAAAACTCTTAGTATATTTTTTGACGCTCTATCGAATGGCATTCAAGAAATTTTTGAAAGTTATCGAAAATGTCGAAAACTAGCTTTCGACTCCACGATCCCATGTGGAAACACCGAATAAACCTTGTTTTTGCTATAACTATTTTATAAAACAATATTTTTAGATGAAATTAAAACTCTTAGTATATTTTTTGCGGCTCCATCGAATGACAGGTTCAAAATATCGAAAAAATGGCGAAAATGCCAAAAACTAACATTCCGGAACCAGTTTCAATAGTTTTTTTTTGTTTTTGCTATAACTTTTTTATATTACAATATTTTTAGCTAAAACAAAAACTCTTAGTATATTTTTTGATGCTCTATCGAATGGCGTTGCAAAAATCCCGAGAAAATAGCGAAAGATGGAAAGTTCGGCGAAGCATATTTTCCCCCCCGCACAGTTTTTTCCCCCCCGCGAAATAGAACAGAACCGTCTAACGCAGCGTGGAAAATTGTCAAAAGTACAAATTAAAGTTTCCAAGCTTGAGCTCCTTACCTCATCAACCTTCTTCGTCTCCAGCGCCGCCGCTAGACCCTTGAGATTCGGCACAAGCACAGGATACGCAACTCCAGGGGCACGTTGGATCTGGGCGACAATCTCCTTGTGATCGGCCATTTGCGGGACCCATTTCGGGGCGACGAACGAGGTGGCTTCAATGGTGCGGAGGCCCGCCTCGCCGAGTCTTTGAATGAGCGCGAGTTTGGTGGCAGTCGGGACGAAGTGCTTCTCGTTCTGCAGCCCGTCCCGTGCGCCGACTTCGACGATCCGGAAGTCGTTGGTGAAGTGGCGTCGGGAGATGAGTAGTTGGCGGGTCGGCACGTGTTGAAGTCGCATTGCCTCTAAAATGTAACGAATTTGTGTGAAAATCGGTAAGACTGGAGTAAAGAGAGGAAATTGAGGCATAATTACAAACAATAAGCAGATTGCTTAGCGCGCCCTGGACGAATTTGCAGTCTTTTAAAGCGGACCAAAATAAAAAAAATTACGGCTTTTGAGGATCACAAACCCGGTTTTTTTTCGAGCTAAATTTGATCTTTTGCCCAGAGATTACGAATTTTCCCTCCTAGATTTCTAATTTAAACTATACAAATCCGGCGATGGTATTCTCAAAAGCAAAAAGTGTTGACTCACGTTCCTAAAGCCCATCACTAGAAATGTTCAGGGCAATCGGATAGTGTATAGAATCGAAACATCCATTTTCAAAACAAAAAAAATTAAATTACCGCGATCTACCCAAGAATAGCAAATGTTACCATTACCAAAAAAAAAAATTTGCCATGACCAAAACCCGTTTTCAGTTTTTTTGCTAGTTGTTCTATTTAGGAAACCTAGATTTTCAAAATATCATTACACTATGTCAGCAATCCGTCATTTCGAAGAATCGTTGGAAACGTTGATGGTCACCAACATAGTAATGCGCACTAAAATAACAAAATTCACTCTGATAGCCTGTAGAGACGAAACATCAATTTCCAAAGCAAAATTTCCCTGGCAATGCTGCCGTCCAGCTACGACATTCGGTCGATACCTTCCCCCAAGCGAAAGGGCAATTTTGTTTGTTCTACGGTGATATCTAGGCCGGGGTTCAAGCCGGCGGGTAGATAGCGAGACGTGGCCTTGCCCCTCAACAAAGGGAAGGGTTACGGTGTCGGGGTCTCGCTTTAGGCCATGCGCTGTCTTCGGCTGTTCAAGGGGCGTACAAGACAAAAGGCTTTGTATACTGTGGATTTAAAAAAAAATGCTCATTTTTAGACTTACCTTAGACTAAAAATTTCTGGGATGCGTAAGTAGAAACAGCGAGTTCAGCGCTTCGATGGTATCAAACCTACTGGCCAATAGTTAATGCCGAAAAGCCAAAAATCGATTTCGTTTCGAAAACAAAGCTAAGTTTCATAACAAAGCAGAAATGTTTCGGGGTAAATCCACTTTTTCAGAGTAGACGTGCCATCCAATTCATGAGGTGTGCTCACTGTGTCGAATTTTAATAAAAAAACAGCTAGAATTATCTTCTAACCATTTTATTTATCTATTTGTAGTAAAAGTACGTGAGGATCCCAAAAATGGTGTTAGAATTTACAAATTCAGGCGTTTACACGCTCGAACAGGAGCTAGAGAACATGCGGAGCGATCACGTTGCTACCGTTTCTGGCTATTTGATCGCTGTGAGGTGAACCACTTTTAGCCCCTTTAAATTTGTTTCCTTAGTTTCTGTTATTGCAGCAAACGGGATTCGACAGTTAGGGATAACCTTCTTTCTCCCTGCCGGGTCTCCCGAAGGGAACTATAGGTGAAAGCAAGTTTCAGAAAATTTCGGCATTTTCCGATCAAGACCCATCACAATTGCGTTTCGTTCTCATTTTCATAAATTTCGCTTGCTATTTATGCCATTTTTGGGTCAAGTCGAGGTATTTTGGTGACTTATCATATTTGTGAAAAACTGGAGAAAACCAAACGGCTTTTTAAAAGAAATAAAAACCTTGTGTTTTATCGATTCGACGTTTCGATGAAACTTCTTTGTGACCTTCAATAATAAATAGAACTTTATTCAAGGATGGGAAAGATGGGCATTGAAAGGGGAAAAAAACAAAAACTATTGAAAATTCTGACAACAGCTTCGAAACCGTTGCCGGAACTCTTAAAGAAGTGTTGACTCTGACATTTCGATCTTTTAAAAGTGTTATAATGAGGAAAATCGATTGTTTAACATACTTAAGACCAAAAGATAGTGGCGGGTGGCTACAACCGGTCGGTTCACATCGCGACAATCGATTTGTACGGGCGTCATACTAAAATGTGGGCTATAAAAATTGATGGTAGAAAAGACGAGATTGGTTATTTATTTTGATTGTTCAGCTCGTGAAAGGAGGAAATACGGAAAATTCAATCACATAGAGGGAACAGCTAAAAAATTTATAATAATAAAAATAATGGAAAATAGTAAAATATTTTAAGGACAAGGGAAAATCGAGGATCACAATGGCGGACATATAATGTTGCGTAATGTATGTCGCGTGCGTAAATTCAGTAAAGATAGTGTTGAAAACTGGATTTTTAAGGATTTGATGAGTTTTCGTAACTTTTTGACGCCAAAAAATCACTTGGATTAAATTTTTTAAACTGGCTGCAGGGTGGCAGATATGTGAAACATTTTCGCCTCTTTTCTTCAGCTTGCTCATCGTCATAAATCGGGGTGTTAATTATGCTATCCAAAAGAGATATTAAAAATATTAATAGAAATGATAGATATATAATAGAAATAATTAAAAATATAAATAGAAAACAGAAATGCTTTTTATACAGTAGAAGATTTGTTAATTACACTCGACTATGCCTGGTACGTTCAGATTAAAGGAATCCGCACGATTTTGATCTCGGCCTAGCGGACGTGCTTCTCGAATAATCATTTATTTTAATATTTAAATTATAAATATGAAGCCAATACCTTTATGATAATTTAAATTAAGGTTCAGTAACTTAATTTTTTAATTTTTTCCGTACTTTCAGTGGCATTTGATAATCGAAAAGTAAAATCTTAAAATTTCGAATTTTTTCGGGGATACGGTAGAAAAAACGTGTTTCATATGCTCAGAGTAAAATCGTGAATAGAAGCGCTACAAATATGGGCAATCGTTGTAGCGTGTGCAGCGCTGGGGCGGAGTTGCATCCATCGGTGTCGCAGGCCTGTACGCAGCCATCATAGTACTGGTGCTCATATTTGAAGGAACCGCAGTGTGATATTCGGACGATTTCTGAGACGGATAATTTGTAAGAATATTTCGTCGATATTGCAAAAACTTTATTTCAAATTTTTAACGGGATCATTTAAAACTTCGGCTTCTAATTTTATTACTCGACCTTAAAATTTCATTTTTTTTTTGGAAAGTTCCGTGCTAGTTTTAAGCTGATAATAGTCACGATAAAATATATAAAATGATCAATTTAATCCGTTTCAACTTTAAATTTGGCCGTCAGGTGAAGGATAGCAATAAATCATCAACCCGAAAAATTTAGGCCAAATCGAGAAGCATGGTGTTTCAAATTTTTAGCAGGAGTTTTTAGAAGCCCAGGATCTAATTCATCTCTCTCACAAGCGCCATTTATTTTCATTTTATTTTCTTCCAAGTTATTAACGCAAAATCCAATCAAAATTTGGATCAGCCGTAATGCGAGATTCTTTCGATTTCGGGAATTGGCCGTTGCCAAACAAGATCGCGGGATTTAAAAATGCTACAATTTATTTAGGCGCGCTCGATTAAAAAAAATGATGTTTTACTCTTGATTGAAAAGCGCACGCAGAACTCTAGCAACTTTTTAATCTGGGATTAAGCCGCAATTTGGAGAAAAACTGTTCGAAATTTGAGCTAAAAACAATAAAACAATAAAACTAACATACTATCATCATTTCAGAAGTCAGCGCTACTTAAAAAAGTTGCAAAAAGTTGCAAAAAAAGTGTGTTGCAAATTTTCTAGGCGGAATTTTTAGAAGTTGATGTTTTAATTTTCTTCCGCGACGCTTGCTATCAAATTTGTCATTTTACGCTCCCATCATTTGAAATGTTGCCGAACGAGACGGAACATCCTAAAACGCGAGATAGCTTTAACTACTACCGCGAAAATCCCACAGTATCTAATTGTATGTGGAGATCTAGCAGTGATTTTTTAAAGTGTATAATAGTGATTTCAGCGAAAATTACCGGTATCAGCCGTCAACGAGCCGGAATCGACGGCACAGGTTCGGACCATCATCGTTTGGGTCGGGTCGTCCACTGGAAAAATGTTACGTGAATTGGTGTTGCTGTTTGAGGAGGTATGGAACTTAATATACGCATTTCATTTCATTGATTAACAGAATTTCCAGTAAACGTAAAATTAAATAATTTTTTGGAGTTTTAGACGATGGAAAAGACCCCACGGACAAATTAAAATCAGACCGCCTACTCAGTCTCCACCTAGAGGTAAAACACATTTTTTTCAAATTTTTTTAATATGAATAAGCAACACGGTATACACGGTATTAAGCGACCCTAACTTTTAGCCTTTCCACTACTAACCTAAAATTATTTTTCTAATCATGCCCGAAGGACTTTAATAATGAAAGCTTAAGAAAAATCCTATTTTGGTAGTTCTCAGGGTGGAACATTCATTTACAAAAAAGGTCTGAATTTATATAAAACACTTTGTTTTAGAGGAAATAATATTTTATACTTTTCTCTTTTTTTGCGCTTTTTGCCAACAACCTATATTTACACGGATAATTTTGAGGCTTTTTTAAAATTTTCAACCATCGGTTGGGATAAAATGTTTCTCGCCTACGGGGATTTCGAACCAAATTTTTCTTACCAATGCTGCGTATCAACACGTGAGACTTTTTCTGTGCGCCAAAATCCATAGAAAATCCTTAGTTAATCAAATTTATAGGGATACCTTGTACGTTCCCTTAAAGTACCATCAATTTGGTGCTGGACTGTTAGCGGGGGGGGGGGAGGGCGGGCAATTTTTCCCCAGTAATCCTTTACGGCCCTCGCAGACAACATGTAAGCCATTTTTATAGTATTTAAACAGTTTTTAGAACCAAAAACCTCCCAAAAATTTAGAAAAATTATGGATTTTCGGTCAAAAATTATGGAAAATGACCAAAAAAACAAATGTTCGCAATTTCAAACATATTAAAACATTTTTTTGTGTGACTTTCTAGCAATCAAAAACTAATAAAAAGCCAACAAAATGCATATAGATTATGATGGCGGAATGATCAAAATAGAAATTACCCCCCCCGCTAACAGTCCAGTACCGAGTAAACGGGACCACTGTTTAAAATCCATAGCAATGCCGCGCCCGTCCTTTTAGGACTACCATAATTTTCTATTGGTGGGGATGTGGGATAAATTAATAAGAACTTAGTTAACGTAGTAAGCATATTTTTTGAAACGCACTTCTTTTCCCGTTAATTTTGATGCAATGATCGGCGGGGAAGAGGCCGTCCCGTTCTTTTCGGAAGGCAAAACACGGATGTTGGTAGTGCTGGGGGCCGGAAGTCGATGGCTGCCCTGGGGTTGGTGCCTGAAAAAAAAGCGATATCTTTAATTATATAGAAACCAGTGGAAAAAAGCCGCTTCGCGGCAGTTTTCCACTGGCCACTTCTAGGCCCACATGACTCTAACCTTCCCAAAAGCCTATCGTAAATTTATGTGCCGGCCGGAGGCCGGCCACATAAAGCTGAAAAATAGATTCAAAGATACAATTCAAAAAAGTTTAGAGATAATTATGGCAAAGAACCAATGTTGAGAAAGTCAGACACATATTAGGGGGTTTAAAATGTTTATTCAGCGAAATATAATTTAAAAAGCAACGAACAACAACAATAACAACAACAGCAAAAGGTAAAAATAACAATAATAATAAGAACAAAATCAACAATGACAAAAGATTTAGAACTTATTCGAGGACTTCTTCGTAGACGACGTTCTTCATCTTGTTGTCCTTGGCCATTATCGAGACACCTTTGCGGCTCCGTGCTCTCGAGAGAGCAACATAAAGCTGGCCGTGTGCAAAGATTTCTTCGTGTAACATTGCAATGCCGACCTTTTCGAATGATTGCCCTTGACTTTTGTTGATGGTCATTGCGAAGCTCAGCCGAACCGGGAATTGGCGTCGCTTCAGCACGAATGGTAGTGTGGCTTTGTCATAAAGGCAATCAATTCGGGGGATCAACACTTTCTTGCCTTTCCTGCTATCCGTGGCAATTGTGCAGAGGAGAATTCTGGCTCCGATTTGCTCGACAATCAGCCTGGTACCGTTGCAGAGACCCTTTTTGACGCTGAGGTTTCGCAGAAGCATCACGATGCAACCCACCTTTAGATGGAGCAGGTGGGGAGGCATTCCAGATGGTGTCATCTTGTTTAGAAGCTCTGCGTTGAAGTTGGCAGCATCGGTTGGATCAGTAGTCTCGGCCGAGTCAGCACTTCTGAAGGTTTTGACTTCTCCGGGTAGCATATCCAAGATTCGATTGTTGAGCTCGAGAGCTTGTTCGTTCTTGGGTGTAAGGATAGCTACTTCAGAAAGTTCAACTCCTTCATCGAAGGCTGGTCGGAAGACTGCTTCGGCCAAATCTTGCTCGCATCTGAGATCTTCGGGTACTTCGAGGTATCCCTCTTCGTCTTTGTCGAGTAGATCATTACCCAGAGCGAGAAGATAGTCCTTCCAATCGTTGCCTGCATCCCGAACTCTCATGTTGGTCGTGAGCTCAAACTTTCGGAAGAGAGGCCAGAGTCGGGATGACTTCAAGCAGGCTGACACCATTTCAGCACGACCACCGCCATCGACCACGGGAAGTACCTGTCGGAAATCTCCTCCAAGTACCATGACCTTTCCACCAAATGGCACATCGTTTTGCATAATGTCTTTAAGAAGAGCATCAGCTGCTTCGAGTGCTTCTTTCGGTGCCATTGGTGCTTCGTCCTAGATGATCAGGTCGATCTCAGCGAGTGCTCGTGCTTCAATGCTTTGCCTTTTCATGCTGGATTCCTTGTTGTTGGTCTTGATCAACAGACGGAAGGCTGTGCTGACTGTACGTCCTTCTTCCAATAGGTTGGCGGCAATACCTGTCCACGCTACCGAGAGAATCTTCTTGCCCATACCGGATAGAATGTGGTAGATGGTTTGGTAGACGAAGGTCTTGCCGCTTCCCCTGGACCGTCAATGAAGAAGCACTGCCCACTTGGGTCTGCGACCTCGGCCAAGACTTCATCCGTTGCTCTGAGTTGTTCTGGATTCAATTGCAAGTATTTGTCGTTCCCGAGTCGAGCATGCTCAGCGGGATCAACAACGACGATGTCAATGTCGTACTTTGGCAAATTGAGTTGGAACAACGGACTGTCTCTGACCCCGAGAACTGTCAGATCTTCGACAATTTCCCAGTAGGCCTTTGACTCAGAGACTTGGATGGAAAGTCCGCGAGCAAGGAAGTCCTGCATTAGGTCGTTCTTGAAGCGTTCCCAGAACGTCACAGGGTCCTGCACGTCAGCGAAGCAGATCAGGGAAGAGAAGAAGCTGCGAAGTTCTCCAGGCATCCGCACGTCGGCGGCTTCCTGCATCGTAGCTAGGTTCACAGAGTCATCGTTCATGTATCCTGCTGCTTTGGCGGCCTCAAAATAGGTGTCGTATTGAGTGCCGTTGATAGTACGCAGTTGTTCGAAGCTCCTGGGGCCCTTCGTATAGAGCAGAAGCAGTCTCATGGCAAAACGTTCCGTGTCTCGTGGAGTAACATGGTACATCCGGCCAATCACCCGCGACGCATTTTTTCGTTGCACCCATTTGCCTTGAACGATACGATATTTTTCTGGCATTTGGCCATAGAAAAATTCTCTGGAATCTAAGACTTTCTCTGCGTCCCTCCTTCTCCCGATCTGCAGACACTTTTGACCGTTAACCGTAACCGTCCTTGCTCCGGTGTCCTCCAAATGCTGCATATGCGTGTTGATGGCAAAGAATGCGCTCAGCGTGGTCTTATGAGTGCGAGCTCTATTCAGTGCCGCCTGTGCATCTTCTGGGTCAAACACCACATTTTCAAATCCGTCAAGATGTACTTGGAGTCGGATGACTTTGTCGCTCTTCTTTTGCATGGGAAATGCGAAAAGACGATGGCAAGCTTCGGGAGCGCACAAATAACGACCTTGTATGTACCGTTCGATCTCATTGACCGGTCCAAGGTCATCATTGTTTGTATCCCGAAGTTGGAAGCGAGCTCTGTCCGTACCCTTATAGACGTATTTGAAGAGGTATTTGACCGAGTCAAAGGAGAAGCAGCATTCGAGATTGATGTGAGCACCAAACCGAAGCAGGAGGTAAGGGTTGTACGGCACGACGTGACGGTTGTCAAGTACGACATCCACCCGGTTCACCGTATACCGAACAGTCCTTCCCTGGTCTCGGCGTCTGTACTTAGGATAACCGTCTGAAATCAGAGTGGTGTCTCTGAATTCTTTCGGGAATCCTTTAGTACAGGTATTGTCTTGCATGCAGGGCGACGAAGGATTATGGGCACCGCAAGGTCGATGGATCATATTGGTCGAAACCAATTGAAACAATTCAGGATTTGTGTCGGAATCAGGGAGCTCAGCTGAGATGATGCTATCAACCTCGTCAGATGTTCTGAGCTTTGAATCCTCCTTCAAAAATAGGACCATATGACGGTGCGGAAGCCCTCGTTTCTGGAATTCAATCACCGAAACGTAGGCAGCCATTTCTCCGAGGATGTGCTTTTTGAAAAGTTCCTCATCGAGTGCTCTCATTTTCAATTCGAACACTCTTGCAACCAAATCTGGACGATCAATTGCAGTCTGGCCTGGATAAAGACCATCCTGAATTTCACGCCAGTTCGGATTGCAAGTGATGGTCAAAAAGAGATCTGGCTTTCCGTACTTGGTCATAATGGCCACTGAATCCTGATAGTGTCCAACCGAATTTCGACCACTGCCTTGATGACCGGCGCCAAAATAATCTTTCTGCCTGCAGGACCTTGACCATGGGAATTCATGTGATCGGTGAGGCCACGGACCGTATCCAGCCGAAGTTCACGCTGGTGAGTCAGATAATAATTTAGCCTATTCTGTTCAGTCTTGGCGAAGGCATCCACGTAATATTGTTGGCAAAGTTTGCCGCCGTGGTGGATAGGATTGAAGCCTTGCCTGACGAACATGTTATAGGCGAAATATTCTCTTTGAGATACCCGGTTCGGCGGACCGTCATCGGCAATAGCCGGTTCGTCATCGTCAGAGTTACCACGACGGCCAGCATTTCCCACTTGCTTCGGAATGTTAGGGTGCCACCCCTCTCCACCGCGAGGGAAGAAGAGAGGATAACAGAGTGGTTCGCACTCTTTCTGCAAGTAGTGGATCTGCCTGAGGCCGCCGTCTCGCTCGTGGATATAGAACACGCGCTCGCCGGGTATCGACTCATCGTCACCAACGTAAACAACAGCAATCTCATTGGATGTAGGCGCATTGAACCGTCTTTGGTCGTCCCTTTTATCTGTTCGAAAGATCAACTGCGCTGAGAGAGCTTCCCGCCCATCGGCAGCTGCTTGATCAGACTCCTCCTTGGAAACCTCTGCCATCATCATCAATGATTGTACATAGATATTGACGTTTTGCAAGAGGAGATGGAGGTTGGCAAAGAGGCCTTGATCGCAGTGCCGATTGATGGCACGACCGGCTAGCTCGTTGGCCGCTTGCTCGGTGTCCATAATATAGATCTGGGCATATTGGGCTTGCTCTCCAGGCTGTGGTCTCATAGGGCCGACCAAATGGTACACTGCTCCATGGATCCGATAAGGCCGTGGTCCTCTTCCGGGCGGAGCATCCATTTGGGCCGTCATTGAAGCCATAGCTAGACCGCTATTGTAATTTCGAATGTTCGCCCGAAAATCTTTCGATTCTCGAGTATCCCCTTTGTAAAGATCTTCCAATTCCTGGGGGAAATTGTCGAACAACGAAATAGCGATTTTGCCATGGCCGCAACACGAATGGAAACTGCCGCTCGGGGATTTTGTTTCGACTGCATAATGCAATGCGCCACAGCAACTGCAAGGTATGTCCGGCTTGCCAAGATAGTGGATGAGGGGAAACGCATCCGGATTCCGAGCAGCACCTGCGCGCGCAGCAGCCGTATGGCGTCGTTGCTGCCGGTGAGCCGCGGCCCGAATAGCATTCCCCTCCAGACGCAATGCTCTTTGGGATGAGGATTCTCGGTGTCGTGAACTTCCCGTGGATATCGCATCACGACTAAGGCGCTCCGAACGCCGGGAAGGCGATTCTCTGGAGCGCCTCGCCGCAACACGCGCAGCCCGAGCGAGATTCTGAGTCTCACGTTCACTTGTGCTCAACCGAGACTCCTGCAACCTTTTAGAGTAGAGGTCCTTGGTTCGCCGTGCGGCTTGCTCAGCTGGGCTTTCATTAGCACGTAGCCCCCTCACCCGGGCAGTGGATGTTTCACGCAGTGCCCTTTGACTCGAAGTCGGCGTCACGGCACCAAAACGATTCGCGGGGCGCAGGGTTAGTGTTTCGTCATTACTCGACTGAGGGTCGCGTTGGCGTTTCGCATTACGCATTTTTTCGAGGCGATTTTCGTAACCCTCAGGAGTTTCCCTGGCCCGTTGAGCTCGCTTCCGGGTCGCCTCAGCCTTCCTCTGCGAGTTCAAATGCGATGTGGGCGTGACGTTGGCTAGGCCTTCGACGGACTGCGATGGGAGGTGCGATTGATCAGGAGTTCCCTGGGAGCTATGCACGCGTTTCGCACGCCTTGTCGCGAGTTGGGATTCATGCTCCTCAGGGGTTCCTCCGACTCGCGGTTCCCTCTCGCCTTCCGCGTCAGACTTTCGCTTCCGTCGCTCGCGTGAACTCGGAGTCTGGTTCAACAAAACCTCAGGCACTTCGACAGGACCTTGAGCAAGTACAGGATCAGCCGGGGACAGCGGTAAACTTTGGTCGTATTCCAACCTCAGTTGTACACGTTCCGCGCGGCTAATCTTTTCCTTCCTTCTCTGTATTTGTACAGGCTCAGGTTTTAGAACAGGCGCGGGTTCTATCTGCTGTCGAGGCACCCAAAGCTTCGAAGAATCAGGGCCCAGCGTTTGCCACGGGTTCGGAACGAAAAATCCCGAGTCAGACAGCTTCTTTCCCGTATGGAGCGTACCGGTCGAGTTACTGCTGGTATTCGGCACCGAAGGCATTTTCACGATCTGCATGGGATGCCGCGGTGTTTGAGGATAGGCCGCGGGGTGTTGTCCCGGAAAACAGCTGGAGGGTGCCGCTACTCGCCCAGCCAATTGAACCTCGGTATTGCTACCTCTTCGGGTCCAATCGGCAGGCCCTCTGTTCTTCGTACCCTGCTGAGGCTCAGCTGTTTCCGACACCCTTACCGGGTCCGGCAGATCGGTACTGGTGCCAACAGGACCGACATTACGACCGTCAGGCCGAACCATCCCTTCCGGGTCTGGCTTGTCCAGCAACAGGCTAGCTGAACCCCTTGGCGTCCCAAGGGAGCGAGCGTTTAAATTTGTATGGCCATCGGAGGACGACTCCCCTTGAGCGTATCGGCCAGAAATTCGTCACCCATCGCTGGGGCGCTCTAGGAAGGTGGCTGTTCAGTGTTAACCTTTCGGCCAGCCACCCGGCAGCGCTTCAAGACCTTGGGAGTTATCACCTGGGAGTGGGTTAGGTGAGGGGCTAGTCGGGACGGGCTAAGGGGCACACAGGGGGCACTCCCCGGGCGCCCCGAAAGGGCGCCCTTCTCCGGAACAAAAACGGCTCTATCGCCCCGGAAATTCAACCAAATTTAAAAATTTAAAAAGGGAAAGATTTAGCACGTTTTGCTCTATCTTTTCAGTCAGCCAATTACTTCCATTAGGCGTTGAGGAGCTGACCAAAAGTAATTTTACAAATTTGCGTTGTATGCGATGAAACTACAATATTTTCAAAAACTAACTATTTGCGCGTGATCCGCACTATCGAATACATAAGTGGACAAAATTACAGCCCAAAATTCCATCTGGGCGTCGAGTTATGGCCCGGACACCACGGGACTGTGGCCATTTTATTAAGGACGTCCTAGTAAATTGCTCATAAAAACTTTATTTTAAGGAATTTGGCAAAATCCAGAAAATAGTATCGGGAGAATTGTTTCTTCCAGTCACCCTCCAAAAATCAGCGCCCAACTCCTCTTAGCGGCCGAGAAAACCTCCGGACATACCTTTTTTTCAGCGAAATGTTAAGGATTTTTCACTATTTTGGTTGTAAAATCGTCAAATGAAGGAATTTCGCAAAACAAAAAAATGCATCACTGACAAATGTGTTTCTCCACCTCCGTGCCAAAAATCAGCTCGAAATTCGGCCTGACGGCCGAGAAATCGGCTGTACAGAAAACAGACATACTTTTCTCGCTTATAGGATAGGATTAAATTAGAATGGGTATTACGGATCGTATGATTTCTGGACGTACAAAATGTTTCATTTTCATTGATTACGGATTTCAATAACCACACATTGTGAAAATTTTATGAAACATTGGTTCTGAAAAACCTGCCGAACTTGCCGTTTTTATCAAGCTTTCAATCTTGCTATAAATATAAACAAACTTTATTTAAATAAAATAAAATATATAATCGAGAACATGCTCGTTTAAAAATTTTCTAACGTCAATTCTCCAATTTTTTGAAAAATTGATGGCTAAAATACGATCTTAATCATGCCAAGTTTTCTATCTATTACTGTCTTGCTAAATTTAAATAGACAATTAATTGCGATAAAATATAAACTTTATTTAGAACCTCATTTTCCTAATTTTCTTCAAAGTCAGTCAAGGGATTTCTCTGCCATAAAAATCCATTAGCGCGTTTTTCAACAGTTTTTGAAAACATGCTTGGGGGCTTCAAAGAGTTCCTCGCGATTATTTCTTGAATTTGCTTCGCTTTTTCATGAATTGTTGAAACATTTGATCGGAACCCGATTTTGAGCTGTGGCAAAAATTGCATCCTTTGTCTTAGTATGAAATTGGCTTCATTATGTCAAGAATCTTTGAAACATACTTGTATGGAAAACGTTTAAGATCATTAAAATCTGCTAACAGCAAAAGCGTCAAATACTAAAAATTCCTTAATAATAATAATAAAACGTACAATTGTGGGCATCATGGAGAGTGAGGAATTGTAGGGATCCTCGCAGGACGCGTCGGAGCCGTTAAACGATTGACACACGAAACACCCGATGCACCACGCGCCTGAAAAAAAACGAGTTTCATGGAGTTTTCCTATAAAAAAATTATCCCAATCCCGTAATGCGAAAACTACCACGTCGATTCAAAAAATACTCAAATCAAAAGTGGTACGCCCGCTAACCCCGAATACTTTTGTTCCGCGTAGGCCAGCTAGCAGAGAGCCTTTGGGAAAATCGATCAACAAGTATCGGATGATTTTGATGGGTATTATCCAAGTTTTAAGAGTATTCTTCAGAGCGAGGAGCTAGGCTTTAAGCTAAAATCTGTATATGTTTTACAAAAAATCATAAATCTAGGAAATTTTTGTGTTTTAAACTTCCTTCAAAGATAGAAATTATGCACTCTTTTGCGTGATCGGGAGGGGGGGGGAAGGGTTCTGCAGGATCTCATTTTTTAATAAAAAGAGAGAATACGTTTATCAGACATCTTTTTACCACGCCTACGAACTGAAATGTACAACTGAACCAAGCGATTATAAAAAATCGAGTTTCAGCGATTTCCCCCGATAAAAAACATTTAAAATCCCGTAATCCACCCGGCCTGCGACACGCAAAAAAAGCTGTTGCGACTGTATTTTTTTAAAGAAAATTTTAGTTCTTAGTTAGTTTTAGTTTATCGTGGCGGGACCAGTTTTCGTTCTTGTTACGCAAGTTTTCAAATGTAAAGAGAGAAAAGATTTTGAAAGAGCATGTTACTACTCTTGGAAGCAAAAACGAAAGCATGCTACTTAAAAAAAATTGAGTTTCACCGAGCTGCCCTCTAAAAAAAAATGTTACCACCCCGTAATACCGGACCTGTTGTAGGTGGCAGAAAAATATTTTCGCTAGCGTCAGGCAAGCTAGCAAAGGTTCTTTGGGAAAATCCGGTGAATCAATATACACTGCCGGACATAATTTTGGCTCCACCCAAATTTTTGCGATTTTCTCGCATGGTAGCGGAGCATACTGGACGCGCTTCAAGGATAGGGTTTGTCAACGAGACTGTAAACTGGGTTTAGAAGGAAATCTCCGAAAAAAATTTAATTTTTTCGAAAATGGAATTTTTGTAAAATTTCGCTTCTGGCAAGTGGTCATAATTTTGGCTCCACCTCGGAAAACTCAAAAATAAAAAAGTTTCAAATGATTCTCAGGGTATTTTTGTAAGGAAAGGGGCACCTTAGTGTCAAGAAATCTGCGAACACCGAATCCCAATGCCCTGAATCCGGTTATGGATGAGCATCTGGCCGAAACTCTCCCATATCTCGAAGTGAGCCTTCTTGATGAATTTTCCTCCTGGATAGCGGTTGTTTTTAGCACAAAGCGTTGCCAACGTGTAGCCCTAACTGCCTTTTGATGAATTAGAGGCCGCGGATTCGGCCGCCGCTCAAGCAAAATCTAATTGTGACATCGAAATGTCGATTCTGATCGTTGGCATCCACGAATTTCGGCCTAACTCGCTTTAATGCAAAGTTCATGCTCAGATTTCGCCGGAGACAGGACCGGGGCGGTTGTTTGGAGGTGTACTCGTACTGATCCGGCTTGGTCGACTTGGAGGCGGAGCTCAGCAGATCCGCCGTGGAGCGATTTGATCGAACAAAGGAAGGCTCAATCCGACACGCTTCATTCCTCGAAGCTTTGTGGCTAGAAGTTCATCGGGCTCCGCCTCCAAGTCGACCAAGCCGGATCAGTACGAGTACACCTCCAAACAACCGCCCCGGTCCTGTCTCCGGCGAAATCTGAGCATGAACTTTGCATTAAAGCGAGTTAGGCCGAAATTCGTGGATGCCAACGATCAGAATCGACATTTCGATGTCACAATTAGATTTTGCTTGAGCGGCGGCCGAATCCGCGGCCTCTAATTCATCAAAAGGCAGTTAGGGCTACACGTTGGCAACGCTTTGTGCTAAAAACAACCGCTATCCAGGAGGAAAATTCATCAAGAAGGCTCACTTCGAGATATGGGAGAGTTTCGGCCAGATGCTCATCCATAACCGGATTCAGGGCATTGGGATTCGGTGTTCGCAGATTTCTTGACACTAAGGTGCCCCTTTCCTTACAAAAATACCCTGAGAATCATTTGAAACTTTTTTATTTTTTGAGTTTTCCGAGGTGGAGCCAAAATTATGACCACTTGCCAGAAGCGAAATTTTACAAAAATTCCATTTTCGAAAAAAATTAAATTTTTTTCGGAGATTTCCTTCTAAACCCAGTTTACAGTCTCGTTGACAAACCCTATCCTTGAAGCGCGTCCAGTATGCTCCGCTACCATGCGAGAAAATCGCAAAAATTTGGGTGGAGCCAAAATTATGTCCGGCAGTGTAGAATTCTCAAATGGATTGGCGGGTTGGAAGAGATGCAATTTTTAAGAGCATTTTTAGAGAAGGACTTTTTAGAACAAATTTGAGGTATTGTCGCATTATCGAGGGACCAATTAATTTTTCTTCTGACGCTATTTTTCAAATATAATTCTTGAAGTGTTTTTAGTTCTTGAAGTTACATTTTCTGCTAGTCCTAAGCTTAAAAACTGTACAGCTTCTTATAAAAAATGCATAAAAATAGATTTTTCGACGAAAATCCGAGCAACATTCAAATTTTTGAAGTTTTTAGCTGGTTTTTTCACTTGAAATAATACCACTTGAAAATTGTGACCATAACGACTATTGAAAGATGCGTTAAAAAATAAAAATTAAAAAGTTCTAGGCATTTCCGGATTTATACAAAAAACTAAGCCGCCCCCCCCCCCCCCCCCCCACCCTGACGCAGTGCATAGACATAATAAAGAGACACTAAAAGCGAGATAGATTTTTAGTGAACGGAAATCGTCAAGACACATTGTTTGTCAAATTGTCAAAACAACCACAATGATCTCGAATTAATGCACAACCAAACATTTGTAGCAACATAATTTTTTGAAATATACGTTTTCAACTGAAAAAAAAACGTACCTCTGAATGCGGAGAGGGCGAGCAGCAGGAAAAGGCGCTGGCCACGATCCATGCAGGGCCCAACGCCCAACCGAACGCCCCACACGCACACCGGCCTGAAAAGTCATAATTAATTGAACCAATCAATTATATAGAATTTTGAATAAAGATACTGGACGGACAGGTTTATTAAGCCACCAAAATGCGCATTTTTAATGTGCGAAAGCTGAAAAATACTTTTCCTAAATATTATTATAATTAATCTCGCATCAAAATAATTATTTGGTGATATTTAAATTTTAATTAAGCGAGGAAATCATCGATTTTTAATGTGGAAAAGCTGAAATATACTTCTCCTAAATGTTTTTCGTGGCCATTTTTTCACAGACTTTTATTAATTTTTAGAGTTTTTGGTGGGCTTAGTAATGTAATATATGAAAATCAACAACAGCAAAATATCAAACCAAAAATAAAAATAAATAGACGCAAAACCCGATATTTTGGGAAATCAAAGTATAGGTAGTCTGAATAAGCGGACGTCTTTGCGCTGGATAATTATAGACAAATGGTTAAACTTTATTAAAAAAAAACTATAAAAATATTTATGAAAACGCTATACGTTAATTCTGAACACACAGGAAAAAGATTGATGATCTGGTGGATTAAAAAAAAACAAGTGTACTTATTGTTTGCTACCGCGCAATGCTGTAAGAAGCAGAGCGACTCTAGGCGAGAAAGAGAGAAAGAGAGAGAGAGAGAGAGAGAGAGAGAGAGAGAGACAGCGAGCGAGAGAGATAGAGCGGGAGAATCAATAAGCGAGCGAGAGCGAGATAGAGCGAAATGGAGAGAACGAGATGGAGAGAGCGAGAGGGTGAGAGAGACCCATACGTAAAAAGCCGCGTAGCATACACCCCACTCGCAAAAATGTGTTACGCGCTTCCTTAACATCCGGGAAGCGCGAAACCATTCAATAGGACCTGTGCAAAGCCCAACAAAAGAATAGCTAAAACGTGTGTCAAACGAAGAGACAAACCTGTCGCTAGCGGTCGTCGCAGCGACAGCGCGGAGGCGACGGCCTTGGCAGGGGAGAAATGACTGAAAAGGGCTGAATAAATGGGTTACGGTGGGGGTGGGCACGATTTAGAAAATATGTTTAAGGAGTGGACAAGTCAGGCAACAGAATTTGTCTTTAATAATTCGCTCTGTATCCCAAGTTTCGACTTTAGTTTCTTTTGCATTATCCGGGTGGGAGGAAATAGACTTTTTTAAGGTCCGATTATGTCTAGTAACGGAATCGCGAGTATTTCAATAGTTTTAGCAAAGTAGAAAGTAGCAATATTTGAAGTAGAAAAACCATCTAAAATTTTCGTCGAAAATCCGAATCAATTATCTTCCCGAAAACCCGAAATATCTTCGATTTGGTAATTTCAACAAAAATTGTTAAAGTCTTTGCTTTTAGAAATAGCAAAAAACAGTTTCCAACGCCTCTTTTTATTTAAAAAATAGTTGGCTACTAAACAAAATAAAATAAAAACAATGACGATTCGACACTCTTAATTTACAGATTTTGTGAAAAAGGTAAAGTAAAAAACGGAATTTGAAAATGACTTGCCCAACTACTGAATTTGCGTAATTTATTAATTTTAATTAATTGCTGAATTGATTCGTTTACTTTACTGAAAGCTTAAGATACTACGTATTAATTTAAAACCCATTCCTTTTTTGTGACACATTGTTGAAACACCCGTTTTCTAACGAATTTCTGAGTTTTGAAGCGGGCAAAAATGTTGATAGGCATAAAAGCCTTTAACTAATTTGAATGAAATCGACTCTAGTATAAAATAAATACAAGCCAATTCGATAAAAAGCTTACGGACGTCTGGGCAATTAATAGACACGGGAGAGGCGGCTTCTCCGGAAATCCACGGCTCTGACGTGGAATTTCTTCAGCAGTGGGATGGGCTGTAAACGATTAATTTTTAAAAATGGATTTAGTATTAAGATTACTGAGAGAATTAAGCAAAAAATATGTATGGATCTAAGAACAAAACAATGATACGTATCCAATTCTTTAAATTTTTGTTTAGAGAAGTTAAGGATTTTACAGCGGACGCGACTACGAATTGAATAACCTGAAAATCGGCCGCCTATGAGCATTTGCGAAACACTAAATTTGAACAAATTTGGTGACGAAAGGCCTTGTGCGGTAGATATTGAATCTGATCAAATAAAAGTAGAATATACTTGAAAAGATATTACCTAAAAAGTTGTTCCTAAAGGGTCCTATCCCTACGAAAAATGAAGCGCAAAATCATTGAGAAATTAGCAGCCTACTTTCGGTTACGTTAAGCTAGGCAACTCTATGGTAAAAAATGTTTTATCGAAGTATCATCAAAGCTAGATGCCCAAAAAGATTAATCCCGAAGTCTAGTTTGTTGATAAAATAATCAAACAACTAGATGAAAGGTAAAAATTGTCGGAAGATGTTTCAATAAAATTAAACGCTCACCAAACTTACAAAAGGTTAGTGGGCTGCAGGCATCCGTGCAAAATGTAAGGTTATGGATAATGCAGTTACCAGGTGTTACATGAAATGATGCGCCAAGATGTTTCAAAGGGATTGAGCTTTCCTGAAGCATGAAAACTTGAATTCCCAATTTTCGATGGTTAGTTAATGTGTTCTACGTTATTTTTGACAAACTAAAGCGATTGAGTTATCTGAAGCATGTTTTAAAAACGAAACTGGTCTGGATAATTTAACAATTTATTGCTGAAATTTATTACTGTCGATATTTTTCAAAATTTAGATGGCGTACTCCGACCAAATAAGGACCATATCGATAATAAAGAAAAACGCCGAACATTAATGTTTTTTGAAACCTCGAAATTTCAAGTCTTGGAAATTTTTTGAATAGATTTCCAGCCAATCGTATGCAATGAATTTGATGCGACTATTGGGCAAACTTGATTCGCAATAAATCACTAAAGACAACCCAAACAGCAGGGAGAAATGTAGTTCCGAAAATATGTTTCTACTAATTTTCAACAGGACCAAAAATGCGCGTGTTTAATTAAATGCGGGTTGTGGTTTGATGGATTTCGAACAAAGCTAAAGACCGTCTTCTAAAAAGCAGAACGATTAAGAAGTGTTTGGTTTGGGTTTGGTTTGCCCAGAGCGTATGCCGACATTTTGGTTCAATATCTTCGATGTACCCACGGTTTGTCGGTATTTTGTGCTAAAAGTAATCACAACGAAAATGGGAGAGATCCGTTGCAAAACACGAAGCGTAAAATATTGTGTCGAACTTTGTCGGCATTTGTGGGGATTTTGCGTGTTTTGTGGGATAAATTCTCGCTGACCGAGGTTTGTCGATACCTTGAAACAATAGTTGCCGGTATTATTAGGTATTTTGCGATATTTTTAAGAAACGGTTAGTTGTCGGGATTTTCAGGTAAATTAACAGCATTTTTTAATAACTGTTAGTTGTCGGCATTTTTAAGTAATCGGTATTTGTCGACATTTCATGAAACCGTTAGTTGTCGGCGTTATTGGATAATCCGTGTTTGTCGGCATTTTTGAAGGAACATTTATTTGTCGGGAACTATTAGGCAATGCGCATTTGTCGGCATTTTTAAGGAGCTGCTAGTTATCGGCATTTTTCTGAATTATTAGAGCCAAAAGTTAAGCTGTTCAAAGCCGCGAAAAAAAAAATTGATGTTTTTCGAAAACAACATCCAACTTCCCGGCGGCCCTAACTAAAAATGGAACATTTCGGAAATTTTTGATGTTGTCGGCGAGGGGATCGGGGCTCCCGAAAAGGCGAAAAGACGAGGAAAAAGACAAAAGCCAAACTTCCGCCCGTTTCCCGGGGTCCCACAACGAAAATGGGCAAAGCCCCCGGGTGGGGAAAGAAGAAGCGTAAAATGGATGGAAACGGAGGGGGAGGGAGGCCCGATGAGACCCATGAATACTTCAGAAAGCCAGCTTTCGACTCGGCGCCCGCAAAACAGTGGACTCGCTGAACTTTCGAATTTTAGTGGAATAAACGTAATTCAACAAATCCAATAATTAAAAAGGTTGTATGCCTATAAAAGCCAGAAAACTTCGAAGCCGCTTCAAAATGAAAAACTCGGGTCGAATCAGCTTCGACAAGAATACAATACTTTCTACCACGAAAAATAATAAACCATGGATTTTTGGCTCCTTAGATTACATGAAACATTAAATCTAAAATTTCGGAAAAGCCAGGTTTCAACTGACACCAAACGAAATTTAAGGAATACGCAAATTTAAAGGTAAATTAAATAATTTAAAATGTCATAAAAATATGCCGAGTTAATAAAAAATTGGAAAACGTGGGTCTAAGCAGCTTCCACAGGATTTTTTCGCTACTTTTTCCAAAACGTCGATGTCGACTACCCCAATTAAAAAACTCTGGAGCCGTTGTTACAGGTCGCTGTTTGAAACATTAAATTTCAAGGCCCAGTGGGCCCATAATTACATTAGAAAGCCAGCTTTCCACTCGCCACCCACGAAACCGTGGACTCGCTGAACTTTGGAATTTGGTGGGGTGCGCAGGCTAGAAGATTCTAATTTAGTTTGCGGGGTTTCCAACTCCAATACAACTAAGAATCGCCGGAGCTAATCGCAAATCCGCACAACATTAAATGGTACATAGGGTTTTGTCGTGGAAGCGGTAGAACCCGGTAAAATTGCTTCAATTCGAACACGCCCCTGCACGGTAATTTCAGATCTAAGAAAGGCCCTAAACTGGCCTTTTTGGGGGTTGTTCGAAACGGAAATTGAAATAATTGCCGGACGGAGGCTTTCGGGGTCGTTTTCATGGTTCTACAGATCCAAAGAGGATTAGATTTGCCGGGTCGTTAGTGGCTATTGAATTTTCGACATGAATATTGAAGGAAATACAAAAAACCCCCACCAACTCAAGGATTGACGGAAGCGAAATTGCATTAAAAATCGAAATTGCAAAAACGCTGCGGGAGGAAACATTTTCATAATTATGCGGCAACATATCATCCCAGTAAATAAAATTCTAGGCTGGCAACATGGCATAGACAAGAAACATATTTTTCTTGACAGTGGGTTGCACAAATAAACGCTGATCATAAATCGTCGAATCGACAATAACCGAAAAATTTTGATTTTCCTACGTCTTCTAGAAATTTTAAGGCTTGTTTGTAACTTCCCATCGCAAAAAAACCTCATAAAAACCATTTTTGAGTATTTAAGGAAAGGATCAAGCTTTTTACTCAGCTGAATTTGGATCATGTGATACCAAAATGATTTTTCCGCTGCTTCTTACCGCAAGATCAGCTAAAAAATCATTAATTGGGTTAATCAGTTCGAAGGATACATTAGTAATAGGGAAAAGTTAGGAAAGCGCTAAGGAGATGAAGCATCATTTTCGCAAATTTTTGCGGGAACTTTGACGGTTTCGGGTTGGCCGCCTCTGTATGTAATATCTCACTCAATATTGTCTGAAAATTTAATAAAGCCACAAATTGAAATTCGAGCTCGTAGCGGCGCGTGTCGGTCAACGCTGCTTTCAATCTGGATAAAAGGTTGCCCGGTTGAAAAGGCGAAAATGAAATATCGGGATTTTTATCTCCCGCCGAGCCAGATTAAGTAACTTTTTTTTCTAAAAATTCATGAAAAAAGCGGTTTCTATGATACGCATATTTTGCGAAAAAGAAGATCGGTTCTGAATGATATTTGAAAACAGGTTAAAAATTCCACAAAGAAAAGGGTAATAAGTGATGCAGAAAACCAAGAGCCTCACTTTTTTCTAGAAACATATTTTTTTTTCGTGTTTTTGACGATACATAATTCTAAACTACAAATTCATTTCCAACCAAATCGAAAAGGTCTGCTCTGCAATCTGCTAGTACACATGCCAATGAGATCTTCAAATCTAGAAAAAACAGGAGAATTTGGGAGTTATTTTCGCCGAAACATATTTTTACCTCGCTGAGCGTTGCCTTGAAACTCCGTCAATCGTTGCGGTACTGGCTGGCTAAAATACCAATAGCCAAAATTCCGAGAGGCAAATCCCTAAAGGCCAAAGTCCCAAGATGCTAGATGCTAGGCATTCAAACTATGATCAGGAATAGAGCGCAATTTTGGCTGTCGGGTTTGGCTTTGGTTACAGTTTTGGTTAGAATTCGACGAATGCATTGATTGAAAGATGATTAAAAAAGCAGATCAGAATTGAATTAAAAAACTGAAAAGAACCACCGGATTGGACAAAAATTCCTAATAAGGAAGGCTGAAAGCAACCAACCTACCATTTTCTAGAAACATATTTTTTTACACCCGACCAAAATTAAGCCGGAAATAAAAATTCGTCTACAAAATCAATATGTAAGAGAATCTCTTCAACTAATTTTAATGAATTCAAATAAATTTTGCTTCGAAATGCATGGAAAAGTGCGCGAAGCAACAAGATGTGATTGTAGAATGCGGTAAGGCTTTTGACATCACTTTTAGCGAAACATGCTGTTCCTATTTGCGCCAATCCTTTCAATTACGTAAATAGATGCGGGAAGTGGCCAAAATCCGACTAAAGGTTATTTTACCATAAGAAATTCAAACTACAATTAAAACGTACAATTTTGTAAATCATATTTTTGCGGTGCTAACAAGATATACACCGGGGATACGGATTAGCTTACAAAGTGAATTTGCAGAAGAGACTGTGCTTTCGAAGCATAACCGAGATAAAAAGGAGTATCCGGGAGCTATATTTTTCCCTGAGTAAAAATAATTACAGAGTGGTTTGTAGAGTTGACATTTGCTTTTGCCGAAACCTCTTTTTTTCACGTAGCGGTGCTTTGCAAGGCGATAAAAAAGGGGCGCGGGACAACACCAAAATCCCACTAAAAGTTATTTTTGGATTAAAAAATTAAAAATACTTTTAAAAATTAAAAATTTTATTAGGAAAATTGAAAATTCGCGAAATATTTTTGCGCTGGTAGCCAGATATACACCGGAGATACCAGCAGTTTACAAATCCCCCGCTGGAAGAAGAGAATGTGCTCTTAAAGGATGTGAATGTCTCCTAAAACCGATATAAAATAGGAGAATCTAAGCACTATAGTTTTTGTCCGGATGTTAAGGAAGACATTTTTGACTAGTTATTACATAGTGTTTTGTTGAATTGACAATTATTTTTGCTGAAACATGCCTTCGTTATTGGCGCCCTCGCAATCCGAAAAATACTGAATGTGCCGCAGAAAGTTCAAGGTAAGCAAAAACATCGGGGTTTTTCAGTAGTCCGTCACGACGAAAGGTATCCCTACCCTGCCGATCTCCGCGACACCCCAGTAAATATGCGACCCAATCCGATCTATGCTTTTCCCAACAGCCGAGAGGGGGGCAGAAGCTGGCAAAAGCCGGAAAAGAAGAAGCGTGAAGGTGGCTTGTTAGAGCGAGGGGGACACACGACACCCACACCTAAGGGAGCTCGTTTTCAAGGCGAGAGAGAGAGAGAGAGCGAGAGCGAGAATGAGAGAGAGAGTGAGACAACAAGAGAGCGAGAATGAGAGAGAGAGAGAGCGAGAGAGCGAGAGAGATAGAGCGAGAGATAGAGTGAGAGAGAGAAATTATTCCTTTTTATTCATTAGGAATTTTACCAAACCCTTTTATAAATTGTCGGCGATGCTCTTTTGGACAATCGGGGGGGCAGAATTTTTTACTACCCAAATATTTTAAAATAAATAACAAGGAGTTGCCAAATCCTTTTAAGCATTTCTCGACGCAAAATTTACGAAACTAAAAGCCAAAACACATAAAATAGCCGGCTCCCGAACAAGATCTGGCTAGTTTCCGCTTTAAATATAGTTGAATTTACCGAAAACATAAATAATGCCTTTAAAAAAGTACGTTGCCCCGATAATGTTGGACACCGGAAAATTATGCTGCTGGAATTAAAATCGTATCGCAGTATTAGGAGGGTAGGGAAAGGTAGGGTCTAAGAGCTGCAATACTATCCCAGGTTCTATGGTTGCCCCCATGTATTTTTAGTGAAACATACAACCCCGAAATTCGAAAAAAACCTGCGCTCATCGAATATCAATTATTCGGGATCAGGAGAATTATCATAATTTAATTTTTGGAATCATAAGATTTTCTGAAACACAAAAATACAGAAAATGTGTTGAAGGAATTTGGAAAATGACAAGAAAGAACGGAAGAAAACAAATTTCAATCAGAAGCGTGACGGTGGCTTGTTAGAGCGAGGGGGGGGGAGGTCTCGATATCGCCGAGACACACACACCACACCCCGGCATAAGGGAGCTCATTTTCAGAAGGCGAGAGAGAGAGAGAGGAGAGAGAGAGAGAGCCAGTGATAGAGAGATCCCCCATCGTCTGTTCGGCTGAAACCGAATCCCCTTTTCTGAGCGCCTCTTCCTCCCCCTTCTCTCGAATTCTGGCCCCTTAGCCGAGCCGTGGGGGCCCACTTTAGACCCGAGAAACATGCAAATCGCAAAGTGGCAGGCTGGCAGGGATTGTTCATGAATTTTATGGTGGGGCAGGCTAGCATATATCTTTAGGAAATGAACTCTCTGACGTGGAATAATACATAACTAGGATTTACCTGCCTTGCAAATCTTATGAAACATAGAACCACAAACAGAGAAGACGCAAATTTGCGAAAAATTCTGTGTAGCCTTTTGTTGTGTTATTTATTCATCAAATTAAACTCGAAAACGAAAGAGCCCTATGAAAATCTATTTTTTTTTGAGTCTTCAGGAGTTTTTGAAACATGCAAAAACAAGACCGATCCGGCAAATAAAAATCAAAATGGGTACTATCACCTTTCGACTACCATTTCGACTGCTACCAAGGGATTTTCCGGGGTTTTGAAATTTTCTGAAACCAATGAAAGCAAAGTTCTCTGGCCGAAACGGGAAACTACTGATAAAGCTAACCATGCATGGAAATCTTTCGAATTTAATTGAATTTGATGGAAGCAGAACAGTAGACAAAAAGTCAGTCAGCAAGTTAATCCCGTAATTTAAATTTACTGGTTGTTAGTATTTATGAAACATGGAAAAACGAAAACTGGAAACGGTGCATGACAGATTAATTCAAACGACTAACCGCGAATTCGAGTCCTGATTTAAAAAATTGCTGAAACATCTAAAAAATCAAGCTAATGTCGAGATTAAATTTTGCTTGGGGGCTGGACAAGATCTTAATATCTCCTGTTGTAAGCGATCAGTTTTGTTATGAGTTGAAACACATAAATAAAAGAATATGCATTCCGGTGAATTTCGAGGAATCGTGCACAGATTTCCTAAATAGATTTCTTTAATTTCGAAATTTTATGATTAACTGGAGATTCAAAAATTTAGGAGGCATGTGCAAATTGCATACTAATGTAAAAACCAATTTTTATGGATCATGGAATTTCGCGTAAGATACAAATAGCAAGCCCCGGTCTAGCGCATGCATTTATTTTAATACATTTTATATAAAGAAATGAAACATACAAAGAATGAATGAAAAAAACAATTTGACAAAGATGAAGCACGAAAATAAATGTCCAATAATAACTGCGCCAACTTCCGAAGTTAGTATTATTTATGAAACATCAAAATCAAACCGCGACGTGGAAAAAAAGTGAGGAAGAAAAGTGAAAAGCTAAATTTCTGAGGTGAAACCAGAAGGATCGAATCGAGTGGCTTCATCTCGAGGGGGAGGAGGAGGTTGGAATGGGTAGCCGGCAGAAGGGAAGAAGGCCATTTTCTTTTTCTTCTTCTTTTCTTGGACCCCCTTTTTCCGGGGGTATTTTTTGCGGGTCGAACCCCCTGTGGGTGGGCCGGAATTCAATTCGGACGGCGGGGGGGATAGAAGTGGGTCCGGGATGTCCAAACGACAAGACTAAGCTTAGAGTTAAGTTTTTAAAAATTTAAGGAACTAACAAGGTATTGGTATGATATTGGTTGTGAATTCTGGCATATTTTTCCACGCCGCGACACGCAACGCATCCGCTTCGCGTGTCTGCACAGACTGTAATCGATTACGCAATGTAAATTGGGGACAAGCCAAAAAAAATGCATAGAATATCCATAGTCCCGTCGTTATTTTTAGTATTTTTAGCATAAAAACATATGTTTCAATAAGGTTGAAAGACAAGCCAAAATTAAGCTTGGTAATAAGTATTGCCAAGACCTGGTCCGCTGTAATTTAGATGACTGTATTCCTCCAAATAGGGTCAAATGAAGGTTTTTATTATTATTAGTATTTTTAAGCCAGATTTCATTTGCTTCAGGTTGGCTGGTTCTTAATTGGTATATTTTCTTTCTGTTTTCAATAATGCTGCATAATCTTCAAAAGATTTTTTTGATAAACACCTTAATTATCGTCAGACCTTAAAGTTCTTTAAAATACGCCTGGCCTTTTCTTTTTGATTTTTCTGGAATGTGTATAGTTTTAGCTTATAAGCTTTTTGCTGCACGCATTGCTAATTTCTACATTTCTACATGAAAGCATGAAACACCTAAATAAAAAAATGGCGTTTTTCGGTATTCACAGTCTGCTAAATATTTTGTTTATCCCTGAAACTGGATACGTTTCTCGAACGATTTTTTATGGGTTATTCTATTGCCCAAACGGCTCTTTAAAAAATGTTTCGTAGATTCCAGAGGCTCATGTCAATCCTGTAGCCCAATTCTCTTGTACTGCACTAGGTCATAGACGCTGTCTAAATTTCTGTTTCAAGCGATGTTCAAAATCTTCACAAAGCGCATTCAAAAATCGCAAATTATGAAAAAAATGTTAAAAACTGTTTTGAAAATGTTAGAG
The DNA here is from genome assembly GCA_958295435.1 of Mesorhabditis spiculigera. NCBI lineage: Eukaryota > Metazoa > Nematoda > Chromadorea > Rhabditida > Rhabditidae > Mesorhabditis > Mesorhabditis spiculigera. Next base: position 478,699 of record CATQJA010002700.1, on the reverse strand, counting down.
GCTTATTTGAACCGTACAGACCCAGTCTCCTCGTTCGGCCGACAAAGGTATATAGATGACGATAAAAACAAATGTTGCATAGATTCATGAAAACAAATTTTTGAATTTTGTATTAGTCGGTTCCTGCACGAATCTTTATGTTTCAAAGGTTTGCCAAGATCGCCACAAATCTTAATTCATTCATCGATGACTATGGATATATCGATACCACTAAAAATCAGTCAAAATAAACAATACGCGTCCTCTAGATTACCGTAACTGTGAAGCTAACATTCCGTTAAGCTACAAAATAATTAAAATTCCGCAGAAAGCTCTGATACGTCCTGGATATCTCAAAAATCGCCCGTAACAAAAACTAGCCAAAATCCCGCGGGAGCTTCGCAAATAGAAAATTTAAGGAGGTGCCAGGCGAAATTCCATCCCAAAAAGCGCGCTTAATTGTTTACGTGTGGCCAGGCGGAAGGGAAATTCCGGGGGGTCCTCGGGAAAATTTGGCAGAGGTGTGGAGGCTAGTGTTACGATTTTTCAGGAGTAAGCGTTACGGGAGACAAAACCATTGGCCTAAAAGCTCCGTCATTGTCAGCCTGAAACAGTAAAACATTTTCTTACAAATAGGAAAACGTGAATTATCAAAAGACGCCATTTTATGTCATTTGATTGTGGGTAGGTAAAAGAATGTAATCACTCTAGGAAACTAAAACTATCGAGAACCCCAATGGAAATACGGTAGATGCGACATATCGAGTGTACATGGGGCTTAGTAACGAGCGTGGTCACTTGCAAAATATCTTTTAAAGAGAGTCCATTCAATAATTTTAAAGTGTCAATTATTAAAGGGTTGTGCGCCAAATTTCGCACAAAACTAAAGGGAAATTTCTGCAAAAAATGTTTCGCCAGCATTCCCGGTCCGCTGCATTGCTGCTTCAACAATTTCCGAAGGTCGCTTTGGGCAAATAAAATTGGGTGGTTGGTAAAGTAAAAAAAATCGTCGGCTGAAAAAGCCTTAAAACCCAAAATTCCCTTTGCTACCAATGGACAACCCTGGGAAAAGAGACGGTGGAATGCCTTGGTATCAGACAAGGTAAAGATAATTGATGCAGCTCTATAATGATTTTAACTTAAAAAAAGCCATTATTCATGTACCTACACTATAATCATTTTAAAATTAATGTAAAAACCTGACTGGACTTCGGCTCAAATTTTTTCAACCAAATATTTCATCAATACAATCGAGCGCGTACGGTGCTTTTCATGCAGTCCATCCTTCACTATTGCGTAGCTCAGTTTTTGGAACTCGGTGGTTTGCTAGAACCCTAAAAATCGGCTTTGGGGCTGACAGCAAAATTAGACGCGTCACGTGCGCGTCGTGATTCGAATTTGAAAAATCGCTTTAATTTACCGCCGGGAAGCTTTTTTTTTTTCCAAATCCTACCGCTAATAAGGGCTCTATTTTTATAGCGTTTTTCGTAGTTCTTATTGCTATAAAGTTGTAAAAAATCTGCTAAAAATTTTCCAAATTCGTAAATTTGGCCCGTTGTAGGCCATTCTTCATAAATTTTGACCAACAAGTCAAGAATTTTCGAAAATTTTATTTTTTTATGAACTTTTATAACAAAAAATCGTTTAAAATGCCCTAAAATAATTTATACTTTGCCGTAGCGCCGCACGGGATTAGTGGAAATGATTTTGTTACTCCGCTAAATGTGCAGTACCAAAATTCCATTCGACTCCGATGGACAGCCCTCCGTAAAGAGGCGTACGGTGGAATGCTATGGAATTCGGTGGATTCCTAGAGCCTAGAGGCTCGAGGGGACAAACCTAATATCGGGGCCCATCCTGTGTGTGCCCTCCTAGGGGGCAAATGAGAGATTCCGCGGGGCTACGGCATGACGTCCAAGGGATCGGAGCGGAATGAGAATGGCCCGGATATATGGGCCAATATACCCGTATTCGGGCTCTGTTTTTTCGAGGGCTTTTAGGGGAAGGAGCAGCCGAGAGAAAAACGCCACCAGAATGCATTTTCGATAGTTTTTCTGGGGGTTTTTAGCGAATTTGGAATTTGGGTGGCTAGTTGGGGCAGATCCTACTATATATAAAAAAATAGTGTCTGTGTGTGTGTGTGTGCCACTTTGCATCCACTTCCGTATCGTTGTTCCAGTCGTATCTCTATAGGGGAAGAAGTTAGGGGTGGGTACGATACGTCATTATGTGCGTAATGGTCTAGGGATGACTGCCCAAATATCAGATTTATAAAAATCAGCCATTTTCGATATTAAATTTAAAGTTTTGTAAAACCCTCTTCGCTAGGAAAAATTAGCATTGACCGGAAGTAGGAAGTCGCCTATATAAAGGGTCAGAAGCTAATCATTTTCATTTTTTTGGTCATCTGAATCCAGCGCAATTATGCAAAGCGTAGAACAGCACGCGGTCCAAAACGGGGCCAGGGTTGAAAAGTCGCGAAGCGGCTTTTCAACCCTGGTGTGGTACTAAGATGGTATGTGAAAATCCTAAAAACGAAAGCTTCAAAATTGCCAAAACGTTTGAAATTCCAGTCAGACGGTAAGGTAGCAGAGATTCTGGCGGAATTCTGTCAAATCAGGATTATGCTGGGTGTTGACGATCAAGGATTGGGCTTCAAAAGAAAGCAAGTTCTGGAGGAATGCAATATCTCCAATATCGAATTCTAGATTTTTGCATCAAAACCCCAGGAATCCAGCCTCAAAGCATTAAAAAATGAGAGACAGCGAGGGGAGGGAGAGAGAGATAGAGCAAAAGCAGGAAAATAGACATTTCATCGGACTATCCTTGAAGAAAAATGTTTCAGTTTTTAGCAATCACATGAAAAATGCGGGCGGTCCAGTTTTTCCATGACAAACGGTTTCCACTAAAAAGTAGGAAAAAAATAAACATTCAAGAATGGATATAAAAGCAAGAGAGAGAGGGAGAGAGATAGAGAGCGAGGGAGAGAGAGAGAGCGAGGGAGAGGCAGAGAGAGAAAAAGCGTGAGATCGACGGAACTGCCGATTTAAGTGTCCGGTTGTTAAGGTTAAAAAATAGGTTTCAAGACCGCACAATAGCCTAAATGAAGTGTGCAAACTAATAAGCTCAAGGCTGCCTCGGAAAAAAACATAAATACTAGCTAAAATAGAGACCAAATAAAAACATAGTTCAAAACAAAACCCGGTACGTTATGCTGGTAGTGATAGAGGGCCGGGTTGGGGCCCAGGTGGGCCCCAAGGCTAAGGGCCCAGTCAGAGGGAGAGGGGCCCCTAAACGATGCACCTAAAAGAAGGGGAGAAAAAGGCCTCGGACCCTCGTGCTCCCTATTCTCTTGCTCCGACTCCCTAGGCCTCTCCATCTCCCGCAGTCTCTTGCCTTTCAAATCGATGCCTTGGGGCCATCTTCCTCATTGTCGCAGTGGCCGCCAGAGGGGAGCGAGAGATGGAGAGAGAGAGAGAGAGAAGGAGAGAGAGAGAGAGAGAGAGAGAGAGAGAGAGAGAGAGGGAGAGAGAGAAGAACAGGAGGGGATGCCATTGAGCATGAGGAGTGAGTGTGTTGCTCGAAGACATGACCACAAACAAGCTAGGCTGAAGTTCCCGAAAAGCTCGCTGCTAGCTAGCCCGAGCCAGATTGCATTTCCGAACATTTCGAAGGCCTATAGACGTATTAAAAAGCATGTTTCACAATGCTGCCTATTCGAGGGCGGAAAATGATTTTTAGATAAGGACGACCCCATCATTATTCATTAGCCTCTTAAAATTTGAGAACGAGAGTTTCATGAAAAATTCACAAGACGGTTTTCGACGCTTTTGTGATTTTGTTCTCTTAATAGTTGTAGCATTTCGATCAAAGCTCAAAAAATTGTTGAAACAGTTATCCTGGTATATTTGTGAGAAGACAATTACATTTTAATACATAATTTTGGAACGGTTTCTCCCCTTAATTCCACAAAACATTATTTTTAACGGGGTTTATAGACTTAGAATTTTGTAATATTGCTTGGATTTCATTATTCCACAGCAGCCAAGCGTAGATCCACAAAACGAGATCGCAAAACGTTTGCGAGATCGATTATCGCAAACTCGCCGTTTGAAGGGCTTTCGAATGGTGTAATTATCATTCCGATCCGATACGACTGCGTCGAGTTAGAGGGATTGTTGTCTTTTTGATTGCGACACTTTGTACTTGTGACCAATTGGGATGTTTCACAAAAAATTAGCGAAACGATGCGATTGTAATGGATAATAATCGGCAAACTGTATTGTAGGAGATCGACTTTCCGAGAGAGAGAGAGAGAGAGAGAGAGAGAGAGAGAGTGAGAGCGAGAGAGCGAGGGAGAGCGAGAGAGAGAGAGTGAGAGAGAGAAAAGAGAGAAAATGCACGTCCATAAATAGTACAAAACACACCAAGCAACCGTTTATTAATTCATCGTCAACAGCAGATATAATGTGTTAAGAGGGCCATTTTTTCGGGGTTCGGTGCAACTCGGAGGAGGAGATGATCAAGAAGGGGCGGGAAGAGATCCATTGATTGGGTGATGGCCAGCGGGTTCAAGTAGCGGGACGACAACGGGAAGGTCTGCAAAAATTATTAAAATTAAGTTATTCAGATATGTTAAACCTGAACATTCGGTCGCAAGATTTATTGTGTTCTTCCATCCTTTCAGTAAACAATTTAAGAGCGTTTTAGTAAAATTTGCTAAGACAAAAAATTACAAACTTTTTAATCGTTAAAGTTTGCGCGAAAATTGGCATTTCTTGTCGAAAAATCGTTGTAAAAATCGCTCATATAATTAACTTATTTCAATCGTCTCGTTTCGAAGCGGTAAAGCAATTTTTTGCAAACAACAGAATTGCAACGGTTTTTAAAAATGTTGTATTTTTACAATCTGTCATTTTCAACGAAAAATCATTTTCTGCATTTTTTCATTAAAATTTGTCGTGTGTTTAATTACTTCACGAATCCTCTACGCTACCTAATTGTTATACTCGCACGACGGCTGGCGGTTGTGCATCTGGTTCGGCGGCTTTTCGAAGGCTGACGGCGGACCACCAGCGGCACGGGCGGCAGCTTGACGAGGGCCAGCCGAGAGCTTCTAGAAAGAGAGGTTTTTGAAGCGAGAGAGAGAGGAGATAGAGGAGAGAGAAAGAGAGAGAGAGAGAGAGAGAGAGAGAGAGAGAGAGAGAGAGAGAGAGAGATAGTGAAGAGCGAAGAGAGAGTGAGAGAGAGAAGAGAGAGTGAGAGAGACCGAGAGAGAGCGCGCGCGAGAAAGAGACAGAGAGAGACAGAGAGAGACAGAGAGAGACAGAGAGAGACAGAGAGAGACAGAGAGAGACAGAGAGAGAGAGAGAGAGAGAGAGAGAGAGAGAGAGAGAGAGAGAGAGAGAGAGAAGAGAGAGTGAGAGAGACCGAGAGAGAGCGCGCGCGAGAAAGAGACAGAGAGAGACAGAGAGACAGCGAGAGAGAGAGAGAGAGAGAGAGAGAGAGAGAGAGAGAGAGAAGAGCGAGTGAGAGAGACCGAGAGAGAGAGCGCGCGCGAGAAAGAGACAGAGAGAGACAGATAGAGCGAGTGCGCGAGAGCGTTAGAGAATAGGAGAGAAACAGACAGAAAAATCCAGAAAAAACCGCCGACCTCGTTGACCTTGGTGTTAAGGTAGCGGAACTGGGTGTTGAACGCCTTCAGCTGCTGCTGCATTTTCCCAATGTCGTCCTATAGGAAAAAAAATTAATGTTGCACCGATAAAGCCCAAGGGTTTTACATTTTTAAAGCCAATTGGACACCTTTAGTCAATCCAAAAAAAATTGGGAGTGGCCACGCGTACCGTATACGTGGCCGAGGCGGGGAACAGCGAGCCGACGGCAAAGTGAACGTTCCGCATGCAGGTGCGCGCCTTCAGCAGGTTCTTCACGGCGATCGCCACGTTCGCCTCCACCTGTAAAAAAATGGGTGGGAAACCCCTTAAAAACACGCGCGTAATTGGAAGAAGCTAAAAGCTAAAAAGCATGCATGGTTAAAAAAAGCCAAAAATAGAAGAAAAACAGCGATAAAGTTAGATGTTCCATCATTTCTTCAAATCGCGCGAATCCAGCAAAAACTACTGAGCTGTTGCTCGAGAAGAGAATGATTGAGGGACGAAATGGCTGCTAAAACCCCATTAAAAGTTACCGCCCCTAATCCGAAAACAAATCGTCGAAACATTCAATAAATTTCTAGATTCCTTAAAATTACAATTTTCCATCATTTCCACAACTTATGCGAATCGGGCATAATTTGTTAATTTCTTCATTGCCATATATAATTCATGAAACGACGCGTGGTAAAAACCACCAAAATGGTTAAAAAGCATTAATGATCGAAAAGATGCAACAACAGTTCGATGTTCCATCATTTTCCCAAATTGGCGCGAGACTAAGATTTACTGATTTCTCCGTATATTGTCTGCAATAATTCAATGGAAGATCATTGGTCTGGAATCGTAGGGATTTTGTGCCAAGCACGCCCGTCGCGCGCGTAGGTGGTAGGATCGTAAACGATTACGCAATGGAAAGGAAGGAACCACACGCTTCAAAATTGAATATCCATGCCAGTGCCTTAAAAAAATAGTAACATTTTCGTGATGAAAAAAATGTTTTCGGAACCACGCCGGTTTCGGAGCTTTATGAAACCGCAATTCGCGGATCTCTAAGAATTCATTAATTATAAACCGACTTCGACAGCCCCATAGAAGAGATTGTCGCTTGGGTTGACGGGCGGCTGCTGAGGGGGCAGCTGGACGGCCGCCATCGCGCCACCACCATCGCGCGCGTAGCCGCCGGGGCGGGGGCGCTGGAAAATTTAAAGTGGGCGCGGGTGAATATCTCGACCACCTACTCAGTGACCTTAACGATCCATCTATCAGGTTGGAAAGAAAGTAATGGCACAAAATCTTTAAACCGCTGTAAAAATCCGCAGGAACGTCTGATTCGAAAATTTGTTATATAGCTTGGTAGATCTTCGGATGCTCTATCACGAGACGACCCCCAAAACGCCCAAAAACTGACGGACGCGAAGATACAGGCCTCAGAAGTTTCGCAGAAAATTATTTGAAAGCTTCCAAGCGTGATATCTCTGCATACAGGCATTGGCATACGATACTTTTAACACCAATCGATAGCCCTCGAAGAGTAGATATCGATAGATGTTGAGATCATCAAAATCGGACACTGGATGGCCGAGACATGAGCCTTCCAAAATCAATGCATTTTCTGGCCTTTGGTTCGGGAGCTGAAGCAAACGCAGTAGTTTTTGGCTCGCGCCGGCCTAAATGTATGGGATTTCAAGAAAAGTTCTAAGAAGTGGACCAAATTTCTAGGGGGCCTATACCTCGGCCATCCAGTGTCCGATTTTGATGATCTCAACATTTATCGATATCTACTCCTCGAGGGCTATCGATTGGTATACATGGGTCGACGCTTGCATGCGCCGCATAAGCGTGGCTGGCCACGCTCTTCCGGAGCGTGGAGGACAACGCTTATGCGGCGCTTTATGCGTGTTTTTTCACGCGCGCGCTTTAACTTCAGATGCAAATCAAAAATTTATGATTTATGATTTCGATTCGCCAAAAATGAATTGCCGATACATAACTAGCAGGGTCATCTTTAAAATTTGAAAATAAACAAGATAGATCGTGATCCAACTTCCTGTTAGTTAGATTCTCCCAAACGGATCGATTTTTGCTTTCATGTCCCTTGGAAAAATTTGATTTTGCATTTTTAGAAACTTTGCATAAGCGTTTCCGGAGCGTGGCGGGCCACGCTCATTTCGGCGTGATTTATTAAGAGGCACGCGCGCCAGCGTGGCTATCCACGCTCCGGAAGAGCGTGGCCGGCCACGCTTATGCGGCGCATGCAAGCGTCGACCCATGTATAATCGATTGGTGTTAAAAGTATCGCATGCAAATGCCTGTATGCAAAGATATCTCGATTGGAAGCTTTCACCGAATTTTCTGCGAAACTTCTGAGGCCTTTATTTTCGCGTACATTAGTTTTTGGGTGTTTTGAGGGTCGTCTCGTGATAGAGCATCCGAAGATCTACCAAACCATATATCATACTTTCAAATCGGACTTTCCTGCGGATTTTTACAGCGGTTTAAAGATTTTGTGCCATTACTTTCTTTTCAACCTGATATTTTTGGTATCAAACATTTGATCGCAACATCTGTGGAGCGCACGAAATTGAAGATTTATGATGCTACAACCAACTCTAATACTGTCCGCTCTACGCATTACTGCTGAATAAAATTTGTTGAAACATTTTTTAATCAAAGCAAAAAGCAAAGACAGTGCAAATTAGACCAAGATTGGACAATCAAACCACATTCCCGCTTTTCCTAGCAGCCTCACCTCGTAGTAGCGGTTCCACGCGGTGACAGCCCCATGGCGATCGTACTAAAATTGATAAAAAGAATTTTGAACTTTCATCAGAAATGGATCTTAAGGAACTGAAAATAATGGAAAAATTGTATTTTTTTTTTGAACGTGGAGGCGAGAGCAATCGGGTTTTCGAATACCTGACGAGGGACTCGAGCATCCCGAGCCTTGGCCCTTCCCTTTTCCGTCTCCCAATTTGGCATATCGGCACCGGGCGATGGACGATTCGGTCCACCGCAGAAGCACGACGGGTCCGGCTGGCTGTAAAGAAACTCTAAATTCTGATTTTTTTTTGTACGCAGCAGATTCCAAAAGCGGTTCTCGTTCGTTAGCGGGGGGGGGAACATTAATAGACCTCCAAGCGGCCTATTGGCAAAGAGAAAGGAAGTGGGCGTGGCTCCCCCCCCCCCGCTAACGAACCAGAGCCAAAAAAAACTACGCGATACACTAAACTACATACACGGGAATCTGCTTGGCGTGACACTCATCAGCATGCGGTCCACGCTCAAATCGGGACGGACCACCGGAAAGGGATGGGGCCATCGCGGGAGGGACGGTCGACGTCGCGGCAGCTGCAGCCGCGGGGCGCTGGTAGTACGGCGCGATCGCATTCTGAAACAACTAAGTAAGTTGTCAGTAAACTATTTTTCTAATGTCTGCGATATTTGAAACAGCTTTTTTTTAGCCGAATCGGGGGGATGTGGCAAAACTCGAAAATTGGAGATTTCACGTTTTTTATGCCAAGTTTCGTTAAGCTTTCACTTTTCGCGCAGAAAAATTGGATGTTTCTAAACTTTTAAATTACAATACCAAAATACTTTTTTTGATCGAGAAATGTGCGCCTTTTCAAACACTAAAAATTAACAAAAAACTATAAACCTACCAAAAGAATTTTGATTGATTAGCGTAATCTTTTAAAAAATTAATCTTCTTTGTACTGGCGTAGGCCTAATATTATGCTGAAGATTGGTACAAATTGATTACAAAATTCGGTCTCGAAATCAATGCAACCATTGTTTTGGAAAAAAATTAGATCTAACCTGGTAGAACTGGCCGACGGTCGGCTGGAGGTGGTAGGGGGATCGCGACGGGGCCGGGCTCGACGTTCGGCGGTCGACGGTCGGCTGGCTGTCCTTGTTCGCCATCTAATCAAGCTGGCGCGTCAACAAAATGTTTCATCAATTCATAAAAAGAAGGAATTAATTGGGGAAATTCCGAAACAAAAAACCCATCAAATACCTTGATCATCTCGAGGAGACGCTGCTGATCGGCGTGGGTGAGCAGCAGACGCTGGTGCTCCGACGTGCTACGCCGCGAATCGGCCTTCTGAATTTCGAGGGGTCTTTTTAGCGTTTTTTTCGGTTCTGGGACGTTAGCGGGGTGGAAATTTTTAGCGGGGGTGGGACCAAATTCTTCCCCGTGATTCTCTACCGCTAACAAAATCTAAACCATTTTTATAGTATTTTACAAAGTTTTTAGGGGCTACGGTTTACTTTACCCCCCCCCCCCAGCCGGAAGTTTTTAGCTATAACTTTTTTATTTTACATTATTGTAGGCTCAAATTAAAACTCTTAGTATATTTTTCGACGCTCTATCGAATGGCGTTGCAAAAATCCCGACAAAATAAGCGAAAATACCGAAAACTTTGAGACCCTTCGGCTGTGGGGGGGTAAAGTAAACTCTTACCTTTTTAGGTATAAAACGCATATAAAAATAATAATAATAATTAAAAAATATTTTTATAACTTTCCTAACATACACACCTGCATGCGGGTCCACTCGCGCGAGCGCGCCTGGCGCGTCTGGCTCGTCTGGGCCTCGAGCTGCTCGCGAGCCTTCTGGGCCTTCTGGACGGCCTCGCGGATGCCCGACTCGGAGCGGCTCGAACGAGAACGCGACGCGACCGCGGTTGCGCTGCAAAAATCGGGTTCCTTCCGGTGTCTAGCCATTTTAAAGAGGTGGTGAAGGCAAAAATTATGGAGGACGGAGCTAAAAACTGCCGAAGTTCCGTATAAAAAAATCCGTATCCAGCAAAATCCATAGCCCTGGCTTCCTAGTTTCTTTAAAATTGAAATTCTACTTACCTGGCCTTCTTGGCGACGGCGTGTTGCGGCAATTTGTGGATGGGGGCCGGCGAGCCGCGTCGCACAGCATTCCTCGCGTCGTTTGGAGCGTTCGTAGCCTGGGGCGGCTGACCCTGTTGCTGATGTTGCTGCTGCTGGGGCGGGGCCACCGACTTCCGGCCGTCATTGTTGTGGTGCGTGCTGGAAAACAAAACACGTTTTACAACCAGACAATATTTTGGCTGTTTATCCTTCGGTTGTTTTGGATTTTACAGAAGTTGACGTTTAGAACATTTTTCTTTATGCATTTGTAAATATCTATGCCACAATAATATTTGGCATTATAAATATCTTCCTTGTCCCATAGTGGTTTTAGAAGCAAGAAGCAACGATTGACGGTCATGGCATTATTAGGCACAATTCAATCGACGAGACTCGAGTTTTTCTCAAAACACCATTTTTCTAGGAAAAGCCTGTCAGACCGTTAATTACAAGTTTTAGGCAATTGCTAGGCATTCCTCGTGGTTGCTGAAAATTAACACCTCCTTGCAGATCTGCAGAATCAAAAATTTTAGCAAACTCGATGTCAATATGGCCCCCTCGGAACAATCTCGCAATATCGCGGACGCCACAAGCTACTCAAGGATTTTTTATGAAACACGTGTTTTTGTGAAATTTATTTCTGCTTTTTTGGAAAGGTCTTCGAGCTTGTTCTTGATTTGTATTTTTTTTGTCGTAAAACTAGGAATATCTTCAAGGTATTATTCACAAAAAAATTCTCTGATTAATTTTAACCGCAACTCTGAGCTTACTATAGTACCGCTGTTCGAATTACAAAGGAGTTTTCAAGAAACACCTTTTTTCATTTTTTTTGTTTTGCTCTGATTATATTACCGTGTAGTGGTGGTGGTTGAGCGTGAGGTGACGTGCTTGGTGGTTCGCATATGGCGAAGAATATGGAAATGATTGTCATCGGGCGCTTCAGATGGGAGCTGCGTGAAGTGGATGTGCTCGTCGAGGATACGCTCGTGTCCGTCGATCTCCACCTGGAAATTTCAGCTAGAAAACCGAGATAAAAGCTTCTTTTTTTCTTTTCCTTTTCTTTCAAAGTTTTGTTTTCAAAATTTTTCGACAATTGTCGAAAAATTTTGAAAAGGTTTTGAAACTTGAACGATGGTAGTGGACCGTTATTAAGCGGGATTTTTAGCAGGGGGAAAACTAATTTTTGTTTTTCCGTCTTTACCTACGTGTGGATAATACATAATGAATTTTTATAGTGTTTTTAGTAATTAATAATTGCTAGAAGCTACAAAAATTTTTAAGGCAGTTTGTTAATTCGAAAACCTAGCATTTTTAGGCCATGTTGCACACATTTTTGGTGAGAAAAACGCGAAAATTTCTATAATTTTAGATCCGCGTGTCATAGCTAAAAACTACACAAAATGCTATTAAAATATATTTGATCGTACAGAAAAAATTAGTTCCCCCTGCTAAAAGTCAAGGATTAGGGTGCAGTTTCCCCCCCCAGCCGGCGCCCAACTTTTGTATCTCGGTTCCCTGTTCATCTACAGGTGTGTAAAGTATACCAAAATACTCGCCAGAGCAAGACGAACATTTTGGTATACTTTACACATCTGTAGATGAACAGGGAGCCGAGATAGGGTAGGTGGGGGTCGGGTGGGGGGGGGGGGGGTAAACTGCACTCAAGCCAAGTCAAGTAACAACGGCACAACAGCCATGTTCCGTTACGATACCTGTACACGACTGGTGCGATGGGCATGCGGGGGAAGTCGAAGGGCCTGACGGCTGTGGATGAGGCTGTCGACTACGGTATCCAGGGTGGAGAGCAGCGTCTGACGGGAGACATCACCATGTGTCTGCTGATTTGGCTGCTGGGGCAGCATCTCGTTCTGCCAGTAGATTTCCCCCGAACTGGAAACCATTCATTACTCAGCACCAAAAATCAAATGTTTTATCAAAAACCTTTCAGCTTCCACAGTTTTTGAAAATTATTTTTGTTAAAAACCCTAATTTTCCAACTTTTTTTGTATATTTGCTAGGGCAACTGGTAATAGTTTAAGTATTTGGATAAAAATTTGCATAATTTAATTAAGAGCATCCAAAATTTGCATAATGATTTACCTCATTGCCCGAGAAACGGCAAAGCAGCCGGGCCGACGAGTAGAAAAAGGGCGGGGAGGAAAATGGGGGGGTCTGGTTTTTCCAGAATGCCCTTCCGATTTTTTGCAGGGGAAATCGATATGCTAATTGGAGGTGTTCTGGTCCCTACACTTGCGCATTTTGATTAAAGTGCGCAGACATTTGGATAACTAGAGTCTGCTTTGAAACACGTAAATTCCACCTTTTTGCAGAGAATTAGATAAAGACTGAGAAGCCGCATTTACCAGAAAATTCGGTGAATTTTCTTAGTTTAATTTATTTGTTGTTAAACTGAATATTAATTTATTAGCCGAAAAATGCGGGATATATGAAAATAATTTAATGAAATTATTCGTGGATTTTTGTTTTACTACTACTACTTTTACCTTCCACACTCATGAACATAGCAATTGTAGCAGTTCTTGGACCATAAAATGCTTCGCATTAATTTGCCCGCTATCCGTTGAAAATAGAGCATTAAGGTGTTTTTATTCCGAGCTTGCGATTAAAATTAAAATCTGTCGAGTTTTTTTTATTAAAAGAATGTTTTCTAAATTTAAGGAGGCTACAGTTTTCTTCGAACTTCAATTCCCAGCTCGTTCCACATACACTGTACCTAAATGTGCCAGTAAGATCTTGAATTAATCATAATAATTTCAGGTTGGTTGGTAAATTTGAAACTAAGACAAAAATAGAGAGATGATGAAATACAAAAATTGCAGCGGCAAATTTTTAAAATCGTTTGCCGGAGTTTCCACGCTTAAAATGCATTGCTAAATGAAAAAGTTATAGCCAATAAACTGGTTTCTTCAAACGCGAGAGGGGGTTGTGGGGGCGCTTACGCGAGGGAAAGCGTCGATGGTAGCGCCGCGGCGGTCCGTCACCCCGACGGACGCCGGCCCATCTTTCTCCAGCCCTTTAATACGGAAAACAACCGAATCTAATGTTTGGTATAGATTTTCTGGTACGGTCATGATTAATGAGAACCAAACAGCCGCTTAATATCCACGAACATGAAACATCAAAATTTGCAACCAGATTTTTATCCAGAAAACGACCCGCGTTAATTTTTGCAACACTACCCGTCAAAACACAAGTAGGAAGTACATATTTCGATTTTAGGCTTACTATTTAAAATTCAGTAATTTCCGAGGTTCGGTTTTGAAATTAATAAAATTAATAAAATTTTTAGGTAATACCATTTGCACCGGAACTTAATGTGTCGGTACCTCCAATCGACAGAATTCTTGGCACAAGGGTGAACATTGTTTACTAACAAATATAGAAATATTTGCGTCATTATTTCCTTTTTTCAATCATCTAATTTCTAGCTACAAAGACAGAGCGAGAGGGAGACAGAGCGAGAGTTATAGAGAAAGAGAGTGTGAGAGAGATCATGAGAGCAAATATAAAATCGCGTACCAATCAGCATCGTGTAGAGGACTATTTTCCGACCGGGGGTCGAACCCGGGCCGTGCGCCTGGTAGTTTCGATAGTCTGTAACCTCAAAAAACCTGTGTAGTCTGTCGTCTGGATGTCAGCATGGAGAAAAAACCCCCAGTGTATCGTTTCAAAAAGCATAATCATGATACCATAAAACAATGATTTATTTTTGAGCGGAAAATTGTTTTTTTTTGGCTGTCGCAGGGTATTTATGTTAAACTTGAAATGGTGGTAGTTTGTAGCATTTGATGTCTCCATGCGGCTACCGTGTCTCTGGTCACACGTCGTCGACAGCATTCCCCTTGACGGGAATGCTTATTCTCCGGTCGGCGCCATGATGGCATGTTGACTGTAATTGGGGAGAGGTTAAAGAGCGAGAGCAGAGAGACAGAGCGAGAGTTATAGAGAAAGAGAGAGTGAGAGAGATAGTGTGAACAAATATAAAATAACGCACCAATCAGCATGGTGTAAAGGAATATTTGATAGACGAGTGTCATCCAGTCGAAGAAGTGGAAGTTGGCGACGACATCCTGTAAATAGCAGCTCTCTCTCTCGCTCTCTCCCTCTCTCTGTCTCGCTATCTCTCGCTCTCTCCCTCTCTCTCTATTCCTCACCAAAAACCGCGGCAACCGGAGAGACAACGCGTCAGCGGTCCATACAAGTGAACCAATCCTGAACACCCAGTATGGCCCAGTCCAAAGAGTCGTGGCGGTGCCGCCTGTGTGAAGGCCGAACAGCCAATTCCCATAGATGTGCCGCTGAAAATTGTCTGGGTAGGAAGCTAGGCACCCCCAAAAAACTTTTCAGCCAGAATTGAACCTTGAATTTCAGACAGAATTGAAACTATTAATGCGTGAAATATCTCGAAATATTTGCCGTGGTCGGATTACTAACAAAAAGCTGTTTCCTTACGGCAAAAGTTGCTAGGAATTTTTTTTTTGCCAGATTTTGAAATGTGAAAATATTGAGCCGCCATGCCTCAGCGTGCCACGAGGTTTAAAAGGCCCTCCGCCAGTCACTCGAACTGTTGCCGTTATGGCTTGGCACAGTTTTTTTCGACCCTATTTTTATGACGCCATCTGAAAGAGCGTGGCCGAATTAGTAGGGTGGCATAGTTTTGAAAGTTTTAAAAGTTAATTTTTGTGGTTTAAATGGGCGTTAAAGTTGCCGACCTCGAAAAATTATCTCGAAAACTTCTGAACCAAATTCGTTGAAAATTTGTGACAATACCTAATTTGGCATGGGGATCATTTCTCTAATACATCGCAAAACCCAAAAATGACCGGAACATGGTTAATTGCGTACTAAAAACAGTTTTTCGACACTTTCGAATTTTGGGACACCTCAGCGCAACTGCAAAATAGCATAGAAAGATGCGCCAAAAAATTCTGCGTCAAATGATGTATTGGTCGTGTTGCGCCCAGGTGTCCCAATTTTACTATAACGCGTTTTGTGTGCGGAAAATGCAACAAAAATGACCCCTAAAAATACAAAATTGTTAGTTTTGAACATACAAGACATGAATTTGCATTTAGTCGTCATGCTGAAGCCATTGCAAAAAAGAGCAAAAAGAAATTCGGTTTATTTCGATGTCGCGGAATCGAACTCGGGTCGTGTGCCTGGGAGCCCTGTGGCGCAATGAGGAGAGCGTCGGCGTGCCAATCCAGAGCTGGCGCCAGTTCAATCCCAGCCCCCTCTCAAAAACCGAATTTCTTTTTGCTCTTTTTTGCAATGGCTTCAGCATGACGACTAAATGCAAATTCATGTCTTGTATGTTCAAAACTAACAATTTTGTATTTTTAGGGGTCATTTTTGTTGCATTTTCCGCACACAAAACGCGTTATAGTAAAATTGGGACACCTGGGCGCAACACGACCAATACATCATTTGACGCAGAATTTTTTGGCGCATCTTTCTATGCTATTTTGCAGTTGCGCTGAGGTGTCCCAAAATTCGAAAGTGTCGAAAAACTGTTTTTAGTACGCAATTTAACCATGTTCCGGTCATTTTTGGGTTTTGCGATGTATTAGAGAAATGATCCCCATGCCAAATTAGGTATTGTCACAAATTTTCAACGAATTTGGTTCAGAAGTTTTCGAGATAATTTTTCGAGGTCGGTAACTTTAACGCCCATTTAAACCACAAAAATTAACTTTTAAAACTTTCAAAACTATGCCACCCTACTAATTCGGCCACGCTCTTTCAGATGGCGTCATAAAAATAGGGTCGAAAAAAACTGTGCCAAGCCTTGTTCGGGTGTCTCACAGACTGCCTTTTAAACCCTAAAGTTTTTGGAAGAATAGGCGGTAAAAATAGTAAAAGCGGTAAAAACTGTCTTAAAAACAGCAAGAAATAAGTCTTAAAATCAGGTCCCCCTGGTCCCCCGCCCTCCCCCCTTCTAGGGGCCTGCCTGGTTGCAGCTGACAAGGAGTGCCTTTTGAGTGTCATCGGCAAATCCCTTCGCGACCTAGCTCATTCGATAGAGAATTCAATTCTGAACAACCTCTCGGCGTCCATTTTTCCAGAATGCCTTTCTTTGATTTGATAAAATTAAAAAACTAAAAGAGAATTTATGCGTCCACGTCGGCACGTTGCTTCCCCGAGCCAGCCCCAAGGGGAAGAGGCCCTCCGGTCCCTTCTTCCCACCGCCGGGCGTGGCGCAGTGGCTAGAGCGTCGGTCGTCCAAACCTTTTTTTGCTTCGGGTTGCTAGTTCGATTCCATTATTGGTAATTACTTTTGCTTTTTGTTTTGTAAAAACACTTTTGTGACTTTCAGAGCGTTTTAAGAATCAGAATAATTAAAATTGGCCTTCACAGTCCCAGATAAAATTTTGACCAGAGAAATTCCCTGATTTCTTCTCCTAGCCCAACGTGGAAACGTTGCTAATGCCTCCACCATGACCCAGAAATGCTTAAAAGGTGTGGAAATATCATCAAGGTTCAAAACGCAAAAGGAAACACGCATAAAAGAACCGAACCTTCAACCAAAGGCAAAAAGAAACTTCGTAGGCAGATGCGTTAACCGCTGCGCCATCGGCGACGCTGGGTGAGGGCGCACCCGTGGGCTTGCTTAGGGCAGGGATTTGCTGATGACAACCAAATGGCACTCCTTGTGAGGAGGGGGGGGGGGAGGGGGTTCCTAGATTTTAGCCAATTTTCTGCTTCCTGGATTCACGCGCTTTCAGCGTCTGGAAGAGGGGGTCATTCGGGGCTTTTTGGGGTGAAGGGCTATTGAAGTGTCAACAACTGGAAACTTGACGAAAAATGACAGTACCTGTTCGAGACATTCATACGTCTTCATTCGGTCCCATTCACGTCTCAGCCACGGGCCAAAAAATAGGACCCACAACGACTTCATGTTGTCTGCTAGCGAACCGTCCTGTTCATTCTGTAATAGAGGGTGGAGAGAGAGCAAGAGAGAGAAAGAGAGAGAAAGAGAGGGAAAGAGAGAGAGAAATAGGGAAATAAAAAGAGGGAGAGAGAGAAAGCGCGTCTGCTCACCACTTCATACAGTTCCATTTGATCGATGCAACAGCCCGATGATAAGTGTTCCTCTTCGTCATCTGATTCGATTGGATCCGGCGTGGAAAAGTAACAGAATCCTTAATTCATATGCTCATTAAAGGGATACCAAAAGCGCCAAAAAAGGCAATATTCGACAAACAGATTTTTGGTGCTGGACTGTTAGCGTGGGGGGGGGGATTGACTTCTGCGCTTATACCTACCTCTGCAAATAATACATCGGAGGTTTTTATAGTGTCTTTACCATCAGGTTGGAAAAAGGCCTTGACACAAAATCTTAGAATCGCTCGAAAAACGCGTAGTAAGGTCAAATTTCAACGTTCGATGCATGCTTCAATAGGTTTGCTTCAATGCTCTACCTCGTGAGGACCCACCTGGGACCCAAAAACTTATGGAGGCCAAAATATAGGCGCAAGAAATTTCAGAGAAAATTAGGTGAAAGCTTCTAAGCGTCGTATCTCTGCATACCGTAATTTGCATGTGATACCGCCAACACCAATCGATAGCTCTCGAAGAGTAGATATCGATAAATGTTGAGATCATCAAAATCGGACACAAGATGATTTTTAATTTTTTAAAACATGAATTTTAAATTGGAGCCTTTTTTATACATTTTGATTAGAAAGTTCAAAATTTGATAAATTTTCATGGACATGCATCTCTGTTTTTAAAAACTTTGTAAAGTGCTATGAAAAACGGCGAAAATTGTGTTTCCGCCTCTTGCAACCCACCCCCCCCCCGCTAACAGTCCAATACCGCGGAATCTCATTAAAGACTTAATGCTGGGTTGATGGAACTGACCAGCCGATACTACGCTGACAAAGCCGCTGCCCCAAGCAATGACCTCCTCGAGGATGGGGACCCCGAATGGTCACGGCGGGTTTGGACCTTCATATGGATCTCCGGTTATCTGAAATTCCCGAGAATGACGATTGTAGTTTGTAGTCTGTCTGTCAGTTGGGCTGTCCCCCAAAAAATTAAAGGCCTAGACTCTAACAACAAAAACCTCTGCGCGAATTACATGTCGTAATGGCCGTCGACGCGAGTTATTCTTGCCAAACTTTTTTGCTCGTGCAATCCAGAACTCCTATATTTTCTCAAAAACCGAACTAGCGTCCAGGCTACAGGCTACAACCGTTTCCTTTTGAGCACAAACTCCAAAAAGCGACTGGGCGCGCGACCCGGGTTCGGTCCCCCGCCCGACCCTAATTTTTTGTTTTTTTTTTTAATTTTTGTTCGGTTTTTTGTTTTAATGACGCTCGGCGGGTAGCCAGAATACAAACTACAGCCCTTGGGATTAGGCTATAAACTACAGAACTTCTGCTAAGCGGATGCCCGCGGGTTCAAACCCCGCAAGCGTCCAACTTTTTGCTTGTTGCATTTTAGGCTGGTTTCCCGTTTTCAATATCGAAACTGGCCTCCAGAAAAGCAAAAAACACCCTTAAACTGGACTACAGTACACTGTGGCCGTAAAGAAGAGCGATGCGGAACAAGGGGGAAATATTGTCCAGCGAAAGAAAAAATAAAACAGCTTGTATTATGGAACATACCGAATGGATGAATAGGGTGGTATACTGTAGTTGTTCCAACAATATTTTATGGAACTGGTAGAGAACGAATATTTGCATCGATGCCCACAGCGCAATGGCAGCAGTCGTTGCTCGAGAGTAGGATCGCGCCTCAAAAAATCGGTCAGTCGCAAAACCGGGTTCTGCTCTAGTAACGGGGGGGGAAGGTCAAAAACGCAATTTTAAAGATTTCTGGTTTCTAGTTCAGGATTCACGATTTTCCGACAAAAACTTCCTTTTAACGTCGAAAACAGAAAATAATTTCAAAAATTATTAGTGTCCAGGGATTCCAAGGCCGTTTCGCCCCTAATGACGTATCATACACCTAAGCCTAAGCTACACCCCTAATTGAGATACTACTGGAACACGCTGACGGAAGTTGCATGCAAAGTGGCGCACAATGACATATTTTTTTAATATATAGCAGGATAACTACCTTTTGCTCGCATATAAAACTATTTCTGATGAGATCACGACGATAGAGATGACGGCAGAGGGTACTGTAGAAGGGCCACCAGATACTGAAATATCCGGATATCCCTCTCACTCTCTCTCTCTCTCTCTCTCTCTCTCTCTCTCTCTCTCTCTTTCTCTCTCTCTCCCACTCTCTTTTCTTACGGTATTCTCTTCGTCATCCTTCTAACATTCCACTCGTAATTCTTCTTCTCCCGGGGTCCCAATGAAGCACTTCGTATCCGCGGCTGCTTTTCCACCACCACCTAAATTGCATTGTACTTGTAGTCTGGCTGCCAGTTTCGTCATTCCCATCAAAACCCGAGCTTAAAACGCAAAAAGCAAAAAGTTATCACCCGGCGACCCCCCGGGTAGAAACGAGGGGCGTAATGGTCAAACGTACTTTGGCCACCGGCCACGGCTTCGGTTTCCATTTGGGTGACGTCGAGCGTTGCCGTTCCCACTTTCCACTCATAAAAAATCTTAATAATAATAAAAATAATAATAATAATAATAGTAACAATATTAATAATAATAATAAATTGCCTGCAAAATTGCCGTAAAAAATTCAAATGTTGGCCCTTTTCAGAAATCACCCTTTTCTGGATCGAGCCATAGGTGGAAGAGGTCATCTAGCAGCTGTCCCCTCCCCTCAAGGCATCTGGCCTGCCTAATGTCGCATATAACCATCCGAGACGCCCCATTGATGCCCCCCCCCCCAAAAAAAAATAGAAATCCGACCCGAAATATTGTGGAAAATGACGACGACACGAAGCCTTTCACTGTCTCTGCCACGCAATGTAGGTTTTGAGAAGGGTTAGGGGGGCAAATGATCTCTGCTAGGATGCCATCACGAAGAAGAAACCAAAAATAACCGAACAGAAAAAACGGCGGCCAGATTCTGTTGGACCACGACGGAAATCGATCGATATCGAGTGGATACAGAAAAAATGGTGGTAGGTTGGATGTAGCTCTCTCTCTCTCTCTCTCTCTCTCTCTCTCTCTCTCTCTCTCTCTCTCTCGCTCTCATTCGCTCTCTCGCTCTCTCTCACTCTCCCTCTGCCTCTGCCTCTCATCCCTTCTCTCTCTGCCTCTCTCGCTCACTCTCTCTATCTCTCTCTATCTCTCTCGCCCTCTCTCTCTCTCTCTCTCTCTCTCGCTCTCTCTCCAATCCCTCACCGAAAACCATGGCATCCGAAGCGAATCTTCTTTGTAAGCGCTCCAAATCCAGAAACCAATCCTCACCACCCAATACGGTCCAATCATGAATGTGGAGACGAGACCGCCCAGATAAGGCTCAATCAGCTTCTCGCCGTAAATGTGACGTTAAAAACTGTCTATTCCGAGATGTCACACTCCCTTTAAACGACCGGAGATTAGGGAAGGAAGGGCGCTGGGCTAGGAGAAAATCTTTGGATAGGACAGAGGGCTCGAGCAAAGGCTAATTTCCCGGTTTCAAAACTGATAATTCTAGTAGCAACCTCAGCATTATTGGGACTCAAAAATTATTATGGAACAACCAGCTTTACAAAATCGTTCTAGAGTTTCAAAACTAAAAAATGTGTTTCGCTGCATTCCAGGAAATGACAGCTTTTTGTGACTATAATCTGAGTTTCGAAACGCTTCGAACACAAATTCCCGGCAAAAGCAATAATTCTTTCGACTTGTCATTTCCATTTTTTGCATGGTAGGTCCCTGGGGATTTTTCGGGGGGCGGAGCAGCTGGCAATAGTAGTCCAGTCTTTTTGCCGTTTCTTGACTTTGTTTTTAGTTCAAAAATTTTAATTCCCTCCCATTTATTCTGCTGTTCACTTTCTTTCCTTAAACGCTTTTTTATAAAATCTAACGTTAATTAATCCGAAACTCTGAAATTATATCGGTTTCTAGGATCGAAATCTTATAAAACCAGGGCTATCTTTTAAAAATTTTGGTGTGGCATACTGGGAGGTAGAAAAAAAGATAGGTTTCAATTTTTCGCATTCTTGAATTTTTTTCACCGGCCGTTTTGGTACGGTCGTTTGCCTTAAAGTACTCATAAATAACATTCTAAAATTTTCCGTTGAATGTATTTTTGAAATCAACGATACTTGCCGTCCAGGGGTGGGCAAGGTAGGTAGATCTGCAAAATGGGGACTGCCGGGATTTTGGTGGCGGGGCAGGGAGCGCCGGAAAAAATTTGAGATTTTTAACAATTCAACATTGCAGGTAACAAGTATTTCATCGGGAAAACGGAAAGAAGCATTTGTTTGAATATTTGAATTATTGCATGTAATAAGCATTGGGGGTTCTTGGGTACTCAGTAAATTGGAGAATCGAACATCGAACCATATCCTGCATACCCAACCGGCTGTCCGTCTTCGAGACATTTTGGGGGTTTTAAATGAAAAGTGCCTTTTTGAGGGTTTTTCCGGATTAATTCCGCAATACCATGATTTGCAGCTATGGGAGCGGTATCAAATTGTAGAGCTTGTTATTCCACATCGAACCATACCTCACACGGCCCACCGGCAGTCCGACTTCATGGACATGTTGGACTACCAGACCGGAAGACCTGGTTTTTTCGATGTTTTTCCGGCATAATTCCGGAATACGGTAATTTGAGGGCCTGAAAGTGTCACTAGATTATAGATCTCATCATTGCGCGTCGAACCATACCTCACAAGGCCCACCGGCAGTCCGACTTCATGGACATGTTGGACTGCCGGACCGGAAAACCTGGTTTTTCAAGGTTTTTCCGGCATAATTCCGGAATACGGTAATTTGAGGGCCCGGAAGTGGCACTAGATTATAGATCTCATCATTGCGCGTCGAACCATACCCTACATGTCCTTTCGGCAGTCCGACTTCGAGGAAATGTTGGACTGCCGGATTTGAACCCGCATCTGCAAAATGAAAAAAACGGGTTTTTGAGGACCGGGTCGCGACCCTTTAGGGGCCCATATCTCGGGGCCCCAATAGCGCCCCGGGACGGTAGATAGCTCATTTTGTAGCTCAGGCTTGGAACTATCTGGTGGTGTATCAGCCTTCTTAAGGAAACGTAGGAGGCCGGAGATCCTGGACTGCCGAGTTTGAGGCCATTTTGCAGGAGCACATTTTACGAGTTTTTTCTAAAAATCATATCTCGATAATTTCTCGATGGATTTGGCTCAAATTTTCGGAGGAGATGGACCGTCGCTGTTCTATCCAAGGCATACAAAATCGAAGCGTCGGCAGTCCGATTTAGGAGGTAAAAAGAGCGATTTACATTCTGCAGACATTTTGCAGGCGCGGGTTCAAATCCGACAGTCCAACATTTCCTCGAAGTCGGACTGCCGAAAGGACATGTAGGGTATGGTTCGACGCACAATGATGAGATCTATCATCTAGTGCCACTTTCAGGCCCTCAAATTACCGTATTCCGGAATTATGCCGGAAAAACCTTGAAAAACCACGTTTTCCGGTCCGGCAGTCCAACATGTCCATGAAGTCGGATTGCCGGTGGGCCTTGTGAGGTATGGTTCGACGCGCAATGACGAGATCTACAATTGGGTGCCACTCTCAGGCCCTCAAATTACCGTATTCCGGAATTATGCCGGAAAAACATCGAAAAACTAGTTTTTCCGTTCCGGCAGTCCAACATGTCATGAAGTCGGACTGCCGAAGGGTCATCTTGGGTATGGTTCGGCGCGCAATGACGATATCTACAATCTGGTGTCACTTTCAGCGTGAAAAATTAACATCTTACGAAAATAGAGCGGCAACCCCTATAAAATAACCCTATTTCCATATATCCGTTCGAACAGCTCAAGGATAACGGACTGCCGACGGGACATATAGGGTATGGGTCGACGCGGAATAATGAGATCCACAATTTTGCGTCACTCCCAGACCGTGAAAGTCCTTAGAATCTATCTAATTGCGCCATCAAATGGTAACCCAAGTATGGCGGCGTAGCCGTCCCGCCAAAAATCGCTTTTTCCCTTCCAAAATGGACTGCCGGACTCCCGGAAAATGGACTGCCGGGATTTTGCCGCTGCAAAACCCTGCCCACCCCTGCTTGCCGTCTAATAGCTGGAAAAGTTTAATGCGAAGAGAATTTTTTTGATGAACAAGATGTACCCCTGATTTTTACTTAAGTTTCTCTCCTCCACTTTTTGTGGGCCTGTAAAGGTGCCGTTTCTGACAATTTTGCCAACTTCGAGGCCTCATAACTTTCTTGTCCGCTTTTTTAGCAAATTCTGACTACAGATTCGGAATCTCCGTGTCCGATTCTATCGGATCCACTTATTTTTACTTATTTTTGGGTGGAAAAGCGGGGGTAAATTCGTGCACTTTTTTAGTTTTTAAAGGTTTGTGAAGCAAAATTTTTGGATATTATATTTATGCCTTAATTCAGGTTATATATGCTCCAGAAATACGCAAAATACGCATTTTCAAAAAAAATGTTCACTGAAAAATAATGCTGAAATTTTTTTGATGCTCCTAATTCGGTTCGGATTTCTTGATACAGTTTTCGAATTTCTTTTAACCCCCAGAAATAAGGCCTGTGCTCAAAGTCGATTTTGCAACATTGTACAGCCCATCTGCCATGGGGGCGTCAATTGGAAAGTGGCGGAATGCCCACCTTGGGGGGAGGAGGAGG
Source organism: Mesorhabditis spiculigera (assembly GCA_958295435.1). NCBI lineage: Eukaryota > Metazoa > Nematoda > Chromadorea > Rhabditida > Rhabditidae > Mesorhabditis > Mesorhabditis spiculigera. The sequence goes on along the minus strand of CATQJA010002700.1, from coordinate 454,460 downwards.
TCACATAAGAAATGCAGTGGTCCGCATGAATACCCGATGACAGTAGGACAACGGGGGGGGGGGGGATATACTGTCTCTTATATCCCGCTTCCTCCAAATGGCTATTCCCCGAAACGATGCCTCCCATTAATGCGTCAATATTATACGTCTGGGAGCTGGGTTCCTTGATGATCTTTGCGAGTCTGCCTTGCTAGATTGCCCTCATTTTGCTAGAAATATTTGTTAGCTTGCCTTTTCCACGATGATCTTTGTCAGTCTACCCTTTCTAAAACTCTGAATTCCTCAAGAATCTTTGCTAGCTTGCCCTCCTTATGCCAGAAATATTTGCTAGTTTGCCGTTTCGAAGGCTTTGGAATCTTCAAGAATCTTTGCTAGATTACCCTAGTTTTGCTAGAAATATTTTCTAGCCTGCTTCGTTTCCACGAAAACCTTTGCTAGCCTGCCTTTTCCTTAAAAATCTTTCTAGCCTGCCTTTTCCTTAAGAATCTTTGCTAGCTTGCCTTTGCTTTACTAGTTTTCTGACATTCCTACACATCCTTGGTGGCTACCTTGTTGACCTTTGCTAGCTAGTCATTCGGCTACTAAAAGTATCTCGCATAAGCCCTCTTTCTCAAATGACCACAAGAGAATCGCTCCGTAGAATAATTTTTCGCTGCGCTTTTCCCAATCGAATTTATCCTATCCTATAAGCGCGAAAAGTATGTCTGTTTTCTATGCAGCCGATTTCTCCGCCGTCAGGCCGAATTCCCGGCTGATTTTTGGCATGGAGGTGGAGAAGGATATTTGCCAGACACGCATTTTTTTGTTTTTCCAAATTCCTATATTTAATGATTTTACAAACAAAATGCTGAAAATCCTTAACAAAATGGGCTACAGGCCGTGGTGTCCGGGCCATATCTCGAAGCCCTGATGGAATTTCGGTCTGTAATTTGGACCACTAAGTATTAGATAGTGGGGATCACGCGCATCTTATTATTTTTACAAATTTTCGGCGCATTCAGACTAAAAATACCATTTTTGTAAAGTTGCCAGAAGTCTTCCCTCCCGGGTTGAACCCAGGCCCCAGGGCAGAAGGAAGCCTTTCCCGCCACCCGTCCCCATGCCTCCTTTGGTAAAGTGGCTTGACGCCCGGTCCCCCAGCCAAATAGTCGAGGGTTTGGATCCTCGCCAAATTTACCTTTTTGCTTTTTGATGGTTCAACAACAAAACATATTTCGAGGCTCTCGATATCCGAAATTTAGGCCAGTCCCTCGCTCTAGCGCCGCAGGCCAAAGAAAAGGTCCTTGGCCCGGGCTCTCGCGCCGCAGGCCGAATGCTGGAGAAAAACCAGTTCCACCGCTAGTTTCCTGAAGCCTCTTTGCTAGCATGCCTCCTTTTCCTGAATGGACTTGCTGGCTTCCCAAGCCTCTTTTCGCCTTTTTCTTATTTTGCAAAGACTCTTTGCTCGCCTAATGCCTCAAGATTATGCGCTCGTTCATCTGGGGTTCCTCAACGATCTCTGCTAGTCGACCCTCGGGAGAGCCCAGGATTCCTGCATTCTTTGATTTACGCAATACCAAGCATTATCGGTGAGTTTGCCACTATTTTTATCAACATTTTTGCTAAACAGCCTTCTATTCTTCTGGGACGTTTTCAAGCTTCTCCTCGAAAATCTCTGCTAGCTTCCCAAGCCTTTATCTAAATTCCCAAGGTATCTCTACTACTCTTCTCGTCTCTGAGCCGTCTCTTATCAAGGCGTCAATGGTAGTTATGATATCCTTCTTCCCAAATAATCGCTGCTAGACGGCGATGTTGCATAATTATTTTACCGTGCTTGTATAATACAATTGATATTTCATATCGCTGCGTTTTGCTTTAAGTTCCGAAACACTTTCCTGCAATATGGTCATCTGTTTTTTCAGTGTTTGCGCATATTATATATGTCACTCAAATTTACAAGGTTCTTCTGCTAGCACTCGGCTAGATTTTCTTTCTCATTAATAAGTCGATAACATCCATAGTATCGACAAATAATCGCTGCTATTATTCCTTATTGTTTGTCGTTCTCCCAATCACCGATCGCATTACCACACGATAATCCTGATTTTGCTTTGGAACGATACGAAACATTTCCCCGAATTAGTTTAACGATTCGTATTTATTTGATGTTTGTGGTACTGATGCATGCTCCATTATCACATTTCTGCTATTTCAAAGTTGTGAATTTTACGAAACTCATTTTTTTTAAATATCACATGCTTTTTGTAGAAATGTGGTCATTGCTGTTCCTGATTTGGGAGCTGCCGCTCGGTGATGGTCAGATATTGGATGCTTGCTTGGTGAGTTTTAAGGAACTCTCTCTCTCTCGCGCTCTCTCTTTCTCGCTCCTTGTTTCTAATTGCTCAAACCTCGCCAACGTTACGAAAAATAGGGAGTTGGGCAGAGACTCGCTATTAAATTCACCACGCGGTTATCCAACTTTTCGCAACGCAATTTTTTAAACAACGGAGAAATTTTTCTTTACTGTTGACTGCGCCCTTGCCATATCTCTCACTCGCTTTCTCTCTCTCTCTCTCAGTCTATCTCTATCTTTCTCTCTCGCCCTTTTTTTTCGCCTTCTCTACTCCATAAAACAATAGAAACGAGATTATTGACTGATTTAATTACCTCGCGAATCCAAACCTTTTTGAAACATTATTTTTCTCCTACAAAATCTAAATAAATTACAAGAAATTCTGTTCCCTCGCGGTACGTAGGGTATAAAGAATATTATTAAACATCCAGATTAAGTTCAAAAATTTTACAGCAGTTGCTAAATTTTAATGCTTGTAGGCTACGTGCAAAACAAAGAGTCATTTTGATTTTAATTTTACAGCTTAAATATCTTATTTAGGCGCCTCCCGACCCAGGGCCTTGTCATCAGAGCCTGTTCCGCTACTACTACGATCCAGCCACCGACGAGTGCAAGCGGTTCAATTATGGGTTTGTTATCCTCGGGAGCTGAAAACTCAATTAGGACGTTTTTGCGGCTATTTAATATGGAAAGGAATGAAACATGGATTTTATTTCAGAACATTTTAGTAAGTAACCCTTCTTTGCTTAAAACCGCATAATAGCAAGTGGCTAAATGGGCCATTAGCGGGGGATTTTTTTGTTTAATTACACCTTTAATACATTTTTAGCGGAGAAAACAATATTCGAAAATCTCTAGATTTTTATGACTTGCTTTAGATCTAAAAAACTGTGAAAGCCCATACAAATTATGTATGTTTCGCCATCGGGCCGTCCGGGATTACTGTAAAAGAATTGAACCACCCGCCAACAGTACAATACCGTACAATTATCGTTTCGGAATTTTGCCTAATCATATTATCGACATCACACTGCCCTTAGCTATTAAAAATATTGAAACATGAACTTGCGATATGTCCGTATCGTGAAGAAGTTGATTAAAAGTTGTATTCGAATATTATTATTATTGGTTTCTAAACATCTCTTTTGACCTAAAAAATGTTTGAAACATAATGAGAGAAAGTTCGGCAAATTTCGACCAAAAATCGAGGTCAAACTCAATTGCACCATGTCACAGCAGCCTATTATTTCCGTTTCGCCACGATCCGCCATGTCAAGGTGTGAAACAGGACAAATCACTTCGGTCTTTTTGGATTTTATTATCTTAACCGAATCTCTCTAGATTTTTTGAGCATATATTTATTTTGTAAGTTTTTAATTCGCCTTAAATTCGTGAGAAACCTCTGTTTGTTCTAAAACGTCATCCATGGGCAGATTGTTGGCTTTTTATGCGCGAAAATCAATCAGATTTTTGAAACATATAGTTTAGTCGGAAGCCGTTTCGCTTGCCATTAAGTTTTTATCAACGTTTTCCGTATGGTAATATAACTTAAAAGCGTAGAGTAAGCAACTTGTAAATTGTATAATTTTGAATGGAAGAGTGTAAGTCCATTAAATTTGGTGTGATCATTTCGAACAGCAATTAGCCTGCCGACAACACGTTATTCCATTAAAAATTGTGAAACATCAAATAGTGGAATTTTAAAGTTGTTCAGATTTGTTACAGGTCTTCACTTTTTTTAGCTTTAATAAATCTTAAATTCTTTACAGGGGTTCACTTTTTTCAGCTTTAATAAAGCTTAAATTCCTAGCAAACTTGGGTGTGATGAAAAAAGACAAACGACACAATTTCAACCTCAAGCCGTTTCGCGGCCCTTTGTATTTTCACAACGGTCCCTTTAATATAACAAATAAATTAAATTGTGGCAATATAGCGGTTTTTTGAGGTAATAATTTGATAGTGGACGGAAGAAGTGTATAAAAATGAGTGTTGAAATTTTATCGTAAATTGTCCAGCGCTGATTATAAGCCTCTCATCTGTTTTCGCCACTAAGAATTATGAAACATAATAAATTAAGTAAGCTGCTCTTACAGGTAGTTACAGTTTTTGAAGGTAATGCAACGTATTGAGGAATTAGACTCCGTTTAAGTGTTCCGTGGTTTCGTAAGAACCTAGCCGGTTGTTTGACGATTGTTATATTTCAATTTTAAGGCATTCCGATTTTTAGAGGTTGCGGCGGGACGCTGAATCGTTTCCTCAGGCGCCAGCAGTGCCGTCAGAAATGTGCCAAGGTAAATTTTCGATTTTTCTTACCTTGTAAGGTATTAACAAATATTATTGACAACGTAAAAAAATAGTTATTGGAATTCGGGTCGTAGAAATGGCAGACGACGGAGAAACAATTCAACCTCATTGTGCGGTTTTCCACTAAAAGTATCCTAATTATTTTTGAAACATGTTCCGGAAAACAGAACTTAAGGTGAATGAATTGATGATGGGAAATGAAGTTGATATAAAAATTGCAAGCTTTCGAATATGATTTGTAATTAATAAGAAAGAAATCCCAATATTTTAATGTACTCGCAACACCAATTTTATTAAGTTAAGAATTTTAATTACCAAAGTAAACATCATAAACATTACAGAATTACGGTCGCCCGGAGCACGAAGCGCCGATATTCACGCAAAAACGGAACCCGGTGCTCGAGAAGATTTTCAAAACTTCAAAATTGGACGACCAGTCGACGGCAAGGAATACGGCAGTATGTATCGCATTAAAAATCTTGTAAAAGTATTGGAGAATTAGTATATGGCAAGGGTTTACTTTCAAGATGTCGACATGCATGATGTCGTACCATCATAATGTCGAAATTTCCGAAACAAATCACACCGATAGATCGCAAAAACTACGCGAAAAATTCGAAAATGAAATTTCGACATTATAGAACAAAATCGCGGGGAAGGAATATCGGGTAGAATTCAAAAATATCCTAAAAAATTGTTGAAACATTGGTGATTTAGTCAAGATCCGGTAAGAGGGTAAGCAAAAGACGGTCCAATGCAATATCGAGCAAAACCTAAAAAAGGTGTAAGAATAAGCTGAAACATTTTTGTTTGATTAAGGGTAAGGAATGGCTATAGCTTTTGCTAGCGATGGGATTCTCAATCGGTTTTGTCGTTCTCGGGCTTTTCGGCAAAAACGGAGTTTGTAAGACCGCTGCGTTGCGTGTGCGATGCGTGTTGCGGCAAATCCATAACCGAAAAACGATAGTCCTGCCTTGTCCGTCACTTTAAAAAACCATTTTAAAGGCGGGCCAGCAGCGAGACTTTTTGAGTTTACAAGTCCTGTTGAGCGACCAACTGAACCATGCGTCACCTAGCGCATTCAGCAAAAATTTGAAACATTGAAAAACTTTTTCCGGTTTTTGGTCGGCCGTTTCTACAACCCATAAACATTACATTTTATTTTCAAGTGGTTTTTAACAGAGGTGCCTGCCTATTCTTACTTGGCGTAATAGCTTACGATTGAACTTTTACTCCCGCTGCGCTGTCGCGTGTCGCGGCCAGTCAGTCGCGAAAAAATGTACTGATGCTTGCCCGTCCCTTTAAAAGTAATTTCAAAGGCGGGCCAGCACGCCCAGTAAAATGGAGGCTTGTTGCGTTTCCAATTAGCAATTCATGAGGAACGAAGCCGTTAGCGACCTAGTGATTCCAGTAGAGATGTGAAACATGCAAAAAATCTGGTACGATAAATGTTTGGGTCGACCGTTTCTACAACCTTTAATCATTAAATTTTATTTTTAAAGTTGTTTTCAAGAGAGGCGCCTGCCTATTCTTACTTGGCGTAATAGCTAACGATTGAACGCTTGCGCCCGCTGCGCTACGTGCACGTCGCGTGTCGCGGCCAGTCGGTTGCGCAAAAATGTAGCGACGCTTGCCCGTGCCTTTAAAAGCTATTTCAAAATCTGGCCAACAAGTCCCTTAAAAATACCAACTTTCGAGTGGACCCTTCAGGCTAAATTCTGGGACCCCCACCCGCCAGGCGAGATACTGGGTCTGGGGAGCGGGCGCAGACGAAAAGGAGCCGGTGGGGGGGGGGACCTAGACTCTTACCGACCCTCCGGAATCGACGATGAACTGAGCCATCAGTGAGCCAGCGTTTCCGGTGAAAATGTGAAACATGCAAAAAAATCTGGTGAAAAGTGTTTGGGTCAGCCTTTCTACAATCTTTAAAAATTAAATTTCATTTTTAAAGATATTTTTAATAGAGCGCAAGCGTAATTTTACCTGGCTGAATAGATTAATATTTATCCTTTTCCACCGTGGCGCTGCGCGTCGCGGCGAATCCATACAGCGAATATCCTACCTTATATGTATAATTTTTGGGGTGTATCTCTGTGTGTGTGTGGATGTCACTTTCGAGGCCCGATTTAAGGGCCTTCTGCTGGATAAAATGCGCTGATTTTTTGTCGCTGGAGGGAATCGACCCTCCTCTTTCCGATGGCGTTTTCAGAATTTCGCTAAAATACAAGTTTACAAAGTTAAAGCCGGTTTTATTCATTTTTGGGGGTAATTTGCATAATATGAAAAAATACAGATTTACTCATTCTTGCAATTTGCCCGCGCGTGTGTGATCGGTGGGGAAAGGGGTTCGAAGGACTCGAGCTATCGGAAAGTCAAATTTTTCATACAAAGGCCCAATTCCAGCGCCCATGGCCCGATTACTAGATCAGCATTAAACTTTTACCACGGTTGCCTATAGCCGAAAAGCGATATTGATACCTTGCTCGTCCCTTTAAAGGGCACTTCAATGCGGGGAAAGCTAGCGCTTTGAAACCTACAGCTACCAACAGGGATCGTCAAGAGACTGAGCCAGACGCTATCTAGTGAATCCAGTTAAAATATGAAACATGCAAAAACATACTTTCGTTTTTGGATCGGCCGTTTCAACAGCCTTTAAAAATTAAATTAATTCATCAGCGATTTTTAAGGAACGCGCAAGCCTATTTTTATCTGGCGCAATAATTGAAGATTGAATCTTTACGAGCGCTGCGCGTGCGTTGCGTGTTGCGGCGAATCCATAGCCGAAAAACGATAGTCATGCCTTGCAAGTTCCTTTAGAAGCGATTTGAAAGGCGCGCGGCGCTTTGAAATTCAGCCTTTTTGAGATTACAAATTGCCGGGCAAACTGTGCTAGCAGCGGCCGAGAGCATCCGCCAAAAACGTGAAACATGCAAAATCAACTGGTAAAATCATCGTTTAGGTTGGCCGTTTCGAAAAACCTCAAAAATTAAATAATTTTCTAGAGATATTTTTAAGAAGCGCGCAAGCTTATTTTACCTGGCGTAATATTTAGCCTAACTAGGGAGGTATCTGAACTCGGCATAGAACTTTGAGAAGTCAGATACACCATTCGACGCGCCTTGTCGAGGGGATTTCAAATATGTAATAAAATCAACCAGAGCGTATAACGGTAAAAAGTTATGAGCATTCAAAGCCGACAAAATGGTGAAAAACAGTATTTTGAGACCCATTATCATCCCGCGGAATGGAATTTAGCCTAAACTGTTTAGTGCTCCTTATTCAAGAAAGAAAGCTCTTTCAAATGAGCTATGTTACATACGGCTGCCAAAAATTTCCTTAAAAAAATAATTTTGGAATGCGGCGTAAGGGTAGGGTATGGCCACCTTGCCGAAGACGTTTCGAGAATTTCGCGTAAAGCATATGTAAGATAGCTCATTCGAAAGAGAATTTTCTGCTGATCAAGATATACTGTTCGATTTTTGAAAAATTAGATTCTTCGAAATCGTACAGAGTCTTAAAAGGGCGTTTTTGACGATTTTGCCAACTTTGATATAGAGAGCGTCCAATCCTGGTCATGTTGCCCGAGGTTATTTTATCATCACTGGTGCCTTTTAGGGGTCACGCAGTCAAGAAAAAATTATTCCCGAGTTTGGAAATGCAAAAGGTAGGAACTGGTCAAAAAGCAAAAAATAAAAATCGTTTGCGGATCCGAACCCTGGTCGTATGGACCGGAGACCCATGCGCACACCATTAGGCCACGGGAACGATGAACAGGGTGCGCTGGGAGGGGCTCATATCGCAGCGGCTGACTTGGCTTCAAAACCTAAAATGCTCATAACTTTTTATCGTTATACGCTCTGGTTGATTTTATTGCATATTTGGAATCCCCTCGACAAGGCGCGTCGAATGGTGTACCTGACTTCTCAAATTTCGATGCCGAGTTCAGATACCTCCCTAGTAAGATTGAACGTCTACGCCCGCTGCGTAACACGTGCGTTGCGTTTCGCCGCCAATCCATAGCCCAAAAATGGCAGTCGAGCCTCGCACGTCCTTTAAAAGCCATTGGAAGGGCTCGCCAGCCGTAGCGCTTTGAAATGCAGCCTTTTTGGGTTTACAAATTGTCATGGTACACCGTGCTAGCAGTGACCTAGAGTATCCAATAAAAAGCTGAAACATGTAAAATATTTTTGGGGATTTTTCCAATTCGTGTTGTTTTTAAAATAAGCTTTTTAACTCTTCATATGCTAATTCTTTTTTCAGAGCCCCGGCCTGCACACGCAACGCTCGAATTTCGCGGAGAAAACCCCGGCCAAGCCCTCGGGAAATTGCCCGGTCTGCGATCCGCTTTACGGAAGGTACTGTATTTTACGATTCTCTAAATTAACTTCAATATATTTAAAAAATACTACTCGTGGTTAGATCGCAAGGATTAGCTTACTAGGTTTACTCGAAAATTATAGGCCTTAAATGCCGTATCTCCAGGATATCGGATCGATCCTAATTCCTTGATTTTGGTCGCAAATGATGGATAGAAATATTGTTTTTGTTATTAGCATTTCGTATAGGTAAGTAATAATGATACAGTGATGAAAATGAGAAAAAGTAAAAAGTAATCTTTTCGAGTTTCCCGAATTTTTAGCCTAATGTTTCAAAAAATAATTAAGGCAATGCGGAGAAAGATTTCATAATGGAAGGTAGGTAGGACTGTATTTGATTTTGTAACGTTTGCTGTATTGACACTATGCAACTGCTAGAATCCTACCTTATATAATTTGGTCGCGTATCTTTGTGTGTGTGTGTGCGGAGGTCAGTTTCGAGGCCCGATTTGAGGGCCTTCCCGTGTCCAAAACGCCCCAATTTTTCGTCACTCGGGGGGAGGCGACCCTCCTCTATCCGATGATCTTTTCAGAAATGCGATAAAATACAAGTTTACAAAGTTAAAGGTGATTTTATTCATTTTTGGGGCATTATTGTGAAAAAAATAAAAATTTCCTCATTCTTGCAAGTTGCACTCGCGGGTTTGGTCGGGACAGGGAAGGGGGTCCGAAGGACCCGCGAGCTATCATAAAGTCAAACTTCACATGCAAAAGGCCGCATTCCAGCGCCCAAGGCCCGCGAAGCGGGTTTTGGGCGCTGGTCGAGCAATAAATCTATTTAAACCCGATGAGAACATTTTTGACATTTTTTTATGTTTGGGAATTGTCTAGGAGCGCCGCAAGGAAATATTTGTTAATTGACGGAGAACAAGGATGTTTTCGATAAAGAGAACAAAGATAAGATTATGGAAATTCTAAACTTAAATAGCGTTAATCGATTCGTCTACTTCTCAATTCCATAAATTCAGATGCGTCGACGGGAAATGCGCGTGCGTCAAGGGGTTCCGGCTGGAGGGAAGGATTTGTGTTGGTGAGCGATGATTTACCGGTTTTTAGACTTTCTAGTGTATAGCTATTTGTCGATTACAAGAAGATGAAAAATTAAATTACAGCAATGCCTGCTTTCTTGCCGTTTTGTCGAAACACCTATTTTTTGGGATAATTTTGCCCAATATAAAGGGATCGGCCGTTGAATTTCGGAATCAAGGCTGGAAAGCGGCGTACGCGTTGCGTGTCGCATACGTTGCAAAAACCATAAGAAAATCCGTGGCCAAAAAAATTTAGCAAAGACTTCCCTGTCCCTTTAATACTGGATTTTCAAACTCCGAGTGCCAAAATTAGACATAAGTCCAACCTAAAATCTTGGCATTTTCTCGAAGCATCGAGTTTTTTTTTGAGAAAAGCATTCTCTGAATTGCGGCGTTCCGGCGCGAAGTAATGCAGTAGCAAAAAAGCAGTCTCTAGTAATGCCGTATTATAACAACACTGAACATGCATGGATTAAATTCTGATCTCAACCAGCTTCTAGGTACTTTCTCGAAACATTAAAATCTTCCCCGTATAATTCTTTTAGCATCAAAAATTAATTAAAAAAAACTATATTATGATTAAGCCAATTAAAATCAATGATAATTCTAATGTTAGCGGAAATCTTTGCTTTCAAAAATATTTTTACAAAAATTGTAGACATCAAGTTTCTACTGTTTGCTATTAATTTTCACAAAGAAGGAATATTATTTTGCTGCTTTTGTCGAATCTTTAATTATTCATTTAAGTATATAAAGGGTTTATGGTTAGTTTCGTAATTATGTTACTAATTTAATATTATACGTATCCTTTAGACGTAGACGAATGTCGTATCCCGGGCTCGTGTCCCCCAACGGCCATCTGCACCAACAGTTTCGGGTCTTTCCGCTGCGAGTGCGCTGGGGGAAAATGTGATCAATCAGCTGGTCAGTTATAAATGTTTTAAAACGAAGTATAGCCTATTAAATTTAAATGTAAAAACGGTAATTTTAATCCAGGATTCCTCATATACCATCTCTTAAAACGTCTAAAAAGCAATATTGAATTTTCCGAGAAAAATATAAATTGCAAAAATATTTTATATGCTTACATTTAATTGTCATGAATTTTTGGTAAATTGATTAGTGGTTAATACGAGGCAAATAGGCTCTTCGTTAACTGGAGTCAATTTTTCATGTTGCTTGATATTTCCAAAATGTCGCAAATGAATTTTACTTACTATGCAAAGTTGTTAAATTCTGAAATTGAATTGATTTTAAATAGTTGGTTAATTTTTAATTATGGTTTAGAAGTATGCGAGGAGCTTTTTGAGCGAAAGCTGGAAGATGTGTGCGATGAGAATATTCGGGAGACACGGTGGGAATTTTGAGTGTTTCACCAAAAAGTCTCGTTATTTGGGCATTCTGGCGCTTAATTATCCTATGGCTAGCATCGAAAATTATAAGTCGCAACGCGCGCGTTTAGAAAAATACGCATCAAATTGCAAAAACCATGTTACAAAAAATTTTAAAACAATGAAAGAATTCATAACATTTAATTCCTGGTTGCGTGGTATGGGTTTCAAAAAATGTGTGTCCTGGCATCATGATCAGGTTTGGAATGACTTTTTATTAAGCGAATCTATCAAACCATTAATCGATTTGGTGACTACCGAGGTGCAAGAAAATTCACGTTCCAAAAATTCAATGCTTCAAAATTTAAAACATTGGGAAAAATTATTGAATTGCAAGGAACACAAACGAGGTTGTTTGTAGATACTACTTCGAGAAAGCCACCTCCACCTGCCACCAATTTACATATCGGGGCTGCGAGACGACGACCAGGAATGTATTCCCGGATCAGCACGTGGGTTTTACGAGCTTTGAAGGGACTGAGAAGGCATTTCTATGGATTTTGCCGCAATTTCCACTTACGAGTTTGATTTCGGCGAAGTATTTAAATGTACAGATTTTTCCGCAGAACTAAAAATATTTAAGGAACCGGCAAGGAATGACTATGAATTTTGACGAATATCGATGCCATATGGGTTTTGGAAAATACACAAATATATTTGTTCTCGGATGAGGTTCACAAAGTAAACGCTTACAATGTGAGGAATATAGGGTGTCAATAGGGTGAAGGAGATGATAGATAAAGTGTACTTTAACTGTAATTTACAAAATACAAAAAAGTTGCTTTATGTTTTTGAACAATCGAAACGATAGTTTCAGTAGCCTTTTAAAAACTAGAAACTCTGCCCTAAATTGTGAAAAATCCTTTTTCATGTCCGTGTTTGCATAACGATGTTCCATCAAAATTTTCGACTCGCGGGATAAAATCGCTCTTAATGATACCGGTCATTCGGCTCATAATTATTCGCAAAAAATTTTAATTGTTTCATTTGGTCAATTTCCGAAAATGTGAAACCAGAATCTCAGCCACAGATTAGAAATAGCGAGCAATTTTGATGTTCTGGCCACCCCGGGGGAATCCATGCAAACCAAGTTTAAAACATTTCTTGATGGAAAATCTGTGTTTCGGGAAAACTACAATTCACCCTTTTGATCGGCGCATTAATGGAGGTTTCTGAAAGTTGCGAGTCTCCAGCTAACGCAAACTTTTCAGATTTGCGAGAAAGTGTGCGCGGCGAAGGTGAGACAGCAGAACGAGCAGTTGGACGGCGTTTTGGAGCAGATCTCGATCGATGATAACAAAAATATTAATGCAAAATCGACGAAGAAAACCGAAGAAACGGCTTTTGAGGTAGTGGGAATTGATGATTTTATCCTTGCATCCGGTTGAAGATGTTGTAGTTTTATTTAAATGTGGATAAAACGCTTTTTTTTTTGCAAAAAAATCATGCGTTCGAATTAATTTCGACCGAAATCCGCAACTAGAATTAAGAGTGCAGCGATGCACCAAATCTTAAATTTCCTTGTAACACCCTTTTTTCAGAAATCTTCAACCAGCCCCACTTTTGCGGATTCCATATATTCCGTTCCGGATACTACTACCGAAAGTTCTGCCGAAACCGAGAAGCCGCTTCCTGTAAAAGGTATCTGAGGCCTTAGATAATATAAGTAGTGCACAAATAATAAAAAATAATTTTGTAAAACTGTTTGAAATTTTTGGTCATCGAAGACAGATAAAAACCCTATAGAAATACTCCCTGTTTTTGATGAAGGAAATCAACGAAGAAAAGGAAGTGGAATTTCCTCATGTTGCCCCCCGATAATGCACCAGAACGGATTTAGCGCGGTTAAATCCGTAGCAAAGTCTTTTCGATTTTTCAGAAATGGTCTATTTCAATAGTTTAAGTTGTTTACTAACATGTTTCATAAGTTTTTTTATATTCATTAAGTAAAATAAGATAATGCATTTAAGCCGACCCGTGTCAACAACCCTTCGATGAGGTGCTACGCCTCGAGTGCATCGAAGCCACGTGGATCGAGAAATTCTATTGGGTCCCGGAGCGAAAGGTGGGTTGTGATTGAATTTCGCTCAATAATCGATGAGAAAAATAAATCGATAATTAAATGATATAAATTAATTGTTGAAAGAACTAAATCTTATTGTTTGAACGGCGGAAGAAACTAGAATTGAAAACTTTTTGCACCTCGGGTCTACCTCAGAGGCAGAAACATATTTTTGTGGTGACATAATGACGTCAGGGTCAGAAAAGTAGGAGAATTTAAAAATATTAATTAGAAAACACCAATTATATAGATTTTCGACTAAAAAATGGCCGTTTTATCGTCAAATGCTTTCAAAGTTTTTTTTTCAATAGTTTTTAAATACAAGGTATCATTGAAAGGTTTCGGATCATGATCATGGAAACGTCAATTCCATTATTTGCAAGTACAGCGCTGATGCCAACATATAAAATATTTTTTAGCCAGAGATTTTCAATTGATGAAAAGTCATTATTTCCAGGAATGCGAGGCATTTTGGTACGACGGGTCTTGCGATCCGGAGGATGCGGCGGGGAAGAACATCTTTGAGACGGAATCTCATTGCCTGCATGAATGCAACACTACAAAACAAATGGGTCTGTTTTTAACTGGAGGGATTTTATTTTTGTTTGTATATTTACCTTCTAATATTTGTATGTATTTTGGCGGTGCAAGGGCATAACTGGCGATCGATATCTGTCACCTCTTCTTTTACCTCGTACCAAAATGGGCAGATTCTCTTCTTTTACCGAATGCTCGCAAGAATTTATTGCTAAACATAATTTTGGAAACTTAACATTAAAAACACGAGTAATCCTACTTCCTACTATATATAAAAAAAATAGTGTTTGTGTGTTTGTGTGTGTGTGTGTGCCACTTTGCATCCACTTCCGTCTGTCTGTCCGGAGGATATCTCGATAGAGGATGGATTTTAGAGTAAGTATGATACGTCATTAGGTGCGCAATGGTCTTGGGATGACTGCACAACTATCAGATTTTACAAAATTATCGATTTTCGACATTAAATTTAAGTTTTTGTGAAAACTTCTTTGTTAGGAATAATTAGCGTAGACCGGAAGTGGGGAGTCGACTATATAAAGCGGCAGATGAAGTGGATTTTCATTTTTTGCCATCTGAATTCAGGACAAGTATGCAAAGTGAGGGATAAAATGGGTCCGAAGGGGCCAAGGTTGAAAAGTCGCGAAGCGGCTTTTCAACCCTGGTCTAAGTTATTACTGCAAAATAAATGTACATGTAAAGCACCGTCATATCATTTGGAACACGAGTACGAAACTCAGGATTTTGTCTGCCTTCCGAGCTTATGAAACATAGGACCACAAAAAAACCGATCAGCAGGATCAGTTTACCCTAAATCAAGAGCATCGTTCGCCCCGTGCGTATTATTTCGGGAAAAATTTTGCGTATGTGCTCACCGGTCGTAAATTCCGGAAACCGTAAATTACAGTCTTTCGCATTTTCCGGGTTTCCATTTTCCGCCCGTGTCAATTCGACATTTAGCTTGTATTATTGATATCAATTTTTGGAATGCTGGGAATCATTTCTGCACTTCGCATAGCTTTTGTTGCGCGTGAACCCGTAGGCATATTATTGACCTGTCATTTGTAGTGATTGGTGCGTTGCCAAATTCAATCGGAACTATACATCAGATTTCGCGTTTTTCAATTGTAACGCATGCAATTAAGCAGGCTTTGAAGAATAAATCGTAAAGTTTTGATAAAGAGTCGTTAGCTGGGCTGGAATTAATAGTGAAACAAATATTTATGCCTGCCAAATTTCCAAAACTTTTTAAATGCTTTTCTTTTTTGTTTGGTACTTTATAATATTTACTCCAAATAATATGTTTCAGCAACCACCACCTCGCCAGCCGCTATAAAAATCAATCATGCTGAAGAAATAGCAAAAATCACCCCCAAGGCGACGCATGAAGTGGTAAGAAAAAATCAAAAATTTTTTCATCAAATTTTACAGAACAAACAAGAACTCCCACAACTGATTCCCAGTCAAATTCCTCCAGAAAAACCAATGTTCAAGCTGGAAACGGTTAGTCATAATTGCGGCTGCGAAAATTTTAAAATATATATGTTTCGGACTTTTCACAAATGCCCAATTTTTGTCATTTAGTACTGAAGATTGGAAGCGCGTGTCTAAATTCGAAGTCCACCAGAAATACATGGATTTTTTCGAAATTAATTTATGCTTTTTTAGACAGCCCGTCCACAACAGAAAAAATGCCGAATTCACCGTGCCCGCCGACATTTGGAAATGGCAATGGGGGGAAGGTGGGTGAAAAAATAGATTTCATGAAAGCGGAAAGTCACGCGGAAAAATTTTGTGTTAATAAAGTAGTCCCTTTGCCAATAGCATGCGTTATAATTTTCATAAAAAGACAGAGATTGATAAAAAGAATGGGGAATTTGGTAATAGTGCGGCGTAATTATACCAATGGAACGATATGAAGCAAGAGAGCGAGGGAGAGATAGAGAGAGAGCGAGAGAGAGAGAGAGAGCGAGAGAGAGTGGGAGAGAGCGAGAGAGAGGGACAGAAACATTCATAAAAACTCGCCGATGCTGCCAGTCCTACATAATATAAAGTTTTGATTCGTCTAAACCGCCCTAAACCCTGGAACATCCTTTTCCAACACAAAAACGGACCACACAAGCGAAACGAAAAATTGCCTTGCCAATAAAAATAATTAGAAATATTTCCTTAAATACACCATCGATATTTTCAGGAAACCGGTGATTCCTGGATCACCCGAAGACCGCAAAATCCAAAATTCGACGAACCGAAGCTACAAACTACAGACGCGCCCCAGTTAGCCCCAACGCTTGTCACGTGGCCTCCAAAAATCCCCGAGCCGCAGCCCCAGCGCAAAATGGAGATTCCAGACGTTGAAGTGACCACCGAGAATGTGAAGGTGGGCAGGGTACTTTAAAGGAATAAAGGCCGCTCTAGTAATCTTTTTTCTGCTGCTGGATTGGCAAAAAAAACGGAAAAATCAAATGGAAAATCCTAAGGTCACCGCAGCGACTTTAAGCTGCCCGGAAATTTGACCTTGGCCCTGAAATAAGAAACATCTGATGTCAGCCTGGTTGGGAGAAAACCGAGTTTTCCCACAAAATACGAGCCATTTTTAAGCAACTTTAGACAGATTTTCGATATAAAAGCTTATAAAAACTTTTAAAATTCCCAAACCTTCTCTGGCTTGTGTTCTGGAGATAGAATTGGCATAAAGCCAACCGGGTACGCTACGTAAAATTGGCGGGGCGCTAGGGGGGGGCGAGGCGCATGCCGGTACTGGAGAGTTAGCCGGGGGTTTTTTCATATTCCGATGCCCCATAGCGAAATACAGACCGTTTTTTTATTGGATTTACATAGCATTTGGATAAAAAAAGTAGATTTAAAAAAATCTGCTTTCTGGTCGAAAATAAATTGCGCGCGTCACGTGTATGGCAAAATTCCCATGGCTTGGCAAAATGCGAAAAACGAAACGCACCTATTTACGGTCGTACGGAATTACGGACGGTTCGTATTTTCACCGGAACTAGGCACGGGGTTTTAGGGTAACTTTTAGGTGATCCCTGGAGTTTTAATTAATACAACGGAAATTCTATTAAAAAGGTTATTTGATACGCTAAATATTTTTTTGAAACATGTTGTTTTTATTAAATTCCAAATCTGGACAAAATTCAGGCGGCTGATCCGTGTCTCGAGCATCTCGACCCGAAATTGGAGGAAGATTGCAATGGGGACAAATGGGAGATCAAATGGTGGCTTGAATCTCAATTATCTTTGAACAGCGCCGAAAACCCGCTTCGCGGGCCTTGGGCGCTGGAATGCGGCTTTTGCATGAAAGTTTGACTTTCTGATAGCTCGGGTCCTGCAGACCCCTCCACCCCCCGACCACACGCGCGAGTGCAACTGGCAAGAATGAGGAAATTTGTATTTTTTTCGCGTTATGCAAATTAGCCCTCAGTTACCCCCAAAAATGAATAAAACCGGCTTTAACTTTGTAAACTTGTATTTTATCGAAATTCTGAGAACGCCATCCGAAACAGAAGGGTCGATTCCCCCAGGTGACGAAGAATCAAAGCGTTTTATGCACAGGAAGGCCCTCAAATCGGGCCTCGAAAGTGACATCCACACACACGCCAAAATTATATAAGGTAGGATTAAAACTATATTTTAAAGGTATTTCAACCCGGCGAAGAAGGCCTGTCGGCGTTTCTGGTGGGGTGGATGCGAGGGGGATTCGCTCAACTTTTTCGCGGATTCGGAGGTATAGAAACCCAACGGTCGGAGCCTAATATTAAACTACAAAGTTTTACGTGTTTATAAATTTAAGGTGAAACATTTTTTCGTAAAATGCCGAATCCACTGAATTTTTTGAAATAATCCCAAAACAGCTGAAAACCTGCACTATAAAGATACGCTAAAAATCGTTGGTGGGAAGGGCTACTGTAACCTTGTCATTTTTCATTGTCACTAAATCATTTTGCGGATGGACATTTTATAAGGTTTATTTAGTTGTCGCGAAAAGTAGAAACCAATAACTACCCGAAGTCCCTCAGGTTTTATAAAATTGAATGAAACATTAAAGTTGTAAGAATTCCGACCATAGCAAGCAAAACAATTTTAGTACTTATTTATATGAAATTAAAACAGATAATTTAAAAATTCAAAGCCCTTTTTAACATCTATCGGGTTATTTCCTCATCTATTATGGTAAGAAACACCAAATCTGCCAGGTTTTATTAAACCTAAAAGCACTTTCCACTCCGACTAAATTTCATGAAAATTTGGATTGCTATTCTTCTAGCTTTAGTTCTGTTAATCTGTGTGTTTTCCAGGCTCAAACATCCGTTTTAGAGTTGCAAAGCCCGGTGTGCGAACCGTTTCGTTGAAGAGGGCGTGAATGAGCATTTTCCGATTTCGGAAGCGGAAGTGATTGGACCAAAGATTTGTAAGGGCCTCAAAAAATATAAGAATCACATTAGATCTAAAAAAATTAAATATATATGTTTTAGTGCCCACCGAGTACAGCCAACAAAACGAAATCCATGATCCTGGCTTCGCTAATCGGGTGGAAAAATTCGAGCAGACCACCCATGGACGTGAAGAGTATCATGAGGTGAATTTAATTAACGAAATTACTGCACTAAAACGGTTTATTTTCATAATGTCGAAATTCATAATTTCGAAATTTCATAATGTCGAAATTCCGAATGTCGAAGTTTACATAAGCTAAAATTCCCATTAAGGTCCCCGAATTCTAGGCAAAAAAATGTTGTCGTGAAATAAGATAAAAACAATAAAATGTGGAAAAAAATTTTTTGGCTAGGATTTGGCGGTTTCACCGGTAATATTAGCCTATGTAAATTTCGACATTCTGAATTTCGACATTATGAATTTCGACATTATGATACCAATTCCATTAAAACATTTAAATTTAGCTAAATTGACTAAATTACCTTAAAATTTCGATAAGTCATTTAACTAGTTAAACAATCTTTAGTAATTCGTGCTTTAGTATTGTTAATCTTGGGATAATTTTAAGTTCGCAAAATTCAAGAGGAATCGTCTCACCAATAGCCATTAGAAAATCTCGATAAACTTAAATTTTTGTAACATCTTTTTTTAAGATTTTAAGTGCACGTTCGCCACTTTCCGCTGTTTCAAATGAAAAGCGCTAACTTCGTGCAGTTGTAATCCTTTTCCTATGCATTTAGTAATTAATATGAATCATTTTCTAAGTTCTTTAATTAAATACTATCTTGAGTCACGATCAAAGATTTTCTACTATTTTTTAGCCAACCACCTACCCTGACTTCCACATAAAGCACGTCCTTCCCACCGACCCGCCTATCATCTTGAATGCCGATTTTGAGGTGGGAACAAGCCTATAATTGGTTCTGGTTCATTAGCGGGGGGGACAGCTACTCCAAATAGGCCTATAAGGAATAGAAAATGGTAACCCCTTGTTAGCGACGAAAATTTACCGTGTACGCCATAGTTAAACGCGGGGGCTACTGACCCACCCGTTAATGAACCAGCCAATTAAGCACCTTGAGTATTCTTGATTAGGTATGATTATTATTTATCACTTATTCTCGCGAGAGAACGAACGACTAGTTGTAAGGTCCCCTCACCGATTAAACTTTTATGACAGCATCATGATTTGCACATTGTAGAAACATGTTTTATTACGCAAAATTTGTAATTTTTGCGATTTCATTTTGTGTATTTTAAAAATAGAAAATCCGTCGAATTTATACCGCCAGCTAGCAAAGTAGAAAACATTTCGTGTTATACAAGGTTTTTAATGCATGGCTACTATCCAAGAATCATGGAAGAATTAATGTGTTTTATCCATTTTCTCTATTAAGAAAGTCGAAACACATTTCGAAAAAGCCACGAATTTTTTGAACATTTTCTCCGAATGGGGTTCGCTTACTATGAAGCTGAAACGTATTTCGAAAACGCACAAAAAAAACCCTGGAAGGCTTCGTACCAAAAATCCATGTAAGCAGATAAATCCCATAGGCGCAGTAATACCGCCTTATAATTCTGTATCCCAGGAAAAGCTGAAACACACTTCCCCTCAGCCCGAAAACCCGGAATTCGGTTTCTACACGGCCGCCATCGAGGAAGTCAGCAGCACCGGAAAACCGGAGGTGAGAAATTTGGTGTTTCACGGAAATATAGAACCTATATTACCTAGTAATACAGAGTTCCGAGTAAACCACACATTTGCGAAAGTCACTGCGCCAAGCCAAGGAAAAGGTTCAGGAGGGTTTTTGAAATTCTCGCAAAGCGATTGAAACCATTTAGCTACTTTTACGAAACACAATAGGTTTTCAAGTAAGGTAGAGCATAATACATAATTATTCTTAGTGTCAATTAATATATAAAAAACATTTATCTAGGGACAGTCAACTACTACTGAACAACCGCAAGAGGCTTCTCCCGGTTCTATCGACCCGTGTCTCGACACGTTTGACCCGAAATTTGAAGAGGATTGCTCGGAGGATAGCTGGCAGCCAAGGTCGGGATTTAAATTATTGAAATGACTAATAATATATAAGTCCTGCCTTCCCCGAATATTGAACGATTACGGTATTAAAAACAATTAAAAAGAAGCATTGAGGTTTTCTGGATTTTACAATGCCTTGAGACAGATCCGTGATTAATCTTAGGAAAAAAATGTTCTTTCCAGCTTTTCTCCTGAAACGCTTTTTTTAACTGAAACTTTACGGTTTATAAGACTATAAAATATATAATATTTTCGGTTATAAAACACAGCAACAAAAACTTTTAAACACAGCTGTATGATAAAAGGATACCTAGATGATATCTCTATACGATTTTTTTTGTTTAAAAATATGTTTCGTCAAGGTGGTACAGGCCTTGGCAAATTTTGCATCCAATCAAACCTCTGGTTGTGTGAATTTTGATAATATCTATGAAATACCGGGTTAAATCTGATTTCATTAAATTTGAATTTTGCAGAAGCTTCTTCGACGCTGATCGTCTCGATTGTCGACGTTTCTGGTACGGGGGCTGCTCGTCGAAATCGCAGAATTTGTTCCCAAACCAAACCGTGGGTTTTTTATGTTATTTAGAGTAAGCTTTGAAAAAGCTAAGAATAGAAATTGAAAATTTGCACATAGACGAAAATGTGCGACAGATAAATTGGGGAAGGGAATAATTTTTTAGGTTTAGGACTGTCTGGAACATGCTTGTTCGCATAATCTACGGCAAGGATTTTTGAAGTCGTTGACAAAATTATGCGTTACATCGTTTTCTCATAATGCTAAAACTATTTCTACGTTAAAATTATGCTTTTAATGACAAATGAATTGGATTTAAATGAGGTTTATATTGTCGTTTTTTATCGCGAAAGGTTTTATTACCGATTCACTACAAAGCTTCACTAGGAACATCACTTTTTAATGTTTTTGATAATTTTTTGAAACATGATTTTGAAACTTTATTCGAACGTCAAAATCTTCATCGAAATGAATTATAAAAAATAAAGTTGCAATTTTAGTTCTATATTTACTTATCGTGAGCAAATCTTATGGTCACCGCAAAGCAACAATTTGGAGCTGTGGATATTCGACTTTCGCACTTTTTGCGATTTTTGAAAATGATCCACTTAAATGCACGGATCGTTTTCCCTTTTGAACTCCAGAAAACGCGCAGTTTGTTGTCCGTACTCGGCATTACCTTGACATCCAATAATTCAAATTAGCAGGTTTCTTACTGTGCGGATTAAGTTAAAGTCACCGTCATTCCCAGCTTTTTACATTTTTTGAAACATATAATTCGTAGACAAGAGCATTTGAAATTTGCCTAAATCGTATAAATAGGATACCCTCTAGGCCCGCTAGGCCCGCTTTTTGGGCAGACTGTAACCCCCTTAACTTATTTTTCGATTCGTGAAAAACGTAAAATACACTAAATGCCGGCGCCGTCATTTTTCAGTTTTTGAATTTTTTTGAAACATGTATTTTTCCAGGTTTGCCGCCAGATGTGCGCCCACCACCTGCCCACGCGTCCGACGGGTCTGACACCGTTGCAAAGCGACAGTTTGTGGCCGTTCCCCCTTGAAGTGTCGCTTGAGCTTCCGCCTCCGCCATCCGCACGTAACGCACACACGCCACGCGCCGATCAGCTTGACGACTCATACGAAGAAGAGGTTCTTGAAAATGAGGAGCTCTTCTTCGACGAGGTCATCGGGAGTAGCACAATGCTTGCCGATGACCCAAAAGCACATAAAAAACGCCGGAAAATGCCGAAATCACGCACTAATGGCACTGTTGAGGGAAAGGGGCGTGGCTTGGGTCTGGAGGTGAGTTTGGGTGCGCCTGATTTGCATGGGAAGGCTTTTGTGGTTGTGAATATTCCACCGCTTCCTGATGGGTTTGATAGGAAAGAAGAAAAGGTAAGTTTCACAACTGGAGAGGGCACGAAACCCACTATTTCTAAAATTGGGCATCACGGAGCAAATCGACTACAAACTACACCTTTGGACGAGCAAGCTAAAACTAGCGCAGGTGAAATATCAGAAAAAGAAAGTTTCACACCTAAACAAAGCACGAAACGTAATATTTCTACAATTCATGTTGAACAAGCTATTGAACTACAAACTCCACCTATCGACGAGCCAGCGAAAAATCTAGCCGTTGCTTTAAAACCAGCCAATAACGCGGAACTACAAGCTACACCTAAGGACGATACTTCGGAAAGCGGACTGAAATTTGCATGGGGAAAGTCATCGCATGGTTTTCGGGAAGAAATACTAATCATAAAAAATTCTAAGGAAATGCAAGATTTTTCGAAACATGTTTCGGCTAGCGAAGAAGGATCGAAAAAGCAACTTAATGCCCATTCACGCTTCTATTCAGCCAATTTCAGCACGGACAATTTCGCCGATTCGAATTTTATTTCGCGCACGCATGACCACACGGCAACAGAAGAAATTTTAAACTCACAAGACCACTCAAATTCTGCTGCCACACCCCCTTTAAACACTTCGAACAATTTAGAGAACACTTCTAGCGAAATTCCGCATGAAAATAGGGCTCAAAAATTGCAAGAACATACGCTAGATTCCACTACGCACCAATTTACGCACGAAAATTCACTGCTAGACCCCAACCCAGATCCCTCGAGTTTCGAAAAAACTGCAAATCGCACGAGCCTGGAATGGGAGTATGTTTCTGATTTGGATAGGGCCGGAAATCGAGCAATCGATACCGCTGACATGCCCGAGGAAGCCGAGGAGCACGAGATCGGCTACCGTGGGCTCCTATTTACACCGGCACGTCGCGTCGCACCCACCGTACCCCAGCAGCCGGCAAATTTAGGTGATACTCGAAACGAGGAAGAACCCCGGAAATCGATCGTACTGGACGGGGTACTCGAGCGAAATTCGGGAGTTGAGGAACCTGGATCTGGGGAGGTGCCAAAAATCGAGCTTGTCGGGGATGATGATGGAAAACCGTCAAAAGCGCTCGTCTCGGATTTGACGGCCGCGCAAGAGCGACTGAGGCGGATAAAGGCGGAAAACGCGGAGCGGATACGGATTGAGCTCGAGCGGGCTTCAAAGGCGAGCAAGAAATATCCGGAAAATTCGGAATTTTTGGAACTGAAATCGAGTCAGGAAGCGGAAAACACCGGCGCACCGATTGAAAAAGACATTTCGGACCCTATTAGTGTGATGAAACATACAGAAAATTCGATAAGGAACGAAAATTCCGGAAATATCGAAAATGAAGATCCTCTAAATTTGATGACACATTCTAAAAAACCCGCAAAAGCAAACGAATATGAAGCTTCCGAAACTCCGGATCCCCTTAATTTGATGAAGCATGGAAATTCGAAAAATTCCGATGCCACTAATAATGATTCAATCATCTCAGAAGGAACCACGGATCCTCAAAATTCACTAAAACATTCAAATTTCCCGCAAAATTCCGATACTCCCGAAAATCAAGCCCCGCCTCTAAAATCCGACTGGAAATCGCGACACCTCCCCAAAAAATCGAACCGCACGGTTACGGTAGTTCCGGAGGGCTCTTTCCGCTTCAAGGCTACGGTAACCACCCGGCTTCCTGGCCCGGAAAAGGGTGAAAATCGCGAACAGTTTGAGAACAAATTCCGGGTGAAGACAATTGGCGGGAAAAAGCCGCAAAAGGGGATTAAGAGCTTGCCAAGTCCAGCCGACTACTCGCAACAGGTGCGGCTGCCCGTCACAATTGCAGGTGCGTTGGTCTTTGCGGCTTTACGGGTGTTTGGCTGATAGTCGAGGGCCGAAAATCATATTTTTTTATTTTGCACGAAATTTCCTTAAATTGGATATTCCTTAAAGGGACTGCGAAGGCCTTGCTCAGAAACATTATAGCGTAGTAGGAAAACTCATAACCTGTATTCTCGAACTAGGCATTTCATTTGAATTTTAATTTCAGAATTAACCACATGATAAAAAGGAGACAAAAAAGATTACATGTAAAAAATTTTGTTTCGCGAACACGGGTAGCCCGGGGCAAATTTTGGTTCCTACTATGTTCGGCCCAATTTGACAAATTTAAACATCGTCTTTCTTGGCATCAAAAAAAATTTAGGCACGGCCAGGAAGCAAAAAAGTTTTACGGAGATCAATCCTTCCAAAAAAATGAAAAATTACGTAAATAATACGCGACTACTTGCTAATTAAGCTACAATTTTTTAATCAATAAGATCAAATATTGATAAGCGTGTTTCTACGTCACATCGAAACAGATCAGGTCCAGGCGGGACTTATTAGCTAAATGTTACAAAAATTGTTTTTTTTATGAAATTTCCGGAATGACTCTTATTAAAAAGCGCTACTGGGAATAAATAGTGATTCTGAGGCACGGCCGCCTTCCCAGTCCCTTCAAAATATAAAATTCAAATACCTCAAAAAATAATTCCGGGTCCTCCAGAAAAACAGCCAAAAACTCGAGACTCTTCACTTTTGTTGTGTTGTTCGGTTTTGGTCGGCTTACACACGCAGCCAGCCGCGCACGCCCCGTTTGTTTTTGTGGGTTTTTGAAAATTGGTGAAACATATGAGTTATCCTATCGATTTTCAAACGAGGCTATTGAAAATGGATTGGCTTTTTGATGGAAAGATTGCCAAAACAAATTAAAAATGTGCGGTATATTTTTCTGATTAATAAACACCGACATATTTTGGAATATAAAGGTTTACTGAAACCAGATTTTTTAACGGGACCGAAAGTTTGAGCAAGAAATTGGCGTTTTCGCACTTTTTTGCAAATTTAAAACGAACATTTAATAAGTAGGCGTCAAAAGAAGCCGCTTTTGGACAATTAGAGCATAAGGATGTACTAAAACGTATTTTTAAAGCTATTTTTCAGTTTTTTAGACAACTTAGCCGTTACCCATTCAAACCAAATTATTCCAAAGTTAAGGTTACACTCTATTAAGCTTAACATTTAATAAATTTAGGCTTAATAAAACCGTGGCTTCCTACCGTATTCCCAAACGGGTCGTTGAAGATCAAACATTTCCAAAAAAAAACAATCAAAATGACTTTTTCTTTCCGAAAATGATGTTTCAAGTAAGCCAAAGTATCGGGGCAGCCAATCAGGAATTAATGTATAAGGCGAATTAATGTATAATTAATGTAGTGCGGCGAAAATCTCTTTTCTGCTGTATCAGAACAAAAGATCATGGCCCTACAATAAGTTACATAATTACAATAATGTACAATAAACTCGGAAAAAAGGGCTCAAACGTACGAGAGTTTTTTTTTTGAGAAATAGGAATGTTTCAGAAAAATTGGCTACCAGCCACTTACAAGCCCACATAATTTAGCATCCTCTTCAGTCAGACCTTAATCCAAAGTTTTAAGTAATTTTTTCATCAAAAAGCCGGTCAAGAATACTGTATTTCCTTCAATAAAACTTGAGAGAAAGAGAGAGAGAGAGAGAGAGAGAGAGAGAGAGAGACAGAGAGAGAGAGGTAGAGAGGGGGAAGGAAGGGCAGGCCGGGAGAGGAGAGAGAGAGAGAGAGAGAGAGAGAAAGAGAACGACTATTAGAGGATATACAGTATTTAACACAATTCAATTCATATTTAATTTCAAGCCCTCTCAGTAACGCATGGCTTTAGGTTGGCCGCATCGTCCAACTACCTATGGCTGGCCACGGCACCACCAAGCATGAAAACGCAGCAAGCCCCCTCTCTAAAAACGCCCTAAAACATCCTTTTTTCTAATTCATTTATCTGTCCCACGTCCAATTCGTCATTGTCCATTCTTTTTTATGCTAATTTTTGTACCTTGTCTGGACTATTTTCTTGCTTGATGATTTTAGTGATTTTGTAGATTTTTTGGAACTTGTAAATTTATCCGTGCTTTCGTTTGATAAAGCTAATTAGCATCCCATGGTTACGGTAGTTACAAAATGCACAGTATTGACCAGAAAAACTAAAAAATTCTAAATTTTAGGAAGTTTTCTGAATTTAATAAAATTATTTAAATCTAGTTCTAAATGAAGTAAATTAAAAGAATTAAGTTCCAAATTGAATAAATTAGTGAAATTTAATGCTGAATTCTACATTTTTTTGATTAAATTTAATAAAATTGATTTTAGTAAACGCAACGTGAATAAAATTTTTGTTTTTATGGAATTATTGGTTAAAAGCTAAATAGAATGTAAATCCACGGAAAGAAAACGAGATTGCGAGGTGGTGTATCACCTTTCTTTTTAATTTACGATAAAACATTTCCTCGTAAAAAAATTTCGGCTTGAGTGTGCGTATGGCTTCGAATTCGTTTGGGCAGGCACTAAAATTACGCAAAAGAATTCGACTACATTTTTGTGTCTTTTCAGACGAATGCCTGGACGAATTCGACGCCAACCTCACCAAGTCGTGCATGTTCGAACGGCAGTGGAAGAATAGGTATCACTGACGGCTTTTCATACATTTATTTATTAGCAAAATGTCCATATTATTGGTGGAAGTGCAGAAATGATACACCAAAATAGTCCTAGTTTAATTTTAAGGGTTTTGCGAATCTTCTGGATTTTGGGCTAGTTTTTGAAACAAATAAATGTTGCAACTTATTGTCTGAATAACTTTATAACTAAAAAGTTAATATTCCATTTCAAAGGATCACAAAAATTGCGACAAAAAAAGACAGAGGGGAAGGCGAGCGAGTCATATGTCGGTTCCTTTTCATTATCAGGGGGGATCAGCTATTATTTAGTACACAATTTTTCACAAAAGAGACTAGCCATTAACCTGCGAAAGAGTTTTAAAAAGCTAAAATTAATAATTTAAACATTTACAGAGACTGACTAGCTGAAGCCGACCGTGGCTAACAATTGTAAATTATTTATTGAATGTTATAACAAGTTAAAATACAGTTTATAAAGCTTATTACCTTGGTAGTACATATCGACAACTGCTAAAGTAACGGAAATTTACAATCTAAAGGTTGTTAATCTATAAAATCAAAAGTTTTAATTTGAAAGTTACAGTGTTTCATAAAAAAATGTTGCATGGATTTCAGAGACGATATTGATAGAAATCCGAGCGCTTCATGAACAGTTATCAAACTCAAAAAAATCGTATTGTCAAGTTCAAATACCGTGAAAAAAATGTGGTTTCAAAAATTTGATAAATGCTCGGATGTCGGGCGGTTGGATTAAAAGGGCTGTAGTACTTCTAACACTCGTTTTCATTTTCAGGTATTTCTTCGACAAGGAGACGCGTACATGCCGTATGTTCTGGTGGGATGGGTGCTTCTCGAAATCGCGGAATATGTTTCAAGATGAGGAGAGCTGCCGGTGGAAATGTCTGGGGAAACACCCGAAAAAGCGGGAAGGAGGTAGACATTTAAAAGGCGGTTTCCGAGTCACCCGATCGACCCCGATACTAGCTTGGTACAGTTTTTTTCGACCCTGTTTTTTGACGCCATCTGAAAGAGCGTTATCAAATTAGTAGGGCTGCATAGTTTTGAAAGTTTAAAATGTCGATTTTCGGGGTTTAAATGGCTGTTAAATTTGCGTACCACGAAAAATTATCTCGAAAAATACTCATCAGAAAAATCTGAAAATTTGTGACAATACGAATTTTAGGGTTCTGATCATTTCTCTAATACATTGCAACACCTGAAAATGACTAGAACATGGTTAAAACGTGTACTCGAAAGAGTTTTTTGCGATTTCCAGACGTAGGACAGTCGGCCGCCCGTTGAAACTATCGTAGAAAGATGCGCGCGAAAATTCTGCATCGAATGGTGTATCGCTTATCGAGCGGCCACCTGTCCGCATATCTTAAAAATTGCGTTTTATGTGCGAAAAACGACGATTTTTGCGTGGAATCTGGGACTGGAAAGGCGAGATAGTGCGGGCGGTGCAGAGGGGCGAGACAGCGAGGGTGCTCCAGGTGGCTGCTCTCTTGCAGCATCCGAGTGCTGCTCTCTATCCGTCGGGGCTCTCTGCCGTTCCCCCACTATCTCGCCTCCCAGGCGCCCTAAAACACGCGAAAATCGTCGTTTTTCGCACATAAAACGCAATTTTTAAGATATGCGGACAGTTGGCCGCTCGATAAGCGATACACCATTCGATGCAGAATTTTCGCGCGCATCTTTCTACGATAGTTTCAACGGGCGGCCGACTGTCCTACGTCTGGAAATCGCAAAAAACTCTTTCGAGTACACGTTTTAACCATGTTCTAGTCATTTTCAGGTGTTGCAATGTATTAGAGAAATGATCAGAACCCTAAAATTCGTATTGTCACAAATTTTCAGATTTTTCTGATGAGTATTTTTCGAGATAATTTTTCGTGGTACGCAAATTTAACAGCCATTTAAACCCCGAAAATCGGCATTTTAAACTTTCAAAACTATGCAGCCCTACTAATTTGATAACGCTCTTTCAGATGGCGTCAAAAAAACAGGGTCCAAAAAAACTGGGACTGTAAAGGATTGGCAACAGAGGGGAAAAGCCCCGTGAACGGCAGAGTGCCATGGCGTGAATCAGCCCATCCTTTCCCTCATCATCGGCCTCGAGCGATGGTGATTCGGGACGCGTGTAGCTCAGCGGAAGAGCACCTGTACGGAAAACAGGAGGTCGCGGGTTCGACTCCCGCCGTGCGCAACCCCGTTTTACCATTGCTCGAAAGTTTATTGGACATCGCCTTTTAAAGGGGATTAAAAGCCAAGAAAAATTAAATTGCCGTTTTGACATTGTATACCCGCAGTGGAGCGAAGCACTAAAACTTCGGTATTTTTCCGGTCTTGTTATCTGAACGAAACATCTAGTTTTTCGGCGCTAGTGCATCAGCGGGAGCTGGGGGGGGGGGGGGAAACAACCTTTCCCCCTAGGATCTAATGTTTCTAATTTAAATAAAAGCATTCTTTACAAATTAATTTTCGATTTTGGTTCAAACATGATCAGTTTTATCCAATTTCTAAATTTCCAAAGATTTTAAATGGTTGCTCCGCTTAAAATATCATTAAATTTGCTAAAAACACGAGAGAGTCGTCTGTGTAGTCGATATAAATAACAAAATGTCATGTCTTGTATGTGCATTTGAGGCCACAGTTCTGATTTTAATGTCAACACAGATTGAAAGAATAGCGCCCGACTAGTAACTGGAACTTTAACCTTATCATGGCGACATTTTATTAAAATTTTCAGTATCAGCTTACGAAAGTTCATTCAAAAGAACATATTGTTTGAAATATAAATTCTAATTCGTTGTGAACAATTTTTAATCCGAAAATTACCGTGCCGAGTCACTAAAAAAATCAATAACTACCAAACTTTATAATCGACCTTGCCCGTCCTTTTAAAAATCGCCGGAATTTACGACTTCAGACCATGGTTAATTAATCCAACTGTCTTACTGAGTTTCCTATCGGAGGCCGAAACTTTTAATTTTTATCGAAATTTTTGGGGGAACTTCAATTTGTTGCCGACCTCTCATTCCATGTAATTAGAGTGATGTGTAAGCTTTGAAACATCAAATTCTAAAAAATTTTATTGTATTTCTATTTATGTGGTTTCTTTGTTGCTTCGGCACTTTCGGATTATCGGGGGGGGGGGGGGTTACCTGGGGACCCTTTTTCTCTTTAATTCCTGTAGTGCATAGTAGATTCATTTTACGTATTTATTAATGTTTTTAATAACATGTGACTATATTCAAATGGAAAACCATCAAAGTTTTTTAAATGTTGAGATTCTCTGGAAAATTGCTCATTCTTGGTCGGAAAACACGTGTTTAGGAGCAAGATGTTAAATTCAAACTAATACAATTTTTCTTAAGATACGAACCAAATCGACTAATCGAAGGCCACGCAACCCGCAAGGCTGAAAATCGAGAAACACTTTTTTTCTAGAGAGCTGCTTGGACCAATTCGACACGGCATATCTGGGCGATTGTCGATCCGGCCACTTCGAGAATCGCTTCTACTTTGACTTCGCTACAAAACAGGTGGGTTCTAATTGTAAGCAATCTCTCCGAAATCTGGTCCACGTCTTCCAAGGTTGATCCCTGGCAAATAGCCAGACGCAACCGCAAAGTGACCGCGCCGCATCCCTTCGGCCCTTGGTCGGACGTGCAAACGCTTGAATTTCAAAATTCTGACGCTATTCCTGGAATCCTACACGAATTTTGTTAATTCTGGACGATTTAATTACGAAAATATCAGAGAATCACCGAGTTCGAGAGATTGAGTGCCTTACAAGGCATTACGACATGTAATCGCCGTCCACTCAAGATGTCGTTTACGTCCCAAGAACTTTTCAGTTTTACTCCAATATTTTACGTTTCGATCGCAACGAAATCATTTTTCTAGTACTTCTCGGCAGTAAGTCTTTCGTTTTTTGACGAGTAGATTTAATCCCCGCACGTGCTTGTTTTGACTTCCGAGCCGTTTTAAAGAGTCTCTTCCCTAAACGATTCTCTTTAGAAGATTCTAAAAAAGTAAGGCTTTTTATAGCTTTTACTGGCATTTGATTCACTACGTGTAATGGAGTGTGCTGAATAGGAGGTGGTTTGTCGATTTGATCCGGCAGCATCAATTGAAACCGCTTCCCGTCCTGTCAGCTATAGTTTATACGAAACATTTTTGTGCAAAACAGAATTTTTTCGCCTATTCTGACTATCCAATGCAGTATTTATGATTTGGATGTTGGATGATTTTATCGCCAATTTATTTATTATCGTTTTACTGTTTATCTATTTTATTTTAAACCCTAAGCAATTTTTATAATAATCTTTTCTGTTTGGCACTAACATGGCGTTAAAAGGCAGAAATCCTACATACTCGGATACACAAATTAGAAATTCACGCCGGCTTTTCGCGTTTATTTTTCACGAAACATATTTTGCGTCAAAAACCTTTGTTACCTAACTACAATTAAGGGAATGGTCTCCACTCGACATCGAATTTCTTGTTGCAAGTTAGCTCATTTTGTAGATCTCGACGAGACAAATCGATTGATGTGACTTTTAGCTGCGGATACCTTATTTTAACAAAGTTACAGCCCTTTAAAGTTTTTGACCTACCTTCATAAGCCCTCCCCGCATCCTCTCCACCGTGGCCTGGTGGCCTAGTGGCGTAGTTGTCGGCCTGTGGGGAATCTAACGAGGGTTCGAATCCGCTCACGATTTTTATTTTTTGCTTTTTGGTCCAAACGTTCCTTTTTGCATTCTCAGGACCTAGACAAACTCTTTTTTTTGATTCGTTAACCTCCGTGAAGGATTTAGAAGGAAAAACGCATCGGAAAAACTTTACAATTTTTTTGCCCGAAGGAGTGGTCATGCTCCCCAAAAAAATTAATAAAATTTGAAATTTTGTATATTTTATTCCCTAGTAAATACTAACGCACCCCGGCGAATACAAGGTTTTGGAATGTTGCAAATAACTAATTTGCCAAGGTATGGGAATGATGGGGTTGTGTCTGCGCCCCAAAACTTTCTGATGCACTTTTTATCGTTCTAAAATCTTCACGGAGGTTAAAGAATCAAAAAAAGGGTTTGTCTAGGTCCTGAGAATGGAAAAAGGAACGTTTGGATAAAAAAGCAAAAAATAAAAATCGTGAGCGGATTCGAACCCTCGTTAGATTCCCCACAGGCCGACAACTACGCCACTAGGCCACCAGGCCACGGTGGAGAGGATGCGGGGAGGGCTTATGAAGGTAGGTCAAAAACTTTAAAGGGCTGTAACTTTGTTAAAATAAGGTATCCGCAGCTAAAAGTTACATCAATCGATTCGTCTCGTCGAGATCTACAAAATGAGCTAACTTGCAACAAGAAATTCGATGTCGAGTGGAGACCATTCCCTAGTAAGTGAATACAGAAATTGCTGAATTTAATATCTAGAGGTTTATTTATAATTTACTGTTTTTTATACAATGAAATCTAGCTAAATTTTCCCGTATTCAGTGCACGACATTCAAATGGGCCGGCTGCCGCAGCGAGTCGAAGAATTTTTTCGAGGACATCTCGGAGTGTCAGAGGGTGTGCGAGAGTCCGCCTAGGGAGCTTGTTGGTATGTATTAAATTTATCTAAATAGATACTTAAAACGGTAGTATATAGATACTTAACGTAAAATGAGGGGAATTTCAACCACTTTTACGAAAATGAAAAAATGTTTCAAAAATATTGTGGGTGAAACGTGATTGCATCGGATTAATAGCACGTCGTCTCAAGGGCTATCATCAGGCAAGCTTGCAGAGGTTCTTTAAAACCGCAACCGTAATTTATCTTTTTTTTCAGGTTTCTGGGATAATTGTCATTGGCAGGGCAGGCTAGCAGTATCCATTTGGGGAAAATAAAAAATCAATCCAGATGCTAACTATTTTCTGGATTTAATAAGTTAGAGCCTGGCAGGCTAGCAGAGGCAATTTTAGGAAAGAGGGATGGCCGAGGATCTGGAAAATTTGGGCGGCAAATAATTTTTAACAAATTAATACACTTTGTTTATGTTATTTTAGTTTTTATGATTTTTTTAAATTCTTGTGGATGTTAAAATAAAGTTATTATGTAAATAAATCACTGTTGTATGTTCAGAATCCTGTCTCCAGCCATTCGACCATGGCTACGAGGGTTCCTGTCTTTCCGATGGCCGATTCCACCAATATTACTTCTACGATATTGAGACGCACACCTGCAAAATGTTTTGGTATGTTAACATTAAATAATTTTTCTAATTCAAACTAGCTAAGTTTTTTTGTTTGGCTCGTTGTCTTTAATCACATGAACCAATTATACTCAGCGATAAACTTCTACAAAACACTTGTTTCTAACGAAACTGAAAACCACTTTAAATGGGTAAATTCTAGTTAACGTTTGTCTTTAAAAAATTCGTTTCATAAAATCTTAAAAATTAAAATATACGGTAGCTGGTATGCCGTGGAAGAAATCACCTAGCCAAGGACTTTGTAATATGCAACATTGCTGCGACGGCTAAATAAAATGTCGCTTTACAGAGCATGTTTCAAAAATTTTTGAAGAAAGGAGCGCACCCGTTTGTCTAATAATTACTTGCAACCTTCACTTTATTAAAAAAAACTAAAATAATTTTCCTGGCTGAATAAATAACGGATCCCAAATGATCGCTGCAAGCCACCCCAAAACTTGCGGCTTCCGGATTCCGCCTGCTCCCGATTTTACACGATTAATTCTAGTTAGAATACTTATTTTTCAAAAATGTGTTTCAAAGCATCTTATGAAATAAAAATTCGAGTAGTTGCCATTGGGTAAATAAAAGTATGTGGTTAATAAACCGTTCTTTTCTTTTGTACTATGCAACATTTCTGATTCCGTCAATTAATATATGGTTGCGAAAGCATGTTTCAGAAATATTAAAATTAAAGGCCGGCACTGCAAAAGTAATGCAAGCGCAGATCACATTTAGAATCATACATTTCCAAAGCCAAAATAAAAAAATGTATTACAAATTCCGCTACCACAAAATATTGATTTCCAAATTCTCGATGCTGCGATTATGAAATCTCACGATACTGTATCCTTTCGATGCTCACGAACAATTTTCTGGATTATGCTGAATTTTTTTATTTAAAAAATTTATTTTCAGAGCTTGAAAAATAGCCCGACTTATATTTTTCATTAATTTCAGGTACGGTAACTGCCGGCGGACGAGCCAGAATATATTCCCGGATTTGACGAGTTGCCAATGGGTCTGCGAGAGGGATGTCATAGAGAGACAGCAGGGTTTGTACCCAAAGAGGCTCACGGTTAACTAAATTCACATTTGCGGCTTTTTCGATGAATTTTTACGAAACATTTTTTATTTTTTTCGTAGGTTAAGAAGTTTAATTAACTAAGTTAAGTACTAAGAAGTTAAGAAGAATGAATTAAGATAAATTTGGAAATGTCGTACGTATGTAAAAAAATGGTTATTTTCTTCTATCGGGATTTAATAATGGTTATACAAAATTGCACTGTTAAAGAACTTTTTAACGACATTTATTTGGGAAACATATTTTCACGAAAATTTCAGACAGCTGCCTCGACGAGTTCGACACACATTACGAAGATTCCTGTGGACAGGGGAGCTGGATGGAAAAGTGGAGGTTTGAAGTAAGTATTATGGGTTTTTGCACTTTTAAAGAGACAGTGACAGCTATGCCGTCGGATGCAAAAACAGCTCGAAGCAAAAATGATTTTTAGACTACTTTAAATGTGAAAATTTAGAGAGAGAGAGAGAGAGAGAGAGAGAGAGAGAGAGAGAGAGAGAGAGAGAGAGAGACAGAGAGGGGAGCGACAGAGAGAGCGGGAGAGAGAAAGAGAGAGAGAGAGAGAGAGAGAGAGAGAGAAAAAGAAAGAGAGAGAGAGAGATAGTGAGAGAGAGCGCTAGAGAGAGAGAAAGCGAGAGAGAGAAAGCGAGAGAGAGACCGAGATAAAAAAGAGTAAATGGTTCGAAAACTCATACATAATATAAAGTTTCGTTTCCTCGAAATCGCCTTAAACCCTGTAACATCCTTTTTATAGCATAAAAGCGGCCGCTGCGTCTCATTCTGGTTTGACCAGTGCGTCTCGAAAAGCCAGAATATTTTCCCGGATTTTGCGTCTTGTTCCAGGCAATGCGAGGAACCAGGTATTCTGATCTGTTTTAATAGTGAATTTTCGCGTTTTTATATGGTTTAAATATTTTAGATTTTTCCTCACTTCAAACCTATTGTGGCGAGATTCTGATTATAATTTTTTGCGTTTATCCAAAATTGACATTTACTGAAAAACGAGTTCATAAAGTTTGATTTGCAATGAATTTTTTGTAGTTTACGAATAGTGAAACGTGGGAAGATTTAACAAGGATTTTTAGCTAGGAAGGTGGTTTGGGCAAATTCGACTTGAGGTGGTGAAAAAAATCGTAGTTTGTTGAAAAACAAGACGGTAAATTATATTTTATCGAATATTCATCAAGTAGTGGTTTTCCGAAACATCCTATTTTTCAGGACTAAATCAATTAGCTCGGGTCGAGAATGCGGAATCGAGTTTTCGCTGCCTGGAGCCGAAGCTGATCGGCGACTGCCGAGAAACGTAGGTCATTTCGACGGAAAAAAGCGTTTAATTGATGGTCATTCTAGTTCTTTTGCATTAAATGGGGGAGAACTGATTTTTTTATACGAGTCCAGGGTAGTCCTTTTGGGAAGTTTCAACGATTCACCTATGAGATTTGTGGAAGACGGCTCTAATTCGAGTTTTTTTTGGTACTTCGGTCTTTCGAATCCCTGTAAATAAAAATATTCTGTTTCACTGAAATCTCCTTTTATCGAACTACCTACCTGAAATATTCGATGAAATAGCCTTTACTTGATGATTTGATTGAGTTGATTCGATCAGGTGCTTCTGCATTATCCGGGGGAACCGATTTTTTTTCTACGAGTCCAGACGTGCCTAGAGAAGTAAGCAAGCATTTTAATAGTTTTTTTGGCAAAATAAAACAATATTTCAAGCGGAAAACTATTCCGCTTCTAGATACAACTCCAAATCTTATATTATCAAAATTAATAACTTTGTATTTTGATGGGACATTTTTGTGCGTTTTTCGCATAAAAACCCATGATCTCAAAGTTAGTATTCCGAATCCTACACCAGTCGATGCAGCAAAATAGGGCGCATTTTCCTATGCTAGCTTCAGGTTGCGTTCGGCATATTAAAACTGGAAGACTCAAATAACGGTTTTTCTAGTATATGTTTCAGAAATATGGTTCTCAAAATTAGAAAAACTTGTGTTAATGAGGCTTCTCATTTTTTCACAGACCGATTCCCAAATCTAATTTTGATCGAACTCCTTAGAAAAAGATGTATCGTGATGGTCTTTTCAATGGCCCCCTTGGCTAACCTTAGTCATATTCAACGGAAATTCCACGCCCTGAAATTCTCAAACAAATAATTTGAGTCTGGAAAAATTATACCGATTAGCTGATAAATCTTAGAAAAAAAGAGGTTTCATCAAATTTTAAGTCGTTTTGATTCCGAATTTGAGGTAGTAGGATGGTGTAAGCGCATTCTAAAAGTACAAAAGCCCTAATCGAGGGCACATGGTTTCGTAGTCAATCGTTAATGTTCCACTGCATTTAATTAACGAGATAAATAATATTGGTTCTTTTAAAACGTCTTTTAAAAGGAAACGTTTAACTCACTGGTTTAAAGGGTCCAGCAAGGAATGTCTATGGCTTGAATAAGCTATCTGAGCGAGACCTAACATAAAGACCTCTTCGTTGCGTAATCACTTGCGACGGCTACATGAAGCCGTCGAATCCAGAAAATGAATAGGATAAAAAAACATTTGCCATTCATGCCTGCAAAAATTTTCGATGTTTAAAGAAACACAAAAAGCGCGTAGAACAAGAAGATGCTTCAAAGATTCACCTATCTGGGTTCTCGAATCGTACTGCAATTCGAATGCGCATTTTTGCACTTAAACTTTACTTACGACTATTTTTAGGGCATTAATGTTTCATTGAGAGCATCTTTTATCGGATTATATCATTGCATTTACTGATTTAAACTAATGAACGCAAGCGCTATGAACGTTTTGACAAAAGTGGAAAAACGAGTTTCAATGTTTGGCCCATAATATTCCTGGAACCGCACCGCAATTTCTAGATGTAGCAGGAGAAGATTGAATGTTTTCTCTAGCATTTCTTCGGACTGAATCGCTAATTTGAGTTGGGTTTCTCTATTTCGCATATTTGGCGATAATCCTATCGTAATATTAGTGCTTTATCTTCGCAATTGGTACTATTTAAGCGACAGCGAAAAATATTTGGGTAAACACTGCAAAACCCGGAGAAATGTTTCACAGATTGGGTCAGGATATTTTTGGAATCGTACTGCAATTATAGGTTTTCCGTTCCTGTTCCTACTCCTTAAGAAAGACGCGACCGATTTAGCAGTAAAAAGGCGGGTTTAGGAAAATCAAGGCACGTACCTCTTTATACGCCATGGTTTTCCTTTTGTTTTCATTTCTGAAGCTCTTAATTCTCAAAAAATCGTTGCAAAGCTACTCCAAAGCTACGAAGCGTGGACCTGGGAGATACCTGGAATACGTTTTTAACACTACCCTTTTGTATGTTTCAACGATTCGCCTATCTGATTTGTGGAAGTCGATGTCAATTCAAGCGGCGTACCCATGAATCGTGATTTTTTTTGTGTAATTTCGGTCCCTCGAATCCTTGTAAGCAGAACCATATAATGTCTCGCGGAAAGTGTGTAACGAATAAGATAACTTTATTTTACTCAATTAAACTAATGAACGCATACGCTGCAAACTTTTTATAAAGACCGAAAAAATAAGCGTTTCAAAGACTGGTCGTTGCTATTCTCGGAATCACACCGCAATAGTTTTAAGTAGTCGCTAGGATTAAATATTTTCTTTAGCGTTTCCATTCCGAATATTTGTAGAAAGCCTACCTTACGCTTAAATCTATAGTTTCGCAGTTTTTACTACTGAAGCTGCAGCTAAAAATTTTTGAGAAAAAACCGCAAAAAAAGAAAAAGGGTTTTAAAATTGCTCCGTGATGTCCCTGGAATAGTAGCGAAATTCATGATTGTTTAGTACTTTAGTTCGGTTTTATTTTCCTTAAGAAAGAAACGCGCGCGATTTAGCGCGAAAAGTGTGTTTCGGAAAATCTAGAACCTTGCAGGTCTGAACGCGCTTATTTTATACGTGACGCTTTTCCTATTATTTTTCTCTTAACTCTAAAAAAATCGATTTTTAGGTCAAAGTTAAACTTTTAAAAAATCCGACGCTTTTTACTTTCGAAAGTTTCATGGATTCACCTATCACCTTTCTGGACTCGTACTGCAATTCCAAGGGCGTTCCCATGAATCGCATTTTTTCATAAATAAATCAATGCGTTATCACTTTAATTCCAGATACCCGGCCTACTACTACGACCGTCAACTCCGCGAATGCCGACCGTTTGCCTATTCGGGTTGTGGGGGCAATGGGAATCGGTTTATGACACTCTCCCAGTGCGAACAAACATGTTTCGAATTCAATTCACTATCGGGTGAGTGTTTTCTTAATCGATTTGCAAGAATACCAGCCAGCCTATAAAATTCTCCGAACAGTCTTTTCAAGAATTGTTTAAATGTTTCACTAATATCACCAATTATGCAAGCGTCCAAATGTTTAATGCCAAGAAGGATCATCGACGGTCATACCGCTGACATTTGGCAGCAACTATTCTCGCTTCCGCATCCGAACTTTCGCCAAAATTTTCCGCATCCGAAGAATGTTCCGATATCTTTGATTTAGTAAATTTTCTGCATTAAATTGATAATTACGCTACTTTATTATAAAGTTAATTTGATGTGATAAGGGGTTTCATTACCTGATAATTATTTTTATCTTGTAAATGATTTCAATTTTTTTTAAATTGAAGTACATTTTGAATCTTTCTAACATCTTAAATTCTATCGGTCGGTAGACTTGGGCAAAAACAAGTTTCATAAAAATTTAAAAATTTCTAGTAATGTTTAAGAACAATAGCTCAAGGGCGAGACCTTCTACAAAAAGCCGCGCGAGGCAAAAGAAAGTTTAAATGGCGATCATGCAATTAAGGAAGTCGATAAAAAGAGTAGAAGAGTAATCAAATGCGGCGCCAATAAACAATAATTTCTTTGAAAACTCGCTTTTTAGATAGCTGATTGAAACATGAAAAATTATAAAATATAGATTCCTGATGCTTGAGTCTAGAATCTTGCCGCAATGTGGAAAACCTTAATGAGAATTGGAAGGTTGATAACAAAGTTAAAACAATAGAATTTAATATATGCGCCACAGTCAAAATCTTAATAAATATATGTTACGGGCAAAAGCTAACAAAAAAAAACTATTGTGGAAAACATTGCTTGAGTCCTAGGTCACTTATATACCTACTTAACATAAAAAATTTCGGCATTGTCTTCAGTTCCCTATTTAAGTTTTCTAATTCGACTTAATTTAGATCCCGAGATGGACTGCTACGAGTCGCTGGACGTCGGCTACGGTAGAAATGAAGCGGACTGCGTGGAGAGCTCCGGCTTTCGATACTATTTTGACAGAGATTTTTGTGAGTTTTAACAAATTCCAGCACCCACCATTTTTTATTCGACTTACTGGTCTGGTGGAATACGCAGTTGTTGGTAAAATCCAATCCCAAATTGAACCATTGATCCTTTAATTGATGGAGCATTCCAATTGACTTTTTCACGCTGGGTAATTCGTTATGATCCGTCATGACCTCCCCAGACTTTCGAAAATCCGAATCTGGAGAAATAGCGACATTTCGAGGTTATTAAAATGCGAGAATATACAGGGTGTCCCAAAAAAAAAACGACCCATCTGGCATTTCGCCGTGTTACATCCAATCGGTCCCAAATTTGGACCCGAGGTGTATCAGACCCTAAATAACAACAATCCTGAGTTATAGCCCCGTAGCTACGGTCGTTCTCGAGTTATAACAAAAATACTGTTTTTCCCGGAATTCTGAACAGTTTTTCGGCTATCTTTTTTTGGACTTTGCATCGATTTGCATCGACTTCCGGCTGCGAATCCCTAATTTCGCTTAAGAACTTGGGTAGTTTTGTGTTGTAAAAATCCCTTGAATCGAAGCTTATTTAATTAATTTTATTCTGGAAAAAATTTCTTAGGGTAAAAAAGGCCGCCCGGATCATTTACGTTTAATGTTTAGTGGGTCTAATTCCACGAAAACCCTATTAAAAATGGGAAATAAAGTTTGTTTTCGTTATAACTCGAGAACCACTATAGCTACAGGGCTATACGTCAGGATTGTTGTTATTTAGGGTCTGATACACCTCTGGTCCAAATTTGAGGCCGATTGGATGTAATACGGCGAAATGCCAAATGGGTCGTTTTTTTTGGGACACCCTGTAAAATAAGAAAAAGGCGAGACAAAGACAAGAAAAAGGCAGGACATTTAAGATTCGAAAATTCTAGATTCTGAAAATTGGAGCTCGGTTTTTCAAGATTCGCATAGGAAATCGTGAGAAGTCAGGTTTTCCATGGACAATATTCGGTATCGCTCTATTTTGGCGCCATTTTCTTTCTAATATATCGATCGTATGAGAGAACACCGTAAGGATTTTTGAGCTCGAGCGAACAGATACAATTTCCATACGCAATGACGCTCAGAGATGTCAAGTCTTTTTCGGACCACTCAGTAACATTTCTCGAAACATTGCTTTTTCAGTGACCTGCTCGAAATTCTGGTACGTCGGTTGTGGGGGGGGAATGCGAACAACTTCTACTCGTATGATGTATGTCAGAGGACATGTCGAGACTCTAGGCGACTCCCGAAACGTGACGCTCCTGATATTTCGGGTAAGTTTGGGCTTTTAAAGGGCCGGTGAAGCAAAGAAACGATGGCAATACCCCTCGAGCCAAAAATTCCTTTATTGGTTCCGCTTTAAATTTCCAAATTAAAACTCGAAAAATTTAGAGTTCGTGTTTTAAGACAAAACTTTGTTCCAAGAAAAATGTTTCGTAGTGTTGCACTGCGATAGAGAGAATGGAATTGCCAATCCAGTAAATCGATGCGTTGTTAAAAATAGATTTCAGATTACCCTCAATTCTCTTTAGAGCTATCAAAGTATCCGATTTTTTCGATATTGTTGGATTTAGGTTTTTTTGCCTGTTTGAAAATCACCCGAATTTGTCATGGAATTCTCCCTTGGAAAAATTTTGAGAAAAATGATGTTTTATCGTTTTTCAAGGGCCAGTTACAAAATAATTATTTCGATAAAATGCTTTTCGACAACATGACTTGCATGAGGGAATTTGAAAACTCTGACGTCATTTCTGGAGTTTCCAGGCAATTTAATCATTATAGCCTTTTCAATTTTCAAAAATAGCCCCGAAGCCGCGAAAATCGAGGAATGAGCGACATGCAAAACCTACAAATTTTTTTGGTTACAAAACGCTTCTTTTTCAGAAATTTTAATACTTTGTGTCTTTACGCAATGAAGTAAATTTATGCTTTGTATTTGTACTTTACCTCTATTTAAGTGTGTTTCGACGTGCCGGCAGATCGAGGGCGCTGTCATGGCAATAATTCCCTGCCCGTCCAGCGATACACGTATGCTAATGGGAAGTGTACGGTATTCTCCTACAGTGGATGTGGTGGATCGGCCAATCGGTAGGCCCAATTTTCAGATCTTGCAAAAAATATGTGTTTCGATCAGAACTAAAAATATTCGTATCATTAAAATTATAATCGATATAAATTTGTTCCACCGTTCGAAACATTCGCAACCGCATACAGTGTTTGATAAATTCTAAATGATTCAATCGCAAAACTAATAGTAAACTAATCTGAAAATTATTTCATAATATTTGTAGAGAGTTTAAGATAACGCTAGCTTAATATTTTAGATCAGGACATTTAAGCTGCGCCGGACCGGATGGAAATGTTTTGAACGCGTATTGTCCATGATGCGCTCGCAAAAATTGCACTCTCCGCTTCGTGCTTCGAGTAATCGCGAGACGCAAAATTGACTGCAGTTTTTGAAAGACAGCATTTGTCATGTTTCAATCCAAACAACTAGCCTGTTTTTGGGAAGAAGCGTAGTGGACACACTTTGGTGAACTCGAAATTCAGAAGCACTTCATACGGATTTGTTTAGGCAAAAAAATATCTAAACGCAGCAAAATTGTGTGCGAATTGTTACCGGGAAGGGTGTAGA
Organism: Mesorhabditis spiculigera; assembly: GCA_958295435.1. Lineage (NCBI taxonomy): Eukaryota > Metazoa > Nematoda > Chromadorea > Rhabditida > Rhabditidae > Mesorhabditis > Mesorhabditis spiculigera. The sequence continues at coordinate 412,238 of CATQJA010002700.1, read as the reverse complement.
TCACGTATTTCATCGATGTTTCTTCAAAGTGCTTCTCTAAAACATTTTCTTGTTTGGCAATACGTAGCGTCGTTGGGTTGTATCCAGTAGATGCATCAAAATACTATGAAAGTTAAATATAACCAGCGCTGACCCCCCGCTACGCGGCGGTTCAGCGCTGGCCCTTCCCTCCCCGCAGTTTTTAATTTATAATTATAATTTAATTTTTAATTTGAATGCAAAATTTGGCTGAATTCCCGGTCGGTCGGCGGGCGTACGGACATTAGAAATTTATATATAGTAGATATAATATTTGCCGACGAATCGCCGGCATCTAACAAAAAAAATCTATACGAAAGGTAAATTCTGAGCCCTTAAACATCCCACGTCGAATTATGGTCTTCCAGGAAAAGGAAAATACGCGAAGCCAGCAATTTCGTGGTGTTAATTTGCGTTAATTAGCGGAAGCCGGGCAGTAGGAAAATTTAATGGAGTTTGATATGGCTGTTGCCTTTAGTTAAATGGCGGTTTTAGTTAAATTTGAGCCACCAATCGAAGAAAAAGGTAATTAGCCACTTCATTACAGCCTTTTCCCAGTGTTATTTTGAGACATCATTTATTTGCTTAGTGTTTGCGCTTCGACAATGCCGGTTAAATCTAAAAATCGTACTGCTAAATTGATTTAACTAACAATAACTTCATGAAAAATACTTTAAGAATGTTCATAAAAATTTCTTTGAATAAACTGTTTCAGTTTCGCCTCCTCCCACGAATGTGAATCGACGTGTAAGGGGCTGAAAAAGAGCGTCCACCCGAATCGTTGTTCACATCTGCCGGATTGGGGGGTCGTGCAATCATATGCGATATCAGTGGTTCTACGACAGTCGTCAAGGTAGATTTCACCTTCAAACATTTTTCAAAAAATATGTTTTTCGGATATACCTTGTAAGCTGGAAATCTACGAATGCAATAGGCTCCGGTTTATGCCTGCTTTGACAGAATTTCGATATTTTAGCTATTTTATCGGGATTTTTGTAATAACATTCGATAGAGGAATTTACTAATAATTTTAGTTTTAGCTCGTAATATGTATTGTCATTAAAAAAGTTTGAGAACACAAAAATCACTTTTCGAACAGGTAGTTTTCGATATTTTGAAGACGCCGTTCGAGAAAACATCAAAAACTATCCTAAGAATTTTACTTTAATCTCAAAACAGCGCAATATAAAAAGTTCTAGCAAAAACAAGATTTAGACGCTGTTTCCCCCAATTTGTTTGTCCGTCAAAAGCAGGAATTCCATGCTTCAAATTATTGCAGAAAATGCTAGTAAGTGCGGTTGGCTTTATAGCTATTTTTCGTAAGTATTTGACTTTTCCGGAAATTGCGGTTAGAAAAACATGTCTTGAAAATTTGCCTGCGCAACACTGAGTGTGGAAAATAGTGTGAACCGCGGTTTGATACATAGTAGTAGGGGGGGCCTGCAGTCCGAAATTGGTAGTAAGGGGCTAAGAGACGCTCCGCTTACCCTACTTGTTTTTTGGCTTAAGCTTAGGCTGAACTTAGCTTTATATATGCTTAGCTTCGGCTTAGACTTATGCGTAAGCCCAACTAAGCTCATCTTAAACTTTAAATTACCTTACGAATGGGGTCATTTAGGGCTTAGCTTAGATCTAAGCTTAGCTTGGCTCAAACTAAGCTCATGCTCCGTTTGTATGAAGCCAAGCCTAGGCTTAGGCTTCTTAGCTTTCCGAGAAGCTTAGAGTTTCAAAAAACGGCATTTGGAGCGTCTCGTAGTCAAAATCCGAACTGCCCCCCCCAAGTGCATTAGCACCCACATCTCAATTCAAGTTTATAGCCGGCCCATTAAAGATTTCCGGCAAGAGTTGCTTGCCCCAAAAAGGACGCAATCAAAATAGGTTTGACGTATTTATTTTATACAGGTGACATTTAAAATGGCAGTGGGGGGGGGGGGGTTTGCTGATTTAGATGACCCCGAGCCTGATTAGTATTCGAACATTTGTGGTTTAATACTTAATTAATTATTAAGTACTATAATAGAAAATCAACGGCTGGATGTCAGGATTTCCTAAGCTTTGTCTGTTCTGCTGATCAGTTTTCTTTTCACCACTTGATGTAGAAAAATGTGTTTCGAAACATATACAGGCAAGGCGGGGATACTTAAAAGGAGGTGCACGGCATGATCGTCGAAAGTAAATAAAAATAAATACTAACATTAAACACAAAAATAAAATAATTTTCGTCTTGCCAAATGGCATGCGCCTTTAAAAACCCGCCTACCTTAAATGGTTTGCATTTTATTATTTTTACTTAATTTTAACTTACTGACTTTAAATGATAGTTTTATGCAGGACAGGGGCATTTTTCTATTTCATTTTCGTTTTTAAAACAAAAAAGTTGATCTATTATATCTCGGAGCTATTAAATGGATATGGACAGACAATTTTTTTCGCAATTCTTTTCTTAAGGCACCTGCGCCCAGTTCCTGTACGGTGGCTGTGGCGGCAACACCAACCGTTTCGAGACGTTCGAGGAATGCCAAAAGGAGTGCGAGCCCAGCGGTTTTGGTGCGTTTTTATCGATTGAAGCAGCTCAACATATTGCCCTTGCGAAAAGCCAAGAGTCAGGATTTTTGGCTAAAACATATTTATGGCAACATCTTTGAATATTGTTGTCGGCCCTTTTTTTATGGCAAATATTTCGAAATCACTATGGAAAATTTACCCAAAATTTTTTAAATAATGATAAACTTGAGTTCACATTCCGTAGATGAGAGTACAAGCGATGCCCTTTTCATATCCTCAAACTATACCGAAGATCGTTGTGACGTAAAACATGTTTTTTCCAAAACAATTAACTTTATTTTGTTTATAATTATTTTTGGTAGCTGGGGCCTTCTAAATTAACAACTGGACAATTCATCTAACCATTTTATTTGAAAAAATTTACACTTAACAATAATTTTAGACCCGTGCATGGAGGGGTTGGACCGTGGAAAATGGTGTGAGACCATGTCAAATCGCTACTACTATAATCGACAATTAAAGGTAAGTTTTTCAAAGCGAATCAAATAAAAAACCAACAAAAGATAAAATCAGAATTAGCATCAACAAAATTAATATAAATTTAGATAAAATTAATGACCACGCTATGCCATTTTCAAGAATCTGATATGAAAAATAATTTTTTCAGAATATTTGTTTCGCTTTGGAGCCACTGTGTTTGGTATATTCGGCAGGGTAATTTAGCACGGTTCGAATCGATCAATTTCCCACGCATCAGTGGTGAGAGATGCCTTTAAAGGGGTTTGCGAGTCAAAACTCGCGCGCTCAGAATCGAACCTACTGCTCCACAACTATAGCGTCACCACCCAAAAAGCACCAACATATTGATTTCTTTGCGAACAACTGAAACTATGCAATTTTTTGCATCGGAGTGTGCGTTACGTACCTATCAAAAAGCTAATAACCTCGCAAAATTCTCAGTATCCCCTCATAATTACGAAACATTTTTTGGGAATTTAGGCTAAAATATAAAAGCCATCTGGATTTTAAAAAAGGATCATCGTTTAAAAGATCTAGAAGTGCAGAGAAAATAGGCTTCGTGGTTCGAAAAAAATCTGTCAAAAAATCGGAGACCAATCGCTAGTTTTTACTGGATACTTCGGCCATCAAAATAATCCGCCTCACCGGAAAGCATTATAAATCATTTAAGCAAAAACAGGAATATTTATAAGTCTTCTCCGGCCCGTGAGCGATTAGCCCTAGCAAAAAATCTTTTAAGACAACCGTTGCCGAACATTCTTATTGAAAGCGCATATAGCATCTTTTTTCAGGAATGCAAAGGTTTTCACTACAGCGGTTGCGGCAAGTCGAATAATAATTTCCACACGCTCGAGGACTGCGAGGCCAGGTAAGTAACAAAATCGCAATTTTAAAGATTGTCGCAGAAAATTTAGCCATCGCTTATGATTCAAAGAAATGGGCCGACTCGTAATAAAATATGTGTTTCGTATAGTGTAGTAGACGATTTTATTCAAATTTTAGTTAATGGCGATTACGTATCCACGACTGCTAGCGAATTGTAAAAAACAATTATCGTTATAAATATAATTTCTAAATTTTCGATGCGTCCGCCGTGGCAAGCCGAGGAAAGGAAAAGCGATTACCGGAGACAACAGGCTACAAGATGACCCGAATTCCGAAATGCGCCAAATTACGGGCCCGGCAATGAGTGTGGACATCGATCACTCAGACAATACGCTCAAAATGAACCTGACGTTCGGTGGGTTGGGTTAAAAATAGCGTTTCTAATTCCAATTAATTAATCTAAAATACTTAAAAACAAAAAGTTAATATAATTTCTAAAATCTACTTAACTTTACTGTTTTAAATGTATTGTATGCTAAATCGTGATTTGGTGTCATGTTTCATCTAACGTGCTGCTAGCCTCGACAGCTGGTAACCTAATTTGAGCGCGTCAATCTACTCTAAATTAATTAAAAATAGACATAGAAAATGAACATAATTAAAAATTGTATAATTTCCAAAATTTGGACGGGTTTTGCATCAATTTTCAAACCTTTTCGTTAAACTCGATAATTTGCCTAATTTTTATAATTTTTTGAGCTTTTTGTATCTCAAAAACTGGGTAAAAGCTATGAAATGTATTATATTTCATTATAGGGCCCACGGGTTATTTCGGAAACATTGATTTGTATAATAATAAATTGTATAATAAATGCAATGTATAATAAATTAAATAAGATTAAACGCTAGCTCTTCGGCCTATTTTGCGTCTTTTCAACCGCAATTATTTTTATTTTCCGCGATAATTTGTGGCCTCAAATGTAAAATTATTTTGATCAAATAGATCAAGACGAACATTTTGGTATACTTTACAGCTCAAATGAAACCCGGGCCGCCACTAGCTATCCAGGGCCTAAAAAAGGATGTTCCATAGAAATAAATTGCCGGATCGGGAAATAACTCCACAATTGAAGTCCTTTATCCTTCCCAAAATTAGTTATTCGTTTGGCATTCCTAGGTGGTGCACCCCGAACGACGCGACCGCCAAAAACCACCGCCGTCACCACCGTCAAGCCGGCTGCCAAGAAATCGGCAACGAAAAAACCCGATAAATGTAAGTAATTAAATAAATTAAGAATTAAAGTTTGGCAATAGCAAATTCCAAGCGAAAAAATTAAAGTTTCTCCTCCTTGCCGCTTCCAAAAATAATGCGAATGGCAATTCATGAAAAAGCTCGAGTTTGATGGCATTGTATCTCGAATTATTAGAGCCAAAACTGATGAAATAGCAACCAGGTCAGGAAAGATGCTTCTTGTAGAAAATAAGTTTTTCATGAAATTGCCTAAAAAAATCGAATTGACTTTACGCTCAATCTTGATGCGTGCTCCTTTATGATTTTTCAATTTTTGTTAAAAAAGTAAACTTAAAGGCATAAAGAACCAAGAATCACAAAATTGCATGGATTTTTGGTAACAAAATTAAAAGAAAATATAAAATTGCTAGACGGGCACCGCAAGCCAACTGAAAAGACGCCAATGGTGCGCCACGAGGTGTTAAATGGCGTGAATCGAACATATCTGAAAACGGAAAGCGAATGGCACCACTATGAGGCTTGCCTAGGATATCGGTACGTTTGATACCCTTAATATATAGGCTTAAAAACTGATACCAATAAGTGGGTTACAAAAAATTATCTGCATTTTCTGACGGAAAAAATATGTTTTCTTAAGCTACAATGTCTCGGGCCCGCAAACAATCCTGAAGACGCATCTCTGTGATTTGGATGGGAATCGCCATTGTTGGAGTGAGGTGAGAAATGGCAATTTGGAAGTTATGTAAGGGTTATTTTACCAGATCAGGGCGGGGGATTCTAATGGCGTTTTAGTATTATTGCGGAAAAACTAGCTCGAAAAACTTAGAAAATTTGGGAATAGTAAACCGAAATAGCATAAGTAAACTTTTGATAACCCCTCCCCCGTTATTGCAAAAGCACCTAAATTACAGCTAACGTTTTTAATAAGCAAGAAAAAAATCCTAAATGGCATGAAAAGTTCACGCCACGCAAGAAAAATGTTTCATCTGAAAAAACAGATGGGACTTTTCAATCCGCATTAGTGCGCGTTGTCTTGTATTTCATATCGTAAACGGTTTCCACCGGAAAAGTCAGTAAATAAAAAGTCTTTGTCGGACCACAAATAAACAATTTTTATTTAACGAGGCAGGCAATTAGAAAGCTTGAATGGATGATAATGAATGATAATAACGCCCACCCAGTTTTTAACCGTTTTCCTTGAAACGCATTTTTGGCTAGACGCAAAGTAAAAATTTGTGTGACGAAGATAACCCTAATATTTCGAAAGCGGTAGTTCTGTTTTAATTTGCATATCATTGAGTGTTAATGCGCACGATTTTGCACTGAATCGCGAAATCCAAAATCAAAAAGCTTTCTTTAACGTAAAGATGTTTCTTAAAGCTAACGAGTAATGCTGTAAATGTCGAGGTTTAATGGATCTTCGCTATTTACAAATTTATGTTTTAAAGTATTTTAATGCTTTATTGTAATTAATTACTGACCTAATTGCTTTATTTTTTCAGATTCACGAATCCACTGACGGAGAAGAGCGCTGCGCCGTGGTGCGCCCGTTCCTGCGCGGCACCCATTTGTACTCCTGGTTTTTTGGTGAGTCGTCGATAGGGTTTTTCTTGATGAGGAAATGTTTCAAAACAATGCCAATTCCTGTGGGAGTCGTGTTTGTCAATCCTTCCAGATTCAACATTTGGATCACTTCAAAAAGGGCATTCCGAATTTTTGAATAAGTCCTCTTTTAAAATAAACTTTACAAACTCTCAAAAATGTATATAAAATTATCACGATTGCCATATTGTTGGTGTTAACAAGTTTGAAACGGCGCAAAGGATCTCATTGCCGTAAACAATGTTTCAAAAAAATTCCAATTTTTGCGGGGAAAGAGATGGGCAATCGAAGAGATTCGAGCGTGCGGATTTTTGCCATGAATTTAAATTACTTTAGAGCATATTTAAATCACAATTCCCAGAACTTGCCACCCGCCCGCACAGCTACGCCCCGGATGCGAAAATTAGGAAGGAGCAAACGAAAGAGGAGACTCGGGCATCGGTGCTGCTCCTCAAAGCCAATCGATGTTTCGATGTTTGCTAGGAACAAATTATTTTTTATCCGCATAATCAATGATTTTGAGAAAAGAACTGCAGTATATACTATACTATATACTATATAGCAATAAAAATATTTTCCTACTATTCATTTTCCTACGATCCTTTTTACGCGGTGTTATTACGAAACTTACTTTTTCTACCCACACAGCTCCAAAATATTTGCATGAGATTTGGCTATCATATCGCTATTCTGAAAAAGTTTTGACCAGGTTTTTCGGAAAAGTACTTTTTGGAACTCACTTTTCCAGAAAGTCTGTTTTGATTTTCGATTGATTTGCGAAAATCACTTTCGAAAAAGTTGCATGCTCTGCATTTGCATTGCTTTTTCCTAACAAGGTGCAATTTTTTTAACTGTGTGTTTCGAAAAAGGCCAAACTGCTTTTCCAATGAGGATTATGCGACAGCCCTATGTTCGAAAAACTACTAACAAGGAGACGTTTTTAGGTGGGGACGGAGTTTCGTAACGAGACCAAGCTCATTAGAAGGAGCTTGAAAAATTGAGCAAGATCCCGTTTTCAATTTCTGCGAAACGATAGCGATTGATTTTTAATAATTAAATTAAAGAATTAGCAGAAATTGGCATGATTCTCCTCGCGCGGAGCGATTTCCTTCCAAATATCCCCACTGTCGAAAAGCCAGGCCCCGTCTTCCCTTCCCCATAGCGATTTGGCGCAGCCGGTACGACGTTTGCCTCTCACGACATTTTTTTTGGACTTTTTGTCAGTTCGACCCCTAAACTTAAAACTTAAATGCGATTTGACTGTTCCAATTAGCAGCCAAGCTAAAATTATGTCGTTGTTTTTCAAAAAAAATTGTTTCGAAAATGTAGTATTTCGAAAATTTCGCAGAATTGTTATTGGAAGTCCGATGGAACAAAGTCCTTTTTATAAAAAAGACACAATAAAGGTTAAACATTTATCCAAATACAATGAAATAAAGAAAATTAACGAGGGACTATGGCTTGTTAAGTGACGCCAATAGGTGGCGGACGATCGACCATGTCAACTCCGCGGACCTGCGAGAAGAACAGGGTGAGTTTGCTCTGAAAATAGTATGATTCATCTAGAGCATTTAAAAATGGATCCGGTCGCGTGACTTTTCGGATTAGATGTGGTGGTAAAAACACGAAAGAAAGAAAGGATTTTTGAAACAATGTATTTACAAAAACACGTTTCACCCTCAAAACATACAAAGAATATTCATTTCAGAAATGATATAAAAATTCGGCTTAAGCGACCCCCCTCCCCCGATAATGCGAAAGACCACGGTTGGCTCAGGCGTAAAGAAAAAGTGTTCTAGCCCCAACCCATAAAAAAATTTCGGTTTTGGCGGTAGTCGGACGCCCTTGAACAGCAATTTTTGATCAAATTTTTATTTTAAGCGACATTAGCCTCTTTATTACATAGGTAAAAACTCTAATAATACACATTGTAGCAGCTATCCATCTTTATTAATTTTTGCGAATATTTTAAATTAAAGGAACCCAGAAGCTAGACCCACATGCGGTGTCTGCCCAAACAACGGTAGCCCGCCGCCATTCTGGTGCAGTTCGGCGAGCAGCGCCGCATCCGCGCCGCGAGGGCCCTGAATTTTACTGTTCAAAATTTTCGATTTTCGATTTCGTTTAAAAGCAAAAATCTGAATTTTCATCGTTAATAGTTTTTTATTTTGCTTAGATTTTAAAAGCAAACATCTACAAACTAGTAAAAAAATACAAAATAATTATTTTGAAACAGCATGTTTCAACAATTTTTTTAATAGGCATGCATTTTTGTAGGCAAGATTATTTATATTTGAGGTAGATGCATCAAAACTGATAGGACATGTGATCATTCAAAGACGCTCAGCTCCAATTAAAAAATTTTTATTAAAGAGAAGTTGAAAAGTAGATGAAAAACTCGTCAAGCGATTATGCCACCCCGAGCTCAGTCACGCTATTCAAACCCTTATTGAATGTCGTCTACAGCTTTTTTAAATTTTAACGAGCCAGATTCAGAACGATATTCACAAAAACGCGGTTTTCATTTTCAAATCATTGTTTCATCAATTTCCTAATATAAATCGGTGATTTCGCCTGCAATTTTAACCACTGAAAGTGAAAAATATTAAATCTTTTAGATGGATATGCAGTGATTTAAAGCCAAGAAAAATAGATTTCTTGTGACCAGAAAAATTTAACAATATTCTATGTGGAAATACAGAAAATTGAAAATCGTGCACCTGAGCCGCGCCATAATTGGTGAGGTATTCGTTGAGGTTGGCGGCGAGAAGCTGGGTGGCACAAGCCTGACAAAAAGGTTAAAATTTAATTTTTTAATAGACATTTTATAAAAGTTTTTTTAATAATTAAACATTTTTAAATCCTTGAAGAAATACCGTAAGCAACGCTTCCAGATTATTCCGCTCGGCCACCAGGAAGAACTCGAGCAGATAGTTCAGCCGATCGCGATGCTGAAAACGTGTTTCATACAAAAACATTTTTTTGGTCGCGAAAAATCGGTAATAGTTTAATTTGCCGTGGAACTACCGTAAACTTTACTACAGAATTTCACCTGAAAAATCTGCGGGAAAACGTGGTGCTGGACCGCGGCGCGGAGGCGCTCCAGGCTTTTCGGGCGGTACCTGAGAAATTTAAGGAGGCGTCGTATTTTGTAAAAGCATGTTTCTGAATATTTATGGCCGAATTGGCGACAGCGCAACGTACTCCGGTGGCAATATATTGTTCGAAAAAATGATCGCGATCAATCAGATCAAGGAAATACTGGCACTTTTGCGGATTTAAATGAATTCTATTACGTTAAAACTAAATTAAAAATTAAGATCACAGCTTAATTAAACGAAAATTATAACGTAAATTAAAATATTGCGCAATTTAAAAAAATACAATTTTTAGCGTCTATTTTGAAACACGGGCGGGGCTGCGTCTCATTTTTGGCCTAGTCTCGCTACGTCGTTAGGTCTCCCGGTATTTACGTTATCATCTTAAAAATTATGCCAGGATTGGTTCGTAAAGGTGTCCATAAAACCCTTAATTACTTTCTGGAGACGTCAAAGAGCTGACGGGCGTGGGCGGGCGTCATCTCGCCGTCGTGCTCGAATGTGCCGGTGAGGAGGAATTGAAGGGACTAAATATTATCAAATTCCTGCTGCCGCGATGTAGTAAATATTACATATCCTACTATATATAAAAAAATACCGTGGGATCCGATCTCAAATTTTTTCTAATACCTAGTTTAATTCAGGTTTTGTGCAAATTGATTTCAGCGCCATTACCTGCTTGACGGGCAGACAGTTCGCATTTTCGGCCGTGACCACCACGTCGCGTTGCATCTCGAAGAACTGGAATGTTGTGAATTTTAAAGGAACCAGCAAGTCTACTACATTGCAATTTTTGTGTGCTTTTGGGATTCTTCCGAGCTAAAAAAACTTCTTTAAAAATTAAATTATAGGGTAGTTTTCCACATTATTTTAACCAACTTTTTTTAATTTTGACCTTTTCGAGAACTTCAATAGTTTTTAATAAGGCTTTTATAACGCAGAAAGGACCTAAAATGCTATTAAACGAGCAAAATCCTCTCCTCCGACCCTGAGCCAGACACCATGCCTTGCCAGCCCCTTTAAATGGAAAGGAAAGTTAATTTTGGTGGCAGGCAATGTTTCGCTTGTACGTGATATTTAAGGTAGCTAAAATACAAAATTCTAAGCAATTTGCACGGATCCTGAAAACCCGCTAGTCATCTTCAGCGGTCGTCTAGAACCTTGCAAAAAGGCAAGCATTACATCTCGAAAATGAATGGAGGCCTGGTAGAGCGATTCGCGCGTCGCCGTCACCACCCCGTCCAGGCAGCGGATCGTGAAGTCGTGTAGGGAACTGCAAAACGGTTAAATTCATTGTATAAGTTTATCCCAGGCTTTGAAAGTTTTTGAAACCCGAATTTCTATGTCCGGTTCATCATGTGAGCTACTCCGCCACATTATCGTGTGCATAGGGCGTCCGTGCTATTTATGTTCTGAAACATCGAAATTTCGCTGCTTGCCTTTTGCCCCCAGCTTTAATTCTCATTTTCAGGCAGTTCAGCCTCATTTTTGGATTTTAGACTTTTTAGATTAAACTATTTTTACCCGAATAAATATAGCATTTCCAATTGTTTAGAAATCTTCTAAATAATTTTCTAGCGGATGATGTCAATGTAATTATATTTGGCACATTACTTTTTTCAGCAAAGTGTTGTGAAACATTTTTAACTTTTGCACAGATTTATAAATCTTGAATTTCGGGTTCTATGGAATCTAAATGAATCCTGCTTTTTGCAAGCTCTGCCCCCACGTGTCGAGCAGGGAGCGGAAGCGGAAGTCGCCGTTCGGGGGCGGACGGATGGATCTCGGCTCGGGAGGGGCCGCGAAGTCCGAAGCCGGCAACGTCACCAACAGGGTCAGCTCAATGGAGAACGGGGTGCGGCCTGGAAAACGTAACATTCCCTAAATTTTCCAGATTCCACAAAGCATCTCTGCTAGCCTGCCTGGAATCGGCGTAATTTTCCAAGTTGCCGTTATAAAAAGCGAAAACCACGTACTAGGTATCAGCTCACGAAGCTTCTGCAGCCTCTTGGGCACGCGCGACGTTTCCTCGTCGAGACTGGAATTTTTTTCGTAGAATTATCGGGGGGAACCTAATTTAGTCCTGTTTTTAATCAAATTCTATTATATTTCAAGTGGAGAAATTAACTAAAAGTTTGCAAATATTTTTTATAATTATTGAATTTGGACAACTTAGACCTTTTTGTCGAAAATCGATATTCTTGCAATCCTACTATATATAAAAAAATAGTTCCTGTGTGTGTGTGTGTGCATTTGCATGCAACTTCGGTCAGCGTGTTCCAGTAGTATCTCAAGAGGGGAAGTACTTAGGGGTATGTTCGATACGTCATTAGGTGCGTAATGGGCTGGAGATGACTGCACACATATCAGATCTTACAAAATATGATGTTTTCGACATTAAAATTAAGTTTTTCATGGAAAATCGGACACCCCAATTTGTTAGGAAAAAATTAGCATGCACCGGAAGTCGCGGTAGCCTATATAAAGGGACGGCAAGAGCATTTTCATTTTCGTCATCCGAATCCCGGAAGATTATGCAAAGCCCAGAAAATCATTGGAGAAGACGGGGCCAGGGTTGAAAAGCCGCGAAGCGGTTTTTCAACCCTGGTTTTTAATAAAATTTGTATATTTATGCGCTTGGGAATAGTAGAAACTATTTGGAAAACCTTCACTATTTGCATTAGAAACTTTCGATCTTAGGTCAAGAAAAAGTTGTTTCACGTTCCTTGTCAAGTAACTAGAATTTTTATCAGCGCAATTTCGCGTCTGCGTCAGGAAGTTTTTGCAGTAGCACCCAATCCCCGCTTCGAGGGCCTTGTTTATAGTAAATATCGTAGTTTCTAGTTTATCGTAGTCTTGCGAGTAGATGAACCTCAATATCAGATCGTCCATGGTGTTGCTGGGACCGATGACCGCGCTTGACCGGGCCGGTGCCATCAGTTCTGAAAAAGCGTGTTTCATGGACATCAAAATATCAAAACTTTAAATAGCGAAATAATCTTTTCCTTATAGTACGACAACCGACCGTCACCGTGAGCATCCACGGCCCTTAAGATGTAGATGATCTGCCGGGGGCGGGGCAGGCGGCGAGACCAAGAACGACGGCTGCGCAGGTCCTGAAAATTGTGGTTTTATTTTCATTGACGGGATTCTAAAAAATCCAGTGCGAAAATGGCATTGTCAAAAAACAACCGGTATTTCAGAAACCATGTTTCAAAAAATATACGAGATTTCCGAAATCTTGAAACATTAATAACTTGTCTTCTCCTACGCCAATTTTTCCCCCGATGCCGAAATGGAACCGTGTATGACAAGGCATACGCGAACTTATAAAATCGAATCGAGACGAATAAACGACACAAGGCATTTTCTTATGAAAAAATCTTTCATAAAAATGTGGTGATCCCGAAAATCTTCTGGGGTGAATGAAGAATAGCTCGGGAAGAACCCCACCCACCCGCCCCTCACTCGCGGAGAAATATCGGAACGGAGAATTTGCAACAATCTTAGAACCATGTTTTTATTGAAACACGCCATTTTATTGCGCATTTAAAACATTAAGGAACGGGTTCTGGATCTAATTAACGCCAACGTAGTATTTTACTTGAGAACGTTAGGCAAATTCGCTGATATGCAACCCTGAAAAACGGCAATGGTTTAAATACTGGCTTGTAAAATAGAGCGGTTAAATCAAAACTGGAAGATTGTTGCAAACTCGGCGTGTCAAGGGCTTTCGAATCGTGTAAGTATCGTCCCGATCCGATACGTCTACGTCCGGTTGGAGGGGGTGTTTTTTTTATAGGGACACCCTGTACTCGGCTGCATTACAAAAGCGTTCGCAAAAATTATAACGCACCAGCAACCATCGGCGGTTGTGGCGTGGCGGGAAGGCGAAACGATCACGGCCCCAGGTGAGGTGCCTTCAAAGGGGTTACGGTATTTCTAGAGTCGTTCAGAATGCGGATATCGTACAGTGACGACCACTAGTGCCAAAAAAATGAGCTTCAGCGATTTTCTAGGGTTTCTCGAAGTTGCTCATGTTTAATTTTGTAACCTCGCAATTATTGTTCTTTTTGCATTTTTGATGAAAAAGTCAGTGTTTCTCAAAAACCTTGACTTATTATAAACTTTTTATATCTAAAAACGGTGTAAAATTCCATAAATAGGCTTAAAGGGATGCCCAACCTTTTCGGAGCTCAAAAAAGCAATAACCATGCCGCGGGCGGGGGTCGAACCCGTGACCCCCGTTTTGTAGGCCTGGACACTATCCATTAGGCCATAGTGGCAAGCCATTGGGTGGGATGGGGAGGCCACAAGAGGGAAAGGTGTCCGAATTCTGTGCGGCAATGGGCCGCCATTGCCGCACAAAATTAGCGCGTCATTTGTACTGCCCGGAATCCATAACTATATATTTGCCGCCAAAACCTTGGGTATCCCTTTAAGTACAGTTTATCCCCCCCCAGCCGTCCCCCACCTACCGTATCTCGGTTCCCTGTTCATCTACAGCTGTGTAAAGTAGAGCAAAATACTCGCGAGCACAAAACAAACATTTTGGTATACTTTACAGACCTGTAGATGAACAGGGAGCCGAGATACAAAGGTTAAGTGCTGGCTGGCGGCGGGTCAGCTGCGCTCTAACTCATAAATATGGTCTGAGTTCCTAGCGCTTCACGGAATTAACGGGAAAAATTGTTTGCCCTCTAACTGCCTAGGACCGCAGCCGTATCTGTTTCCGCGTCTCGTTTCAACGGTGCCGAAGTTATGTTTCGCCTCAAAAAAGATGTTTTCGGCAAAAGAAAACGGTTAATTTTCCTTCTTCAATGAAGCAAAAGTTCAAAACCTTAGGCGTCGAGTTTGTCCTCTAGAGTCATAATATAATGCACTTGCGTCGAAAAACCGCGATAAATTAAAAATAATTAAGTCGGAAAAGTAAAATTCAAGTCGAGAATTCGGCCTGCAATTGCTTTTATTTGGCTTTTAGAACTCTTCCATTTTTCACCGAAGTATGTTTCACCTCAAAAGAATTCCTGGCGAATAGAAAAAAATTTATTCGACCTGTGCACGAAGAAAACTACCATTCATATCCGACAAGCCCGTGCGCCGTGATGAACGTCGTGTCGATGCCCTGGCGCTGCACGCGCAAATCCGCCTGAAAAACGTAAATTGATTTTGGAATAACTCCCTAAATAATTTTTCAATCATTAAATTAAAGCTCAGTTAAAATAAACCTAGCTAGAATTTAGTTTGTTTCATTTAATTTTTTTATTTTGAATTCGTAGGCTAACTAAATCGTTTACAAACCTCGCAGGAAAGATGATATCGAAAAGTGATTAGCTGATCGCCACCCGGCGCCGCCATATTAAAAGGGAGAGAGAGTAGAAAATGAATGTTTTATCAAATGGCTAATTGCCCTGCCATTTTATGCTAATTTCGGTTGCATTCGGTTTTTAGTATTGACGGCTACTTTGTTTTGGTGCTTTCCAGGAGGATTGGCATTTCTCCGAAATTACTAAAAAAATCCTCATTAAGCCCTTATTTTGAGCACCTTTTCGATGTTCTTGTAACTCAAGAATATCCGCTTTTTGCCGTCTCCTATAAAACATGCATTTCTTAACTGTCTGCCTATTGCCGAGTTCGCTTGCCTACTGCCTATTTCATATTTTTTTCTTCAATTTTGAGACCAGTAGGAAAATTCGTTAAATTAGGTTTGAAAATTGTAAAAATATTATAAAATGCCAACATTAATTGTTTCCTTAGGTCTCTGAAAATATGAATGGCAACAAAAATTATGTTTCGTCTCCGGTTTAAGTTGCTAAACATTTGGTTCCATTTGATAACTTCAGCAGTTTGTAAACTTAAAAATTTTGATTTTCTTGGCTTTGCCCATGAAAAGAAATAAAGCGTTTCGTGATAGTATGTTTCATTTTCGTAAAAATTTCCAGTAGTTTTGGTCCATTTAATCCCTGGCTGATTCCCCCCCACACACACATACACCAATCGACGGTTTTTGTGTATATGCGTGTGTTGAGATGTGGCTGAAGAAATGTGTGTATCGTCGGGGTCACAGCTTTAGGACGGGGGTCACAGCTGGGCCCCCAGCCCGAGCGCCACATGTGCGCCCCGCGCGCCCCGCGTTGCAGAAGAAATACGGCCACCACACGGCATTCCTTTGCTTTCTCTCTCTCTCTCTCTCTCTCTCTCTCTCTCTCTCCCCCCCCCCCCCCTCCCCCCCTTTTCCCCCCCCCTCTCTCACCCACCAAAAGACAGCGAATACTACAAAAACCGTGCACTACCCTCGCTTACCATGCCGTAAAAAGATGAGGGCAGCTGGGGACACGCGGCTGGGCATACTGTATGATAAATAACGAGAAGCTCCATACAATAAAATTAGCCTCCAGGGTAAGGTATACCTTAAAATTAAAAAATTTTTTCTATGTAACCCTCTCTTCCTGAAGTATCTAGGCTAACCGGAAATGAATTTTTAGCGCTTCAAGGCACGGGCAAGGGAAGTATTTGATGCTGTAAAAGGCATGACATCTCGGACATTATATACTAAAAAGCTGATTCATGTATAACTTAAAAATGAAACATGCTTTTTTTTCCTGGCTTACCACACGTCAAGTGTAACCTATTTCCGCACAGACAATTATCGTAGAGCTCCGGTTAATGTCTGTTGAATGGTTGAAACAGCAAAGTTTCCCGAATAAACCAATCTTTAAAGGGCTGCCGACGGCATGTGTCGTTCCCCCCCCCCCATCAACAAATTGGCAATTAGCCAACAGGGGAGAGAGCGCGCCCTGGGGAGAGGCGCAGAGACATTTACTTTCCGGCGCGTAACCGATTGATTATGCCGTCGGCATACCTTTAAAAAGTTTAAGAAGTTAAACAAAAAAAAGTAAAAACCCACCTTTGGGAAGTTTGATTTTATCTTTTATTTATTTTAACACCATAAGGCAGCTTTACTATTCCTAAAGCGACAGGTCATTACAAAAACACAAAACAAAAAAGTTTCCGAACAAAAATGACCTCCGAAAATTCCCGTTTATGTTCTTTAATGCTATGTTTACTGAATTCCATTGAGCGAAGCTTTTGCGGCAAGTTAGTTAAGCTAGACCCTACACAAAGTATTTTCGCACCTAAAGTATGTTTCACTGAAAAGTATTGATACGAACCTACACGCAAATTTAATTGAGTTGATCGGCCCTGTATAATTGCAACGTAAATATTTTTTATAATATTTACAGCAATTCGAAAGCCCGGATTTAATTGATTCGATTATGTCTTTAATTGATTTGCTTTGCCTTGTCGAGTTCTAAATAAACCGTAATAAAATATTACCTTTGGCTGTCCGATGCCCTTAATGAATCATTCCTTTTTTAGAATGTTTCACCTATAAGGTAAGTCAAACATAAGTTTCAAATGGGTTGTTATCTAATTTTGCTTGGATTTTCCGTCGCACCCCAATTTTCTTGTGTGTTTCAAGCGTAGTTAATTGAATACGGAAATTAGTTTTACGAAAAACAGCAATTGAATTAATTTAGGTCCCTTTAATATAATTTTTGCCTTATATTTCTTATGTTTCACCCAGCCATCATTATCTGAGTGGGCTGACCGACACATCTGGCGATCGAGGGTCAATCCCTGGGTAGAGCTATCGCATTACCATCCCTCGAACAAAAGAAAAAGTTGCGCCCAAAAAAGCCGATCGGCCATCAGCTACGCAACGCAATTGGAGACGGTTGACCAGATGACTGACTTTTTGAGGGTTCAGTCGACTTTATTGTCGCTCCATTCAAGCTTCGGTTTAGAGGGAGCGTGCAATGGGCTTTGGGACGATCTTACAAGAAAAAAACATTTTGTAAAATACCCGATCGGTTGCTACCTTAATAACTGATACACAATTCTATATTTCAGACGGCTCTTGCAGACATAAATCTAAATAACAATGGTTAATATCGTAATTTATCAAGCTCAAATTTTGGGAAAAATGAAAATCGTCCTTTCAGAGTCAAGAATTCAGCAGAAAATAAATGTTTCGCCAAACTGCTGCTACCGTGACGACTCGTTACGCTTATTGGATTTGGAGTTGTGACAGGTTCAAAAAAATGAAAAAATTAGATTTGTTTGTAAAAGACTGGAAGTGCTGACCTGTATATAGCCATTAAGAATTCTAAATTAAAAATTGTAAAAAAATCAAAATAAAAAATGACAAGATGTAATAACCTTAGTTTACGAAAAAATTAAAACTTGCAAATAATGAAAATTCGTCGCTTTAAAAAAATGGCAGAAAAGTATAGTGTTTCATCAAACTCCCGATCCCGTTGGTTTAACGACGGGCTAATCCTGACTTCGTCCTGGCGGAAAATATACTTTTTAGCATATATAATTTTTTAAATTTGAGGGTCGTGTTATGCCGGATGCTAAATGGAGGCATTTTTATTACTATTTTTTAAGGCTCGGTACCACAACTTTGTTATTAAAAACAAGTTTGGGATCGAGAAATATTTTACGAAAATTGATTGTTTCACCAAACTTAGGGTACGACAGCGATTGAATTACGCTATTGGGTTGCTTCGTCGAAAACACATCGCGCTGGAAAAAGCTTTCGCGAGGGGAAACAGGAAAAAGAAGCGCCCAGACGAATTCGTGTGCATGCCTTGCATGTCCCTTTAATAAAGGTCTCCAGATTTCAATAGGATACAGAATTTAAAAATAATAAGAAAATTGAATGTTTCAGCAGATCTCATGTTTTGATTTGAACACGTTTAGCTAGTGACTTCAAATTGTCAGCCTAGCGAATTAAAAAGAGGGACATCGCATCACTATTTTTGCTGACCCGCTTCGCGCCCCAAATTTTCGATACTTTTCCTATTTTTCAGCATTTTTTCGACACAAGACCAAAGAACATCAAAAATTGCATTTAAATTTTTTTCCGATTTTTTCCGCCATTTCGCGCCAGAGGATTTTTTCTTCATTTGTTACCGGGGTGGAAAAGCCGCTTCGCGCGCCTCAGGCCAATCGCTTTCAACGATTGGCCTGATGACTGTCTTTTTGAGGAATCCTATGACTTTATTTTCTACCGATTGAAGCATCGGGTTTAAAGGGAGCGTGTCAGGAGATATCAGACAGGTTCTAGCAGACAAAATGAATTATTTGTAAGAGACGCGATCGCTTGCCTCTTGAATAATTTATATAGAATTCCATATTTCAGACGGACCTTACAGACGTAAATCTAAATAAAAATAGTTAAAATCGTAATTTTTCAAAGTCAAATCCTGCAAATAATGAAAATCGGTCGTTTCAGAGTGACGAAGTAGCGGAAAATCAATGTTTCACCAAACTGTTATTAGCGTGACGACTCGTTACGCGTCGTTGGTTTGGATGATGGTTCAAAAAATTAAAAAATTGGATTTGTTTCTAAAAAGGCCGGGTCGCTTACCTCTTTAATAACTTATAAAGGATCCAATATTTAAGGAAATCTAAAGCTGAATAGCAAAAATGGAATCCTCTGTTTATAAAAATCTATCATAAAAATTCTCTATTATCCGATTATCGTCTATTTATAAAAATTTATAAAATTTATAAGAAAAACTGCTCATTTCGGAATCAAATCTTGGCAGAAAAGCAGTGTTACATCAAACTCGTGATGCCGATGACGTTAAAGACGGGCTAATCCTGACTTTGTCCGAGAGTAAAATATAGTTCTAAAAATATTTACAAATTTTTACATTTGAGGAGTTAAGGGGAGGCTTTTTTATTAGTTAAAAGTATTACTTTAAGGCTCGGTACCACAACTATGTATGTTAATAAAAATCAAATTAGGATCGATAAAATTGACATGAAAATTGAATGTTTCACCTAACTTACAACAATTGAATTACGTTATTAAGGCATCATTGGCGTATTACGATTGTTCGCTGCATTGACAATCCTTTGCTCTGCTCTGCAAAAAGCTTTTCTTCGAGGGAAATGGAAGCGCCCAGACGAATCCGTGCGCATGCCTTGCCCGTTCCTTTAATAGAGTTCTCTAGATTTCAATCGAATACACAATTTAAGAATAATAATAAAACAAACTGAATGTTTCAGCAGATCTCCTGTTATTATTTCAACCCGGTTAGCTAGTGGTCTCCTCTTCGACTGTAGCTAATTAAAAAAACAAGGCATCACTATTTTTGCTGCCTATGCTCGCATATGGACCCCAGAATGTTCTATATTTCCTTTCCTTTCGGCATTTTTTGGACGCAAGGCGATAGAACCTTCAAACAATTTTATAACCGATTCTAAATTCCGGTCCAAAATAGTGTAAATTAAAATGTTTATGGTAAAAACAAGCAAATTAGCGTAAAGCTGTCAAGAGGGGGGAATTAATTATATAAATTTTAATATTTTTTGCGAGGTCATTGAATTTTAGCTGAGCCGCAATAAATTCCATCGTATTCCCTGCTGCGATTTTTAACACGATGAAAATATACAGTTCAATAAATGAAATATAATGTTTCAAAAAATTACCACTGACATTTAAAAAGATAGGGTGATAATGTGCAGTTAGTGGAGTCGGGCTGGTCGCGGTCGGCACTGGATAGTCGGCACTAGTCCCCCTGCTAACAGTACAGTACCGGTAAAACTCGGGAATATTGACATTTTCCATTAATATTATTTTCAAATTAGATGATGAAAAACTCTAAACTTGTTGCAATATTCTAGCCTTTTCTTTATTTGTTATTATGCTTTATTGATTAGAATCCTTTCACTCCTGTGATGCCTCGTGGCGATTTGCCGGTCTGTGTGGCTCTTACCAACCCGCTGGCCCCCCGGGTGGCGGGTTACGGTAGCTGACCACATGGCTGTCAGCCCCTTCCCCTCAATATGCCCTTGTTTATGGGTTAGCCGGTTGTTTATAGGTGCCAAAATGAAGGCTAATAGTTAGAAGTAAATATGGATGCAACAATATAAGAAAATTGTATTCAATACAAAAAAAATGTTTTAGAAATTTCCCTTCCCGAGCTTTGCTTTTTTGATAAGATTCTTTGATGAAATAGGGTTCTTTGAATGGTTTTTAGGGATGGCCAAATATAATGTATCTGATAATTTAAAGTTAAGCTTTCAATTTTTTCGAAATTTTTCAAAAATATTTTTGCATTAAAATGTTTCAGAAACTTATGTTGCTGTCCCCTATCCTTGACTGTTAATCGGCACTTTCCATTGGCTACCTTATTTTTTATTTATCAAGAAAATTCTGACCAATAAAATCTTGAAACTGTTGGTCCTAATGGAAAATGAATGTTTTATGGAATTATCTATCAGCGTGAATCCTGTATTCGTTAATTGGTCTGTCGCAGTGAGTAATTTTGCTCATTTTGGGACATCTCAGGGCTATAGTATACCCTATTGATCTAAGATTTCGAAGGACTAGAAAACGGCACGTAATGTTTTTAGCAGATTCGGAAAAGCATGTTTCACAAATTTTAATTGCTGCGATCTCTTCTTGACGACTATTAAGCCATCGATATTTTTTATAGGTTAATCTTGTTTAAAGGCACTACACTTACTAAAAAATCCTTTGCAAATTCAACCAACTGTTTCAGATATTTTTAATGTTGCCACGGTGTATTGAGACGAATAATTGTTCCTCGACAAGTTTCGGCCCAGGCTTTCTGGAGTCACGAAAAATACAACATTAAACTATTTTATCGCAGGATTTTTTTTTGAAAACCCAGAGCGAATCCGGTCGCTCGAATAGTAAATGTAAATTAAAATATTTAGAGGTATTAGTGAAAATCTTTATTTTTCGACGCTCTGTCCGAAACTCTCTCCACCCCCGTTAAGTCACTTTTCCCTTTCCCCTCCTTTAAAATAGATCAGTCTCTCCCTAGCAGCCTCGGGCCATTGGCCCCAATTAAGCGATCGTATGTTTCACACAGTCACCGATAGTGTGAGGTGAGTCACCCTCCAATAGCGGCCCGTTCGAGACACAAATCGGGGTATTGCCGCGTCTCTCTCTCTCTCTCTCTCTCTCTCTCGCTCTCTTTCTGTTGTAAGGAGGGATCGAGAGGGAGGGGGTAGATTGAGAAATGGCCATCCTCAATCAGGGGCCAAGTCGGAGTGGGGCTCGTAGACTTTAGCAAAAAGGACGGGGTATCCCCGGAATTCACGGGCTTCACGATCACACCATGAGTCACCCCGGGAGGTGTCTACAGGAAGTGAGCTGCAAGACTGAGTCTTATTGAGCACCAGCTAGCTAGGAACTTAGGAAGATGGTGCCTAAAGGATCCTAGCGGTGATTGTTTGTGGCTCGGGTACTGAGCTGCAAGATTGAGCTTGACCTAGATTTAACGTCAGCTGGCAGAGGAAATTTAGGAAAGCGACAGCTAGGGCGTACCAGCAGTGATTATTTGCAATGCTGCAAGATATCTCTCTGGCTCTGTCTCTCTCTCCATCCCTCGCTCTCCTCTCACACTATCTCTCTCTCTCTCTCTCTCTCTCTCTCTCTCTCACTTTCTGTTTCTCTTTCCCTCCTCTCTATCTTGGTCTTGATAAGACCAGTTAGCGGAGGAAATCTAAGAAAATAGATGTTTCCTCATTAAATGGTGACAAACATGTTTTCTACGGGATTTTTCTGGTTGGGTTATCTTTTTCAGAATTCTAACATTTCACAAAATTAAAGTGGGCTAGCAAAGGATTTTGCCTGCATGGGCGTTTACAAAATTCCATGTTTTATCTATTTTAGCGGTTGAGAAAATAAAAACGGTTTTGATCCCGGTTCGTTGAGATGATGAAAATTTCATCCTAAAACCTAGACATAATCGCTTTTGATTTCATACTGTAGCCCTGCTAAGATCTTCAAATGCTAATTCACAAATAAATTAATTATGGCGCATATTTTTTACCGCGTTTCCTCAGTGTTTCGCGTTTCTTGGGTCAGCCAACACACTAGCTTAACTCGGTGGTTTGCAATTCGATGTTTTGTCTATTTTACGGGTTGCAAAAATATAAAATACGTTGATGTTTCCAAGCAAGGGCCAACTTTTCACCCCGATTTCAATTCAGAATCGAAACGTGAGTTGTTGGTCGCTTTTGCTACTGATGCCAGGCAATCGGAAAAACCCAAACATGCCAAATACACAAATAATTTTTCCCCAAACACTTGACAAATCAAGCCCAACTAGAGAATTCGGTGCGTGCCGTGCGTTTATCAAATGTTTGGCTCTTTTAAAAAATCAGATAAACAATTGGAAATTTTTAAGTGGTGTTTTATGGGAATACTAGCCCATATGTGTATGCCTAGGCTTATGTACGCGGCACGGCCCTCATGCGTACCAATTTGGGTCGCAAGAAAAATTGGCAAACCCTCGGCTTTGGGCGAAGGCTGTTTTTGCCGAGAAGTCAAACGCGCGCTGACTTGCGCATCCGTGGTAATAAGTTTTTTTCTGACTGGATAGCGTAGGTGGTGCGTCGAACTACCTGTTATTCAAATATGATACGAATCGGAAGCATGGCTGGAAAGCTCCGGAGTGATGTGTCAGCAAAAGGGGCCGTGCCGTGGTCATTTTGAATCGGAGATATTATACCCCCTACCAAATTCAAAAGTGCATTTTTTCAAAACCGATTTTTGCCACATTAAAGTGTGGATCGTAACCAATAAGGTACAACAGTTTCATTGGCATCCGAGATTTCTGAGCCATTTTACGCCCAAAAACATTTTGCCAGAACTTTTCGAACACCCTGTAAAATCCCCTACCCCGAAAAGCTTTTTTGGACGTCGTAGCCTTGTCAATACGTCTTTTATCGTTTTGCATTGCTTAAAATAAAATTTTGCCGAGTTTACGCCTTTCCTGGGGTGCCGCTAATATGTTTCAATTTTCACTAAAAATGGGTGGTATTTAAAGCTACATTAATTCGCCGTTTCGTTAATTTCGCAGCATGGGCCCTAAATACCTTTAACATAGCACTTAACATGACAATTATGCTGGGAATAGCGCAACCTACAAAGTCGTAAATCTTCAACATATTAGCAGCATTTATTTTTAAATTTTCAGAATATTTTGTTTCATGTTTTTGCGTTGCGCATGCTGCGGATGGTCGTTTAATACCGGAGGCTGCGATCTGTAATATTAGCACCAATATACCATGCACATTTTCCGAAATCGGGAAATAAACCTAACGTTTGGCCAGACAAAAATTGGGCTAATTTGGTCTTCTTCAACTGCCGTTCGTATTTCAATTTTTCCATATTTATCGGCAAGATTTTTGCGGAAAATTGAGCTAACCAAAGACAAGTTGTAATAAAGTTTTTAAAAATCAAGTAGTGTGGTTAAATTCAGAACATCAGGGAGGTTTTTTTAAAACATACCTTCCGTCGCAGAAAAAATTTTGGACTTTAGATTTTCAGATATAAAAAGTTTATAAAAAATTTCATAAAAAAAATGTCGACAAATTTTTACTTTTTTGATAAAAGGCGTATGACAAAATGTCAAAAAAAGCCAAAATTTTTGAGCTTTCAAAATGTTCCGAAATTCGTCACAAGTTCCAGTCAATCAAAAACTACTACAGACACTATCAAACACATTATGGGTAGGTTTAGCTGGAAACAAAAACAAAAAGTGCTCCCCACCGCTAACAGTCCAGACCCAGGCGCATCCACGTGTATTGGCTCCTATTAGTGCGAAGCCCAAAAATCGATGTCATGCCAGACTTGAAACCATGTTTTTCCCCTTGAAAAATAGCAGAGCTATGAGAACATACGGAGAACAAAAGTCATCGAAGCAATTAACAAAACTCCAAAGAATTCATGTAATTTCGAATCTGAAACTTTAATTGTTAATTGGTAAAAAATTTGAAAATGCTTTTTCTTTTTATGGAATCTTGTCAGTAATTTATTCAAGCGTAAACGCTGCACTAAACAAGGAAAATCTGAACGCCCTATAAGGCCGGATTGAAGCTCTATGCATCGGCACATTATTACAGGTTCCATTCAGGTATTCAGGTAGTCGATGATTAAGCGAAACGCGGAAGGGGCCTATCTGCGTGTGGAAACATAACTTGGCGCGATTGGAGGCAATTCTTTTGATACAATCGACAGGGAGCTGGGAGCTCTTTGGACCCTTTCGCTCCCGTTTCAATTTATTTTCAGTGTACCCTGAAAAAGCATATCTTTTTAGCTAATTAAATTTCATTGCCATCGATTCCATAACCCAAAATCTCCTTCTGTTCTGAAACACTTGGATTTATTCCAAGAAAACTTTGCCAAAAATTGATGTTTAACCTAATAATAGCTTACCATTAATAATGGGAACGGTAATGATATCACGACGCAAACGCACGGTAAAAATATGCATGACGCCCGGAAGCAATTTTTACGGGTATGGTAAGTACGAGAAGGTGCTTTAGAGCAAGATAACAAATTGCTTTTTTCTACTATTTTTGGGCCTCTATTGATGACGTTATGCGTCCGCCGATTAGCAGCAATCCACATAATTCCGTCCAACTTCTGTTTCGAAACTTGGAAATTTTCACCTAAAAATTAACGGGAAACGATGTTTCTTTTAATGGCATCTTGCGCATGTTAGGGATAAGTTGAATAAAGCCTGGCTAGGTACTTGGGAATGCAGATAGTTAGATGGAAATCAGGGGGGGGGGGCATTGAGAAATTCTGTATTTCCAGGGACTAGAAAACGGGGTGGACGACCCTTTGAGTCGGCTAGGTTTCGACAGGCACGCGTTACGCCAGGGTACGCATACTGAAGCGAAGGTAAAAGGCGTCGGCCAGGCCTAACCGTTAAATGCGGTACTGGTCCGTTTCAGAGTAAATTTCAACTTAGAATTTGAGAATTAGTTAAATTGTTCAACATTCCAAATAAGAAGGTCAGAATGACTCAGGAACTGCAACGTATTATAGTGGATGCGAAAAACCTAAATTTAGCTAAGCGTTGAAACATTTGATTTTCGGAAAAAATGGCAGCTGGATCATGGATTTGTTTTCATTGAATTCGGGAAACTATAATGAACCAGGCGGCTCTTCTTAATAATAAACTTTATTTTGACAGGTATTTCATCGTCATACGCTGCCCGTCCCTTTAAAAATGGTATTTTTAAGCTCTTTTGCTTTCCGCCGCGACTTGCCTGTTACACGTCGCTGCACGGTCGTGTCATGCCTTGCGCCTGCCTTTAAAACAACAAAAAAATCGACTTGACCGGTTTTTAGGAGGCGGTCCCTTAAAAATAAAGTTGATATGTTTCACGTTTCAAAAAGTTCAGTGCCTGCGATCTTAATATCGCTTTCCGGTTCCGTTACAGTACTCTCAGCTGCACCAGCTGCCCTCATCTTTTTATGACATGGTAAGGGCTGGAAGGAGGAACACGGCGCACGGCTTTTTGTAGTATTCACTTTCTTTTTTTAGAGAGCAAGAGAGCGAGAGAAAGCTAGAGTGAGAAAGAGCGATAGCAAGCCAGAGAGAGCGTGAGAGAGAGCTAGAGAGGAGAGAGATCTAACGAGAGAGCGTGAAAGAGAGAGAGAGAGAGAGAGAGAGAGAGAGAGAGCCAAAATCTTTCTAGAGAAGCCCGGAAAAGTGGGCGTGGCCTATGGTAGGGTGGCTGTCTCTATGGGCGGCGTTGACCCCTTGGCCTCAGCTTGGCCTGCTCCACCTCCTCCCGTTCCAGCCATTTGACCCCATCCGACCCCACTCTGGCCTCTTTTGTAATATTTAGGAGCGTCGAGCTTACAACAACTTGCCCCACTTCTGATCCCAGGGCTTGGGCCCTAATTTTGAGGCGTTTCTGGGCTACTAGAATGTATTTTTGGCCGGGAATTTACTCTAGATTTATCGCGTTTGTTTCATTCTTCTAGAATTACCGTACACCTACGCAATTTTTGGTGTCTTCGTTTAGCCATTTTTGCAACAAATTTTTATCTGGCAAACCCTTTACAAGGAAATTAGAGTGGTCGTACAATTGGCGCTAAAAAAAATGAGCCGACGTTACAAAGAACTGCATGTTTGTTTAAAAAGCATGCATGGCGCCGCAAATTCTCGGCGTTCTCGGCAGCAAATTTATGCCATTTACGTTACCGTTCCTGGCGTTCCTTGCTACCGCCTTCATATTGCCCCTCATCCTGAACATCTTCTGGACCACTGAATTGTATTTTTTGGCCGAGAATTCGCTCATAACTACCGTACTCCAACACAGAATTTTGTAACCTTATTTATACGTTTTTGGTGCCAGGCAATCAAGTTCCTACCTAGCAATTCCTCTTGCGTGCGATGCCCAATATTAATCATAGCAAATTGGCCCAGCCTTGAAAATAAGTGCAGCATATTTTTTAAAAGACGCCTAGCAGGCAGCGCGCAGCAAATTTTCGGTGTTCTCTCTTTATCTCTTTATGCTATTTAAGCTACCGTTCCGTTACCTTACTGACAGGAACCGACGCTACGTCTTGTCCAGAGTCTTGGCCCTAATTTGAGCCTGCTGGAAGACTTAATTGTATTTTTGAGCGAGAATTCGCTCTGGACCCATCGATCCATTTCCAGGCTTACCGTACACTTGAGAGATTTTTGTTACGTTGATTAGCTGTTTTTCTAATTGATTTTGATAACACCGCAGGCGAAACTATTGGCTCTCGCTAACTTTGAAAATAGTTAAAACATCATGTTCTTTGAGAAAGCTTTGGAACCGACATCCGTAATTTTTTAGATGCATTAAAGAGATGAGGACGGCATCTGTTGAATGCCCCTTGGGGTGTTGAAACATCAAAATTTGGCTGTCCCGAGTTTCAACCAAAGGACATTGAGAAGTTTTAGAAAACCATATCAAAGTCCACTTGCATATGGCGAATTGAACTCGTAATGGCGGCACTCATTAACAAAATAATTGACGATACGGCCTACTGAAAACGTAAAACATCAAAATGCCATGTGCAGGGACGTAGCGTAATACCGGCCCCGGGGGCCCGGGCCCCCCCCCCCCCCGAAATCGGCCGGGGCCCGAAAATTTCATAAGGTTTTAATTTCATTTCCCTTATGATTTTTATTTTCTCAAAAATTTTGCCGCCTGCGGCGCTATTTTTACACGTTTTTACTTCTATTTGTAGAGCTATGTAGCCTTTTTTTCCAAAATTTTTCGCCTGCGGCGCTGTTCTCTGGTTAATTTTTTGGGTTTTCGGAAAAAATTTTCGGGGCCCCCCCCCCCCCGAAATTTTTTTCTGGCTACGCCCCTGGCCATGTGTAAAAATCACACCAGGCACCCAGCAAGTTTTATCCAGCCACGGCCTCAAATAAAAGTCGCCTTACGGAAACTTTTAAGGGTTTCGCTCAACCGCCTAAATCCTTCTAGTGGCAAAGACACACAGAAAGTCACGACATTTTAAAAATTATCACCTAGTTGTGAAGCGTTGACTTGGAAAATGTCATGTTTCAAAAATAGTGCTTATTAGCTTTGGATGTAAAGCAAGGAGTTTCCTCTGCGGTTGTGGTACATAGTTTTTTCAACCAATGAAATTCCGGCCTTCCCTATTTTGCTTCCGATAAATCAGCGTGGTGAATCCATCGTTTTTGACTTGCCCGTTACTTCAATGCCTGTCTGTAGCAAACCCTAGGTTTCCCATGGGTTCCTGGCATCCCAGCACCAATTTCCATTTGAATACTATGGCCCGCGGAGAGGCTGGGAAGTGGTGCCAAAAATGGTGTTTCTCAGCCGCGGGTAGTTGATCATTTTTATGGGAACCAAATATGGTGAGCTTCATGATTTTTTTCAAATCCGATGTTTCATAAAAAGACGTCAATATCGCGTAGGTTTTTTCTAGATTAATGGCTATCTACTATCAGCGCCCCTTATAAAAGTTTTTACACAAAAGTTAAAGTTCTTCCGAGTATCTAGTACCTGGAATTTCACAAGATATTTACACTTAATAGTCATTATAATAAATACAAAACATGATTTTATTTAGACAATAATTTCTCGCTGGCGAATACAAATAAGTGTTTCACTTATTTTCACTTCCGCTTTTCCCGGATTGC
Organism: Mesorhabditis spiculigera; assembly: GCA_958295435.1. NCBI lineage: Eukaryota > Metazoa > Nematoda > Chromadorea > Rhabditida > Rhabditidae > Mesorhabditis > Mesorhabditis spiculigera. Next base: position 383,412 of record CATQJA010002700.1, on the reverse strand, counting down.
CTGTCTAATTTTTATTTGGTATATGATGATGGAATTATTTAATCTTATTTAATTTTTCTTATCGCTTTTATATGAAACGCGACGTCGAATTACGTGACTTCAGCAACGTTAAATTCGCATTATTTGGTTGAAAATCAGGGTTTCATTTGAAATGCAAAGCCTCGATAGACAGTCGTAGAATAATTCATAGCTGCACTGTGATTCGCCAGCAAGTCCAAACTCCCTGAACAAAGCCGGCGGTTCTTTAGGATTCCCGGGGGGGGGGAAAGTATTCCCGGGGGGGGAAACCAAATTTTTTCCTGGTTTTCCAGGCTGACCTAGTAATCAAATATAAAGTGTTTTCGAATTGTTTTTAGTAAGTTTTAACTATATTTAAAGTAGAAAAACCTTTCAAAAAAGTTAGAAAAATGTTTGAAAAAGTCGAAAATTTGGTGATTTTGGGTCTTTCCCCCGCCCGCGAATCCTAAAGGTTCTATAGGATTGTTCGACCCAATTTTTATTTTTTTAAATTTTTTTGGTTAAAATGTGTGTAGTTTTTATGCTCAGGAATAGTTAAAACAATTTAGAAACGCATCCGCAATTAATAAAAAAATCTAGGCTTGTGCCGAAAATTTGGTTTCCCCGGGAATACTTTCCCCCCCGCGAATCCTAAAGAACCAAGCCGGCCATTACCCAATTTTTCGAAAAATTCGGTTTCGATGATCGGTTGACATAACGGCGAAAAAGAGGCCATAATTATGAATAGCTCGAATGTACTTTAATCAGCTACGCAACAAAATGACCGGTACGCTCTTTGTGGTTCTCCGAAGAAACAAAATCGTCGTGTAACCGCAAGCTCAGAAAATGCAAAATCAAGCATTGCCGGCCCCTTTAAAGGGAGCAAAGCGCCGCATGTGAATTAACATAAAAACAACTCCCTCCCACACTCCATCTCACACTCACTCCTTCATTCATTCATTCTCTCTCTCTCTCTCTCTCTCTCTCTCTCTCTCTCTCTCTCTCTGCCTCTCTCTATCTATCTCCCTCTCGCTGTGTCTCTCCCTATTTCTATATATCTATCTCTCGCTCGCTCTCTCTCTCGCTCTCTCTCTCTCCTCTCTCTCTCTCTCTCTCGCCCTCTCTCACCCTTTTGGATAGCATCTTCAGTTGGATTTATCAACCGTAGATCAGGACTGATTTGAAAGGCTCTTTTTTAACCTATTTAGGAAATCCCTAGCCAAAGAATCCATAGCCGTGCCTTGCCGGTCCCTTTAAACCCCGTTCTCTTTGCTCTATGATATTACCGTAATCCTCAGCCATTGGATGGTCAGTTTTGAAGGGGGCGTCTGGCGAGTCTTGCTTGGAGGGAGACTTGGATATAAACAGTCAAGTTGCCATTCGATCCCTCTAAACAATTTGGGGGCATCGATTGGGGGGAAACCAGATCCAACTCTGCATCTACAGACAAAACGGTCTGCAAAACGGGGCCGGAAAACGGCCGGAAATCGTCCGGAAATTTCAAGTCAAGGGTTTGGAAGGCCATATGTATGGTTTTTTCGATATTTTTCCTCCACCTGGCCTGCACTGACCCTTAAAAACCATAATTGCTGTATTTTCGCTTAGAAAAACTATATTCCAAATTAACCCTAAATTATGTGTTCGTGAAAAGTCGTAAAAGGCGTTCTGCTATCGTGTTCTTTCAATTTTTCGAATTCTACCGCGGATAGACACTCGCTTAATGGGTCCTTTAAAAATCGAATACTGTATTATTTCCGGTAACAATCGTATTTCTGGTAAATTTCGGCTTCCGCGTCCCTTTAAAGACCAAAATACAGTTAGGATATTCCGTGCTTAATTTGTTTAAAAAATTTTGTTTCATATGGATCCTGGCTCCACGATCCCTTTAAAGTATTTAATAACGCAATCGCCTGCGTACTGAATGTTGCATTTCTTAAAAATTCGCTGTGCGACTGGACTTTCCCAAGATCCATTTACCTTGGAATGTTTCCCCCCGCTTATACCTTCACTGATTCTTGGATTTTAATGGAATTTTCACTTCGTAATACCTTTAAAATCCAAAATATGAGCGCAACACGACAATTAAAAATTTCAAAATTTCTGTTTTTAACATTTCGCAGTGAAAAGTATGTTTCGTTTTTCCCTAATAAAAATCTTGTAGGACCCTGCAGTAATTTCTTCCTTTAACAATGCAGTACCATATTTTTCTGTCAATTATTTTCTTAAAATTGCTAAATTGTAGTACTTTTGTAACAAGACCTGAATAGTCAATTCGTCGGGCTCTCTCCCTAAGTTTTTAGGAAAATTTCAGCGCTTTTCAGCGCTTGATCGGCCTATCTCAATTCCTCTTTAACCATTGTGCATTAGGGATCTCTAAATTAGGGTTTGATTTTAACAACTAAATACCGTCGACAATTGGTGCAAAAATAAGGCTATCATTTTTAGCCTTTTGGTGCGGATAAAAATTTTTATCTGCCGTACCTCGTAAGATGGATTAATGTGGTGAAAACATGCTGCGCCCAACACCTCGATGAAACACATTTTATTTATACGATTTTTTTCTGGATTTACAACCGCTCTTGCTCCTTGTCATTTTTTCGACTCAAAAAAAGGGTCATACCGTATCTTATCAGGCTCCAGGCAGCTTCTAATAAGGTCAGCCGGCATATTTGTTAACAAGCCGCGGTGACCTCTAGGGTCTAGACGATATTTCCTCGAAAAAGATCAGCCGTTTTGCTCGTTAGATGATATGCATATTCGGGTTAATTTAAGTGGCTACCAGGGTTGAAAAGCCGCTTCGCGACTTTTCAACCCTGGCCCCGTCTGATCCGAAGATATTCTGCACTTTGCATATTTCTTCACGAAAAATGAAAAACAGCCCCTTCTGTCCCCTAATATAGGCTTTCACCACTTCCGGCGCATGCAAATTGTTTCCTAACAAAGAGGGAGACCCGGATTTTCATAAAAACTTAATTTTAATGTCGAAAATAGCACTTTTTGTAAAATCTGTTATGTGTGCAGTCGTGTCAGGACCATTACGCATCTTTTGGCGTATCAAACATACCCGTAACTTCCTCCCCTATTGAGATACGACTGGAACATAATGACGGAAGTTGCATGCAAAGTGGCACACACACACACACAAACACTATTTTTTTATATATAGTAGGATATCTGCTTCGATTTCTTGCTTATACCTGAAAAATAGCGTATATGTATTATCACCGCGGTAGTAATTACAATTAGCGTCAGATCTTTATAGTTTTTATGGCTTGCTCACTTTGTATGGAAAGTTTACTCAGAATGCCTCATAATCAGGAACCTTGACTAGTAAGATTGCCGTAACATATGTTTCTCAAAACAAAAATACCAATTAAAAAAGTATGAGGTTTTGCCTTCGAACACACCCACGACTACCCTAATTCCATTGCTTGTTTTACCGGCTAAACATTTCTTTTTTCAACTTTTACGATATTGCTGTCGACCAAGAAACTTCTCCACAGCTTTTTTTTGCCAAAAAATGGTTTAAAATGGGCTAATTTAAGGTGCAAGCGGTCGGAATAAACAATGTCTCAAGGTTTTTTATGGAACAGCTTCCTAAGAGAGTGCGAATGCTCGTTGGAAATAGAGGCAATTGACTGGATTTATCGGATAATTTGGGCTTTATAGAATTTTTAAATTAAGTTTGCCGAAATTTCATAATGTCGAAATTACAAAAATGTCGAGATTTCAAGTTGTCGAAAATTTTTTTGCATAATATTTGGGGGATTTCCGGGAGGGTTGCTCATGAAAAAACCGGAAGCTATGAGGTTTCGGCACCATTAAACTCTTCAAAAATTTCGATACTATGAAATTCCGGCATCATGCAGTGGTCAGCTTAATATACATCTCATTTCCCTACCGTATTTTTCAATCCAATATCGTTCATGTCCTAATTTCGATTTTATAAAATGGCCTGGATACGAGAATCTAAAGCCCCCATTTTCCAGGGTACAACACAGCAAAGATGCGCGTGTGGGTGCAATTGGCACTCCTCGCCGTCGGCTCCAACGCCTGGAGCTTCTTCTCATCTGAAGTAAGAATTTTTGGTGTTTTAAGGGATCCGGAAGGCAAAATCTATAAGCCGCTAAATTGCAGAGATAACTTCAGGTGTTATGATGGTTTTTAGAGAAAATAATGAGTGGATGGAAGGGGAGTGCTCAAATTTTTAGATGGGAGAACAATTTAGAGAGAACACTTCGACCTAAGATTAAGTGTAGGCAAATATCCGGAATTTTAATTTTTGATGAAACATGTTTTGTAAGTTTTTCGATGAAAAACAAAGCTAGGCATTGTTTAAATAGTAAGCACTAGATTCGTTGAATTCCCTTTTTTCCCGCCGGAAAACCGAAAAACCTCCAGATTTTTTGTAACAGAAATTTGACTAGAAAATGCTGTGTTGACTTTGTCGCTCCGGTCCATTGCTGTTAATAACTATAGAAAACAAAAAATCCGGAATTTTAATTGTTGCAAAAACACACTTTTTTAGCCCGAAAGCCCTTATCTGCATCCAGCCAGCCCAGCTCTGAATGACCCGACCGCCTATAGGGCCAAGCGCCAAGCATACCAGGTAAGTCTGGTCGACGCATTAATGATAATTGTTGGAATCCACTGAAAATATCGAAAAAAAACCTACTAATAAATAAACGAGCAAATATGCCGCAGATTGTTAGCCTTCGGAAAGGCTTCAATATCGTAAATTCTTAAACAAAAAATTCCACTCTAGAAAATTTTGCCATCCGTGATAGCCGCTACTTCGGTTAAGATTCAAAAATACACAACAAACGTCGTAATTAGGTGTACTCCGGAGATGATGTGTCGGTGACGGTAGATAAGTCCGGTATGGCCGAGAAAGGCAACTGGGGACCGTGGACCGCTGAGAACCAATGCTCGCGCACATGTGGCGGTGGAGTTCAAGCCGAGAAGAGGACCTGCAGGTACTGTAGTAATATTTAAAGAAAATGGCTAATTTAATGCTCCTTGAAAATGCAAATTACATGCTAGCTTTAAAAAGTACCATTAAAAATATGATCCAACAAGGACTATGACTGTCAAAATATGCCACCTATCACGACTTTGATGAAACATTCCATTACTCCAGAAATGTTACTTTTTTAATTAGGCTGTAAGGCCGGAGGAATCGACGAAGAGGAGAAATTAGCACAGGAAATTTGACTTGCCTATTTTTGCTTTAATGAAGCATACAAAAGTTATGCATTTTTTAACTATTAATTTTGGGATAAAACTTACAATTTTAAAATTTTCCCGAATTTTTAAAGTTCAAAAGCGTATAATTTTTCTAGAATATTACAATAAAACATATTATTTTTTAAATTATTACCTATCAAGAAATTTTTGTTCATCTGGATGGTAGCGCATATAGTAGCGTGGTTCGTTCCTATTTCTATTAATGATTTGTTAAAACACACTTATTTTGCTAGTTTTTTGTATTTACAAGCGACCGCCACGTCGGCCACTAGAAGCATGGTAAATTTCTATTCAAAATCTTGACAAAAATTTGGTTGCAGTGGTCGGATCGGAGAACTTGTGTTAAAGCGCACGTTCAGGGAGGGGCCGTGTACTCGTCCCAACGTGTACACCCTATGGACGTAGGGACCGCGCGCACGGCCTGCCCGTGCTGTGACAGGCCATTCCCCTCCTTTGCGGCGTGGGGCGCCCCTCACCCCCTCGCCAGGTCGTAGCTGTGGCTGACTGGTATGCATCCGCGCCTCCCGAGCGGGGGGCCCGGGTTCGACCCCCGGCCGCGGCAAAAATCATTGCTTTTTTTCCAAAAAACGTCCCTGAACGTGCCCTTTAAGTGATTGTTGGCGTCACCGCTTTCTCAATTCCTTTTTTGGATCACATTTTTTCAGCGGCGACTGCACAGGCCCCTCCCTCCGCTACATTTCCTGCAACACCGACCCGTGCGGCGAGGACGCTACGGTACGTGCTTTTGCGCATAATCTTGAAAAGACGGAGTTCGAGGACTCACTGGCTGAAAAATGAACCGCTAGGCTATGCGATTCTTCGAAACATCATATTCCCTAAAAAAACAGCTGCTAGAATTTTAGACCAAACCCCTATAAACTATGGGGTTTAACGTTTAAAAAACTAATTACTGGCTTGGGTTTGCGCTCAAATAGGTATCGAAGTCGCTAGTAGCATAGTAATGCCAAAAAAATTAGCCCTGGACTAGATATTTTTTGAAACACATTTTTTTTTCGCGAACGATCGATTTCTAAAAATGTGGGAGTATAAAACGCAGTTGCTAATTAACGCATTTCTGGTTACCTTAAAGGGCCGGAGACAACGCTACGGATTTTCCATTTTTTTTTTGGCAGCTGGTCTGACACACAAGGCGCATCGCTAGGCCCCTGTACGCGTGACGTGTCGCGTTGCGGCAAAATTGGGAAGAAACTTTGCTTTTAATTTTCCTGAGTTACAAACTTTGTTAGCGGACGCGACGATTTCATTGTTACTGTTAGTGCGACGAGCGAATTGTTCCGAGCCCAAATTCGCTATTTTTGACCTTTTCTGAAACATAATTTTTTTCCGTTCTTGTCCACTTTTTAGAAGTTCAATTTTTTCAGGACTTCCGCGCCGAGCAGTGCGCCAAGTACAACGACGAGGCCCTCGACGGCAACTACTACAAATGGCTCCCGTACAAGGGAAAGGACAAGTGCGAGCTGTTGTGCAAGCCCGACTCCGGCAACTTCTACTACAAGTGGGCCGACAAGGCGAGTTTTCTCAACTTGAACGAAGGAGGCATTATTAAGTCACCGGAGCTAAAAAACTTAGAAAAAATTGAAACATAAAAATTTAAGTTTAATAAAAGCTTTGGACGAATTTCTTTGGTACTTTGGAGGGTAAAGCCATAATACATTTTTACGGATACATCAAGATGAAATTTGCCTAAACATATTAATTCGGAGTACATAATTAAATATTTTTTCGTTAATTGCTTACATATTCTATAGGATTTTTCATAATTTTTACATACCTATCGATCAACATTATTTAAGAAACCGAGCCAATTTAATTATTTAAACCTTTTTTGGCTTGGCCCTAATAAAAACTGACATTTTCCAAATTGACTGTAAATCGATTCAATACACATAAATATGCAACTTGACCCTAATATTTTGTGCACGGTTTTAAGGGTTCTAATGGTTTTTGTGACAGCTATCGAAATAAAATGAAGAATTAAATTGATAAAAAAATATAATCGATTAATTTTTACATTTAGGTGGTGGACGGAACGAAGTGCGACGCGAAGAGCGACGAGATTTGCGTGGACGGCGTTTGTTTGGCTCTTGGATGCGACGGAAAGCTCGGCTCTGGTACGTTTCAACAGCTTGTACCACAAGGAAAATCCGTTTCCTCTCAAAGCAATGCTCCGGTTTTCGCTCCTCGAGCAATCATATGACTCCATCTTTCTGAAAAGCTCTTCACCATCAAATATCACTTTTCCAAAAAAAATTAGGCCCAAACTTAATAGATTCCCTTACGAAAAAAGAAAAGATGAGGTAGAAGAGGGACATTATACCGGGTATTAGGAGGTGATGGTATTAAAGCTTTCAGCATAGCTGACATCACAAAATTTTTTGAAACACTTTAATCGACAAGAATTAAACTAAATAAAATTAATCCTTTTTGGTTCTTATTAATAAGCATCAGTTGGTGGCCTAATTTCATGCAAATAGCTCTGTTTGATTTTTAAAGAATATCAATGCTCCACGATAATTGTGAAAAAACTGACCAACAATACAGTAAAGATTTCGGGCCCTCCTTATGGATAGAAAATTATGAAACATGAGATTTTTGAGGACTAAAAAATAGGCACACCTTGGCATAGTCAAATCCGGAACGCGACACATGGAAATTGGCCAGAAGAGAAACAAGAGCGTGAAAGCGTTGAGTTGAAGCGCCATTCTTGGTTAGTAAAATTTCGTGAAACATGACATTTTGTGCAACGGAACATACCACAAAAATCCTTAATTTAATCCCCTTTGATTACTAAAAACAGGCTGAACGTGCTAACAGCTTCTGAATGCCATAGATAAATTATATAATGTATGCTTCAGTAAGAATTTATCCCCAGTATCAACTGCTTTCTTTACTGTATTTTTACATCCGACGCTGTCAACAGAAAATTACGAAACACGAAGTTTTGAAAAATCTTTTTAGAAAGTAGATGAGCCCAACCCAAATTTCGACTCGACCATCTCTTTTTTTTATCCTTCAGAAGTAACGAGAAATCTATTAAGAGTAGCCGTCATCACAATTTAGTAAAATTTGTTGAAACCTGAATTTTTTTAGTCGATAAGTTACCGTGAAACGCGTCTCCCTGTCACCGTTAATGCGATTTTATTGCCATTTCGAAAAAGCGGAAATACTTTCTCCATTTAACCGCTTCCTTGAGATGAAATAAAAAGTGTTTTGCCTCGCCAATTTAATAATTTGAATAAATTAGTAGGTTTGACCAAAACATGATCTCTGAAATTTTTTGAAACATTATAATTTCCAAATAAAAAAGCCTTATTTTTTAGCGAAAAAAGCGGACAAGTGCGGCGTGTGCGACGGTGACGGATCCACTTGCAAGACGCTGGAGGGAGTATTCGACGAGAGGAACCTCAGCCCCGGATATCATGACATCATCAAGCTGCCCGTCGGTGCCACCAATATTCGCATCGAGGAGATGAGGGACACCTCGAACAATCTCGGTAATTATTAAGGGCATGTAATTTATAAGTTTTTATTATTTATAAGATTTACGAAGACCATTCGATTAAGTATACCTTGATTTTGATTCATTCGTAAATTAAGCGCCTAGAAGCCAGCCGACTATGCGACTTTAGCAAAACATTTAAAAAATCAAAACCTGCCAAAATTATTTTGGAAAAATGTTTCAAGTTTGCGCAATGATAACTTTCGTATAATACCCCTAATTCGGCGTGTTTTCGTGAGTTGGTGCGGTGCGATTCCTCGTGCAGAGGTAGGCCCGGAGAGCGACGCTTAACTTAATCATGAATACAATATGTTAGCAACCTCAGCTGAGAATTACGATAGCTTAAAGGCTTTAACGAAGCTATGACATTTTACTAGAAACGGTTTTGCAATAAAAAAATTAGCTGAGTTTTGCAAAAAAAAATAGGTTTTGTATCTACATCGGGGCTAACCGGTTGATAGAAATGGTAATAGGTCCAAGGTTGAGCGCATCCGATCCTCGAAATGGGCTATAAAAGGTCAAGGTAGGTAGGCTGGGATCGACTGCGCTTTGCAAAATTTTGTTTTGTGTCAAACTGGGGCCGACCGGCGAAGAAAACTGCCAATGAGCAGCCTTGGAGCGAAATGGGAGTTTCTAAAAAGCCTTAAATCCACAAAATAGGCTTTGAAAAATTAATTAATATAGATATAAATATCAAAAAACAACTACGAAATTTAAAGGGGCTCAGAAATATTAATGACGATGTAACCAACAAATGTTACTTTTTATTATTTTTGTCAAAAGATGTTTTGCGCTGGAATAAGGGCAACGGTCCGACGGATGAGATAATAACCAGAACTTTTGACAACGAATCATTGTATTTCAGATAGCATTAATGATGAGTAGCGATGAACTAGGGATGTCGCTAACTGCGCTGGTTTTTTAAGCAATTCCTCTTAAACCAAGTCCTTTTCACGCGTAAACGAAAAGTAATACTAGGAATAGTATTAGCAAATTTAATAAAAAAAAACCGTTTTTTTGCAATAAAAATATGTTTTTTTTTTCCAAGAGAAGATAAAGGGTTTGAAAGCCTCATTAATAAATGCTTTATATGACGTCGTACCATTATTTCTTTTTTAGCCTTCAAGAACAATTCGGACCATTTCTTCCTGAACGGAAACGGTATGCTGTCGGTGGAGAAGGACGTCGAGGCCGCTGGTACTGTATTCGAGTACGACGACGCGAAGAAGGAGAAGCTCTTCGCCGCCGGGCCCCTCACTGAGGTAATTTTACCGTTATTATTCGCTAAAAAATCTCTTAAATAGTAAATCTCTTTCAAAATAGATGCTACATTTTGAAAGTTATCATTTAGCCGAACCTCGAAAACAAAAAAATGTTTCATAAATAATGCCAGTGATCAGTTTGTTTTCGTTGGCTAATAAATGGTATGAGAGAAAGGTCTTGCAACGGCCACTGAAAATCAATTGAATCCAGCTACATTAAAAATCTAAAAAATAACAAATGTATATCTCGGTAAAAATGCAATAATTTTTCAAATAATTTTTTGCATATTTTGGGAAAATGACTTAATGAATTAAAATCAGGAAATTAAGCCTTGAAAATAGGGCATGTTTCATGAAATGAGCAGCAGATAAAGAATTTTTGGGATGTAATAAATCTTCGCTAGCACGGTCCTTGTTAAAGGGATACCCAATGTTTTTGCGGCAAATATATAGTTATGTATTCCGGGGAGTACAAATGACGCGCGAATTTTGTGCGGGAATGGGTGCCCAGTGTCGCACAGAATTCGGACCCCTTTCCCTCTTGTGGCTTCCCCATCCCAAGCATTGGCTTGCCACTATGGCCTAATGGATAGCATCCAGGTCTTCAAAGCGAGGGTCCGGGGTTCGACCCCCGACCGCGTCATGGTTTTTGCTTTTTTGAGCCTCGGAAAGGTTGGGTATCCCTTTAAGCCTTCCAGGCGATAAAAAAGCGTGAATTTCCAAATTTTGACCCCGTTTTGGGATCCTCACGTAATTTTAATCATTCTAGTCGATTTAATTATACATATTCACCCGATAAACACCTAGATCTATGAATTTGGGGCCGTAGAGGGCGTTACGACATGTAATTTCCGAACGCTAAAAAAGTACAATCCCCCGAAAGATTTCGTTTTCAAGTCTTTGATTTCTTTCGTAGAAAAAAAAAAAAATCGATGTTTTGATACTTTTAGGCGATACCCGTTTAGTTTTTTCGCCAATCTGTTGGCCTCCCGGAAGCTTGAATTTTGACTTCATAGTCCCTTTAAAAATGTTTTTTTTTACAGGAAATCACGGTCTCGCTGCTGTTCCGCAAGGGAAACAAGGAATCGGCCATCAAGTACGAATTCTCCGTTCCGCTCGAAGAAGCCGACTATATGTGGAAAGTGCAGGACTGGACCCCGTGCTCGGTGACTTGCGGAGCTGGTGGGTTTTCAGAAAATTTAGTAAATGTCCGGTAATGGGGGAGGGTCAAAATAACGGGGCCTTGCATATGGTTTTTAATAAGGATTTGAAATTGGTTATAAATATTTTAGAGCTTAATAATAAGGAAAATGGGTGAAATATGGCCTTGCTTCTGTAAAAAACGTGCTAGTATAATCATCGTTGTTCTATCGAATGACATTTGCCGAAGATTCAAACATCAAGACATCTACAATATCGAAACTGCCACGATCCCCCGGTTAATTATCTTTCGACTGGACTTAGGTTAATTTTTGCAGATTAAACTTTTCACTCAAATTTTTGGTTTTTAGAATAATTTTTCGATATGTTTACGCGGCTCAAAAAGAAAGAAAATCTCTTTTACGTACGTTTCGCACTAGGTCTTTCAATAGTTTGCAATTGGTTGTCTCAAATTTTGAGCTTCGACACGGCTATGCGTGGACTATCTTGCAAAAAAGACCGTAAACCCATAATTTGGATGAAACATTTTTTGCATATCTGTTTAATTTTTCAGGAGTTCGAACCCGCGATCCCTACTGTATCGATGTGAAGAGCCAGGTGAGTCGCTTACGTGTAAAATATTAATTTAATTAATTAGAGATTTCTATTGTAAACATCGTAATCGTAAACAAATAGTAGTTTGCTATTAATCTAAAAAGTGAATTAATAAACCGGAAAAAATCTATCTGAAATTGTCTTTACTGGCGTCTGGAACTTGGAGTCATTAAGACACTTTCAGCACTTTTTGGGTCACTGGCTACTGAAACATAGTTTACCCCCTTCAATTATAAAACATTTTTCATTAAGGGATCGCGGTATTTATTACGCTTCTAAAACGCATGTTTACCCTGTTAATGACATATAATAATTTTTAGGGACGCGTCGCCGACGACCTCTGCGTCGAGAACAACGCCACCAAGCCCGAAACCGTGAAGGTGAGTTGTAGGACGATGTTTTGAACTTGGGGCTGTTTACTAGCCATCTGAAAGGTCTTTAGTAGAAGAAGTTTTTGGTCGCCCTAAAAAAACCATAAACCATCCCGGCTGCGCAAAATCGCAAAATACGGAAGATTAAATCGATTGGTATACATCATTATTTTTCTTTTCGTTCCAAAGCTGAAACACTATTTTTACACCCGAGGTTGCTCCAACTTAAAATAACTATGCTATGCGCTGTGATAAAATTTTTTCAAAACGTTCAACTAGGTTTTTCAATTTTAACAAACAAAATCTATAGAATCACGATGTTGCAAAATAAGTGCATTTCCAGAGTTGCTATTTGGTGTCTACAGTAGCCAAACGTTAAATGTATTAAAAAATATACCTGGCAACTCAATAGATGCAGTCCGCGAATTAATTTGCACCACCGTTCAGCCAGCTGATTTTGACGTGAAACGTTCATTCTAGCAATGCAAAACGGTCGACTGTGAGGCGGAATGGTTCACGGGAGACTGGGAGGACTGCTCGTCGACTTGCGGAGATTCTGGAGAGCAGTACCGCGTCGTGTATTGCCATAAGGTCGGTGCTTATTTTTATTTTATAACTTCTCTATTATCTTGCATTTAAATTATCGATTTACAGTATACAAATCGGGGTGGCAAAAGAAAATTCGTGTTTCAAAAATAATAGTTCATGAAATCGGCTATGATATTTCATTGTTTCGTCGTTTCCTCTCAATTATCTTTTATCATCTTATACCACAAGTTACAAAGTAATTTTAATTCTGATTTTATTAGATTTTACGAAATTAGATTTAATATCGAATTAATTAGGAAAACGGCTTGAAAATCCGAGGCCTCGAGATACCTTAAAAAAGTATTTTTCACGAAAATGGCTCGTGTTTAATTCTCTGCTGTGTTACGAAGAATAGTTAACTGCAGCAATATTACATACTTTTATACTTCCATACTGGGTGACTTGCGGGTGCTTTAATGTCATATTTCCTGTGAAATAAAAACTGTTGGTATCTGGAATTCTCTCCTCCTATCGAAACCTATCGAAAACCATTTAAAATTTCGTTTGAATTTGATACCATTAGTTTTTGCCGCTTAAATCGAATTTATTTTACGTTTTTAATGTTACTTTTTGCTCGGGTTATGGTGGGCAATAAGGTTTTTGCGTCTGTAGCTGCGCGAAATATTGACTTTCGCCGCTTTTCTCCGGTTTTCACAAATTTTACAACATATTTTTTTTAACTTTTGAGGTTGAGTTTTTCCTGGAGGTTCTTGGTGAGCATCTAGGCATGAGTTTTTATTTTTTGTATGTTTCCTCAACCGACCAAAGGGTGCATCAAGCCTTAGCCATTAGTGAAACCGACCCAGAGTTTACGTTTTTCGCCGATTTTAAATATTTTACTTCCTTTGTGGTTTGTATTCTGAAAAAAAGTTTGTTTCACAAAAAATCCTTGGGAAAACTTAATTGCTTGTCACAATGAGCGCCACTGAAGCGTAGCAAAATATATTTCCGCATCTAGCTAATAATTTTTTAATTGTTTTAATATGTTTCTTGACTTGGGCTTACGCCATCACTGGGACCTTAATATTGATTTATTTTTGCGGTTTTCCTATGGGGAAAAGTTTGTTTCACAGAAAATGTTTGTGAAACCTTAATTGCCTATCACAATCGTCCCTTGAGAGTAGGTAGACAAATATATTTCCGCATCTGCATTTCTTTCCACATTTTTAATTCTTTTAATAGAGCTCTGGCCATTAGTGGGCCCAGCCTGCGACCCAAGCTTTTGGCCCAGGGCCAGGCCCGTAGGAAGGGGGGGGCAACTGGGGCAAGTTGCCCCCAAAATCGGCCGAAGGCCGAAAAATTCATAAGGGGGGACCCTTATGATTTTTTTTCCTCAAAAATTTTTTTGCCTGCGGCGCTTTTTATAGTTGTTTTTAAGGCTGTTTTTACCGTCATGGCCCTAAGTTTTCAAAAATTTTCGCCTGCGGCGCTGTTTTTGATAGTTTTGATACGTTGCCAAAAAATTTTTTTTGGAGTTGCCCCCAAAAATCAGGGATCGCTACGGCCCTGCCCAGGGCCCTCCTCATTCGAGCATCTAGGCTGGTTTGGCGCCAGAATTGATGGATATAGGCAGTGTGAGTGTGGATGGGGCATCTGTGCCTAGAGGTCACCTTTTATCTTCCGATACAGAGATACCCGCTGGCCAGTCCGAACAGGCGCGCCAATAAAAATCGTCCGGCTCGGAGCTAGACTTGACCCCTGGAGAAAGACACAACTTCTAGCTGGGAGGAGGAGAAGCAGGGAAAAGCCGAGAAAATGATAGAGGGGTCGAGAATTAATATATCGACTTCATAGATCATAGAATTACTTTAACTTTGCATAATTGTCCTGGATTCAGGTGACAAAAATGAAAAACAACTTCTTCTGGGCCTTTATATAGCCGAATCACCACTTCCGGTCTATGCTAATTATTTGGCTTATTTTCAAAATGTCGAAATTCATAATGTCGAAACTCATAATGTCGAAATTCATAATGTCGAAATTTAATAATGTCGAAATTTAATAATGTCGAAATTTAATAATGTCGAAATTTCATAATGTCGAAATTTCATAATGTCGAAATGTCAGAATGTCGAAATTCAGAATGTCGAAATTCAGAATGTCGAAATTTACATAAGCTAAAATTCCCGGTAAAGTCCCCGAATTCTAGGCAAAAAAAATGTTGTCGTGAAATACGATAAAAAAATAGAATGTGGAAAAAAATTTTTTGGCTAGGATTTGGCGGTTTCACCGGTAATATTAGCCTATGTAAATTTCGACATTCTGAATTTCGACATTATGACATTTCGACATTATGAAATTCGACATTATGAAATTTCGACATTATGAAATTTCGACCTTATGAAATTTCGATATTATGAAATTTCGACATTATGAAATTTCGACATTATGAATTTCGACATTATGAATTTCGACATTATGATACCAATTCTAATTATTTCCTAACAAAGGAGCTTTCACAAAAACTTAAATTTAATGTCGAAAATGGCTGATTTTGTAAAATTTGATATGTGTGCAATCATCTCAAGACCATTGCGCACCTAATGACGTATCAAACAAACCCATAACTTCATCCCCTATCGAGATATCCTCCGGACAGACAGACGGAAGTGGATGCAAAGTGGCAGACACACAGACACTATTTTTATTTATATAGTAGGATACCCTCGGATAATTCGCAAATCATTTTTTACTTCGGAACACCGATGAATCAAAAAGAGAGATGAAGAATTATCTCGGAATCAATTTGAAGATTTTACGCAAAACGTCTCTTAGAATCGTCCGACCCTTATTTTTCAGTTTGGAAGTATTGGAAGAATACCAATTAAAAAACCGTGGCGCTAAATCAGATTAAGTAAATTTGAAACATCGATGCAAAATATACATGATGAAAATAACGTACATTGTAAAACTCTATCCTTTTTTGAAATTCGAATACTTATTCTGATTAAGAAGTGGGAGCGAGAATTAATATACAATTATTTTGAAACATATGTTTTTTTGGATAAGTATCAGAGCAACGCGGTTTCTAACGGCGGGCAATAGCAACGTATTGAAAAGACGGCCCAAGTATTCATACGTCAGTATTTTTAAACATAATACAAAATAGTCTCGATAATTCGGAGACTCCATTGTTTAAAGGGGCAAAATTGCCAATTCCGATCCAATTAAATCGAAACATTTTTATCCAATCTTTAAAGGTTTTTGGAATTCAGATCTTCTTTTTCGGTTTGCTCCATTTAGTAATTAGGCTCCATAATTCAAAATTGAGATTACACCCGGTGTTAAAACGTATAAATTAAAGTTTTCAAAACCGTATCGCAGGCTTATTTGGCCGTGCGGTGCGGTTTTGAAAAATGTACGGGCTAAAGAATTGTCTCCCAGGGCAGACACCACTTTTTAATGTTGATCGGAACATTTTTTACAACTACCCAAAGCGCTAGCGGTTATTTGAACCTTCCATAGCTATTACGCATTTGTTAAATTACGAGAAGTGGCCAGTGACAAATTGCCGCGAAGCGACTTTTTCACTGGTTAAATTATATTAGCCAAATTTTCATATTCTTAGCCTGCTTCTGCGCTCTCCAGCATTTTGCTGCCTTTCAAAAAAAAAATGTGTTGGGAAAAATAATAACATGCAGCTAGTTTTCGCAAAGTGGTCTTGTCCTTGAAAAAACACACATTTCACGCTAGGTCCCAAGAGGTAATAAGCCAGTTAATTGTAGGCACCCAGTGCTTTCCCTCAGAAAAATCATGTTTCGCGTTAGGTGCCAGATAGGTGGCGCTTTTGCCAGCTAATGCTGGATCATATCAGGTGTAACAATTGACATTGAAACTTTAAGCTTTGGGTTCATGGAAACTTTAAAGCCCCTTCCAGACGCAAAGCTTATGAGGACTTACACATGATAAAGTGCTTCATCAAAAAACATCTTTCGGTACAAACCTTGGTTCAGCGTCGTTGCTACCAAACAAGGGATTTTGGCACGGTCTCGATTAAAAAAATCTCGTTCAGCCGATCTGGTACTAGCTAATCCTCCGCCTCTGCATACTAATAATTGCCGTTGAAATTGTCGAGCCTTCCAATTTCATGCAAATCAATCCATTAATTTTACCTTGTCCCTACCGTTCTCTGATCGTTACCGTCTTGCATTGTTAAAAAATGTGTTGCGGAGAAAACATTAGATCAGCGCTGTATATACAAAATAATGGTTTGTAAATTGGGAGGCGTTTTTACAGTGCAATTAATAGACCAGTTATGGTGCGTAAAACCTTTTTTCTCCCCGAAGAAAAGGTTTCAGGCTAGGTGACAGTTTGACGGTTCTATTAGCAAATTAATCACAAGCGTGGTAGCAAGCGATTGATATTTAACCTTCAAGCTTGGCGATTTCATGAAAATTCAGATTCCAGACGGAAGAATCCAGACGCACAGCTTACGGGGACTTACAAAATCGCAAATTGATCTTTTCGTCAAAAACATGTTTCGGCACAAAAGCTTGTTCAGAGTGTTTTTTATAATGGGTTTAAGCCAAAGTCAGCGAATTTTACTAAACGAGCTGTTTTCCTTTAAAATGATGTTTAACGCTAGGTGTTAGTTTGACGAACCTCTACCAACTAATTCACATCGTGAACGAAATTTGGACATTAAAATGGCATGGCGATACTAGATCCTTTGAAACTCATGTGCAATAGATTCCAGGACGATACCTTACGCATACCTTTCTTGTCTATTTTTTTTTGCTAATACGAAGCTCGCAGGGCTTTAAGAACCCCTCATTTTCGTTCCAATTCAACCGCAACGCGACCGCGCCGCTTAGGAAATCCGAGTTGCAGCCCAAAACAATCGGACAAGAATTTTTGGAGAGCACACTGCTAGGCCGACAGGCGCCAATCTAGCCACGTGTAATTAATTATAGGGTCGGCAAAAAGTGTGGATTGGTTTCGGGCGGCGAGAGAGAGAGAGAGAGAGAGAGAGAGAGAGAGAGAGAGAGGAGAGAGAGAGAGAGAGAGCAGAGAGAGAGAGTGTGTGGAGAAGCCGAGAAAGTATGCGGGGGTCAATCTTGGCTCAATAGGCTAGGTCCCACTTTTACAGCATTCTCAAAAAAGGGGGATCGGCTAGATAAAATATTGGCGTCCTGGGGTACCAGTTGAAAAACCATCCGCAAAAACTGGTAGAATGAATGTTGCGAAGGTTGGGGTGGCTTCCGAGAAATTGGGGGTGATTAATTTATGGTCGATTTCTTCGGACAAAAATAGAAACTGAGACTCTAGGGAAATCAAATATTTTTGTTGAATTAAATAGATTATACAATTAGCTATCTAATGGGTCAGGTTATTAATTTAAATCCACGGTTCTTGAGCAATATCGGGGCTGAGAACCTAATTTTTACTATAAATCCGGAATTACCTAGTAATGCAGCGGTAAGCATTTTAACATTGCTTTTACAAGTGAATATTTCGAGTGGAAAACTATGTAAAAGCTTGGAAATTTTTTAACACCTGGTCAAAAATCGGCCATTTTCACACAAAAAAAAGTTCCTAATTGTGTGAAGTTAGGGCCGCCGGGTTTTCGGCTAATTCGAACTCAGATACAACTCCACAAATCAGACGCTTAAATTCAAAAAGAATAAAGCCAAAAGGCAGTAGGTTTTGAAATTTACCTGAAAATCGGGTTACGAAGCTTGAATTAAATTTTATTATTAATACGAAGAAAAATAATACTATCCCCATCCAGCAGATGCACAAGGATTTATCAAAAATTGAGGTTTCGGAGGTTTGAAGCGCCCCAATAATTTTATGAAATGAATTCCGAGATCCCTCTTAATGATTGATTGTAATCAGGGACTATTTGGAATTTTTCAGATGAGAGCAAATAACGTCGAGCACAAAGAATTATTTAGCAAATAAAAGAAAGGGTTGATGGTTCAGCTTAATCGAGAAAAATGATCGCCGGAACCACAGAAGCCCTCCTAATACTTTGGCTTAAAACATTTTTTCAGCGCCTAAAACGCATACAATAACACCCGAGCATTATTTTGGTTTTATTAATTGGTCAGCTGGGTTTTTAAATTTGCGTTAATAAAATTGATGTGTAACAAATTGTGAAACACCCGTGTCCGATTTCCCTATTTAATTTTCAGGCCGATAATATCTCCCTCAAAAAATCTTAAAAAGTGTCAAATAACAATGAACAATGGCCAAGGACAATTAATGTACCAAAAATAAATGTTTTGATCATTTTACCTCAAAAAACATAATTTTTTTCAGGTGTTTGCCGATGGCAAGCGGATGACGGTTGATGACGACAATTGCACCGCCGAACGCCCGCCCGTCCGCCAGCAATGCAACCGGTAGGTTTTCCGTAATTTGCATAATTGGTATCACGCAATTTTACGACTTTTACGCTTCGAATGCCTAGAAATTTAATAAAATTAAATTATTAATAGTTCCTGGTCTTTTTTTGGTTAAATTTTTCAAACACCAGAACTTTTCTGCGCTTAATTTTGTTTTTTTTTTGGGAAAAATAGAGAAAGAAGAAGAGAGATCGAGTTGTCAAAGCCCTATTATGCTCAAGCGTTGTTATCCAAACCATAAACAATCCAAAACTGATTTTTTGCAAATTTTTGCGCAAAAAGCTGGGCTTTAAAATCCTGTAATTTCACGGAAATTTATCGAAAAATTGGTGGTTTGCCGAGCCCCAGATGTCACTCTCCCTCGAATCGATCAGGCTCCATCATTCCGTCAATCCGTCAGTCCGTCACTTTCCTACTGACAACATTGTCACCATTTTCACGCGTCCGATGAAGAGCTTGGGATGTTCTTACGCGTTCTGTCTGTCTGTTTGTCTGTTTGTCTGTCTATCTGTCCATCCTGCGGCGATGTTGCCCCCCGGTGAAGGCGGCTGTCGATATTGTAAAGTGTTTTCTCGGGGTCAGCGGCTAGCTGGATGGGCATTGTCACAACAATTGTTGCTTCTGTCTCGCGCTCTCTCTCTCACTCTCACTCTCGCTCTCGCTCTCTATTCTCCAGAGTCGTCTCTAGGTCAAGTAAGCAAAATAGAAATTCCTCAAAAAAGAAAATAGCGAGAGAACGAGAGAAAGAGAGAGAGAGAGAGAGAGAGAGAGAGAGAGAGAGAGAGAGCTAGTGAAACTGATCATAGAAAGGAAGTAAGGTATCGAATTTCAAGGGTCATTCCTGTCTAGGTAGCTTGCAACTAGCTAGTACTTGAATTATTTAAGGGATCTCGAAGGCAGAAAACTTACATCATTTATACGCAGCAATGGCAGCGATGCTTAATGAGTTGAAGCTGTCAACCAAACAAGCCAATAAATTCTTACGGCGAGAAATGAAGAGGGAATTTCTTGAAACATATCTTTGAACATGGATGCTTTAAGCCTGTGTTCATCCCCGTGCCAGCCTGGATAACGTAAAATAGTTGAAATCGTCAGTATTGCGTAAATCCGAAATTATTTTCCTTTAAATAATATTGAAACATGAATACTTTTTGTAAGATGACTAATTTTGAGCCTGAATTGCAATTTCGCAGTTGCCTTCGCGTTTTGGGGTGAATTTCCGGATAATCGGTGAGGAAATATTTGGGGAGCACGGTTTTGGAAGCCACGAGAACTAGAACAAGAAAGCCCGGAAACGATAATGTGTTGCAGATATAATACACAGCAAAACCAGGCTGCTTCTGGTATTGAGCTTGAGGAATTGTTGTCACAGCAAAATTAATCTTATCTTTTTCAGATTCGCGTGCCCCGAATGGCATGCCGGTCCGTGGTCGGCCTGTTCGGAGAAATGCGGAGATGCTCACCAGTACCGGTCCGTCACCTGCCGCTCCGAGAAGGTAAGGGATTATCAAAGAGGGTATTTGAAATTTTGCAAAAATAAAAATGTTTCGCATAGTTTTGACTTTCTAGGCCGATTGCCTATTTCAATTTATGATTAATCGCGCAGGTCATGGTTTCAAAAACTACTGAAATCAGTCATCCCGGGTAATTCAGGATATCATAAATGCCCTTAAATTCTAGAAAAATGAAAACCAAATTTAGCTTCGTTGCGGAAACCTGTAGTCATGACAGACAGACGAAACGCATATGGTATGCGGAGATTTTTAAAAATGGCAAAAGTAATTGTTTCAAAACATTGTCTTCGGTCTCTTTTGCGATGCTTATAATTGACGTAAGTCGAGTAGAAGCACGAAAGTATCTCGACATTTACGAAAAGAAAAAATGTTTAGAATAGCTTTAGGTTTAGAAAGGACTTAGTTTCAATCAGCCCAACAAAATACAGTTAAAAAGCCACAGAACCAGATAATTCTACACGAGCTAGAATTATAAAAAAACCCCTATTTTTTGACGTTTTCTTAACCTACTAAATTTCAATTTCATGAATGCATGAAAATTGTTTTTTTTTCCAAAATTAGAGGCTTTTAATGTGTTTTTTATTAAAGCTGGACACGAGTGTATGTGAGGAGTATCAGGGTAGATACGCAAAATCCCTGATGATACCGCTTCAACCCGCGATTTCGAAAAAACATTTGTAAAAACATGTTTTGGCCTAGATCGTGCGTAAAAAGCACAAATCCGCCCACTGCAGGATCGAGATTTAGCCGGAAAAACTATTGGTATTTTTGGTAACGTCTAGCTAGTTGTATTTAAGAAAAAAGAAAGACTTCCTAATATCGATAAAGTTGCATTCGACTATGTTTCGACAATCCGTTTTGATCAAAACATCATTTTTCAGGAAGGCGAAGAGCAGAAGCTGCTGGCGGCCGATGCCTGCAACGCCGACGAGACGATCGAGTCGCAGAGGTCTTGCAATTTGGGCCCATGTGAGGGACTCAAGTTCTACACGACCGAGTGGAAATTGGTATGTTTCTTCGAATTTTGAGATGAACGGACGATCGGAGTTCGTAAAGTCAACGTGGCTTGCAGTCGTCTAAAAAATGCTCTCGTTGGGTGGTTCTAAAATTTAATGTCTCTTCTAATTATTTTTGCTGGGTCTTAACATTTAAAAAATGAACTTCGGTCTGGAAAAACCGGAAAAAAGATGTATCAAACAGCTATAAATAGCCATAGAATCAGAAAAATTTGGTTTGATCTTCGGATTCCAATCCCAAGTTTTGAGTCGTTTTAGCTTCTATTGAAAGTGTTTCATAGACGACTTTGGTATCTTTAAGCTCCCCTATTTTATTTTTTAAAAAAATTTGATGCGGGGCAGACAATGAGATTATGTTTTGTCATGCTGCACGGTTTTATACTGGGCCAGTTGTGGGCAATTAGGAGTAGTCTACCAAATTTCATCTCTTCTTGTCGTAAAACATATTCATTCTAAAAAGTTGAAAATTGTTTTTTTTTTGGGAAAATTTGAGATTTGAAACCAAAAACACAACTCCAACGGTAGCTGGCGCAAAATTTAGCGCTAAAGAATTCCTAATATATTTTTTCGGCCCTTACCGCTTTTCTGAGATCCTTAATCAACCAGAAATTCATCGCAGGCGCGTATTTTGCGGATCTTAATGTCCTATAGAGCGGGAGGTATAATTTAGCATCGTAATTCTTTGAGTGGTACTGCCATAAAACTGGCAAAAATTCTATGCCAAATGTCTCAATGGGATGGTGAGATGAATGTCATTTCCTAAGCGGAATCATCGCGTTGGTCCCAAGCGAAAGTCTTGTCCTCTGCGAAACACCGAATTCCAAAAAATGTTGAGTGAGCATAGTTCTTATCAACTCACCTAGAATGTTCGAGAAAACTAAAAAATTCAATTCGTTTAGGGAAGACAAGCAAAATGCATTAAAATATCTTTGAAAAATAAAAAAGGGTTAAGGCTAAAATTAAATGTTATGTTGAATGTTAAAATAAAAAGCTGAAATTTTCAATGTAATTCGCTCCCGGGAAGCTTGTCAAAAAAATTATTTTCTGCAAACAAAGAGCAATGCAAAAATAATAACATAAATACTAAAATAAATCCATATAATAGGAAATAGAATAAAATACAGGGACTGGAACCACAAAATAATTTCAACGTTTACAAAAATGTAAAGATTTGGCTTGGCCGCGGGGTTAAAATTAAGTGTTTTGTTGTAAAACGTTGCCCAGTAAGCCTGATTTTGATTAGTGATTTCTTCCTTTGAAATGAAAAAACATTTCATTTTAGTGCGAGAAGTGCAACGACACGGAGGAGACGCGCAACGTCACCTGCAAGGACACCATGGGACGTGCCTACCCCCTTGAGAAATGCCTCACCGACAACACTACGGATATTCCTATCGACACGCGGTAAGAGATTTGGATGCAGAGGTGTACTTTTTAAAGAATAAGCGAGTAATTTAGAATATTTGTACGCCACAATAGTATATTAAAAGATACTTACATTAATCCTTATTAATAAAACAAACTGATAAAGGAGGTATTGTGACAGTAATAATTCGCTTCGAGAAACTGGAAAATTAACTCTGTTTTTTCACCAAACCAGAGATTTTTTATTGAAACACTTATTTTCCACGTTTCTTGAATTTGCCAAAAATTTGAGGTTATTCGCAGTTCTTATGTCGAAATTGCGTTCTATCGAAATTGAACTTTTCGTAATACCTAAAATCTCGATTTTCCTACAGGCCTCAGAGAAATTAATTTCGACAAATAAAATTTACTACAAATTGTTTTCGGTTAAAGGAAATGTCGACAAAACGAATTTCGACAAAATAAATTTCGTGAAGATTAAATTTCTGCTAATAATTTTGACATACTAATAGGCATTTAATGAACAGCCGTCTTTCGCCGTTTATTAAATGCAAACTAGGTAGGTAGGTCGACCGTAAGTGACGATGTTTCAATCGAAAAAGTAGCAAAACCGGCAAAACTTCAAAAGATTAGCATGGGGACGTTTTGCTACTGCCCAACTTTCTGCAGGCCGCTTGGTGAAATCGACGTAATTTTATTTCATACGTAATAATAAGAAAATTCCTTTCCTTGAAGTTCTATACCTAATTGAAACATTTTTCCAAGCCCAGGGCATGCTTTTCGGCAAGACAGTTACTAATTATCAATAGCTTAGATCAATGCGCTCTTTGAAAGAGCATAAATAGATAAAATTCAGGTAACACAATATGAAAAAATGAGATTAACAAATTCCCAAATCAAGAAAACGGGAAAAGAACAGATGTGGCTGATCGGAATTCAAGATCGTAATTGGTTGCACGCTGATGTTTTATTAAATTAAGCGCTGGAAAATGACGGGCCAACAAAAAAGTTCAAATAATTAATTAAATCCTAAACCACTCAGATACCCGCTTTTCCAAAACATGTTTTTTTCCAAAATAGTTTTTGGGCTATTTCTGAAAAAATTGGTTTCGTTGAGTTGGTTTAGGAAAACAGGATCTACGCAATTGATGCAGTTAGACGCTCCTCATTTTTGCTTTTGGCTGCTTCAAGTCTGTTTTTAGTGCTTGCGCCACACAACAGCCGTGCGTCTACGAGTGGACTGCGTCGGAATGGTCGAAATGCTCGACGGAATGCGGCCATGGACATAAGGGAAGGAAGGTCTTCTGCGCTATTCATCAACTCGGAGGGCTAGAGGTACGGTATTTTTTTAACATTATTTATAGTAGTTTATTAGGGCTTATTTTAATTCTGTCGAAAGTTCATTCTGTCGGCCTCTCAATTTGTCGAAAATTCAATCCGTCTGGCGTGTCGATTATTCAACTCAAAAATTTCGGAAAATCAGCTCATTGGAATTTCTATAAGAGAAAATTTTGACAAAGCGCTACTTCGCCAAAATGATATTTCGACAAAAGGAAATTGCGACAAAATTATATGTAAAAGGAAATGATTGCAATAGATTATTTTAAAACCAATTAAGTTACCCTTTTTACTTAATTAATTAACTAATTAATTAAGTAAGTTTCTGAGATCCTAAAATAAAAAATTTTTTGTAATTTTTAAAAAAACAGCTATCCTGGTTGGAAATTTTTCGCTATTTGCGGCAGGAAAGCACAACTTATGCTTCGAAAAGCCTAGAATAAGAATTTTTCGCTTTTCACTACTATGGTCGCTAAAGATGCTTTGCAAGACGTTTGAAACTTTACCAAACAAAATATACTGTTTTTGTTCCTCCAGTTAAAAACGAAAAGAAAGAAGACAAAAATGTTTCGGATTTTTGCAAAGAATCGCTATAATGGTGTGACTTAATTCAGACATCGTGGACCGCCAAATGTTAGATTAGACCCTTATCGCAATAGCTTTTCCTTTATAATAGATTTTTCTGTATATTAATTTACTCATTATTAGGTCGTCGACGAGGGACTTTGCCAAGGAGACAAACCGGAAACCAAGTCAAACTGCACGAACGAGGAGAAATGCACGGGAACGTGGTATACATCGGATTGGAGCAAGTGTACCGAGGAGTGAGTTGTAGTTTTGATACAGCTTCTAATATTATTTTTAAGCTTTATAACATGTTGGAAAAAATGTAGCCTGCCTAACTTTAGTTGGTCTTGCGTTTTTATAGCCTAAAAAAATTCGCGTCGTGAAATGTGTTTCAGCATTTTTCAATTCAAAAACAATTTTTGTGGCGTTAATTTCGCAGGGTTCCCGTCTTTTACGAGCTAGCTTCAAATCTGCGAAATAGGTATAGTCTAAGCTAATCGATCGTCTAATTCCTTTAAATCGGGTGCTTTCGCATTATCGGGGGGGGGGGACCAGATTTTCACTAGTATCCAAGATTTTCTAATGAAATTGGGCGTCGTTTCTAAAATTATTTTTTACTCTCCTAAGCGCAGAAGCTTTTGCAATTTTTTTGAAAAAAAATTTTTTTTCGAAATTTATCGGCGCAACATGCTAGATTTTCAAAAAAATCCTTATTTTAGATATTTTTAGTTTTTCGCTCAGGATTTAGTTAAACTGTTTCAAAACCACTGTTAAAACAATTGCCATAAAGCAATAGAGTCCTAAATTACAACAATTACGCCGGGATCATTTAGAAAGGTAGGCCGGTCTTTATGAGAAACCTGCAAAAAAATGTTTTGAAAATCTCGGTAAATGAGCCCAATTTTAGGCCGAGTAATCAATTATTAACACGTACTAAATAAGGACCATCAGTATATGGCTTAAAACATATTTTTTTGGCAGCAAGAAAGTTGTCTGCGAATCACACGCGTCAAGATAGCCTTAATGTAATTATAAAAATTCGAACGTGGTATTATTAAAATGGTTTTCAGATGCGGTGGCGGAAATCAGGAGCGGTTGGCCGTGTGCCTGAACTACGACAAGAAGCCGGTGCCCGAGTGGTGCGACGAGCTGGAGATGCCAGCCGTGTCGCAGGAGTGCAACAAGGACCCATGCCCAAGTAAGCTTTTTAAAGGGATGCCGACGGCATAGTCAATCGGTTACGCGCTGGAAGGAAATTGTCTCTGCGTCTCTCCCCAGGGCGCGCCCTCTGCCCTGTTGGCTACTTGCCAATTTGTTGGGGGATCGACACATGCCGTCGGCAGCCCTTGAAAGATAAAGCGTCATAAGCCCAAAAAAACAATGATTGATTCTCAGCCTAAAAAATAGCTTCTCGAAAAAAGATGTTTCAAAAAATGTCATCGTTTCGAAGAATCGGTGTATTTCTAATGTCTTCCTCACAGTAGTTTTTGATACGAGCCACTGTAGAGGGATTAAAATCGAATAATCAAAGCCTCTCCTTTATATTAATTTTAAATATAAAGACAATACATAAAATTAGGATGTAAAAAGGATCGCTGGCGAAACTTGAGCATTAATATTTTTGACACGCTGATTAAAAATTAATGAAATAGCTTTTTTCGCTTTTTTCCGTGTTTCGCCAGAATCGACCAGATTTTTCTAACTCATCCCTGATGTTGATTAAAATTTTTCCTTCAAAGCCCTGCATCTAAAATTTTGAATTTTGTTTTTGAATTTTTATACAGCGTGTTTCACGTCAACTATTTCAAAGCGTGTACGCTCGACGAAGAATCGGAGACATATGTCGACATTCCATCGAAATTTTCGCTCTGATCGGGATTTTCTCGACGCCTTTTGGTTGAGCACCGAAAAAGTTACTAACGATTTTAATTTCAGCCTCAAACAATAAAAACTAAAAAAGTTACGGCAACAACAAGCAACATTCTGCTAAATGTCAAGCCCTCTTCAATTGTATAATCTGAAAATTTCATTGAAAAGTTTCGGCTAGGGTGGCTGAGGCCTAGGGTTGCCCCCTATATGGCCTTCAAAAAATTTGGGACCTTCCGGCTAAAGTTCCCTTTTTTATTTTAGAATTCTTGAAATTAAATGTTTCTGCCAGAATGCTGCTCGAAACACGATAACGTTATTAATTCGGTTGTTGGAATAGTTTAATAAGCTTGAAAAATCGTCTGAATTTAGCTTGCGAGGACTCTGAATTTGGATGCTGCCCGGACAATTCCACTTTTGCCGCCGGTCCCTTCAATCAGGGATGCTCGAACTGCTCGACGTCCGAGTTTGGATGCTGCGCGGATAACTACACTGAGGCCACTGGAGCCAATTTCAAGGTGAGTGAGAGAGAGAGAGAGAGAGAGAGAGAGAGAGAAATAATAACATAAATAATGATAACGTTAAAGTGCATGTGCTATTGAGGTACCTACGACTATCATTTTTTACTCCTTCGTTTCCGGTCTGTTTCATGGAACCTTTTTTTGTGTAGGCGTGGGTGAAGGACTGGTTCTGGGTGTACAAAGCGGTGAAAAAAAATGTTTTGTCGTAGTGGGAATACCTGTCTGGGAATTTCGGATAGGGCGGGCCATTTTGCTTATGCTTTTCAAGCCACCATCTTTCGAACGCAACGTGGCGATACTAAGTATTTATTAAATTAGTGTGTAATTTATAGCTCAATTAGATTAACTTAAATTAACGCCTAGCTTTTCAGGGCTGCCCCGAATTCAACGAAACCACGATCACCGTCGACGAGCTGGCCCAGAACATCATGGCTGCTGATGAGGTAAGACATTCGAAAGCTGCAAAAAAAAATAAAATTAAGCAACAACGCAAATAATGATGATAATCATACCATGAAATTATAGAAGTCCAAAAGTAGTCCGCCAGAAAACTTTTTACCGGCGAAAATTCGATGTTTCGCCAAACAACTTCTTTTGAATCATCAATGATTTTCTCATTGTTGTTGATCATAGTTAACAAAAAATAATTATGGAGTTAATTTGAATTATACGTCAGCCTATTACAACATTATAGGATAAAAAGATTTCAAAATCATGGTGCTGCCTTCAGGAGACAATAAACTTAATTTCCAAGCTTACAATAACCCGAGAATCTAAGGAAAATGTAATGTTTCGTGTTGACTTAGTAAAATTAGGCGATCGACAACGGCAGTGCGCTTCGTGTTTCGTGTTATAAACATTGCGATTATATGAAACTGCCAATCCTAATAAAATAGAGTTTCAAAGTATACATATACCTAGACCTTGAAACATGAAGATCACGGTTTTTCATAAGGCAGCAAATTCGTAAAAAAATATTATGTTTCGCAGGCAACCCGTATTTAACGCCCTTTCGCGCCCCTTCACGCCCTCCTGTAAATAACGCCCCCTGTATTTCGCGCCCCCTGTATTTAACGCTCTCCTGTAAATAACGCCCTGCAAAACGAGCTTTTTCTTGTAAATAACGCCCTTTTCGTGGTCATATGGAGGGCGTTAAATACAGAAGGGCGTTAAATACAGGGGGCGTTATTTACAGGGGGCGCGAAATACAGGAGGGCGCGAAAGGGCGTGAAGGGGCGTTAAATACGGGTTGCCTGTTTCGCATTTTAGTGATAGAAAAGCAAGGGCAGCGATCGCATTCAGCTCTCCGGAGCTAAAAATAATATAACTTTGGCGATTATAACGCTAGCCTGAAGCATTTCTTATTTATAGTAATAATAAAAACCTAATAACCATGATATTGAATGAATTACGGTATCATGCAGTCGCTCAAACTCACAGCAACTTAAAATCATGAGATGTACAAGAAAAATGATGTTACGCTCGAAGCTTGTATGGTTTAAAAATAAACAATCGTAATGCGTCCTCTAATCTGTCTTCCTTACAAATAATATTAAACTTTACAAATATATAATATTACAGTTATTACAAATAACATTAAACTTTAGTTGGATAAATCTTAATATCCTAATCTTAACTGCTAAAGCATTTTAAAAATTCGGCGAAAACAATAAATTTTCCATGTTCCGCCACCAATCAGTGTTCGGTGACAAATAGTAAAAACAATTCATGGTTTTCAAGACGAACTTTTCAGCTGGAAGGCTCCGGCGAGGGTGCGGATTCCGCTGATGGCCTGTGCACGGTGACAAACGAGGATGGAGAGGAGGCAAAGGTTGACTGCAAGACGAACGCCACGCTCGTTGAGGACGACATTTTCGGTGGGAATTAACACAAAAATAATTAATTTAAATTACTGAAGCCGAGGTAATCTCTTAGATTATCCAGTTTTTAATTTTATAACAATAAGATTTATAAGTTAATTGATATCCGGCTTCAAAAATGACTAAAAAGGAACACCACCTTGCGGAATGTTTTTTTTGAAAAGTGTGTTTCGTCAATTTATGTTGCAACTCTTATACGGCGCTTTACCGATAATGAAAATTAATGCCATGAAAAATTCAGGTATTTTCTAAGGAAAACAAGGCAAATTTTAGGTAAATCGAATAACATCAGGTTGAACAGACGGTTACATTTTTCATTCATTATACTATTTTTATAGAATATATTTATTATAATACCAACCATTTTTAATTCAGTGAAAAGTACAAGGAACAAAAAGTAACACTTGCAAATTTCGGTTTAGAAAATGTGTTTTAATAGTTAGACTGGTCAGAGCGTCTGATCTTACGGTAATCGCTGTTGGATGGCAAATTCCATATAAATAGGGGAAATTAATAGGATCAGTAATGACGAAAAAAGAATGCCCTCCTAGCTTGGCAAAAAAATATGTTTATTCTCGAAATAATTAGGCCGACTGGATTCTCAGGATAATGCGTGTTTAATATGTCGGCTTCTACGTAGGCTTAATCCCAATCCCAAGAATCAATAGATTAATCGTTAGATTATTGATTAATTGATTTTAATAATATATTTTTAAATATGACCAAAACGCAAAATAAATTAAAAATTATTTTTGAAATTCCAGGAAACTCGACGGACGGTGGAAACGCTACGATCCACTGCTCGAAGACGGAGTTCGGATGTTGCCCCGATTGGAGTACGCCGGCTGAGGGCAAGAATAACGAGGTTCGTTCCGTTTAATATAACTAATTTATATTAAAGACTATCTCGTAAATAATTGAAGTAGATCAATCTCAATAGTATATATCTCAAATTCCTTAATTGATCCGACCAATGCACACTACTAAATTAGGGAAATTATTGCCATCTATTGTTACGGGAAGAAACACTTTTTTTTAAAATTCGGTGTTCCGCTCCCAACAATTATGATCCGATACGGACGAAATTATGTATGTTAAACCGGTTTTTCACGCAGTTGATCGGTAACATATTTCCTCAAGATGCTCAAAGTTTTAATGGAGTATAGTTTTCGTTTTTGGTAAATTTTTAAAGGCATTACTTGTTAAAGGTTTTTGTGGTACAAAGATTGTTGAAACATAACAATTAGCTGTAAGACCAACATTGATTTCAATGTCAGTTTCACAAATTGCAGAAACGTGAAGCCAAAGTTTAAAAAAACGTTTTCAGGTAGTTTGTTAACAGCATTTAGCATCTAGAAAATTATTACTAGCAAATCGGCTTTTTTTAAAAAGAAAGCTTTATGCTAATTGACAAGCCTAATTGAAATTAGCGCAAAATATCGGGATCATCACAATCCAACAAGATACAAAAACTCACCAAATATATAAGCTGAAACACACCAAAAAAACTACGATTTTGCAGGGCTGCCCCGAGTTCGTGTTGGGCGCTTGCAACGAGACGACGTATGGCTGCTGCCTGGACGGAGTGACACTGGCCCGTGGAAAGAACTACGAAGGATGCGGAGAGGTCGGTTGCTAACAATAAGCTAGATTTTTAGAAACAATTTGCGAATTTGGTAGGGAATCAAAAATTCACAACCGGAATTCCGGGCTCTTTGGTTAAATTATATTTCTCGATCCCCGGTCGTTCGACTAAACTAAAAAAAATTTCCGGGTAGTAAAGCAAAGTTGAAACATTCGAAAAATATTTCGGCTCCAATCCGTTAGGTCTTTTGAAATTTGTTATAAAAATGAGGTATAGTTTACGAATTCTTTGCGCCTGATTCTGCCAACCTTTCTATAATGTGTTCAATAAAAATAAAATCAATCAAACTATTAAAAAAGCGCTCGGGCAGTCTAAAGAAATTTTTCACTTCTTTGACGGATCCATTTTACGTTGCTTTATTTCTTTTACAAGCGTAAAAATGCTACATTAACCAGGAGACAAAACAATAAAAAAGAACGGTATAAAACACGAATTTTAGCCTTCTTGCGCCGCTTCTCTCTACGGTTGCTGCAAAGACCGGAAGACGATCGCCTTCGGACCCCATTATGCTGGATGCGAGCGGTGGGTTATCGAAAGATTTTTTAATCTATTTTATAGAGAAATTTCATGGAAGAAATAACCAGATAGAGCTACCTTAATCTAGTCTAATTTTAGGATTTTCATCATTTGATATTTTAGTTTAGCTGCATTAATGTGTGGCCATACATCGTATTTTTATTTTGCTCTCGATAAAAACCCAAGAATTTATAGCAGAATTTCGAGACATCACAATTTTTATTTTTACGAAACATTTTATTCTTCGGAAATACCTTGAAAATTATACATAGCCGCCTTAAGCGATCTGTCCACGTTAAATTCTGTAAAAAATGTACTGTAATGCAAGCAGTAAAAGCCATTCATTCCGAATGATTTTCAAAAAGGATGTTTCAAGCTAGAGCAATCTTATGTCGCATTAGTTTCCGTCGATAGCTTAGCTGCAAAAGTTGCACAAGGTGTGAAAAAGTAGCAATAAAATTACTTTATTTTTTTAGGTCCTCGTTCCCCTGCGAGCTGTCGCCGCATGGCTGCTGCCCCGACGGCGAATCCGCCGCCCTCGACAACAACGGAACCGGATGCGGAGAGAATTGCCTCACCACCAAGTACGGTTTGAAAATGATTTTTGGAGCTTTGCATTATCGGAGGGGGACCAAAGTTAAAATTCTTGAAGAAGTCCTGAAATGCCTGGTGGCCTGTAAAAAGCATTTTCAGGTTTTGAAATTTTGGCCAAGAGATCGTTATTTTTCTAATTTTTTTCATACAAGATTGCCAATGAATCAGGAAAAACGCCTAGAAATAAAGATCAGTTGAAATGGAACATTACATTTGCGTGCTACGTTTTTGGAAGCGTTGACCATTTTTCCAATAACATGTTTCATTCCGGGTTTGGGATGGGTGTGATTAATCGGTCTTGAGTCACTTTATTTTTCACTAGGCCATATCTTAAAAGTGCCATAATCATAAAATCATATACCCTAAAACCTCGTGTATAGATCCTCCCCGTGTATAGTTCCGGGTGAAAATTTTCATGTATACGGAGCGTCCGTAATTCCGTTTGACCGTCATTAGGTGTGTTTCGTTTTTCCGGTTTCTTGCAAATAACGCCGCTCACGAATGGTATTTTTGCAATTTTGATGGAATAGTTGTTCGTATTTCGACTATTTCCAACAATTTGAGTGGTTTAATGAAAGAAATTGCTGCATGAGGCCCTGAGAACCGGCTCTTTTGGCTTACATAGCTTTTGGGCCGAATTGTACCCTACACACATTATTTGGTGTCATTTGTATTGGTACGGAACCAAATTGTACCGGACCTATACACGGGGTTTTAGGGTAATTAAAGACCCGACTTTTTTCGAAAAATACGTTTCATGCTCGCGTTGTGTACGGTGATACATATTTGCGTAATTCGAAGGAATTTTTCCTCCTGGTTAAAATCAATTTTAAAAAGCCATAATTCAACGTCCCTAATCAAAAAAACAGTTTTAAAAAAAGCGATAGCGGTCGTGTAGAAGAACAGTGTTTCTGTAACCCAAGATGACGCCTAGGTCATTTTAACAGTAGTGCAAACTTCAGCAAAATTTGAGAAAGATGCCAGCCACAACACAACAAAAAAGATGATTGATGGACAAATTAAACCTGGATTATTGGATATCGATAAAACACATCTTTTCCAGATACGGCTGCTGCCCCGATGGAAAGACCCTGGCCAAGGGACATCACAATGAGGGATGCGGGTGTGAATTTGCTCAGTTCGGATGCTGCCCTGATGGAAAGAGCGTCGCCAGAGGAGCCGCTTTCTATGGATGCCCCGATACTTGTGCTCAAAGTAAGAGAGTTCATAAGAAATTGGACTAGAATTAAAAAGAACCTCTCGCTCTCTCTCTCTCTCTCTCTCTCTCTCTCTCTCTCTCTCTCTCCCCATAGCATTCCCTCAATAAAATTCGTGAACTTTTCAATAATATGTTTTGAAAAATTCATGGATTAGCAGCGATTGGCCTATTTTTAATTTCAGTCCATTTCAAACGCGTAAATAAATAGTCTTGCAAACTAATCTTTTGTCAGTTTCTTTAGTTTCTTTGAGGTGCAAAGATATTTAATGGGATGCTAAGGCCTGAATTTGTGCTATCTTTCTCTTCCTCTCGCCTCTCACCTTTCCTCCTCCTCCTCCCCCCCCCTCCTCACCCCTCTCTTTCCTCTCACTCTCGCTCCCCCCCCCTCCCCTCCTCCCTCCCCCCCCCCCCCCTAACTACTATCCGAATGATCGCAAGAAAATGTTTCTAAATTATGGTGGTTGAGCCGAGCTACGTATTTTAATGCACCCCCCTCTGCGGCGCGAAATTTATCAAAAATTTAGATTTTAATAGGTCTAATAACACTAAAAGAATAATTTTTTAATATAGATTATATTATTGGAATTAAATAAGGTATGATCAATTCAAGATTTTTCTTTTTGTTTCAGGCCAATACGGTTGCTGCCCGGACGGAAAGACGGGAGCCCGCGGACCGAACAAGGAAGGATGCCCGTGTCAGTATACCAGATATGGATGTTGCCCAGATGGCGAAACGACCGCCCTTGGGCCACGGTTGGAGGGATGCAACGATTGCCGATATGCCAAGTGAGTTGAGACACAAAGTTTTAAAGGGGCTCGGAAATCAAAATTCCTGCGTGCGGGGATTGACCCTCCTGATCAAAAAAAAAACGAAAGATTAATTTCGTAACGAAAAACATAAAATATTTGAAAAAACCCAAAAGTTCCAGGGGCGAAAACGAATTTTGAGTGCGTGACGATTACATGTCGTAATGCCACGTAAGCCACCCAATCTCTCGATCTCGGCCATTCTCTGGTCAATTTCATATTAAAAAGTCTGTGATGATCAAAATACGATGAGAATTACAGAAATCGTTTCAGTATAATTCAAACGTTTTTACGTCCAAACAGGGGCCAAATATCATGCGGTACAGTCGCGTTGCGGTCGCAGCTGACTATTGGCCAGGAATCAACGCTGGGGGCCGTGGAACAGTTTTGGGAGCCCCTTTAAAGGGCGTCTGGCAGCAAGCCCCTTTTTCCACGATTCGTGGAAGCGTCGCGGTCGGGTGCGTCGCGGCAGGGAGAGAAAGAGCGCGCCCAGAGGAGAGACCAGAACTCTGCGTCTCTGCCCGGTCCCCAAAATGCCGTAATCGGTGTGCTGCCAGAGCCGCTTTAAAGAGCTTAATTGGTTTAATCGTATTTAATCAGTATGCAAAAACCGCGAAAAACACAATAAAGGACGATTTTAACAAATTAACATATATACATTTTTAGAGGTTTATCGAGTCGGGGGCACTAAATAAAAAAATTATGAGGATAACAAGTTGTCCCTGCCCATTAATTTATCGAATCTTGGCGGTGGCTGTAATTTTGATGAAACAAGCTTTCTCAACCCAAAGCCTTGTACAACTAAAAATTTAACAAATGAAACGTTTAGTAAGATAAAGCAACAAATAGCTAACCAAATTTTGACTGTATCGTAATGCCCAGAATTTATTTAATTTGCTGAATTTCAGATACGGATGCTGCCAAGATCAGGAAACGAAGGCGCTCGGCCCGAACTACCAGGGATGCCCATCCACCACGCAGATGCCATTCAAACGCGGAGGTATCGTAATATGCCTATTAATACTATGTATTATGCATAGTGAGTTATTTGTTTATGTCCTTCATTATCAGAAAACTAAGCCTTTTGGAGAAAAGTTATCAGAAAAAAATGTTTCTGCGAATAGTGAAAGTTTTGAAACAGGGAAAATGACATTGGCGCAGAAGGATCATAGAAAAAATAAGTGAATGCACGAGATCTGTCGAAAATTTATATTTTTTCCAACTACACCGAACAATCGAAATACTTATTTCATTATTTCGAAAAAGAGAAAGATTTGGGTTCTCTAAAGATGCAAAGTAAAGATGTTTCGTGTCAAATCAGCAATTGCATCAATAAGTCTAGACCAATAAGCAAAAGTTGCATCCTCGAAATTTTGGTATTTAATTGTTTTTTTTGCCGGGATTAATAGCAAGTCATAACAGTTAAGTGAGCGCTACTTTAGTCCATATTGAGATTTTCGAATTTTTTTGTATTGTTATAGGTTTTTTCTATCCGGTACATTGAAATCGTTAGCAGCGATCCAATTTCCGGTCAAAATCTTTGTTCTAGAAAATTTAAGCCAGGTATTATAAATTGTAGTAGACTTGGGAATACATTATTGTAAAAAACTTACCTTTTTTAAGATCTCTAGTCACTTAAAAACCTTTGAAAAAAAGATGTTTTGATAAAAATATTGGGGCGCGCGTAGTAGGATTTCACAATTTTGGTTGATGCTTTTCGGCCATTTCTCGACAAAAAATTAAGAGGTTTGACATTAATTTAAAGACGTTTGTATCCCATTTTTTATAATATAAAAAACGCATTATTTTTGCACTAAATCCTACTCCAGGTACCGTCTCGCCACCAATGATCCAGGCCTGTGCCCTGCCCGAGGATAAGGGATCCGTCTGCGGCTCCGGATACAAGCTGGTTGGTTTTCAATAATTTTACAATTTCTAATTTGATTATTGCCATTAAATACAAATTGACAATTCCTCGAGGAAGTCTTAAAACTCGCCTGTAACTCGCAAAAAATTAAAAAATTGGTTGTGCAAAAATGTTGCGTCTCAAAATGTAGCTGTTGTGGGTAATCGAGCAATCTAACGTGGTAATAATTCTGGTTCTATTTTTCGCGCCGTTAACTTATTTTGCTGGCTAATTATGGAGGAATTTTGAACTCAATGTTTTCCAATAAATGCAAAAAATCCCAAGAATGACACAAAAAATTATGTTACGTGATATTGCCAAAGATTGCGAATTGATTCGAAATGATTTTTTTAAAAGGCCGAGACGATAGGCGGTAAAAAAAATTATTAAAAAAAATGTTTCTGTAAAAATTGAAAAGTATGAAAACTATGTAAAGGTAATCTTCGCGGACTTGGTAGAAAATGAAAGCGTCAGTTTCACTGGTATACTAGGCAACTTAGTACGTCGAAAACCATCTTTTCTAATAATCGAACGCTTTGCAGTCGTGGTACTACGACACGGCCGAGGGACGGTGCTCGCAATTCTGGTACGGCGGATGCGACGGCAACCAGAACCGTTTCGGCACCGAGGAGATGTGCAAGGAGGTCTGCGTCGAGCCCCCACAGAAGGGTACGTTTACGTTTTTAAAATAATTCGTATTTAAAAAAATATATAACGCTATTAAAACTAATTAAAAACGTTAAAAGCTCTTGTACAGATAGATTACACTAATTCTCGGCAAAATCGTATCTACATAAATAATGGCAACTTTAAAAAGTTGTACCAGGAATTCGGAAGACGACTACAAAAGATCATTAACTCAGCCAAGTTTTTATTCTGGTACCACTAAAGTCTAAAACATATTTTTACAAGCACCTTCCAGGATAATAAAGTTATGGTAATTAATGGTAATGATTCAGCAAAACGCAAAATCTCACGAACTACAGGCGCATTAATGAATCCTATTTCTTCCGGGAACCGCTAAAGTCTAAAACATATTTTTGACAAGATTTTGAACTTACTGTAACGTGTTTTTACTCAACTTGGAGTTTCGATTCGGGACCAAGTGCATCTTGTACAGAATTTTTCGCTGATTCCGAATATGGTTTCCAAATTTGCTACGGACCGTTATTCTGAAAGTTATACGGCAACTATGACCCTAGTTTTCACTAAAATGAAGATATCGTTATAGTTTTCGATTTTCTTCATTAATTTCAACGTCAAAATTGACTAGACGTTGGCTCGACAAGCATCTTACAGCTCAAAACAAGCATTTTAGAAAAAAATGAGATTTTTATGCAAAAAGCAAAAGAAATGGTGCAGGGCGGGGGTTCGAACCGCCGCCCGGCGCTTGGCAAGCGAGTACTTTGCCAATGCACCATGGTGCCAACTGGTTAGGGTGCTGTCAGAGGGTACTTCAGGGCCCCTGGGAAGAAGAGCCCCAAACAAGGAATAGTGGGCCAGCGTCTGAATTTTTGGCATTTTTCGGCCTAATTGTTACCAAAAATGATTTTTTAAATAACAGTCCGTAGCAAATTTGGAAAACATATTCGGAATCAGCGAAAAATTCTGCACAAGATGCGCTTGATCCCGAATCGAAACTCCAAGTTGAGTAAAAACACTTTACAGTTAGTGTCAGTAACAGTAATATGGTAGCTAGGTAATTTTTCGGTACACATAGGATAACGGGGGGGAATAAAATAACGGGGGGGCACTCATTATTATGAAATTTGCAATTACTGAGGGATTTTGCGAGTGCCATTCGATAGAGCGTCGAAAAATATACTAAGAGAATTAATTTCAGCCCGAAATAATGTAATAGAAATTTTTTATTGAATAAACAAAAATTGCGGAAAATCTATGGGCAGCACATAGGATAACGGGGGGGGAAAGTCAAATTTTCGAAATTTTCGAAATTTTCGGTATTTTGAAAACGTCATTCGATAAAGCGTCGAAAACTGCCCTAGGAAAATTAATTTCAGCCCGAAATAATGTAAATGAAATTTTTTATCGAATAAACAAAAATTGATCAAAATCCATGGGCAGCACATAGGATAACGGGGGAAAGCCAAATTTTTGAGATTTTCGATATTTTGAAAACGCGAATCGATAGAACATCAAAAAATATACTAAGAGATTTTTTTACAACGCGAAAAAATGTATTATAAAAGTTTTATAGCCTAAAAACTATTTTTGAAAACTATGGGCAGCACATAGGATAACAGGGGGGGAAAAAAATTTTCGGCGTTTTGAATATTTTCGAAATTTTGAAAATGCCATTCGATAGAGGACCGAAAAATATACTAAGAGTTTTTTTTACAGCCCGAAAAAAGCTTATTTAAAAATACTTTTATCATATAAAAAGTTTGAGTGCCCCCCCGTTATTTTTTCCCCCCCCCCCGTTATCCTATGTGTACCAATTTTTCGATAACAAAACGTTTTGTTCTTTCGTTGTAAAAAACGGCACTACAGTTTCGACATGAATTCTCTTGTCAGGTTTGCGAGACCTACGTAACTGAGAAGGTGTTTCATTACACTAACCTGGACACCGACTGAAAACAATAGTACTATTTCCAGAGACATCGATATCGAACAGCCATTATAATTTATCTTTTACGTTCTGGAACCGCGAAATCAGAGAACATCTTTTTTCTTCTTATTTCTTGGGTATCATGCATTAATAGTTGTAGGCATCCTAAATTTTAGCGTTTTTTTACGGCTAAATTCTGGCTTAACTGATCCAGGTATGTAGAGTTTGACAATACATCGATACCAAAAAACTAAACTGAACAACCAGAAAAAGAGTGTTTCAAGAAACGGATTTCTTTATTTTCTTTTCTTTCTTATTTTCTTTATTTGATGTGTGCTACAGTTATAAAAAGATATTTTAACTGTGAATGCATAACGCGTCATTTGTTGACTAAATTACGATTCACATCCGAGCATTATGAAAAAATTTTGGTCACGGAAAATGCCATGGGATAAACACATTTTTTCTAAAGTATGTGTATATGAGTGCCAATTGAGTACTCTAGGCTTAACGGTTTTATAATAACCGCGTAGGTATCGGTATTTAATACCTCACTTTTAAGCCTAAAACTACCAAAAACTTTAATGGAAAAATTAGCCGTGAAATTGTGTTCCAGGAAACGACCACGGTGTAAAACATATTTTTTTTTTTCTAAAGTTAGGGGTCCAAAAAGCAAATGAGTACTTTAATTTTAACAGTATTTTGGAATAGTTGCGTTGGTATCGTCACTTAATACACCAATTTCCAGGTCGTTGTTACCTGCCAAAGAACGAGGGACCACTCCGTTGCGACTCACCGACCGCCCGCTACTACTACGATCACAACACGCGACAGTGTGCCGCTTTCTGGTGGAGAGGATGTCTCGGAAATGCCAACAACTTTGACAGCTGGGAGGAGTGCTCCGTAAGGATTTGCCAATAATTTTGTACAAATTTAATGTTGCAACGAAAATACTTGAGAATTGGCTCAAGGATGATATAGATTAATTTTACATTTTCGATTGTTTTATTACTAAAAATTCAATTCGATTCCCTAGGAATTTTTCTGAAATATATTTTTTTGTGGAGATCATAGATTCCTGCACTAATTATTATTAACAGCAATAATATACTTTTTCAGACTTTCTGCAAGGACATCGGACCGCTGCCCGTCGAGCCCGTCACTGAAGCCCCCAGGGCACCCGAGCCACAGGTAATTCTTGAATTTTTTAATTAGATCTCTTTCAAATCAGTTAAATATTTATTAAATTAAATCGCACTATAGTTCCGTTGATTGCTCCGCCGTTTCGACACAATTGATCAGTATTGGATAAAGCACATTTTTTTCTAGCACGATCTGATGTTGTAATGGAACATACCTTGAATTCTTATGCTATCTTAATTTTTACTGAAGTTATTGCGGTAGCTCTTACAATTCAAACTCTTGCAATTACATTAGCTATTCAATTAAAAAAAATTCGAATTTGGGAAAATCTGCTTCAAAAATATAGGGCTGCAGAGAAAGCTGCGGCGCCCAATTCCCTAGCGTTTCCTTTGCTTCTGTCGAAAGCGTATATTTAAATTTTTAAATTTTTAAATGGATGGGATTGCACTAAAACATTTCAAAAGGCATAGTAAAAATTTTACTTTTCATCAAGCCTGTCAGAATTTTGAAAAAAATATGTTTTAAAAAGGTTCGAGCTTACGAACGGAATTTTTCAGGTTGATTCCGCGAAAAAAAAAACTTCTGCAAACATTTTCCTTTAACGCTTTCCAGATTGCGAATCTGGCTATATATTTTCCGATACACCTCATTAGCACCTTACTTTAAATCAATCCACTTCCAGTTCGACGTGCGCCCAGCTGGAGAGCAACAACCCGCCCAGACGGTACGCGCTGATGCCAAGGACACGACTCGCCCGGCTCCGCCCACAATGGAGGAGATCTGCCGATCGACCGCCGATTCGGGCCCGTGCACTGAATACAAGGAGAGATGGTGGGTATTTAAAGGGACAGGGACACCAGGATCCTTCAAAATGTCGCAAATCTGAATGTTGAAATTAATAGTGTCGAAATTAATAGTGTCGAAATTCATAATGTCGAAATTTACATAAGCAAATCAACCGGAAAAGACCCAAATTCTATGCAAAAATGTGGAAATTCTGAAATTTCGACATTGTGGAATTTCGAAATTATGAGATTGCGACGTCATTATGGCAAATCGATTACTATTTGATTAAAGG
This sequence comes from Mesorhabditis spiculigera, assembly GCA_958295435.1. NCBI lineage: Eukaryota > Metazoa > Nematoda > Chromadorea > Rhabditida > Rhabditidae > Mesorhabditis > Mesorhabditis spiculigera. Next base: position 342,778 of record CATQJA010002700.1, on the reverse strand, counting down.
GGTAGGCGGTATTTAAAGATCTTCTTATTTAAAGATCATATTTAAAGATCAGGCAACCTGTAAATTTTGTCAACCTGGTTAATTGCCTGACCGAGCCTAGATAAAAGATGTTTCAACGATTGGAGTGGATTCCCACTTTTGCTTGGCGTAATTCGTGGTAGTTTTGGTAGAGGGCTTTTTACGCGTTTTATCGATCTGGTCGATGGCTCCAAAACAAAAAAAAAGACGTTGCGACATTATAATCTTGGATCTTAAAAATGATCGGGGTAAACGGCGAGTTGTGTTTGAAAATAAATGTTTTAGTAAATTCACTAGCGTAGTTGTTGTTGGGGTTCTTCAATTCAGTTACCATTTATTTTTTTCCCGTTCCCTATTCAATTTTCCTACATCTTCATCCGTTCCTTGCAATAAAAAATGTTTCAGCGCATGATGTGGATTACTTAAGTTTTGTTTGCGTAATTCCGCGACCGCTCAACTCAAAAATATCACCAAAACAAGATTCAGATTCCTATTCCTGAGCGTAAAGGCTTTACAAATGCGTCCAAAAATACAAAAATATAGGGTTTTCGACCAAAATTACAATTTTCTTAGATTTCGATCAATTTTGCCAATTGAAATATAGTTTAGTCAGAACGTTATTAAAGTACCTGCTATTACGTTAGTAAGGATTCGTCGTCTCCGATAATGCGAAGGCGCCACTAATCAGAATTAAATAAAACCAGGGTTGAAAAGCCGCTTCGCGACTTTTCAACCCTGGCCCCGTCTGACCCCGTTTTATCCTTCACTTTGCATAATTTTCCTGAATTCAGATGACAAAAAATGAAAAACCACCTGTTGAGCCCCTTTATATAGTCGAATCCCCACTTCCGGTCTACGCTAATTGTTCCTAACAAAGAGGTTTTTACAAAAACTTAAATTTAAGTTCGAAAATAAGTGATTTTGTGAAATCTGATATGCGTGCATTCATCTCCAGGCCATTACGCATCTAATGACGTATCATACATACCTTAAAATTGATCACCTATCGAGATATCCTCTGGACAGACATCCGGAAGTGGATGCAAAGTGGCACACACAGACACACACACACAGACACTATTTTTTTATATATAGTAGGATTTACGATAACATTTAATTAAATCAATTAAAAATAAAGATCATACCGTTCCAAAATTCCTGCGATAATAAACGTAATCAACCAAAAATTATATGCTTTTTCTAGGCACTACGACGCCACCTCCGGCCAATGCCAAACGTTCACCTACGGTGGATGCGGAGGAAATCTGAACCGCTTCGAGTCGCGCGACGAATGCCACAGGAGATGCTCATTCCTGCAGGGCGGACAACAACAACAACAACAGCAACAACCCCGAGGAGGACAGCAACCGCGTAAGTGTTGTTTGAACTTTTAAAGGGATAGTGGCAGGAAAAAATGGCTAATTCGCGCGCGGCAACTACCTCCTGTTCCCAATTTCACAATTTCAAAAGAATTGGTTACGATCATTTTGCAAATCATACATCCACATATTTATTAATAACGATGCGAATTATAGTATCGTCTAATACATGAATACCACACATTGGTGATAAAAATGTTCAGCGACTCTTCATGTCTTTTGAAACATTTTGATTTTTCGCCTACAGATTTTAGTGGGATCTTCACTCATAAAGATACATAGTTGAACGATATTTTTGATAACTATGCGAATTATAGCATCACCATTTTTTAATTACTTTTAATCAATTTACCTAGTTTTGTTCATATCGGAACGAAGGGTAACATTGTTAACATATGCAAAAACATTATCATGGATATTGAACATTTTTGAAACATTGGTTGTGGGCAGGCCAGTCTTTTTTTTATTAGCGGCAACAGTAGTCATAAAAATTGTACAGTAGAGCAAGATTCGTGATAGCAGAATGCAGTTTTTTAGAATTTATTTTAGAAAAATCGTATGCCAGTTTAAAGAACAGGCTTGTGGTTTGCGCAATTCCGTGATTCATAATAGGCTTGAAATTCATAAATTTGCCGCTTCCGAGGTTTATAAAAAAAAAATAATAATCTGCGAATTTCACTAACCTCAAATAGGCAGTGTAGACAACTGCTCATCAAGCACCAATCAGACTACCGTCAATTTGGCAAGAATTTTTCGAGCTTGGCATATTTAGGTGGGAAAAGCGTGTTTCGGTTACTTTTATGGGGTGCGAAATTGCGTAGTTAATAGTGGGAAGTCGGCATGCTTTTCGTAGTATCACCTTGAGAATTCGCCGTTGTACAAATATATCCCCGCTAATTTTTTTGTGTCTAAAAAGTGTTTCGAAAATATTACCAGTTGGGGCAGCACTGTGGATAATATTAAGTCCTCGGGTTACCATTCGATAAAACGCATCAAAATCCGGAATTTCAGTTTCCCTTCAACCCGCCGACCCGCGCGCCCAGCAGCCCCAGCAGCCAGCTCAACAGCCCGCGCAAAGTAAGTTTATTTTATGGGATTACCTGTACCTTTAAAATGTGTCTGAGCTACAGTACTTGTAACCAAAGTATTTGTATTTACAGTCTTTTTATCTACAGTCCTCGTCCTGAAAACTCCCCGCATTTTGTGTCGTTTTGGGGTGTGTTTTTCCAAATGTGTGTGTCTTGTCCATTTTTAGGGCCGCGGAATTTGGTGTGTTCCGTAAATCGTAGGCATCGTTGGCTTACGGAACCGATTAGTTATAGAATTCGTTTCAAGTAAAATACGAATAATTAGGGCACGTCGTGGTTTGGTGACGGTAGCACCGTTTTGGTGAATAGCAGTATTTCGGAATCTCCTATGGACCATTGGATCACTACTCTTGCTATAAACTGCAGATCAGGTTATTGTTTCGAAACATCATTTTTATCCAACTTATCAAAAAATAAGTAATTAATTAAGAGGCTTAATGTAAATATATAATATTTAAAAATACGCATTGATTTTCTCAAAATTTTTCTTTTCCATTTTTATCGCAATTTAGGAATTTAGAATTAAAATTTAGAATTTAATGGGTGCAGATCGAATAGCGGGGGGATAAAACAGCGATTTTCAAATTAATTCTCTGTTATAAAACATACCGTTAAAAATGGCGTTTTTCGGCCAGAAAAAATCTGTCCGTCGTTCCGGCCATTAAAAATACCTTAATCCCCTAGGGAACCATATTACGACACAACAACCCTCCGTCTCGGATGAACAACAACGACGAGCTGAAGATGAACAGCGACGAGCTGAAGAAGATCAGCGACGTGCCGAGGAAGAACAACGTGAAGCGCATCGCGCGCGCTGGGAGCAGGAGCGGCGACGACACCAAGAACGTCAACGACTTGAAGCAGCTCAGACGCCCGCGACTCGACCGCCGACGCAGCCGCGTCGAGACCCAGCCGTCGACCCCGAGCTGTTGACTGACGATCGGAAACTGGAGGTCAACGCCGCCGGCCGTCCCTACAAATCCTGTAAGCCACGCCTACTTGCGCGGCCCCGCCTCTACACCGCTTCGGATTGTCTGTCTCTATCTGGCTCTATGTTAATTTTTCGCTTTTTGCATGCTGTCACGCTCCCTTTAATTTTAGTGCTATTTTTCCTGTCTCTGGCGAAAACGGTTTCGGATGGGAGAGTATTTTGGGTAACAATTGGTAATTCCGAATCCGCTAAAAATTCTCTAATTCTGGCAGATACAATAACGTTATAGGATGTCGTCTATAACCCGAACAAATCAATATTTTTCGAAAAAAGTGTTTTTTGAAAGTCCGATTTCAAGACTAACAAGATGACGCGTTAATGGGCTACCGAGCGAAGATGCAAAATTATCATCAGTACATTTCCTTTCTATGAATTTCTCTGCATTTTAGAGGGTCTATAACAGACAAAATTCTGTAAGATAAAACGTTTATGTTGTTCATAACAACATAAAATATATCTGCCGGTTGATAGGTAGATAGTGAGCTAAGAGCAGGTCATAGAATTTTGAGGTTTTTAGAAAGCGAAATCGAGCACAAATATCATTCATAGAGCCGTTCTAACCAGCAATATTGTCGAAACACATCTTTTTGATAATTCTGAATTTTTGGAAAAAATATGCAAAAACTTTTTTCGGCTCGCCTAGATTTTTTATATAAATAGTGGAAGTGTTTCTAAATTGCTTAAAGCTATTCCTAAGCATACAAACTTTACAAAATTTAATTAAAAAATGACAAAATTTGTGACTTTTTCAAGCGTTTTTCTGGCGTTTTAAAAGTCTTTCCTATTAAAATAGGCTTAAATTTTGCTTAAAACAATGTGAAAACACTTTATATTTGATTACTATGCCCACCAGAGCAAACAGAAAAGAATAGGTTCCCTACTTGAGATACAAAACTATCACGGCTTTGCACATTCTAGTAGCGCGGATAAAAGAAACACAGTTTTCAAAAAAATGCATTTTAATAATAACATTTTTCCATGAACTTGAAACGTTCCTAGTCTAGTTAAGTATTTTACGACGTAGTAAATATTAATGCTATTAGTGGCATGACGGAGTAGAAATATTGTTAAACCCTAAGAAAGACCAATAAAAATGCCAAACTCCTCTTCCAAGCCAAGCATGCGCACGTTAAAAAGCATGTTCTATCCCCTCGTTGCTTCAAAACATGCCGTATTATCTTTAGTATGTTGAAAAAAGTGCGTTCTCAAAAAAATAGTAATACGCTTCCATACTAAAGCTAATACGGCATCTTTATTAAATATACCTATCCCTTCATTGGCATGTTCTCCGATTTTCAGCGTCTTCAACATCCGGAAAATCGCGTGAAGCCTGCCAACAGCCGGTAGCCTCCGGCAAATGCTCGGGCTCCTTCCAAATGTGGTACTACGAGCCTGGGACCGGCGCCTGCGAGCAGTTCTCGTACTCGGGCTGCGGAGGCAACAACAATCGCTTCAACTCCCGCGCGTCGTGCGAAGCGCTCTGTGTCGCGCGCGCTGATGATGCGCGTCGCCCGGCGGCTGGCCAGGAGGTCTACGTCGCCCCGGCTAATGGTAAATATCGAAAACATCATGAATTTTTTCATAAAGATTGACTGATTCAATCTGACTAATTAAAGCTGGGCAGAAAGCATTTCATAGTTTTCATCTTAAGTTTGTAAAGTTTCATGCGAAGATTTACCACTAATTGTTTCTCCTAGTCGTCTGCACTAATGGGAAAGACATGAAACATTGTTTTTTGGGGTTCACGCAATGCAACGGTTTATGTAACTCGACATAGTATTTTTGGATTCCCCCCTTAGATTAGCTAGAAAATTTTATTTTTACGGCGCCTCGGCTAAACGAAAAAAATAAAACGGTATTTTTCGGGTAAAGACCAGAACAAAATCAAGCGCAAGACTGAATTTAACTTTCTGAGTCAAAGCCACAAATTTGCTGAAACAATTAATTATCCGGCCGTTGCTAACGGTACACCCGTAAAGAAATAAAACATAAATTTTCTGGAAAGCCAAAATTCTGATAGAATATCTGGATTTTCTCCCAGTTTTTAAATTGCCGCAGACCTTTGATTTTTTTCACATCTCGGATGGTAATTCGATAAAAATTGTATTTAAACAATATCTATGTCGCGACGTCACGTAAAAATTGAGGAGAAAAAAGAGCAGTGAATGAATGCGCTCTAGGAGTTCTAGATTTCGTGTTTACCGAAACATTTCAATTTATTTATCCTAATTTTAGTTTTACTTCAATTTTAGTTCCAAGCCCAAATTTAATTTTTCGTAGCCTTTGCTACTACATAAGCGAGGCGTAGTGATCATGCGTGAATCGCAAAAATCAGCAATTTCTGCAAGCTAAGGCAAAAATTTTAGTGTTTCAAGGCAAGAGGAAAGTTGCGCTTTGTGGTAAAAAATTAATAGACGCAATAAATTAATAACTCACAAAATTTAGGACTTTTTAGGCTTATAACATGTGTTGGAACTAGATTTTGAGTTATTATCGATTAGACAATTTTCGATCAGACGATTTTCGATCAGGCGATTTTTCGATCAGTTGGCTGGGAATCCGTTTACCCAGCAGCAAAGCCTCCCGCGCATTTGAATTTTTTCTCCACTTTAGATACCTATTGAGCATTAAATTCTTGAGCAAAATTTTTGAAAAACGAAACCCCTAATACCACAATAAATATGCAAATTAAAAATTCTCGAAAACTATTAATCGGAAATCTTGACGTTTCAGCAAAAATTGACAAAACTGCTTTAAAGTTTTCAATTAATTTAGCCTTTAATCAAATCCTCAAGAATTAATTAGGTTTCAAAAACAGCCATACAATTAAAAATTGTGTTAAGAACTTTAATAAAACCATTTAAATAAATTTAAATAAAGCTAAATAGTGTTAATTTCATATGCAAATTTGCTGGCATGTGCCCGCTTTCATTCCCTCTGGCGCAAGCGAGAATGCCCTTCAAAAAAAGCATGCCTTCCCTCCTATTTTGCACGCTGGCTATCGTATATTTAGGGGCTATATAATTTTGTATAATTTGTGAACAGCCGTAAGTAACCCTGGTATTTTAGGGGGTGGTCCCGGCGCGAACTCGCTCTGCGACGAGAACAAGGAGACCGGCCCGTGCACCCAGTTCCAGACAAAGTGGTACTACAATAAGGCTGATGGCACTTGCAATCGGTATGTTAATTTTATCTATACAGGGTGTCCCAAAAAAAACCCCCCCTACCTAGCGGTCCGCAGTCGTTTCCGATTTTTACGATTTAGGTATCTATCGAAAGCTCCCGAAAAGGCGAGAAAACAAGGAGGGTTCATTTTCTTTATTATGCATTTTTATTCGCTAATTTTACGTCCAAAAACCATGAAAACTGCTAATTTGTGCAGGATCTGCATGCTAATTGCAAATTCCTGTTGAAAAAGTACCAGTTTTTTTAGAAAAACCTTAAATATCGATGGAATTAGATTAAATCTTAGAAAACGAGACCCGCTTGTTTTCTCGCCTTTTCGAGAGCTATCGATGGGTAGTTAAATCATAAAAATCGGACTTGACTGCGGACCGCTAGGTAGGGGGGGTTTTTTTTTGGGACACCCTGTACACTTGTTAATTCTTGTAAAATATCAGCTTCTTATCAATCACAATAACTTTTAAAAACAGGAAAGTTCTTGTAACAATCACAATAAATAAAAATTTAATTTCCAGATTTCACTACGGTGGCTGCGAGGGAACCGGCAACCGCTTCGACACCGAGCAGACGTGCAAGGCCGCTTGTGAACAGCATCAAGGTAACATTTTTCGAACTAAATAATGAAATCATTTTTAAATGTTTCCGACGCTATAAACCCAGTGACTACTCGTCTTAAATCAATATATTATATCGGATGCTAATTATTATATTAAGCAACATTAATGCTCATAAAATTCAATTAAAAAGCAGAAATTTTCAATAAAAATTAATGAAGGATCTAAGGATTATGATTTTCAAATGTTACTCCTGGTATTAATATACATTATTTGCCTTTTAATTTGGGATATTTTTCGACATATTATATATTCTCTTAATCGGCGGCAAAAGGAATATTAATGGGGGAGAGTTCTGATGGATAATTGCAAAACTGAATAATGCAGAAATTCAATGTTTCGGTTATTATTGCATACAAATTTTAGTAAAAGCGATTAATTCTGTTTTTCGGTTCGTTTAATTATTTTTTAAGAAAAATTAAGGGAAGACTTAGGGTTAGTATTTTGAAATTAATCAACATTTGATCTACATTGTTTTTAAATTAGGGAGATATCTTCTTTATCTTGAATTGTGTTAATCGGAATAAAAATCGATAAAATTTATTTCTTTTTCAACCGTAATTAGGGATAGTGAGTAGTATTCTTATACTGTATGAATTGTATTAATATTATATTAATGGAATTTTAGTTTAATTAATCTATACAACATTTGCTATTTTTGTATTTTCAGACCCTTGCCAATTGCCGAAGGTGCAGGGCCCGTGCTCGGGCAAGCAGAAGAACTTCTTCTTCAACACGCACACCCGCCAGTGCGAGGAGTTCGTCTACGGCGGATGTCTTGGAAACACCAACCGGTGAGAGATTTTTGGAAATTATGCGATTACATTTCGCCACAAGCACAACAAGAATATTGCCAATCGAAAAACTCTTTTCATAAACATGTTTCGGAAACGACTTGTACTAAAAATTTTCTGCATCGCCTGATCGGCAGTGCTTCAATACCATAATTCGGTGGACTTTCAGAATCTCTAAATTTCAGAATCTCTAAATTTCAGAATCTCTAAAATTTCAGAATCTCTAAATTTCAGAATCTCTAAAAATCAGAATCTCTAAAAATCAGAATCTCTAAATGTCAGAATCTCTAAATGTCGGAATCTCTAAATTTCGGAATCTCTAAATTTCTTTGTACAGGAGCCCATACAGAGTTTGGCGGAAATTGAAACTGTAATGCGCTTTTACCCAAAGACGCCTCTGAAAACTTTTTCAGGGGTAGTTTTTTGTGCTAATCACGAAAAACGTAGATGCATTTCCATAGTGCGATTTTTCCGTGCTTGGTTACAACTGTTGTCTTCAAAGCCCAAAACTTGGTTTTGCTATAAGCAATTCATTTTGAATTTTTGTGATTCGTGGTTACGTTTTTTGTGATCAGGGCAAAAAACTACCCCAAAAAAAGTTTTCACAGGCGACGTATGGCTTCCTGAACAAAAAAATTTAGAGATTCCGATTTTTAGAGATTCCGATTTTTAGAGATTCCGAAATTTAGAGATTCTGAAATTTAGAGACTCTGAAATTTAGAGATTCTGAAATTTAGAGATTCTGAAATTTAGAGATTCTGAAATTTAGAGATGCTGAAATTTAGAGATTCCGAAATTTGGAGATTCTGAAATTTAGAGATTCTGAAATTTAGAGATTCTGAAATTTAGAGATTCTGAAATTTAGAGATTCTGATAGGGCGGCCCATAATTCATACTTTGAATCTTCATTATAAAACCAATAAACTACTACAAAATTAAAATAGCTACTCAATCACAGAGAATTTCTTACTTTAACCAGTTTTTCGGTGATCCAAAAACTGGCTCCAACTAGGCCTTTTTCATACTTGTATCTTCTTACTTTGACATGCCTCAAGAACTCCAGTCGGCATAATAGCTTTAGAAAAAATTAATTTCCTTTCAAATCCAAAAACCAGACTATCAAAAACGTTCAAAACTATGTTTCATAAAAAGTCCACAATCAAAAATTTGCTTTTATGACAATACCTCTAGAGCATTATGGAATCATAAATTTTTCTTTATTTTAACCAAAAATTTAGCGCCACCGTGAATTATTAATGCACCTACCGGACCGTAAATTGAATTAAATTTCAAACGAAAACTTTGATTTATTGAGTTACCAAATGGTCCGAAGTGAAGGCTTGCTTTTGTTAACGCATCGAAATACCGTATAAAATAGAGTAAAATATTAAAATAGAGTTTGGGAAATTATTTTAGTTAATTACGCTTTATGGCATAGAAAAGGGTTATTTTGCTTATATTAAAACTGAAGAAGGGTTTATGAGGTCTTGCCACAAATTTGAAAAATCTATGTTTCATGGCACAAACTCAAGAAATTCAGCAGGCGTTGGATAATGCTTGATTAAAAGTAAGGTAAAAATATTCATTGATTTTCCGCTAGTAAAATATAGCCGAATTCTGCTAATTTTCAATATTTCTAATTAAAATTATGTTTTTGCAGATTCGCGCAGCTGGAGGAATGCCAGGCCCGTTGCGGTGGACGTAAGTAAAAAAACAACTTCAATTTCTATACGATTTATTAATTTCAAAATGAGACTCGCTTTGCTCGCAAAATAATGTTGATTTTATGAAGTCCTTTAAACCTCACTTGCTAGCCCATTTTTGTATTATTAAATTCCTGTTGTCCACCCCTATTTGTTGCCCCCCAAATCGAGGATCCTCGCTGCCGAAATAATGGATAACTACTGCCCCCACCCCGCGCCGAAACGTCGATACCGTAACCTGCCGTAACGTAACGTAAGCTAAAATAACTTTATTTTTGGTCCCTACGAGTCCTCTCAAGCCGCCAACATTTTTTTCGGAATTTGGAAGGATTTTCATGTTTTTTTGGAGATGGGTACCTTGTTTGGAAAAAGAAATTAAGTCTGATTTTCCGAGATTCCTGAGTTAAGAAGCAGAAACATATTTTTCAAATAAGAAAAAAATAATGTTTCATGGAATTTCCTTCTTTTACGCTCTTTCCGAGAATTATTACGGCGAGTTTTCTAGTGAATTGTGAAACAAAAATAAATTTTGAAGTTTCAGCTTATTGGTTTTTCTCGAAAAATGACTGTTTCAAAAAAAAAAACCTCGCACATCGATATTTAATGAGTTTATCAAATTTCATCAATGCCGACAATTCAATTTTTCAAACTACCGTACCCACGCTCCAAAAATAGCAAAAATTCTTTAAATTTCAAAAATCCCCGCTCTTGCCAACCCCTTAAAAATGCCGATCCCCCCTCTCTGCCACCCCTCCCACTCCAGCGGACTGCCGATTTCTACGAAATTGTGATTTTCCGGATTTTCTCCGCCTCGTTGTTCCTCTTTTCCCGAATCGTTTCGTATGCTAATTAAGTCGATTTTGCGTAATAAATTCCGAATTTTACGAACCCCCGCGGTTTTCGTTCCCTGAAAATACACCGAATCCCACATTACTTATTTTTTTTGTTTGCTTGTGTGATTGTTGTGTGCCATTTTTGTTTACTAATTATAACACGATGGAACCTGAGAAGTAATTATAAGAAAGAAAAAATTAAAGTTTTGAAAATTTTGGAAACGTTGCGTTTTTACCTTAATTTTTTAACAAGGTGTGTATCTATTTGTATCCCCTAACCTTATTAACCTTTGTTGCGTGCCATTTTGCTTTAATTACGCTGAGCTTTATTTTATTTCTTCGAAAGACAACACCTATTAAAATTTAAAAAGTTTTGTTGATTTTGAAAATTTTTGAAACTTTGTTTTTCTCTCCGATTCTTCCAATGAAGGATCCTAACAATATGCCATGACTTTTATGTGCCCCTAGCATCCTTTATGCAGCTTTTGTGTGACATGTGTTGCGAACACCTATTAAAACCCAAACAATTTTTTGCCTTTTAAAAATTTTTGGAAACATCGTTTTTTCGGACGTTTCCTATGATAACCTTAACTTTCGTGTGCTCCTAATATTATTTACTCCGCTTCTGAGTGATTTTCATTTACCAATTATTACACCAGGCTGTCTGTTTGGATTAATGCATACAAAAAGTTCCGAGTTTTGTAATATTTTGAAACATTCAGTTTTTTAATAACCACCTCGATAACACGATTGTCTGATAGTGTTGGTCTCCTATATGCAGGACCTGTTTTGGTGTGTCTCTAATATTTTTGTAGCTTGTATTATGTTTCTGACATTTTAGTTCATTTAACCATTTATTTTTATTATTTATTTTTCGTCTGCTTTTATTTTTTGAATTTTTGCAATTTTATTTGAGTCTTAAGCAGGGTTGTTCACGGACGGGCTCGGACGGACGCGGGCCCGGACCCGTCCGCGTCCGAATAATTTGCTCCGGCAGAGCGGACGGGCTGGGACGGGTCCGGGATGGGCCGGACGGGCTCGGACGCAGGAAGTAGCCGAGCCCGCTATGCAAAGCGCGGGTAGCTAAAACTAGCATGGTAATTGATAAAATGACGGTTTTTCGCGTTCTTTCCGAAGTAAAGCAGATATCTAAATCAAGAAAAGGCAACAATCGAGCTAAGATGTTAATTTGCTTGCAATGATTTTGCCTGTGCTTTCGGTCATTTGCATCGCGGACGCGCGGACGCCCCAGCCCGCACTGCGTCCGTCCGGCCCGTCCGGGACCCGTCCCAGCCCGTCCGCATTTTTTATGCAAATTGCGCGGACGGGACGGGTCCGCGTCCCGGGCCGGACGGACCCGGACCGGACCCAAAATGAACAACCCTGGTTTTAAGGGATCGCCAAGGCCGTAGATTTTTTGATTATCGTGGATTTTTTTTGAGCCGAAAGCGCAGCGCCCATCCAAGATCTTACCTTGCCCGTCCCTTTAACGAGTTAAATCCCTAATCGTGATTTTTGTGTTGTGTGGTTCATTTCTTCGTGGATATCGACAATTAGGTTGCCGCGGATACCTAAAACAATCTTTTTCAATTCTAGCGAGTTTTGAAACATCACTTTGTTACCCGGAATTTTTCCTTATTGATTGGCACGAATTTTGCGTCTTTGAAACTTATTACCGTACGGTTGTCTTTCTCATATTTTTATTTTTGCAAGCTTTTTCCATTTTGTTTATTTAACCCCAACTTTCGTGCTTGGTTTAATTTAATGTGATTCTAATTTCTGCGTGCTTGGATGGCTTTTTATGTTTTTAATCACACAGCAGCTCCATTTCTAGTTCTGATTAACTTAACTCTAATTTGATTTACTAAGGATCGGACCTAAACTTCTTCAAATATAGTGCCGAGGTACCTGATAATCTTGGCTAGTAAAAGTGACGAAACTCTTTACTTTAACGCGCGGGGTAATAGCGTTTTCCAGCGGTTATTTCATTCTGAAGAGTTTAATTACAGGTAGTGAACGCGCTTAGAACTATAATTATTAATAAATTTATTTAATTCAAGAAACGAGCAAATTTGACGTTTCTTCGTCTCAATCTTAAATGGAGAATATCACCTTATTGCGAAAAAATGGAATTTTGTTGTATCGTTCGCTGTCGCTCTGGGGATTTTTGGCTGCAATTCTACAAATATTACCGCCAAAAAACAATGACGAGATCAAATATTCTTTACTCTGCTAATAGCCATGATAAAAAACTTCAAAAAAGTGTCAGAGTTTAAAATGTGAAATTTAAAATGTTTCTTCTCACATGTGGGTTGTAAGCTTTTTAGCCGACTGTAATTGGAGACACAAGCGTGCTTTCAAAACAAATATTTTTTCTGGTTTATTTTTGCCATGGCTTTAATTTTAGTCTTTATGTTTCAGCTGCGCCAGCGCCCGCCGCGCCGCGCCGTCACCACGGAATCGCTGCCTTTATGCCTGTCAAACCCGAGCACCCTCAAGTAAGTTAAAATATTCATAAGTTTAACGATTTAATGAAACCAAATTGTGGTAAATAAAAATAACAAACATATGGCGGGCGGTGGTAGTAACGATATTCTATTAAATTTACAGATGTACCATTATTTTCACCATGCCGATTGTTTTTGATCCGAAATGTTTATCTCAAGCAGTTTCATTTTGAAAAAAAACATGTTTAACAAAAAAACGGAACCCCTGTGGCTCTCGAATCAATTAATGTGCGTAGGATCTGAGATCTGAGATACTATACAGGGTTTTCCAATAAAAACACACCCCCCTTCCAACTCGACACAGAAGTATCGGATGGGAATGACACCATTCGAAAGCCCTTGAAACGGCCAGTTTGCAATAATTTTCGAAACCATTTTTTATTTAAGCCCGCCATTTTACAACGCATTCAAAAAAATTAAGGAACGGCCTCCGCATCTAATTAACGGCTACTTCCGGTCATTTTGTATGGATAATCTTAGGCAAATTGGCTCGTATGCAGCGCCAAACTTTACAAAATGGCTTGTAAAACGGCGGGTTTAAACAAAGACATGGTTTTGAAAGCTGTTGCAAACTCGCCACTCCAAGGGCTTTTGAATGGTGTAACGATCCGTCCGTTCCGATACTTCTGCGTCGGGTTAGAGGCGGTGTTTTTTATTGGGACACCCTGTATAACGTATAATAGGATTCAAGTGTGTAGGTAACAAAATATCTGAATACTTTTCCTGTATTTTCAACTGTTTTATAAAAGGAAAATTTTTTGATCAGAGCTTCAGGAAATCAATATCTAAAGGCTCCTTGTGGAAAAAATATGTTTCAAAAAAATTAGACATTGAAGTATTATAATAGTCATTGGATCTCTGCTTTGCGCGAACAAGCTGGGATAACGGTGTGAACAAAAATTATCAAACCTCGTTCCTTACCTTGAGATTTTTATGAACTCAATAAAAGAGTTTTTGAGAGACGGGAATCACCAAAATTATCAATAGCAGTAACTGAGTTTGCAAGGAAATATGCTTCATAAAATAGAACGCTAGCAATTATTTCCGAGCCCCTTAAGCCACGGTACAATGCGATCGAGCTCCAGCCTAAAAGAAGGAGAATAATTCAACCGAGTTGCTGCACTTGTAGATTTTTAAATCAATGTTGGCATTTTATATAGGGCCCGCTTCATGAACATTGCCAATATCAACCTTCAACATTCTCAAGAAAATATGTTTAGCAAAAAATGGAGCCCGTACCATTCCCGAGTTCATTAATGACTCCGGTCGAGGATCGATATCTTAAAAACGAGTTGGTTTGATTTGAAAATTAACAAGCTTTGCCATATTTGCTATTTTTTGAGACAATGGCATATCTATAATTTTTGATGGAGCTCGTATCAGACGCTATAAAATCATTAGATCGGTCATTCGCATTCTCAAAAAAATATGTTGGGCACAAAATAGGATCCGGGACATTCTGCGGTCTGTTAATAAAGGGAAGCACAATTGTTCTTTGGAGCGCAATTTCCCAAAACGTTAACAACCAGCAAAAAATATCTTTAGTGAAATTTCTCACACAGTCGATATTAATGAATTAAATTATAAAATTATTCAGTTCCTACGACTCGCCCCACCGCAACAAGCCGATAATCTGCAGCCTCAAAAATGCCATCTAGCGCCGCAAGCCGGGCAAAAGTGCAGGTACAAATCAGCATGATAATTTCCGTTATAAAATAAATATATTACAGTACGATCAGGTAATAAAGGATCAAACTGGAATTTTCGAAAGCGAAAACTAAGTTAAGAACAACTACCTATTATGTGACATTCTCCGGTCAACATCACCTGTTTTTTCAAAACATAGTTTTACAGCTTAAGGTTGTTCCAGCTTTTCACAAACAATCTCTGCCCGTTCTCAATAAAGGGATGTTCAAGCGGCGGGGGATCTATATATTGAAGCCTTGAACACTCCTTTAAATATCAAGGATTTGGTACTGTGCGGTTAGTGAGGGGGGGGGGGGTTAGCAGAGGGACACTAATTTTCACTTCTCCTTCTATACCTACTTGTTAAAAAATAAATCGTGTATTTCTATAACGTTTTTTTTTTGTTGTTTTTGATTGCTAAAAACTTACAAAAAAATTCGAACATTTTTATTTGAAAATTTTAGCTTTATTTATGAATTTTTATATCTAAAACCGGTGTCAAATGCTGTGAAAACGGTTTACATTTTGTAAAAAAAATTTTTCCCAGCTAGCGCCATGGATTTTCGAATCCCGATAAAATGCTTAGAAAATGCTATGTTTCATCTAATCTATATAAGGCAAAATTTTTGGTCGGAACATGGGGCATTCAGCTGGAACATTTCTTTGACCAGGCTTTCGTAAGTTCTAAATTTCAGGGAAGCCGAAACGATGTGGTATTTTGACGCGGCCACGCAGAGATGCCTCCAATTCTTCTACGGTGGTTGTGGCGGAAATGAGAATCGCTTCGTCACCCACGATGAATGCCAGAATGAATGCGCTCCCGTGCAGCATCAGGTTTATTTATTTCAAGGAGGCAGGAGTCACGTAAAAATATCTATAAAATATAGCCAGCCATTTTAAATACAGTAATCAAGGTCTCAAGGAACCACCTTAGGCGTCAAAACAAAAATTTGCAGCAAATGTAATTTTAAAAATTTGTGGTTTTTAACTTTAGCATTGTCAAATTTCCCTTACCACTAGGTAATTTCTCGTACTCAAAAAGTCGCTTCTTTTCTAATTTTTCGAATTTTCAGAGTCATTTGGCTTTTTTACTTCGATCACCATTATCCATAAAATTTGCTTTTTCTTTTCGTGAAATACTTTTTTTGGCAGTTTCTAAACCCTGTGACGGTATGAAAACGGCATGGTCGAAAAATGCATCGGCATTTCGCATTTTCTTGAATGGATCTTGTTTTTCAGAATAAAGATACAGGGTGTCCCAAAAAAAAACCCCCCCTCGGCATTTGGCCGTCTTCCATCCAATCGGGACCAAATTTTTACCAGTGATGGGGACCCATAAAAACTATGTGCAGCCAAATTTTCTAAGCAAAATATTGTAAAACCAAAAAGTTATCGTTAAAAAACTGATTTTTGGAAAACTCTGGTACTCGTTTTTGGCTATGTTTTCGCAATTAGCATGCGGATTTTGAGTAATTTTCCAAAAAATCGTCATTTTTCGGTCAGTTTCTGGCAATTTCGATAATAAAAAGTGATCGAAAGGCCCGATTTAAACGTAATTTTCGTAAATCAAAAAAATTTCTACAGGTAGAAAAGAGCGCCCTCTTCATTTTTGCTAAACATTTCGAGGCCGAAATCCGTCAAAATCCTAGTGAAATTGGCAAAATTGACCTTAATTTTGATATAACTTCTTTGTTTTACAATATTTTGCTTAGAAAATTCGGCTGCACATAGTTTATATGGGTCCCCATCACTGGTAAAAATTTGGTCCCGATTGGATGGAAGACGGCCAAATGCCGAGGGGGGGTTTTTTTTTGGGACACCCTGTAGATGTAAAATATAAATTTTTTATCCAGTTGCCACCATAAATTTTTTTGCTCGAGTTTCTAGCCCTTTTCCTAGAAAGAATTAGCATGTTTCATGTCATTAAGTGCACCCTGGTTGGTTGAAAAATCCATTAAACGCTTGAAAACTGCGAATATATAATTTGCCAAAAAATCACCGAATTCAGGCGCTGACGATGCGTGCCGAATCTTCGGTTGATGAACTCGGAAATGCTGAACAGGCCGGTGAAGTTGAGGCAGAGCGAATGCAAGGAGATCAACCGAGACGACTACGCGATGATACGGACGACGCAGAGGAGTCACGATTTCGCGGATCCAATAGAACGGTAGATGTACAGGTGCGGATCGGGTTTTTCGTTGTCACCATGAAGTACAATAAAACAAAAGTAGACATTCAAAGCCGCAATTTTCAAAAATATCTTTGGATTGGAGAATTAATAATCTCTCGACATTTGCACAAGGAGTCAATCCCAAAATCAGATCGTATTTTTTTTGAAAAAAACTTTGCAAAACCAAGTTTCATCGAAGTGCTGGCTTCCAGGCATTTCAAACATCGTAGTGTAAACTTCCGTCCATGCGTTGTAAAATAACTAATCCTACCCCGGCTTCCACCTCTGCAAGAGCCCTTGACACACTAATATGATTTTTTATTATAAAAAGTGCAGCATTAATTATATGCCTGTTCGCGAAAGACGTCATTTTTAAAACAAAGCTTTGAAAAAGCAGGTTTCATCAAAAGTATTGGCTTGGTGGGGTGACAAACACCCAGTAGCCCCGCTGACTGTAACCGTTTTTTGTTGACCGTGGGATTTCAATACGTGAGATAGCACATTTTGTGCAGAATTTTTTGCTGATTCCGAATCCGTTTTCAAAAGTTGCGGAATCCCTCTAGATAAAAAGTTACAGCCGATTTTCTACCCCAAATGACCGAAAATTACAAACTTTAAATCCTTATAAAAAACTCGTGGAACATTTTGTGGGATAAAATACAGCACTCCTGGGGGTAAAAAACGTGCTCTTTCGAATGGGCTACCTCACGAACCCGTAGCTCAAAATTCACAAAATTTCACATTCCACCGAAAAACTTTTTTTCATGAATTTTGAGCTACGGGTTCGTGAGGTAGCCCATTCGAAAGAGCACGTTTTTTACCCCCTAGGAGTGCTGTATTTTATCCCACAAAATGTTCCACGAGTTCTTTATAAGGATTTAAAGTTTGTAATTTTCGGTCATTTGGGGTAGAAAACCTACCGTAACTTTTTATCTAGAAGGGTTCCGCAACTTTTGACCCCGGATTCGGAATCAGCGAAAAATTCTGCACAAAATGTGCTATCTCACGTATCGAAATCCCACGGTCAGCAAAAAACGGTTACAGTGAGTGGTCTCATAATTTAACTGGCCCGGAGTTCGGTGTCAATCTCTAAAACGTTATTTAATAAATTTACGTCTGCACCAAAGAGGATAAAATCTGATTTCTCTTGACGTCGAAAAAGCGCATGCGGCGACTTTAATTCTACGCCTCGTCTCGAAAGTAGCATCGTATTTTTCAGAAGATAGGGAAACATTGGGCGCACAAAATCGAATTATTTCTATTTTTACTTTGCTAATGTCTACAAATAATATCTATTTTTCTCTCTTTAATTACGATATTCCGAAGCCTAGCCGAAGCACTTTGTTACAAAATAGCAAAAGTGTGTTTTGAAACAGCAGGTTTATGCAAAGCACTTTGAAAACGCAATATGCAACGGAATAAAGCAAAAGTTGATTTTTTTGACGCCCAAAAAATGTTTCGGCTATTGGTGATGTGGTCTGCATAACGGGGATTAATTCCTTCGAAGTCTTCTGGCATTTCCAAAAGCGTCTTTTCTGAAACACGCCAATTTCAGGATGTGGCCACGGTTGTGCCGGTCGGTGCTTTGCCCGATTTGTGTTTGTTGCCGGAACAGAAGGGATCGTGCTTTGGCAGCGAGTTGAAGTGGCGGTAAATATTTTATAGGTTTTACTTAATTGCTTAAGTTTATGCATATTTGCTTGCATAATTCCTTACTAGCTGCACTCGCAAAAATAAATGATCAAATTCTAGGTTTCTAGAATCAATTCAAAACCAGGGTTGAAAAACCGCTTCGCGGCTTTTCAACCCTGGCCCCGTCTAAACCACATGGTAGTCAAAAATATGCATATTCTTCCAGGACCTTGATCGCAAAAAAATGAAAAGAACCCCTTCCGCGCCCTTATATAGGCTTACCCCACTTCCGGCGCATGCAAATTACCTCCTAACAAAGAGGTTTCTTGATATCTTTACAAAAAATCAATTTTAATAGCGAAAACAGTAATTTTTCCAAACTTTTATGTGTGTGCACTCATCTCGGCGCCATTACGCATCTAATGACGCATCATACGACCCTTAAAAACCCTTTCCCGAGGCTGTAGGAGCGGAACATCCTAACGGAAGTGCATGCAAATATACACACACACACACACACACACTATTTTTTTTATATATAGTAGGATCTAGATTTTCAAAGTTATGTTGCGAATTCATGCCTGTTGAATTAAAGGACTATTTCGTTATTCAATTGTTTTCATTGTCTTCAATTCCACAAAGTTGACTAGCAATCGGCGTTGTTCAGAGGATAACCAGCTTCAAAAAAGCTAGCAGAGGTCATTTAGGAATTATCTACCTGAAAAATAGGGGCAAAGGTGGTGTCGAAAAGTAAATCACGAAATTAAGCTGGCCCAGCTCGAGTGGGGAAGAAGTTTTTTATGAAACCAGTTGTCTATTTTGCCAAGCTTCTCGTTACAAGCGTAAAGCTTTGTCTTGACTGTCATTGTGATGAATAATTTTTTGGCATATTGTATTTTTACTTGCGACAATTAACGTTGGCCAACATTATTATTGAAAAAAACTGGAAATATATGATTTTTTTGACGAAACCCACGGAATTTCAGCGTCAAATCATATGTTTTATTGATTTTATTGGTTCATACGCTGTATGCTTTTTAATTTTTAGCTATATTGCTGAAACGGCGAGCTGCTTGAGCTTTATGTACACAGGATGTGATGCGAATGCTAATCATTTCGAGTCTGAGGTAAGACAGAATGTTTCGACAATAACAACAGCTATATATTTTCTTCTTTTTTATGGTTTCATGGATCCTTCAGACGTTCCATCAAAGACTAAATTTTGTTTTAAGCTTCTTAGGATCAACTTTTTTCGTAGAGCCGAATGCTCCAATGCAAGCAGCACAAGTTTTTACTAACCTGAACGTAAAACGCCGCAAATTTTATTAAAAACACCAAGAATATCGGATTTTCGACCAAAAATCGACGATTATTGGGCCTGAATTCCGAATCGAAAATATGTTTTTAGGTAATGATAGTTTTTTCGTTGAAATATAGTTCTGTTTAACTAAAAACTCTAATAAAACACTTCCTATTGCAATACTAAGTATTTCTAGACTTTCAAAAAGCCAGTCCCCTCCCCCCCCCCCCGATAATAGGAAAGAGCCCAAAGTTGGGGGGCGATTCATTTGTCACGGTTTCATCATTTTCTACTGATTTTAGAAAATTATAAATTCGCAAAAAACGGGGTTGGACTTTTCGAAATTAAATGTTTCGCCTAGGTGTAATTCCGAATTTTTGCTTTCCGGTTTAATAGCGCCCCGATATGGAAAAATTTCAGGAATCCTGCCTACGCGCCTGCGGCCCCGCGCGCGAAGAGAAGGTCTGCGCGCTTCCGGCTTCGGTTGGAAGTTGCGAGCTGGCCGTGTCGAAGTGGAATTTCGACGCGAAGACCGGGGAGTGCAAATTGTTCATGTGGACCGGATGTGGGGGAAATTTGAATCGGTAGGCCACAGCTTTTTTAAGATATTGACCAGGGTTGAAAAGCCGCTACGCGACTTTTCACCCCTGGCCTTTGCGCGGGGATCTTTAAAAGTTGGGCTTTGCATAATTCGGGCGAAGAACCCTAAAAAATAGCAAAAGCAACCGGCCGCGAGCGCGACAAAAGCCAAAATGAGGCTCCTAGCGCCGCGTATGTAAATTAGTCTATTTCCATATGTTTATAAAACGTTAAAATAAGGTATAAAACGACATTTTAGTAAAAATATGATAAGCGTGCAGTAATCTACGACCTCGACTACCCCTAACTACCTTATTTCTGGACCAAAAAATTCTTTCCCCTTCGAGTTATGGCTGGAACTCGGGTTTTTATGCAAAGTGTCTACACACACACAGACACTATTTTTTTATATATAGTAGGATTGATAAAGTATACCACAAAATTTTTTTGATAGAAACCAGGGTTGAAAAGCCGCTTCGCGACTTTTGAACCCTGGCCCTGTCTGATCTCATGATATACCTGACTTTGCATAATTCTTGGACTTTCTGTGAAAAAAAATGAAAATCCCGCTTTCTACCCCATTATATAGGCCACCGGAACTTCCGGCACATGCTAATTTTTTCCTAACAAAGAAGGTCGTCGATTTTTTAACAAAAACCTAAATTTAATGTCGAAAATAGGCAATTTTGATAAATCTAGTGTGCGTGCAGTCATCTCAGAGCCATTACGCACCTAATGACGTGTCATACATACCATAAAATTCATTCCCTATCAAGATATCCTCCGGACACCCTGACGGAAGTTGCATGCAAAGTGTCACACACACACACACAAACACTATTTTTTTATATATAGTAGGATCCTTGTTTAAGATAGCTTAAATCAAACTAAAATATGTTGAAACGATAAATAGAAATAAAAGTAATTTAATGAACGGAATTTAGCGTCGATGCATGAATATTTCAAAAAAAAAATTTACTTTGGAAAAATACATGAAACACTTTTTGGGTAAGTAGAAAAATGGGAGAGATCTGGCCTTTTTAAAATAGCTTCAACTTAATTTGCTTTTAGATTAAACTCCTGTTTTAGAAAATAATGTATTGTAAATATGAAACTTTTATGCAGCAGATTCCAGTAAAAATTGGGGTTCAATGGTCTATTAAAAGTTATTAAATAGGAAAAGCTGAATTAAGGAGTTTTTTTTTATCAAGTCTTGTTAAATAGCTTTAATTTAACTAAGATTGGGATTAAAGACACAAATCCACAATCCAATAATGTTTTAGAAAAATGTGTTTGCAAATATTTAGGCTTGATGGGGTTGGTAACACTAACAATTTCGATAAGGATAGTCGTACAGTCTGGAGCTAAAATTGTGGAACGCTCAAAATTGATTTCTTGAAGATGCATTAAGATTACATATTTTTAATAGTTTTTAGTATCTTTAAATATTACCTTCAAAGGGATTTGGAAGCACGAATTTGGTCGTGGCGCACACTTCAGTTTATTGAATTATGATGTATCTTTGCTATAGACATCGACTGCAAAACATTTTAATTTCAAGCACTAATTTTTACGGAACTTTTACAGTGTTTCGGGGTTCGGGGTAAAAACGGATTGAAATGGCCGAAGAGCTGTTGGATTGTTTTAAAAAACGGGCAAAATATGATTGGTTTTAATATCTATTTTAATAATAGTTAGTAAACATATAGGTCTATTTTGTGATTGATATGTATCAACGAAAAAAAGAAGTATCGCCTTCATGTTTACAAAAAAACACATGGAGGCTAAAATTAAGTTTCTCATTACGGAACGTGTCAGAGCATCTTACAACTTTTTTACTTTTCGAGGCGCTTCAATTGTCGCGTTGCGTTGAAAAACCCTAAAACGAACGAAAAAACGATTTAACGTAAAGGTGTTTCGGGGGAGTTCGGTGTAGAAACAGACCGAAACAACGCAATCGGTGTTCGGTGGTCACTTGATACGAAAAGAAGGTGCGAACTATAAGTAGTTGCAGTTAATATTAAACGCTTTTGTCTAAAAAACATCTGGTTCCGTTTTGTGAATGATATGTTTCAATGAAAAAAAGGAGGGACCAGCCGCGGCTATGTATTAATTACAAAGGATTGATGAACGCCAAAAAATTTATAAAAATTTATAAATTTTTAAAAATTAACTGCTTGTATCGATCGAATTAAAGCTATAAATTAATAAAATGGGCGTAGAGGCTAAAAAATGGCAAGAACACTAAAATACTAAAACACCCAGTGTTTCAAGATTGGTCGGTGCGAAAATGGATTCGGCGTAATTCGATTCACTCATCCTACCCTATAAGCGAGAAAAGTATGTGTGTTTTCTGTACGGCCGTTTTCTCGGCCGTCAGGCCGAATTTCGAGCTGATTTTTGGCATGGGGGTGGGAAATGCCATTTATAAAAAACGGTTTTTTGGATTTTTCGAAATTCTGCGATTTAACGATTTTACAAGCAAAAATGTGAAAAATCCTTAACATTTTTGGGTGTGCACGTTGTCCGGAACTTTTCTCGGCCCCTAGAGGGAATGGGGCCCTCGATTTTTGAGGGTAAGTGGCAAAAGTAATTCCCCAGATACATTTTTTCGGATTTTGCAAAATTCTTTAAAATAAAGTTTTTATGAGCATTTTTTTGAAAATTCCTTAACAAAATGGGCCAAGGGTCGTGGTGTCCGGGACATAACTCGAAGCCCTGATGGAATTCCGGGTTGAAATTTGGACCATTTATGCAATTAAGGATGGGGATCATGCGCAAGTAGTTAGTTTTTGAAAATATTGTAATTTCGTTGCATACGATGCAAATTTGTTAAATTGGTTTTTGCCTGCTCCTCGGGCTCAAACTTGAGTCATTGGCAGACTGAAAAGATAGAGCTGAATGTGCTAAATCTTTCCCTTTTTAAATTTTTAAATTTGGTTGAATTTCTGGGGCGATAGA
Source organism: Mesorhabditis spiculigera (assembly GCA_958295435.1). Lineage (NCBI taxonomy): Eukaryota > Metazoa > Nematoda > Chromadorea > Rhabditida > Rhabditidae > Mesorhabditis > Mesorhabditis spiculigera. The sequence continues at coordinate 319,340 of CATQJA010002700.1, read as the reverse complement.
GCCGTTTTTGTTTCGGAGAGGGCCGCCCTTTTGGGGCGCCTGGGGAGTACCCCTCTGTGTCCCCAGCCCGTCCCGACTCGCCCCCCACCTAACCCACTCCCAGGTGATAACCCCCAAGGTTTTCGAGCGCTGCCGGGTGGCTGGCCGAAAGGTTAACACTGAACAGCCACCTTCCTAGAGCGCCCCAGCAATGGGTGACGAATTTTTGGCCGCTACGCTCAAGGGGGAGTCGTCCTCCGATGGCCATACAAATTTAAACGCTCGCTCCCTTGGGACGCCGAGGGGTTCAGCTTGCCTGTTGCTGGACAAGCCAGACCCGGAAGGGATGGTTCGGCCTGACGGTCGTAATGTCGGTCCTGTTGGCACCAGTACCGATCTGCCGGACCCGGTAAGGGTGTCGGAAACAGCTGAGCCTCAGCAGGGTACGAAGAACAGAGGGCCTGCCGATTGGACCCGAAGAGGTAGCAATACCGAGGTTCAATTGGCTGGGCGAGTAGCGGCACCCTCCAGCTGTTTTCCGGGACAACACCCCGCGGCCTATCCTCAAACACCGCGGCATCCTATGCAGATCGTGAAAATGCCTTCCGTGCCGAATACCAGCAGTAACTCGACCGGTACACTCCATACGGGAAAGAAGCTGTCTGACTCGGGATTTTTCGTTCCGAACCCGTGGCAAACGCTGGGCCCTGATTCTTCGAAGCTGTGGGTGCCTCGACAGCAGATAGAACCCGCGCCTGTTCTAAAACCTGAGCCTGTACAAATACAGAGAAAGAAGGAAAAGATTAGTCGCGCGGAACGTGTACAACTGAGGTTGGAGTACGACCAAAGTTTACAGCGGACCCGGGCCGATCCTGTACTTGCTCAAGGTCCTGTCGATGTGCCTGAGGTTTCGTTGAGCCAGACTCCGAGTTCACGCGAGCGACGGAAGCGAAAGTCTGACGCGGAAGGCGAGAGGGAACCGCGAGTCGGAGGAACCCCTGAGGAGCATGAATCCCAACTCGCGACAAGGCGTGCGAAACGCTTGCATAGCTCCCAGGGAACTCCTGATCAATCGCACCTCCCATCGCAGTCCGTCGAAGGCCTAGCCAACGTCACGCCCATTTCGCGTTTGAACTCGCAGAGAAAGTCCGAGGCCTTACGGAAAAGAGAACAGCGTTCGCAAGTTGCTCTGAATTTGCAGACCCGGTTTTCGGCGGCCAACGAGGCGTCAAGGCAAGGGTGCAAGCAGAAGCAAGAAGCGGCCCGGGTGAGGATGCAACGTGCAAATGAAAGCCCAGCTGAGCAAGCCGCACGGCAAGCCAAAGACCTCTACTCTAAAGGTTGCAGGAGTCTCGGTTGAGCACAAGTGAACGTGAGACTCATAATCTCGCTCGGGCTGCGCGTGTAGCGGCAAGACGCTCCAGAGAATCGCCTTCCCGGCGTTCGGAGCGTCTGAGCCGAAATGCGATATCCACGGGAAGTTCACGACACCGAGAATCCTCATCCCAAAGAGCATTGCGTCTGGCGGCAAATGCTACTCGGACCGCGGCACACCGGCAGCAACGGCGCCATACGGCCGCTGCGCGTGCAGGTGCTGCCCGGAATCCGGATGCGTTTCCCCATCCACTATCTTGGCAAGCCGGACATACCTTGCAGTTGCTGTGGCGCATTGCATTACGCAGTCGAAACGAAATCCCCGAGCGGCAGTTTCCATTCGTGTTGTGGCCATGGCAAAATTGCTATTTCGTTGTTCGACAATTTCCCCCAGGAATTGGAAGATCTTTACAAAGGGGATACTCGAGAATCGAAAGATTTTCGGGCGAACATTCGAAATTACAATAGCGGTCTAGCTATGGCTTCAATGACGGCCCAAATGGATGCTCCGCCCGGAAGAGGTCCACGGCCTTATCGGATCCATGGAGCAGTGTACCATTTGGTCGGCCCTATGAGACCACAGCCTGGAGAGCAAGCCCAATATGCCCAGATCTATATTATGGACACCGAGCAAGCGGCCAACGAGCTAGCCGGTCGTGCCATCAATCGGCACTGCGATCAGGGCCTTTTTGCCAACCTCCATCTCCTCCTGCAAAACGTCAATATCTATGTTCAATCATTGATGATGATGGCAGAGGTGTCAAAAGAGGAATCTGATCAAGCAGCAGCCGATGGGCGGGAAGCTCTCTCAGCGCAGTTGGTCTTTCGAACAGATAAAAAGGGACGACCAAAGACGGTTCAATGCGCCTACATCCAATGAGATTGCCGTTGTTTACGTTGGTGACGATGAGTCGATACCCGGCGAGCGCGTGTTCTATATCCACGAGCGAGACGGCGGCCTCAGGCAGATCCACTACTTGCAGAAAGAGTGCGAACCTCTCTGTTATCCTCTCTTCTTCCCTCGCGGTGGAGAGGGGTGGCACCCTAACATTCCGAAGCAAGTGGGAAATGCTGGCCGTCGTGGTAACTCTGATGATGACGAACCGGCTGTTGCCGATGATGGTCCGCCGAACCGGGTATCTCAACGAGAATATTTCGCCTATAATATGTTCGTCCGGCAAGGCTTCAATCCCATCCACCACGGCGGCAAACTTTGCCAACAATATTACGTGGATGCCTTCGCCAAAACTGAACAAAATAGGCTTAATTATTATCTGACTCACCAGCGTGAACTTCGGCTGGATACGGTCCGTGGCCTCACCGATCACATGAATTCCCATGGTCAAGGTCCTGCAGGCAGAAAGATTATTTTGGGCGCCGGTCATCAAGGCAGTGGTCGAAATTCGGTTGCGCAATATCAGGATTCAGTGGCCATTATGACCAAGTACGGAAAGCCAGATCTCTTTTTGACCATCACTTGCAATCCGAACTGGCGAGAAATTCAGGAAGGTCTTTACCCAGGCCAGACTGCAATTGATCGTCCAGATTTGGTTGCAAGAGTGTTCGAATTGAAAATGAGAGCACTCGATGAGGAACTTTTCAAAAGCACATCCTCGGAGAAATGGCTGCCTATGTTTCGGTGATTGAATTCCAGAAACGAGGGCTTCCGCACCGTCATATGGTCCTATTTTTGAAGGAGGATTCAAAGCTCAGAACATCTGACGAGGTTGATAGTATCATCTCAGCTGAGCTCCCTGATTCCGACACAAATCCTGAATTGTTTCAATTGGTTTCGACCAATATGATCCATCGACCTTGCGGTGCCCATAATCCTTCGTCGCCCTGCATGCAAGACAATACATGTTCTAAAGGATTCCCGAAAGAATTCAGAGATACCACTCTGATTTCAGACGGTTATCCCAAGTACAGACGCCGAGACCAGGGAAGGACTGTTCGGTATACGGTGAACCGGGTGGATGTCGTACTTGACAACCGTCACGTCGTGCCGTACAACCCTTACCTCCTGCTTCGGTTTGGTGCCCACATCAATCTCGAATGCTGCTTCTCCTTCGACTCGGTCAAATACCTCTTCAAATACGTCTATAAGGGTACTGACAGAGCTCGCTTCCAACTTCGTGATGCAAACAATGATGACCTTGGACCGGTCAATGAGATCGAACGGTACATACAGGGTCGTTATTTGTGCGCTCCCGAGGCTTGCCATCGTCTTTTTGCATATCCGATGCAAAAGAAGAGCGACAAAGTCATCCGACTCCAAGTACATCTTGACGGATTTGAAAATGTGGTGTTTGACCCAGAAGATGCACAGGCGGCACTGAATAGAGCTCGCACTCATAAGACCACGCTGAGCGCATTCTTTGCCATCAACACGCATATGCAGCATTTGGAGGATACCGGAGCAAGGGCGGTTATGGTTAACGGTCAAAAGTGTCTGCAGATCGGGAGAAGGAGGGACGCAGAGAAGGTTCTGGATTCCAGAGAATTTTTCTATGGCCAAATGCCGGAAAAATATCGTATCGTTCAAGGCAAATGGGTGCAACGAAAGAATGCGTCGCGGGTGATTGGCCGGATGTACCATGTCTCTCCACGAGACACGGAACGTTTTGCCATGAGACTGCTTCTGCTCTATACGAAAGGCCCCAGGAGCTTCGAACAACTGCGCACCATCAACGGCACTCAATACAACACCTATTTTGAGGCCGCGAAAGCAGCAGGATACATGAACGATGACTCTGTGAACCTCGCTACGATGCAGGAAGCCGCCGATGTGCGGATGCCTGGAGAACTTCGCAGCTTCTTCTCTTCCCTGATCTGCTTCGCTGACGTGCAGGACCCTGTGGCGTTGTGGGAACGCTTCAAGAACGACCTAATGCAGGACTTCCTTGCTCGCGGACTTTCCATCCAAGTCTCTGAGTCAAAGGCCTACTGGGAAATTGTCGAAGATCTGACAGTTCTCGGGGTCAGAGACAGTCCGTTGTTCCAACTCAATTTGCCAAAGTACGACATTGACATCGTCGTTGTTGATCCCGCCGAGCATGCTCGACTCGGGAACGACAAATACTTGCAATTGAACCCGGAACAACTGAGAGCAACGGATGAAGTCTTGGCCGAGGTCGCAGACCCAACTGGGCAGTGCTTCTTCATTGACGGTCCAGGGGGAAGCGGCAAAACCTTTGTCTACCAAACCATCTACCACATTCTATCCGGTATGGGCAAGAAGATTCTCTCGGTAGCGTGGACAGGTATTGCCGCCAACCTTTTGGAAGAAGGACTAACAGTCAGCACTGCCTTCCGGCTGTTGATCAAGACCAACAACAAGGAATCCAGCATGAAAAGGCAAAGCATTGAAGCACGAGCACTCGCTGAGATCGACCTGATCATCTGGGACGAAGCACCTATGGCACCGAAAGAAGCACTCGAAGCAGCTGATGCTCTTCTTAAAGACATTATGCAAAACGATGTGCCATTCGGTGGAAAGGTCATGGTACTTGGAGGAGATTTCCGACAGGTACTTCCCGTGGTCGATGGCGGTGGTCGTGCTGAAATGGTGTCTGCCTGCTTGAAGTCATCCCGGCTCTGGCCTCTATTTCGCAAGTTTGAGCTCACGACCAACATGAGGGTTCGGGATGCTGGCAACGATTGGAAGGACTATCTTCTCGCTCTGGGTAACGATCTACTCGACAAAGACGAAGAGGGATACCTCGAAGTACCCGAAGATCTCAGATGCGAGCAAGATTTGGCCGAAGCAGTCTTCCGACCAGCCTTCGATGAAGGAGTTGAACTTTCTGAAGTAGCTATCCTTACACCCAAGAACGAACAAGCTCTCGAGCTCAACAATAGAATCTTGGATATGCTACCCGGAGAAGTCAAAACCTTCAGAAGTGCTGACTCGGCCGAGACTACTGATCCAACCGATGCTGCCAACTTCAACGCAGAGCTTCTGAACAAAATGACACCATCTGGAATGCCTCCTCACCAGCTCCATCTAAAGGTGGGTTGCATCGTGATGCTTCTGCGAAACCTCAGCGTCAAGAAGGGTCTCTGCAACGGTACAAGGCTGATTGTCGAGCAAATCGGAGCCAGAATTCTCCTCTGCTCAATTGCCACGGGTAGCAGGAAAGGCAAAAAGGTGTTAATCCCCCGAATCGATTGCCTTTATGACAAAGCCACACTACCATTCGTGCTGAAGCGACGCCAATTTCCGGTTCGGCTGAGCTTCGCAATGACCATCAACAAAAGTCAAGGGCAATCATTCGAAAAGGTCGGCATTGCACTTCTTCACGAGGACATCTTTGCACACGGCCAGCTTTATGTCGCTCTCTCGAGAGCGCGGAGCCGCAAAGGTGTCTCGATAATGGCCAAGGACAACAAGATGAAGAACGTCGTCTACGAAGAAGTGCTCGAATAAAATTCTGAATCTTTTGTCATTGTTGATTTTTTTGTTATTATTATTGTTATTGTTGTTGTTTTCGTTTGTTATTATTGTTGTTGTTTGTTGCTTTTTATATGATATTTCGCCGAATAAATATTTTAAACCCCTAATATGTGTCTCACTTTCTCAGCATTGGTTCTTTGCCATAATTATCTCTAAACTTTTTTTGAATTGTATCTTTGAATCCATTTTTCAGCTTTATGTGACCGGCCTACGGCCGGCACATAAAATTCCGGTAGACTTTTGGAGAGGTCAGAGTCATGTTGACCTAGCAGTGGCCAGTGGAAAACTGCCGCGAAGCGGCTTTTTTCCACTGGTTGAATATATCACGGTATTATATCAAAAAAACCTGCAGAATAGTCGTAGAAACCAGGTTTAAAAAAGCATATTTTCTAACACAACCACTAGCCCTGTTTTGTAAATGAAGGCTACAAAAAAAATGATTCGGAGCGCGTGCAAGCCAATTCACAATCTGCCTAAAACGAAACTTTTGACGAAAAATTCAATGTTTCGCCAACAATACGGGGTCCTTAAAACTCGTGCAAATCATTACGAGTTTATACAAGACGGTCTTATTTCAGCTTTTCATCGCGCGAAGAGTGCGAAGCGCTGTGTCGTGCCGAACAAGCATGGGCGAGTGAAGAAGATGTATGCAAAATGGGACGCGAATCGGGGCCGTGCTCGGATGCTGTCACCCAGTGGTACTACGATAAAGAGGTTGGTTCCCTTCCCGGACTTATTTTCAAACGAAACCGGCGATGTTGCGAACATTTGAAACATGCTAATTTCATTGGAAAATGCTGATTTGCTTCTATTGTCAGCCTCCGGAAACCGATCTCGCTTCGGAAGCGATCCGGCTGGCATTTAGATCCAGAAGAACCGAAAAAAGAAAAATATTTCCGGGGTAATGTCTCAAAAAATGTGTTTCGACTAGCCATGTCGATACATGGAATTCATGGAACCTTAGTTATCTTTCACCCATGAATTCTTAATCAAACCTTTTTTATTTTCCCCCATTTTTCCATCTTTCCATCATCATTTTTCACAACCGTGTAATAACAACGAAAACTAATCGTTTCTTACTGTATTTTTGGATAACATTTTTTCCAATTCGAAAAAGCCCCCCAAAAAAGGCTCTTAATAATAAGGATTTTATAAAATTATAAATGAATCATGAAATTATATTCATGAATAAATACGCATTTATTCAGTAAGGGACACGATTACGACATCTTTATGGCGATAACCGTATGAAAAATCAATTCGGACAAATAATGTTTCGCGTAAAAGTGGTGTTTTGTGCGGTCCCCGTGGTACAATTAGTCAAAAGAAGCAATCAGTTAAAATTGCGCTATTTACATTGATAATTTAAACACACTTGATTTTTCTCTTGAAATTGGCAGTACTGGAGAAAAATTACGTTTGACACCTAAAGGAAACCGAAAGTTTCGTAAAAAATGTTTCATCCTGGTTTGTAACCAATAAGGAGCTGTGACTGGAATTATTCCAACCGTGTCGTGTAAACATATTGATTTTCAGATCTCCGGCTGCCGTCAGTTTACCTATGGTGGATGCCGCGGAAACGGGAATCGCTTCGACACGCGCGAGCAGTGCGAGGGTAAATGTGCGCCAAAGATGCAGGCGCTCACGCTTATTGAGCCAAATGGTACGGTGCATTTTTATATATTTAATTTAATCTTTATTTTTGAAATCATTTATTTAATTTAATATTTAATTTGAAGGGGATGGAAAATATGTAAGCTTTAAAGGTATGGAAAATTTTGAAATTAACAGACAAGATTTACTTTAACGAGAATACTTTAGGCTTACTTTTAAGAACACCGTGAATCTAAGAATTCTCATTAGCAAAATATTCAATTAGTTTCATAAATTTCATAAAAACCAAGAAATTTCTTATTAGAAAAACATTTAATTGGTGAAAATTTTTTAATTTGGTTTTTAATGAAAGCTTTTGCTAAGCTTACATACTTAATTTTATTTTACAAAATGCAAGCTTTTTAAATGATTAATTTTTTACCGCCCACAACTTACAAAACCATAAATTTAATTTCCCGTAAAGACCGTGGGTTTCGGTAATTATTGGGGCCAGCCTGTCCTTGAGATCCGTTAAAACCCAAAGTAAAAAAGGAAAATCTGGCTGAAAAATGATGTTTCATAAAATTCCCTTGTGACGCCGGGCCCAATTTGGATAATACAATACTCAAATCTTTTCAAAAAAGATATTCCGGGTGAATTACGGAATTTTTTGGACAGCGTTGTCCAGTCACCGACTAAAAATTCGACTCGTCACGCATAGGCTCTTTAGAGCGAAACATTTTTCCTTAACAAAATGCTATGGTTTTTCAGATGTTTGCGCACTCACCTGGGAGAGAGGACCATGCCCTGGGGAGGAGCCCCGCTTCTTCTTCGACAAGAATTCCGGCAGATGCCGTCCGTTCGTCTACGGTGGATGTGAGGGCAACCGGAATAAGTAAGAAATTTAATGTATTAGTTGAAGCCCGAAGGAAATCCCATGGGAAATGAGTCCAAGAACACCAAAAAATACGGCGGCTTCAGTTTAAAAAAATATGTTTTTACTATGCACAAAGACGGACATTTTTTCGGCGCAGCAGTAAAGCGCAGTTTATTGTTCCGCTCTAAGTTTAGCGTCGTTTTTTTATATGGCGTCTTTTCATGTGGTGACTTAACGCTGGAAAATACTCGAAACTCGTCGAAAAATTCGTGTAATGGAAGTAAGGTTTTCCTACAAAAAATTTGGTTTCGTACCTTTGCCTACTGCGTATCAGCAAACTTTGCAGAATGATCATCGTCTTTTCTGAGTAGAACGTTTACTCAAAAATGCCTATTAACTAATATTAAAACATCCGAAATTTGGGCCAAAAGACGATATTTTTTGTATTTGTCATTAAAAATTTGGGAAGTTTTTGTGCTTGGTAATAGGAAAAGCGTAGCTTACATTATATAAACTATTATATGACTTTACAGCTTCCACTCGTTGCTGGACTGCGAGCACGCGTGCGGGAAGCCGGAAAATTTGAGGGAGGAACGCCGGATTTCCCTGTCAACACAACGACCAGGGCCATTCCATATTGGCGAGGAGGTCAGCCGAAGAAATTTGGGAACGAGAGAGAAAGAGAGAGAGAGAGAGCGGGAGGGAGTGAGATAGTGAGAGAGAGCGAGAGCGCCAGAGAGAATTAGAGACGGATAGTCGGTGTGAGAGAGAGCGAGAGTGATAGAGAGAGAGTGAGAGAGAGAGTGAGTGCGAGAGTGTGAGAGAGTGGGTGAGAGAGAGAGTGAAAAGAAGGAACGCGAAGCACTTTGTCACTTAATCTCTGTTTTAGAAAAGCAGTGAATTCGAATATTTATCATCGACTGTTTCACACCGTCCGTATTTTTAAAGAGCCAGTTGGCGGTCAGAGATTTCTTAGTTTAAAAAAATAGCCAAAAATAAAAATATAAGAACTTACTTTAAAATTGGAAAGGTTAATGTTTCCCTTTTGCATCATAACCAACATCACAAAACTTCGTTTCGAACAATTAATTCCGCAAATTTCTTTTTGAAACTAGGAAATTAGATGAAACATTCTAAAATTTCTTGAAATGCTGTATTAACTTTTATAATTTTTTCGCTTCCTGTCGATACCAAAACGAACCATTTTTTTAATTTTAGAAATTTGTATTGTCTAGATTCTATTTGGTAATGACATTTGCATTCATGATGTCAGATGAAGTACTAAAGATACTACTAAACGAAATCCAGCCTTACCTGTCTGGGAAATCGGTGAAGCATGCATTTTCATAAATTTATGGATGCTAGTAAATTTGTGTGCAACACGGTTCTGAGCATTAGAGCTCGAAAATCTTGCCATCCCTTTGCCAGCAGTGAAGCACTCTTTTTTTTCTTTGTCGTGGTTTATGGCGATTTGATTACTGAAACATCAGATACCTTGGAATTACGATGTTTCAGCCCTATGTAAAAAACGTCGAACATATTCTCGGGGTACAGTCACTACCCCGAAAAGTTAGGTAGTGACTTTCGGGGTAGTGACTTTCGGGGTAGTGACTTTTCGGGGTAGTGACCGGACGCCCATATTCTCTACTATTAAAACATCCGTCCAGGTGCAAGAAAATTCTGGATCAACCTTTAAAAAAATATTTTAATTGCTTCATAAATTCATAAAAACTCGCAACGAAAACTTCATAAAAATAAAAATGGTGTAGAGAGATGGACGCTGTTTTGTATTTCAGGAATGGTTTAATAATGCTGATTTTTCAGGTGCTACTCGCATGCCATGCCGACGGTGAGGTGCCAATTCTGTGGTTCAAGGACGGACAATTGCTCGTATTCTCAATCAGGATTGTCGTACGTTTTATTCAAGGTTTTATTAAATACCGGAATATTCCAAGAAACAACTATTTTTGTCGAAATTGATGTTCCAAAATATTCCAGTTACTGTTTGGGGCTTTTTCCCGACAGTGACCTTCTTTTTTTATCGCATTTATATGTATTTTTGAAGGATGTGGAGATTAAACGGGTTATGACTATATCAAAAGGCAAGATTAGAAATATGTATTTTTGAAATTCAGGAAAAGAAAATAGATTTTCTGAATTTCCAAAAAAAAATATTTATTTCTAATCTTGCCTTCCGATGTAGTCGTAACCTGTTTCGTCTCGTGATCCTTTAAAAATGTATATAATTGCGGTTCTGGTTCGTTAACGGGGGTGGGGGTATCGGTGGGAAAGCTTATTGTCTTAGATTTTTCAAAATTTCTGTATTGAAAAGGGTCTACGTTAAAAATTCGATCCGGTAGAGCTTTAAAAACATACAAAGAGTTCATTCAAAATCTATTGCTCAATAGCTTTGGCAAAGACATTAATACCCTATTTTAAGTTGAAACATGGTGATGATAGAAATATTCCTACTTTGAAGTCCTAGCCAAATGATGTCAAGGTGTACTGAAATATATCCGGGCTGGATGAAACATTTTTTGAAGACAGTTAAATCAATTTTGCATAGGCTGACGAGTACAAATTCACCCAGAGAGCTTCACAAATAAGCGCTGCAACCTTGCCACCGAATTCCAAGAAGCACTTTTTATTATTGACTAGGCATAAAAAAAATTTGGATGTAGCAGGGTTTCCTGAAACATCTTTGAAAATAGCTCCAGAATTACTTTTCTGCTTCAGCCTAATACCTCTAAAATCGGCTTGAGAACTTCGTAAATAACCTCTGCTAGCTGGCCAGCAGATTATCAAGTGCGCATTTTCCAGCTTACTTTTAACTGTTAAAACATTTTTTGGAAGGTAATGTAACGTAAACTTATAGGATAAACATAGAAATAAGAAAAAAGCTGTTTCATGAAATTCTACATAAAAAACATTTTAAAAATTCTCCTGAAAACGCTATCGCACCAAATTTTTATGAATTTAATTATCCCTGTTGTAAGCTGAAACACGTTTCCCACAAAACGACTGTCGCGATTTTTTACAATAAATTCGATGGAAGCTTATTTGATGAAAATGAATATTTCCATGAGATAAAATGCAACCAATATATGATGCCTATATTAATCTGAAAATGTATTTTAGTCATATAAAAATTACGTGATACACAAAAAAATGAAATGGAATTGAACATATCGGCTTCATTGAGCAAATCGAATTTGGGATTAAACGTACCTAAATAATCACTGCTAGGCCGCCTTTTACATTTTTGATCCTGTTTTAGGAAAGAAAAACATCTAGTGACGGTAATGTACGTCTTTTGATAATTTTAGTATCTTTGTAACGTTGGAACATGATTATTTCTACAAGACAGCTAAATAGAAGACCGGTAAATATCCTTGTTCCGATAAAGAAACGAAAACGGACTAAAGAAACACATCGATTTTTCAGGGTAACACTGACCTGTCCTTAGTGCGTATCGGCGAGGCTGAACTTGCTGACGCTGGTGAATACACGTGTGCTGTTGGGCCGAACGGGTTACTGTCCGATCGGATGATGCTCAAGGTTACCGGTAGGTCTTGGGCGTAAAGTGAAATACACAGGCTCCGTACCTACAGATCAAAAAGGTAAATCGATACTACCTACTACTACCAAGCTGCTTTCTTTTAGCTTAACTAAACTTGAATTATTTTTAACTTCTCATGAATTTTAGAAATTTTAGAATTTAACTATATTTTTTATTAAAAAATCTTAACTTAATTTTAAAAGTATTAGGTTGAAAAGATGTGTTCCATCCTTATTGGTTTTTCCGACCAGTTTCATTGTTTTAATAAGACAGACCAGCGTATCAAAAATTTATTATTTCTCGCTCTCTTTTGAGTTTCTGCCTTCCAAATTCGATATTTAGACCGCGAACCCGTGAAAACGATCTGCTTCGACCAGGGCCGCGGCCACACCTGCGCCCTGACCGTCAGGATGAAGCTGTGCGACAAGAAGAGGTACGGGCAAAAAGATTTTTAAGGTTTTCAAAATAGCGCGGACTACTAGCAACTTGGAAAATTGCTAATCCAGTAAATTTTGTGAAACATTTTTGTAGAAAAAAATTGGAATTGCAAAGCAAAATCGATGTTGTTGTTAAAGGGGCTCCGAAATCTGGTCCCCTGCGTTGTTTCTTGGAAAATAGCCAGAGGCGACCGCAACGCTACCGCGCCGCATGATCTTTTGCCCCTGTTTGAACGTGAAAACGTTTGAATTTAAAAATTGTGACACTAGTTCTGGAATCCCCATCCAATTTTGAGCATTTCAGGCTTTTTAATTATGAAAATTGATCGGAGAATCACCAAAATCGCGAGATTGGGTGACTTACCAGGCATTACCACATGTATGTAATCGCCGGGCACTCAAAATGTCATTTTCACCCTAAGAACATTTCGGTTTTTCTCAAATATTTTACGTTTTTCGCAACGAAAACACTTTTCTGGTACTTCTCGGCAGCCCCTTTCTTTTTTGGCGAGTAAGTTCAATCCACGCTGGCACGAATTTTGACTTCCGAGCCCCTTTAAAATTTCACAATCTCTGTGCTTAGCTTATTTTAATCCTGGGATATATAAATTCGCGAGAGACTTGGCTTGGTGCAGTTTTTCCGACACTGTTTTTTATGCCATCTGAACGAGCAGGTTTGAATTAGTCGGATGGCATAAATTTCAGAGTTCAAAAGATGCAACCACTGTCAAGTAAAGTCAATAAAAAAATTTAGATCCCTGAAAAATTTGAAACATTCTGCGGAAATTTTTGGAAGAATAGATGTTGCAGTGATTGGTTGTCCCTAGCCATAGTTTAATTTATGATTGGTTGTATGTTTTCACGCTTACTAATCAACCACTTGCCAACTTAATTTGTATCATTAACGGATTTAGTACTTTAACACGTTTATAGTTTAAATCGCCTTAACTTGTTTTGCCACTTCAATGGCCATTTGGATTGTTTCGGTGAATTTTTAGTGTTTTTGAATTGCTGGTGAAATTTAAACATAAATGGTTTGAAATTGAAAACTTCTAATTCTTTTTAAGGGATTTTATGCCGACAGATGATGCATGTCATTAAAGGTTTCCTGCTGAGCTCAAAATTCATCGGTTTTGAAAAAACTTTTTTTTTCTAGACGACGGTAAATTGAATTGAATTCGCGGGTTTCTGAGGCTGGAACTCAGGAGTTGGGAGCTTGAAGCTAGGAGCTAGTCAGCGATCGGCTTTTGCAAAATAATAAATACCAGCGTTGCTGTTGCGTAGCGGTCCTTTGCTTGCACTCACAACCTAGAAAAAGGTGGTGAAAAAGACACAAGAGAGCATATTCACCGAGAAAACGGCGCCGTGCTTGCGTCCCGAGAGGAAACACATCATAAAAACAACTAAAAAGAATAAATTTTATATCGATTAGGATAAACAAACCAGGTTACTAATATTTAATCGAATTTGTTAATATCTTATTTAAAAGTAGGTATACGTAAATAAAGTAGGAGTTAAAGAAAAAATCATAGTACTTTGATAATCATCCATTTTTCAATCCTTACCAAATATATATTTCAAAATTTAGAAAGATGCGCTATAATAATTACAACCGTTGCGAACAAAGATCAAATTTTTAAATACGCTTGTTTTAGAAAGTGTAGACAAAACTAGATTAAAATTGTTTAGCTAATTCTATTGCATAAAATTCCTGAAACACACTTTTTTTTTACTCGAAAGTTCCAGATACTTCGTGAACTGCTGCCAGAGCTGCGTGCAGGCCGGCTATCCAATGATTATTGCCTAATTTTTTAAAAATTCATCGCAATTACCTTTGCCATTTTTTCCGATTGCCGATTTGTGATTCTCATGCCCATTCAAAATCTCTTCACTTGCCATTTCACGCCACAAAATCAACGCCATTTCATAATATCGATTTTATGTAAATTTTTCATAAATACCGCTTGTCGATTTTTGCTCTGCTGCGTGCCTTATGCGTGTTTATTTTTTTTTCTTTCAATAAATAATACTGAAGCATTTTGTGAAAAGGATCCACATCGGGCTGAAACATGGCATTTTTTCAGGGAAATTCATGGTCCCTAAAACACCCAATAAAGTAACTATAAAGGCTGTTGTTTTTGTCGTATATCTCGACATTTTTTGCACTTATCGAAATGCAACTTTTAGAATAGGCTTCCGAAGAGACACTTGATATCCGGTACAAAAACGAATGCTAAGTACGAGGCCAGAATAGCGCTCCGACAAACGAAGATTTTTTAGAGAACGTTACGAGTACGTTACGACCAAGGCGAGTCGAATAAAAAAAAAATGGGCTACTATTAATGCTAGGAAACAATTTACAATAGAAACGTTTTAAAAACTTGATTGTATTGGAACATTCCCATGAAACTAATTTAGAAATTTTTTGGATGAATTTATTTAGACTGCCTTTATCGTTATTTTACAGTCTGGAAAACGTCATTTGTCATAGATTGGACTTTCCACGAACGGATTCAATTCTTTTTTGTACCGGATATCAAGTCACTTTTCGGAAGCCTCTTCTAAAAGTTGCATCTCGACACGTGCAAAAACCGTCGAGATATTCGACAAAAACAACTGCCTTTATAGTTATTTTACCGAGTGTCATTGTCCTTGTCAAGTATTTTAATCAGTTTCCTGTGTTAATTTAGTACGCAAGGGTTTAGCGCTATGCTTGAAAATCTGTCTTTCAAATTTTTCTCTGCCTCATTCCGTCGCTCCGGTTTTAATCTCGCCCATTCTGGCACTGTGATTTCCATTTCAAAGCCTAACCCCTAGCGGGTGTCGCAATAAAAAAAACACCCCCTCTCACTCGACGCAGAAGTATCCGATCGGATTGATAGTTATTTGATTGACAGATGCGAAAGCCCTGAAAACGGCCAGTTTGCAACAACTTTCAAAACCATGTTTTTATTTTAATGCGCTATTTTCCAAGCCATTTTGTAGAATTATGTGTTTTTCGGAGGTTGCATATGAGCTAACTTCTCTTCTCCTCAATTTCTCCAAGCAAAATGGCCGGAAGTGGCCGCTAATAGGTGCAGAAACCGTTCCTGAATGTTTTTAAATGCGCTGTAAAATGATGGCTTTACTCACTGAAAGGGCTTGCGAATGGCGTAACTATCATTCTGAGCCGGTCCTTCTGCATCGAGTTAGAGGGGGTGTTTTTTTATTGGGATTCTCTGTGTATCCAGTATACGATTGGTAAAGTAGCTGATGTTTAAAATTCTTGATGGTTTTAAAATTGATGTTTTAAATCTTCGCCTAGAGGCACCTCCGGAAGCGCCACTCGTGAATTTTTGTGCTACCACCAAGTACCGCTCAAAGTAGCTCAGAGATGAATCTTAATATTAAAGGGCTAGTTCAGCGAATAAAGTAAAAGAATTTCCGCGACCAGGAGTCGAACCATCTCCGCGTTTTTGTGTCTGCGCCTCTCTAATTTCCCCGCTATCTAATAGCTGTCGTAATGAGGGACTGTTCAGGCGCGGTATGGCTACGTACATAGTTGCCCAAGGTACCAGCCCAAGCTCTAAATGTTGAACTAGCCCTTTAAATATAGCTTTCATTGATTTTGTAACGATGAACCAACCAACGTGATATTATTTTTCACGTCGTAAATCACGGTTTGTTTTCTATGAAACATAAAATTATTAAGGATATCATTTTCGGGTTTTTTAGCCAATGGATGTTTCAACAACCTGCCTGAGTTCTGCAATATAAAACAGTTAATTCACCGCACATTTCTCATGTAAAACAACCTTTGATTCACATCTCCGGCCTTTCCGCTGGGAATCTATTTTTTTTCTGTTTTGAAAAAGCCCTTGTTTATAAACAGTTATTACCACCGTCAAACGTAAACCCTTGACAGGCCAGGATCGCTAGGTTTCGAACATCCGACTATACAGGGTGTCCCAAAAAAAACCCCCCCCTCGGCATTTGGCCGTCTTCCATCGGCTCGGGACCAAATTTTTACCAATGATGGGGACCCATAAAAAGTATGTGCAGCCGAATTTTCTAAGCAAAATATTGTAAAACAAAAAAGATATATAAAAATTGAGGTTTATTTTGCCGATTTCACTAAGATTTTGACAAATTTCGGCCTCGAAATGTTTAGCAAAAATGAAGAGGGCACTCTTTTCTACCAGTAAAAATTTTTTGATTTACGAAAATTACGTTTAAATTGGGCCTTTTGATCACTTTGTATTATCGAAATTGCCAGAAACAGACCGAGAAATGACCATTTTTTGGAAAATTACTCAAAATCGGCATGCTAATTGTGAAAACATAGCCAAAAACGAGTACCAGCGTTTTCCAAAAATCAGTTTTTTAGCAATAACTTTTTGGTTTTACGATATTTTGCTTAGAAAATTTGGCTGCACATAGTTTTTATGGGTCCCCATCACTGGTAAAAATTTGGCCCCGATCCGATAGAAGACGGCCAAATGGCGAAGGGGGGTTTTTTTTTGGGACACCCTGTATATAAAAAATAGTGTTTGTGTGTTTGTGTGTGGACACTTTGCATAAATGGCTCGAAAAAACCGGGTTACCAAGATATCGGGAACGGGAACGAATTTTAGGACCGGGTCGAAAGGTATTTAGGGGTAGTCGAAGGCGTAGATTACTGCAAGCTTATCAGATTTTTAATAAAATGACGATTTATATCTTATTTTAGCGATTTAAAAACATATGGAAATAACCTCATTTGCATAAGAGGTGTTAGGAAGCTCATTTCGAATTTTGTCACGCTCTCAGTCGGTCGATTTTGTGATTATTAGGGTTGAGAGGCCGGCGCTAATCCGCTAGAATTATGCAAAGTGCCCAGCTTCGAAAGATATCCGTGCAAAGGCCAGGGGTGAAAAGCCGCGTAGCGGCTTTTCAACTCTGGTAATATCGTTAAAATATTTGAAGCAGGTTATATTGTTTTTCTTTTGCTTTCAGACGCCGCGAACCATGGTTTGTTTTCTATGAAACACAAAAATTTTAACACGGTCGAGCTGAAGATTGATAAGTGATGTTTCACCAAGCTATCTTTCTTCTGGCATAAGAAAGCCTTTAATCGTGCAAGTATCTTCTCCCTAACTCATTCAATCCCACGGCTAACGCATAGAACCAACTTCTTTTTTTTTCCTTAACATCCATTTTTTAACAAAAAGTGATGAAGCGTTATAATCTTTATCGCGACTTTTAAACGCAAAAAGTTTATCAGAGTTACGCACAAAGATCCGGTAGACGTCGATTCATAGCCTCAACTGGTTGATTTTCGAGTAAAATATCCTTTATAGGCTTGTTGTTTGATTCAAAGATCTTGTTTTTCCACCTAAAGCGTATTTACTCTTGCTTAAAGATACTAGTAAAATGTTTGATATGAAGTCACATCGAATTATTGCTCTTAGCTGTCGCAAATCAATGTTTTTTCTACGAAACACAAAATTTGAAAACGATCGAGCTGCGGAAGCGTTTGAAAAGCAATGTTTCGACAATATGCCTATCTTATGGCGTAAGTGAGCAATCAATACGACGAATTTTAGGGTTTGTTCACTGAATCAAGAGTGTAAACGAGAGAGAGAGAGAGCGAGCGAAAGTGAGAGAGAGAGCGAGAGAGAGAGGGAGAGCTCTTCGCACAAAAATCCGTTTCAACTGCTTAAATTTTTCCGTAACTAAAGTTTCAACGTTATGTCGAGTTTCATGGGTTCTCAGAGATTGAATTATGTGATTACTTCTTCGAAAAAAAAAAACTCAAACTTCGAAAAACTTTATTATGAATTTGCACACAAATTAAATACAAATTCTCCAAATGAAGTACAGCCAAAAAAAAGCACTCGTCACCGAGAGGACGATGAGGGTCGGAATAAAACAAGGAAAAATCGAAAGGTTACGGTAATTTGAGGACGGTAATATTGTTGAGAGGGTAAAAAGTTCACGTGATTGTTGAATCCTTATCCAGGAACTTGCTGCTAATGAGTAAAACATTTTTTCAATCTTGGCCGTCTGCAAAAATGGATTTTCGCAAAAATTACAACTTAAAATGGCTGGTAGCCTTAAATTTATATGCACCAAGCTACCGTATCTCTTACCGTAGTATGTATATAATGGGGGCGGGCGAAAATGCCTGGCGGTCATTTTAAAGGGACGTTTTGTCCGAGAAGGAAAAGCCTAATTTTTGGGATTACTGTACTCCTGAAAATGACGGTAACGCATATAGTTATCGATTTTAAACAATAATGTTTAATTTGGCTCTGGAAACATTGTAAAAAGAAAGAGAATTTGGTTTATGAATTTTCGCGATGAATCAGGTCGAACAATCAGTCTTTTAAAAATTCACGCTTTTTAACCATTTTTGAAACAAATTTATTTCCACGAAAGGAATTGGCTGTTTAACTTTATGATTCAAAGAAACTAGAAATTATTTTTAAAGCTTTATCAAATTATGCATTTCAAATTATGCGATTTCTTACGACCCGAAATACTACCGTAATCCCGAAAATCGGCATTTCCAAAGCGGAAAAACATTCCATTTTGGGGGAAAAATATCATGACTAGTGGGTGCCGGTACTCGGTGTGTCCACAGGAGCGTCGTGTAGCTGGTCGGGCGCGCGGCGTGTGCGTCGCGTGGTCATACGCGCTCCTCGTCGGCTGGGGCCACTTTTCTGGGGGCCGCGTCGGTACCGTCGACTTTTGGTTGGCAGAGGCTAAACAAAATTAACCATAACAACGAGATTATTTATTTGAAACTTTTTGAAATATAATTTTTCCACCATCAGGGTTGTAACGCCGCTTCGCGAAACAATTACATTTAACAGTGGCCACTATTGATAGACCAAAGATGAAAAACCTAATTTTTAGAAGTTTCGTAAAAATTGGAATTTATCAGCCTCTAAGGCACTAACAGCAAAGCAAATCTAAATTTCTCCTTAATCCTACAGTATGCGACTATCTTCGCCCGAAAAACGCCATGATTTTTGTAGTTTTTAGCTCTTTTGAGTTGGGTCTCTATTTTGTATTTTTGGCATTATCAAACTGATCTTTCAGAAAAAATAGAATTTTTTCAATCTAGGTTCTTCTTAATGTGTAAAATCTAGGTTCTTCTCTTAAACCGTAATTTGTACCGCAAAAACTAGGGTTGTTTCTCGGAACGGTCCGAGTTTCGGAACATTCCGAGATTCAAATGATGCGGTTGTTTCGAGATTCGGAACAGTCGGAACGGTTGCTGTTCCGAATGTTCCGAATCTCGGCCTGTTCCGAGAAACAACCCTAGCAAAAACCCTGTTTCGACAATCAAATGGGTCTGGAGATAGCCCATGTTTTTAATTAGTCTGAATAAAATAAAGACGGCCTTCTCGGTCTTGTTAAATTGATATTGTTAAAATAAATTTTTAAAAATAAGACAGAATAATGATTCTTTTCTTCGCTCACCTGAATCGCTCGTACGGCTCCGGCATCGAGTCGGCCATCGGTCTTCCCTTGGATTCGGGCACGAAGGCCGTGATGCTGAAAAAGCGCGATTGAAACTCTGTGAAATGCTAAGAATTGAAGCCTACACAGCCCCTTTAAAACGGCATTCACATTCAACTAAATATAATTCTTTTCAATTTTCATATGAAAATCCATTATAAATCCAAAATAAAACTTGACTTTAGAATTTAGTCGGAATCGATCGGATTTTCTTCGACTTTTTCATTAAAATAGGAATGCCTAATTCAGGGCCTTTTCAACAAAAACAGTAAAAATGACGTTTCATGATTTCGTGATCACAGGTTCGGGAAGACTCTGGTAATAATCCAGCGGATTTCGTTACCAACCATAAGATAAATAAGCCGAAATATAAGTCATACATCTGTTTCAAGCAGAATAATAATTCCAATCATGACTTTGGTAGGAAACTCAACTAAAACATTTTTTTCGGTGTCACGAACTTTTAAAATGGCTGTTTCATGTTTTTTATGCAAGTATAAAGTGGGGGTGAAGCGATGATGTTTTCGAAATCCCAAAAAATTGTAAACGGAGAGCAGCAGGTCTTTCATGAATTTGTATTTTATTATTAGTTATTTTGTATTGATTTAAGAATTATTAGAATTTACAGGATCATCTCTTATTGATAATTTTCGAAAGCAAAGTGAAGCGCAACGTTTGATTGATTATGTACCTTCAAAAACGGGCCAAAAGAGATATGAATAAAACATTTTTCATTTATTTAACAAAAACGGGCAACGTGTTTCATATTCTCTGTATGTAAAATGTAAAGCTAGGGCTGTGAATCTTAATAATCTTTCCAGCTCTTCTCTCTCTCTCTCTCTCTCTCTCTCTCTCTCTCTCTCTCTCTCTCGCTCTCTCTCTCTCTCTCTCGTTCTCTCTCTCTCTCTCTGTCTATCTCTCACTTACCAGAACGTCTCCCCAATTTGCAGTGACAGCATCACAATGTATGGCAGTAGAGCGAAAATGGCCGACTGAAATTGGAAATAGTTTATGTTTCAACAATAATCATCACTAGGAGCGAATTTTCCCGAACAATTCTGCTTCTATGGACCTTCTAAACTCTTGAAACGCCATAATCTGCCTCGCTTTTCGACTAGATCTCGACAGAATATGAGGGCAGAGGTTTTTCTAATTTTTCACGGACTGTCGAGACCTAGCGGATAGGAGGGGTCGATTCCTAGGCTTCCCAACCCCTTAACGCGGACTTTTACATACCAAATGGAAGAGCTGGGGCCCGAGAATCGAGCCGATCGAACCGCTGATTTGCGTTGTCGCGTAGGCAATATTTCGGACGGCCGTCGGATAAATCTGGAATTTTTTATTAATTATTTTTGGTTTTAATATATTCATTAATATATGATAATTGTTTAATCCATTTTTTAATATATTGATTATGATATCGGGTTTTTGTAAAAAATAAATCGTTGAAAAATCAAAAAAGCATGAACCTACAAGATTTTTAGTTTAATACGGTTTTCCTGTTATATACAGGGTGTCTCAGGATTATCCGGACAAACTTTCAATGCCATTTCTTCCTATTTATTTCTTGTTTTATGCGCACACCTTGTCACTCCTATCAATCTTTGAGGTATTTTTGAGGCACTGGCAAAGAAAATTTCGCGAAGCTATGACATATCGCTTCGTAAAAAATCGAAGAAGTTTGCACGTAATTTCTCCCATCTGGCAAACCCTCAAAACGCATGCTGTTTCCGACGCTATAAAAATCTTCAATATAACCGGCATGACAAAGAAACCATAAAAAGAGATTGGAAATAATAAGTCCATGCTCAGCCCGGCCCAAAAACGCCAGGTTGACTCTAGGAAAAAATCAGCAAGCCAAAAAGACGAAATCAAGTCACGCGCCGCCGTATTTACCTTACAAGTTTTAGCCCGGAGGAACTCTAAAAATCCGATAAGATACTTTTCAAAGGATAAAAACCTAAATAGCTACAGTAACAATGATGTACAAGCAATTTAGACCAAGTTAGCTTTGATTTGTGAGGAGCTTGAGCACGAGCAACCTTCGAAACACCCTTATCAGCGTTGCACAGGAAGTTGGTATTAAATTAGAAAATAATTATTGACATGACCAAACTTTGGCGCAGACAGGTCCGTTTTGCCAGAAAACGTCATAACTTGTCCAGAAAAACGTCGGAACACTTTTTGAACCATTGCCCCAAGTTTCGTGCTATTTAAGAGGCAAAAAATCTTACCGCGTTCTTCGCTTGATTCTGAAGTTATTAATGTGTCTTCAAAATTTTTTTTTTTGCTCAGAACATTGCAAACGCCTCAAAAATTCATATGAAATACATTAGGTTGACAGACAACAGCGGTAAAGGTGAAAAAATGACTATTTCGTTTTGTCCGGATAATCCTGAGACACCCTGTAATATAGACACAACTTCAATCGATAGCTCAAGAAATTTTTTGAAACATTTTCTTTAATTTTGTTGGGTTTGACGAATTTGTTGTTTGTGCTTTAGCACGACTAAACGCCAAACTTTAGAAGGTTTTGCTAAAAAATACCAAATATCGATTTCTTAATTAGGCCAAATTTTCCTCTTCTAACAAATTGAAGTTTTTGAGATAAATTTTCGGTCAGCATCATAGAAAAATTTGGCATTGCAGCCAACCGAGCCCTAGCTTTCATTGGCATTCTTTTAGAATATTTTTTAGAAAAAATACTGCTAAATATGGTTTTTTTTAAAGTAAGGTGCACCCCAAAAAAAGATACCTCCGAGCATGTGACCCCGTTGACGACGTAGATTTGGGCTACCATCGACCCGGCCGACATCACCAGGTATCGCGTCAGACTGTTTAATGACGTCCATTCTAAAAAAAACAACGAAATTTTGATGCATTTAAATCGATTCCGTCGTGAAAATCAATACTCAAATTTGGCGGTAATTATCGAGGTTAGGATCCTACCCTATAAGCGAGAAAAGTATGTGTGTTTTCTGTACGGCCGTTTTCTCGGCCGTCAGGCCGAATTTCGAGCTGATTTTTGGCATGGGGGTGGGAAATGCCATTTATAAAAAACGGTTTTTTGGATTTTTCGAAATTCTGCGATTTAACGATTTTACAAGCAAAAATGTGAAAAATCCTTAACATTTTTGGGTGTGCACGTTGTCCGGAACTTTTCTCGGCCCCTAGAGGGAATGGGGCCCTCGATTTTTGAGGGTAAGTGGCAAAAGTAATTCCCCAGATACATTTTTTCGGATTTTGCAAAATTCTTTAAAATAAAGTTTTTATGAGCATTTTTTTGAAAATTCCTTAACAAAATGGGCCAAGGGTCGTGGTGTCCGGGACATAACTCGAAGCCCTGATGGAATTCCGGGTTGAAATTTGGACCATTTATGCAATTAAGGATGGGGATCATGCGCAAGTAGTTAGTTTTTGAAAATATTGTAATTTCGTTGCATACGATGCAAATTTGTTAAATTGGTTTTTGCCTGCTCCTCGGGCTCAAACTTGAGTCATTGGCAGACTGAAAAGATAGAGCTGAATGTGCTAAATCTTTCCCTTTTTAAATTTTTAAATTTGGTTGAATTTCTGGGGCGATAGAGCCGTTTTTGTTTCGGAGAGGGGCCGCCCTTTTTGGGGCGCCTGGGGAGTACCCCTCTGTGTCCCCAGCCCGTCCCGACTCGCCCCCCACCTAACCCACTCCCAGGTGATAACCCCCAAGGTTTTCGAGCGCTGCCGGGTGGCTGGCCGAAAGGTTAACACTGAACAGCCACCTTCCTAGAGCGCCCCAGCAATGGGTGACGAATTTTTGGCCGCTACGCTCAAGGGGGAGTCGTCCTCCGATGGCCATACAAATTTAAACGCTCGCTCCCTTGGGACGCCGAGGGGTTCAGCTTGCCTGTTGCTGGACAAGCCAGACCCGGAAGGGATGGTTCGGCCTGACGGTCGTAATGTCGGTCCTGTTGGCACCAGTACCGATCTGCCGGACCCGGTAAGGGTGTCGGAAACAGCTGAGCCTCAGCAGGGTACGAAGAACAGAGGGCCTGCCGATTGGACCCGAAGAGGTAGCAATACCGAGGTTCAATTGGCTGGGCGAGTAGCGGCACCCTCCAGCTGTTTTCCGGGACAACACCCCGCGGCCTATCCTCAAACACCGCGGCATCCTATGCAGATCGTGAAAATGCCTTCCGTGCCGAATACCAGCAGTAACTCGACCGGTACACTCCATACGGGAAAGAAGCTGTCTGACTCGGGATTTTTCGTTCCGAACCCGTGGCAAACGCTGGGCCCTGATTCTTCGAAGCTGTGGGTGCCTCGACAGCAGATAGAACCCGCGCCTGTTCTAAAACCTGAGCCTGTACAAATACAGAGAAAGAAGGAAAAGATTAGTCGCGCGGAACGTGTACAACTGAGGTTGGAGTACGACCAAAGTTTACAGCGGACCCGGGCCGATCCTGTACTTGCTCAAGGTCCTGTCGATGTGCCTGAGGTTTCGTTGAGCCAGACTCCGAGTTCACGCGAGCGACGGAAGCGAAAGTCTGACGCGGAAGGCGAGAGGGAACCGCGAGTCGGAGGAACCCCTGAGGAGCATGAATCCCAACTCGCGACAAGGCGTGCGAAACGCTTGCATAGCTCCCAGGGAACTCCTGATCAATCGCACCTCCCATCGCAGTCCGTCGAAGGCCTAGCCAACGTCACGCCCATTTCGCGTTTGAACTCGCAGAGAAAGTCCGAGGCCTTACGGAAAAGAGAACAGCGTTCGCAAGTTGCTCTGAATTTGCAGACCCGGTTTTCGGCGGCCAACGAGGCGTCAAGGCAAGGGTGCAAGCAGAAGCAAGAAGCGGCCCGGGTGAGGATGCAACGTGCAAATGAAAGCCCAGCTGAGCAAGCCGCACGGCAAGCCAAAGACCTCTACTCTAAAAGGTTGCAGGAGTCTCGGTTGAGCACAAGTGAACGTGAGACTCATAATCTCGCTCGGGCTGCGCGTGTAGCGGCAAGACGCTCCAGAGAATCGCCTTCCCGGCGTTCGGAGCGTCTGAGCCGAAATGCGATATCCACGGGAAGTTCACGACACCGAGAATCCTCATCCCAAAGAGCATTGCGTCTGGCGGCAAATGCTACTCGGACCGCGGCACACCG
The DNA here is from genome assembly GCA_958295435.1 of Mesorhabditis spiculigera. NCBI lineage: Eukaryota > Metazoa > Nematoda > Chromadorea > Rhabditida > Rhabditidae > Mesorhabditis > Mesorhabditis spiculigera. Next base: position 294,453 of record CATQJA010002700.1, on the reverse strand, counting down.
GCAGCAACGGCGCCATACGGCCGCTGCGCGTGCAGGTGCTGCCCGGAATCCGGATGCGTTTCCCCCCATCCACTATCTTGGCAAGCCGGACATACCTTGCAGTTGCTGTGGCGCATTGCATTACGCAGTCGAAACGAAATCCCCGAGCGGCAGTTTCCATTCGTGTTGTGGCCATGGCAAAATTGCTATTTCGTTGTTCGACAATTTCCCCCAGGAATTGGAAGATCTTTACAAAGGGGATACTCGAGAATCGAAAGATTTTCGGGCGAACATTCGAAATTACAATAGCGGTCTAGCTATGGCTTCAATGACGGCCCAAATGGATGCTCCGCCCGGAAGAGGTCCACGGCCTTATCGGATCCATGGAGCAGTGTACCATTTGGTCGGCCCTATGAGACCACAGCCTGGAGAGCAAGCCCAATATGCCCAGATCTATATTATGGACACCGAGCAAGCGGCCAACGAGCTAGCCGGTCGTGCCATCAATCGGCACTGCGATCAGGGCCTTTTGCCAACCTCCATCTCCTCCTGCAAAACGTCAATATCTATGTTCAATCATTGATGATGATGGCAGAGGTGTCAAAAGAGGAATCTGATCAAGCAGCAGCCGATGGGCGGGAAGCTCTCTCAGCGCAGTTGGTCTTTCGAACAGATAAAAGGGACGACCAAAGACGGTTCAATGCGCCTACATCCAATGAGATTGCCGTTGTTTACGTTGGTGACGATGAGTCGATACCCGGCGAGCGCGTGTTCTATATCCACGAGCGAGACGGCGGCCTCAGGCAGATCCACTACTTGCAGAAAGAGTGCGAACCTCTCTGTTATCCTCTCTTCTTCCCTCGCGGTGGAGAGGGGTGGCACCCTAACATTCCGAAGCAAGTGGGAAATGCTGGCCGTCGTGGTAACTCTGATGATGACGAACCGGCTGTTGCCGATGATGGTCCGCCGAACCGGGTATCTCAACGAGAATATTTCGCCTATAATATGTTCGTCCGGCAAGGCTTCAATCCCATCCACCACGGCGGCAAACTTTGCCAACAATATTACGTGGATGCCTTCGCCAAAACTGAACAAAATAGGCTTAATTATTATCTGACTCACCAGCGTGAACTTCGGCTGGATACGGTCCGTGGCCTCACCGATCACATGAATTCCCATGGTCAAGGTCCTGCAGGCAGAAAGATTATTTTGGGCGCCGGTCATCAAGGCAGTGGTCGAAATTCGGTTGCGCAATATCAGGATTCAGTGGCCATTATGACCAAGTACGGAAAGCCAGATCTCTTTTTTGACCATCACTTGCAATCCGAACTGGCGAGAAATTCAGGAAGGTCTTTACCCAGGCCAGACTGCAATTGATCGTCCAGATTTGGTTGCAAGAGTGTTCGAATTGAAAATGAGAGCACTCGATGAGGAACTTTTCAAAAAGCACATCCTCGGAGAAATGGCTGCCTATGTTTCGGTGATTGAATTCCAGAAACGAGGGCTTCCGCACCGTCATATGGTCCTATTTTTGAAGGAGGATTCAAAGCTCAGAACATCTGACGAGGTTGATAGTATCATCTCAGCTGAGCTCCCTGATTCCGACACAAATCCTGAATTGTTTCAATTGGTTTCGACCAATATGATCCATCGACCTTGCGGTGCCCATAATCCTTCGTCGCCCTGCATGCAAGACAATACATGTTCTAAAGGATTCCCGAAAGAATTCAGAGATACCACTCTGATTTCAGACGGTTATCCCAAGTACAGACGCCGAGACCAGGGAAGGACTGTTCGGTATACGGTGAACCGGGTGGATGTCGTACTTGACAACCGTCACGTCGTGCCGTACAACCCTTACCTCCTGCTTCGGTTTGGTGCCCACATCAATCTCGAATGCTGCTTCTCCTTCGACTCGGTCAAATACCTCTTCAAATACGTCTATAAGGGTACTGACAGAGCTCGCTTCCAACTTCGTGATGCAAACAATGATGACCTTGGACCGGTCAATGAGATCGAACGGTACATACAGGGTCGTTATTTGTGCGCTCCCGAGGCTTGCCATCGTCTTTTTGCATATCCGATGCAAAAGAAGAGCGACAAAGTCATCCGACTCCAAGTACATCTTGACGGATTTGAAAATGTGGTGTTTGACCCAGAAGATGCACAGGCGGCACTGAATAGAGCTCGCACTCATAAGACCACGCTGAGCGCATTCTTTGCCATCAACACGCATATGCAGCATTTGGAGGATACCGGAGCAAGGGCGGTTATGGTTAACGGTCAAAAGTGTCTGCAGATCGGGAGAAGGAGGGACGCAGAGAAGGTTCTGGATTCCAGAGAATTTTTCTATGGCCAAATGCCGGAAAAATATCGTATCGTTCAAGGCAAATGGGTGCAACGAAAGAATGCGTCGCGGGTGATTGGCCGGATGTACCATGTCTCCCACGAGACACGGAACGTTTTGCCATGAGACTGCTTCTGCTCTATACGAAAGGCCCCAGGAGCTTCGAACAACTGCGCACCATCAACGGCACTCAATACAACACCTATTTTGAGGCCGCGAAAGCAGCAGGATACATGAACGATGACTCTGTGAACCTCGCTACGATGCAGGAAGCCGCCGATGTGCGGATGCCTGGAGAACTTCGCAGCTTCTTCTCTTCCCTGATCTGCTTCGCTGACGTGCAGGACCCTGTGGCGTTGTGGGAACGCTTCAAGAACGACCTAATGCAGGACTTCCTTGCTCGCGGACTTTCCATCCAAGTCTCTGAGTCAAAGGCCTACTGGGAAATTGTCGAAGATCTGACAGTTCTCGGGGTCAGAGACAGTCCGTTGTTCCAACTCAATTTGCCAAAGTACGACATTGACATCGTCGTTGTTGATCCCGCCGAGCATGCTCGACTCGGGAACGACAAATACTTGCAATTGAACCCGGAACAACTGAGAGCAACGGATGAAGTCTTGGCCGAGGTCGCAGACCCAACTGGGCAGTGCTTCTTCATTGACGGTCCAGGGGGAAGCGGCAAAACCTTTGTCTACCAAACCATCTACCACATTCTATCCGGTATGGGCAAGAAGATTCTCTCGGTAGCGTGGACAGGTATTGCCGCCAACCTTTTGGAAGAAGGACTAACAGTCAGCACTGCCTTCCGGCTGTTGATCAAGACCAACAACAAGGAATCCAGCATGAAAAGGCAAAGCATTGAAGCACGAGCACTCGCTGAGATCGACCTGATCATCTGGGACGAAGCACCTATGGCACCGAAAGAAGCACTCGAAGCAGCTGATGCTCTTCTTAAAGACATTATGCAAAACGATGTGCCATTCGGTGGAAAGGTCATGGTACTTGGAGGAGATTTCCGACAGGTACTTCCCGTGGTCGATGGCGGTGGTCGTGCTGAAATGGTGTCTGCCTGCTTGAAGTCATCCCGGCTCTGGCCTCTATTTCGCAAGTTTGAGCTCACGACCAACATGAGGGTTCGGGATGCTGGCAACGATTGGAAGGACTATCTTCTCGCTCTGGGTAACGATCTACTCGACAAAGACGAAGAGGGATACCTCGAAGTACCCGAAGATCTCAGATGCGAGCAAGATTTGGCCGAAGCAGTCTTCCGACCAGCCTTCGATGAAGGAGTTGAACTTTCTGAAGTAGCTATCCTTACACCCAAGAACGAACAAGCTCTCGAGCTCAACAATAGAATCTTGGATATGCTACCCGGAGAAGTCAAAACCTTCAGAAGTGCTGACTCGGCCGAGACTACTGATCCAACCGATGCTGCCAACTTCAACGCAGAGCTTCTGAACAAAATGACACCATCTGGAATGCCTCCTCACCAGCTCCATCTAAAGGTGGGTTGCATCGTGATGCTTCTGCGAAACCTCAGCGTCAAGAAGGGTCTCTGCAACGGTACAAGGCTGATTGTCGAGCAAATCGGAGCCAGAATTCTCCTCTGCTCAATTGCCACGGGTAGCAGGAAAGGCAAAAAGGTGTTAATCCCCCGAATCGATTGCCTTTATGACAAAGCCACACTACCATTCGTGCTGAAGCGACGCCAATTTCCGGTTCGGCTGAGCTTCGCAATGACCATCAACAAAAGTCAAGGGCAATCATTCGAAAAGGTCGGCATTGCACTTCTTCACGAGGACATCTTTGCACACGGCCAGCTTTATGTCGCTCTCTCGAGAGCGCGGAGCCGCAAAGGTGTCTCGATAATGGCCAAGGACAACAAGATGAAGAACGTCGTCTACGAAGAAGTGCTCGAATAAAATTCTGAATCTTTTGTCATTGTTGATTTTTTTTGTTATTATTATTGTTATTGTTGTTGTTTTCGTTTGTTATTATTGTTGTTGTTTGTTGCTTTTTATATGATATTTCGCCGAATAAATATTTTAAACCCCTAATATGTGTCTCACTTTCTCAGCATTGGTTCTTTGCCATAATTATCTCTAAACTTTTTTTTGAATTGTATCTTTGAATCCATTTTTCAGCTTTATGTGACCGGCCTACGGCCGGCACATAAAATTCCGGTAGACTTTTGGAGAGGTCAGAGTCATGTTGACCTAGCAGTGGCCAGTGGAAAACTGCCGCGAAGCGGCTTTTTTCCACTGGTTTTATACTAACTTACGAGATAAAATCTATAATATACTTATTCCAGCCAATGCCTCCCATTTAAACCGATTACCAAATGCAAATAAATATACTGATCGCATACTGTAACTATCGGAATTATTTAGGTAATTAGATAACTTTTTAGTGGCTTACGCCAGTTAAATAACTAGTTAAATACTTTCCGTGGTTAAAGTGTTTGGCTTAAAAGCTTACGCCATGAAATTCAATATTTAATGCATACTTCAATATTCGCTTACAACATGAAATTGCCAGCTCAAAACTTACCAAACGTTTCGATAGCAACAGCGATTGCAATGGCGATGACCGTGTAGCCGGAGAAGAACATGTGGGCCGTCTGAAAAGAAATGTGTTTCGGAAAAATGACAATTGCTTAGGTTCAGCTATCGGACCAATCGGCCTAAGTCTTCGTTTCCTTCACTTCCACAGCTAGAATTCTCAGGACGTTATTCAAAAACATGTTAAAGTTCATCTGAGAAGAACCGTATTAAAAATTGTCGATACCTCCGAGGTGTTTCACCAAAAATATGATACTACAAAATTACGTTTCGTTAATCAATGTTGGGTATCTAAACCGTAAACCGTAAACCGTAAACCTACTTTATTTGTTTGGATTAAACCGCTGCTCTGAATGCTGGGTACTGGGCTGTTAGCGGGGGGCTTTTGCTGTTAATAATATACAGGCCCGTAGCGGAACCGAAATTTCGGGGGGCCCAAAATTTTGGCGACCTCCCCGGTCGCCACTTTTAAAATATCCGAAAATCGCGTCAATAATAGCGCCGCAGGCAAAAAAATAGCAAAAAAGTGTTTGCTACACTCTAATTCGTGTGAAAACACAGCAGAAAACGCGCCGCAGGCGAAAATTTGTATGAACAATTGATTCACAAATGAAAAACCAGCGCCCCAGGCAAAAAATTTTGAAAAAATAGGCTTCATATAAGTAAAAACTGTTTGAAAAACAGTAATAAACAGCTCCGCAGGCAGAAAAATTTTTGTAACTAAAAATCATAAGGGTCCCCCCTTATGAATTTTTCCGACCTCGACCGATTTCGGGGGGGGGGGGCCCAGGGCCCCCTGGGCCCCCCCCCCTCCTACGGGCCTGATAATATATAATACCTTTCTATCTTTTTGTAGTTTTTGAGGTAGTTTTTATTTCGCTAGTTACGAAATTTGGAAATTTTGGGGTTTTGTGTCATTTTGCTCGCATTTTGCACGAAAACAAAAAGGGTTTTTGCTTACATTTAAAATCCTTGGCTAAAAGGCCGGAAAAATGGTTTTTATTGCGCTATGGGACCGTACAGGATTACTGAATCGTTCCCATGCGACCAGCCCAGTGCCAAAAAAATTTAAAGAAAATGAAGTGATTCACCAAAAACCATGGGCTAAAAAAATTACGTATAGTTAGTTTCATATGTCCCAGATATTGGGTTAGACCGAAAATCCGTGCCATATTTTTCAGTGTTTTATAGTTTCGTTCCGGGAAAACGATTCGGAAAAAATGGTTTTAATGACTGACGTATGCACAATCAAATGCTCTATTCAACCCGTGGGAAGGAATCACAATCCATTTCCCTTAGAAACTTTTCAGTTGGATTTACTAGAAAATCGAAAAACGCTGCGGCGCGCTGTTCTCAAAACAGTTCCGATTTATCTTGTTGGAGATTTCAGCATCTAAATAGTAGCTAAAAAGTATTATCTTGCTGACGGTTCGTTGCTATGGTAAAGTTATGGTGATCCTAAAAAATGTCCGGGTCAAAAATTTGCGACGCCTCCTAGAGAACGCAAAAATAATAAAAACTACTAGGGCTTGTAAATATTGTAAATTTTATCCCACATATTATTAAACTCCGCGATGGGGGAAAAGAAACAGCGATATCGGACCACAAAATTTTAGAAAGAAATCTCTGAAGTTTGGTTGTACGAATTTATGGACGAAATTTCATACATTTTTGACCAAACAGTTCCAATTTTCGAAAATCTCTATAAATTTTTGGATGGCATTTATATCCAAAAACATTGTAAATTGCTATAAAAATGGATTATATTGCGTTATAGGACCGTATACAGGATTACTGGGAAAAAATGGTTCCCAGTACCAGTAACAAAAATTTTGCGAAAAAGGAAGTGTTTCACAAAAAATGATATACCACAAAAAATTTGACTGGTTCATTACAGACCCTGTCCACGTAGTCCACGAATTTACATAACTTTTGACCAACAGTTCAAATTTTTCAAATTGTGTATTATTTGTATGTTTTTTCTATGTAAAGCATGATAAAATGCGATGAAAGTGGTTTATATTGCGCTTTGGGTCCGTATAAGATTACTGGGGGGCAAAAAAATGGTACCTCTACAGCCCAGCCCAGTTTCACAAAAAATCATATACCACAAAAACTAACACTAAATAACACAAACGTTTCTGTCCATGTAGTCCACAGTTTTCATACAATTTTTGACCAAACACTTCCAATTTTCGAAAATCTCTATAAATTTCTAGATGGCTTTTATATCCAAAAAAATTTAAAAATGCCATAAAAATGGATTATATTGCGCTATGGGGCCGTGTATACATGAGTATCCGGAAAAACTGGTGCCCCGCAACCAGCCCGTACCAAAAATTTTTTGAAAAATTAAGTGTTTGACCAAAATGGATATGCTACAAAAATTATGTCTGTTTAATTGCGGGATCGAACGAACTGTCTAACAAAACAATGTAAAATGCTATGAAAGTGGTTTATTTCGCCTTAAAGCGCCGCAGTTACTGGGGAAAGAAAATGGCCCCACCGCTAACAGTTCAGTACAAAAATTAGTTTTAGTTACGAAAAATTTTTTAAATTTGAAAGATTTTAACTATTGTTGCTCATTTTTAATACATTTTTTGACCAAATTAAAACTGTTTTTTACATCTAAAAATATTGAAAGACCGGGAGTTTATGACGAGGAAAATATTGCGTTTTAGTAGTTTTTTTGTTTCTAAAAAGTCAGAAGGGAATATTTTAAATTATAAAAATTCTTGACGTTTAATTTTTCGGACGTTAATGACCAAAAATTAAAATTTATCAAAAATATTTTTACAGTTTTACCTAATAAAGTTTTTAGCTTTTTAAGCCTAAAAAGCAGTCGCGGAAATTAAAAATTTTATGTTTCACCAAAAATGATGTGCTGCAAAAAATAAGCTTTTTTAATCAGCCTGCGTCATCGGTAGGGTTAATTCAACCTAGTTTTGTGTTTATATTAATTGTATAACCTTCCTATTAATTTTGATTTATATTAAAATAAATACCCTACCTTTCTGCCGACGGCCGGGAAATTGTAGTCGGCGGCGGCTGAGATGACGTTCAGCAAATATCGGAAGGCTCCGATGAAGATTGTGTTGAAAAAGATGGAGCCTTCGAGATGCTCCATGTTGAACATGATACCGTAGTTGATGATCGAGACGGCGAAACTGCAAGTATATAGAATCATTAATGAAGCTATTGAAAATTAGTAGGAATTAAACAATGTTTTTCGACTTCAGAACTAAGGAAGATAATTTTGACGGTGTGAACTAACCCCATTAAAGGCCCGAAGCCCGCTCGCTAATTTAAAAAAAATTGAAACTTGTTTTTTATCGGATGTCTAATAATTTTGTGGATATAAATTTCAATATTATCCTAAATGTTAGAACAATTTTTCTACTTTTCACTTAATATTAATGACTTAATATACCGAATAAAGCCTTATTAATTTGTATAAGGCATTTTTAGTGCCTTGGTTTTTAACAAACATTTTTCTAAAAATTGATTGCTTTAAATAAGGCCGCTACCGGTAGCCCGTAAAAGTATTATTTTACTTTATTATTACTCTGTAATTTCCAAGAAACGGATTTTCAAACCATTGCGAGATCACATTAACACCGAGTAAAATTACTATAAAACAAAAAGATATGAAACGCATTTTTCGCAAGAAAGCTGTTACTTTCCTGGTTTCCTGGCCAATTTTTCTATTCTTATTAATAGATTAATAATTTTAATTGCCTATTTTTTTTATCTGAAAAACTTACTACGACAAAATCATCGTCAGCGAATAGCCGAGTAGGCGCCACGTGCAGAAGAGGTGGTGGAAGAAGTAGTGGCCCGTCGATTTGGTCTCCTGAAAAACCGAAAGTCAGCAGAAAATTTGTATAATTTAATAGACCCCCTTTACAGCAAATTAAATTGCATTGAAAATAAATAATCTACGATTCCTTCATTGAATGAATTGAAGTTAGAGAAAAGGTGTTTCAGTTAGTTTTGGAGTTTAATATTTTCTGGATGAATGGATGATGAATGAATTCCTATGCGTGGATCTATATCCTTACAAATGATACAATTCCCATGCTTCTTTAGATTCCGCTCAAAACCCTACTAGCCTTCCCATATATGTCGAATTAACTGTTTTTTTTCCGTTGAAGCGAGATAAAAGGCTAGCCATCCTAGAAAATAAATTCTCGATACTAACACTCGTAACACATTTTTCAAATATTCTTTTGTTGTTTTTTTTTGTGTCGTTCATTTAAGTAGGTGCTAAATAATGATGTATAAATACAAGCTAAACACCCACTCCCCAGTATGTTTTGCGCAACAACTTTCGAAAGGGGAATTTCTTAATCATTATTACGGCGTTGTTACAAGTAGACTATTCGGTATCTGGGGAGAAAACGCTAACATCAATATAATAATATTTTTTCCTAGCTTCTATTGCGAAACGTGATCGAAACATTTTTTTCGAAACTTATTTTCAGATTGGATTCTATCTTTTTCGGTTTCTCCCATCAGCTACCCATTTTTCGAAATTTTTGCTAAAAAAATTTTCTAGCCGAAACTTCAACTGAAAACTTTCAAAAATCCAGCTTTTTTAGAACATCGACATTTTGTATTTTGAGCAAAAATTGTAGTTTTTCGTTTAAGAATGGTAAAAAACACTTTAGAAACACTTCCTCTAGTTAGATTACAAAAATTTAATTTTAAGAAAAATGTTATGAACCTCTCCCCCCCCCGATAATGCAAAAGCACTAGTTAGAACTGAATAAAAAAATCCATGGTTTCTTCATAAAAATGCATGACTTTACGACAAACCTCATAATTCCTCTTTTCATGCTGCAACACCAACTGCAGCGCCTTATCGTCCAGCTCGTCGCCATTAATGCGGTGGATGCGTTTCATGGCCTTTTCCGCTTCTTCGACACGCCCCTTTCGCACCAGCCAGTAGATTGACTCCTCGCAGAACCTAAAATTTACGATGCTTTTTAATTGACTTTTTAGTTGATTATTTAAAAATAGTCTTCAGTTAATTACGTCATTTAATCACCGTGGATACAAGCCGAAAATTTGCACCCGAGACCGTTTGAACTGTTTACTACTAGCTCCGAAACCGCTTAATTTCTATAGCCGGAAATGCAACATTTTCTTTCTAAAAATTTCTGGATTCTTATAAAATACGTTCATCGTCTTATTTTTCGCAATTCTTAGCGTTATTTTTGATTGGTAAAAATTGTATAGCATTCGAGAAAATTTGCAAAAATGAATTCGTAGGAGGATTCGGTGCGATTTAGCCGTTACAGAGACATTCTTATGTACTCGAAAGCGCAAATAGATAAGGATACTTGACTGTTTGATTCATAATTTAAAATCAACGATAAAATTATCGATTTATCGGCCGCATTTTCGAGTCCGACACTTTGTCTTTGACTAATTGTCAGATGGACAGAAGCGAAATTGTCGTAAAAAAAAATTTACGCTTCTTATAATTGCTCGAAACATGTTAACGCTATTATCCTGAGTTGCCAGAAAACCGTTAAACAATCACAAACAATACGGTAAAGATTGCTTAACGGGGGGGTGGAAACATACAGGGTGTCCCATAAAAAAGCACCCCTCCGGCATTTCGCCGTATTACATCCGATCGGTCCCAGATTTGGACTAGAGGTGTATCAGACCCTTAATAACCACAATCCTGAGTTATAGCCCGCCAGCTACAATAATTTTCGAGATACAACAAAAATAAATTTATTATCCGTTTTTCATAAGGTTTTCGTCGGAATCGACCATTCGAATATTAAGTGAAAATGAAGCGGCAAGCGTTCTTTACCCTTAGAAATTTTTTCCTGATCAAAATTCATCAAATAACCGTTGAATTCAACAATTTTTGTAACCCAAAGACACACCCGATATTAAGCGAAATTAGGGATTCGCAGCCGGAAGTCGATGCAAATCGATGCAAAGTCCAAAAAGATAGCCGAAAAAACTTTTAAAAGTCGCCTAGAAAACAGTATTTTGGCGATAACTCGAAAATTACTGTAGCGATCGGGCTATAGGTCAGGATTGTGGTTATTTATGGTCCGATACACCCTTGTGCAAAGTATGGGACCGGTTGGATGTAAGGCCGCGAAATGCCGGAGGGGTGCTTTTTTTTTTGGGACACCCTGTATAACGGTGTGGAAACAATGTTTATATTTATAAGAATATCCTGCTATTTTGAAAACGCCATCGGATAGAGCGTCGAAAATTATACTTAGTTATTTAATTTCTGGCCAAAAAACCTCATTTTTAACGATTTTTAATTGATTAAACTTTTTAGCCTAATCAAGTAATATTTTTTTAAATTGTGGTATTTCGGGCTGAAATTAAATCTCTTAGTATATTTTTTGACGCTCTATCCGATGGCATGCTTCATGGCACGACAGGTCCCTTTCGGGAAAAAATGGTTGCCACCCTCATTATTTGTTCCCCCCCCCCGTTAAGCAACCTATACCGTGAAAAAAAGAAATTATCTAAGAAAACCAATTGCTTTCGATGGAGTTCCCCCAAACATTTTTATGCTATTGATCGACTAGAAGCGCTCTAAGAATGGGACTCAAGATGAGAACAATAAAAAATACTTTCAAACGCGATTTTTTATATAGCCATATGTGAAACAGTTTTTCAGGAATCGCCGCATAACGATGAAGTATAAATAATTAGAAAGTAACCATGAATAAGAAAAATAAAAAAGTCATCAATGTGAGGGAAACACTACATCAAAAAGAAAATTTTAAAACTATATGAATGACCTTAATTTTTGTTTACACTCTTGCATTTAAAGAGTGTTTCGTTTCACTCTGATTTTTGCATCATCTTTTCAGATGAGAAATTATGTGGTAACACCATTAGCTTTCCTTTGCATTCTCTGAAACATTTTTTGCAGACGCGAAGTTGCTATCGGCGTTTTTGGGCGTGTACGGTAACAGGAACCAAAATTATACGAATACTCACCATAAAAGTACAGTAGCGACAAAGGCCAATGTGTTGAGTGCTCGCGAGAAGGTGCGCCAATCCTAAAAAGGGTAATTGTGGATGGGTTATGAGTAGCTAATCAGATAAATTAACCACCAACGTAAATTCTGAGTTTTCCTGCTGCTCGAAACACTTTTTGTGGATCCGTTGGCTATGTAGATTCACGGTGGCGATACGAAATATTTTTGAACAAACCTAGTAGATCGGGGCCTTAAAATGTAAAGCTATTTCTGAATACTTTCCCGAAATTCTATGGCACTTTTAAACCTGGAAATTCCGGTTTGTATTCTCCCGATTTCCGGTGTAAAATCTTTAAAAATGCAGCAAAAACTGAAGATGAAGATTTGCTTGGAATTTCTTATATTTCGAAAATAGAAAGTTGATGAGGGCGTCCTCGCCGGATTAACGAATGTAACAGGACGATTATTGAAATTATTTTGAAACACTTATTTTAGCGAAATAACATAGTTTGTTCATTCTGTATTCATTTTACTACCTAAAGTGAGGTGAACCTTTTAGAATATGCTGCAAGTCATTTCAAAGATGAGGCCAAAATTCGCAATTAAAAAATGACGAGATGTTGAGATTTTTTGAAGCATTTATTTTGTTGCAGCCACTCCTCTACTATATTTTATTGTTATTAGCTTATGCGAGGCGAGCATTTTGCTATAAGCTACAGCCCGTAAATCACTGGAAAATCCAGCTAGAACAATGCCAAAGCTGCTAATGCGTCCTTCAAATTAATATGTTTCCACCAAAGACCAGTTGAGCAATTTTCAACGATAGTGAATGTGCTTATGTGCTAGACATACCTGTGAATAATAGGCGATAATCGAGGCGAACATGAGGTTCGGCGACCACGAGAAGACAAAGTTCAGCCACATACGGTGGTGCCGCGGGAACTTTTCGCACATGTACACCATTACGATTCTGAAAATCAGGGGGTTTGGATGGGCGAAAAAACAATTAAAATATCATCAGAGGCACGGTTCAATCTGCTAGAAGTTTGCACCAGAAGAAGTTGTTCAAAACCTATGCAAAAGGATGTTTCGGAACCATTGTAAAATAATTCGGGGGACTCCGGGCCATTTTTTTCTCTACTGAAATCCATCCCACCTATTTTTGTACAATTTCTTGGCGCGCAGCGCGCTGCAGCAATTCCTTAGGAAGCTATGTTGAAAATCACCTTTTAAGACCGCTCGTTTTTAAAGATGCTTGTAACCCGGAGAATCTACCATTTCCGCCACCTGGGACTCGACAACCAGATTTAAGCTCGTGTCATATTATTGTCACGTCAAAATTCGTTTTTTTTTGTGAAAATATGTTCCGTTTTCTAGGACGTAATTCTGCGTTGGCAGTAACACTATTATCGAGTCCAAAATCGTTGAATGGAAAGGTATCTTACAAGGAGTCGTTTTTGGGTGATATTGGAGTTTTTGAACGAGACCTAGCTAGTTCGATAGAGAAAAAAATTCTGAACAAGATGTCGGTTTCCAAATCTGTGTACCGTACCGTCCTCAAACCGTGTATTGTATTCAATAAAAATTAATTTTAATGAAAAAATTCCTGGACGTCAGGCTGCGGCCCATGGGTCAGGTCCGGGACATAGCCCACAGCGCGAACCAGCATCCGCATGAGATCGTGGCCTAGTGGATAGTGCCGGCGCCTATCAAACTTTTGCAAAATTATGCCTAGGGTTCGGAACTTTTTGTGATTGTTTTGCTTTTTGGTTTTTCATGCCATTGAAATCGAATTTGGCATTATCGAGCAAAAAGCAAAAGAGTTTTACTAGCGAGGAGTCGAACCCGCTGGCAAAAAAGACAAAAACTTATCAAGCAAGCGCGCTACCAATAGGCCAGCAGGTCATGGCTGGAAGGAGGCCTAAAGGGGGCTATGTTGACGCGCACCCAGAGCGCAGAATCTGCGGATCAGGCGGAAAATTACGGTTAAATTAATGATTTTCAAATTAATTTTTAATGAACAGCGTACACGGTTAGCAGATTTGGAAAACGACAACTTGTTCAGAATTTTTTTCTCTATCGAACTAGCTAGGTCTCGTTCAAAAACTCCAATATCACCTAAAAACGTCTCTTTGTTAGAGATAACATCTATTTTACATCGCCCGGTTTTAGGCCGAGAGTGCAAGCAGGACTTATTTCAAATAATTGCCAATTTTTACAATTCTCTTCCAGGTTCTACACGGCAATACATAAAAACAAGTATTTTAAAGGGAAAATAATGTAATCTATATTTTAGAGCCAAGGCTGTTTTAAGGGTCTGGGAGGCAGAATTCAACCCCAATTGTGGCCTGGGTCTCGACAAATATTTCGTGAAATAGGACAAAAAGAGCCGTGTTTCGTAAAAATTATGTTTCATTTAAAGGTATGTTCCGCGCAGGGGGCGCATTCTCAATCGGGTTCAATTGGGATTTGCGAAATAAAAAGAAAGCATGTCAACGCTAGGGTGGCACCTAAAAAACGGTGATGTAAAGGGACTCGGCAGCGGAAAATAGAACCGTTTGAGCCTGGGTCTCGGCAGCTACGAGACGGGCCAAATGACAGGGGCACGTAGAGGAGAGCAAAAAAAAACTTCTGCGCAGTCGAAAAAAGAGGCCTAGGCGATCATCGCCGTCGAATTAACGTTTAAATTCCAAAAACGCAAAACAAAATATCCGTTTCGAAAATTTTATTGGCCGAATATCTTGCGGAAGCACAGTTTTCTGCATAGCTGTGGAAAAATGTTTCGTAAACTTACCATAAAAAATACAGCCCCATCGGTTTAATTTTTTTAAAAAAATCTTTTATTGCAACTATTACTCTTTTGCACCCGATTTCTGCAAAAATCTCCGCAAACATTTTATTTGGACTCGCCTTTTCCAGGGTTTTAAAAGCTTTTTATATCGATAAAAATTCCCAATTTTTGTTTTTAAATACTACCAAGCTTGGTAGATTTACTAAATCGTTAATAAGGGTTTTATAGATCCAAAAACACTTTAAAAACCCACACAATATGGCCGGTGTTGAAGAAGGAGAGCAGCGTGCGCCACAGCGTGAACATGTGCAGCGAGCCGGCGAAGCTCGACACCCAGCCAAGCACTCCCGTCATAGCCACGCAGACAAGCATCGGCTAAAATGTCATGATTAAAGGAAAATTAGACACCCCCCCCCGCTAACGAACCAGAACCGAATTGAACATTGAAAAATTCCTACCCATTTTCGGCCGAACGTGTCGGACACCTGGCCGAACACCAGCGCGCCGACCATGTATCTAAACGGAGACTTTTTTTGCGACGCGAAAGAAAAATGAATTATCTTTTCGCCGATATATTTATTAAGGAAATATTTTGAAACATCCAGAATTCAAAAAAGCCTAAAACAAACCCAATCATTTGGTAAGATGTGCTGTCCTTGATCCGCTTCCCCTCTCCGCACAGCTGGGCGAACTAAGAAAAAAAAGAATCTTACATCGGTTTACCAATGAATTCAACTCATATTAATCAGTGTTTAAATTTTGAAATTAACTATATTTTCAAAGTTTTTAAATTTTTACTTAATTAGAAAATTTACTGCATTTTTAAATTTCTTAAATTAGTTCCTATCAAAGTGGAATGAACTCTGCTAGTTTGCCCTAGTCATCGGCTGCATGTTTTACAGTTGGCGTTGAAAATTGATCCGATGACTTGGGATTAGACTTGTTTTCCCCCCGGGCACCCATATTTTTGATGAAACATGTTTTTTTAAACCTGTCACCGGAGCCATAAGTGTTTTCCGATTTTCCGGTGGGAATTCAGCTAAATATTTCCATATCAATTCTGATACACTTCGGTTTTGGATTAAGTTTTATCAAAAAAAAACGGAAACCGGCGAAAACTCAAGTTAATTTGCAAGGCCGGCAATTCTAGAATTCACCAAAAAGAAAAACTATTTCTTATTCCGTGCTCCCAGCAACATTTTTGTTTGAAACATCTTATTCGAAATGTTATGAATACTAAATTGAGAGTTTATTTCCTTTCAATTTACCTGTTTTTCTAGGATGTTAAGATGTTACGTTAGGAATATCAAAATCAAGGAAAACAACGACACTGAATTTTCTAATCTTGCCTTCTCGGCTATTATATTTCACGAAACATATCTTCTCCTAAAAAAAATTAGGCGACGGAAATATTGTAGTGCATACGCTTTTGCGCTATCATTTTGCTTTCTATTAATTATGTCGATATAAATAGAATTTTTATATTTCGAATTTTATAATTCAAATTTTATAATTTTATTTAGAAGATTTGGGACTTGCTTGCTTAATTTAAGCCTAATTTCCTGAATGACCGGTTTGGTTCAATTGGATTAAAATTTTCCGAGCTCAGCACCGGCGGGCATGAAACAGCTTTTGTACTAGAATTTAATTTTAATTGCTATTAATTTTATCTGCGCATTAATAGACGCTAACTCACTCCTGGTTTTGATTTTTACCTTTCAGTGCCCTTTAAAATACCGTAACCCAGTCTCACCTCAACATTCACCGACAGGAATTGATACTCGACGATCGGGTCGCAGGTTCCCTGATGATATAGATCGCACAAATGATGGGGATGGAGCCAGCCGGTGTCGTTTCGATTACGACATCCAATTAGGGTGGGCGGGGCACCTGGAATAGGATTAGTTGACTGAAAAAGGTTTGCCTGGAATAGAAAGCTTTGCCTGAAATTAAATGAATAGCCGTTGGTAAAAATTACGATGTGCAAAATTTCGGGTTTACTTAGTTTCGATGAAACTTTTAATTTTTACATGAATTCGGGTTTTTTTGGGAAATGTTTCATCTAATTGACTGTCGTCTGCTTAGCTTTTTCAAGCAATTGAAGCTGATGTTGTTATAGACCAAAGTAGTTTTTCCTGGCAACGTTTTAATAAGTTTTTAGTATGTTTTAAATTAAAATTTAACTAGATTTGACCTGGTAAGGTATGTAAAAAACGTCTTAATATTTTCAAAGTTAGGAATTCTGGTCGAAAATAGATATTTATATAGGGTGATACATTTTTAAGGTGTTTACGTTAGGAGTAGTAAGAAATAGGGCACTTTGCCTAAAACACCGAAATATTAATCCCTTAAAAGTGTGTTTGCCCTTACCAAGTTTTTACGAAACCTTTACGCGTTTTTGGCTATTTTGAGGACATGTTGCATCTAATTGAGGATAGTCTGTTGGTGTTTTTCATGTAATCAAGTTCGCTAAGAGATGGGACAAAATTTTTGATTTGAGTATAAGAAATATTCAATAAATTATAAGCTATTTTAATGGTTGCTAATGCTTTTGAGACCGGGATTTTATGGGTACCATCTATCACAAATTCAAAACAGCGAAATACTATCCGAAAAAGATGTTTCATCTACCCATTCATACGGCGGATATGAAGTAACTTGGTTTGCAAAATCCCTTTTGAATTAAGGTGGACAGCGAATAATTACTAAAACAGGCTTCAGATTTTCAAGGGATCGGCAAAACTAGGCTTTGTATTTTTGGGTCGTTTGCTTGGGTTGGTTTGGACACCGCGGCGCTCTTTGATCATGGAATTTCGACAATATGCTTTTAATCCTCGCCTTCGACTCAAAGCAACTTTTGCTAATTAGCGATATGATTTTCTGGATTTTTTACCAAACATTAAGTGTTTTCCTAGAGCAGGACTCAAACCCAATAAAATATTTTTCACTCCTGGCCCGCCTGAAGTTTTAGAAACATTTTTCGGGTTTATTTTGCACCGGGGCCAACAGGTGGGAAAACTTTTAACCCAAAACCATATGCAAATTTGCAGCAACAAAAGCTGACGGCTCTTTGAATAATTTGGCGAACGTGCCGAAAACAAAAGTGATGGGTTTGTTGGCATAATGCCAGCCACGAATTATCACGTTTTACGGGTAAAAAGGGGAAATATCATTCTTAAAAATAGTTTGAATAGATATTTTACGATTTAAAAACCATAATTTTTCCAAAATTTTAGCTTAATGAATTGATAGAGGGACAACTGTTAAATTTAGCAAGAGGCAATGATGGTGTATTAATAAAAACAAAATTGATTTGGTCAGATCAAAAAAGCGAAACACTGAAATTCAACTCACCCCCAAAAACCATGAACATCAGGTTGCCGGCCTGGAGGAGGACGATTAGCTGAAAAACAAGGCCGATTATTAATTTTTCAATAAAATTAGGCCGTTTTAGGCCTATAAAATAACATTGGGAAAGGGTGAAATATATAATATGGTTTTACTGAAGCAAAAGCTATGGAAAATCGATAGTTAGGAGCTGGTTTCGTATCTGATAAACGTTCCATTTCCTAGAAAATGTTTCAAGATAAATTAAGTGGTAAATTTTGAAAAAGAAATAGTGATTTTGGCTATTGATCGGTGAAAGAAAGAGTCAGATATATAATTTCCGGAAACCTAAGCAATAGCCATTAAAAATTGTTTTCAACTTTATCAAATTAAGTAACTGTTTACGTATTTTTATGACACATTTCCGAAAATTTTGCGTCGAAGAAATAAGCAATCTAATGCCCCAAATTTAGCTAGCCAAACTATCAAGGGTAGTTGAAACATCCATATTAAACCTCACCGCGTTCTACAATCAAATACTACAAACCATTAACGCAATATATTGCAGAAACCAAATATTCTATGTTTCAGAGCTTTGACCAGTTTTTACATTTTTCGTCATTATTATTAACAAAGAAAGTGTTGTAGAAAACCAAAATTTATGATATACTGTCCTAAAATCAACGTGTAGGCGCGATAAAATGGCTTGGCTGGCTTGAATCTATACTAGTGAACAAAGTGTTTCAATTTTTTTGGTAATGTGCCGGCAGTCAAGTAATTTTGGTAGTCTGCCGGTAATTAAAGACAAGCTATCTCCCAAAAATAACCAATATAAGTAAATTTTTTGTTTAACTGCTCTAAATAAAATTAAAGTCATCCATTAAAATTGAATAAATTTATGTTACCAGGGCTATGCTATTCCGCTCTATTCGCTGAAAAGTCAAGTGTTGCAAAACAGCTAGATGTTCGAATTCCCGAAGGCAAATCACTGGGTAGCATTATGCCTCGAAACAATCCAACGTCGTATTAAATTTAACGAAAATCTAACCCGATTTCAAATTTTGTATTTAAATGTTCTATGTTTCAAAGATTTTACATCTTATTAAACCGCGTACAGATGTTACTATCCAGAAAGCTCCGTCGCATCTCAAAATTTACCTCGCAGAGTACGCAGATGAGCACGGTGTACCGGCCCATCTTCTGGAAATCATCGATGCAGTTCTGCATTTTCGTCTCGGGATTTCGGAGGGTTTTTCAGGTTACAGTAGAACGGTGCGGTGGTCTGCGGCTTTTGTCTGGAATTTGGAATTTTTGATAAAAAACGTTTCAACGTCTTTAAGGTTTAAAAACGAAATAGCGTGGGGAATAATTAACGAATTCGTAAATTTGAAGTCTAACTTTTCTGGAAAAAATGTAGACATCAATATTAAATAAGCCACTTATTCAAAGAATCTGAATAAATTTACAGTTCAATGAAATTGGGCTCATTTCTGAAATGCAAAGAACTTCGATTAAAAAATTAAGCAAGTTTGTGCGATTTTTCGAAAGCATGTTTTAGTTTTTTTCAGGACCAAAAAACGCAAAACGGTCCACAATTGTTGGTTCTGATCTGGTGCCAAGATTTAATTAAATTTTTGATGAAACTTTAAAAAAAGTTACTTCTATTTGAGTTTGATTCAAATAATTTTGGAGGACTTCGACGGCAGCCGTTAATGTGCAGCACTTGAGGATATAACAAAAGGTGTCTCAAAAAAGGGGAGACAGCCATCGGAGCTTTATCATTATAAGACAATATCCGCGAAATTACGTTTTCTTGAAATTCAGCCTAAATTTTTAAAAATTGCTTGGAAAGCGTTTAAAAATGCTGCGTCAGCGAGATTTTTCTCGGGTTTTTTAATTTACATTCGCATAAAAAAGTGCATAAAAGCCAGACGCGGCTCGTGGTTGGTATGATAAAATGCCTGCTACAAGAATCCAGGGATTAGTATGGTAAAAACCACTCGTTGGTTTCGGATATCTGAAACAAATTTTTTGTTGGCGGCCTCGGAAGACAAAGCCCAAAAAATTAGCATCTTGATAACAAACAACTACAGGGTGTCCCAATAAAACCACCCTCTAACTGGAAGTAGAAGTTTCGGATCGTACTGAAAATTATACCATTCGAAAACCCTTGAAACGGCCAGTTTGCCACAATCTTTAAAACCATGTTTTAAACTACACCCACGCTTTTACAACCCATTTAAAAAGGTTAAGCAACGGCCTCTGCATCTAATTAACGGCTACTTCCGGTAATATGGCTTAGAGAAATTGAAGCAAATTCGCCCAAACAATTTAAGAAAATGGCTTGTAAAATAGCGGATTGAATTAAAAACATTATTTTGAAGATTGTTGCACATTCGCTGTTTCAAGGGGATGTTCAAATTTGAAAAAATGTTTCAATGTTTTAAAGCCGATGCGAAGAAATAATGGTAGTAATAGTTGTAAAAAATGCAGCTGTAAAAATTAAGCAAAAACAACTAATATACGTACGCTATACAACATCCTATATTTTTAAGGGACCGGGAAGCCAAATATGCGGCAATAATATGCCATAGTTCCGAAACAAGTACTTGTGAATCCATAGTGATCATCACCCCCCAATCAAGTGCAAAACACACAAATTCCACGGCGATACTCCAGACACCCTGGCCGCCTAAATGTTACAGTCGATACATCACACGTCCAACCGGATGGATAACGCTCGAATTTTATGTATTATTACAGCGAAAAATATTACTGTTTATCTCTGGGGTTCCGCGAAATTGATGGAATATTGGGTTCATTAAAATCTTGATAAAATAAGTGATATTAATTTGATTTAATTCAATCTACGCTGAACAGGGATTATGGGCTACAAATGAGCCTTATAGTTGCAAGATTCCGAAACATTCTTTATTATAAATATAGAGATATAGAGATAAACAGTTTTTTTTCCTCGGTTTATCTATTTTTACTATATACCAGGGTTGAAAAGCCGCTTCGCGACTTTTCAACCCTGGCCGCGGCCGAGCCCATGATATTCTGCACATTGCATAATTCGGTCGAATGTCGATGAGAATGTCGATGTCGATAATGAAAAATGCACCCTTTCCGCCGTTATATAGACTGCCGCCACTTCCGGCTTATGCTAATTAATGCCTAACAAAGAGGCTGCCCGATTTTTTAACAAAAAATGATTTTTAATGTCGAAAATAGCATAATTTGCAAAATCGGATATGCGTGCAGTCATCTCGGCTTCATTACGCACCTAATGGCGTATTATACATAGCCTAATACCCTTCCCCCTTTGAGATATCCTCCGGACACCCTGACGGAAGTTGCATGCAAATGCACACACACACACACACACACACACACACACACAAACACTATTTTTTATATATAGTATATATAGTAGGATATAGTAGGATATAGTAGGATTTCTGATTAGTGCAAAATTAATACTTTTAGAAACTGAATAAAAAACATCGAATTGGAGCTCCGGGAAATTTAATTTCCGAGTTTAACCGGGAAAAACTTTTGAGTTTGGTGAAAATTGCCGGAAAATTGCACATAATGTCGCTTACTGGGGTCCGTTTGCGCTGTCGAAAGCAGAAACATTTTTTTCAAAACCGCCTCGAGAAATCCTAGAAAATTAACATTATATTAAGCGTGTAATATTTTGATGCGGGTGATCGCTAAGGTAAAAATAGCCTAAGCATACCATCATCCACATTTCAGTCGTGTCAATTCAATTTTTTAGTGAAAGCTTGACGAAAAAATATGTCTAGAAAAATATAAAAATTTACTCAATAGGGAAGACACTATTTTTCATCCGGATGGGGAATCTCAAAGAAAAAGTATGGGTAGATATTTAGATTCTATTAATCTTCCTTTCTCTCGCTGTCTCTCTCAAACACTGTCTCCTTCTCTCTCACGCTCTCGCGCGCTCTTTCTCTCATGCTCGCTGCCCCTTAACCAAGAGCTATTGTAGGCAATACATTAAAAAAATTAAGTTTCCTTTAGCTATGTTGCTCGTGCCATTACCGGTACGAGACTGCAGCTCGGTCACTGAACTTACAATCTGCTTGGGTGGATTTGAGCGTTAAATGGTTTTACGGTAGTGATACGAGAGAGAGAGAGCGAGAGAGAGAGCGCCAGGGAGCGAAAGATAGAGTGTGATGTAGAGAGATTTGCATTGCAAGACGTGCAAAACATGTTTCAGCTAGATACGCTATTCTTTGAGTTCAAAGCTCCATAATAAGATAATGCCGTTCGGTCACAATCCATCTTTTTTCTGATACAGTTTAAGGATTTCGCGAATGCGGTAAAAGATCCGCTCAGAATAGTCAGAGAGAGACATAGAGAGAGGAGATAGAGAGAGCCAGCGAGAGAGAGCTAGAGAGAGAGAGAGGGAGATAGAGAGAGATAGAGAAAGAGGGCCTTAGGGAGGCTGATTGAGTGAGATCAGATAATCACTCCAGTCATAAAATACACCCAAAAGACGAGGAGATGTGTGCTTGTGTTGTCAATCGTACTCGCTGACCCTTTTATCTACATTCCCCGATCATCAATCAACCCCCAAGCGACACCCCCTTCCATTTTGGTTGACGTGTACGGGGTGGTAACGTGACAAATCGAATGGCAAAAAGGCGCGATCAGCGAGAAATTACAGCAAAAACCACTGCAAGTTTTTCAAGCTGAAATCAAACATACTATTATGAAACATACTATTTTGATCCCGGAAACCAGTTTTTGTCTATATGCCTCGTAAAGCAAAAGGAAGCGTTTTTATCACGTTTTTCGTAAAATTTAACTATTTTTCAAGTGGGGAAACATACAAAAATTATAAGATTTCAAAACTTGTTCGAAAATCTATATTTTTAGGTGAAAATCGCTATTTTTCTAGACGTTAATACAAATTGAAATTGATAATACAATTTTTGCATTGACGAATAGCTAAAAGCCGTTTATAGACAATTTTCTTCATTTAAATTTTTTAAAGTTCAGTTTTTTAAGTTTAAAACTCCTACCCCCGATAATGCGCAAGCACCTTTATTTTAATGACCAGAGGTTGCCAAAAATTTTTTTAAGTGTGGAGCGTCGAAAAGATTAAATCGATTCCAAGTTCGTGTTATTAAGTCTAAAACGAAGGAGAAGTCAACAATTCTTTCAGAAACATATAACTGCTATCAACAATGTTGAATGCCCGTATGGTCATTAGAGCAGGTTTCTGCTAGTTTTTTTAACATGAAAGTATGAAACATCTAAAAATCAAAACCTGAAAGTATCCGAAAGGTACCATTTGTAGTTATATCATGTCGAGCTAAAAATCCTAATCAAAAAGAAGAACGGACCTATTGTAGAAAGCAGCGCCAATAGCTCTGCTTTTCCCGGTGAAACATTAATTCCTTAAGAGTAAAAGAAAAACAAGCGATCTTATATAGATAGCAGCCTCAAAATATTCACTACACTCTAAGAAACGTTAGTTTTTCAGGAAGTGTGAAAAACGTTTCTTTAGTTCTAAGATATTTAAAACGGCTTGTTTATGGAGATACATCACGCTTTGAAGTTTAGAATTCCTAAATGATGATTGGAAACGAACCACAATTGTATTGAGCTGAATGCGGTGAAAAAGTGTTTTGGTAAAACATTTATATTTTTTTTGGTCGTCTTCCATTAGCAAAACAAATTCGGCAGAAGGAGGCGGCATGGGAACCACATAAGGTTATAAAAATTTCAATGAAATTAATTAAGTCTTAGTCTAGGGTCTTAATCTAAATTACTTCCAAAATACGGTTGACGAAATTCAATTAGTAATGATTTTGGCAGAAGGTATATTCGATTATACAAAGCATGCTGCAATTATCTAAACCATGCCCTGAAACATTAAACTTTCTATCAGGTTTGTCTCACAGCTTGGCCGGACGGCTAGTAATAAAAGTTCCCAGGAACGGCGTTACAAAATTCAATTCTTAATTATATTGAGCTGAATGAACAGAAAAAGTGATTTGGTAAAACATTCCTGTGAAACCACAAATTTTAAAAATTTCAGGGAGGTCAGGAGTCTTCTCGATAATTGGCATATAATATTTGGTATAGTTATTTAATTATTTATAACAACTTTTGAGACATCATTTTTCAAGGAATACCCATGTTATAAATTCAAACCATTTCGCAATTAACAAAATCCTAGAAACGGCTGTAAAATAGGCAACAATAGCCAAGTGATTCGAACCTGGGGTTTATTTCTATTGATATTCATGGTTCTAAACAGAAGCTCAAAGGAAAAGAAAATATGAGGCAACCTGTCAGTTCTCAAACCACAATAAAAATTGTTTTAGAACATTTATTGAAACATCAAATTTCATTCTGAGAAAAATGAGATTTCTGGCCATAAAAATTGCAAAAATACGGTACACTCGCCACCGTAACCCTGTGAAATTTGTTGGGTGGAAACTGGGTAAATTCAGCGTACACAAGGCTCCTTTTTGTACCACCAGCCGGCTGGCGGCCGGCCCCTAATTTGCATATTCGGGAGCGCTGGAAAGGGCACTCCGGTTGATCTGGTGATTTGAATATCATGATTCGCCACGTCTTCTCGCCGGTTGTTTTCTATTTGGCGTTTCTATCTCTCTCTCTCGCTCTCTTTCTCTCTCTCTCTCTCTCTCTCTCTCTCTCTCTCTCTCTCTCTCTCGCCTCTCTATTGTTTGTTGTCCACATCGTTTAAGCCGAATGTTTTTGTTGGCTTTGGCATTTTTTGGGGAGTTTCAGAACTTGTTTACGATGTTCTGGTGTTCATCTACCACCCCATTTTCAAGCAGTAATCCTCCAAATTTTTTACAAACTCCGACTCCGACATCATGTTGGTCTTATATGACACGCGTTGCCATATTGCTAAGAAACACATTGTTTTGTTTCTTAAACCGTTTAAACCATCTGATGTTTTTTACTTATATATGCCACTGCCCTGAATTAATTAACAACCAGGGTTGAAAAGCCGCTTCGCGTCTTTTCAACCCTGGCCCCCGTCTAGCATCGTAATATGCTTCATTTTGCATAATTCTCGCGAATTCCGATGACAAAAAATGAAAATCTCTCCCTCCGCCCTTTATATAGGCTCGCGCCAGTTCAGGCATATGCTAATTGATTCCTAACAAAGTGGGTGCTCAATTTTCTAACAAAAACTTAATTTTAACGTCGAAAATAGCATAATTTGCAAAATCTGATGTGTGTGCAGTCATCTCAGAGCCATTACGCACCTAATGACGTACCAGGGTTGAAAAACCGCTTCGCGGCTTTTCAACCCTGGCCCCGTCCAGGACCTGTGAAAGTCCTTAATTTGCATGTCCTTCCTGAATTCTAGCAGGAAAAAAAGTGAAAAACGGCTTCTCTGTCCCTTTATGTAGGCTCTTCCTACTTCCGGCGTATGCTAATTTCCCCTAACAAACAGGGTTTTACTAAAACCTATTTTTAATAGCGAATATACACACACACACACACAGACACTATTTTTTTATATATAGTAGGATTTTTAATGTAGTGCGGATTTAAGAAATACGGAATCTTAGTCACAAAGTATTTACTTGATAGAAAATGGGAAACAATTAAACTACAAAACTAGTGATTTTTGAATTTTTTCTTTATTTTATTAGTGAGAAGACGGCGTTGCGTTGCTTGGAAAACGGGACACGTTTTTCCTGCTTCTGTAATTATTCGATTTGTCTTGGAATTGCATTTGTCGCACCTCAGCACTGCCTATTGGGAAGCCGGCTCTCATCTTTGCGACCAATTTTCTAAAAACATTTTTCTGGGATGAAAAAAATTCCAAACTTGACAAAAACGTACAAAATTTAGTAAAAACCCCCATATTTCAAAAACTAGCATTAATCTGAAATTTTCTAATTTGTTGCACTGCTTTTTTCACACGAACCAAAAACACCACGCGAAAATTGCCTTTAAACTCGGTAAATCGGATATGTAAATTTTATGAAACACATAATATTTTCAAAAACCTCCCACATATTTCCATGTTTTTTCCCGCTTTACTGTTCAACACTGATTGTCAACACAGTGAATCGTTCGAATATCAGCCAGCAGCCCAAAATCCCGACAGCCAAACAAAAATCCC
The DNA here is from genome assembly GCA_958295435.1 of Mesorhabditis spiculigera. NCBI lineage: Eukaryota > Metazoa > Nematoda > Chromadorea > Rhabditida > Rhabditidae > Mesorhabditis > Mesorhabditis spiculigera. The sequence goes on along the minus strand of CATQJA010002700.1, from coordinate 268,325 downwards.
GACATATTCATGAAAAAACTAGTTTGAACGCCACTTCCTTTTGAACAGGTATTTTGCATGGCTCGTGGTATTGTAGCATTTCTCTGGGCCGTTCATGCGCTGGTAAATCTTAATGTTTTAGGAAAATGCGAACACTCAGGTCCTACATTAGATGTAATTCGTTTCCTGTAGCGTGCTTTCAATTGAGTGCGATTGTCGGCTTCGAAACGTCGGCTTGCTTCTTAATCGGTTTGCTCCGACAAAATTTTTAGAAACACTTCAATTTTAACGAAATTTCCATCCATTTTTTTTTTGGCAAGTGCATTCCAGGACATTTTGTCGAGTGCAAAAATCGAATAATTCAGCCAAAATTAATTATCGTGTATTTAGTAAAATAACAATATTTAGAGTGGAAAAACTATCTAAAAAACCACTAAAATTATTTGTTTTTTTAATAAAATTCTTGAAAAATTTTTACGTTTATGAATAATAAAATAATTGGTTTAGAAACGCTTGCTCGATTTACACCTAAACAAATTGGCTTCCTAGAAGCCACGCCTCCCCCCGCTAGTGCAAAAGCTCCGTTTATTTTATCAGTCCGCCCGGGCCAATCGAACAAACATCACACCCCGTAAACTAGCGGAATCATCGGAATCATAGACACTCTCGATCAGCACCCCTAAAACCGTCATTTGGAATGTTCCGGAAAAACCAGCAGGTAGGGAGCGGAGCGGAGCGGGAAAATGGGAGCGGAGCGCGCGAATTGAGGGAGCGCACCTAGCGCTCCCTCAACGGCCCTGATCTGCGGATTTTTGGCGAAAAATAGAGCGCCGCTAGGTAAGTGTAGTGATCGGGCGATATGAGGGGTTTTCACCAATTTTCTATTTAATTCGCCAATTCCGCGCCTTTTTTAAAGACTTAAAAACTTGTGTTTGAAATATTACCCTTATTAAAGCGGACGCGAATATGACAATCCGGCACAGTTTTCGAATCGAATTCTATAGAATATACGAAAGATTTTTATAGCTTTTCAAACAGTTTTTGATATAAGAAATTCAAAAATTCTTAAATTTTTTTGAAATTTTTGGTAAACACGGTCGGAAATTTTTGAAATTATTTATAACTCCGCGGCAATTAAAAGCCCACACTAAAACCAACAAAATTGCATGATACAAAGAAAATGTTAAAATATTTACATTTCATTTTCTTTAATTTCATTAGCATCGGTGTTTCTCAAATTCAACTAAAATAAAATTCAATTAAAATACCGGTCAATTGTAGACCTTGATCTTACAATTTCTTTGAATATTTTACTTTTTTTATCCTTTTATGCATCGTGAAAAAGATGGCCCCCTTGGCTTCATAATTTGAGTCACAGGTGTTTAAAACTAAATGTTACGAAGAAATCCCTTGATTTTTCAAATTTCAGTGATCCAATTCTTCGTCGCTGGGTGGAAAAAATTTCGTTTTGGCCCAGTTTGCGTAATAATTTTAATTCCTTTACGTTGCTATGTTACAAAGAAATTCCTATGGTTTCCAAATTTTATTTCTCTAATTTGACTTGTTATTGCATAAACTTTAGCCATAAATTTTTCGCGCGTGAAAAACGGCCCTTCAGCGCTCCCTCAAATTTCACGGGAAAATAGAGCGCTCGGGGGTGGTGAGTGCATATAGAGACACGTGTTGTGTGTCTGTATTGAGGAGTGATCGGAATGGAAATCCCTCCCCGTTTTTGTCATCTTTTCGCAGACATACCATGCACGTACACAACGCAACCCCCCGCCGTTCGTCACAAATTTCCCACTACCACAACAAAACAACGGGTCGGCTATTTTTCACGAGGGAGGGGACGGTTTTTTATCTATTTTATTTTTGAATAATTTTTAAGGAATTTGTGCTAATGGACAGTTCTGAATTAAACTTTTCGCTATTCACGACGGCGTGAGCGAGTCGCCAACGCGCGGCGTGGAGGAGCATTTCCCAACTATGAGTTTTCATAAATTCTAAAAAATCTGAAATTTCCCCCTATTTTAGGTCCTGAAATTTTGGATATCTTCCGGGGCTTCCCGTAGCCATTTGAAACGCTGGAAATACACGAAAAGTACACTGGCCATTGCAATTTCTGCCAAAGATAGTATCATATAAAAAGTTATAGCTAAAACGTGTTTTAAGCTGGTCCCCACATAGGACCATGGAGTAAAGGCTAGTTTTCGACATTCTAGATATTCTTAAAAACATTCTTTAGCTCCATTCGATAGCGCATGCAAAAATATATTAAGTGTACGAAGTTCAGCCCGAAATAATCTAAAGTCAACTCTCGCAAAAAAATCCATTTAGATTCTTATCGCTGGCACTTGTCACTATTCTGGAGCAAAAACTAAGATAAAGCCATTGGAGGAAACACTGCCGCGATTATCAGGATGCTATTTTCAAAACCACGCTTCTTGCGGTTTTGTGGCTAAAATGTTGAATGACCAATAATTCCTACGGCTTCATCGAGCTGCCAATTACAGCAGCCTTGAGGATATCACACGATTAAAGTCCTAAAGTTAGCATCTAAAGTCATTTTAAAATTAAACTACTTCAGCTCAGTGAAAATCGCAGGGGACGAAGCATAATTTTCACGAAAAATTCAATGTCAATTTCGCAGGCAAGCTCGCCGGAATCGAAATTCGATCACTATTTCACTGGGTGATTCTTCTTTCCAAAGACAATCCCAAATCATTGGTGTGAATGTGGTCAGGTAAATATTCAAAATTAAATCGAAATTTCATAATGTCGAGATTGTTTTACTAGTATTTGGGTTTTTCCGGGTGCTTTGTTTCTCTAAGTTTCGGCAGCTGGTCTGACATTTCGACATTTCGAGATTACGCCATTCGGTAATTTGAAAGTAACCGCGATTGCCGTGGCGTGGGCTTCATCACAAAAACAATCTCAAAATCCAGACTCGCAAAAATGACGTTTCACGATTCCCGCGGTTAAATTTTTTGCTGTATCCAATAATTCTTCGGCTCCGTCTGTCCCAATAATTCAAGAAGTCGACAATGTAAACGACTATTCCAAATTTCGGGCTAATATTTATTAGTTTTCGCGAAGAAACAGTTCGGTACACGCACCGGAACACCAACAAAGCGGGTCCACAAAAAAAAACAAATATCCTGTAAAGTACCATACAAAAAAGTTTTTAAAAAGCTATACAAAGACGGCTGTGTTAATGTGAGCGCAAAACTATTTACAGAAACGACGAGATCACACGCAAGATTTTGCAGGTTTCAGGGAGGTAAATTGATGGCATAGAGAGATCTTGAAGAAACACACGAGATACAGCTACGGTAATTGAGTGGAGATCAGTGCATTGTCACGGGTGGGGGAGGAGCATGAGCTGGAGAATGAGGTGAAGTAGGACGAGGCATACAATTAACAACAGAACGGCAATGGCTTTACCGGGGCGGAACGAGGGCTTGACGTTGATTTGGATTCGAGCCGGTGGGGTGATGGGTCGATTCAGCAGAGCTTCATCATCCGAGTCATTGTTGCCGAAGACGTCGCTTATCTAGAAAAAAAACCATAGAATTAAGGTAGCATGCTATACCTTTGGCGGCTGGCCAGTTTTGCGCTTTTCAATCGTTGGAGAGCGGGATCTTACGCGTCGGCTGGGCTCCGGCTTCTTCTTTTCAACCTAGAACATTAAATGTTGCGCTAAATTTGGATAAAATACCTTCCGCGGGCGAACTGGGGAAGCCTTGAAACGCCTCGGCGGGCTCGGTTGCACCCATTTCTTTGGTTGTGGCGTCGTGGAAGAGCGGCGCGAGCGTGAACGGGAACGGGATATCTAAATACGAAATGGTTTCTAGATATAGAGGTCCGAAAAACCGATTTGTTGTCAATACGTCGGACTATTATATGAATTTTCCGCGTTTCTTTTGGACCAAAATAAAATACATCCTAACTCTGCACAAAAAGGCGGACATTTTCGTATACTTTACGGCCTTTTAGCGCAAGGAAGAGTCGAGATCGCAGATTAAAACAGCATGGGTGATGAACAAGCTTTTTTGTAAATCTGTAACAAAATCTAAAAAATCGGGCATATTGAAACGATATTTTGAAGAATCCCAAAAACCAAATCTGGCAAAACGCACCCCTCCACGACTTCGCGACCTCCGATAGCGCCGCCGCTCCCGCGATCTGTCGCGTGCATGGCGGTACCGCGAGCGCGAGTAGTCAAATGTTGATGATGATGATTTGGTAGAGGCATACGTCGACGAAGACGACAGAGAAGTAGCTAAATTTAAAAAAAATACAACAACTATTTATTGTCAGTACATGAAAATGAAGAAGCGACGGAGGATTGTCTGGAGATGGAGGGCCGTGTAGCAGGCGCCACTCCCGAGATCGATTCAGTTGATGCGGCCGCCGAGGTGGGTCCGTGCTCTTGCATGGCTAAAAATGGAGTTATTAGTCAATAAAAATAGGTAGTAAAGAAGGAAACAGACAGCTAGAAGCATGAAAGTTAGATAGCTAGCTACAAAAGCTGCTTGGAAAGAAGAGAAAAAAATAGGCTCTAGATGCTAGTATTATGTTTGACCTTTCAATGTCGCATCCGCTTCTCCTCGGACCAATTACCTTAAATATTACCGAATTGGATTTATTGCGAATTTTTTTTAACCAAAAACTTCGAATCGACAAGGCCAGAGCATCCAAAACAAAATTTACCTTTCTTTCGGCCGAGCTGCCGTGCCGCTTCCGTTTCGGCGATGAGATGCTGCTGGACGAGGGCCATATTTTCGGCATAGGTGCGCTTGGCGGGCTTATCAAGCTTTGGCGCTTCCAGTGGAGCGGGCTGATGGTCGGCGCCTGGAAATAAAGATTTGAAAATGGGGATTTACTCCATGAATCATATTTTATACCAAAACGGAAGGTCGGAAACGAGCAAAAATCACCTTTCGCCACTTGTGAAGCCGATGAAGCCGTCGTTGTGAGCTCTCCCTCTTCGTCGCTCGAGCACAAATCGATCACTTCCGGCTCGTTAGTGGCGTTGTTCTTCGACGCTTGTCCCAAGTGCGGTACAGGCGGTAGCTGGGGCTTCGGCTCCTCAGGCTCATACTGATGCACATCTTGGGCTCGAGCTTGTTGACGGTCATCTACAGCGGCGACAAGTTGTTCGGTGGCATCAGTGACGGCCTGAAAATTCGTATTTAGGAAAAAAAAACATTTTTGGATCCAGAGGGTCCCGGTCCCAAATAATAATGACCACCTAAATAGCTAAAAAAAAAACTGATTTTTGACAAAATTAGGAAACGTAAAACGGTCCGCTTCGAAAACGGTTCTTTCGCCTTATGCATTCGGCTTTTTCGTTTGGCCGAAAACTCAATATTTTTGGTCTAGTTTTCCCCTTTTCAGGAAAAGTAAAAATAGTAAGCAGCTAATATCTATATAAAAGTGCGAAAACACAAAAAAATTCCATTACCACAGGCTCCGGCGAGATGGACATCCGATCGCCGGCCATTTCGCCGTTGACACTATCCGGCGGCGTGACGCCCGTGTTCCTGGCCGCCGTATCGTCACCGAATCCGCTGTCGCGAGAAGAATTGCGCGTGGCCGAATTGAGCAACGACGGCGCCACAGCATCCGGGCTAGCTCGTTGCTCGACGATCGTGTTTTCGCCAAGCATCGGCACGATATTCTTTGTCCACATCGGTCGCAACGGGGTGTCCACTATGATCGGGGGTGGCGGCGGGACCATTACTGGGAAGGGTTGGGGCGGAAGTACGGGAGCTGGTACCATCTGCGGTGGAGGAGGGACCATCACCGGCCGGGGCGCGTGTAGAGCTCCAACTTCTGCGGCATGGTGGCGTTTATCAGGACTGTACTCGTCGTAGTCGCGGAGCGGTCGGATTGTGAAAGGCTCCGGTTGAGCTCCAACTTCTGCGCCTTGGCGGCGTTGATCAGGCCTGTACTCGTTGAAGTCGCGGAGCGATGGGATTGGGACCGGGGCCGACCGACGCGCAACGTACAGCTCTTGACCAAACTGAAAAAGTATCGATAAAATAGAATCCGTAAATGTTCTTTAGTATTTCCGGGGGCGGCGTAATCCAAATTTCGTTCGTAGAATAACATTATTGAAATTTTTATAAGATAGAAGACGCGTTAAAAGGCTTTTACTATTCCAAATGTTTATATTTTTATGAACAATGCACTAAATACGATCTTTCGACCAGAAATGGCCCCCTTTCGGATCAAAATGTCAACATTTTAAAAAATTGGTTATCAATAACCAGTTATTTATGACGAAGAAAAGTTTTAAAAGGGTTTTACTACTTCAAAAACTACCTATTTTTATGAAAACCAGAAAAATTAATCAGCTGGCGGGCAAAACTAGGGTTTTCTAGCACCATTTCAGGTTTTAAAGTTTTTAAACTAATTCTTCTTAAAAACTACCAAAAATTTTAGCAAAAAACGTATCAAGGTGCTATTAGGCATTTGACAACCTAGGGAAAATTCGCTCCCTCCGGAAATACTAAAGAACCGAGCCCATCGCTCGTACCGGCTGATGGGAACAGGTGACGTCCATCGGCAGCAGGTCCTTCAACGAATACCCGGATCTAAACAAAAACAGTTTTTATATACATAAAATTTTATTACCGCCCGAGCGAAGACCGCGGCGCGGTATTCTGCCGCGGCCGCCTCACCACGGGACGCTCGAAGATGGTGTGCTAAAACCCAAAATAAAAACATAGAACGCTTTGATTACCGTTTGATGGAACTTCTCGCCATTTGGCCCATCCAAGAACGTCTCGCGCGAGGTGCCATAAAGTCGATCGTTTCCTAAAATGAAATGTCAGAACAAAATGAATCCAATACTTGGAGGGAAGAAAAATTGAAGGCCTGGACGGTGTGCGTTGTTTGACTCGGGTCTGAGCAACAAGGCTGAAAAGAGAAAATAAAATCAACACATTGCGTCGAACCAGTAAAAATCAAAAAGACCTAGAAAAGCTAGTTTTTGGTAGAACATCCTTCTAGTAAGGGAATCTACCTGGAACCCTCCTCTAATTGGGGGTGTTCTATGACCAAGTATTTCTATTTTAGCCCCCTCATCCATAATAGCCAACGGTGAGATTCTCGAAAACCCACTTTTATATCTAACCTCCTCACTGTTCTACAGGTCTGTAATTTCTAAAAAATCTCCGTCTTGTTCCGTAGGGTAAGGATAAACCACAATCGAGTAAAACAAACACGGAAGGATAGCAAATTTCGGATGAAAAACCCTAAATTTTAATTGGATTTCCGAAGGTTTACGGCTTCTATAGGGCCCAGCCCGCGGATATCGGGTAACCACAGTAAAAAAACGGCTTGCGTGCAGTTTTCCTTAATCAATCGGTCCTAAAAAATAAATTTGTTTACTAGATTTATATTCTCGTTAGTTTTAGCCTGCTCAACAAACGCTTTTTGAATCTAGGTGGTGAATTCTACTGCCGTAGCATTGATAGACGAGCCTGATTTAAAAAAACCCATAATTTAGGAAAAACCAGGCTTGAAAAGCCGCTTCGCGACTTTTCAATCCTGGCCCCGTCTAACCCATCATCTTCTTCACTCTGCATACATCTGTCGAATTCCTATGAGAAAAATGAAAAACTCCATTCTCTCGCGTTATATATAAGCTGCCGCCACTTCCGGCAGATGCTAATTTTTTCCCAACAAAGAAGGCTGTCGGATTTTTCAACAAAAACTCAATTTTAATGTAAAAAATAGCGTAATTTGCCAAATCTGATATACGTGCAGTCATCTCGGGGCCATTACGCACCTAATGACGTATCATACGTAGCCTAAAACCCTTCCCCTCTAGAGATATCCTCCGGACACGGTGACGGAAGTTGCATGCAAATGCACACACACACACACACACACACACCCAGGAACTATTTTTTTATATATAGTAGGATTAAGGGAATTCTGACCAAGTGATCCAGATTTAAGGTCGACACCGAGGAAAACTAGGATCAAACACGACAAAAGACGATCGCGAGCAAAGAAAGCCCAACTTTCTCCTACAAAATCTTTAAATAAAAAGCTTTACCATTCCAGTCGCCGCAGCGGGGGTCGACGGGGCCCGGTGAGCGAGACGGATGCGGATGCGGGGGCCGATTTGGCGTTCGATTGTGGTGGCCTCGCGGTGGCCGATTTGGCGTCCGGTAGTGGCCTGGTGGAGGCCGAGTCGGCGTCCGGTGGGGGCCTGGCGGGGGCCAATTCGGCGTCCAGTTGTGGCCTGGCGGGAACCGTCCTCCGCCTAAAATACGTATATTAAAAAAGAGCAGCAGAAAACCCACGTCTCGGTGGGCCGTACGGTGAGTACATGTCCGATGAGTCGTCGCTATCTGAAAAAACAAACATAAGAATAGCCAAAATGGGTAATTCTTACCCTCGGGACTCGTCGGGGCTGATCCCCAGGCTTCGGCCGGCAAGCCGTGGCAATCAACGGTTGACTCTGAAAAGTGACATTATAAAACTGAAAACAGGCCAGCAAAATTTTGCAAAAGCTAACCCAACGCCAAACCAAAACAGAAATAAAAATGGCAAGCGAAAAAAGAGGAAGCGCTACTAAACAAAGTACTACTAACCTTACATAGGAGTCGCGCGTAGCCTGGAATTGGGAAAGCTTCGGAATTGGCTTTGGAATCCATTTTTAAAAGTATTTAAAAGTTTAAAGTTTAAAATATTTTTTTATAATTTAGAAGTATCAAAACTTTTGAAAATTCGTGTCGAAAACGGTATGAATTCGACCGCAATTGGCAGATAATACAGAATCCGTAATTTTAGATCATGCTTTTCCTACTTTTTGAAAATTTATCTGTTTCAGAAATTTGCAAGTTTTTTTGGCCCGTGATCAATTCAGTCCAATCAATGTACCCGCTTCTAGAATTATACTTTTGATCGACCGTTTTTTGAAGAATTGCAATTTGCAACAATTTTCGAAGTTTTTAGTGGTGGATCGGGGATTCCAATCAAGGATCATCGAGCTAGGAGGAGCTAGATGTATCCAGATGCAATTGGCACATTCGTAGGTTCGATTTTTCGAATCATACTTTTTTACAAAGTTTTTTAAAAGTTTTGATAGGTTTCAATTTGAAAAACTTTCAATCGTTCCCAAGGTTTTGTGGAACCGGATTAATCCAATTGGTGGAATTCTTCGAGTCTAGGGTCGAGGTATTTAGTTCATTCTGGGGTTTGCCGGATGCAAACGTATAGCTTTTTCACTATTGATTTCAAGGATCCTGTGTCGCGCAATTAATTCAATCGTGGAAGTTGCAGTGTTTGAAGGCAATTTAGTGCAATCTCAGCTTCAATTTTATAATTATACGTCTTACAAGGTGTTTGTAGGTCTCAACGATTTCCAAGGTCTTCTCTGCTTCTATAGAACGTTTGGAATTTTACGTTTCTAAAGACATTTCTAGCCTTTCAAAAGATTCCAATGTTTGGAATTAGACCTTTCAACGTCTTTTGTCTGAAGATTTGTAAGTTTCAACGATTTTCAAGGTTATGCTTTCAAGGTTTTTCAAGGTTCAGAATTATGCTTTTTGCCATAGTTTATCTTTCGAATTATAAGTTTCAACGGAGTGGGAGGTCTTTGTCGGGAATGATGATGATATTCCATGGATGCGAACGCAATTTGCGAATTTTGCGTTGGATAGAAATTAATTTATCGATACGTTTTTGCATCAAAAACTGGTGTTTTACTCCCAATTTAAAATTTTCTATTTTTTGTCAAACTAAAAATTTCGTTTAGCTTAGCAACCGATTAACGCGCGTTTTGTACCTGGGAAGCTCCAAGGGCTTTCAGGCATCGTTTTAAGAGGACAGAAATCTGTTTTAGTGAATTTTAACGTTTTTTTTACTTTTAAAAGCCTACCTTCAGCCGGTGGGGTCAGCAAAGTGCTGTGGAAATCGTCGCATCTTTGTTGTTCGTCGAAGGTGGGCAGGGGGAGGAGGCCTGAAATTAGGCTCACGAACTGTTTTACGGACAAAGAAGGTCATAAATTGATTCTTTGACGCTGCCTCGTGTTTAGAGGGCCTTAAACCTACAGAAATAGGGATTTTAAAACTTTGTCTTTGTTTTAGAAAACGGATAATTGAATTAAGATGAAGCGCATGTAAATTCCGGTGAGGGTACTTTATTCAATAAATTGATTGCGTTTAGATGGTTTTAAAATGGCATCTAAAATTGTAACATTTTTTACTAAATGGCACTTTCTAGAAAATTTAAAAACGTTTTAAATGATCTTGATTTTTTGATAAAAACTGTATGAAAGGGCCAAGCCTGGCCAAAACCGGCAGTTTTTTGTAAATAATTTAACTAGGTTTTTAAGTAACAAAAAGGAAAAAGATAGTACATATATTAAAAAAATAGTTGCATTTATTGCTAACCTTAACAGTAAACAATTTTTACCAATATCCATAGTTGGCCGATAAATTATATGAATTTGAGTAACTTTCTCCGTACCTTTGCCGTTTAATTTTTGGAATTTACTAATAGCGTGTAAAAATTTTTTTAGAAAACTTTTCTTTAGAAAGTTTAATTTTTAGAACTTACTGAAAATAAATAGTTTTAAGTATTAAGTGAAATGAAAAGGTAGTAAAAATTGATTCATTTATGCTAGGCTTGATCTTCTAATTAGCAGAAAAAATGTGTTTTTCTGCTAATTAGAAGATTTTGCAATAAGTTATATAAATTTAAGTCGCTTTTACCCTTTCTTTAGCAAGTTCAATTTTTAGAACTTACCGATGGGAAAGGGGACATTTTCTAGCAGTTTCGGCGGGGCGACCGGTGCCGGTGGGAGTTCTGAAATTACGGTCGTACTTTAGCTTTACTTTATTTGTTTACTAGTACTATTTTTACTAATATTTCCTTTAATAATATTATTAAAATTATATTTAACATATTAAAACAACTGCAGTTTTTTATTTTTTATGTTTGATGTTTTTAGCTGGCTATTAATTACCATCTTTTTAAAAACTGACCAGGTTGAAAACGCTTTGTCATGAGAAGGGCGAGCCCGGTCCAGCTGCTGATGTGGTCGGCTTCAGGCGGTTTTTCTGGAAATTCAGGGATGTTTTTAAGATTTAAACGTTGCGTTTTTCGATTCCTTATTTTCGCATAGCTAAAATCATGTAGAACCAAGGTGAAAAGACGTTATTAAACTCAAAAATTTTTGCGAAATATGTTCGATTTTTGAAACACGGATTTCAAAAATTCGGAAGATGGAATCGGTAAATGATGGATTTTAACAATTATTTTTTTATTCGCAATAATACTTTAGAGTAAGTAGATGAAGATGAATTAAAAGTAGAAATTTACGAAAACACTTGATATTTTGTAACATAGAATTCAGCAAACTGGAGAAGCGGAATCGGAAGTGATTTGTTTCCGTGTTCAAGGATAACTTTTCGCGTTTAGAGGGGGTTTTTATGCATTATCGGGGGTGGGGGGGGGTCCAACTGTTTTTAGAAGTGCATAAAAACCCTAGCAAGCTAATAGTACGTATTTTAATAATGTTTTTTACTAAAATTTTACGATATTGCCAGTGGGAAACATTAAAAAAATCGAAACTTTCGGTGAGAAAAAGATATTGCTGTATTTTTATAGAAACTTGCAAATTCTAACTTTTAGGAATAGACAAATTTGGAATCAGAAATTGATTGGTGCATCCATGACTTTTTAATTTACAACAAACAAGCCAAAGCGATTAGAGGAGCAAATTTTCACTGGAGCACTTGGTATTTTGAAACATAATTCTTTTCATGTTTAAGGATAACGTGTCACTTTAGAGGGGCCTTTTGCATTATCGGGGGGGGGGAATTGTTTCCGAGAAGACCAAAAATGCCTAGAACCCACTTTAATAGTGTTTTTACGAAAATGTAACGAGATTGCAAAAGGAAACCTATGAAAAAAGAGAAAAAAAATGCCAAAATGTGATCGGAAAATCAATATCTTCTTTTGTATCTTATAATGAATTTTTGCAAGTTTTTTTGCGTTGTTTAATATATAGTTCTATAAATTTTACATTTCTTTTTATATACTTTTATGGTTTTAGCTACTTAATAGTTCATAATCCCATTAAATAAAACAACATTTAGCCAAGCTTGTCGGGAAGAAGAGGATCTAGGACAGATCGAATTTTGGAATAAACATAGAAAGTGAGGTGTCGCGACAAATGTGCCCTGGGGGGCGTGACTGGCATGACTAATAGCCCCCAGCAAAATACTTGTCCCTAGAACAAATATAAATATTAAAACAAATAAACAATGTATAAACAAAAAACGCCCCTGAATGGGCATACAAATAACCTGTTGGAATGTATAAAAAATAGCCAATCTCACACCCATTCTACGGCTGCTTTAATTAATCAACTAATAATAACGATAATTTTTGGAATTAAATAATAACTTCTTGGACCTACCCTCACATTATTGATTAATGGCCAAAAAAGTAAACGTATATGATGCAGGGCGATGAAACACAAAAAATTAATCGAAGCTGCCGAATTTTCACCAAATTTCACGAAGTGCTAGAAACCGACAGGTATCACATCGTATTTTTCGTATCATTTCACCGCGTGATAGTTCTTTGGTTTTGATAAAAAATAAGTTCTTTTTTACAAAAGCATGCATGTAAGGAACAAGTACAATTAGCAAGTCTCGACGTATTTTCGGCTACATGATCCCAGAAACATCGAATTTCGAAAATCAATAGGAAAGAAGCTTTATGAAATTTTTAAACTCTTATTTAATAAAAACATGATAACTTATCAACCGGTGGGTTAAAAGACTATGAATAGTTGGAAAAATCGGAATTATTACTCCTGCTAACAGTCCAGTGTCGACAACACTAAAAAAAAAGATGATTTAGTATTAAACGCGTTACAAAATGAGTACGGGCCGTAAGATAGATATACACATATACGATAGAAAAACGGCTCAAAAAATTTTATCTATTCATACTTTTTGGTAAAATATGCAGAAAAAAATGGGCAAAACAATAAAAAATTTGAAATATTAATAACTTTCTCCATAGCAAAAACAACAAAAAACACTATAAAAATTAAATCTAGCCCTAACAGGTGGGGAAGAAAAATGAAAGTTTGCTTGCTCGTGGTCGTTAATTACGGGTCAAATAAAATTTGCGGGGCAAAGGTGAGACACATAAAAAAGACACATTTAGGGAGTGCGACTCCCATCTGGTGCACTAAAAGATGCCCCGGTGAGATAGGGCGTTTTTTGGGGGTGTGGGAAAGGAGGGAGGCGAGGGAAAAAAAGACAGGGGAATGCTGGTAAAGTACACATGCACTTTGGGGGCCCAAAATGACCCGATCTTCCCCCCGAAGAATTATCGAAGCAATTCCTTGGGGCGTGTTTGGCGAGTCCACGAAACCTGCTAAGCCCCTTAACAACCGATAAGGACTCTAGAATAAAAAAAGACAATTGATTTTATTAAACTCGATTTAATGATTTTTTTTATTCGTTAGATTTTGTTTAATCATGTGGATTTTTGTTGATGTGAATTTTGCGGACTTTCTAATAATCACGCAATAATGTGAATCATATTCGATTTTTGATAAAACGCGAAATTATAGGTTTCAAGTAATCATGATATTCTCGAAAATATTTTTGCTAGTTGGCAAATGTTGGTAACGAGGAAAGGATTTTTTTACATAAATCTCGAATTCTCTAGTAATCAACGAATAAGTGTTTTAATAGTGTTTTTAGTGAAATATAACTACATATGTTTAAACTAGCTATCTAAACCATCTAAAACCTTTTTAACAGTTTTAAAAATTTTGGGCGAAGGATCGAGAGTTTTGATATTTTTTTAATAAAAATTTGTGAAGCTTTTATGCTTAAGAATAGTAAAAGACCATTTAAAAAACTCCCACTATTTTTATTTGAAAACTTAGATCCTAAGCAAAAAAGGTGACTCCAAGTAATGCGAAAGTCGTAAAAAAAATGTGATTCAATAAAATGGGCTGTTTCCCGCAAAAAAATAGCCACTAATACCGTCATCTTCTAGAGTATATATGGGTCGGGGCCTGCGGGCGCCGCCAAATGCCCCTCTCGAGGAGCCTTTTGGGGGCGTCTTGGGTGGGGCCGGCGGGCGCCGTGGGTGGGGCATTTTTCCGGTATGCAGCGATGCAAATTGCGAAAAAACGCTTTTCAGATGACTTTTTGCAATTTACATCGCTGCATACCGGAAAAATGCCCCACCCACGGCGCCCGCCGGCCCCACCCAAGACGCCCCCAAAAGGCTCCTCGGGAGGGGCATTTGGCGGCGCCCCCCAGGCCCCGACCCATATATATTCTAGAGCATATCTGTTTAGCCGGATTCTTTCTGGATTGTCGGTCAATTCTTTCTGGATTGGATGGTTAGCTCACCGGTTCAGAAATCAAATTGCTACATCTTTTTTTAGTTTTTTATTTGTGCTAACCGATCATCCATTTTTCATCAATCATCACACAACCGAATTGAAATTAGCTACCCGTTAAAGTCTCCAAATCTACCTAAAATCGGAAGCATCAAAATTTTCACTCACGCAGTATCGTGAAAAGAAGGAAAGCGGGAAAGCAGGGAAATTATAAAGCAAAAAATATCAGATTTTCTATGATATATTTTGTAAAGGTCGAGGATACCCGCCGGTGACTGTTAATTAAAATGAAAGATTTTGTTACAAGCTACCTTCGACATAATAGCATCGTTTCAGGTCCTCGAATTCCCCAAAAAAGCTGAAACATTTAACTGTCCATCCTCAATATATATGAAAAAAGTCGGGTATTTTAAACTTATGAAGTTTGGAGTAACAATTTTCCGGTATATTCCATAGAGATTCAGCAATGGCAATTCCAATTAGTTGCAATTCAAATTAATTCCATTATTGGGTTGCATAACGGTACTATAATAACTTCCATCTGGGGCAGCAGATTTGCCAAAAACTTGAAACACTGAACTGTTGAATCAAAATTTGCCCGGAGGCAGCGTTTTCCAACTCAAGTTTGAAAAAGCAGAAAAGAATTGGTTCTTTGGCATTATCGGGGGGAGGGGCGGTTTTTCCTAAATGTCTAAAAAATGCCTAATGAGTTTTTTTATAGCACTTTTCACAAACTTAAACCTGTTAACTGGTAAAATAATCTACAACATGTGGAAAATATCGAATCTCCGTCAAAAATCTGGATTTTTCCGCGAAAAATCTATTTTGTATTTCTTAACAAAACTTTGAAACGGTTCTGTGTTTAAGGATAGCGAAAACAGGTTAAAACCCTACTTATAATAATATTAGAAAAATTAGAAAATTAGAAAAGTCCTAAAAAGTGGGTTTCAAATTTTTCAAAGAGCCGAAACCGGCTAGCAGGTGTTGTTGGGGGTACCGGGGAGTGCAGGCACTACTGACAGTGTAAAAAGCCGGCGTTCTAGCGGACTTTGATGGATATGTATGATCCCATTAACTGGGTGGCAAAAGCGGCTGTAGGTTGACACTTGGCTGTTTAGGGTGTCACATTACTTTACATTCTTCAGCCGCAGCAGCAAGAAGGTCACAAAAAATTTAAAACCATTAACGGGCCGCCCTATGTTCTATATTATTTTCAGTTGGAAATGGACATAAAAAGATGTTATTAATAATTATAACATTAAATTAGCGTTAACAGATTATCCGGATTGTTATCGATGAATTTGAAGAGCCGGAAGAGAGAAAGAGAGAGAGACTGAGAGCGATAGAGAACACGAGAGAGAGAGAGAGAGAGAGAGCGAGAGAGCGTTTCAAAGAAGCGACTACATTGCTTTTCTCTATTCATCGAAATCTCGAAAGTTCCGCCACAATAATACTAATAATTCATCCGTATAGGCTCATTTAATTGAAACCAAAATATTTTCCTAGCAATCGGATCGTTTCGGTCCGTAATCCACAGGCCCATTTTCACTTCATCGTTCCTTTAAAAACGCGAAAAATGCCGTAAAGCGATTCTTGCCGCAGTAAGTATTCGAACTCGCTGCGATAATAGCTAGAAAAAATATGGAATTAGAGTATTTTGGTTCTAACACATATTTCTTAACAAATGGATGGTTATGGTAGGAAATCTACAGTCCCGTTTTCACTTCAACGTTCCTTTAAAAGGCGAAAAACACCGTGAAAGCTATACCTGTCGTAAAAATCAGCCGGACCCATAACGAAACTACTTGTCAAAAATCATCGAGTTAGAGTATTTTTGGCGAAACACGTTTTTTTACAAAAGAATAGTGCAATACGAATTTTCCACGCCTTTAGAAAATCAATGTTTCGAGCCAAACCGGCAACAAAACAAAAATGAGCGCAATAATGTCCGCCTCAATCGTTTGCTTCTGTCACATACCTTTTTCCAAGTTTCCACTCTGCTTCCCGAGGATCATTACGGCGTAATTACGATGTAGCTCGGAATATAGGAATTTTCAAGGACTAGAAAAATTGGAGTGGATTAAAGGGAGTCAGACGTTAGAGAAGGTATAAGAAAAAGATGAAGTTTTCCTCCCGAAAATAAAAGGCTGTTTTGAATTTCTGGTTTGAAAAATGTCATCCATACATTGCCCCTACTAATTGAAACAAGTTTTTAGAAAGCTATGAAACATAAAAGTTTAATTTTAAGGTTTGCCAAAAGTTGCATCAAATCATTACATTCAGCAAATTTAATGCATAGTGACATAACTCTTAGTAAAAATTGGATAGGAAAACGGCCAAATGGTATGTTACGAACGCTTAAAAGCCCCAGTAAAAACTTTTTACATTTAAGTGATTCGAATTTCAGGTAGTCTGGCTTGACAAATCTAACAATAATTCTTGGTGCTAGATTGATGGCTAACTTGAATTAAATTTAGTTGAATTACGTAATTACGTCAAGGTTTACTTTATTTAATTTTAATTTTACCGCAAAAATAATATGGTTTCGAGCAAATCGGCCATCGTCGAGCAAAATTTCGAGTTTTATATTCTTTTTAGATAGTTTTTCCACGTTAAATGTGGTCAGATCCTACTATATATAAAAAAATAGTTTCTGTGTGTGTGTGCATTTGCATGCAACTTCCGTCAGCGTGTTCCAGTAGTAACTCGATAGGGGAAAGTTTTTAAGATAAGTTTGATACGTCCTTAGGTGCGTAATGTTTCCGAGATGACTGCACACGTATAATATTTTGCAAATTATCTTATTTTGAACATTAAAATTGGTTTTTTTGTTTAAAAAACGGACACCCTCTTTGGTAGAAAAAAATTAGCATGCACCGGAATTGGCGATAGCCTATATAATCCGAGACAAATTCGGGCGATTATGCAAAGAGCAGAATTTCATGGGCTTATACGGGCCAGGGTTGAAAAGTCGCGAAGCGGCTTTTCAACCCTGGTTTTGATTAAAAAAGTACCGAACTTGATTACTAATGCGTCGACGGGATTTCGGGATTTATACAACCTTAAAGGTTCTGTAAAAAAAGCAATCAGATGGATTCTTCGACCAAAAGTCGACCATATTCGGCCAAAATCTCGAATTTTTATTATTTTTTAAGCTGACCTTGATGCTTTAAACAAAGTTAAATTTTACCATGACACTATTTATGAAAAAAAATCTATGTAAAAAGAAGAAGCTCATTAAAAAAATCAAAAATGATGCTCCACTTTGTGGTAGCCGATTAAAAGTGAAAACGCGGATTCGACCCATATTTGACACCGCCAAACTTTTTGCTTCTAGAAAAACGATGAGAGAACGACGTTTGTCTTCCATTAACCAAAAAATTAGGGTGAGAGGGGTGTCGGCGGTGGGAGCATGACCTTGAGAATGAGAATGAAACTGAGTCGGTTTTTGAGGGCGAGAGGAGGCTGTCTTCCTGTCCTCCCCTCCGTTCGTTTGAGCCCCCGTCGGCTAGAGACCCAATCGATAGATTTTGATCGAGGGGGAGGGCGAGGTTAAAAATGGGGAGGAGGACCAGAAGGGGAAGCCAGCTGGAGACCAGGGCTTTGATACAGGGCCTTTCCCACCGGCGGCACCCGTCATTGGGCACGATAAATGGTGCCAGGAAAGGGAGAGAGGGAGCGAGAGAGAGAGAGAGAGAGAGAGAGAGAGAGAGAGAGAGAGAGCGAGAGCTATGGAGAGAGAGAGAGAAAGCGAGAGATATGAAGAACGAGTGAGAGAGAGAGAAAGCGAGAGATATGGAGAGCGAGTGAGAGAGAAGGGGAGATAGAGATAGATAAATAAAGAGCGATCCAGGGTGTCCCAAAAAAACCTCACACAATTTTTTCACGTTTCTACGATCGTGATTTGATCAAACGCCGAAAAAATTACATAATTACATTTTTAACGAAAATGAAAGGTCCCCGGAATATACGATATTTTTACACTGTTATAATATACAAGGCGGACTTTGCCTTCAACGCTTCTTTAAAAATTCTAAAGAGGATGTAGAGAAGAATTTAAAGCAGAAGCTGGCTTGATTAATATCGTACTAGTCAATAACGTAAAGTATATTCATAGAAACGCATTTTTTACCAAAAATTCATAGATCCGTACGTAAATTTGCTTTACTAAAAGGTACAATAAAATCTAGTTGGTTTGGTTACCGGCCGGTAATATAGCAAACAGTGTTACGGTAGTCGCTCGCCGCGGAGCAAAACCGAACCCTGGCCACTCGCCTTTATCTGAGCATTGCTTCGAGCCAGCTAGCAAAAAACCTTTGGGAAACAAATAATAGCCTCAGGCAAAGGGCAAGCGTGTCAAGGGCTTTGGGGAAGAATGGGGCTCCCAAGGTATTTTGGGTAATCAGAGGGACGGGATAGCGGCTACCGGACCACAGCTGCTCGCTACATTGCGCGATACCATGTCGGGCCAGGTCGCGCACTGTTCGGACAGGCGAGAGACAGAGAGAGAGAGAGAGACAGAGAGAGTGGGAGAGAGAAAGAGATTGGCGTAACATATGGAGGAATGGCTTACTCCGGCCGCACCTTAGCGGTCGACGAGGTCAATGGGGATAATAAGGGGACATAAATATACCTCACAAGATCGCTTTGGCGGGACGGACTGTACACCAACAAAAAATAGTTCAAAAATAAATAGGAGACCTTAATTTCCATTTTGTAACAGAAATTCCGATAAATACCGAATGTTTAATTTTTGGCCTTTGGGGATCAATAACAATTTCTGTTCATAAAAATCCAGACGTACGGAAAAATTCAGAGAAATATTTACCTATTTCAAACGCTAGGATTTTTTGCAGGTTTTAGAAAAAAGTTTCAAATCTACTCGTAGCCATCAAAAATTGTTTTGCCTGCATTATGGGTACCACTTATTGCACAAGATGCTTTTTTTCATCTGGTTTTAATTAATTTCTTGCCAAATTACGTTATTGAGATTTTTACGTTGCAGAAAAACGCCTTGGTGCCATCAGCTCGTTCAATTAAAAAAGTGTTTCATCTAAAAAACATGTTTTGATGCGGGAATTTTGGCGAATGCACCTCCAGTCCAGCGCATTTAAAAATCTACTCTCTGCCAGTAGTTATAATTTATCCCTAGGAAAATTTGGAACAGAAAGTTTCAAATTTTTTTGGGGCACTGCGATTTTACGCCGGGGCAATGCTTTCTAGATTGATCCTAAAAACCACAGTATAAGTCTGAAAAAGGACGTTCCTAGATAATTTTGTTTTCGCGGTGGCTTTTTAACAGAAATGATACGAAAATTAGTCACTTAAGGATTATATAGGAACGGTTTTCGACTTTCAATTTTTAGCGAGTTTTTGTTAGAGTTACGAGCCCCAAAACTGTTTGATATCACTAGCCCAATTCAGGAGAAAAGGTGTTCCATTAAAAAAGGATGCCTGGCTGCGGAAAGGGGTGTTAATGATTGATTGTTATTTAAAGATTGGTTGGTTCCTCGATTTACGTAATACTGATTTTCAATTTTGATATTTATCTTTGGGCTAGAATAAAAGGGTTTCAAAACTTTCCAAAGTTCTCAAAGTGTGGCGACCACAATATTTCTTCAATAGCCGGTTTTGCGAAAATTACGAAATTCGGAAAGATGCCCTGTTTTCAGCAGCCCAACTCAAGCGAAAAGGTGTTTCGTATAAAAGTTATGTTTTGATGTAAAATTTTTCTTTAATAGTCCGCCTATCTGACTCGCTGTAACGATATTTTTGGCTAAATTTACAATTTCTGTGCAATTTTTAAGCCTGTTTGGGGTCGGCGTGAAAACAAGGTTTCAAATCCTTCTAGAGTTATCGGCGATCTATTCGATGCAATTGGCTGTATTCCGATGTCAGATTACAAATTGCATATATGTAGAGCTATTTCGACAAATAAATTGTGGGTCATTATTGGTTAAAGCATCGTTACGGTCGCGATATTATATTGTATTCAAATATGAAACCAACCAATCCCCCCCCCCCCGGTCGCCACTTTCAAAACGGTCGAAAATATCGACAATAACAGCGCCGCAGCCGAAAAATTTAAAAAACCGCGTTTGAAACGCTTAAATTCGTGTGAAAACACATCGGAAACGGCGCAGGCAGGCGAAATTTTGTTCAGCAAAAATGGTGCACTAATGAAAACGAGCGCCGCAGGCAAAAAATTTTAGGAAAATGGGTTTTCTAGAAGTAAAAATCGTTTCGAAATAGTGATAAACAGCGCCGCAGGCAGAAAAAAATTTGGAGGAAAAATCCTAAGGGTTCCCCCGGTAAGTTTTGCCTCGCCCCATAGATTTTGCCTCTGAAAGGTTTCGCTATTTTCGCCATTTTGATCGGGATTTTTTTAAACGCCATTCGATAGAGCGTCAAAAAAATATACGAAGAGTTTTAATTTAAGCCTACAATAATGTAAAATAAGCCTCGCAGGCAAAATGTTTACAAATAAAATTGATACATTCCCGAAAAACTAGTGCTGCAAGCGAAAATTTTTGGAAAAATAGGTTTTATTGCAGTTTAAATTGTTTTAAAAACAATAATAAATAGCGCCGCAGGCAGAAAAATTTTTCTGAAAAAAAATCATAAGGGGGCCCCCTTATGAACTTTTCGGACCTCACCCGATTTCGGGGAGGGGGGGCACCGTGCCCCGGCGCCCCCCCCTCGTACGGGCCTGAATGCAGCTTATGTATTCGAAACGCACTTCGGCGAAGCTGGTAACTCTCGAGTTATTGCGGAAAACAACTTTATTTGACGTCTGTTAATCGGGTTTTCGCTGCCGCAGCTTTTATTTGTGAGCCTACCGGGCTTCCTGTTGAACATTGCAAATGCGACTTTTAAATCGGAGTGCCCTAAAAAACTGTAAAAAAAAAGCAAATATGCCCGAACTACGAAAACCTGGGTTTTCAGAAAGCACGTTTCGCGGAAAATTCCAGCATCGGGTTCACGATCTACGCTAATCCGCCGGCGCATACGAAATGCTAAAAATTGCCGATATCATGTATTTAAAGGTCTAGGGCTTCTGAAGCTTCTATTTACAAAGTAGCTTTAAAGAGGTGTACAACCGGATCGGGGAGGTTCGCGAAATAAAAACAAACAAAAAACAACAAGCCCAATTTGGGTTTAACAAAATGTGTTTTAGGAAATGCTTAGTGGTTGACTCTCTTTAGTACTAGGATAGATCTGCTTTTTGACAAAAGATGTGCTTTTTTCGGGATTTAAGGTTGCGAATACTAAAAATTTGCCCGAAGTTTGCCGCCAAATTTAGCGCCAATCTGGTGATTTTTGAGAAAATGTGTTTTACGAAAGGTTTAACATATGCTCCCAAGGCTCTAGTTAATCTAGCATAACCTGCGTAAAATCGAGTTGCTAATAAGAGAAGAAACAGAAGGTTTAGATTTTCAAAGGTCCTACGATTTTACGCCAAACTTTTAAAAGGTTCCATTAAACGTCAAATTCAACGCTGATTCTTCAGAAAAGGTGTTTCGTGGAAAATTTAGGCGTCCCTACAAAGGTTTTCCTGAGTAGATTGCAGCAAAGCGGTTAAATTCTTTTTGAAGGGTATTCGATGTTTTTGCGGGGCAGGCGAACGTAAGCTTAAATTTTAAACCGTCTCCGAAATTTAGAGCCGCCGAATACAATGCAACCTCAAGGCCAGGCGAATGGTTTCATAGGTAAATGTTTCGTGGAAAATTTGGACGTCGCTGCCAAGGGTTTTCTTAGTGCATGGCAAATCCAAGCTCTAAAAACGCCGAAAATTGCTTTTCGGAGGTTTTGGAAAGGCTAGCGTTTTTAATTCAAAATTTTAAAATTTGCATGAAATATAAAGCGGCTGGCTATTTTGAGAAAAAATGTTTCGTTAAACACGTAATCGGGACTGCGGAGACTCTCCTTAATATAATCCGGTTTTTGACAAAACCAGTGGAAAATGCCCGCTTCGCGGCCCTTTTCCACTGGACACCGTCTATGAACCATAAATTCCCTTTCCCTTTGCAAGCCTGCGGCGCAGGAGCCTGACTCAAAGACCGATTCTTTGGCCTGCGGCGCTAGAGCCTGGGCCAAGAACCTTCTTGGGCCTGCGGCGCTTGAGCGAAGCCAGGCCTAAATCGCGCACACGGGAAGCCTAGAAATATGTTTTGTTGCTGCACTACCAAAAAGCAAGAAGCTAAATTTCTCGCGGATCCAAACCCGCGACCCGCAACGCCGTAGCCCCTGGCGGAACCGAGCTGTGCTAAAAGGAATGGGCCCCAGCACGCATTTAAAGCGGTGGCCGATCATCTGTTCGAAAAATCATCTGTTCGAAAAATTTGCATGCGGCATTGCCTAGAAATGGTACCAAAAATGACCATTTTCGAACACATGGTTTTCGAACAGGCGACTTTTCGAACAGATGACTTTTCGAACAGATGATTTTCGAATATATGATAGAGAATCTTTAAAGCTATTAAATCCAGCAAAGGAAACAAAAACAATCAAGGTTAAAATACCGCATTCGGGGAAGTGCAATGACAACAATTCCATCATAATCTCAGCTGGCTGCCATCGGGGGCGCCCAAGGGGCAAGCGCAATCAAAGGCTACGATCACCTATTGGGCCATCGGCAAACAATGCGTCACCAAGTTGACCTAATTTCGTATCCATATCGCTTTTGATCGCGGCGATAGTGGTTACAAAGAAAGGAGTAGCAAAATTAAAATTACTAAAGTCCAGCCCAATGACCAATAGAATTTCTGAAAAAAAACGTGTTTTATGGACATGGAAAGTGGCCTGATACGGCTATGCTATAATAAATATTTCTAGCTTTGTAGTTTAGATTTTTTTAGATTTTGTAATACAGTCCAACATCGAGAAAAAGATTCAACAGAGAAGAAAGATGTTTCAAGGCACTACAAAGCTGTTTGGCGATGCCCAATAATAATTTCTGCCTCTTGTAACCTCGTACCACCCAAATTATTATTTTGTCGCACAAACGCTCGAAAGAGGGCGGAATTCATCCTAAAAACGAAGGCAATTCCAGTGACAAATTAAAAAGCGATTAAATAACAATTACTATTAAAATTCCAAACGAACCAAAGCGAAATTTTTGTGAAAAAGTGTTGCAAGGAATTGCCAATTAATGTCAGCCTGCTCCGGAATAATACATCTTTGAACCGATTTCCGAAAGGTAAATAAAAGTGAGCTTTTACTTTGAAAATCTTCTTTCGACCTGGGTAGCGTCCCGAAAACACTTTCGGAACAAAAAAATGTTTCCAAAAAATTCCGAAACGGTGTGTTGTTGCTGGCAGCAATGCGAGATAAATGCCATGATCATTTCTCATTGAAACCTTAGTGTTGAATAAATTATTATTATTATTATTTAAGACCAATAAAAATTTTGATGAAAAAGTATGTTGTATGGTCCATAGAAGTGAGGGCTCGTTGTGAGAAAATAATCTCCATTTCCAATTTTTTTCCATTTAGAGATCTTTCATAAAATTACCTGGAAGACGATTGCCAGAATTCGAATGCTGTGTTGATTGTTGTGGTCTGTGGAAACGGTGACAGTTGGCCAAAATGACCCCTGAAAAATTCAAAGATGGTGGCAGAAGTCGGGGTGTCAATTGACAGCTGTTCAATTGGTGTGAGGAGAGAGAGGGAGAGAGAGAGAGAGAGAGAGTGAGGGAGAGAGGGAGAGAGGGAGAGAGAGAGATCTCCAGGCTTACGATACCATTTTTCAAATCCGTTAGTTATTGATAGCTAAATGGCCAAAAATTATAATTTTGGAAAAAGGATGTTGCAACAAAAATTTTTATTAGCTCGCCGTTAAAACATTCTAATGAGTGGAGCGCTGCTTTTCCATTTGTCTCCAAAAAAAATTCGGATAAATAAATCTAGGGAGGTAATTAAAACATTTAGGTTATACAATTACAATTTTGATTGATATGTGTTTCATCAAAAGTCTGAATCGGCTCGAATTAAACAAACGTGATCACCGGGTATTTCAGGTTTATTTTTTAATTGTTTTGCATATATAGATTTAAAATATTACTAGCGTTCCGTAGACTTTGCAAACCGTAAAAGCGCAGTGCCGCGGAAAAATTTTTTGTTTCGAAAAATGTGTTTTAAGAATTGCTGAATTCGTTGAAAATTCTGGAAATATAGTAAGTAGTAGTAGTAATCTGACAAGCGTCGTGACAAGCTAAAATTGGCAAAAAGCAGTATTTTTGCGACGGTATCCAAAATTGGATAAAATTGCGAGAGAAAAACAGTTGAATCGATTTTCTTGACTTTCTTGGCTATTCGAAAACATTCCGTTTAAGGCCACCCGGATTAGGGGGGAATGCGGATTAGAGAGGAGCACACAAAAAAGCTTAAAGGGATGCCGACGGCATAGTCAATCGGTTACGCGCTGGAAAGAAAATGTCTCTGCGCCTCTCCCCGGGGCGCGCTCTCTTGCCCTGTTGGCTACTTGCCAATTTGTTGATGGGGGGGGATCGACACATGCCGTCGGCAGCCCTTTAAATCAAAAATATATGTTTCTCCTAAAATTCTCATTTGTTTGGCTTTGTCATTTGTAATTAATTGCCATCATAGAAAAAATCATACAATCAATGGTTTGATAATCGCATGGATCTCGAATTTGATGAAACATTGCCTTTCGAAGTTTATAAATTGATCGAAGATGCATAATCGACCGCTTTTCAAAGAATCGGTGCTCGGTTTTTGGCGTGTTTTCATATGTGCATCGAAATGGGTGGAGGCTGCCAAGGACCCTTCCGGGCCGTTTATTCGAAAATTTAGCATTTTTCGAGATTTTTTGGAATTTTTGGAAAATATGTTTCGGATATTAATCAGTTTGGTCCGAGATTTCGGAAATGTATTCGCGCAAAAGCAGTCTACAAAATCTAAAATATTTGCCGTATCTTTCAAGTATCTGTCAACTCAAAGTCCAGAAAAAATAAAAATGTTTTGCTGAAGCAATGGGAGTGGAATTGAAGCCATCCCGTAAATACCCCCGCGTTATTCTGAAAACATGTCCGAAAAAGGGCAGGGCTCGCGGTAAATACATGGCCAGACGAATGCGAAGACTTGGAAGCAGTTGCAAAATTGCAGACAGACGTTCCAGAGGCCCTGTCAATGAGAAAAACCGGAACCACAGGGGAATGGGGCCTCTCATAGCCTCTCTCTCTCTCTCTCTCTCTCTCTCTCTCTCTCTCTCTCTCTCTCCCTCTCGCATGTCTCAAATATTTACCTTGAGGCTTAATCTACTTTTCTAAATCCTAAAGGGTAAATTAAGAAATACATAAGTACCAGAGCGGGCCAGATGGAGAGCAGAGAAAAAGGAGTGAGGGAGAAAGTGAGGTAGAGGGAGGTAGAGAGAGAGAGAGAGAGAGAGAGAGAGAGAGAGAGAGAGAGAGAGAGAGAGAAAGCGAGAGAGAGAGAGCGATCGAGGTAGAGAGAGAGCGGGATAGAGAGAGCGAGAGAGAGGGAAAGATCACTTTTGCTAAAACGTATCCCTTAGCATTTCGGCTTTTGTAGGTCGAAAAAAGGTGGATGTTGTTGGAACGAGATACTGCGGTTGCTGGTATTCCGTATACCCCACTCGCCGATGTAACACGAATTTGTGGCAAGCCCGTTGACTTTTACTGGTCAATATCCTTAGGATATCTACCTGAGGAATCTGTCAGAATGTCGAGAAGTAATCCTCGATTCTTCCGGCGGAAATTGCCATAAAATCCAGTGTCAAGGAACGAAATTTCTTGAATTCGATTTCTCAAATTTGCGCAGACATGTGTAGATGTGTAGATGGCGTAGATGTAACACCGTTTTTTTCAGATATTTTAAGGTTGGTCGGCCTAAGGAAACTTAAAGTTTTGAGTTTTTTAGATACTTAATTACGAGACTTCTAGAGCACCATACACCAAATTATTAATTTCTACTTTAATTTTGACTTGCCGGAACTTTGACAACCGCTTCAAAACTCCGCTTATTTTCGGGGAAAAGCGGCGGCCGTGCGGTCAGGGGCTGCAAAAATTTGATGTTTTATGAGCTTACCAGAAGTGGGGGACCGTTCAAAAACACACAAACACCACCGCCGGCACCCTGTTTTTTGCAGGATTTTTGCGCGCGCCGGCAGAGCGCAGAGGGCGATCAATGTTGGTCGTCTCTCTCTCTCTCTCTCTCTCTCTCTCTCTCTCTCTCCCTCTCTCTCTTTCTTCTGTTTTTCAGCCCATAAAGAGATGTGTTTACCACAGAAACTGGACGCGGGGCCCCATCTGCCCTTTTTCCTCCAACTGCCCGATTTGCGAGGAAAACATCATTTTTTTCGGGCCATACACACACGCGCTTTCACGTGAAATATGGCTGCCCGCAAATGGTCTCTGCTAGCTTGCCTGGGTTGATAATTTTTATTGATATTATCTATTAACTTATTTACCCTTTAATGGTTCTGTATTTTTATATATTTCAAAAATTACAATGTCTTTCGAGGGCATAGACCCGGCTAATGTGGTTCCTCTCTTCGTTGAATTTCACTTTTAATTTATTTGAAATTTTGTTGAAATGGAAAATGGTCTCTGCTAGCTTGCTTGGCTTGATTTTTCAGCGGCTTTATTTATAAAATTTAATTGGCCACCAATAGTCCTTTATTCACGTACTATTATATTTTTCGAGAGAATTTAAACGGCTAATCCATTCATTCGTACTTTCCAGTCAATTTCACTTTTAATTTTTTTTTGTGAATGCAGCGTTTGGCTCGGCGAATTTGGCACGTGCCTTGCAGTATCACTTTATTCGTTCTAATATGCATTTCAAAATTTACTGCTTTCAAAAATAGCGATAAAAACCACAAAAAAAAATTTTAAAAAGTCGGAAAAGATAGTTCCCCAAATTTTAACCGATGATGATGCATTGACTTATTTAAGCCTCTATCATAGACTTTGAGTGCATATTCAAATTTATAAGAAGAATTCAGATACACCAGATTGTAGGGCGACAAAAGCCTGATCGAATTAAATGCTTCCCCCTCGGTGGCTAAACCATATTGCGTCAAACATTTTTTTAAACTCCTCCTTCTAGGTCTTACTGAAAAAACTCATTATTTAAGTCTCAAATCTAATGTTTCATATTTCCCTCATTATATAGAATTTTATATTAGAGGCCTCGGTAATTGATTCAAAAACTATGTTTCGAATAATGTGCACAAGGCGATATAGTGGCCCGTATATATTAGTTCTAATGGTTGCTATTTCTGACAAAATTTAAGGGCTTAAAACGATATAAAGCGTATATTTATAACCTTCACTATTCCCATCATTTTAATTCCCATTTTAGCCTCAGTTGAACGTTTTTGATTATATAAATTGGTCTTAACGATTTTATTTAGCTGGCTTTACTTTAATGTAATTCAATTAAAATACTTTCAACGATCAGGTAAACTTTCCCTTTTTTGTATTTAAATTAATTTATGGAAATTTAATTTAATTTAGATTTACTAAAATGCAATCTAATTTGCCTTGATAATGTTTAACGAAAATTCAAAAAAGTTTTCCGGTTTAAAATCAATAAATGTTTGTTAATTTTTCAAAGAAGTCCACCTTATTTTAATACCCGCCCCTGCCCCAGAAAAAAGAGTGCCGAACGCGCTAATTCGTCATAAAATTATAATATAATTTATTTCTCGCACTTAGGTTTACAAGTAAACACTTATTAGTGGAGGTAAGGTTGGAAGTTTGTTGAAGAAAAAAGGAAAGAAATTGAGTTTTTGGTTTAATCCTAAATTGCAATTTTGGATGGAACATAATTTTTCTAAATCTGCCAAAAAATCCTGTTTTTTTGCGCTGCCCTAAACGAGCGCAAAACATATACTTTCAAAATTACAATTTTAAACAATAATTAGTTTTAAAATACTGACTTTCCAAACTAACAATTTTTTGTTGCCTTATTTTTCTAGGTCCCAAAAACTCCGCCGCCTTCAAAGAGGAATGCTAAACGCTAATTGATTTAATCATATGAGATACAATGCATTCCCAGAAAAAGTGCAGTTTCAATTCCACCAAGAACTTTTCATTTTTATGTTACATAATTTTTCTAATCCCCAAAACAACTCCAGCCAATTTCAGCGCTGTAACAAGGGTGCAGAACGCTAGTAGAACTACTACTGTTGAATAAAGAATAATACTCCATTTAAAGTTTTTATGTTACACAGTTTTTCTACTTCAAAAATTTACTTCTTAAAAAATTTTCTACTTAAAAAATCCCGCCGTATTTTGATGCTCGTCACAAAAAAAGGGGAAATCGCCAAATTGCCGACATTCAAATTGCCGACAGCCAAGTTGCCGACAGCCAGATTGCCGACAAGCCAAGTTGCCGACAGCCAAGTTGCCGACAAGCCAAATTACCGACAGCCAAGTTGCCGACAAGCCAAGTTGCCGACAGCCATGTTGCCGACAGCCAAATTGCCGACAGATTATACAAAAGACAGTATTTGGGGCTAGAATGGAAATTTTATGTAGACATTCATATCCAGGAGAATTTCCGGTGGATTCAAAGCACAATTAACATACGAGACGGTAGCCTGCGGGCTCTTCCCCGGAAGCTTCATATACCTTCTCCGCTTCCCCTTCACTGTCTGTCTCTTGGTGTAGTGGTCTAAAGCGCTAGCACCAAGGAAAGGTTCCGGGTTCGGTTTTGTCACGCAGCCAGACCTTACCCAAATTTGGCATGTTAAACAGTCATGCTACTCAAATATACCAAAGCTTAGACTTTGACTTAAATTCACGAATATGTCGGCAATTCGGCTGTCGGCAATTTGGCCTGTCGGCAACTTGGCTGTCGGCAACTTGGTTGTCGGCAATTTGGCTTGTCGGCAATTTGGCCTGTCGGCAACTTGGCTGTCGGCAATTCGGCTGTCGGCAACTTGGCTGTCGGCAATTTGAATGTCGGCAATATGGCTGGAATTCCAAAAAAAGAGTGCTCTATTTATGGGGGGTGACAGCATCCGGGCCAGGGTGGAGAGAGACGGAAGAGAGAGAGAGCAGCGAGAGAGCGCGAGAGGGATGGAGTGGGAAAAGAGGATCGATAGAGTGCTGTGAGGGGGGCAATCTGTGTCTGCACTCTTTTAGGGCAACACTCTCTGCCCTCTCTCCACTCTCTCCACTCTCTCGCCATTATTTGGCAACAGCCTGTGCCCTTTGTGTCTTTGCTGTCTCTCTTCTTTCCCCTATCTCTAGCCAGACACACACAAACATTCCCCTATCCTCCATCCAGACTCTCGGGCCCTCACCCATTGCCCCACACACAAAAACAACATCTGACACTCAATGCCTATTAGTGTGTTGTTTCGTTGGTCTGTTGCTGTCTCTAGCTGTCTCTCTCGCTCTCTGTCTCTCTGCTGGTCTGCCCAAAAATGTCGATAATTTTATTTAAAGTGGCAATCCCTAATAATCTTTGCTAGCGTTCCAGGCTGCCAAGGTCTTGCAAAGCCTTCCCTATCTCTGTCTCTCTCCTCTCTCTCTCTCTCTCTCTCGCTCTCTCTCGCTCTCTCTCTCTCGCTGTCTATCTCTGTGTCGCTCTCTATATACAATTTTAGAGGAAAATGATTACATTTAATCATATTTTATTGTGACTTATATTTAATAGGAAATGGTATAATTTTTAAAATCTGTTTTAGCTGACTTAACTCAATTCGAGCTCTTTTAAATTTTAGGTCTAGCTGAATCAAAAAGTTATAACTTGTCGGGGAACCATGATTTCTCGAAACACATTTTTGTCCCAAAATTTGGATTAGTTGTGGGAGACTTTTTGGCCTGGCGCTCCCGCACTGTTTCTGGCTCTCGCTCTCTCTCTCGCACTCTCTCGCTCTCTTTTTCTCTCCCCCTCTCTCTCTCTCTACCTCTCTCTTTTGTTTAAAGTTTTAAAACATAAAATTTTTGTTTTCCCGTATATGGCATTTTTAATTACGTGTCTAATTACAGCTACGGCTAGTGCGATCCAATATCTAACAACAAAAAATTAAAATATTTCACCGAAAAGCCGGGTTGTAACGGCAAAAAATGGCATGTTTCTTAGAAATTGCTTGTAAAAATCACATTTCTTGTTACAATACCAAACGTACCGTTTAGGGAAGGCACTTACGTAACGTTTAATTTTTTAGGCATAGAAGAAAACCAAAAATAGCCTTTCAAGATCCTGTCAGGGCATTTTAGGAACGTCCCGAACCGCCGGATACTGTGACCTAAGAACTAGCCGGAAACATTTCCAAGTTTTTGAAGCCTCACCGCACTATGTTCCACATTGCCTAGATACAATTTTACGGAAATCCCTCATTCCTCGAAACACATTTTTGCTGTGAAATTCGATGCATAGGGCGACTGGGTAAAATGCATGTTTCTAAAAAATCTTTTCTGAACTGTACCGTTATTGGGGGAATCAAACGCTGTCTCGGGTGTTTTTAAGCCAAAACAAAGCCTTAGGACACAAAAAAAAGTTTAAAAAAATAAGTGTCTGTCGTATAAGCGATTAATTTGCACAATTAAAGGGACATGCAAGGCAATTTCAGTTATCCACTTCTACATATCCGCAAAGATTAACTATGGCACCCTACTTAATTTACGAAAAAAATTGCTGAAACTTTTAAAAAATACATAGAATCGTGAGCTACTATCCAGTTAAAACTGTTCGAGACACCTCAGTTTATCGAAACCTTTTTCCTGCAAAAAAATGATGATTAGGTGAAAAACTTATTCGGCTTTCACTATCTCTCTCGCTCTCCCTCTCCCTCTTGCTCTCTCCGCTCTGTCTCTGTCTCTCTCTCTCACTCTTTCTCATTCTGTCATTCTCTCTCTCTCCCCCCTCTCTCTCTCTCTCTCACACACACTCTCCTTTCCAATCTGTCCTTTCTGTTGTCGTAGCCGGCCCGTCGAGGGGAACACTTTTTTATTGTTTACGCCATCGGCAGCCCGTACTTTCCCAGTGGAAACGGGGAAAACAGGAAGGTTTGCATAAATCATCATCATCAGAAAGGGATTCAGTGATGAGAAAAGCATACATATTTTTGTAGGAACTGATAAAAAACTCGGGTTGAAGGCGATTTTCACTACGAAGCCACTAGAACGGCATATTATAGCTCCCCCGTATCGGGTGGTTAGAGCACTTTATAATAACACATTTTTTCGAAATTTGGCTTTAGCGTTGTTTGAGTTTGACTTACTTATTTGATTCAACTGTTAGTTCAAAAAACCGGTTTTTATACAAATTAAACGATTTAACCTGATTAGCTGCGGTTCTATTGCCGAAACATCATATTTTTTGTGATTTTGTTCTTCTCGGGTATCGGACCCGGCTTTATTCGTTGTAAATTAGGTTTTCTCCGTCAGTTTTAATACCTTTCGACTCCCTTTAGTCTCATCTTTTTTATCTTTTTTTCCCCCATGACTTCTGAGACATATCGGAAACGTTGTGCTATATGGTTAAGAATTTGATTTATCGTAACCCTCATTTTTGTCTTTTTCTCTATCTTTAAAATACCTAAATTAATTCTTTTTGGGACGAAATGTCAGTCACTTCATTATCGGACCACATTATCAAAAATTATAGTTCCTTTTGTCGGCTTGTTAGAGCACTTTGTGTAAACACATTTTTTAAAATTTGACGCGTTGTTTGAGTTTGGCTTAATTCTTGGTTCAAGCTTAAAAAGGAACTTTCAACTGTAAATTGAAGAAGGCCTCAAGCCCACACGAATTGAATGGTTTTCCCAGATTGTCTGCAGATTTTCGTCTGAAACATCTTATTTTTTCGTTTTCACACCATATCTAAATTAATTATTTTTCGAAAACAAATGTCCGCCGCTTCATTTTCGGACAGAGTGCACAAATTATAGTTGCCGTGTCGATTTGTTAGAGCACACTGAAAAAACACGTCTTTTTCAAAAATTGTGTTTTTTGGTGTTTGGGTTTGTCTTCATTGTTTGATTCGACTTTGCACGGCCTTGCCCTACGGGAATTAAATGATTTCCCCGAGATGGTATGCAGCTTTTCGTCTGAAACATCCTAGTTTCTTTGTTTCGTTTGGCGTTTCACGGATAGCGCACTCGGCTTGTTCGTTTTGCACCATAACTTAATTAATTATTTTACGGGAACAAATGCCCGTCGCTTCATTTTCGGATATAACTGCGAATTATAGTTTCCCGTGTCGGTTTGTTAAAGCACACTGTGAAAACACGTTTTTTTTTCAAAAATTTGGGGTTTTCGGTGTTTGGGTTTGACTTATTAGTCGGTAAATTGAGGGAGCCTCTACCACACAATAATTAAATTATTTAACTCGTCGGTCTGCAGCTTTTTTTATGAAACATCCTATTTTTTTTGCGAGATTTGGCTCTACTCGGGTAGTTGACTCGGGCTTATTTTTTAAAATTTGCTTTTTAAATTTTTATATTTTTCGACCGCCTTAAATCGGTCTTTTTATTCTTTCTCATCTTTTCCAGAGTTTTTTATATTTATAGGATGTCTTTCTCGATTTTCATAAATATATTTCTATGTAACCTCCGTTTCATTATTTTTCTCTATTTTTAAGATACCTAAATTAATCGTTTTTCTAGACCAGATGTCCGTCGCTTCATTATCGGTACGTTTCCGTAAATGGGAAGACGTACTCGTGGAAGGGTGGCTGCACAAAAGAGGAGAGCATATCAAGAATTGGCGGCCACGGTGGGTGCTTTAAAGGGACGTGGAAGGCAGATAAATAAAATTTTTGTACTTGTAAACTATTCTTTTGGATTTAAAAATATATATATTTCCTACTTTGGCGGCCGAATGTTGAAAAAGGATTAACTCATCGTGAAAAGAACCATTTTTCAAAATATTTTTTTGTAACTAGACGAACAGTGGTAAATTAGGAAAATATCATTTTTGTTGGCTGGGCGATTTGTTGAAACATATGTGTATCCAGAGAATGTTTAATTGAAATGAATCGGTTAGTTAATGCATAAAATTCCAGATGGGTTAATTAAATTAAGTAAAGAAAATTCAATTAGCCTGAGTTTTCCAGTTTTCACTACTAGCTCCCGCAGCGAACGCCTTTAAATGGATCTAAACATTAAAGAAGACTTGAGTAGTTCCTAGCAATTTTTATCGTTCTTACAAATCACATATCATTGAGATAAATTATTATCTGTTTATTATAAATTTAACTGTCTTTGGCACCGGAAAAATGACATTCCTAAGCAGTGACCGACAAAAGTCCAATAAAACAAATTCTAACTTTTTTGCTAGGGAGTTCGCAGAAAGATATTTTTGCAAGCGTATAAAAGATGAGCCATCTCTATATTCAATTAATTTAATGAATTTAACCTCCATTTTCAGTTACTTCGTGCTCTTCCGCGATGGTGCCCTGGTGGGCTTTAAATCAAAGCCCGAGCACGGCCAGCCCTTTCCGGAGCCCCTCAATGATTTTATGATCAAGGATGCGCAGGTTTGAATTTGAAACTTTTAACAAGACTTGGTAAGCCAGCAGAGATTCTTTGAGGAAATAAAAAAAAAACTCGAATAATTGAGGATTTGTGGTAGGCTAGCAGAGAGCTTTCAGGAGATGGAGAGAGAGAGAGCGATGGAGAGAGACAAGGAGAGAGAGAGGCTGAGAGAGCGAGAGAGAGAGAGAGAGTGAGAGAGAGAGAGAGAGAGAGAGAGAGAGAGAGAGAGAGAAAGAGAGAGGGAGAGAAGAGAGCTTTGCAAAACCTTGGCAGCCTATTAGAGATCCTTTGGGAAGTTGCCGTCGTTAGCTACATAGCTAGCAGAGATTATTAGTGACCACGACTCCAAATAAAATTAAAAATTACCTTGGTTTTCCAGACGGGCGAGCTAGCAGAGATCATTGAGGAGATTTGACCAGTGGTTGGAGCAGTTTATTTAATTGAGAGCTAATCTTAAGAGTAAATTAGAGCAAGCTAGCAGAGATCGTTTGGGGAAAACAACGACAATATTAAGCTATTTCCACGGGAAGAATAGAGATTTGCACTAAGGTAAATAAGTGAATTCATGCGGATTTTCGATACTAGCTGTTACTGTCCCTTTAAACGTTGAGCGGCCTAGGGCAGGATAGCAGAGATCATTTGTTTTTTTGCTGACACCATCCCTTTAAAATAATTTTGTTTTGTGAAGGTATGTACCCTGGAGAAACCGCGAGCCAACATGTTCATGATTCGATGCCTGCAATGGACCACGATTATTGAGAGGACGTTTTATGCTGATTCAGCAGAGGTAAGAACGGCTCTTGATTAATGGCATGATTCGGAATTTAGGATCAAACTGTTTTAAAACATTTTTTTCAAAGCTTTACCGGGCTTTTGTATCATAATGGTGCTTAATAATGTATATACTTAAAAAATTTAATGCAATATATATTTTGATATTTTTTGTATAGATATATTTTTAATAACCTTCTTCCTATAAAACATTATTTTTTTCAGACCCGGCAACGCTGGGTGGAGGCAATCGAAAAGATCGCCAGCACGTACAAGGCAATGATGGACGAGGGACAGTCGATGGATGAAGCCATGGATATCGTGTCGCAGGTACCGTATTTTAACGGGATAGTGAAGGCAGGAAAGAAAGGAAGGAACACGCTCGGTGTGCCGGATTACGACTGACTTGAGGCCCATAAACATCAAAATTTTTTGAAACGCCTTTTTTGATACGAAAAATTTTAAAATTCGCGAACATTCACGCTCGGAAGATTCTATTCTTGAAACTATTTTACTTATATTGTACTGAATTTATTTTAGCTATCTAAAATGCTCTGCCTAAAATTTTCCGGACATTCTTGATTTTGATTGTTACGGATTCTGATAGGGACTGCGCAATGTACATATTGTGACTAACTTTAGCCCAAAAATATGGAAAATTTGTGAAACACCTTATCCGTGCGAAAAATCCGAAAAATCCGAAAAATTCTTGAACATTTACGCTTCGAAAATACCGTTCTTACTTGCTCTTGCTTTTACTGCCTTAGCTTAGCATACGCACAGAGTTTTTTTTCGATTTTAAGTGAGTTTTAGTTATAGAAAAATCCGTTGCTTAAAAAATTTTTTAGCCTTCAATTCCAGCAGTATTATCAAAATTTTACTTGTATTCCTTGAAATTCCAAGAATTCAAGACAGTTAAGCCGTCCAGTGGAAGGTAAAGGCAGTCGGGCTACGGTATTTTAAAGGGATAGTGACGGTAAAAAAGGGATTTCATCGCCGCCCAGTGCCGACCACTATAAGGCTAAAATATAACGAAACCGTGAAACCCCTTTTTCTTTCGAACCTCCCTTCGTATCCAAAAAATTTCGAGCTTGAAAATTTCGAAGGCCTCTCCCCGATTTTTATGACGTAACTTGTTACGGCTATAGAAACGTACCATTTTAAGCTAATAACGCCAATATCTCAAAATAATTTGCCGCAAAATTTGATGCATTTTCGATCCAATAGCGTGGGTATTTGGCTTCTGGTTCTGGTTCATTAGCGGGGGGGGGGGGGGCGGGCACGCCCACCTTCCTTTCTAAAAAGGCCTACTGGGGGCCTATTGGTACGTTATTTTGAAGGAACAACACATCAGTCATTTTACGGTCCAGAAGGATTGTCCGATTGGGAATACCAGGAATCGCAACATACCAAAAAGTATTGGAACATTTTTGTTTCGGAAAACTAACCAAATCCATGAACATCGAAAATTACAAAATTCCGTCTTTTCAGCTACATTTTAATGGCGTAATCGTTTACTAGCGTGGATACTAAAATACTAACATTACCAAAAAACCGATATAGCCTAAAAACCCGAAAAATGGGCGGGTAATTTAGGTTAGGTAGTAACTGACGTGTCGATCCCTTCAAATCATCGAAAATCTCTCTTTTTTGCGCCGAGAAATGTTTCATTTGTCGACCTCGTCGAGGGCGTTTTAGTGCTTAGTTATCGTTATTCTAAAACTTTCAGGTTTCCGGTGACGATGTGTCGGCTTCTGGCTTTTCGATGGCTTCAGAAGTGGCCCCAGGCCAAGGACCATTCCCTCAACCCTCGATGGCCACCGAAACCCTGGCTGATGCTTCTGATGCCGCACGTCGTGACCGAATTGTGAGTTTCACCCATTAACGGTTTGGTTTCGATTTCGCGGAATTTAATTCGACACCAAATACCAATCCACGTATACCTCCAACAGAACTATTTTTTTTCAAAAATAGTCGAACAGCATTTATTAAATTATCAAGAAAACGGTGATATTCACAACTAATTAAAGCATTTTTTCTGACGGAACCGTGTGTTTGTCGGGTTCTCGCGCATTAGCGGGCGGACCAACTTTTTCTGAGGATCTAATTTTTTCATATATAAATAGTGGACGTGTTTCTAAACGGTTTTTTACTATTTTTAAATGTGGACACTTCAAAAACTTTTATTAAAAATTCGAAAATATCGACTTTCGACGACTAATGACCGAGTTCCGAGATATGGCGAGATCCAAAGTCAGCAGTTAGTAGGTCGACATCAAACACGAAACTTTCTAAAACTTTTGCAACATTTTTTTCCCTGCCCGGAGCTTATTTATTAACCAAATTTAATTTTTTTTGGTGACTTAATACGAAATTAAAGACCGCTCAGAGCGCAAAAATCAAAAAAAATCTGTAACTTATTGTACCAATGCATTTTGGAAGCGATGAACCCGTGCAAATAAGGAATTTTTGAAGAATTCAACCGAGACGAATTGCTCTATTATGTCGTAAATGGTGTATTTTATCATGAGAAATCCTGAAACATTGATTTAAAAAGGCCTGCTTCACTGGCTTTGGTGCTTCCGTGTTAGCGGGGGAGCAAGGAATAATTTTTACGCGAAGGCGTTTCCAATAGCATTTTTACAGTATTTTACGCAACAAAAAACACAAATACGTATACAACCGCTTTCAAAAAAATTCCAAAACTTCAGGAAACACTGACGTTTAGCGCTCAAAACGTATGAAAAATGACAAAATTGGTCAGAGATTTAGGATATAAAACAAAGCTATAAGATGTTCTCATAGTATTTTGTGATCAGAAACTACGAAAAAACTTACCAAGCTATATTTTAATTCATTACTATGCTTCATCATAGGCTTAATTAAAAAATTCGTCTTGCTCCTCCGCTGGCGTTATAAAATGCAGTTAGTTTTAATTTCAACCTCAATTTGTTGATAATTACCGCGATTTTAAAAAATTTAGACGATGGACGACTTTGAATTCCTGAAAGTTCTCGGAAAGGGGACTTTCGGAAAGGTGATCCTGTGCAGCGAGAAGAGAACCAGCCGCCTTACGCTATCAAGATTCTGAAGAAGGAGGTCATCATCGCACGGGTCGGTTTTTAGATTTATTTAATGGATTGTAGGACATTACCGTAACCCCAGATACTTTTTAAAGGACTAGACAAGGAGACTAAAGATATTGGAATACGACGAAAAAACCCATGCGAACCTCTGCTTTTATTGTAACACAAATTTTGAGGAAACACAGTTTCAAAAGATATTAGCCGGTCGCCCACTTAATATACCTTTAACAGGTTACAAAGTGTCGAACATCAAAATGTCGAAATTGATAATATCGAAAATCACGGTGTCGGAATTCAGAATCTCGAAATTTTCATAAGCGATCTCCCGGAAACGCCCAATCCTATGCGAAAAAATGTCGGCATTCGGAATTTCGACACTATTAAATTTCAGCGTTATGATTTACATTATTAAATCTCGACACTTCGCGGCCGTTAAACATTTCTCGAATTAAAAACAAAAACTGCGCAATTGAATTTCAATTTTGGTTAGATTTTTTATGTTACGTAGTTTCACAAAAATCGATGTACACAATGCGGTTCACAAGGAGTGCGAATTTCTGAACGCAGGCAGCAATAATTTAATGACCTTTTATCAACAACACTGGAGATCCAAGTATTAGCAATCCAAAACTGCCACTACCGTTATTTTTTTGCGAAACTCATTTTTTTAAATATTTTTTTTAGGAAGAAGTTGCGCATACCTTGGCGGAAAATCGTGTTCTTCAGCGGTGTCGGCATCCATTCCTTACGGTAAATTTAGTTTTGAAAAATTGCCAATTGAAAAAATTGATTTTTTTTGGGAAAACTAGCTAGGTAGCATGGATCTTTGAGGAATTTTAGCGCGCAGGCGTTGGGCAAACTAGCAGAAATAATTTTAGGAACCTTGGATGGGTAGCCAGCAGAGTTTCTTAGGGAAATTTTTAGCATGTGTTTTTCAACAGTTTTTCGAGAAGTCGAGAAGCTTTCTCGTAAAATCAGTGTCACGAAGTCAGGGTTGTCAGTTTCTCCGAAGTCTTTAGCGTGCGGCAGGTTAGCAGAGACTCTTGAGGAATTTTTAGAGCCGCTTAAGCAAGCTAGCAAAAATCCCTGAAGGTAATAAACAAAAAAAAATTAAAATTAAAAATTGTTACTTTGCTAAAAAATCAATTAATTAAAAAATGTATTTCCATATTTATCGATGAAATTCCAGGAACTGCGCTACTCTTTCCAAACGCCGTTCCACCTCTGCTTTGTGCTCGAATTTGCGAACGGCGGCGAGCTGTTCACCCATTTACAGGTATGTCTCTATACGACTGCTTATTGATGCCGATATCAAACAGCCCAAATTGAATTTTGCTAAAACATCTTTTTCAAATCGAAAATTTTCGAAGCGGAAACGAGAAGCTGAAATGTTTCCAAGTTAGTTAATAACTTTTAAAGGAACGGACGAGGCTTTTCTATGGGTTTTTGATTTTTGAATATTCTTCTCACTTTTTACAATTGATCTCTAGCTATTTCTTATTTGTTGCCTCGCTGCGCCAAATTACATTGAAAACCGCACCTCGATGAAGCATTTTGCTATAAATAATGCGTCCCCTTTATTCAGTCTATTTTTAGCATATTTACGGTCCAGCGATAATTTAAAAATCTAAGAACCCGGTTTAACCATAAAATTCCATAATCGTTAAAAATCGATAAACTTTGGACATGAAAACGAGTGTTACTCGACGGTTAGCGAGGGGCGGGGTAACTAATTTTGTTTTTACAGCTATACCCATTTTTTAATAATAAATGGTATCATTTAATAACGTTTTTCGTCGTTTTTGATTGTTAGAAAGCGTCTAAAAAATATGTTAAACATTTTTGAAAATTCAAAATTTTTCGTTCTATGGGAATTTTTTATCCATTTTTTACTTGAAAGTCAAAAACTGATGTTCAAAAAATAATACGGAGATCAGCAAGTTCAATTAATTGCGCCCTAAGAGGAATTACGGCAGAAACAAAAGGCTGACCTCCCATTAAAACAATATTCCAGAAATGCCGTGTATTCCCGGAGGCTCGTGCTCGATTCTACGGGGCTGAGATCGTGCTGGCCCTGGGATACCTTCATCATTTGGCGATTGTCTACCGTGATATGAAGGTATGCAGTTTAAAGGGACGGTGACCCTTTGGCTTTAAATAAAATTGAAGAAGATAATAAAAAAAGAGAAGATAGAACGAGTTGCTCAGGACCCGATTGGCCCTCGTGGGAAACATTAAAAGTTGCCTTGTCACGGAACATATTTTTCTAGAAATATCTGAGTTTTGCTCGGAGAGTTCCCCGTGTTTTGTAGGTAGCTAAATTAATTGATTATTATTTTATCGTTATTTCCGCTTTGTTTGTGTCTTTCAAAAACCAGAAAACAAAAAATTCATTGCAATAGAAAGATATAACAAGAGACGACTCGGAGTGAAGAGCGCATCGATCTATGCCACGTGCGCATCGATTTCGTGCACAACAGCTATATTTTCAGGGTATAAAAATCAAATTTTTGGAATTTAAGGCGTTTAAAAAAACAGCAAACAGCAGTAAAAATGGTTTATAGTTTTTACATTTTTATTTTCAGCTCGAGAACCTGCTGCTCGACAAGGACGGACACATCAAGATTGCTGATTTCGGTCTGTGCAAGGAGGACATTTCATTTGGGGACAAGACGAGCACATTCTGTGGAACACCCGAATATTTGGCACCGGAGGTGAGATATGGATGAAAAAATGCGTTTCATAATTTTGTAGGTTCGCAAAAAGCAGTTTTTTGGTAATAAGGTGATCTTTCTGGTCTTACCGTTAGTTAAAAAATTTTTGGAAAATACAAAGAGATAAAGTGCTAGCCACTACTATTCAGTGCGAAACTAGCAACCCTAGCCAATTTTTTGAAACTAAACTTTTTGTCGTGGCTTCATGTTCATGAAACCCACCAGG
This sequence comes from Mesorhabditis spiculigera, assembly GCA_958295435.1. Classification (NCBI taxonomy): domain Eukaryota; kingdom Metazoa; phylum Nematoda; class Chromadorea; order Rhabditida; family Rhabditidae; genus Mesorhabditis; species Mesorhabditis spiculigera. The sequence continues at coordinate 227,658 of CATQJA010002700.1, read as the reverse complement.
AAACAGTGGGTTTCAAGAATTTTTGGGATTCATTCTTATTGTGGAGGCGTAATACGCATAAGCCTTCCTTGATCTAACTAAAAAACTAAAAATCGCAGTAGCCATCTACACGTAAAAATTGATTTAATTTAGTCCCCCAAAACTCTCGCGTACAAAAATCCAATAAATTAAGAAAAACCCTTTAACACCGAACTATTTAGCTGTTCATAAATTTTTGAACATAAACTCTGAGAAATGGAAAGCACGTCCATGAGAAAGATTTTTTGATAGATTGAAAAGTTTTTTAGAAATCAAATTTATTATCGCAAACAGACCACCAGGAAATTAAAGGCTGTTCTCTTAACCAACGGCGAACCATTAAATGCAACAATCTTTCTGGAGCTATGCCATTTTTTGAAACATTAAAGACCAAAAATTTTCAAAATTGTTAAATTTGGTGTCTTAATGAGGAAAACAAAAGTAAAGAAGAAATTTAATAAGAATGAATTAACAATTACATCGGTTCCGGATAATACACTTTTTTTGAATCATTGAAAATCCAAAATTTCGAATCTTTAAATTTTGCGATTTAGCGAAAAACAATAGTAAACAAAGCAACCAAAAATTATCCATTATACAACTATGAGCAATTGGGTTTCCGCATAATTTCTGGGTTATATAATTATTGAAACATCAAAATCGAAAATTTTCAAATTTCGCAAATTTACGGCTTTAGTGAGGAAGCAATAGTAAGAAGAAGAAAACAAAAGTACCGATTACACAAACAAGAAGAGATTATATTTAAACAAAATTCCTTGGGTTGTACCATTTTTTGAAAGACCAAAAATCTATTAAAATTGACGAAATTCGCTACATTGGCGATTTTGGTGAGAAAAAATTGTACGCATGGCAAAAAAATACCAATCAGCAAAGGGATGGAACATTCATTAAATAGCAACAAAATTTCTGGATATATGCAATTTTTCGAAACATTAAACTTTTGAAAGCGACAATCTTCAAAATTCATACAAATTTAATTACAGGTGCTGGAAGACAACGACTACGGCCGTCAGGTGGATTGGTGGGGAGTGGGAGTGGTGATGTACGAGATGATGTGCGGGAGATTGCCCTTCTACGCCCAGGAGCACGAGCAAATGTTCGAGCTCATCATCCGGGGCGAGCTGAGATTCCCGTCCCGATTGAGCCAAGAAGCCAAATCCCTGCTCACCGGGTTGCTCGTCAAGGATCCGCTGCAAAGGTTAGTGTTCTGTCTATATCGAGCGATAATGCAAGTAAAATTTCTTTCGCGAATCATTAAATTCCATGAAACATTTTAATCTAAAAATGCAAGAAGCGTCGAAACCTCAAACAAAATAAATCATATTTTTTGTTGTCGGCCGCTTACTGTAAATACATTCAATTCATTAGTTTTTGCAAGTTTTTAAAAGAATTATTAAGCGGTAAAATTAAAATAGCCTTATTAAGGGAACATTCATTAAATTCTTGTAATTTTAATACGTGAAACATTTAATTCTGAAGAATTTACAAGAGATCAATTTCAATTAAAATTTATGATTAAAGATTTAAAAAGAACAGATTTTATTGTTGGTATTGTGGCTTCAAATCATTAAAATCAACAAACGTTTGAGTTTCGTCGACCCTAATTATCAAGGAGGAGGACTTTTTATTGGAGTTGCAACCAAGACCTTACGTTCCTGAAACTGCATGAAACACCGAAATTCCAAAAGCGTTCCATGCCAAGCATTAGAAAATTTGAAAATTGCATACAAATAATGGCATAGATTTGATTTTAATCAATCTTTCCAGTGAGTTATTATTAGAAACATAAATGAAACTGCGCTCCGGTTTTTGTGGGAAACTTCTGAGGCCAAGATTGAAATATCGGGATTGCTCCTTGAAAGTCTGTGTGAATTCACAGCAACCCATAAACGTAAATTTTTCAATTTTTGAAATCGATTAGAAATGCCAGAAACATTCAGCAACGTTCTAAAACCAAATTATCTGTTCATGCTGATAATGTCAAGACGTTATTAATTAGTTATACGTATCGCGTTTCGTAATAAACCGTAAAACATTCATATTTCGCCCCAAACACGATTTTATAATTGATAGGAAATTATCCAAAATATTCCAAAACGGGTCGTCTTCAAAATATCGAAAAGCATAGTGTCGAAACTTAAATGCCGAAATTTTACTAATATTTTGGGGGCGAGTCAAAAACAAAAGGGGCAGCAGAGCAGCAGAGCTGCCCCGGACAAGGCCGGGGAAAATTCTATCCTACTATATATAAAAAAATAGTGTCTGTGTGTGTGTGTGTCCGTGCCACTTTGCATGCAACTTCCGTCAGCGTGTTCCAGCACTATCTCAATAAGGTGAATAGTTAAGGGCATGTTTGGCACGTCATTAGGCGCGCAATTGCCTGAGGATGACTGCACGCAAATCAGATTTATCAAAAACGCCTATATTCGACATTAAAATTAAGATTTTTGTTGAAAAACCGGAGACCCTCTTTGCTAGGAAACAATTAGCATACACCGGAAGTGGCGGTAGCCTATAAAATGGTAAAGAGGGAGTTTTTGTCATTTTTCGGTGAGAATGATGCAGAGACCAGCGCCCAAAACCCGCTTCGCGGGCTTTCGGCGCTGGAATGCGGCCTTTGCGTGAGAAATTTGACCTTCCGATAACTCGGGTCCTTCGGACCCCTCCTCTACCCCGATCACACTCGCGCGTGTGTTCCAAGAATGAGGAAATTTGTATTTTTTTCGCATTAGACAAATTAGTCCTCCGGGGCCCCAAAAATGAGCCGGACACACACACAGAGATACACCCCAAAATTATACAAGGTAGGATAGATATGATGGGGAGATACGAGCCCAGGGTTAAAAAGGCGCAAAGTACGCCCGACCCCGGGAAAACGCTCATCCCTGGATAACTGCACCCATATCCGACTTTGGAAAAAGTGTCATTTTCCATATTACCGTATTTCTGTATTATGTTTTGATTGCCTTTAATCTAATTTGCTCTAAAATTCCCTCTGATATGTGGGATATGTTTTTCGTGATTTTGGGCAATTTTAACGATTTCTATCATTTCAAACTGCCCAAAACAGGGGGGGGGATAGATTAGAGGAAATACGGCAATTGAAGTTTTTTGTGACAAAAATTACCTCAGATTGTTGTAATGAAGTAATTTGCATCAAGCGTCGCCTAGGGACAAAGGAATTGAATTTGATTTCTCGGAGTTAGAATACGGATACGCCCTGGCCTTTGCATGGCAGTTTTCATATAAAAGAAGCTGAAAGAGCGTGGGCAGTCATCTTCAATAACCGACCACAGCCGTGGCCGGTTATGCACCTGCTGTTCGCCTTCGCCTTCGCAGGCTTGCTGCTCATGGACGGGAAGGAGGACGGCCGCCGCGACGTCACCCCCATGCTGGATGGGCGTCACGTCAGCGACGCTCCGCGCCACCTGCCTATTCCTACTGTTTCTTTGCATTTTTCCGGCCGTGCCTCCCCAGAGGATATTATCCGCGTTGGGATGAGCCAGAACCGCACCACAGGGGGAGAACGAGCCCACGAGGGCGAGTTCGGAACCCAACCCACGAACGGTGGAGGAGGAGCCCTTCGGGGTGAATCCAAAGCCAACACAATGAACGGTGGAGGAGAAACCCTTCGGGGCGGTATCCAAAGCCACACAATGAACGGTGGAGGAGAAACCCTTCGGGGCGGTAACCAAAGCCACACAATGAACGGTGGAGGAGAAACCCTTCGGGGTGGTATCCAAAGCTACACAATGAATGGTGGAGGAGGAACCCGCAATGGCGAATCCGCAAGCCAAAACATTACGGCCGATATCCCGACCATCATTAATACGGCAAGCGTGGCGGATGTCTTCGTACATCCAAATACAATTGTTAACGGCAGACTCCGTCATGGTTTTTTTCCAGTCCTACCAATGCAAAGTGGGGAAGTAACCCATGAGGAGGAACCGATAATTCGAAACGAGCATTCTCCAGGCGCCGCAACAACACATTTTTTGAATGAATCTCTTCCGGGGACAACGTTAACGGATGCGGTAGAGGAACTGGAATTCAGTGACCCTGATGAGCCAGGACCCTCCACGCGGATCCGGAAGCCGTCCAAGAAAGAGAAAATGCGCGCTGCAAGAGCTAGCCAAACACAAGATCAGAGGGAACAAAAATTAAGTCAGAGGCGCCTTACACAGAAGCGTGCCCGGGAAAAGATGAGTGCCGATGAAAGAGCTCGATTTACCGAACAACAAAGGAAACATCAGCAGAACTCACGACTTAACAAGATGCCGAAACGTGATATGGATATCATTCAGCAAAACCAACCAACTTCCTCGGGTTTATTTCCGGATGAATCAGATTCAATTCCGGTTGACCGCACCCAAAGCAGACGAAATGCAAAGGCCGCATTTATGGTTCAAGTACGCCAGAATGAGACTCCGGAACAGATGCAAGCTCGGCGTGACGCCAATTCCGCCCAAAAGGCAGCAGCTAGGCGACGGGAGTCTGACGAACACATGCAATTACGTCGTAGCTCGAATGCAACGCACATGTCTCAAATTCGCCAAAATGAGACTCAACCACAACGGTACGCACGTCGTTCTTCAAATGCAACACATATGTCGCAAATTCGCGAAAATGAAACTCAACAACAGACCCAGGTCCGTCGCCAAACAAATGCAACTAGAATGATTCTAAGCCGCCAGACCGAAACCGATGAAGAGCGACAAGCTCGGCAGGCCGCAGATGCTGCCAGGCACGCGCGTCGCAGAAATCTTGAAGCTCCCCAACAACGCGATGCTCGGCTGGCTGCCGCCCGGGATGTGGTTTTTCCATCACGAGTAGGGCCGCGGCAACCATCTAATACCGCCGGAGGCATCGCACGCTACCACGACCAAATCCCGGATTTGCATGATTTGGGGCCGATGAACATTGAATGCACCGAATGCCATGCTATGCATTGGCCACAGGAGCTTAATGACAGATGCAAATTCAGCATGTGCTGCAGAAAAGGCAAAATTAAGTTGCAAATTTTTGGGAACTACCCCGATGAGTTGAAAACGCTTTTGACCGGCACTGAACGTCGCCACAAAGCGTTTCGCGAGCATATCCGGAATTACAATAGCTCATTGGCCACGGCTTCCATCGTTGCTAAACTGGACACCCCACGCGGAAATGGCCCCGTTCCATACAAAGTGCATGGTCAAGTCGTTCACTTGGTGGGCGGTTTGGTTCCACAGGACGGCCAAATGGCTCAATGTGCTCAGATTCTGATAATGGACACCGGAGACGCCGCTAACGAGCTAGCAGGTCGCCAAGTAAACCGCAAATGCGAACGAGAGATTTTCATAGAGCTTCACGATTTGCTAAACAGGATCAATCCTTTTGCACGCGCGTTTAAAATGATGCAAGAAGTGTATCAACAAGAAGAGCGAAACGCTCAAGCCAACGGACAAGACATCCAAGCCGTAAAAATGGTTTTTGCCCAGACGAACCATGATGATCTCAGAAGGTACAATGCTGCCACCTCAAACGAAGTCGCTGCCATTTACGTCGGCAACGACGAAGAGATTCCAGGAAGGCGCCTTTTGGTGGTTCATGATCGCCAGCAGGGCCTGCGAAACATCAGTTACCTGGATAAAAACTGTGATCCGATGTGCTATCCACTGCTCTTCCCAAGGGGAGATTTTGGCTGGCATCCGGCACTAGACCGCGTTCAACCTGCCGGATCGAGGCATACACGAGTCACTCAAATGGACTTTTATGCCTATCACGTATTCAAACGCCCAAACGTTCCATTCAACCCATTGCATCATGCATGCAAATTGTTCCAACAATGGTTAGTTGACAGCTGGATAAAAATCGAGCAAAACCGCTTGGACTTTCTAAAGAAAGGGCAAAAACCAATGCGACTTGATACGTTGCAAGGCCTACGTGACCATCAGAATGACCCAAACGCTGCCGGACCATCCGGTCAAAAGATCATCCTCTCGGCGAAACACCAAGGCTCCCCACGGAACAAGTCAGAGGGCTATAAGGACGCTTTGGCAATCATGCAACGCTACGGAAAACCTGACCTTTTCCTAGGACAAACCGCAATGGACCGACCAGATTTGGTTGGACGCGTCTTTTATTTGAAAATGGATCAACTAGACGATGAATTGAATAACAAACATATTCTCGGACAGTTGATGGCTCACGTCAGCGTCATTGAGTTCCAAAAACGCGGCCTACCACATCGGCATATGCTACTATGGCTCACGCCGCATTGGAAACTCCGCACCGCAGGAGACGTCAACCACCTCATCACAGCCGAACTTCCCGAAGATCCGACAAGCCGACTGTATGCAATTGTCACCAAATGCATGATGCACAGGGCCTGTGGTTTGGCAAACCCTGACTCTCCCTGCATGAAAGACGGCGAGTGCTCGAAAGGTTTCCCGAAGCAGTACCAGAATGACACGGTCATCAGTAACGACAGCTACCCAAAATACCGACGTCGGAATGATGGCCGAACAGTCATGAACGGAGGCGTCCAGCTTGACAACCGGCATGTTGTACCCTACAACCCGTACCTCTTGCTACGCTTTGAGGCACATATCAATTTGGAAGTCTGCGCATGGTTCAACGTGGTCAAGTACCTATTCAAATACTGCTACAAAGGGACCGACCGAGCTAGAGTCTGTCTCCAGATGGGAGTGAACGGCCCGAACCAAAATGAAAATCCAAATAACCCCGCGGATGCAAATCCAGTGGTCGACGAGATCAAGCAGTTCATCGATGCCCGTTTTGTCGGGCCCAACGAAGCAGTCCACCGCATGTTAGGGATGAAAATGGACAAAAAAAGCGATGTAGTGATCTCACTGATCGTTCACCTCGAAGATTACCAACCGATCGTTTACGATGTGAATCGTGCGAACGATGCGTTGGTTAATGCCGAACTGAAAGATACGACCCTGACAGCGTGGTTTGACAAGAACAAACAAATTCGTGAAATGGAGGAAGAACTTGGTGCTTTGCCGGTGGGTATCCTCGACACTCGAACCATTTACTACGTCGAAATGCCTGAATTCTATACCTTCTCGACATCGAGCAAAAAATGGAATCAACGCAAGCGCGTGACTGAACGCACCATCGGACGCATTCACAACGTCTCACCCAAAGACCACGAAGCTTACGCATTGCGAGTGCTACTACTCTATCGCAAAGGCATCGAAAGCTTTGAAGACATGCGCACGATCAACGGTGTTGTCCACCCAACTTATGTGGAGGCAGCCCGGGCAGCCGGGTACCTTCAAGACGATGGACATAACCGACGATCAATGCAAGAAGCCGCAAACTACCAAATGCCGGACCAACTCCGCAGCTTTTTCGCTATGCTTTTGGTGTACTGCGAAATGTCTGACGGAGTTGCACTCTGGAACGAATTCAAAGACGACCTAATGGCTGATTATGTCCATCGAGGCTTGCCCCTTAACGTATGCGAATCCAAAGCCTATTGGGATCTTGGCGACAAGCTAACTTTTCAAGGTCTGGACATCAACAAGGTCCTTGGCCTGAACATTCCACAAATCAACGGACACGATGCACCAATTGACACAGAAGCTCATCGGCTTGCCGGAGAAGCGATGTATGCACAGCTGAATGGAGAACAGGAAGAAGTAGCTAAGGCTGTACTTGAAGCCATTGACAACCCACGAGGCCAATGTTACTTCATTGACGGCCCCGGTGGAAGTGGAAAGACTTTTGTATACACATGCATCAACCATCTTGCCACCTCCAAAGGCAAAAAAGTGGACTGTGTCGCATGGACCGGAATTGCTGCAAATTTGCTTCCAGGGGGAAGGACAGTCAATGCAACATTCAAATTGAATATCAAGCAGGATAATAAGATCAGCACCATGAAGAGACAATCAAAGGAAGCCCGCCTCCTGGCGGAAACGGATGTGTTCATTTGGGATGAAGCACCAATGGCTCCAAGTCATGCACTGGAGGCTGTTGATGCTCTCCTGAAAGACATCATGCAAAATGACCTTCGATTCGGTGGAAAGATCTTCCTCCTTGGAGGGGATTTCCGCCAAGTCCTACCAGTTGTCGAACGTGGCGGTCGAGGTGATCAGGTGGCTGTTTGCCTCCGCCGATCCACAATCTGGCCAGAATTCGTACAATTCACCTTGACCCATAATATGAGAGTCCAAGGGGATGATAACGACTGGAAAGAATGGGTTCTAAAAGTCGGTAACGACGAAATCCCAAAAGATGCCGATCAGAACATTGAAGTACCCCCAGAAATCCGCAGCAACGGTGACTTGGTCGAAGAAATCTTCGGACCTATCCTCAGAAATGGTGGAGAATTGGCAGATGCGGCCATTTTATGTCCGAAAAATCAGCAAGCCCTTGAAACCAACAACAATGTGCTAGAAATGCTTCCCGGCGACCTCCAACTAGCCAGAAGCATTGATGAGGCCATCACCACTGATCCGCGAGACTCTTACCACTTCACCACAGAACTTATGAATTCGATGACCCCGACAGGCCTCCCGCCTCACGAGTTATTTTTGAAAATTGGAGCCATTGTCATGCTACTGCGAAATTTGGACGTGCAAAATGGACTATGCAATGGCACTCGCCTAATCATTGAACAGATTCAAACTCGGGTCCTGCTTTGCCGTTTCGCAACGGGTTCCCGCAAAGGAAAACAAGTCTTAATTCCTCGAATTGATTGCCAATACGAGAAAAACCTCCCATTCATGCTGAAGCGGCGCCAATTTCCCATCAGGCTTAGTTTCGCCATGACCATTAACAAAAGTCAGGGGCAGTCATTCGATCGGGTGGGCCTCGACCTGAGCACCCCGATTTTCTCGCATGGGCAGGCGTACGTCGCCATCTCGCGATGCAAGTCACGCGACGGGGTGAGGATCTTGACGGCCAACGACAAGATGGCCAATGTCGTCTACAGGGAAGTCCTCGCGGACTAGCCCTCTCTCCTTCTCTTCTCTCCCGCCCTGTTGGCTTCTCCGTAGTGCCAACTGATTGGTGCCGCCATTCCCCAAGGTAGCATTTGGAAATTTGTCCTGATCGTATCCCTTCAGACGACGTCTCTTCGCTTCCTTCCCAGCTCCTCCTGATCTATCCCGAGAAGCTCCAGCGCCGCTTGCCCAGCCACTCGATCGTCTACTCGCCCCTGCCCGCCACGTACTACTACCAATACATATTTCTCCCGTCTTTCTCTCTTCCTATACAATTTCCTGCCGTTGTATGATAAATGTTGCTTCCTATACACGGTTCCATCAACCTGGGCATTAAACTATTTCTAACAGTGCAGCCTGTATATAGGGCTTAGACGGGGCCAGGGTTGATTCGGCGGCTAGGCCGCCGAATCAACCCTGGTTCTTTCTAAAATCCAAACTCGAGGTGAAAATTTCAACTTTATTAATAGTATTTACCTTATCAATTACAAAAATCATGACATTAAATTGTGGCTGGTGATCAAACCCTCGCGATTTTCTTGTTTCACAAAACGATTTCATCTCCATTATTTTTGACGGAAAACAGACTCCTAATACACCGTATTTCGATTGCCGCTGACACTGTTGAGCTGAAACTTCATTTTTCAGACTTGGCGGCGGCCCAGACGATGCTATTGAAATCACACACCACCCGTTCTTCGGATCGATCGATTGGCAGCGGTTGTACAATAAGGAGATTGAGCCGCCATTTAAGCCGCTCGTCACCTCCGACACCGACACCTCTTATTTTGATACCGTAAGTTATTGCAATTTTTTATTATATTTTCAGAGCTAGCTGCTTTATTCAAAATTTATTTTTATTTTGTTGTGTAGTTCGGCAGTTTATTGACCATCGAATTTTCGTACCTTTGGAGTTAGCTTATTATAGTGTAAAGAATTGAGCCATATCCAATTTTTTTTTGAAACATATGTTTCGTGTGAGTTTAGTTAATTTATCGGGGAAAATCCATCTATGTGGGAAACATTGTGGTAAACCCGTTCGGCCAAAATCAAAGAGTGTTTGAAACATGGTTTTGTCAAAGTTCTGTTTGGTATTTTCTTTATTTTCTAATTTTCAGACGTTTACCTCTGAGCCAGTCCAACTGACGCCTCCACCAGTACGCGCCGGTCCCCTCGATACGGTCAGTTTGAGACCTTTGCGTAAATCCTACCTTATATAATTTTGGGATGTATCTCTGTGTGTGTCTGTGTGTCCGGGCGTCATTTTCGAGGCCCGATTTGAGGGCTTTCCTGTGTCCAAAATGCCCCAATTCTTTGTCACTTGGGGTAATCGGACCTCCTCTTTCCGATGGCTTTCTCAGAATTTTGATAAAATATAAGTTTACAAAAATAAAGCCCGTTTTATTCATTTTTGGGGGTTCCCGAGGCCTAATTTGCACAATGTGCAAAAATATAAATTTCCTCATTCTTGCCAGATCCACGCGTGGGTGTGGCCGGCAGAGGTGATCGGAAAGTCCAATTTCTCATGCAAACACCGCATTCCAGCGCCCAAGGCCCGCGAAGCGGGTTTTGGGTGCTGGTTGTGAAATATTTTTGCAAAGAATGCGCCGCTTAATTGGGGTCGGCTGGAAATTTGTTTTGACTGAGATTTTCCGAAACAACGAATTTCTAAAGGGGCGTCTTGCAAAATTCACGTGTTCAGAACAAAATTACCTAAGATGCAAATCGAAGTATCGAACTTCTGACAGCTTACAACATTAAGACATACGTATTTTTTCACGTCGTAAAAGTGAAAATTAGAATTTTTGGTCAGAATTTATGAAAAATTAAGCGGTTTAAGATAACTCTATAGCTAGCTTGGTAGCCAAAATTTTGTTTGGATTTGTTCTGGCGCCTTCTTCACCTGTATGCAAATTTCAGATAAATAATGTGATCCTTTTTCATAAATAAAAAAGACTTGGTATTAATATATAAAAATTATTCAATAAATTATAGTAAACAATCATAACATTAAAAAATGGTAGCAGTAATTCGGGTAATATTCTAAAAAGATAATTGTTATATTTTTCCAGGTTGCCGAAGAGGAGGAGATGATCCAACAAAACTTTACCCATTTCTCCTACAAACACGAGGCCAGCCCCCGACAACATCAGCAGGCCGTCGAAATGATGGAATGAAAAATCGACAAATTCCATGTTTCAAAAAAAATTAAAAAAGTTTGTTTTTCAGCAAGTTGTAATTTTTTCGGTCCCTAACCCTGATAGTCTTCCCCCAGTAATCTGTGATTGGAGAGCGCCAATTAGAAGATGTCCATTGCTGTTTGCTTTTTTCGCAGAATACTTCTTCAAGAAGACATTAAAATTTAAAGAAAAATTGAATAGAGCTAGAAACTTGTAGTCTGTATTACGTGCCTGTATTTCTCTGTGTTTCACTATTTCACCCTATAGAATTGTTCTGGAATTTTTGGGAATTTGTGAGGAACTAGTGGGAGGTCAGGAGCTGGGAGTTAGAAGCAAAAAATGAAAACGGGGAGCAGGGAGCTGGGAGCAGGGTTCCGATTGCCTCGCGGTTGCGTGCCTAAACGTTGCGGTTGCGTTGCGTCTGCGTAGAGGTCGCGTTTTAGGTCTCGTGGCGGTTGAGAAGGAGCTCCCAGCTCCCATCAGCTCCCGAAATTGATCTCCCATCGCAGCTCCCAGCTCCCATCGGCTCCCGAATCCCTGGAGCTCCTGCCTCCAGAATCTAAGCTCTGATGCTCAAGATCTTGTTTGCAGAGTTCGTAATGAAGTTAAGAGCTCGGATCTGTGGAGGTTGAGAGGTTAAGAAAGCAATTGCATCAGTGTAGGTTCCTTAAGGTTTTTCAATTCAAGCTTCGAGCTCCCTAGCTCCCAACGACTCCCAATATGCGCTACATAAATTTCCCGAAAAACTACCTTTTTTAAGCTTTTTCCAAAAAAGCAAAAGTTGATTCGTCGGTTCAGTCAGCATCACGGAAATTTTTGACTCTTTTTTCTCTTTGAAACATGTTTTTAAATACGCTTTTCCCCCTCGATTTCTTCGATTCGATAAAAACGCTGTAAACCCCCCGTCCCCTCTGTTTCGTGTCTACCTAAATACGTGTCCCCCAACATGAAAATTTGCAAATGTCTTTGCTGCGTGAAAATTGTGTGTTTCGATTTGTCTACTAAGCATTGTTAAGGCCAGAATAAAGATTTGTAAAGCAAAATTAGGCTCAAAAGGCAATAAAAAGGCCAAGAAACGACACGGGCGCGTTCAGCCGGCAAAAATGAAGAATTACTCCTTTTGGATTGTGCAAATTAGGGTCATCAAAGTATTCACTCAAAGTTTTTTATAATAAAATTTTTGATTTATAATAAAAGTAAGTGAAGCATTTTAGATAGTTTTTTTTTTGGTTGAAATATAGTTATTTTTTTTCTACGAAAAACGCTATTAAAACACTTGCTATTAGGTTACCAGATTCTTTCTCGTCCGTCCTCACCACCGTCAGCTACCTGCACACACAGACACACTTTATCCTCGCCCAAGCCCGAAACCAGCTTTTTTCCCGAAACATCGAGCTTTTTGTCATTTTTTTCGTGGAATATTTTTCGGCAAAATTTTTGTCATTTAACCGTTTAGGTGCTATCCAAGCTGTGTTTTCGCAAACCGCTTTGAAAAACCATCGTCGGGATGCCAGGAAAGGCGTAAAAATAAAATTGTGATTTTTGTAAAAACCACTTTGGTCAGAAAATATCAAAACTCCTCACTTTTTGCAAAAATATCAGCAAGTGTTAGAAAACTTTCAATTTCAAAAACAATCAAAGGATGTGCTGGACTCGCCTTTCCGAGGGCTTTCGATAGATACCAAAATCGTAAAAATCGGACACGACTGCCGACCGCACGCACACCAATACGCCAGAAGAGCTAATAGGGGTGGCCAAACAGGGTGAGACTTCATTTGTCATAATCGTGCCATACAAATAAAACGCGAGCCAATAAACGAAACAAAAAGATAGGCTAATACGGAAGTGGTGACAATTATCGCTTTTGCTTTGCCCGAGATCCGTCTTTTCCCGAAACATCGAATTTTTTGTAATTTTTTCGTGATTTTTGTTTCTCGTTCTTCTCCGTGCCCCCCATTAAGCAACCTTTATCAAGATAATAACGTGGCAAAACGCGCTAAATCACCCTTTGCTTCGTTTTTTGGAAGCGCTCGAAGTGTATTATTCAAGAGTAGGACACTCAAGTACGGCAACTGCGACATGACGACCTTCAGCGAGCCGTCCATCCTACAACAGCTTCATCATCTAGATTGCCCAGTATCTGCCCAAACATTTGCAACGGTCTTTGTGTTTCGATTTGTGTGGCGAATTCTTTTTGGTTTTGGTTTGGCTCTAATTCATTTTGTCGCAAAAACTAATTTGCATAAATTAGCTCTGTCGCCTCGCTATTTTCATAAGTTCGTCTTGTCGCAAAAGCTTGACAATGACGCATTCTGTTCAGCTGCAAGATTTTGCTTTTAGATTACTGGTCAAAGGAGCTTTGTTGACTAAACCGGAAGCTAGGAGCTGGGAGATGATGTTAGTCACCAATGGTAAACTCACCATACCATTAGACAACTAATTTTTTTTGGTTCTTTGAAAATCGGAAAAACACATTTTTTGCAGCTGTGCTCGCTGCAATCGGGTACCGGAAATGGCCGTCCAATTTGTGAACTCACAATACTGGCGCCATGATAAAGCCCCCCGACCAAATGCCCAATTTATTGACGCGTTGCTGCTGCTGTTTTTGATAAGGCCAAATAATGGCCGTTCTTTATTTGGCCTGGAAAAATTTCGTGTTTTTGCTTAGTAGTTTTTTCAGTTTTTGTCGTAGTATTCGTTTGGCGTGAAAATTGATACTTTAGTTTACCATTGGACAAGTTCACAAAATTTTTAATTGTAGTTAAGAACCCATTCATAATTAAGCCAATCCAAGCGTTGATTATTTTGTCTGTCTCTAAAAAAGAGTTTTTGGGGCTGAAAATTATATAAATTATGCGTGTATTTACTAAAAACATTCTATTATCGTATATTGCAATTAGAGAATTTTTTAATAAATAGCTTTCCCGTCCTCTAGCCTCGTAAGAAAAAAAATGTTTTTAGGAAAAATTGGGTCTTCAGTATTGGAAAACTTTTAGTTCGTAAGCCAAGGCTGTGTTAATAGGCTATTTTGGAATTTGGAGTGGGAACTCTGGCCGAAAGAAAATCTTTTCATAGCATAATTAATTCGCGCTGTCAAAAAAAACCCTGGAAATCATGGCATAGTAGCTTATTTACGTTTTTAGCGCTCTAAAAATGCGTTTTATTCACTTTCATTGTATTTTGTCGGACCGTTAATGCTGAATTTTACTTTGGACTAACACGAAATTTTTATATATTATTGCACCGTAACACGATAAATCAACAAGTGAAAAAGTTTAAGTTTTCTGGCCATTTGCATTCTAGCTTTTACGTTTTGCCGAAAAATAAAAAGAAATGCTTTTAAAAATCTTGTATTTTGTCGTGATTAAAGCGAAAGTTTAACTGAATTAGCAAAAAATTGTGATAGTGCTGTAGCGTCCGATTGAAGTAAACGACATTAAATCGTAAAGTTAATGTTTATCGAAGCCGTAAAGAACAACATTTTTTAAAAATTGGAGCACTTTATAGTGCACTGTATCAATAGATAAAATAAAAATAAATAAATAAATAAAATAAACAAAATCGGGATCAATCAGTATATTATAATATAATCAGCATCAAAGTATCAAAAAACCATTCTTTGGGCTTTTTTTTGAAAACAAAACATGTTTCACTTCCGGTACAGCCCCCACTTTGTTTTCGGCTTCTCACACCTGTCAGTCTTTTTGAGTACTTTGTAGCCAGGGCGGGCCGGGCCCCCCGTATTTCCATGCCCCGCCCATTCGAATTCCGCCCAGTTTTCTGTGTCCTAAAAGCTGTGATTGAAACTATAATTTCCACATTTCTTTTGTAGAAAATGTGTTTTGGCTACTCGGGCCATTGCGAATTGGGACAAAACTTTAATGGTGGGTGTGAATTACCTAGAATAATATGGAATTTAGTCGTGGTTTTTTGGCAAAATAGGCAGTTATTAACAACATTAGACCTGTTTTTCCCGGATTTCTTTATCATTAAAAGTGAAATCATAAAGTGTTTTCAAAAAAACTGTTAGAAAACAGTCCTAAACGTCTAAAAACTTTACAAGATTTTAGCAAAATATACAAAGAATATTAATTCTCCTGCCAAAATTTGCAAAAATTTTGAAAGTTTTGTCAACTAGTTTACCACCGCAAATTTAAGGAAATAGTTTACCGATAGGTTTATTTAATTGTAAACACGATTTACGATTATTATTCCTGAATTATTCCTAACAACTCGACAATTTTGCTCAAAAATACAAATAATTTCGATCGAACAAAATCTTCAAAACCTTCAAGTTTTTAGATAGTTTTTCCACCTGAATATCGTTAAATTTTACTAAAAATCACCATTAAAATATTTCCCATGAGGATACTAGGCATTTCTTGACTGGTAGAAAGTTTGGCTCCTCCCCCCCGTTAATGCAAAAGAACCTTCTGTGCTTCTATACTGCCCAAGCTCTCGCCGAATTTCTGGAAATCGGAAGTACGATTTGCGGTTCCTTTTCGCAAAATATATTTGTTTCAAATTGTTGCAAATCCAGCATGGCGGTTTTATGTTCAATTATTCCATGTTCGCTGTTGTAAGTGATCTTGCAAGAAAAATTCTCTCACAAGGAGTGCTTTTTTTGAGTCATCTGCAAAACCTTACGAGACCTAGCTCATTCGATAGAGAATTCGATTCTGAACAAAACCCCGTTGTTCTTTTTTGCAGAATGGCTATCCTTGATTTTATAAAATTTTAAAACTGCACCCAAAAGCCTCTCTTTTGGCTCGAAAGGCACTCATGGTAAGAGACGGTCACTAGTGTTTTAATTTTATAAAATCGGGGATGGCCATTCTGCAAAAAAGAACAACGGGGAATTGTTCAGAATCGAATTCTCTATCGAATGAGCTAGGTCTCGTAAGGTTTTGCAGATGACTAAAAAAAAAGAACTCCTTGTCAGTTTTATTAAATCTGGGCAAGACTTTACTTCACCCCCCCCCCGCAGCCGAAGGGTCAGAAAGTTTCGGTATTTTCGCTTATTTTGTAGGGATTTTTGCCACGCCATTCGATGCGTCGAAAAATATAGTAAGATTGTTAATTTCAACCTACAATAATGTGAAATAAACAAGTTATAGCCAAAAACTTCCGACTTGGGGGGAGGGGAGAGAGAGAGTGGGCCTACCCTGTCACGATCGCATCAGCCTGTTGGTCAATTGGTTTCGTGTCCGCTTGCCGCGCACAACGTCCGGGTTCGATCCCCCGCCCGTGGCAACAAATTTTGGCTAAACTCCAGATACCCCCCTCCCCCCAGCCGACCCCCCCACCTACCGTATTCGGCTCCCTGTGCATCTACAGGTGTGTAAAGTATACCAAAATACTCGCCAGAGCAAGACGAACATTTTGGTATACTTTACACACCTGTAGATGAACAGGGAGCCGAGATACAAAGGTTGGGTGCCGGCTGGGGGGGGGTTATCTGGAGTCTTACCCAAATTTTACTTTTTCATCAGCTGGGAGTTGAATGTTTCTTTGAAATTTGAGATGTGGCGAATTCGAGGTGAGGTAATACAACGAACATCTTGTACACATGCTGGAAAAATTTGGAACCCACTGAGTGTGTCCCGCATAAAAATGGGCGTGCTGACATTTCGCCATTTTGCACGCCAACTTTATGCATTGTTATCGAAAAAGTGCAACGCGTATTGTTTGCTCAAATAAAATATTTAAATATTATATATAAAATCAAATATTTCATTTCATGCCTAATTTCGGTGTCCGTTTTCCGGAAAATATATTTGTTTCGAGTTTTCCGAATCTTGCTAACTAGCCAGTTTTTCGTAGAAATTATTGATCTGTTTTTTGGAGCAAAGTTTCCTATTTTTTTGCGCAAATAAAATGTTTCAAATTTTCCGATCTTAAGTGATTTTAAAGAATTTTTAATGATCATTTTCAGCAAGGTGGAGCCAGGCGAAAATGGGCCCTATAATTGGCCTCTGTTTCGGGGCCCTAATCGGATGCGCCTTCTCGGTCCAAGCAATCGATAATTGCCTCAAAAATCGCTTGGATTTGAATGGGAGCTTGGATTTTGCCGTGATTCCGATACAAATACCGGGTGGGCGAAGTGGGTAATTTTTGCAGTTCTGATTTGGCATTAGCATTTTTTTAATTGATCCTGCTACTTAATAATTGATAAACATAGTTTAATTAGTTAGCATTAATTTAATGTTTTGTATGTAAATATATCTAATAATTAGAGTTTTCGTTTATCCAGGCGTCCCTTTTTGGAAAAAATGTTTCATGAAAATCTAAAGTTCGAAAGCTAGGGGGCTTGGTAATTCGCTTTATTTAGCAACAAGCTGGTTACTATTTAAATATTTTTGACTAATATTTTTATAATTAAGTTTTAAATTAATATATAAAAGGTGGAGGTTGCATTAGCTTTTTCCTCTACCGCTTACGCCCTATCATGAAAAAAATATTTTAGCAGCATCGTATTCTTTTTGTTTTAAAATTCCCAACAACTCCCTAGAGTTTAAAAAAAGATGTTCTAGCAAAATTGATAGTTGTTAACAAATGTTGCCTGGTAGTATGACCAGCTCACAGTTTGGACAGATTTCGTTTTTTTTGTAGCTAACCAGGTATCCCTTTAACGTACTTTTTCAGCCATTGAATAGTTCTTGATCAGGAAATTGTAAACAAATTTAAAAACAATCTACTAAGTCAACTTTTGGATATTTTGGCCATTTTTATTCACTTAGCTATGAAAAGTTATGCATTTTCGGAAATTTTATAGGGCTATATTGAAAAACATGTTGACAAAACGCTATAGAAATAGGTCCAGCTAACTACTACAAAAAAAAATCGTTCCCCCGCTAAGCTACCCGCTGCCCCCCCCCCCCCTATAACAGAGCATTACCATTCGGCGGCTTTTTTTCTTAAACCCGAATAATTATGATATATGTTTTGAAAAAAATGTTTTATAAAAATAAAAATACAAAAAAAATGTTTTTGTCACCACTGCCACACATGTGGTTTAGGTTACAAATGTCATGCCGCCGGCGAGGAGACGATGGTATTTCGACTCGACGACGATCAAAAGCTGTAGAACATGTCAGTTTTGACCTTATTTGGTTTTCTCGAAACATCAATTTTTCGAAACGTCAAATTTCGAGAAGATGAAATTTGCAGAAAATGCCAGCAAATCGTCAGTTTTGATTATACTGCTGCCATACAGGGTCTTTCTTAAGCATAGCGATTCGTTTCATTTTTTTTACCGAATTTTGGTAGAGGTTTAGTTTATCACAGGATTTTCGGTTTTGTCCAAATTTCGGCAATTTTTCAGTGCACTTTAATTAGGATAATTTCAAAGATTAATGCTGTCATAATGTGGTAGGCACCGTGCCTTTACAGCCCCCTTTAAAATTCAATCTATGTAAATTTAGGCGCTCGGAATTCGTGTACTTCTCGATGTAGCGTCTACTAGCCCGGCCCTCCACGTCACGGCAACCAATGGGCACGATTTGGATGCGTTCAGCGTACCCGAATTGGCCAGGTAAATTTGTCGCGACTAATTTGTCTTATTAGACCGTACTTCCACTTCGAAACATTGAAATTTTCGCGAATTTTGAGTGGATGCCATGTGTATTTAATAATCTAGCTCATAATTTCATATTAATTGTAAAACCTATAAAACACGAAAAATGCATTAAACGCTAAATATAAAACTTTCATAAAATTGAAGGGACACTCCATGCCAAACCTCATTAGCCCTTCATTTATTACCTGGGGCCAGAATATTTTCGAAACATTGATATTTTCAGAAATTTCTAGTATAGATGCGTTGTGTATTTACAAATCTAGATCATAATTTTGTAGGAATTAAAAGACTTCTCAAATCCGAAAACTGGGACTAGAATACTACTTACTAAATGCTAAAGTTTTCTGGAAATTACCGAGACGCTACTTACCGACTCAGCTTGGACTTCAATTGAATATTTATTCCAATAATTATATCGAAATCTCCGGAAATTCTAGTGGAATCGATCCTTATTTAATAATGTTTGTAACAATTAAATGTATTTAATGCATTAGTATTAAGAAAATGGCTAACTAAAATATTGATATTTTCCTGCCCGATTTTTCTAGCATAATTTAGCAACGATCAGCGAGGGGCTACCCGTGTTCTTCTACCATTTTCCGAAAACCCAGCAAAACCACCGATCGTCACGGTTACGGTAAATTTCCTATACCTTGAAATTAGAAATATCAAACTTGCCTTAAAAAGATATTTCAGCCCCTAAAAACTGTCGGCTTCATCATCACCTTTTTTCAGGTCCAAATGACCCAATATCAATTTTTGTAAGCCCATTATAACTTTAATTTTTAGCCCGGATAATTCAGGCTTTCTGCTTCTGCTGTATCCAAAACTACGATTCCTTCAAAACTCAAGGAAAGCGGCTATTTAGAACATCAAGTAATCTCCGAAGGTTTGGCTTTACATTTAAAAAAAATGTTTCGAATTTAGTTCCGGGGAGATTGCTGCGAATTCGGATAAATTCGAGCGACCCGCAAAGCTGCATGAGAATTTATTTTCGGACAGAAACGGTAGGGAATTACTTTTTAAAATCTGCTATTCTTAAATACCTTCAAATTTTTATGCAATTAAATCCAGAGAAGGATTAAATTCGTCAAATTAGTAAAGTAAAGCACCGACAAAAAAACAATACAAAAAACTGAAAGAGACGTTCAACTGATAAAACCCCGAAACATTACAAAACTTTCGTAAATTTCTCGTGTTTCAAAATTTTAGGTGATACGGCGCTTTACCAAAAATTCAATGACAAGTGGTTTCCTGTTTCCAAGTAATTTTATGTATGCTTTTACGTTTCCTTATTTTCGTTATTTTTCTTTTTTTTTAGGTTTTCTCATTTTATTAATTTTCTATGGGTTGTTCCAGAAATGCCCTCGAGTGTTTCAATAACTATTTAGTAAAGCTGAATCAGATTTTAATTGGAAAAGACTAGCTAAATAACTTAGAAAACGTTAATGTTTTCGTCACGAATCCGTTGTTTGTCGAAAAGCCAGATTTTTGTATTTTTTATAAAATTTGTAACTTATGCTTGAAGCTTAAAAAACGGTCTCGAAACATTTCCTATTTTTATTTACAAAATCGGATAAAAAAAGGCAAAAAATTGTTCCCCGAGAATGAGAAAAAGTAATGTTTCGGAACATCGTCAAACTCAAAAATTTGGAGACTGAGATAGTGCGCCATAGTCAGAAGCATAATAAAAATAAATTGGCCTTAAGTTCGTCTACATTATTTAAGTCAGGATAACCATATGTAATCTATTAAATATCAAAATCGATCGGGTGCTCTTTAATTGTAATTATCTATGAATATTTTATGATTGATAAATTACCGGATTAAAAAATCGAGCTTCATACAAAGTTGGTATCGCATGTCATAGTGATCGGAAATATCCGTGTTTTAATTGGATTTATCAAAAATTAAAATTAAAAATTAAATTCAAAATGATTGAAAAAATAAAATTCTATTTAATAATTTTAGTAAAATATAAAAAGATACTTGAAATCTCAATTACAGCTATTAAAGGTTGGAAAAAATCAATTAAGCGTCTTGAAATTAGGAAGCCCTCCGCCATAATGCCCTGCTCTCGTCAGAAAACGCGAATTTCGTCACAATGACGAGCCGGTTGTACCTCGATTTGGAGGTGGGTTAGTAACAATATAATTGGGTAAAATTTGAATTTAAAAAAAAATAAATTTAGCTACCGACAGAGCCTCTGCAAATACGTTACGTATTAAACGGGGACGACGAAGAATGTGGGACCATTTGGGGTAAGTTTTTTACTAAACACTGTTTAAAAACCATTAAATTAAATTAATGACATTTTCATCCATTTTTGCCAATTTCATTGAACAGATTACAATTTATTTACAATTTATTGTTTTCCACCCTCGAAAAATGCCGTAAAAAGTCAGAGGTGTAGCTTGTGGGAAAAACTTATTACTTCCACAAATGGATGCATTATCTGCAGCTTTTTAAGAGTTAATAGGAGCTAGTAGATAAAACATTTCTGAGAAGTAATTTAGAAAGCCCGAAACAGCGTGAAAAACAGCTTCAAATTCACTACGAACTGGTGGAATATCCTGGATATGGGAAGCCGATTCTAGCCCTGGTTGCGCTGTTTTTTGGCGTAGCCTCGCTGCCAGTGGTTGTGGTAGCTAGGTAAACATATACTATTTTTAACGTACGAGAGCGAGAGAGAGAGTGAAAGAGAGAGAGAGGGAGAGAGGAGAGAGGAGAGAGGGCGAGGATGAAAGAGAGATAGAGAGAGAGCGAGAGCGAGACAGAGAGAGAGAGAGAGAGAGAGAGAGAGAGAGAGAGAGGACAGAGAGAGAGAGAGCGAGTGAGAGGGAGTGTGTGGGCGACAGAGAGCGAGAGAAAGAGAGAGAGGAGAGAGATAGCGATGGAGAAAGAGAGAGAGCGAGAGAAAGAGAGAGAGAGAGAGAGAGAGAGAGAGAGATAGATAGAGAGAGAGAGAGAGAGAGAGAGAGAAAGAGAGAGAAAGAGAAAGAGAGAAATCTTCCGAAAAACATTGCGAATTTCTTTATTTTAGCCCGATACTGCTTGCCGTCGTCAAAAAATCGTTAGCAGCCCCGCAAGATGAAGAGGTGCGTTTTAAATTACATGTTGCTAAAGATCGCAATATGATGTTGCCCCGGCAATTGTTAGTATTCATTTAGAGTTTGGCTGAAGCATTGCCAGGATCGGGCGAGGATACCCGGGATTCGCTATTGGTCCCCGGTGGCCCTATAATTCCAGCGCTTCGAGGGGGTTGGTTTAGAAAATTATTTTAGTTTGTTATAGAGAATGCGCCATAAACTAGCATTTTTGCACAAAAATCTGGGTAATGGAAGCTTGTCTAGGCCGTAAACATTAAGATTGAAAGATCTCCAAAAGACCAAGGGTTGCAAACTTTTGGAACATGTTTTTGATAATTCAAGATGCTGTTTACTTCAGAACTATAAACTTTCTAGAAAAGACGAGTTAAATTATAATTAATGGTAACTTAATGATACTAAAATGGCTTTAAGAAGATGCTACAATTTTCATAGAAAACGCACACGGTTACTTATCTTTTTTGAAAACGAATCCCATTGATTGAAATTGAAATTTCATAGAAAACGCAGATTAGTCGTGATTCCCGTTCCTGCAAGCACAAACCGAGCTAAAACATTTTTTTCGTATTCCCCCGTTTGTATCCTAAATTTTGATTTTTTTAGAAAGGGTATCTTGCTTAATTCTAGAGTGTAACATTCAATTTCTATAACATTCCATATAAAAATCCAATGACGAACGTTGCTGCAAAAGGTGGTTAATATAGAAAATTAAGTACTGTAGACATTTTCAAAAGTAAGCGGTTGGTTGCAGTTGTCAAAATCCCCCCCGCCCCCTGCTAAGCGAGAAGCACCCAAACATATTTCGAATTAGGTCAGGGGGGTTGCGGGGGTAAGCAAGAAAATGGGAATTTTTAAAATAATTTATCGAGAATTAAAAATCTTGAAATTGCGTGAAAACACAGCGTCGGACTGTCTGATCAGAATCGTCCGAAATTCATTGCTTTAATGAAACCTTTAATTGTTTCCAAAAAGCATCTTTTTTGAATTTTGGCCTCTGGATCTTAAAATTTTGATGTATCGGGGAAATGACACGTTGCTCAATTCCAAAGATCAACATTGCATATCGAATTTTGAAACGATTGTTAAAAATCTGGATTAATTTAGAAAATTTAAAAATGTATTAACTTACAATTGAAGAATAAATTAAACTGTCCTAGGGCCGGAGAATGAGTTGGAATGGCTCGGAGGAGGTCAGAATTCCGAACGTTCAGATGAAGTCAAGCTCAAACCAGGCGAAGATTACGAATTGTTCCGAGACAGGGAGGTAGGAGTTTTTCAAAACATTCGTTTGCAAAATTGCAGTGATATAAATTGAATTGAGCTGTCCTTACATTTTGTTATATTTTTACAGCATTTTCACATATTAAAATATTTTAGAAACCTGCCTTACCGCTGGCCGCTTGTCAATTCGCCGTCTTTTTGCTGCCACCAATTTTGCAGGAGGCCTATGGCTTTTTCACTGTAAGAAAATCAAGTAGTTTTTGGGTTTATGGAATCCTACTGTTATGTTTTAAGACAAACAAACTATTTCTTAGCTTTAGCAGGCGTCAACATTATAAAAAGTTATAGGAATTAGGTAGTTTGTAAAGTTCAAAGCGTGGTAAACTATTCAGTCCGGTGCAATTGCTTATGAAGGTTCAACTAGATTTGGCGGTTGACTTCAGACCTGGAATATTGTTAAAACATTTCTTTTGCTCTGTGATTTGTAAACTTTTACACATTTAAAAAAAGAACGCCTCTATTTATATTAGAATTTAGTTTACCCCTGAATAAACCCCGGTAACGCAAAAGTACCATAAATTTTGGGTAAAGCCTTAACATGAAATTTAAATTCAGGATCCCGCTCCGGGGCTGCAGAGCTGCTATCACAATTTTGCCTGTGCGAGGCCGCTGGGGAGGATTGCTTCTTTTAACCATATCATCTCGAATTTGGGATACGGTAACTCTTAAAAGAAAATATACAAGTATTTTTCAGTATTTGTCGGTGTGTTGTATTTAGTATTCCAACGGAAACGAGCTGCCTGGTTTTCGGGGAATGAAAAAAGGGAGGTGAGCTAATTCTCTGAATTTTTGGTGACTACCTTGAAGTTACTGACGAATGAAGATCGATAGGGACAGTAGAATTTCGAATTTCATCCAAAATCGGTCATTTTTGGTTAGTCAAAGTCATTTGTTTACATTGAAGCGTAGAACAATTTTAAAAATACGTCCTCTATTAATACAGAGTGGCTGAAAAGTTTCCGCAATTTCTTGATACTGTTAAATGGACTGGAAATTCCTAAAATTATAATGAGGTAGAGAACTTATAGTAACTAATAGTTTAATTAAGACGTAAAAAACAAATTGCGAAACAAAAATCCACGATAAATCTTCGCAGCTTCCCCCAGACGCTTCGATACAAATGCGCATACACCTTGAAAAGTTGTCTCCCATGGTCGCGCCCTCTGCCACAATAACCGAGGCCTAGCACTTTCCAGGGCTGTTTGAAGGAGATTCACTGTAGTGGACCGTTTTTCTGAGCTCTTTTGCTACAAAATGGTCGAAACCGAAAGATCAAAAAAATTGAATCCACTTAGTTGGAGGCCCAAACATCAAAGCCGCAAAAAGCCGATTACAACTTTCCCCAGAGGGTGTTAGTTGAACGGGCCGGAAAACCTGGTGTCCAGTCTTGCTTAAGCGTGAAAACGTTTTAACTAAAAGATTGCTTAATTCATGGCTCTGAAACGATCCTAAGGGCTTGATATTAATGCTCGGTGACTTCGATTTTTACATTTTTTTGAACGAAAACGGTTTAAGGGTTGCTGGGGCTCTAGATTCCTACTCAAATCATCAAACTTCTCGGAAAACGGGAATGATAGACCAAGACTCCTCTATTAACCGTTTTTGAAGAGTTTCAGATGATTTTGCCCGTTCCGGCTCGATTCTATAGTGAAAACATTGACGCCTCTTTGCTCACCGGGAGGGCGCGACCATGGCCGGCAATTTCCACGGCTGCCTGCGCGCTTCTATTCAGCTGCTGGTGAAATTCGTGAACATTTCTTGCGGATTTTTGTGTTGTAATCTGTTGATTACGTAGTAAATAAGGTTTCTGTTGCTTTACCTCAGCCAAATTTTAGGAATTTTCCGTCTATTGACCTGCTAGAAGAAATTGCGGGAACTTTTCAGCCACCCTGTATTAGACAGATTCGATGCTTAGAAAAAGATTTTCATTTCCGCTCACCGGAAAAATATGTTTCCTCCCCCAAAGATGTGGATTTTTTTTCTTCGTCCATATTAGGTCGCATATAAGTCCCTGAAGTCATTTTTCCAGCATCAATTCGGCGTCTACCGTAGCCCGGCTGTTGATATGGCCCTCGGGGTGTCATTAATGTGCGAAGCGGTGGCAAGTGCTGTCTACCATCTTTGCCCGTCCAAATCGGCTTACAAATTTGGTGGGGAGGATTTTTGGTTTGACTCTAGTGGGAATTGTTGAGCATTTTTTAAAGAGCCTTTACTTAAATTCATTGTTTTTAAAGTTTGTTTTTTAAAGGACCGGCAAGCCAAGATTTAAATTTGTTACTTCTCGCCGCATAATTATAATAACGTCCAGGGTTGTTCATTTTGCGTCCGGTCCGCGTCCGTCCGCGTCCGGGACGGGACGCGTCCCGTCCGTCTCATTAGCATAAAATTTTGCGGACGGACGCGGACGCGTCCCGGACGGACGGGACGGACGCATGGCGGACGGGGGGACGGGGAGCGTCCGCGCGTCCGAGATGCAAATTATTTCATGGTAATCTTGAAATGAAAACCAGGAAATTCCCGATAATTTTGCAGGTTTTGCGGTACATTGGTTTTATTGAACAGTAGGTTGCCATGTACAAGTAGACATGCTAAAAACCAAACCCTACCGAAGGTTTTACGCCCAAGAATGAAAAACTAGGCGCTTCATTATGATTTGAATCCGCTTTTCTCATTTGCATCGCGGACGCAGTTACTTCCGGCGTCCGCCGTCCGTCCCGTCCGTCCGCGAACAACCCTGATAACGTCTAATCTAATCGTCTACGGCCGTCTAATAACTCCAGATTAGTTTATTTCGATGCTTGAAAACTTGAAAGATATTTTTTTCAAAAATTTTTTTAGAGCAATTTCGATTTTTGTTTTTATCCCTTAAGCATCTAATGAATTCGAGGGCAATTAAATTTATAGATTCTATAACCCTAATCTTCAGTAATTTAATTAAATAGCTTTAGAACCATTTGGTCCAAATTCGTGTAATTATACCGTCAGTTGCCTATTACAAAATATAATTGCGACACAAGTTAGTATGGCCAACGAAACACTATTTTTTAACCAAAAAATGGATCATAAGAAAAACGGCGAAAACCACGTTAAAAACTCAAAGCATGCAATTTAATGCAGTACCCTCTAGATACCCCATTCATCGTATCGTTCTGCGTGTTGGCCATGTTGAGGTTATACGGTAGTCGCCACGGCCCGCCCACCCATCGACACATCCAAGCATTAATCGCCGGCACACTGGCTGTTGATTTTTGCATGCAAGTGGGTCAAGTTTATCTATTAAATTTTGATTTTTTTTGCTTTGAATTGACTTAAAATTCATTATCTAATTTTAATATAAATATCAGGAAAAATGTTGGTAGCTGGTGGGATAACAGGGCAAGGCGGGATACTGTATTTTTAACCCGGCAGGCGGTATAAAAATTAGAAAAGCAACAGGCGGTTACAACAAAAAATAAGTTAATAGTTTTTTAAATGTAATTTCTGAAACTCAATTTTTTTTATGAAACCGTACACAAATTCTAAAAATATGTTTCAGGTGCTTTGCTCGTTCGACTGTTTTAGATTAAGCCAATGATTTCAGAAATTGGCTGAGCATCTACCGGGCAGCTGGCCCCTTCAAGCCGTCTTCTTCTTGGCCCTACTTCTCGGCGTTTTAATCAAGATTTACTCCGGAAAACACGTCATGAAATGTGAGTTTCGTAAAGCAAATTGTTCACCGAATTAACGTTAATTATGAAAAGCTTTTTTAAAAAGAGGTTTTTATGAATTACAGTTTTGCTTTGACGTTCGAATTAAGATTGTTCCCAAAATTTTATTGAACTAGTTTTGATGAAACACGTTTTTAAGATTCGTAAAATTGTTAGTTTAATCTTGTAAAAATTGAGTATATATAACTCAAATTCTAAATTTATTTAAAATCTAATTGAAGTCCTCCGCCAACCCCAGTTCCTAAGACGGCTGTGGCTAAATTACCGTAGCCGTCTGCTGCTCGGCGTGTTGGGGATCAATGTGTCGCTGGCTGGTGGGTATTTGAAAAAAGACAGTGTCGATCGATTCATTGAGAATGAACAGGAAAAATTGAATAATAATATTTTTGAAACACTAAATTTTCCCAATTTTTTCGTAAAATTTAAAATCTAAATGCCTATTATGACATCAAATAATAGAAAAATTATAATAGAAACCTATTACAACGTGAAAACCAAATTCGTGAAATTGACACCAAGTTTTAGATTTTCCAGTTTTTGAAATGTAAAACACATTTTGCGGCTTTTTAGTAAAACGACCCTAGAATTTTATTTATTAAAAACTGAAAATTCGCTTCCGCGCTGCTTTAAAGAGATATTTTTATTTTTATTAATTTTATATCTATTCTCTGCTTTATTAAGTTTTCAAAATAATAATCTTATGTTAGCTGTCTACTTCTTCGTCCATCGATACCTCCATTCCAACCAACTAATCGTCTTTTTTGCCGTAACCAATTTGCTGCTCTATGTTGGCTATTACCTCGTCAACAAGGTATAATTCTGCAACATTCATTTTTGGGCCCAAAAATTTCTAATTACGTACTTTTTGATTCTTTACTTACCTTCTTATTAATGTTTTTTAGGTCCATATAAAAGAACGTATCAGTCGACTCTCCGGTTTTGCCATGCTAATTTCGTGCATTTTATGGGCGATGGCTCTCATTGCTTTTACACGCCAGGAAACCGATTGGGCGGTAAGTAATCGATGAATCGATATCGGAATCGATAAATTCAATGGGATTTTGGAGAATGGATAATGAAGTTAAGTGAAACATAACTTTTTTACAACAAATTTTGTTTTTTTAAATTCAGGGAAAGCGGCAGGGGATTTGCATTCACGTTTTCGAAAATCGTATTTCCGAAAACCACTTTCTCGAAAAGTTTTGTTTTGGAAAAGTCATATTCCCTAAAGCCATTCGAAAATCAGAATTTAGAAAATCAGAATTTTCGAAAATTCGCTTAATTAATTAATCAAACTATTAGGGATTGCTTTCTGTTAATAGGGTCGTGGGGACCCTTTATCACTTCTTAAAGGTACTGTGCCAGTACAATTCGTTGTGCGAGAGAATCCTGTGCGTGACACAATTGGGAACGATTGCTCTGCCAATTATCGCGGTTTATCTTCGTTGAAGGGAAACACGTTTTTTCTACACCAAAGATTGGGAGTTAGCGAGTTTATTTGGGACCAGCGGGGGAGGAGCCGCTTCGCGACTCTCCCCCGCTGGATCCCGTCTAGGCCCTATTAATCGAGCGCCCTTCCACATAAAGTTACCTTGAAGAAAGAAAAACCCATCTTCCATGCAAACCTCTTTGTATTGACATGCGGCGCAAGCTTGAAATGCTAGTCTCGTTATTAGGCCTGCGGCGCATGTTTCATCGGCTAGGTCGCTACCTCATCCTGCGGCCCAAGCTTGAGGGATTAGCCTCCTTTTTTGGCCTGTGGCGCCAGCTTGGGCGGTACCTCCCGCTTTAAATCTGAACGGTCACCTCCTTCTTTAAGCCTGCGGCGCTAGCTTCAACAATTGGCTTTATTCTACAGCCTGCGGCGCTAGCTTGTGCGGCTAGTTTCGTTCTAAAGCCTGCGGCGCTAGCTTGTGCGGCTAGCTTCGTTCTAAAGCCTGCGGCGCTAGCTTGTGCGGCTAGCTTCGTTCTGGAGCCTGCGGCGCTAGCTTGTGCGGCTAGCTTCGTTCTGGAGCCTGCGGCGCTAGCTTGTGCGGCTAGCTTCGTTCTGAAGCCTGCGGCGCTAGCTTGTGCGGCTAGCTTCGTTCAGAAGCCTGCGGCGCTAGCTTGTGCGGCTAGCTTCGTTCTGAAGCCTGCGGCGCTAGCTTGTGCGGCTAGCTTCGTTCAGAAGCCTGCGGCGCTAGCTTGTGCGGCTAGCTTCGTTCTGAAGCCTGCGGCGCTAGCTTGTGCGGCTAGCTTCGTTCTGAAGCCTGCGGCGCTAGCTTGTGCGGCTAGCTTCGTTCAGAAGCCTGCGGCGCTAGCTTGTGCGGCTAGCTTCGTTCTGAAGCCTGCGGCGCTAGCTTGTGCGGCTAGCTTCGTTCTGAAGCCTGCGGCGCTAGCTTGTGCGGCTAGCTTCGTTCAGAAGCCTGCGGCGCTAGCTTGTGCGGCTAGCTTCGTTCTGAAAGCCTGCGGCGCTAGCTTGTGCGGCTAGCTTCGTTCAGAAGCCTGCGGCGCTAGCTTGTGCGGCTAGCTTCGTTCTGAAGCCTGCGGCGCTAGCTTGTGCGGCTAGCTTCGTTCAGAAGCCTGCGGCGCTAGCTTGTGCGGCTAGCTTCGTTCTGAAGCCTGCGGCGCTAGCTTGTGCGGCTAGCTTCGTTCTGAAGCCTGCGGCGCTAGCTTGTGCGGCTAGCTTCGTTCTGAAGCCTGCGGCGCTAGCTTGTGCGGCTAGCTTCGTTCTGAAGCCTGCGGCGCTAGCTTGTGCGGCTAGTTTCGTTCTAACGCCTGCGGCGCTAGCTTGTGCGGCTAGCTTCGTTCGGAAGCCTGCGGCGCTAGCTTGTGCGGCTAGCTTCGTTCGGAAGCCTGCGGCGCTAGCTTGTGCGGCTAGCTTCGTTCTGAAGCCTGCGGCGCTAGCTTGTGCGGCTAGCTTCGTTCTGAAGCCTGCGGCGCTAGCTTGCACGGCTAAATAAATTCTAAAGCCTGCGGCGCTAGTTTGGGGGATTAGCCTGAATCCTTAGCCTGCGGCGCTAGTTTCAGTGCCTGGCTGGATTCGTTAGCCTGCGACGCAGTTTAGAGCGACTGACTTCAGAATAGCGCCTCCCTACAGGAAAATACACTTCGAAACATGCATTCCGAGCATAAAGCAAAAAAATACGATTGCCGGGGATCGAACCCCCATAGCAAGATTGGCAGGCTGACGCTCTAACCGCTATACCATGAAATGCTTGGGAGCGCGCGCGCAACACCCCTTGTATGCCCCGAGGTGACTGCCGGGAAAGGGGAGCAAAGGCAATCGGAGGCAGCTCCAATGAGGCAGCCAAACGCGCGAGTGCAACTGGCAAGAATGAGGAAATTTGTATTTTCTCGCATTATGCAAATTAGCCCTCAGGGACCCCAAAAATGAATAAAACCGGCCTTAACTTTGTAAACTTGTATTTTATCGAAATTCTGAAAACGCCATCGGAAACAGAAGGGTCGATTCCCCCGGGTGACGGAGAATTAGGGCATTTTATGCACGGGAAGGCACTCAAATCGAGCCTCGAAAGTGACATCCACACACACACACACACATACGCGACCAAATTATATAAGGTGGGATTTCAGGATTACAGCTTTTTTGTACATGCAATCTTACCTTATATAATTTTGGCGTGTATCTTTGTGTGTGTGTCTGTGGATGTCAGTTTCGAGCCCCGATTTGAGGGCCTTCCCGTGCATAAAATGCCCCAATTCTCCGTCACTCGGGGAAATCGACCCTGCTGTTTCTAATGGCGCTTTCAGAATTTTGATAAAATACATGTTTACAAAGTTAAAGCCGGTTTTACTCATTTTTGGGGGTAATTTTCATAATGTGAAAAAATAGAAATTTCTTCATTCTTGCAAGTTGCACGCGCACGTGTGGTGGGCCGGGGGGAGGGGTCCGAAGGACCCGAGCTATCGGAAAGTCAAATTTCTTATGCAAAGGCCGCATTCCAGTGCCCAAGGCCCGCGAAGCGGGTTTTGGGCGCTGGTCCTTGAAATAATTTTGCTGTAGCTAATCCTGTGTTTCAGCAATAAACGGTAGTGTCGTAGAGGCCAGCCGTTTTACCAAAAAATCCAAAAAAATTATCTAAAAAATAAAAAATTAAATTTAGGTCAGCCCAGCTCTCTCTCGGGATTTAAACTCCGAATGCAGCCTCTTCGACTTTTTTGATCAACACGATATTTGGCATGTATTATCGGCGTTGGCGGCTGGTGGTTCATTACTCGCCCTGGCTACCGTAGACGACCCAACCGCTACCGTACCACGCGCCAATTTGGTTGTATTTTAAAGTTTAAGGGGTATTTCTGATTTTTTATGGAGTTTTATCGAAGCTTAACAAATTACTCATCTGCACTCTTCAATTCATATTGCCCGCAAGAATAATAAGCGCGAACTCAAATTTTAATGAAACATTTGATAATGATAATTGTATTTTTTATTATTTTTTATTCTGATTGATTTCAATTTTGTATATTTTTGCGTTGATGTGCTTTTTTATATTTGAGCTGAGCTCCGGCCTTCGATTTATTTTGTTAATTCTCTAGTGATTTTAAAAACCATTTAATGCCATCTTTTACGCTTTTCCGGTTAATTTTGATCATCTCCACGTGTAGATCTCATACATATTTATTTTCATTCAACGAGGTAACAATAAATAAGAAATACAAAAAAAACAATAAAATAATCCTAGAAACCGCTCGAATATAAATCAAAATAAATAGTTAAATATTTATTTATATTTCTTTAATCGATGGCGATCGCTGTGGTGATCGCGGAAATTGCGACACAGGGTAAACGTCGGGATCCACCTGGAAAATATGAGTTTCAAACCCGCAAGAAAAGTTCCGCAACATCCTAATTGTGATCTTATCGTCGTTATCCAAAAAATTTGCAGGGTAAAATTTTATGGTTAATTCTGACTTTTCAATCTTCCCTAAAGCTTCATAAAACTATTTCTTAAAGCTTAAAACCACAAAAATATATTGTAAATATTTTGAAAATTTTGTGACTTTGTCAAAAAGTATGAAAAAATACCAAAAAGATGCCATTTTTTAATATCGCTCGAACTTTCTAGCGGCAAAGCACCGTACTCAACGCCAAAAAAAGAATGGCGACCGGCCAGAAACACCCTTAATTTCGTTATAACGTTGTAAAGTACATTAGTTAATTATGCAAATCAATATTATTTTAAAATACTTCTGCCACTGTGCATTCCAGTCGCATCGTATCGACCACTGAAAGAAGACCCAGTCGCCGACCTTGTCCGCCTGACCCATCATGCGGATCTTCACAAACGCGAAATGGTCGTCGCCTTTCTAAAAAAGATTTCAGGGTTCTGGTTCCTTATCGGGAGGGGGGGAACACCCCTGGCATATTGACGAAGACAACTGGCAGCTTCCCTTCCCCCACCCCCGGATATTCCTCTCCCCCCCCCGCTAATAAACCAGAGCCCAAGAAATTCTTTAAAACTTAGACCTAAAAACATTTTACCATTAACTTTGGCGCAGAATTTGTGAAATATGCAAATTCATCATGGTAGCGACCTACTCTCAATTTGTAAAATGTCCAAAAAAATCACTTTAAACAACTTTAATTAAATTCACTTTAATTTATTGTCGCATTTTGCAAAGATATGAAACACCATTATCCAAAACGTGACGTTCACTATTTTTTTAAATTTTATAGCGTTTATGTTGATGGCATGAAACAATTTTTTCAAGCTATTAATTTCGGTTAAACGAATTTTTGAAATATTTGAGGCCGACTTACCCGCGCGTAATCAGCCAATTTATCCTCGTCGAATGCCACCACGATTGGGCTTGTTTCGCGTTCACCCGCCAATTCAAACGAATTCTGGAAAGTGGAGGGAATGGGTAGGACGAAAAACGATAACTCCACAAAATACGGGACGCTGAAAATCTTTTTCGGAAATAGAATGTTTCGACAATTTACTGATACACGCCCAAAATTAGCGGCAATAAGGGCCTAAGCAAAGCGACGCTCCATTCGTCAAGAAAATGTACGGGGCCCAAACTTTGGAGGCTTATATCTTGAAAGATAAGACCTAACTTAAAAAAAGCTTGTTCCAACTTGATAGAATGGGAGACGGCGAATCTAATGATACCAAGAACTAAAAGAACTGAGTTCAAAAAGTATCAAAACGAAGGCGGTTTTTATTTCGTTTGAATTTTCTGGGATGTGCCGGGCTCTTGACGGGTCGT
Source organism: Mesorhabditis spiculigera (assembly GCA_958295435.1). Taxonomy (NCBI): domain Eukaryota; kingdom Metazoa; phylum Nematoda; class Chromadorea; order Rhabditida; family Rhabditidae; genus Mesorhabditis; species Mesorhabditis spiculigera. Next base: position 194,592 of record CATQJA010002700.1, on the reverse strand, counting down.
TTGTATTGGTGTGTAGCGAACGGCCCTGGGAATGAGATAGCCTAGTAAAAAATTAAAATGCTTATAAAAATCTGCTGCTTCATTGTTAAGGCATGTCCAGTATACCAAAAAATTCGCCCTTTTTCGGGCTACAAAACGAGCTACCGGTCAGGATGCCTACATGCCAAATCGCTGAGAAAATTACGAAAAAAGTAGAGCCACCTATCCTTTTGTCACAAACTGTAGTAAGAAAGTAAAAGGAAACGCCTGGTAGTGATTCTATCGCCAAATTCTATTTTATTTCACTTATCTTTTACATTTGCCTGTCCGATTACCCAACTAAAAGATTCGAACCCAATGTGGCTTGCCGTCACTGTCCGTAAGTGGCTAGTAGCGTCCCGTTGCCATCCCCTCAGACTGCCGAAAATCTATGGGTTTGAATGGGCGTGGATAAGAAAAGGAACGTTTGGCACAATTGTGTCAATGTAAATGAAAGTCTAATATTCTTAGTATCGTTGTCTTCTGTTTTAGTTTTCAGCAGACTCGAAACATTTTCTGGTATAGCTGCTACCTACGAGAGAAGAGAGTGAGAGAGAGGAAGTACGAGAGAGTGATTGATAGATAGCGAGAGATATAGAGAGATAGAGAGGGATAGAACATGGAGGGAGAGAGAGAGAGCGAGAATGAGCGCGAGAGCAAGAGTGGGAGAATGAGAGAGAAAGAGAGAGAGATAGAAGAGAGAGAATGAGAGATAGATAGATAGAAGAGGGAGAGATAGAGAGAGAGGGAGTGACAGAGAGTGGGAGTGAGTGAGAGAGAGGCGTAGTCTGTAAAATACCTTATAGAATCTGCGCTCTTCCTGAAGACCCATTTGGGGGAAATCAAGCTGTGCATTGTAGGGATCGGTGATGAGAAATCGGATGAGGCATGTCTCAGACGTCATGTTCTTTAGCGTAAAGAAGAGTTGCCCGTTCTGCAGGCCATTTGGCGAGAGGACTGAAAAGTGCCAATTTTTGAAGGTATCTGGAACCCATCGGGCTATTTTAAGGTATTTGACGTTGAGTTACGCTATGCTACTATCTTGTACGACTAAGAGTCTTACAACGTACAGTTGGTCTGTATCGGTGGCCGACGTCTGGGAGCGGATTGCTGCTTCTTCAGCGGTAGTATGTCGTATCGGTAACCGATCCGTGTTTCGATGCCCGTGCATACGGTATTCGTCTCGCTGCGCGCATCGTCATCATCGTCTGCAAGAAAGGAAGGGTTAAATAATACCCTACCAGGCAGGTGTTGATTATGATAAAAACGATTCCATTCCGATACTCATAACGGGCTGAATCCCAGTTCTGAACTCGCCTGCCGATCGCAGATCCCGGTAGCTGCGTCGACTGGCTCGGGAAAGTGAGCGAGTGGGACGGGCGCTGCTGAAATATTTTCTTTCGTGTGTTCTAATAAACTTCTTTTAGGTAAAGATTGCTTAACGGGGGGGGGGGGGACAAATAACGGGGGTGAAAACCATTTTTATCTATAGGGACCTGTCGTGCCAATTTGGGCATGCCATCGGATAGAACGTCGTAAAATATACTAAGAGAATTAATTTCTGCCCGAAATAATGTAATTTAAATTAGTTATTAAAGAAACAAAGCTATGGGCCGTCCATGACGTCGTAATTTTTGGTATTTTTACTGTTTTAACGGGATTTTATGAATGCCATCGGATAGAGCGTCAAAAAATGTACTACAAGATTGAGTTTGAGACCGAAATATCCTATCCTATAAGCGAGAAAAGTATGTGTGTTTTCTGTACAGCCGATTTCTCGGCCGTTAGGCCGAATTTCCGGCTGATTTTTGGCATGGAGGTGGAGAAACACATTTGTCAGTGACGCATTTTTTTGTTTTTCGAAATTCCTTCATTTAACGATTTTACAAGCAAAATAGTGCAAAATCCTTAACAACTTGGCCGAAAAAGGTTTGTTCAGAGGATATCTCTCGAGCCAAATGGAATTAGGCGCTAATTTTTGGAGGGCAGATTGAAAATTACATTCTCCTGTGATATAATTCTGGGTTTTGGCAGATTTTGTAATCTAAAATTTTTATGAGCATTTTTCCAAAAGGTCCTTAACAAAATGGGCCAAGAGCCGTGGTGTCCGGGGCATAACTCGAAGCCCAGATGGAATTTCCGGCTGAAATTTAGAACACTTATGTATTCGGTATTGGGGACCATGCGCAAGCAGTTAGTTTTTAAAAATATTGTAATTCCGTTGTATAAAATGCACATTTGTAAAATTGCTTTTTGCCAGCTGCTCAGGGCCAAATTGGAGTAGTTGGCCGGCTGGAAAGATAGAGCAGAACCTGATGAATCTTGACTCTTTTAAATTTTTAAAATTGGTGGAATTTCCGGGGCGATAGAGCCGTTTTTGTTTCGGAGAGGGCCGCCCTTTTGGAGCGCCTGGGGAGTACCCCTCTGTGTCCCCAGCCCGTCCCGACTCGCCCCCCACCTAACCCACTCCCAGGTGATAACCCCCAAGGTTTTCGAGCGCTGCCGGGTGGCTGGCCGAAAGGTTAACACTGAACAGCCACCTTCCTAGAGCGCCCCAGCAATGGGTGACGAATTTTTGGCCGATACGCTCAAGGGGGAGTCGTCCTCCGATGGTCATACAATTTCAAACGCTCGCTCCCTTGGGACGCCAAGGGGTTCAGCTAGCCTGTTGCTGGACAAGCCAGACCCGGAAGGGATGGTTCGGCCTGACGGTCGTAATGTCGGTCCTGTTGGCACCAGTACCGATCTGCCGGACCCGGTAAGGGTGTCGGAAACAGCTGAGCCTCAGCAGGGTACGAAGAAGAGAGGGCCTGCCGATTGGACCCGAAGAGGTAGCAATACCGAGGTTCAATTGGCTGGGCGAGTAGCGGCACCCTCCAGCTGTTTTCCGGGACAACACCCCGCGGCCTATCATCAAACACCGCGGCATCCCATGCAGATCGTGAAAATGCCTTCGGTGCCGAATACCAGCAGTAACTCGACCGGTACACACCATACGGGAAAGAAGCTGTCTGACTCGGGATTTTTCGTTCCGAACCTGCGGCAAACGCTGGACCCTGATTCTTCGAAGCTTTGGGTGCCTCGACAGCAGCTAGTGGAACCCGCGCCTGTTCCAAGACCTGAGCCTGTGCAAATACAGAGAGGGAAGGAAAAGATTAGTCGCGCGGAACGTGTACAACTGAGGTTGGAATACGACCAAAGTTTACAGCGGACCCCGGCCGATCCTGTACTTGCTCAAGGTCCTGTCGATGTGCCTGAGGTTTCGTTGAGCCAGACTCCGAGTTCACGCGAGCGACGGAAGCGAAAGTCTGACGCGGAAGGCAAAAGGGAACCGCGAGTCGGAGGAACCCCTGAGGAGCATGAATCCCAACTCGCGACAAGGCGTGCGAAACGCTTGCATAGCTCCCAGGGAACTCCTGATCAATCGCACCTCCCATCGCAGTCCGTCGAAGGCCTAGCCAACGTCACGCCTCTGTCTCGCCTCAATTCCCAGAGAAAGGCTAATGCGGTGCGCATGAGAGAATTACGTGGCAAAGAAACTCCTGAGGAGCGCGAAAATCGCCTCGCAAAAGTTCGTGAAGCCAAAAGGCTCAGCGACCCTCAATGGAGTGACTGCGACACGCATGACTCAGCGTCGACTCCGAACCGTCATGCCACAATTTCTGAGGAAGCAAGGGAACGGTCAAAGCGAGACTCAGCCACTGCCCGGGTGAGGATGCTGCGTGCAAATGAAAGCCCAGCTGAGCAAGCCGCACGGCGAACCAAGGACCTCTACGCTAAAAGGTTGCAGGAGGCTCGGTTGAGTACAAGTGAACGTGCGAACCAGAATATCGCTCGGGCCGCGCGCGTAGCGGCAAGGCGCTCCAGAGAATCGCCTCCTCGGCGTTCAGAGCGTCTCAGTCGAAATGCGATATCTACGGGCAGTTCACGACACCGAGAATCCTCATCCCAAAGAGTATTGCGTCTGGAGGCAAATTCTATTCGGACCGCGGCTCACCGGCAGCAACGACGCCAGACGGCCGCTGCGCGCGCAGGTGCTGCCCGGAATCCGGATGCGTTTCCCCCCATCCACTATCTTGGCAAGCCGGACATACCTTGCAGTTGCTGTGGCGCATTGCATTACGCAGTCGAAACAAAATCCTCGAGCGGCAGTTTCCATTCGTGTTGTGGTCATGGCAAAATCGCTATTTCGTTGTTCGACAATTTCCCCCAAGAATTGGAAGATCTTTACAAAGGGGATACTCGAGAATCGAAAGATTTTCGGGCGAACATTCGGAATTACAATAGCGGTCTAGCTATGGCTTCAATGACGGCCCAAATGGATGCTCCGCCCGGAAGAGGACCACGGCCTTATCGGATCCATGGAGCAGTGTACCATTTGGTCGGCCCTATGAGACCACAGCCTGGAGAGCAAGCCCAATATGCCCAGATCTATATTATGGACACCGAGCAAGCGGCCAACGAGCTAGCCGGTCGTGCCATCAATCGGCACTGCGATCAAGGCCTCTTTGCCAACCTCCATCTCCTCTTGCAAAACGTCAATATCTATGTTCAATCATTGATGATGATGGCAGAGGTGTCCAAGGAGGAGTCTGATCAAGCAGCTGCCGATGGGCGGGAAGCTCTCTCAGCGCAGTTGGTCTTTCGAACAGATAAAAGGGACGACCAAAGACGGTTCAATGCGCCTACATCCAATGAGATTGCCGTTGTTTACGTTGGTGACGATGAGTCGATACCCGGCGAGCGCGTGTTCTATATCCACGAGCGAGACGGCGGCCTCAGGCAGATCCACTACTTGCAGAAAGAGTGCGAACCACTCTGTTATCCTCTCTTCTTCCCTCGGGGTGGAGAGGGGTGGCACCCTAACATTCCGAAGCAAGTGGGAAATGCTGGCCGTCGTGGTAACTCTGACGATGACGAACCGGCTATTGCTGATGACGGTCCGCCGAACCGGGTATCACAAAGAGAATATTTCGCCTATAATATGTTCGTCAGGCAAGGCTTCAATCCTATTCACCACGGCGGCAAGCTTTGCCAACAATATTACGTGGATGCCTTCGCCAAGACCGAACAAAATAGGCTTAATTATTATCTGACTCACCAGCGTGAACTTCGGCTGGATACGGTCCGTGGCCTCACCGATCACATGAATTCTCATGGTCAAGGTCCTGCAGGCAGAAAGATTATTTTGGGCGCCGGTCATCAAGGCAGTGGTCGAAATTCGGTCGGACACTATCAGGATTCAGTGGCCATTATGACCAAGTACGGAAAGCCAGATCTCTTTTTAACCATCACTTGCAATCCGAACTGGCGTGAAATTCAGGAAGGTCTTTATCCAGGCCAGACTGCAATTGATCGTCCAGATTTGGTTGCAAGAGTGTTCGAATTGAAAATGAGAGCACTCGATGAGGAACTTTTCAAAAAGCACATCCTCGGAGAAATGGCTGCCTACGTTTCGGTGATTGAGTTCCAGAAACGAGGGCTTCCGCACCGTCATATGGTCCTATTTTTGAAGGAGGATTCAAAGCTCAGAACATCTGACGAGGTTGATAGTATCATCTCAGCTGAGCTCCCTGATTCCGACACTAATCCTGAATTGTTTCAATTGGTTTCGACCAATATGATCCATCGACCTTGCGGTGCCCATAATCCTTCATCGCCCTGCATGCAAGACAATACCTGTACTAAAGGATTTCCAAAAGAATTCAGAGACACCACTCTGATTTCAGACGGTTATCCAAAATACAGACGCCGAGACCAGGGAAGGACTGTTCGGTATACGGTGAACCGGGCGGATGTCGTACTTGACAACCGTCACGTCGTGCCTTACAACCCTTACCTCCTGCTTCGGTTTGGTGCCCACATCAACCTCGAATGCTGCTTCTCCTTTGACTCGGTCAAATACCTCTTCAAATACGTCTATAAGGGTACTGACAGAGCTCGCTTCCAACTTCGGGATGCCAACCATGATGATCTTGGACCGGTCAATGAGATCGAACGGTACATACAAGGTCGTTATTTGTGCGCTCCCGAAGCTTGCCATCGTCTTTTTGCATATCCCATGCAAAAGAAGAGCGACAAAGTCATCCGACTTCAAGTACATCTTGACGGATTTGAAAATGTGGTGTTTGACCCAGAAGATGCACAGGCGGCACTGAATAGAGCTCGCACTCATAAGACCACGCTGAGCGCATTCTTTGCCATCAACACGCATATGCAGCATTTGGAGGACACCGGAGCAAGGACGGTCACGGTTAACGGTCAAAAGTGTCTGCAGATCGGGAGAAGGAGGGACGCAGAGAAGGTCTTAGATTCCAGAGAATTTTTCTATGGCCAGATGCCAGAAAAGTATCGTATCGTCCAAGGCAAATGGGTGCAACGAAAGAATGCGTCGCGGGTGATTGGCCGGATGTACCATGTCTCTCCACGAGACACGGAACGTTTTGCCATGAGACTGCTTCTGCTCTATTCGAAAGGCCCCAGGAGCTTCGAACAACTGCGCACCATCAACGGCACTCAATACAACACCTATTTTGAGGCCGCCAAGGCAGCAGGATACATGAACGATGACTCTGTGAACCTAGCTACGATGCAGGAAGCCGCCGATGTGCGGATGCCTGGAGAACTTCGCAGCTTCTTCTCTTCCCTGATCTGCTTCGCTGACGTGCAGGACCCTGTGGCGTTCTGGGAACGCTTCAAGAACGACCTAATGCAGGACTTCCTTGCTCGCGGACTTTCCATCCAAGTCTCTGAGTCAAAGGCCTACTGGGAAATTGTCGAAGATCTGACAGTTCTCGGGGTCAGAGACAGCCCGTTGTTCCAACTCAATTTGCCAAAGTACGACATTGACATCGTCGTTGTTGATCCCGCTGAGCATGCTCGACTCGGGAACGACAAATACTTGCAATTGAATCCAGAACAACTCAGAGCAACGGATGAAGTCTTGGCCGAGGTCGCAGACCCAAGTGGGCAGTGCTTCTTCATTGACGGTCCAGGGAAGCGGCAAAACCTTTGTCTACCAAACCATCTACCACATTCTATCCGGTATGGGCAAGAAGATTCTCTCGGTAGCGTGGACAGGTATTGCCGCCAACCTTTTGGAAGAAGGACGAACAGTCAGCACTGCCTTCCGGCTGTTGATCAAGACCAACAACAAGGAATCCAGCATGAAAAGGCAAAGCATTGAAGCACGAGCACTCGCTGAGATCGACCTGATCATCTGGGACGAAGCACCAATGGCACCGAAAGAAGCACTCGAAGCAGCTGATGCTCTTCTTAAAGACATTATGCAAAACGATGTGCCATTCGGTGGAAAGGTCATGGTACTTGGAGGAGATTTCCGACAGGTACTTCCCGTGGTCGATGGCGGTGGTCGTGCTGAAATGGTGTCAGCCTGCTTGAAGACATCCCGACTATGGCCGCTCTTTCGAAAGTTTGAGCTCACGACCAACATGAGAGTTCGGGATGCAGGCAACGATTGGAAGGACTATCTTCTCGCTCTGGGTAATGATCTACTCGCCAAAGACGAAGAGGGATACCTCGAAGTACCCGAAGATCTCAGATGCGAGCAAGATTTGGCCGAAGCAGTCTTCCGACCAGCCTTCGATGAAGGGGTTGAACTTTCTGAAGTAGCTATCCTTACACCCAAGAACGAACAAGCTCTCGAGCTCAATAATCGAATCTTGGATATGCTACCCGGAGAAGTCAAAACCTTCAGAAGTGCTGACTCGGCCGAGACTACTGATCCAACCGATGCTGCCAACTTCAACGCAGAGCTTCTAAACAAGATGACACCATCTGGAATGCCTCCCCACCTGCTCCATCTAAAGGTGGGTTGCATCGTAATGCTTCTGCGAAACCTCAGCGTCAAAAAGGGTCTCTGCAACGGTACCAGGCTGATTGTCGAGCAAATCGGAGCCAGAATTCTCCTCTGCACAATTGCCACGGGTAGCAGGAAAGGCAAAAAAGTGTTAATCCCCCGAATCGATTGCCTTCACGATAAAGCCACACTACCATTCGTGCTGAAGCGACGCCAATTTCCAGTTCGGCTTAGCTTCGCCATGACAATCAATAAAAGTCAAGGGCAATCATTCGAAAGGGTCGGCATAGCCTTACTACACGAAGACATCTTTGCACACGGCCAGCTTTATGTTGCTCTCTCGAGAGCACGGAGCCGCAAAGGTGTCTCGATAATGGCCAAGGACAACAAGATGAAGAACGTCGTTTACGAAGAAGTCCTCGAATAAACTCTACATCTTTTGTCATTGTTGATTTTGTTGTTATTATTATTGTTATTGTTGCCTTTTTCTGTTGTTATTATTGTTGCTTTTTATATGATATTTCGCCGAATAAATATTTTAAACCCCTAATATGTGTCTCACTTTCTTAACATTGGTTCTTTGCCATAATTATCTCTCACTTTTTTTGAATTGTATCTTTGAATCCATTTTTCAGCTTTATGTGACCGGCCTACGGCCGGCACATAAACTTCCGATAGGATTTTGGGGAGGTTACAGTCATGTAGACCTAGAAGTGGCCAGTGGAAAACTGCCGCGAAGCGGCTTTTTTCCACTGGTGTATTATAAATTAGTTATTAAAAAAAAACCAAGGGCTGGTCATGAAGTATGACCATAAGGTGTTCATCATTTTCGGCGTTTTGAGCCTTTTCGTCGGGATTTCATTAGTGCCATCGGATGGAGCGTCGAAAATTATACTGAGAGATTTAATAATCAGCCCAAAATACCACAATTCAAAATTATTGCTTTATTAAGCTAAAAAGTTTAATTAATTAAAAATCGTTAAAAATGACGTTTTTTGGACTGAAATTAAATCTCTTAGTACCAGCTGGTTAAAGCCACTTCGTGGCTTTAACCATCTGGCCTTTGCGTGGGCACCATTATGTCTGCGGGCATATATAGGAAAGATAGCAATGCCGGTAAAACGGCTACGTTCCGAAATCGCGACGCAAATCCTTAAACAATTATTTATCAAACCAAAAAACGGCATGCAAAATCAATCATCATACACTTCTTTAAAAACGATATTATCCATGTTTTTGTCTGGAGAGTCGATGTGGATTCCGGCGCGCGCGCGACATCGGGAGAGCGCCACATACAGCTGGCCATGCGAGAAGATCCGCTCGTGGAGGGCCAGTCCAACTTGATCGAAGCTTTGTCCCTGCGATTTATTAATCGTCATCGCGTAGCTCAGCCGAACTGGAAACTGTCGTCGGACAACCTTGAAGAGATTCTTGTCGTACTGGTAGCGACAGTCGATCCGAGGGATCAGCACGATTTCGCCCTTACGGTCGCCACTCGCCAATTCGCATGTGAGGACGCGTTGACCAATTGCGCGGACGTACATCCTACTTCCGTTGCACAGACCGTCCTTCACTGAGAGATTGCGCAGCAACATTACGACGCATCCGAGCTTCAGGTTGAGCTTGTGAGGAGGCAGCGCTGCACACACGATGCTGTTCAGGAACTCCGGTGGATACCTGTAGCCGTCGCTGGGGTTGTCCGATTCCACGTCATCCTGGCTGATGAATGTGACCATTTGCCCGGGAAGTTTGGCCAACACGTCATTGTTGATGTCCAGAGCGTCGGTGTTTTTTGGTGCGAGAATCGCGCGGCGCGAAAGGTCCATCGATTCGCCTTTGAACGCCGGACCAAAAATGTCATCGGCTAGATTGTCTTGTACGGCCATGGAGGTAGGGACTTCGATTTGTCCATCGAACTCGTCGGCGCCATCGCCGATTTTGAGCAGCCAATCTTTGAACTCCTGGTCGTTGCCCGAGACTCGCATGTTCGACTTCAGCGAGTGCTGCTCAAATTCCGGCCAGAGCCGGGAGCGCTTGATCGTCGCCTCGACCATGTCCCTCCGGCTCCCTCGTTGGACGACGGGGAGCACTTGGCGGAAGTCGCCACCGAGCAGGAAGATCTTGCCGCCGAACGCGAGGTTGTTGCCCATCAGATCCTTGAGCTTCTCGTCGACGGCTTCGAGCGCCTTCTTCGGGGCCATCGGCGCTTCATCCCAGATGACGGCGTCAACCTGAAAAAAGGGCTTGTAGAAAATATACATAAACAAAACAAAAACCAAATCCACTCAGACCTTTCGCAAATCCTGGGCCTTCTTGTCTTGGTTCTTCAGGGTTGACGTGTGGTCGACGATGGAGAGCTGGAAGGCGGAGCTCACCGTCTTGCCATCAGGAAGTAGCGCAGCCGCGATGCCTGGAAAGAAAAATTAGTAGGTTCAATAGTTTAACTTAGTAAAAAAATTACCTGTCCAGGCAATGTTGAGGATGTTCTTTTTGGCCGCGACGGCAATGTGGTAAATCGTCGTGTAGACGAACGTTTTGCCGCTGCCACCGGGTCCGTCAATGAAGTGGCAGCGTTTCGCGTTGGGCGCACTTCCCAGCAGGGCGCCTAGGACCGAATCCACGACACGTTGTTGCTCGGCGTTCAATTTTGCGTACATCTCATTCCCGATCCGTTGGTGGGCCTCGTAATCAGGTGGCGGATTATCCGGGTTGAGCCGGGGTATTTGAGTTGTATTGAAGAAGATCGACGGGCTCCTGTTCGAGTCTTGAATCCGATCGCATATGTCGTGGAAGGCCAGGGATTCGGCAACGTGCGGCGGATGACCCTGGTGGATAAAGTCTTCGCAGAAATGATCTTTATACCGCTCCCAAAGCTCGTCCGGCTTTGGTGGGAATAGATCCGCGAAGCAAAGTAGCGAGGCGAAGAAGGAGCGCAGGCTACGTGGCATACGAAATCCGGCGGCCTCGTCCAGGGCCTGCTCGAAACACACATCGTCGGTTAGGTAGCCGGCCTCACGCGCGGCTTCGACAAATGTCGGGTATATCTGTCCGTTGACCGTGCGGACGTCCTCGTACGACCGGTACCCTTTGCCATACAATAACAAAACGCGCAGAGCGAACCGTTCAGTGTTTTGTGGGGCGACGGCCGCGAGGCGCCCAATTTTCAAGTTTCCACCACGTTGACGTTCCTGCCACACCCTCGTTTCCTTTTTGAAGACATATTGTTCCGGGAACTTGTGGTAGAAACATTCGCGCGGATCCGGAACTGGAGCGACTCCTGTCTGCTGCTCCACCTCATAGCTCTGCTGGTTGATTTTGAAGAATGCAGTTAGCATAGTGTCTTTTCCCTCGGCTCGCTCCAACGCCTCCTCCTCATCGCCGGCCTCAAAGCACACGGTGGCTCCATCGGGTAAATGAACCGGCAGCCGATCGACTGACAAGGAGTCGTTTTTAGGTGATATTGGAGTTTTTGAACGAGATCTAGCTAGTTCGATAGAGAAAAAAATTCTGAATAAGATGTCGGTTTGCAAATCTGCTAACCGTGTATTGTATTCAATAAAAATTAATTTTACATAGCCCCCTTTAGGCCTCCCTCCAGCCATGACCAGCTGGCCTATTGGTAGTACGCTTGCTTCATAAGTTTATGTCTTTTTTTGCCAGCGGGTTCGACTCCTCGCTAGTAAAACTCTTTTGCTTTTTGCTCGATAATGCCAAATTCGATTTCAATGGCATGAAAAATCAAAAAGCAAAACAATAAATCACAATAAGTTCCAAACCCTGGGCATAATTTTGCAAAAGTTTGATGCGCCGGCACTACCCACCAGGCCACGATCTCATGCGGATGCTGGTTTGCGCTGTGGGCTATGTCCCGGGCCTGATCCATGGGTCGCAGCCTGACGTCCAGGAATTTTTTCATTAAAATTAATTTTTATTGAATACAATACACGGTTAGCAGATTTGGAAACCGACATCTTATTCAGAATTTTTTTTCTCGATCGGACTAGCTAGGTCTCGTTCAAAAACTCCAATATCACCCAAAAACGACTCCTTGTGAGTGCGACTGGTCGTCCATCTTACCTCCGAAGAGACGGTAGAGAGCCTCGGGCGCGCAGACGTAGCGGGTGTCGAGGTATTGCTTGATTTCATCTTTTGGCTCACCGCCAGAAATTTCCACGCGCGCTCGATCTGGGCCTTTGAAGCAGTACTTGTAGATGTACTTCACCGCATGGACGACTCCGCAATATTCGACGTTGATGTGCGCAGCAAACTTTCTTGACAGGTACGGGCTGTAGGGCACGACGTGGCGGTTGTCGAGCTTGATCTCGCGCCCGTTGACCCGGCTGATCACAAAACGTCCATCATCGCGACGACGATAAGCTGGATACCCATCGTCGTTCATCGTCGTGTGTTGGCGCCATGCCTTGGGGAATCCCTTCTGGCACTTGTTATTCGCCATGCATGGCGAGGCCGGGTTGTCAAATCCGCATGGGCGGTGTATCATGCAACTTGAGACGATGTTGTAGAGCTCCGGATCGGTCGTCTTATCCGGTAGCTCCGCGCAAATGACGTTGTCGACGTCGACCTCTGTGCGCAACTTGTAGGCGGATTTCAACGTGAGCAGCAGATGCATGTGTGGGAGCCCGCGCTTCTGGTATTCGATTACCCAGATGAAGCAACTGGGCTCTCCGAAAATCCCATCTTTCGTCAGCTCCTTGAGGATCGCTTGGGCCTTGAGGTCGAAGACGCGCGCCACCAAATCAGGGCGATCAGAAGCTGTTTGGCCGGCAAACAGGTTTTCTTCGATTTCGCGCCACCTTGGATTGCATGTGACGGTTATGAAAAGGTCGGGCTTCCCGAAGCGATGGACGTGCGCCAATCCGTCTGTGTACTTCGCGTACATGTATCCGGGGCCGCCCTTGAAGTTCGAGCCGAGTCGAATGTTTCGTCCTGGCGCTGGATCGCCTGGATTGTTGTTGTTGAGATGTTGGCGCAGGCCACCGACATCGTCCAAACGCAGAAGTTTCTGGTTTTGGCGGATGAACTGTAGGTCATTTTGTTCCATTCGCATGAAAACATCAACCGCGTATTGTTGGGCGAGGCGTCCCGCACGAAGAAGCGGATTGAATTTGCCAGGCCTCGGGAAGAAGAGATGCGCGTAATAGCGGCGCATCGTGATCCGTGTCTTCTTGCGCGTACCTGGGTTGGCAATGGTCAGGCCGGGATGCCAGCCATTAAGCCCGGTTGCAAACAACAATGGGTACGTCAGCGGATCGAGGCGGGGATCCAAGATGCTGATCGTCTTCAATGGCCGGTTGCGTTCGTGGATCACGAATTGCCTTTCTCCAGGGATGTCCTCTTCGTCCCCAACGTAGATGACCGCGACCTCGGTGGCTGTGGCCGCGTTGTAACGGCGCTGGTCGTCACGCCCATCGGTCACAAAAACCATTTTCACGTCCGCTTGGCGCGGCCGCCCGGCGGCTACGGCTTGGCGCTCCTCTTCCTTTACGACTTCATCCATGCACTTGAAGGCCTGTGCATATCGATGATGCCGATTGATGACTTGGTGGAGTTGTCGGAAAAGGTCGGCGTTGCAGGCGCGATTCATCGGGCGCCCGGCCAACTCGGCAGCGGCTTCTTCCGTATCCATTATCAGGATCTGCGCGCATTTGGGTGCCTCTCCGGGGTTGGGGTGAAGCGGGCCGGTCCGATGGTAGTGCGTGGAGTGGATGCGGAACACATATGGCCCATGTCCAGCCGGCGGTTGGAAATCCCCGGCCATCGACGCCATTGCCAAGCCTCCGTTGAACTGCCGGATGTTGTCGTGGAAGTTGGCGCTAGCCACGTGGAGCCGCTCGAAGAGCACTTGGAGTTCCTGCGGTGTGTCTCCAAAGGGGTCATGGATGACCTGCCCTCCACCGCAGCATACTTGGAACGATTGCGGGCGCGCGCCAACTGCTTCGGCTTGGAAATGCACGGCATTGCAACCAAGGCATTGCAAGGCCATCGGCCCGAGGTAGTGTTGGGCAGGGCGTGAAGCAGGATCGCGGCCTGGTCGCACGGCAGCGGCGGCTCGTTGTTGCCGGAGGGTCAGACGCTGCTGGTAAACCGCGGTCGCCTGCACTGGCGTGAGCTGGGCACGGTGTTGGCGTTGTTGGGCGGCATTCGCTTGCCGAATCGACGTGGAGGCTGCGGGCGACAGCGTGCGGCGCCTCGCAGCATGCTGGGCCGCATCCGCTTGGCGAATTTGCGTCGAGGTCGCGGGCGACAGCGTGCGCCGTCTCGCGTCATTTTGGGCGGCATTCGCTTGGCGAATCGACGTGGAGGTTCCGGGCGACAGCGTGCGGCGCCTCGCGGCATGTTGGGCCGCATTCGCTTGGCGGATTTGCGCCGAGGTGCCGGGCGATAGCGTGCGGCGCCTCGCCTGGTTTTGCACTGCATTGGCAGTCCTTCGCTCCGACGCCGCTTGCGCCGACTCCGCCGCCCTGCGTACCTGTTGTTGCTGCCGTCGACGATCCGCAGCAGCGTCGCGCTCGGCGGCCGTCAATCTGGCACGCGGCATGCCGCTTCGACCGGGTTGCTTGCAGTGATGGAGTTGCGCCTAAGCATTGAACGTGAGATATGAAATTTTGAATTTACTTTGCAATATGCCACGGATGAGTCCTAGGTTGTGCGGTGGCCTTCACTGGCCTAAAAACGAAATTATTATCCGCAAAATATGTCTACCTTTTGGGCTCTACTATATTTGCAAGGCGGTGCGCAGGCAAAGGGACGCGGACGCAAAACGTGCACGGCCTTGGGACCGCGTTCTCGAGGCGGAGGAGGCTCTGCGAAGAAGCAGCGTTGCACCTAAACATTTAAGTCAAGTATAGAAAGCTCGAGTTTACCTGACAATGTCTTCCGGGTAAGCGTGAGCTTTGGCTTTGACTGGCAGTCACCTAAAAAGTAAAACATTACGCGAAAAAATATTGATACCTGCCGGGCTCTGGTATGTGTAAGCTGGAGGTGCGCACGCAAACTACCACCGATGCCGCGTTTCAACACCGAGCAGGCTGTGCGAGGACGGAAGGAATGGTTGCGCCTAAACAATGACATAAAGTGAATAAAACTCGAGCGTACCTATCAATTGACGGCCTGAAGTGCTTGTTCGGCGCTGACTTGCAGTAACCTAAAATAGAAAATCTCCAAGAGGTTCTATTACGCTTACCTTTCAGGCACTGCTCGACTTTTAGGAAGGAGGTGCGCAATGCAAAGCAGTGTTTCCTGAAAAACAACGCAATTAATCAAAGCAAAGATAAAGACAAAGAACACGGCAAGAACACGACAAAAGAACAATATGAACAAAAAGAAAAGAAAAACAACGAACGATGATGCAGGCCCACCGGTTTTTACTGGTTACTGGAGGCAACCCGGACCGGGCAGGCTATTCGTGGCGGGACCCGCGGGGGGAAAGGGGTGCGGCCTGCCGGGAGGGCGCGAAAGGGCTCCCCCACTCGTTTTACTAATGCGCTTTCAGGTTAAATGCCGCAAAAATCCGCAAGCACGCTTCCGCTTTAGGAAATCGGTCTAAAAACACTTAGATACCTTCCTGATGGCTTCAGATATCCCCCACAGCCGAAATCCCCTTCAAAAACTACCAAAATACCTTCCTGATGGCTTCAGATACTTTAAATGATTTAAATAATTAATTAACATAATTCAAGAGTATTAAAAAGTATATTAAAAAGTATTAAAGTAACTTAAAAAGCTATCTGGGTGCGGGAAGGGCCTGGGGAAGAGGGGCGAATGGAAAGGGGGCGTGGCCAGCCGGGAGAGGGGCCCCCACTCGTTTTATTAAGGCGCCACTTTCAAAGTTAATTTTAATAATTTAAACGAAAACTTTTTCATAATTTTTTTATCAGTTTAGGGGTTTCTGACCATGCTCTATCCGAATCCGAAGAGAGCTAAGCTCTAGCTCCTTTCCCCTTCGAGTTGAATTCGGCTTCACACGGACACACAGACGGACGTCTTTACTTTTTTATTATAGTTGATAATTTTCGACGCTCTATCCGATGGCTTTTTCAAAATATCAGGATGGTCTTTATAAATACAAAAATTGTTTCCACCCCCGTTATTTGTCCCCCCCCCCGTTAAGCAACCTTTACCAATTAACTTATGTGAATTTCCGCAGTATGAATGTCGATATTTTGAAATTTCTACATTCTGAATTTCGAAATTGTAAAAGAAAGCCGCTAAATAATTTTGCTTTTTTCTAGTGATAATTTTTGCGCAAAACTTTCGTATCCAACGTGCCTTGTAGGAGTCTGCGCTCTGCGGGCCCGTGAACGATCGGGGGGTGCTGATTGATTTGGTTGAGCTGCTTGAACTTGTTGAACTGGTTGAACAGGCTGGGCAACAACGGGCAGACGTTCTCGGCTTGGCGCCGGTTGCTCGGAGCGTGAAGCTGGAACAAAGATAAAGTTACACCCCGAAATTCCGATTGGGCCTGCAAAGCGGCACGTAGGCCCATTTCTGAAGGGGTTTGCACCATTGTGCTTGTAAAATCATGAAATGC
The DNA here is from genome assembly GCA_958295435.1 of Mesorhabditis spiculigera. NCBI lineage: Eukaryota > Metazoa > Nematoda > Chromadorea > Rhabditida > Rhabditidae > Mesorhabditis > Mesorhabditis spiculigera. Next base: position 178,204 of record CATQJA010002700.1, on the reverse strand, counting down.
AGGAATTTCTCAAAGCAAAACTTGTAAAAATGTGTGGGAAAATTTTTTTAGCGAATGTGTTTTTTTCTACGCCGCCATGCCAAAAATTAGTCGGAGATTCGGCTGCACAGAAGACGCACAAACTTTTCTCGCTTCTAGGGTTGGCATCACCCAATGTACACCAAGTTAAACTCGGTTAGAGTGCAGTTTACCACCCTCCCCCACAGCCGGCACCCAACTTTTGTATCTCGGCTCCCTGTTCATCTACGGTGTGTAAAGTATACCAAAATGTTCGTCTTGCTCTGGCGAGTATTTTGGTATATTTTAGACACTTGTAGATGAACCGGCAGCCGAGATACGGTACGTCGGTGCCGGCTGGGGGTTAAACAACACTGAAGTCTTAAAAGGCCGTCCGCCACTCACTCGAACAGGCCCCATACTAGCTTGGCACAGTTTTTTTCGACCCATTTTTTATGACGTCATCTGAAAGAGCATGGTCGAATTAGTAGAGTGGGATGGTTTTGAAAGTTTTAAAAGTTTAATTTTGAAGTTAAAATGGGCCTCAAAGTTGCCGACACCCAAAAAATATGTCGAAAACTACTGAACAGAATTTGCCGAAACTTTGTGACAATCCCTAATTTGGGTCGGGGAACATTTTTCTAATACATTGCGAAACCAGAAAGTGGCCGGAACATAGGTATCTTGCGTACTAAAAACAGTTTTTTCGGAATTAGTAGTTTTACGGGTGATCGCTGCATCAAGCGATTAGTACCAAAAGATGCACCGAAATTTTCTCTATCGATTGATGTATCTTTTAGAATGCAGCGAGCACCCGTAAAAACCGAAAAATCGTCCTGAATGGGTCGCCAAAGCGTCAATTTCGGCCATTTTGGTGAAGAATTCCTTGTGGGGATAGGCTAGAGCAGGCGAGATAGTGGGGGAAAGGGAGAGTGTGGCCTCCGGGGGCCGATTAGGCTGCAGGCCTGTTCGGCTGTCGCTGTGGTGCATTGGTAGTGGCGTGCGGGATCCTTGCGCCGGGGCGCCTCTAGACTCAATCCTGCAGCCTACCTTTAGAAAGCTAATTTCTTTTTGCTCTTTTTTGCAATTATCCTAACTCGGGCTATAGAATCATAGCCATGTCACTCCCCGAATAATTTGCCAAATTTGGTCTTCCGGCGACCTATTCAGGACGATTTTTCGGTTTTTACGGGTGCTCGCTGCATTCTAAAAGATACATCAATCGATAGAGAAAATTTCGGTGCATCTTTTGGTACTAATCGCTTGATGCAGCGATCACCCGTAAAACTACTAATTCCGAAAAAACTGTTTTTAGTACGCAAGATACCTATGTTCCGGCCACTTTCTGGTTTCGCAATGTATTAGAAAAATGTTCCCCGACCCAAATTAGGGATTGTCACAAAGTTTCGGCAAATTCTGTTCAGTAGTTTTCGACATATTTTTTGGGTGTCGGCAACTTTGAGGCCCATTTTAACCTCAAAATTAAACTTTTAAAACTTTCAAAACCATCCCACTCTACTAATTCGACCATGCTCTTTCAGATGACGTCATAAAAAGGGGTCGAAAAAAACTGTGCCAAGCCTTGTTCGGGTCTCTCGCAAACGGCCTTTTAAACTCTCCCCACCTCGTTGAACTGTCTCATTTATTCTTGCGGGTTGCGGCAAAGAATAGGCCGGCGGTGCATCGGGAGTCGAGCCCTGGGCAAGTTGGGCGGCCAGCGAGCTCAGATGCGCGACTTCCTGCAATTTTATGATTTTTTTTTAGAAATAATTATTTAGCGGGCCGCAGAGATGTCCGATTTTTACGATTTCGGTAGCTATCGAAAGCACTCGGAAAGGCGAATCCAGACGGCCTATTCGATTATAGAAATCCGAGAATTGTTGGCCGGATTCCCGGCATGTTTCATGCAAAAGGGACACGTTTTTCCCCAAAGCTCAAGTTAATTGCATTGCCGACTTTCTTTCTCAAGGCTTTCAAAAAGCTGCTGGATGGCGGTTGGAGCTGATTAAATTTGAGTTTTTGGGGGAAACGTATAACTTTTGTATGAAACATGCCGAATATCGAGCGAAAGATTCGCAAAATTTCGAAGATCGGAAAGGACATTTCGTCTCAGCTCGTCGAGAGCTTTTGATAGATACCTGAATCGCAAAAATCGGACACTCCGGCCCGCTGAAAGGGTTTTTAGTAAACCCTGGAGAACTTTAAAACAATCAAAATGCCGATTTGCATACCTCTACAATTTGCTGTGAAATGGCATTGGTATCCAGGACGGCCAGCAACTCATCAACCTCTGATGCTGCAGCTCTCTCCCATCTGTCAGCCTCCGAGTTGTAGATCTAAAAATATTGAATTGGGCGGTTGAAAATATGTAAAGAGTTAAAGGTTAAAAAAGTTAAAAAGTTAAAAGACGTTGTTGTTAATAAAAAATAAGTTAAAAATATTGAATTGTTGTCAAAATTTAATTGAAACATGGAATTTCAAAAAACCTCATGATGCCCCTTACCGCACGTCGAAGCTCGAGATCTTCGAGCAGTCTGCCGGTTTCTTGAAAGAAAGTCAGTAGCCGCCCTTTGAACGCCTCGATATCGTCGGCTTTGAGCTTTTTCTGAGATATGCTTTCTTTTATTGTTATTATTTTTTTGGAATTTGGTAATAACTTATAACATGATTTAATGCTTACGAGTGCCAGCAGCGGGCTGTCGTGGTACAAATTGTCGCAAGGCAGGTGCGTCCGATAGCAGTCGTCGCAAATCAGGTTGTTTCGAAGCTGAAACATTTTATGATATAAGCGCGCACAAACGCCTAACGCGTTCTTACTTGTTTTTATCTTTATTGATATATTTTGCTTGATATGTATATCTATATTTATATTTATAAAAAAGCTATTTATTTCTGCTCGCTGACCTGCTCGAAATCGAAGGGGGTTTGCCGACGACATTGGCGCAGATTTTGAAAGGGCCGATCCGCAGCACACTCTTTACAATAGAATAATGGCGGCATTCAGGGCTGAAATTACAAAAGAATTCATTGAAATAAATCCAGTAATTAAATGTAGCCGAAGTTTGATTTCTTGAAAACATGATGCTAGAAAATCTCAAATCCTTGCATTTTTTAAAAGTTTTTAAGCTGACTTTTACACTTAAAATCTACTTAAATTTTCCTAAAGACACTATTAAAATATTTAGGAGCACGCTAATAGCCATTTCTCAACTTATACACCCCCCCCCCCCCCGATAATGCAAAAGAACCTGAAATTCTAAAAATTCTACAACGAGAAAAAAATGTTTCAAAAGTAGGCCAGCGCGGTGGCTTATCCAAATACCTAATTCAGCTTCACCTCGCGTCGAAGCTTATTATTTTTTTGCTTTCAAACAAAACATACCCTAAAATCGTAAAAAATCGCGTAAGGTGGGGCTTGGCGGTGGGGGGGTTAGCCTGGCACTTTTTTGAGACATCGGCGTTTTTGGTGGCGGATAGATAAGAGCCGGAGAAGCTGTGATGCGTCAGCACTCTAAAGTTAAAGCCCAACGGAAAAGCGTAAATGTTTCTGTGTCTATATCTGTATCTCGCTCTCTCCCTCTCTAAGTGCTCTCACTCGCTATCGCTCTCTCTTACTAGCATTCTCTCTCACTCTCGCTCTCTCTTTCTCACTAACCGTCTCACTCTCTCTCGGTCTCTTTCCCTCTCAATCTCTCTCACTCACTCACTCTCTCGCTCTCTCACTCTCGCTATCCCTCTCTCCCTCTCTATCTCTCTCACTCTCTCTCACTCACTTTCTCTTTTACAACAGCCAGTTTCCGAGAAAATCCGCTTTTGCTCAGCTTCCCTCGCGGTTCGGGACCCTCAAGTCGGAACGCCACAAAATGCGTAATTTGCATGGAAGCGGAGGGCGGAGTGGAGGGACTGATGAGTGTTTGTATTTGACAAATAGGGAGAGAGAGTGAGAGAGAGGGAGTGAGAGAGAGAGTAATAGAGAGAGTGATTGAGAGAGAGGACCAGTGTTTACTTACAATATCGCATGCAAAGCAGGGGCGAGATGTGTCACAATCAGCACTCACTCCCCGGCCGTCATTAGGTATCTGTCGTAGTTTAACGGGGCGTGAAGGTGAGGGATTTTAACAAAACGGGCGATTTCACGCGCAAAAATGTAGCGAAATTTTACAACGTGCAAGATTGATCTTTGGAGTTTTGGATTCTTGCGCTACCTTCAACGAATTGCAGTTAAACATCCATTTTTGAACTGCTTGACCCATGAAACATTGCGGCTCGAGTCCCATGGGGGATGGCTAATTTTCCAATCCAAAGGGCCCGTATCTTGACCGTCCAGTGTCCAATTTCGATGATCTCAACATCTATCGATATCTACTCATCGAGAGCTGCCGATTGCTGGTATAGTTGCCGCATGGAAATTACTGTATGCCGATGATAACTTGCTCAAAGGCTTTTGTGTGATTTTGCAAAGCTTCCCGGACCCGAATCTCGGCCTCCCTTCTTGATTTTGACGGCCCAGGAACCCGCCGCGACACCGCGACGTCCAGCCGCGAGAAACGGCCCAGGCTACAAACTACAAAATGAAATATCGCTTTTGCAGGATGGAGCTATCTAGGATTTTAGGCAGCCCTTCAAATTCTCGGGGACAGGACCGACCTTCCAACCTGATATAATTCACCCGGGTCGGAAAAACCGATTTTCCGCAAACATTTTTTCGGAACTATTTGGGCTTTTTCGCAACGGAATAAAGTTTCGGGACGTTTAGACAGTATCTTTCAGTTTTTAACAAATAGATTCGATCCCGAGCACACGAATTTTGACTTCTTGACCCCCTTTAAAGATATTTCGCGGGAAATTTTTGGTTCTTTCGCATCACCGGGGGGGTAAATAAAATACGGTTGTCAAAATCAAAAAAAAATCAACCCCAAAACTTCGATGTTTTAAAAATTTTTTTAAGACTGTTAGATAGTTTAACGACATGGTTTATTCCGTTAGAAACATTATGAAGATACTTCCTATTTAGTTCCGAGGTATTTCTAGACTCATACAAAAGATTTGTCCCCCACCCCCCGATAATGCAAAAAAACCGATTTTTCAAATTTCGGTGTTCCAAATACCCACCTCCCCCTCCGGCCAAGAACGTTTTGGCCCTAAGCGATCAGCGCTTCGGGCCCGCCAAAAATAAGCGGATTATCCGGTGGTCGGGGGAAGGGCGCGGGGCGCGCGATTTTCGCGCTGCCCCCCGAAACAATGCGAATTGCAACGAATTACGGGGCGAGGGAGCTGAACCGGCGCTTTGAAGGCCCCGAGGGGGCTATTTTTGAAGAGCCAAAGCAGAAGCATCCCCCCCCCGCCCTCCTTGGTGATGTTTGACGTTCGTCTGTTTGCATGGATTATGAGGGGGGGCTAGACTACGGTTAGCAGCCGGCCGACTGACACTTTGGGCCGGCAAGAAAAACTGTAAGAAAAAGGCGCAAATGACAACCTGTTTTGGTACTGGGCTGATAGCGGGGGGGGATTTAAGCTAGGGGAAGCAAATTTTTTTTCTAGAAATTTCGCAAGGCCCTATCGCGAACCAAAAATAATTTTTACAGCATTTTACACAGTTTTTAAAGATAAGAACCTCCTAAAAAAGGCAAAAAAGGTCGAAATTCTGCTGGGTTTTCTCAAATTGCTTTGAAAATCCTACCGTTGGGCCGCCCAAAAAGGCACAAAAATGCAGAATTTGTGATTTTTTGACAAAACTCTTTTCATCGGAAACGCATCAGCAATTCTGAAAAAAGCTGAAAAAGCTTCAGAAGTTCCAAAATCCGATCGGTTTCTGAACATGCTTTTCCGAGGCTCCTAAATCGTGAAAATACCTACTCACGATACCTACTCTTCGAAATCCTGCGACTTTTACCTCCCACCAGATACCATGCACCCCTCCATGAAAAATGTTTCAAAACACTCCATTGTTGTCTGGGCAAATTCCTTTTGAGTTTAGTGAGCGGGAATTGCATGCAAGTTTTTTACTTTATAAAAAGGAGAATGAAACATTTTAATTTCCTAACATTGTATCTTTCAGATCCATCAATTCGCTTCCCTCACACGAGATTTTGGTGATTTTCTCGGGGCGCGCCCCGGAAAATCTGGAAGTGCTGCAGGGTCTCTCCCCCTCTCTCTCTCTCTCTCTCTCTCTCTCTCTCGCCAGGCAAGCCCCTCGCTGCTATTTGTCCCAAAAAAGCGGTCGAGTCCCAAATCGGGACGTGTCTGTGTGACAGGGCCGGGGAAAAGTCCCTTCTAGGGGGGCTTTAGGGGTCCCTTTGTTTTTGCGCACATTTTAGGGGGCGCGAGAGGCGGATGCGGAAGGAACGGATGATGTCTATTGGCGAGATATATAGAGAGAAAGAGAGAAAAAGATGGAGAGAGAGAAAGAGAGAAAGAGAGAGTGAGAGAGTGGAAGTGAGAGAGAGAGAGAGAGAAGGAGAGAGAGGGAGAGAGAGAGCGATTATATATTTCCAGTTTCCAGCAGACGCTTCCGAATTTCACGAGTTTGGTAGTATCGAAAGCTCTCGAAACGGTTAACCAAAATTCTACTATACTCTCTAACTTTCAAAATTCGCCAAAATTCTAAAAAAATCGTAATTTACCAAAATTTTTGATATTTTTTTTAAAAATCGGAAGTAATCTGAGCTTTAAATTAAGCGATTATAGCTTGACGCTTATTAGTTGCTACACCATCGAAATCGCCGGGAAGAACGGCGAAACATCGCATTTTTGCGTTTCAAAACTTTATTGAAACGGCTTTTTCAAAAATCGTCGATAGGTGCTAACAGTGTTCCGATACGATACTCTTCACGGTTTCAGACCGTCTGTAGAGCTCTTATTCTTGGCTGGCATTTTTTTTAGTTTCCCACGCTTCGTCGAAGGCCTGGCCCAGGCCTTTTTGGGGCATTCCGGGAACTGAAGAAGCGGATGCGGAAGGAATGGACAGATGTCATCACGTACAAGGGTGGAGAGAGCGAGAGAGACAGAGAGAGTGAGAGAGAGAGATATAAACACTGTAGTCCTAGTGTCTGTCGATAGGTGTCGCGCGGAATGGAAGGCCCTCAGGCCAAATGGGACACTCGAAGCCTGCCCCCCACATGAGAACGCAACATGGGACGGAATTTTTGAAAATTAGCGAACACAGGCAAACTAACCGAGATTTTTTGGGAATTTTGGGGCTCAAGGCGAGCTAGCAGAAATCTTCAAGGAAAGCCAGACATGGCAATTCCGGGGGCCCGAGCCCCGGGGCCGGGCCTGGAATCTAATTAACATGAAAAAAATACCCACTTCCGGGCCCCGGAAAAATATGCAAATCCGCGGGGCCGAGCCCGGGCCCGGCCGAACTTTTCCGGGGCCGGAAACTAAAATAGCTCATTTGCGTCTAAATTCGGATGTTAATATGCAAATTTGCAATGAAAATTTTATGTGCGTTGGTGCAGTTAGGACATCGGTATCGGTAAAATTCATTGAACTTTTTTAATAATTCGTCCCAACTATCAAAAACTTCTAAGATACAGGTCTGAACCTGTTCTGATCTGGCTGCAATAGATATGGAGATGTATGGCAACCTCTGAAAATATCATTTTTTACAATTTGAATGAATAATTTGACTGAAAGTTATTTACAACCGGCATTTCTGATTAGCGTGCGGCCTTGCGGCCCCGGGCTCGGCCCCCATTTTGGCTTATCCCGGGGCCGGCGAGCAAAGCCGAGCCCCGGCCCCGCCGGATGTGGGGCCGAGCCCCGTCGGCCCGGCCGCATGCAAATTTTTGGGGCCGAAAAAGCCCGGGGGCCGGGCCCGTTGCCATGTCTGAGGAAAGCTGAACGCATGATTACCAGATTTTGCGTGTCAAGGCAGCAGCGATGCTTTGAAAGATACATTATAAGTTTTTCGAGGTCAAAAGCAGGCTAGCAGAGATCATTTAATTACCGGACCATTTAATTGACAATTAGACTTTATTTACTTAGTTCCTAATTTAATGCCCAAAACTAATTATCTAATTATTTAACCTAATTATCGGACTTTGCGCGTAAGGCAGCAGCGATTCTTTGAAACATCGATTTTACGAGTTTTGAGATCAGAGAGAGGCTAACAGATTTGGCGACCTTTAACATAAATTTTTCCAAAGCGACTAGGCAAGATAGCAAAAATTCTTTGCGGAATCGAGAGGTTAAGGTGGCCCAGCCAGTCTTTGGAATTTTTTATCTCGAAAGTGATAGCTTTTCTCAAACGAGAGCTAAAAGCGATTTTTGAAAATTCTAGGTTATCCTAGGTTCTAGGCGATTGTTTGCGGAAACACGTAGCCAGGGGGGCTAGCAGTGATTTTTGGGATTTCGCAGACGGGATAAAATTGAAGCAATTAAAAGAAAAGAACAAAGATGAAAAAAGACATTTAATCCTATGCTATCCCTATCCGTTGCAAGGCAAGCTAGCAGAGACTCTTGCCGCATCGCCAACATCAATTGTTATCATCAAACGAGACTCCAATCACCATAAGATCTCTACTGGCCCCTTTTCAGATATTGTTGCCCCGCTCGGAGCTGAAAGATATTTTTTACAAATGCCTGTCCGCTTACGGATTTTTTTGTTTATGAACATGGTTTTCTGGCCACAGCCAGGATCATTTTTGGAAAACGGAGCTTCTAGTGAGTCTTAGCTGTAGCCATGCTAGCAGGGATTCTTTAGGAATTTTTCGCTTTTCGCTTATTAATTTCTTTGAGCCGCCTGAGATCAATGTTTTCCCTTTGAAAATACAGTATTTTTTTTTCGTATAGGCAGGCCAGCAGCGATTCTTCAGGAATTCCGACTTGGTACCTGAAGTCTCCAGGGTCTTCAGGGGTGCTTGAAAAAATGCTTGTGGGCGCGGGCGGCGGGGGCATATTGTTTGATTTTGGAGGGATTTCCGGGGGGTGTTTGATATCAGAAAATCACTCCCTATCTCGCTCTGTCTCACTCACTCTCTCGCTTTCTCCTTTCCCTCCCCAAGGTGCTTCAGATTCAATCTTCCGCTTCCCGGATCCGCATCCCGCCCCCCTTCAAGAAGCACTGATTGTTTGTCTGTCTGTCTGTCTCTGCCTCTCTCTCTCTCTCTCTCTCTCTCTCTCTCTCCCCGTCTATTTGTCCTTTGTCCTCCCCCTTCCCATCATGAGCCCAATTCCTTCCCTGCGCGGTTCCGTTCCCTCCATTCCGCGCGGCTTTCTAAAGCACACCCCCAACTACCGTAACCCTCGCCCCATGGAGTGCTCCAGGGCATTTCGTTTTCGAGGCCGGTTTTCGTGTAAAGTATGCCTATACCTCGAGATACCTTTTTGAGCTTAACCTTACCAGTTGAAGTTGGTGGTATTCTTAAAGAACGTCTGCTAGCCTACCCTTACAGGCCAGTATTCAGAAAGCGTTTCGTGACGTCGTACTGGACTATTAGCGGGGGCCGGGGGGAAGCAATTTTTCCCATTGATCCTGTAAGGCCTTGTAACGAAATATAACAACAATTTTTATAGAATTCACACCGTTCCTAGACACATAAAATACTAAAGAAAATTATAAAAATTTGCTCAAAATTTTTGTTTTCAAAAACTTTTGCTTTTCACAGCTTTTTTAACGATCAAAAAATGTTAAATACATGATAAAAATACAAACCCCCCTTCCCCCGCTAACAGTCCAGTACTCGCAGCACTTGAACACAATATTTTTGCAGCTATCTTGGTGCTTTTACTAATGGTTTAAAGCAGTTTTTTTTTCTTTGACGGTTATTAATTTTTCTACCGTACCCCCGTATACTTCCAGGAATCGAAAAATTTTCTCTGCTAGGCTGCCCGTCCTGAGTTTTTGCAGCTTGAAACGAATCGTAATAAGCCCGTCTTGCCGCTGATATAAAAAAAAATACGAGAACCCTAAAATTTTGATGAAGAAGTTTCGAAAACCCCCACGCTTGTGTCCTGATTTTTCATGCAAATCAGTGTTTCATCGGGGCGCTTCCTCAATTCGAGTGAACTCACGATAATTCAGCGACGGGTTGTTTCTACAATGTGAAAATTTATATTTTTGCCAAGATGAATGCATTACCTTCATCGGGCCTTAAGTCGGCGGCCGGTCGTTTCCTCAAGAATCTCTGCAAGCCTGTCCATTAATAGCCTTATCTTATCAGTACCCGTTGTCATAAACTTTTTTTGATGAACCCTTTTAATTTCAATTTTATGGGCAAGGCGTGCTGGGTTTGGTACTTATGGATACGCCATGGATTTTGCCGCATCGCGACACGCAACGCGCACCACCCTTGACCCTCGTCAACGGATTCTAATCGGTTACGCAATGGAAAGAGAGGCCTGCGCGTTGCGGGTCGCGTTTCGCGGACTCCGCAAAATCCATCGGCGAAATTATCAGCACCAAATCCATAGCCTTGCCCGTACCTTTAAATGCAAAATTTAGTTTGCCAATAAATGTTTTGAGTAAAAATGTTTTAATTTTTGAGGGTTCGATGACAATTCGTTTATTATGTTTGCAAAAACCATTTTTTAAATATTGGTACCACCGTCGTTAAATTTTGCCAATATTTTAGCTGACTATGGCTATACAAGAATTAAGAAGCCACCGCGCCCACTTATGACTTGAAAATTTGAAACATTTTTTAAACATGTATTTTCGAGAATTTTTAGTGCTTTTCCCAGTCGCCGGTTTCGCAATGATTCCAAATCTACAATCAGGATTTTGCAAGAATTTTGCAGTTGCACTTTGTTTTTTGTTACTGGGCTATTAGCGGGGGGAGGGGTAGCAGGCCGGAGCCAGATTTCCCCGTTATCCTTCACGGCCGCACACAGAATTCTTGGGTAGTTTTGTAGTTTTTTTTACATAGTTTTCAGCATTAAAATCTTATAAAATGATTACCTTTGTGAAAAAAATTGAGGGTCGGGTTCAAAAATGTATGCAAAATAGCCAAAAAATGCCTAAATTTCCGAAATTTCAAATTTTTGGAATATTACCATCATTTTCTAGCCATAAAAACTAATAAAAACCCCATAAAAATATAATATAGATTATCGACAGGTGCTCGGGAAAACAAAAGATCTCATCCGCTAAAAATTACCCCCCGCTAAAGGACCAGCACCCCCTTTTTGAGCAAAGGGTTCGACCCCGAAAATACAAATTTAGGCTTCCTATCCCCTTGAAGCGTGGAACCCCAATGTTTCAGGCGGGCCTATTAGTATTGGTTTAAAGTGTCGCTCTCTCGCTCTCTCGCTCTCTCTCTCTCTCCTCTTTCTCTCTCTCTCTCTCTCTCTCTCTCTCTCTTTTCTGCTGATATTTGTATTTGATGTGCGTGCAGGGAGGGGTTGGTCCACTCCTCCAGGGCGTCCGTTCCCCCCATCACATCTGACAACCCCTCCATCGCCCTCTTTTCCCTTTGAAGCCTCAGGGCACTTTCTACAGATGAGGAGATGGACAGACAGACAGACACATAAACACACACACAGACAGAGAGACACACAGCAACGTTCAAGCCTTCCGAACACCCCCCGCCACACCCTTTACGATGGATTTGAGAGGGGGATTTTTACGGATTTTAAAGAGAGTTGAACAGCTACCGTACTCCCAAAGAATCTCTGCTGGCCGGCTTCTTTTGAATAGATAACCGCTACCGTATTCCTAAGGAATTTTAGCAGGTTCGCCTCACTTTAGCCCTTACTCTGACGACTGTCTCGCTATCTCTCTCTCTGGTTTTCTCTCTCTCGCTCTCTCTCTCTCTCTAGCTGTATCTTTAGTGCTATTAGTGCGACAATCAACATCATACGAATAAGGTAATTTAGGCGTCTCTGGACATTTTAAGGGAAGCGTGACAGCTGCCTCTTATCCACAAAAACCTCTGCCAGCTAACCAGTTCGTATGTTTCACTCAATTCGCTTATCTTGGAATCCTGGTGTACCCCAATGCTATATTCCCTTTTTCTGAGGGCTTCCAAAAGAAACTTTGCAAGTTGGCGTGTCCAACATACGATATTAGTGCCCGTTTATCCTTGGGTTTTTCGTTCGTTTGCCCTAAGAATCTCTGCTAGCTTGCCTCAAGCGTCAATTTTACAATGAGCGACCAGTACCCGCCCGGCCCACCGTAACTCGGTCAATCTGATCAATTTTCATCATTAAAACGTCTAGAATGACCAAAATTCGATGAGGATCTCAGAAACAGCATCAGAATTTTGAAATTGCAGCGTTTTTCCGTCCAAACAAGGACAAGAGATCGTGCGACGCGGTCGCGTTAAGGTCGCTTCTGGCAATTTGCCAGGAGTCAACGCCAGGGGCGTCCGGCTTCGGAGCCCTTTAAAATTAGCACGGATCGGCTCTTGTCTCTCTCTCTAGAGCGTGGTATCTCGTCCTTTTCTGAAACGCACTTCCGGCTGGCCTATGCCAATCGTCGATGAGCCCTGATTCTTTTTCCTGATCCCCTCAAACCTGAACCCTGGACGTTGTGCGAGCTTCCTAAAAAATTCTGGCTTGCCTGCCAGCCATTCGTTCGGCCGGTAGTGAAATTGTCAGATCTCGCATACATGGCAAACTATCTTCTGCCCCGACAACGCAGCTTGCAATTTTTTTGGAACATATGATTTTGCAATTTTTCGTTCACAACTGGAACCAGTAACAAGTAAAAATCGACTAAATCCCTGAATCATCGAGATAGGACGAGATTTGGTGGAACACATTCATTTTAAGGCAGTCTTCAGCGCATAAGGAAAAATATGTTTCCTCAAATTTCAATGACGAACTTGAAACGCACCTATGCATTGAGCGTCATATCCGACCTTTTAATTTTTAAATTATTGGTTTTAATTTCACTGTACCAACAATAAATATGCTAAAATAACTAAAAGGAAAAAATGCAGTATCAAAAACAGAGGGGCAACATTAATTAATTGTGAGACTATCGGCAGCATTGATTTGTCTTAAATTGTCTCTATGATTTGTCTCTTCTTTTCCAACTAATTTCTGTTTGATTTTGACCCTTTTTATGTCGCTTTTAAATTAATGTAATTTGTAATGGTTTCCCATGAATAAAAATGGGCTAAATTTTTTAATTATTGCTACATGAATAGCCAATAAAAATTGGTATCGCGTGTTCGCACCTGATCTGGATTTTTCATGAAACACATTTTTCAAAATAATTTAGTTTTCTTTTTCTTGACTTTTGTTTTTCTTTTCTTTATTTTTCGCTTTTTCTGGCACTTTTAAACATTATTAAATCTTATTTTCTAGCGCACAGTAGCGGCACATTTACCGCAAAATCGATAAGCCAGAAAACCCCGGTGGAAATGAGGCTGCTGTGCATCGGGCTGGTCGCCCTTGCCTTGGCTGTTGGCGCAAAGGTAAGGAAAATTTGTTGTTATTTTATTTTTATTTTCTTCTTAGTTATTAATCACTTTATTTTTATTATTTATTTACTTGATGCTCGCTACAATATGCATCCGGTGCTCGCTCGCCACTTATTCAGGGCTGAAACACGCTTTTTTCGTGGCGAACCAAGATTTTGTAATATGGATCCAGGACGTTTATACATTGTTTTTAACCATTCCTGAGCAAAAGAAAACCTTATAGACGCGCAATATTTCTTAAAAACCAAATTTGACATCGGTAAAATCTATTTTTCCAGCCAAAAATGAAGAAAAAATGAAATTTTCGTACTTTTTCGAACTTTTTAATAGTTTTTGGATTGTAAATAGCGCTTAAAAAATGACAATTATATAAATAAATCATATAATAACACTTATATCCATTACCTCCAACAACCCGAAAATTATCAGGATAATTAATTTGATGTTTCAACCCCATCTGATGACACACACGCTCGAAAACTGATAATCCGGGTAAAACGACTATGTAGCTTTAGCGACTATGTAAAAACGGTTCCAACTTTTTGCGCTTTTTTTAACTGCCATTAATGCGCAAAATGTAATAATAACGAATCAAATCAAAATCGAAATGCGTATTACTAATATTTTTACGAAAATTTAAATAACTTTATTTCCAGGACGCCTCGGCGGAAAAGACGGTCACTGACAAGGTGACGGAAGCCCCTGCAACCACTACAGTAATCCCGGAAGCTACAGAGGGAACTACGGTAGGTTTTTATCAACCTAAACTAATAAAAACAGTTCCGAAAAAAAGGAACCGTCCTCTCTTGCCCTGGAAAAAAGGAGGTTTCGGAAATTGGGCTTTTCTGAGTTTCCATAAAAAACTGAATGAGAAGAACGGAATAGCTAGTAGTTTACTTCGAAGTATTTGGAGAATGTCTTAATTGGTTACTTTCAAAAAACGAAATTCATAATGTTGAAATTTCGAAGTTTACCTCGTTTTAACTAAAACGAAATTATACCCAAGAAACCCGCAAGTCTCAATTTTTTTAGGCATTACGAGCAAGGGCACATTATAAAATTCCTTTTTACATTTTTGGGAGAAAATTTGAAACACAATTCTTGGCTGGAAAGCGGCTTAAAACTTTTTAAAACGACCTTGCCCCGGATTTTTTGGGAAAAAATGTTTTTAAAAAAGACATTGCTGGGAATTTCTCGATACCTACAATCCGCGTATGTTCGCATTTTTGATACCTAAATAAATGGTTCAATTCAGGGAGAAATAGTCCTTGTTTACGGATAAAAAAATTCATGATTCTTTATTTTTATTATCATTCTTAATTATTATACAATTTTCATAAAGCTAATCTTCGTGAGGATCGGGTGTTACTGATAAAAAAGTAACACGACGCATAATAAATAAATAATGCATAGCTAGTTTGAAGGATTGAAAATCTTTGTTTTTTAAGCTTATTTATTTGTGATCGGTTTTTACTTATTATTTGCTTTATTTTCTATTAAAGTTTTCTAGAATTTTCTTGGAAATCGGATGTTTCATAAAAAATGGTCGGGAAGATGCATTTTCTAAAAATAATTTCGTTTCGGAGTAGTCTAGAGTTGTATCATTTCATCTTTTGCAGTCGGAAACCGCGAAATTTATCTTGTTTTTAGACAAATCTTTGCACTATTTAGTTATCGTTATTATTATCATTTATCTTTCTAACCGGGATTAATCTAGAATTTTCTTGAAAATCGAATGTTTCACGAAAAATAGTATAGAAACCGGTTTTCAAAAAATAAGTATGTAGCTCCGTTGTAAGGTATAAAATTTCAACTCTTTGAGGCGGAAACCGCGAAATCGACGGAAACGCCAGTAGTGGATGGAGGAGAAGCCGAGGCCACCACAGCTGACAACTCTAAAGGAGATGAGAAGGCGCTGAAGAAGCTGTCGCGAGCCAAGCGACAGTGCTGTTTTGCCGCCCAGAATAACTGCTGCGCCCCGCAGAGCAATCAGTGCAATTGTCAGGCGCTGCAAATTCAGGTATCATTTTTATTGATAGTTTAAAGGTATATGAAGGATTTTACGAATTTTTGCGGGTATTCTGTATAATTTGAGGAACTTTATTAGAGGTATTTAAAGACATTTGGGCCGGCAGCCGCTAAAAGTTTTGTTTTTGAATAAGAAGTGACGCTTATCATAATAAAAATAATATTGACTAATACAAAAGTACGATAATAACATCTGATGGGTAATAAGAAGTTATAAAAGTACTTAAAACGGCCTGGGACGTATCGCATGGCATTAGTGACGGGCGAACCGATTTTTCCAATAATCCCGGACGACCCTATCGCAGATACACACATTTTTAGCATTAAAAATAGCACATTTTGCACATTTTTCAGTTATTTTAAAACATAAACATAAAAACTTTTGAAAAATATGGATATGTGTGAGTTTCGTTTGTTATATCCATTAATCCTACTATATATAAAAAAATAGTGTCTGTGTGTGTGTAGACACTTTGCATAAAATCCCGGGTTCCAGTCATAACTCGAAGGGGAAAGGATTTTTTGGCCCAGAAGTAAGGTAGTTAGGGGTAGTCGAGGGCGTAGATTACTGCACGCTTATCAGATTTTTACTAAAATTGCGTTTTATACCTGATTTTAACGTTTTTAAAACATATGGAAATAGAGCAA
Organism: Mesorhabditis spiculigera; assembly: GCA_958295435.1. Lineage (NCBI taxonomy): Eukaryota > Metazoa > Nematoda > Chromadorea > Rhabditida > Rhabditidae > Mesorhabditis > Mesorhabditis spiculigera. The sequence continues at coordinate 162,158 of CATQJA010002700.1, read as the reverse complement.
TTTGCATAGGAGAGATAATTCGGCTCATTTTGGGCCTTGCGAGGCTCGGAGTCGGTTGCTCACGTAATTCCGGTGGTTTCGGATGTTTAACGTAATTGATTTAAATTATAATATGCAAAACCCCCGTGTATGAAAGGTCCCCGCAAAGAGGCCAGGGGTGAAAAGTCGCGTAGCGGCTTTTCAACCCTGGTTATCCATTAATTTTTCACGCTCTGTAGCCAAATTTTTTGAAACATATTTTTTTGCCGAGGGTAGAAGTAGTCTGTAGAGTCTGTAGATACAGATCTTTCTTATTGGGTAAAGTAAAAAAGTTTCAAAGACTTCCACGGTCCAAAAAAAAGTAAATCTAAAAAATCTTGTGTTTTAGGTGCAACAATGCGACTGCGCGAATATGCTGCAACAGCAATGCGGCTGCCAGGTCCAGTCTTCCGGCTGCAACTGCCCGGCCCTTCAGGCTCAATATTCGAGCTGCGGCTGTGGAGCGCTTACCTATCAGGTATTACCGATGGTCAAAATGCCGAAATTTCGAGATTCCACGCCTTCAAAGTCGAAAATACTGAAATCCTACTGTCTTGCAACAGCAAAAATCTGCTCGAAACGCAGAAAACGAAATTCCAGGAAGACAGAATTTTTTGTTTTGACAATTTCATTTAATGAATTACGTATTTGTCTTTTATAAAATGGACAAATTCTCTCTTTTATTTAAAAAATGTTAATTTAATTTAGTTTACCAAGCGTCCAAAGCGCCGTTAGTTTTGAACCATCCATGAAAAAAACTCCAGGAAACTTCAGAAAAAAATGTGCCTATTGCAAATTTCGACAGTCGGCATTTTTGGAGTCGTCAATTTCGGCATCGTGAATTCCGACATCATTAATTACTATCGAAAAGATCCACGCTTTGTTTAAATTACGACTTGCGATAGAATTTGCGATGTTTCGAACCTAGGCTGGGCTACAGCAAGATCAAATGTAACAGTACCTGCTGGGAACGTGTACAATTCACTTCGCTCGAATTAGACTCGGAAAGGCGGTGGCTCTGCCTTCCCACTCCCTTTAAAACCCCCCTTTTCTCAGGTCTCCTGCTCGCAATGCCAGTCCCAGCCGACGTGTGCCCCTCAATGTATGCCGGCCTGCGCCCCCAGCTGTACACAGGTGTGTCGTGTAGTAAAATCAATTCATGGAGGAAAAACCGTCATTTTTTGGTGAATTCAAATGTAAGCAAGTGGGTAGGCTAGCAGAGATTCCTTGGGAAAATTTCGTTAATTTATTTCTCGGCAAAATCTAAGAGAAGAGGCAGACACTTTCAGCAAAAGATGTTTCAAAAATGCAGCGGGAATGTAGCAGAATATTTTAGGGAATGTAAGCAGTTTGTCGGCTCTAAGGCCTTGCAGTTTAGCATTTACCCTCGGCAAATGTGAAATTGGGCAATCTAGCAGAGCTCTTTGTGGAAAAGTGTTCCAAAAACAGTTCACCCGACAAGGCGTACATTTTTAAGGAAGCGTCCAAGAAGATATGTTTCAGAAACAAATTACTTTTTTGAATAGTAGCGTTGTAGCAATTTCTTTGGCTTCGTTTTTGAAAAAACCAAAAATAAACGAAAATATTCCAAGGGAATGGACTGGCTCCGGTTTCAAAACAGAGGGAATCTAGCAAAGATCCTTGAGGAAAACCCAAAGTCCGCGAAGTTCGTATGAACCTGTTTGGGGAAATGATGTTTCAGAAACAAAATGTTACCTTTTTTGATAATTTTAAGGAATTTCATAAATTTGGCTGACCCACATAGATCGCAAAACAACGCAAAGTCGAGGCCAAAAAAATTATCGAAAATGGAACATAGATGCAAAATTCCTGCTGGAAAAACGTTACAAAAATAAATCGGTGTCCCCGAAGATTTTGTTAAAGAATATCTTCTGTTTTGCCAGCTTTGTAGCTCAAATTCCAGCAGCAGCAACCGATCATCATCGTCCAGGCCCCACAACAGCAATGTGCCCAGCAATGCATGCCCGCCTGCCAACCGCAATGCGTTCAACAGGTAGCGTATTGTAACGTGCCGTAGCATAGCATAGCCTCGCGGCATTCGGTAAATATGTTTTAATGCATGGTATTATTCGGCGTTTTGAAAACGTCTACAATTTGTTCTCGATCCCTCGGATCACTTTAAAACTGAGAAATTCCTGGCATTAAAGTTAAAATTTAATTTTCCTATTATTTTTAAGTCATGCGCACCCGCTTGCCAGCCAATGTGTGCCCCATCATGTGTCAACCAGCAGCAGCAACAAATTATCATCGTCCAGGTATGAAACATTTTATAGCGTTTCCCGAAATTCCCTAAAAATAAAAATTGCGCTCATGATAAACAAATTCGTTTAATTACGCTTGCACGCTTCTTGAAAACATGCATAATTTGGCCTAATTTATGTCACAAAAATGAACTATTCTTGCCAAAAAAATGTGTCGGGGTTAAGGGGTACTCAAAAGTTTGGATCTCGAATAGTTGAGCTCCGTCATCAAATTGCTAGTGGTTTTTGAGTACGGGTGTGTATTCTCAAAATGCAGCAAAAATAAATACATTTGAACGCTAATATCATTAAAGTTGAAGTTAACTTGCTTTAGTTTAACAAATCTTCCTAAAAACGAAAAAGATAGTAGAAAATATGTATGTAGTGACTTGAAAAAATATGAAGGAGATGAAAACTTTTTAAATCAGACAAAACACCAATTCAAAAATTAAAAAAATGCTTCAACATCGCAAAGTAAAAATTCAGAAAGTTAATGCCCAGTGGCGAAATGTTTGCAAATTGATGTTTCAGCGAAACCTGTATTCTGGAATTTTGTATACTGAATAATGAGTAGAAGGGCTACAGCGGATCCCAAATTTTTTACTTAACGTCACTTGATTTCGCCCGTTCAATTCTCAATTCAAATCATTTTCAGGCCCCACAACAGCAATGTGCCCAGCAATGCATGCCCGCCTGCCAGCCGCAATGTGTCCAACAGGTAGCGTAACGTAACGTGCCGTAGCGTATCAGTCCGAGTAGCATATCATCTTTTTAAAATTTGTGCTGTTTCGTAAATTATCGTAGCGTACCGTAGGGCATATCACCGCTTCGTATTATAACGTAGCGTAGCCCGGCGTGCGGTAGTGTATTACAGCGTACTGTATCATATTGTAGCGTGGACCAGCGTATCGTAACGTATGGGACGGCGCCTAACGTACCGGCGTGTAGTGTATAGTGTAGTGCAGCGTAGCTTAGGGTGGCTCAACGTAGCGCAACATTACCTAACGTAGCGTATCTTAGCTTATGGTAACGTAGCGTAGCGTAACGTAGCTCATAGCCAGGCCCGTAGCGGAACCGAAATTTCGGGGGGGGGGGCCCAAAAATTTTGGCGACCTCCCCCCGGTCGCCACTTTTAAAACATCCGAAAATCGCGTCAATAATAGCGCCGCAGGCAAAAAAATTGCAAAAAAGCGTCTGCTACAGTCAAATTCGTGTGAAAACACGGCAGAAAACGCGCCGCAAGCGAAAATTTTTATGAACCATTGATTCACTAATGAAAAACCAGCGCCAAAAACCAAAACCGTAACCAAAAATTTTGAAAAAATAGGCTTCATATAAGTAAAAACTGTTCGAAAAACAGTAATAAACAGCGCCGCAGGCTGAAAAATTTTTGTAACTAAAAATCATAAGGGTCCCCCCTTATGAATTTTTCGGACCTCGACCGATTTCGGGGGGGGCCCAGGGCCCCCTGGGCCCCCCCCCCCCTCCTACGGGCCTGCTCATAGCATAACGTGGCGAATCTCGGCGTAACGTAGAGTATTCTAACGTAGCTTGACATCGTTCGACGCGGGGGTAAGGTAGAGTATTATAGCGTATAGTAGCGTAGCAGAGCGTAGTATGATTTTGTTTTGTTTTTTTGAAAAGACGGAATCTATGAGCAATTAAGCCCCTAGCCGATTCATAAACCCGCAAAACCCATGACACATTGGTTTATTAAAACTATCATGGAATATAAATTTTTCTAGTAAAGAATGTAGTAAATAAGTAAATAATGGTTCAAGTAGTTGTTAAAAACTGGAGTAATTCGTGGAGATTAAAATTTTAATGTTTTAAATGCGTTTAATTCGTCCTTTTTAGGCTTGCGCCCCGGCGTGCCAGCCAATGTGCCAGCCGACGTGCGTGAACCAGCAGCAGCAACAGGTCATCATCGTCCAGGTATTTTTGGTTTTACTTAAAACGAATTTTCTCTTGTAAATACAGTGCGCGTGGAATACGTTGACAATTGGCCCTAGTTATATATGAAAAACACACTGAAAATCGAAGACTTGAATTGAAATACTTATGTTTCAAAAAACCCATCTACCAACTTTTAATTTCAGTTGTGAATCCAAGCGGTTGGGAAATGCCAAAAAATTAATGTAAAAAAGTTTAAATTTTATTATTTTATTAACTTTTCAACGCAATTGATTTTGTTTGTATTAAATTTTAGTGGTAACTATTTTTACGTAATTTTTATCTTGAAGGATTAATCGTAAATTTATAAGTTTTTATTGAATTAATGTTTCGAAAAATTAGCTCTTTTTTGATTATTTTTTGGTCATAATCGAAGGCCCCCGGGATTGGAAGACCATTTTCACACCGTTATTTCGGGCTCGATTTTTTCTAACAGTCACTACGGAACCCAAAAATGATATTAAACCCTCATTTAATTTAATAGATAAAATAGATCAATTCTAATTTTTTTCAGCAACAACCGCAGCAGCAGCAGTGTGCCCCGTCCTGCATGCCCGCCTGTCTGCCCCAGTGCACCAGCGTCAGTTTTTAAAATCTAATTCTATATCATTAACTAAAGACATAATTTCACGGCACATAAATTGAAAATCATCATTTTTAAGCACCTGGTTGAATAACATTATTAAGCATGCCACTTAAAATTTATATTTGCACATTTTGAAACATGACGAAAAAGAATAGCTTCGGTGAATTACTATTATTTTCTGATTTTGTTTTTACATGTAAAAAAATGTCGATTAAACCAAATCGCAAAACCCTATTTTAAATTTTTTGAAACATTAAAATTTTTCCAAAGAAATAAAATTTCAGGGCTGCAACTCGAACAACTGCAACAACAACAACGACCAGCAGATTATCATCGTTCAGGTGATACCGCGATTTTTAATGATAAATTAACTAACAATTATCGTAAAAAATCTTATGTTTCAAGTTTAAACTTGTTAATATTGATTTTTCATTCATAATTTCCGACAACCCGCTACATCAATATCCTTTTCAGCAACAACCCCAGCAGCAACAATGTGCCCAGCAATGCATGCCCGCCTGCCAGCCGCAATGCGTTCAACAGGTATCGTGACGTAGCGTATCGTAGCGTAGTGTAGCGTCATGAATTATCGATTACAAGGGAAAGGGAGGTACTTTTGGTCCATGTTGGGAATCGATGGTGAATTAAAAACAATGGTGATCATTTAAACGTTGGTTTTTGTGGAACTCTCTTTTTGAAAAAAGGTTTTCTGCGTTTTAAAGTTTTTTTTTTTGCTAAAACTACGATCTTTCAAGCCAATTTTTTTTGCTTGCGGCTGGATCTGACAAAAACAAACCTTACCATCATACCGCAACACACCAAACAAAAATCGCAAAAAAAAAACACCGCTCCGGAAGCGAAATAGCAGAAATGCGTCAAATTTAAGGTCATTTTATTTAATTTTAAGGTTTAAGGTCATGTTTCGTAGTTATTTAATTTTGTAACTGGTTTAATAACTTCAAAGATATTTTAAAAACAAAGTTTCAAAAGGCTCAAACAGATCCTGAATTAAAAATTTCAGCTCCAACCCACCCAGTGCTTGAAACATTAGGCTTAAAAAGATTTAGCTTTAGTACCCCAGTAGCTATTATAAGGATCAAGTTACTGGATGAGGCGTGGTGAACTGATTGGGTTGATATACTCCGACAGAAGTTGGTACATCTGTGAAACATGTGTAAAAAAATGTTATTAAGGCCTGTGCCCCGGCTTGTCAGCCAATGTGCGACAACTCGTGCGTCTCCCAGCAACAGGCACAGATCGTTGTTGTTCAGGTACTCTATTTGATTAGAGCAGAAATATATTTAGTCACACTGGTTAATCACGAGAAATTAAAGCCAGATAGCGAGAGAGAGAGAAGGAGAGAGGGAGAGAGAGGAGAGAGAGAGAGAGAGAGAGAGAGAGAGCAAGAGAGACAGAAGAGCCAGAGAAAAAAGAGTCTCTTTCCATGTAGAAACTAACGTTCATATGTCAAAAAACATGTTTCAAAAAAATATCAGCCGGGTGTCGGCAAACACTATTAATTCCATCTCTTTCTTCGGCGAATTCAGCGAATTCTAGAAAAAATCTCCTGAAAATTAACAAATTCGATTAACTAAATTTACAAAAAAATAACATATACCTTTTATTTAATTAAAAACTAAAGTCGAAGCAATCATAATCCTCCTTTAACCGAAAAATTTTTAGCAACCGGCTCAGCAGCAGCAATGCGTTCAGTCTTGTATGCCCTCGTGCTCCTCCAGCTGCGTCTCCCAGGTTTGTACTTGAAACGTAAGCAGTTGTAGTCTGTAGCCTCGCGCGATCGATCGCATCGATTTTTCGCATCTCCAAAAACTCTCCGAGCCAGGTCAGAGGGGGGATTAGTCTTGTAAAAACCGACGAAAAATCCCAGAGCACTGAAACATTTTTTTGTTGAACATGCGTAAAAGAATTTGGTTTGATTTTCTTGTAATGTTTATTCGATGTCATGAAATTGTTATAATCCAAATTTTATTTTCGAAAAAGAAGCTTTTAAAATTTTAATTGATAATCTTCCCAACAATTCTAATTTGGCCGGATTGATTAGGCCACCGCGTTCGAGTCATAGTGGAGAAGCGAAACATTTTTCCAAAATAACTTTTTCCGAATCAGTGGAAATTCCAAATCTCAGCTAGTTAGGTCCATCGGTTTTGTCGCAAAAACACTCGTGACGGTGTTCATTGCAATCAGATTCACGGGTGGTGCTGTAGAGTCGAAACATTTTGTGGCAACAAAAACATTGCGTGTCAATTCCTGGATTGTCTCTGCTGTTCTGTTGATTCCAGGCATTTTAATAATCTCTGCTAGTTTGCCCTGTGACCTAAAATTTTTCCAAAAGGATCTCTGCTAGTTAGCTTGCTTATTTTTAACACTGGCTGGATATGGAGAACAAGTTCTCCGCAACTGAGACAGAATTGAAACATTTGTCTTCTGGCATATCTTGATCTTTTCTCAATTGCCCCTGCTATGCTGCCGTCTCCAAACAATTTAATGATCTTTGTCACTTTGCCCTGAGACCTAGAATTTTCCAAAAGAATTTCTGCTAGTTAGCTTGCTTATGTTTTTTTAAGAACAGGCTGGGAGCTGTCTATTAATTATACACAGCTTCGCCGCAAGTGTTCCGAAATTGAAACATTTTTCTTCTGTCGGGTCGTAATATTTCCGCAATTGTCTCTCCTTAACTGTCGACTCCAAGTTACGTAATGATCTTTGCCGGTTTGCCCTGCGACTTAACTTTTTTTCCAAAAGAATCTCTGCTATTCAGCTTCCTTATTTTTTGAAGACTTAATTTCGACCCTCCGATTAATTAGACACAGGTTCGCCGCACGTGGTACGAAATTGAAACATTTTTCTTCTATCATGCCGGCCGTAATAGTTCCTCAATTGTCTCTGCCATACTTTCGATTCCAAGCGTTTCATTGTAATGGCCTGTGCTATTTTTCCCGAAGCAGCATCATAACAACAATAGCAGCCAAGTCAGTGAGGAGTGGTGTAGAATCGAAACACCTTTTTCTAGGCAATAAGGACTGTTGTATCAGTTCCAAAATATGTGTGTACCAATATATCATACCGGCTCAGGTGAACTAATGGCCGCTGCTAGTTTACCGTTGATTTTACAAACGATCTCTGCTGGTTGGCTTCCACTTCAGTTTGATGAACTCACCAATATCCCGAAATTAACTATGCCCCAAGTGGCGGAAGGACGATTAATTAAATCCCGGCTCGTGAGTAGTGCTGTAGCATTGAAACATTTTTTGGCAACAGTCTTTGTCAGTTCCGCAATTGTCTCTGCTATACCGCCGATTTCAGGCTATTAATACCAGTTCGCATTTCGATTGCTGGCTGGCTTCCGCCGGGATTTTTAATTAAACGGTTCGCCGTAATAGACTAATTGGAGACTAGTTAGCGAGCAATGGTGTAGATTTGCAACATTTTTTATCAAAGAGGCTTGCCGTATCAATTCCTCAATTTCTCTGCTAGGCTGCCCACTCGATGTGAGCTAACGCTCACTGCTAAATTAATGATCTCTGCTAGTTTGCCCTTTGATCTAGCATTTTTCCGAAAGAATCTCCACTTCCGCCGGAATTTTTGATGAACTTTTGGCGTGGTTATTACTTGCGGTCAACTTGGCGAGGCGTGGCGTAGAATTGAAACATTTTTTACAACTGGGAGACGGCCGAGATCGGTTTCGAAGTCACAGCTAGACCCCGATAGCTAATGGTTTTGATAGCGTACGTTATTTAGAATTTCCACGGGTAATCTGTTGATGGCTTTCACTAGACTTTGAAGCTTTAGAATCCGACAATTAATGATGCCCTAATTCGCTACAAATGGTTTAGCGCCGAAACAATTTTTTCGAAAAATTTCCGTTGAAAGGTGTGTCTGTCCGTGTTACTCGTGAAATTAAGTTTGCCAAACTTTGCCGCAAGTGGCTCAGAATTGAAACATTTTTCGACAAATGACTCCTGTCGTAACACTTGCGTCTTTTCATTTTAATTTTAGTTTTTTAGTTTCTAGTTAGATTTTTTATTGAATGACTTTTCAACTTTGCCCCCTGGTGTGGGATTTCCCCAATAATCTCTGCTGGTTGGCTTCGACTCTATAGGTCCATGCGCGATTAGGCAACACAAAATTAATTATGCCATGGTTACCCACAAATGCTTCGAAACTGAAGCATTCTTTAAAAAAAATTTCGAACGAGGATTCCGCTTCCTAAATGTGTTTGCTAGCCTGCCCACTGCATGGCGGCCAATCGTCTCCGCTAGTTTGCCCTATCTAGCATTTTCTTCAAATGATCTCTGCAAGCTCACTTACACCGGAATTTTAGTCAAGATTTCGACGACGGAATTAAGCATACAAAATTCGCCACAAGTGGTTCGAAATCGAAACATTCTGTTCGAAAATAATCGTTGAAGGGCGTATCGGTTTTCTCAATATCTCTGCCAGCCGGCCCGCGACATGCGAATTAATGGTCTTTTCTAGTTTGCCCTATGACATAGGAAAGTATACAAAGAGTCTCTGCTGGCTACCTTTTTAAATTTTGATCCAAATGTGTAAGAAATCGCAATGCAATTCCTTAAGCTGAAGTTCGCAAAAAGTAGTACATAATTAAAACATTGTTTTTTTAATTTTCAAAAATTTCATTTTTATAAAAATTTGTTTTTTTCAGGCTTGCGCCCCGGCCTGCCAGCCAATGTGTGACAACTCGTGCGTCTCGCAGCAACAGGCGCAGATCGTCGTCGTCCAGGTACGGTAGCTCACCACGGTCTTCTTGTTTGAATTCGTTAATTTCTAGGTAATTTTTAGGCTCCTTGTTATGAAAAATTGTTAGCCAGAGACCTGAATTAGCCTACATCATATCTTTTACAACCATATTTTTTTTGAAACACGTATTTACACAAATTTTTGATTCTTTGCGATACTTTTTAGTATCGGCATCTTAATGTTTTGAATTGAAACTTGATATATTAAATACATAAAATTATATTTTAAATTCATTTCAGTTGTCAAATGCCATAATTTTTTTATTCCAGCAGCAACCAGCTCCTTGGCTAATTTTAAGGTCATTTTTGGGTGTAGGCCTATTCTGATTAGTCTACACCAAGTTTCTTACAACTCTGATTTCTTTGAAACACAATTTTTCGCCTAAATTTCCACGCGTTTTGCAATATTTTAGTAACCAAAGTGTTAATGCTTGGGACTACTAGCTATTTTTATGACATAAATTTAGCTTTTAGATCCATTCAAAACTACTACGTATGATAATTATACCTTTTTTTCAGCAACAACCGTCCTCGTCATCTTGCCCCTCTTCATGCCAGCCCCAATGCACACAGCAATGCGTCCAGCAGGTCCGTATGAATTATTTTAAAGGGATGGCGCCAGGAAGGCTTTGAAAAAATAAAATGAAGATTTTCGTAGCCTTGTTTGTCCAGCTCGATATGCCCAAAAACACTCGAGAAATAAGCTGGAAAAATAAAATTCCAAATTATTGCAAAAATAAAAAGCAAAAAACGAAACAAAAATAATACACAAACGCCCGGTGTTAAAAAAGAGTATCTGACTCTGCTCTTAATGCCAAAAAAAACCATAAAAATAAAACAACGTTGATGACGTTCTTGGTGAAATTCAATGAAGCGACGACACGAGAGGATTAACAGTCGTAAAGCATTAAAAGTGAAACATTTTTTACTTTATTGGCTTTGACTTTTTTAATTTTTTTGAAGCTAAGGTTTGAAAGCTAAATGCATTTAATATCGTAAATATTGCATTTAAGAAAACTAAAAGATTTGGGTTTCACTACCAGTTTGGAACTGTATAAATTTTTAAAACGTGGCTAGCTCCACCTTACCATTAAATTCCAAAACTTTTCCGGTTATCTAAAATTTTTCGAAACACCGTAATTTTTCAGCAACAAATCTGCGTGGCCGCCTGCGAGCCGTCTTGCCAATCGTCGTGCAACCAGAATGCCCAGTGCGTTCAGGCTTGTCTGCCATCGTGCGAGTCGTCGTGTGTTCAGCAGGTAGGCAAATAGCGAGTCTAAAATAAAATCTTTTTTTAGCTTTTTTATTTTTGTTGAAACATCTTTAATTAAGAAAATTGTTCTTTTCGTTTCTGTGCGGTTATTGAAAGTTTCGGTATTTTCGAAAACATGATCTGGCTAAAAGCAAAAAATTTAATTTTATAAAAATTGGGAGCCTATAACTGATTAAGCCAAATTATTTCTTGAACATTTTTGCACTTTTTAATTTTTACCGAAACATTGATATTAATAGAATTCTTTCATAGAGTCGAATTTCTCTGATGGTATCTCTAAAATACCGTACCTTCCACCATCCGAGTGAGTCAATGGCTTTGTCTTTCCTCACGTTGGCCAGGAGTATTATTTATCGAAATTTACTCCTTTTTTGAAGTCTTTTGGAAGCTGTTTGTACACTGAATTTTATAAATTTATATAAACTTTCTGATCGCGATTAAAAAGACGGTATTATGGACAGACTGAAAGCTAAAAATATGATTATGGAAAGGCATAAGGATTTCCTGGGAACTGCATTCCGCGGATTTTTCCGATTGTTAATTTTTGTTGAAACATTTTTTTTACAAAAGACTGATTTGTGTTTGTTCCTTTTATTAATAGTTCCAAAATTACGGTACCTTCTAGAAATGCCAATAACATAAATAAAAACTTGAAAAAATTTCAGTCTCAGCCCGTTGTCGTTGTGCAGCAGAATCAGAATAACTGCCCGTCCGCCTGCCAGCCACAGTGCACCAGGTACGGTAGCTGTGGCATATCACGACACATTTTTCTTGTTGCCGCAACAAATTGAGTTACATATCAAATGCGAACTCTATAAAAATTTCTGATCTAATTTAATCAACATATTGACCCAAAAATTATGAACCTTTGAAATTTAATTAAATTTGAAAATTGATATGTTTTAATTCGGAAGAATAAGCAAAATTTTTTTCGAGCTTTAATGTCATTAAACGCCGTTCATTTCTCTCTTTGCTTTTTCTATTTTCTTTGCTTACTTCCGTAAAATCTTTTCGGATTTGTTTTTTAGCTTTTTTTTGTGTGGGGATTATCCTACAATATGTACATTTTTTAATTTGACGAAACTAACTTTTCAAGAATTGTCAAAAGTCGCCTCTTTCCATCTATTGCTAAACATACTGAAACATTTATAAATTTAGGCAAGGTACAAAAAATACGGCATCTAAAACTGGTGTGTATTTCTGTACCACCACAATGAATTTGTTGTGGTATAGAAATATGTTTGTTCTATTTTCGATTTATTTACGTTAGCATTATCTCAATTTAGTCTTTTAGCATAATTTTTTATTACCGTAGTAGTTTTAGTGCTACATTTTGCATTGAGTATCATTTAGTACTTTAGTATTTTAACAATTTTAACACTTAATTTCCAATATCTTAAATACCGTATCCAACCCCTTTTTTCAGCCAATGCCAACAACAGTACACAATTTGCTCTTCCGCCTGCCAGCCATCTTGCCAATCGTCGTGCGGTGGAAATAGCCAATGTGTCCAGGCCTGTGTCCCATCTTGCGAGAATTCCTGCGTCCAGCAGCAGCAGCCACAGGTAGAAATTTAAGCTAAAATAAATCTAAATAATAGCTAATCTCAATCTAATATAAATTCTTTATAAAAATTCCCTCAAATTTAAATTTTCGCTCAGCTTAATCCGATTAGAGTTTTATAGCGTATTCTTAACGTTAAAAACATAAAACGAAATACCGTAAAAACGCGGAATATTAAATCAACGGATTTACTTGAGAATGCTCAACGAATAGGATCCGTAAGAAAAATTTTTCACTACTATTCTACTAGAAACATCTATTTTCAAAATGAAATCAGGGAGCTAAAAGTGAAAGTTTGTATTCCAAATTTTGATTGAGGTTTCTTCTGCGGTACAGGTAACATTAAAAATACACTAAAATATTTTACTATACTTATTTGTGAAACGTTGATTTCAAAAAACCAAATTTTTGCTGGTTTTCTTCGGTTTTTCGCGCTAAAATTAAATAAAATCCTAACATATGTGGTTGCTGTTTGACATTACTACTTCTACTTTTCTTTTTTTATTATTCTTTTACATATATGAGGCGTTGAATTGTAGTAAAAAAGTTGTATGCAAGTGAAAAAGCAATACTTTAGCTCCAAGAAAAATGTTAACGAGATCTTTTTAGAAACATAGTTTTTCTAGACGTTCTATTCAAAATGATAAAAATTAAAAATTTTAGTTTCTACGTGCTAATTTTTCTATTTTCCAGGTGATCGTCGTGCAACAACAGCAGCAGCAGCAGCAACAGTGCGTGCCCGCCTGCCAGCCCCAGTGTACGCCCCAGTGCAATCAACAGGTACTGTATTCTTCTGGATACTTAATGTGAAAAGCGAGAAAATAAAGTTCGGCAATGCCAAGGCACTATTGGAAAAATTCCCTTATTTGGAGTGCTAAACTTGGAAACATTTAAGATTACTAAAAACAAGTAGATATTTATTTCTCGAATCATTTTAAACGGGCCATAATAAAAATGCGTGGACTACACGAGTATAAGAAGAAAAGAACTAAAAGAATTACTCGATTTTGCTTATATTGAGCTTGAAACATCGAAGCTTATCCCCAAAATTTTCGCCAAGAGGAAAGAGTTTCAAAGAATCATATGGTAGCAAAACCTTCCCATCGGATAATATTAGATTGAGAGCAGGGTTCATCCATACAAACTGATAATAATATGATTTTTCATAATAGCCAACTATTCCATTTATATTTCAGCAGCAAATCTGCGTGCAAGCCTGCCAGCCGTCTTGCCAGTCGTCGTGCGGGAGCAACACGCAATGTACACAGACTTGCCAGGTATATATAAAGAGTTTCCTTTAACGGAAGCGGCAGAGAGCGAGAGAGCGAGAGAGAAAGAGAGGGCGAGAGAGGGATAACCTGATTCCATATTGAATTCAACGTTCAAAAACGTAAAAGAAGGCAACAAAAATGTTTCCCCGAAAGGTTCCAGCCAGGCGAAATGGAAATTCAATAATTCCTCAAAAATTGAGACGAAAAAGCGATCACCAAAAAGCAATAAATGAATGAGAGAGAGAGAGAGCGAGACAGAGACCGAGATAGAGGGGGAGAGAGAGAACGAGAGCGACAGAGAGAGAGTGAGAGAGAGAGAAAGTGTGAGAGAGAGAGAGAGAGAGAGAGAGAGAGAGAGAGGAAAAGAAAATTCTAACAATCCTTAAAAAAGGAGGTTTCAAAAACGATCCAAGAGCAAGAAAGATTTTTGTAAACGATGACGTGTTCGATAAAAAAACAAATATCCCAGGCCTCTTGCGCCCAATCGTGCGCCACGCAACAAGTTGTCGTCGTTCAGCAACAACCCCAGTGCGGCCAATCCTGCCAGGTACTGTAATAAATTTAAATTTACTGAGATGGAATTATTTTAGCAAATTTCACATATGCCTTTCAAAAAAAACCATTATACCCGATCCGTTTTAGCCGCAACAAGTGATGCAATGCGTGCCGCAGTGCCAGCCAGCCTGCCAACCATCTTGCGTTAATCAGCAACAGGTACGATAAATGACTCCGTGGAAAATAGCGTCACCAAAATCAAATTTTGCCCCGCTCTTGCGAGGGGGCTCCAAAAATTGTTGAATACTCATAATTGTTCGTGTGCACGGAAATCTTTAGTAAAAGGCGAAAGATTTTCTCGGTCAAATGCACACGAACCAGAGACGCCAACATTGGGAAAGCGCCGATCTTATCCCTCGACAGTGGGCCAGGCGGGGGTCGCGTCGCAGTTCCCCCGGGTCGCATTTCTGATTGTCTACTGACCCCTTTGACCATAAACCAATTTAGAAAACGATAAAAATCCTAAAAATTGACCCGAAGGACGGCTCGATTGTGAAAAATAAGCGGAATACGGTAATTTGGGCGTGGACTATCGGGTAAAAAGATATCTTTCCGGTTTTGAAGTGTTTCGATTAGTTTTCGGATAGTTTTCTGGGCCGTGAGCTGTCGGGTCTTTTGGCCTTTATGGTCATGTATTTTCTTAGAGTTGGAAATATAAATCCTCACAAATTATCAGCCTCATATTTACCGTCTTAATTTTTAAAAATATTATAAAGCTGGTGTTGCAAAAAATTAAATGGAAACCGGGTAATGTTTTCCGTTAATCGCGATATTTCCGTGCTGTGTGCCGTGCTATTATCGGGTTTCTTTGCCAGGCAAATCCTTGAGTCTTTAAGAATTTCTAACATCAATAATCTCTTAGAAATTAGGCGTTCCGAGTAATTGCAAAGGGATGTTCGGATTTTGTAATGAGGTTATGAATTAATCATTTGAGGTATTCTATGTTAAGTTTTATTCCAATAACAGTTTTCTGGATTTGAAAGCTGGTTTTCATACGCTTTAGGGGAAAATAACCTTAAAAACAGACTTTATAAGGGCTTCACGTAGCCAAAGTTCAAAAATTGTCAGCAAACAATTTTTGGATAATAAATGTTTCTTATATTGTTCAGAATAGCGAATGCTTTCGGTCGCGGATTTGAAGTTGATACATTGTTTCCTAAAACAATGCCTTTATAATCTTTCAGACCTAAAAACTATTGAATTTTTTTGAAACGAATGTTTTATACATTTTTAAGAATCGCAATTCTTTTCCGGCGTCTGATCCATGGTAATAATTCCTGAGACGTTAAAAAAATTCCTTCAGGCTTTTCTGTAGCCAAAAGGTGCAAACATAAAATTGCATAATTTTGGAAAAAATGTTTCGGCATGCCATGCTTTGAAATCGGCGAATTACATTGCCGCGTAATATCTGTAGTAAATATTCAGGCAAAAAAAATGCAAAAATAATTCGGTCAGAATTTTGTAAACGATGTTTCAAAATATCTTAAAAAAAGCCATTTTTCCGGGAGTCGATGGATAGAATGGCGGGCTAGCGGAATATGAAAATAAATACATTAAAAAATGTTATAGAACTTTACAAAATGGAGATTGTTGGTGCTTATTCCGTGGTTTAATTTTTCTTAATCGACGAGACTTTAAAAACAATCACTCAATCTCTTTCAGAAAACAAAAATTTTTTAGAAAGAAATGCTTCATAAAAATATAAAAATTGCCAATTTTTCTGGGATCTAATGCACCGCTGTAACTACCGAAGAGAAATTCGATATCTCAGGTGTACGCCCAGCCGGCGGCGATCCAGCTGTGCAGCGGCGGCGGAGGGGGCGGCTGCAGCTGCCAGCCGGGATACGCGCAGTGTATGCAGGGAGTGTGCTGCTTGCGGAAACGCCATCGTCTCGCCAAGCAGAAGCTCGTCGTCTAAGCCAAGTCGACAAAACGCTACTGTCACCATCCCCTTAAAAATATTGAAATTAATTTAATGGGAAAAATTCCCCTTAAAAATCCACGATTTTCTCCGAAAAATGGGTACGCCGGGTTACGGTAGCCCCCAGGGGTTACAGTAACCCCGTGGCTGTGCCCCATGTCTCTTTTTCTCTGATTCTCTATCTCTCGCCCATAACCCTCACTGATCTGTCACATTTTTAACAATTTAGTTTTCATTTTCGTTATTTATTTTCGAGAAAATCGGCTGGATACGCGATTTTAAAGGGGCTGAGAAGGAAAATCGGGGCTAATTTATGCAAATTTTTCTAAAAAAGGGGCAAATTAGCTTAATTACGTTAATTATGCTCAATTTTCGTGCTAGGCTATTTACAAAAATTATGCAAATTACGAAAATTGAGTTAATCACGGTAATTATGTTAATTACGCGAATTTCCCCGCCTTTCCGACCCCTTGAAAAACCGAAACAGCCGATTTTTAAAGCGATTATTTATCACCCTAAAAATCTACAGTACCTTCCACGAAGTGTCCTACCGTACTCTAACGTACGCCCACAGATTTTTGTGATCCCTAAAATGTGCTCAACAAATTTGAATGTTGCTCAAAAACCCCACCCGCCACGCCTGAACCGTTGCTCAATTTGTGGCCTTTTTTTCTGCTGTCCCACTCCCTTTAAAGCAGATTTTTTTAAGCATAAAAATTATATAATTAATAAAAAATAAAAAATAAGGAAAGGGGCTAGCAGGGGTTCTTTGGGGAAAGGGAATTTTTAAAGTCCGCTGCAGTCAGTAAGCCGCAAATTTCTAAGTCAGCTTTTGTTATTTTTGCTCACATGAGTAGATATACAAGATTATAAAATCATAAAATTTCAAATTTTTAGGAAAATATGTAACATCTTTTTTCCCAAAAAAATATTCTTTCGGTTTTTGAAACTGCTGAACCGGACGCGCCGCGCATCACTCGGGTTCCCCAGCGCCGCCGCATCCTTCTTTTTCCTCGGCGCCGACGATTTCTACGAGGCGTCCGGCTCACTATTTCAGTCGTAAAGTGCTTCGAATTTAGTAACACCGGTCTAAAAACGAGAGTGATGATGATTTGAAACACATTTACTTAATAATTATTGGTTGAGCAAAAATTATTGGCGACATTCTCTTTCCCTCTTTCCTAGCCCCCCCGAGATGTGGAATGTTAATAAAGATTTATGATTGAATTTATCGAATTTTACACAGAATATGATATTGTCGAGTTGCTACGATTTTTTACAGAAGGCAGACCAAACGATCGAGATGTAAATTTGCTAGTTTTGACGCGTTTTTAGGAATCAGAAGAATCTGTTCATTTTTCGTAAGAAATAGGTTTCATTTACTCGTCAAGGGACACCGGTGCCTGAAAAATTATTCTAATCGAAGCAATAGGGTAGAATTTTTATGTTACAAATCCTGCAGGGCTTCACATTTTTAGATGTTTTTTAATGCCCGGCTGCTTAGTCTTTCCCAAAAACCCGATAATTGTCTTGAAGTATGATAAATCAAGTATAGTTTAGGACGTCGGGCTCAGAATCGTATCGCCATTATAGTGACTCAAACTTAAAGTCATTTTTTCGATGGTTATTTGAAACAAATTTTTCCTCAAAACTAATTGTGCAGCAGACATTCTCAGCCATCGCGAAAATTCTCAGAACTTTAGAAAGCAGAATTTACGATTGATTTGCGTAAAGCTTTCAAAATATTATATCATACACATTATGGTATATTAAAGAGGTCTAAACCCCTTCTAGGTCTGTAATTGGCGTTCGTGCGGAGCCCACTAGGCATATTGTCGCTTGCATCTACAGCACTTTCGCTGCAACATTTTATTGCCACTCGCCCCTTTATGATGCTGGAAAAAAACGTTTCATAAAAAAATTGCTAAGCTTTGGGCTCGCTTCTTTTTTTTAATTAGGATGCCTGCGTTGTCAGTTTCAACAGAACTTCTATTATTTTACTAAAATTTTTTGAAAAAATCGTTTATTCAATTTTACAAAAGCGATTTTTTTAACTTGTCGGTTTTAAGTTTAAAGTTGTTTGTTCGTCTGGGCTTTGCGTTTTCTGCGCAATTTCTGACGTACATTAATTATATACACTTTATTCCTCCAAGTTCTTCCAAAAGTAGCACTTGATTTCCACACGGGACCCGTATTACGTATGCAAATTCTCAAGAAATCGACAAAAATCCAAAAGAAAAATATCGAACATATCGTCTTTTCTGTATTTTTCTTTTGTACAAAAATACCGAAAATCGGTAATCAATGAAAGCAAAACTGAAAAGTTAAAAAATCGATAAAATCGAAAAATCGAAACATTTTTAAAATTACGGGTTGAGGGCCTATAAGCGATATTCATTCAGATGATACTCGTATGTGGCCGAATAATTAGAAGTGCTGTCGGTATTCTCGACATCTGTCGGTTTATTTGCCATACTTTCCGCCGCATCCGCTTTCCGCGGATCTTCGGCCAGTTTGACGGTTCGCGGCCCGCCCGAAGTCTTTTTGCTGGGTGCTGAAAAATTGTTTTTCATAAAGTGGTAGACAGACGATTAATTTTTTAAAAACAGAAATCACTCCAAGATTGACTGAAACTCGTATTTTTTTTGACGGCCCTAATTTTATGTTTTTGGGGGTATCAACGTTTTTAATTGATTTATCTAGTAATTTGACAATTTTTTTGAAACAATCAGTCATTGTATTGATTTTCCGAAACTCAAATGCACTCAAAAATTGGCTGAAACTCGTATTTTTTCGGCGGAATTAATCTTGCCGTTTTCGGATATACCGGGGGGGGGGAATAGGAGTAATATACAGCTAATTTTGCTTGTTCAATTCCCGTCTAGTAATTTTTAATTTTGTTCCACGAATCAGGCACTATAATAAGTTTTAAAAACTCAATCCTTTCTTACGCTCAAAAATTGGCGAAACATTTCCGTTCCTCCATGAGAGCTGAGGCTGAAATCTCAAAAAACACAATTTAGAAAATTTTTCTCTATATATATTACAGGAAAATTGAAGATACCTTTCCCAGCGGTCAAACTAGCTGTGGGCGCACTAATAGGTCGATAGTCCTTCGGCTTCTTCTCGGCCCTCCAATAGCCACAGAAATAACGGAAAGTGGCACGAGAAGCATCGTTGATCTGTCGATTGTTGGCCAGGTACACCGGGAAGCGTAGGCAACTAAAATGTTCAGAATGGTGCGTATGGTGTATTGGCAAATTTCTCTACCTCCAGGAAACCAACCCGGGTTCGAATCCGGTCGCGGTAATTTGTTTGTTTTTTTTGGGGATTTTTAGTTTTTGAATTTTTCGAAAAAATTGGCTTGAAGATGATGTTTCTTGCTTGAAACGTTTTGGGGCGAAATTTTATTGCTTTAATCAGAATTGATGTAGCTTTCTAAATGTATCTTGCTCATGATTTCAAAAAGTGACGCTTTATTTTAATTAAAGGTATCGATAATATTACTTTATGACGACCCCTTAATTATAAGTTTTCATGTTTTTAATATTAATTAAATGTAATTAGTTTTTACATTTCTTTTTTGACCAAATGATGTTTCTTGCTTGAAAGCTTTTGTTGTAAACCTCATTTCGTTAATATTGCTGTGGGTTTCACACGATTTAGTTTGGAAGCATTTTATCAATCGTCGTCTTCAGCCCGATTTTTTGTTAAGTAAACGCAATCGTAATTTTACTTTTTCTTTAATATGGCTACCTTAATTATAAGTTTTTTCCAGTTATGAGTACTGCTTGTTGTTTTAATCAATGTGGAAACCTTAAAAAAATTATGTTTCTTGTTTGTAGGTTTTCGGGATTAAATTTTATTTCATCAATGAGTGGCGTACAATGTGTCCAAAAATTCATTTTGATTATTATATAAAAAAGACCGTTGTTTTCACCTTTTTTTATTTTCATTCAACGTGTTTCTAAATTTTCTTTAGTGTGGCTACCTTAATTATAAGTTTTAAGGTTTTGTTATTTTAATTATATGCAACTAGAATACCCAAAGATTGCTGTCTTTTAAATTAAAATGGCCTTTAATGCTTTTTGCATTTATTACTTGGATCAAAAACTTTTTTGAAAAATGATGTTTCTTGTTTGAAACGTTTCGGGCTTTAAATTGTAGTCGTTAATCCGATGTCGCGGTGACAGCGTATTTAAACGTAATAATTTAATACGTTTTATACGTAATGTCGTAATAATACGTAACTTAATTAACCGTATTTGTAAATTATAGGGCATAAAATTTAAGATTTAATACTTTTTATATTAATATTATTAAAATTTAATTTAATCATTTCTCACCTGGAGAGTAACGAGCAGATACTGCAGATATCATTAGCATACGAATAAAGTTGATGCAACCCTTCATCATCTCTCAATTTCTCGTCCAAATTCGGCGTGCTGAACTCGCTGATGCTGATGATCATCTGCGGGGCCTGGGAGACGATGTAGAGGGAGACCATGATGATTAACGTCCGGGTTGCGTCCTGGAGTTTTCAGCGTAATTTTAAGCAATTTTTAAAGGGACGGGCAAGGCAGTTCTATTATGGAGTATTCAGGAAGCATTACCCAAAAAAATGTTGCAATTTTTTAATTTGGTTACAACGTTAAAAATTAAATAATGAGGAGTTCATCGGGATCTAGTAATTTGACAATTTTTTTGAAACAATCAGTCATTGTATTGATTTTCCGAAACTCAAATGCACTCAAAAATTGGCTGAAACTCGTATTTTTTCGGCGGAATTAATCTTGCCGTTTTCGGATATACCGGGGGGGGAGGGAATAGGAGTAATATACAGCTAATTTTGCTTGTTCAATTCCCGTCTAGTAATTTTTAATTTTGTTCCACGAATCAGGCACTATAATAAGTTTTAAAAACTCAATCACGCTCAAAAATTGGCGAAACATTTCCGTTTCCATGAGAGCTGAGGCTGAAATCTCAAAAAACACAATTTAGAAAATTTTTCTCTATATATATTACAGGAAAATTGAAGATACCTTTCCCAGCGGTCAAACTAGCTGTGGGCGCACTAATAGGTCGATAGTCCTTCGGCTTCTTCTCGGCCCTCCAATAGCCACAGAAATAACGGAAAGTGGCACGAGAAGCATCGTTGATCTGTCGATTGTTGGCCAGGTACACCGGGAAGCGTAGGCAACTAAAATGTTCAGAATGGTGCGTATGGTGTATTGGCAAATTTCTCTACCTCCAGGAAACCAACCCGGGTTCGAATCCGGTCGCGGTAATTTGTTTGTTTTTTTTGGGGATTTTTAGTTTTTGAATTTTTCGAAAAAAATTGGCTTGAAGATGATGTTTCTTGCTTGAAACGTTTTGGGGCGAAATTTTATTGCTTTAATCAGAATTGATGTAGCTTTCTAAATGTATCTTGCTCATGATTTCAAAAAGTGACGCTTTATTTTAATTAAAGGTATCGATAATATTACTTTATGACGACCCCTTAATTATAAGTTTTCATGTTTTTAATATTAATTAAATGTAATTAGTTTTTACATTTCTTTTTTGACCAAATGATGTTTCTTGCTTGAAAGCTTTTGTTGTAAACCTCATTTCGTTAATATTGCTGTGGGTTTCACACGATTTAGTTTGGAAGCATTTTATCAATCGTCGTCTTCAGCCCGATTTTTTGTTAAGTAAACGCAATCGTAATTTTACTTTTTCTTTAATATGGCTACCTTAATTATAAGTTTTTTCCAGTTATGAGTACTGCTTGTTGTTTTAATCAATGTGGAAACCTTAAAAAAATTATGTTTCTTGTTTGTAGGTTTTCGGGATTAAATTTTATTTCATCAATGAGTGGCGTACAATGTGTCCAAAAATTCATTTTGATTATTATATAAAAAAGACCGTTGTTTTCACCTTTTTTTATTTTCATTCAACGTGTTTCTAAATTTTCTTTAGTGTGGCTACCTTAATTATAAGTTTTAAGGTTTTGTTATTTTAATTATATGCAACTAGAATACCCAAAGATTGCTGTCTTTTAAATTAAAATGGCCTTTAATGCTTTTTTGCATTTATTACTTGGATCAAAAACTTTTTGAAAAATGATGTTTCTTGTTTGAAACGTTTCGGGCTTTAAATTGTAGTCGTTAATCCGATGTCGCGGTGACAGCGTATTTAAACGTAATAATTTAATACGTTTTATACGTAATGTCGTAATAATACGTAACTTAATTAACCGTATTTGTAAATTATAGGGCATAAAATTTAAGATTTAATACTTTTTATATTAATATTATTAAAATTTAATTTAATCATTTCTCACCTGGAGAGTAACGAGCAGATACTGCAGATATCATTAGCATACGAATAAAGTTGATGCAACCCTTCATCATCTCTCAATTTCTCGTCCAAATTCGGCGTGCTGAACTCGCTGATGCTGATGATCATCTGCGGGGCCTGGGAGACGATGTAGAGGGAGACCATGATGATTAACGTCCGGGTTGCGTCCTGGAGTTTTCAGCGTAATTTTAAGCAATTTTTAAAGGGACGGGCAAGGCAGTTCTATTATGGAGTATTCAGGAAGCATTACCCAAAAAAATGTTGCAATTTTTTAATTTGGTTACAACGTTAAAAATTAAATAATGAGGAGTTCATCGGGAAGAAAGAAATTTGCCTTTCGTCTGGGATCCGAAAAGCTAGTTTGATAATTTTTCGAAAAACGGGCAAGAAATTCACTTGATTTTATGTATTCCTACTAGAATTTGCTATTTGAATATTATATATGATTTTAATACAAAACGAATGCGCGATGCAATAGAAACTAATTACTCCCGTGCTAATAACCATCGTTTTGGAATGTTATGAAACATACAATATTATAGTTTTAGCGCCGCATAAGAAAGAAGCGAGAAAGGGTCATTAATGCAAAATATCTACCATTTTTTTAAGATGTGTTCTAAACATTAAAAACTCAAAAAATTATGCGGGGTTTCAATTTAAGTTGTTTAACATACTTGTGATACCATTTTACATACGTGACAGAATTTATACACCAAAGCACTACAGTATACATAGTAGGAAGAGCTGGGATCTAGCAAATCGAGAAGCCATTTATTACCAAAAAATTAAGCAACACGTTTTTAGAAGTTTTTGAAAAATGTAAAAATAAATGATTCCGTTGAGGTTTATAAATTTTCGCGTTCCTTTCCAATCCTACCGTACCCGAATATTGCATCGACTACTTTTTAAAATGGGGTATTTCAATTTGATTTTAATCAGAAACGAAAACGAAGCTTATTAGCGCTTTTTTAATAAGGTTTACATTTGGAATGTTATGAAACATAAAATTTAAATCCGCTAACTAAATAAGCAATAAAGTTTCAAACGCTACCGCACCCGAATATTCCGGCGGCTACACTTTGTAGATGAGCTCGGCATGAAGACCGCCTTTTTCGGCGTGAATGTTTGCTGTTTTAACGCCTAAAGTAGGATATTTTTAATAGGTGACCCTCATACCGTAATGATCTTGAAATTCATGAGAACGAGGAGGATAAAGGGGGAGATCCGGTCGACGATGAATCGGGTCCAGAACATGAACAGCTTACGGTAGATCTCATTTCGTACTAGAGGGGTGGCCACGATCTCGAACCGGCTGAAAATTGAATGTTTCGAAAAACAGTAAGGTCGGAGCCTTTCTTTAGCTATGATAAACGTATACCGAAAAATTATACCTTAAAATTTCTATTTATGCTTTTTAATTACGTCTGCTAAAAAATGAAGTAGAATTTGTGAAGTTTGGGAATACTTTATTAAATTTTATGCCAATTAAAATCTCTTAAAATCGGAAATAAAAATAGCGCAGGAAAAGTTTCATTTTTATTGATTTTTTGACTTGTTGGCTACTTTTTCGAATCACTGATATTCAAATTCGCTAAAAGAATTTTTTGATAAATCACGATAGAAGTCTTTCAAAACCCACACAATCATTAAAAATGTAAGATTCATCTATTTGCCTTTTTTGCTAACGATTTAAGAAACTAGTTGTCATCGATTCCAACGTCTCAAATAATTTTAGACGATTTCACTATAGTTATCGAGCTTTGAAATACAGAAAATTAAAGTTGAAGTTTATAGCTCCAATTAAAATGGTAAAAATGGTAGGAAAATTAAATTTTTCAGATATTTGTTAGCGGATTTGACAGCATTTGGCATATTGAGACGACCCAGAATTTTTTCTGCCGAAATTCAGGAATACCTGCTAACGTAGTCACACAGTATTTACCAGTATTTTTGTAAAAATTAGTTACATTTAAGGTGAAAAATTATCAAAGAAAATTTAAATATTTTTAATGATCCAAAATCTGCTTCGAAAATCACAAAATATCGTAAAAACGATAATTTTGGAATTTTTGCAGAAAATTGGCCACGTTTTTGTATTTATTAATAGTATAGATGTATAAAAACGCTATTTATGCCGATATTCACATTAAGAAATTTGAGCTCAAAGAAAAATTATTTTAAAACAAAATTATTATAGTAGATCCTTCCCCCGATAATGGAAAAGCTCCAAAATCTCCACCTGAACTCCTCGACTCCACAATGCAAATGCTCGGTGACGTCGAGCTCAAAATACGTGGGCAATTTGTAGGCGACGGCGACGAGGATGCAGCCCGCGCACAGTCCCACTCGATTCTTCTCCACGAATCTGGAATACGGTAGATTTCATAGGTGTAATTTGTATGTTTCGGAATTCATCCTCTAAAAGTTCGGCTAGCAGCCCTCACAAAAACCACGACACGAGAAGCGGTAAAATTAGAATATTTTGGGGTAGCGGTTAGTCAGAGAAGTAGCCGGTTAGTACATTGAATTTTTGTGAGGTGTTTAAAGAAATTTAAAACATGGAAAATTCAGAAAATTGGCCGCAGAGGGGGTTCGCGCAATGGAATTGGGGTGCAATTTAGTTCGTGAAAGGAGCAAATTTTTCGAAACATTTTAAAATTTTTAAGGATTCAATTCTTATTTTTAGTTTTTAATGAAATTTTTCGTTTCTGATTCATTTGGTAGTTTACCCATTTTACTTTTGATAAATTTCGATAAATTAATAAAAGTGTTTCGGCAATGTATTTGTAACAAAATCTCGCAAAAACAAGAATGTGGTTTCATGAAATGTCAAATTGCTAACTTACTTTTAGCATATAAAACAATAGTTAAAAGTTTGATTCCAATCTACAAAATCAGCTATTTTAACAGATAAAAATGCTGAAATTTCTTTAGAAAAATAAATAATCATAAATTAGAAATAGCTTGGTGTGGCATTAATTCGTGAATGAATTTAGTAACTAACCGATATATCGAAACACCCATTTTTCAAGATCCTGTTTTTAGCCAGTTTTTCTAGTATGATGGTGGTGAGTGGTTGTAGTGGGAGCGAGAGAAGGAGAGAGAGAGAGAGAGAGAGAGAGAGAGTGAGAGAGAGAGAAGGAGAGAGAAAAAGAAAGATTAAACATTTAAATTTTGCATTTTGCATCTAGGGCATCCGCTCACCGCGAGCCAAAGCTCAACTGCTGCTCCTCAGGCTCCGCGACGGCGCTTTATTGAGGAAATTATTATTTTTCTATTTGGTAGTTTTCGGGAAGTTTCAGCAAAAATTTGTTTTAAATCCCCTGCCAAACAACATTCTGCTAAGTTGCCTTCACGAAACACTAATTTTACACATTTTTGTCAAAATATGAACCGCCGAAATTATCCCGGTTAGTTAACCATACTCGTTGATCGCTCGTGATTAGCCACCCAACAAATTTCTGCTAGTTGTGGCTAGTTGAAACACGCATTTTGAGTGGATTTTTATAAAACGTGCATAACCCATGCTCCCAAATAATCCATGCTAGCCTTGACCGTTCTCGAATCCTCGATTGTCCCAATTTTTCTTTTAGTATTTTATTATTTGGTTTTTTATTTTTTCCGCAAGGAAATCAATTTTTCCTCATAAAAAACCATGCTATTCTGACCTTCAATTCCTCAAGGATATTTGATAGTTTACCATATTCGCCCGATGGATCGTTATTATTCAGCCAAATAATTTCTGCTAGTGGTGGTTGATTGAAACATTCAAATTAAAGCGGGTCTAATCTTTGTTTTTTTTGCTTTCCCTGGAAAATCGTGGCTATTTATCGTCAACGGAATTTTTCTGCAATTTTCAATTTTTCCCCAAATGACCCCTGCTAGTTACCCCAAAACTGCAATAATACCTCCTCAAATGCGTTGTCGTCTTGACTTGAAACGTTCGTAGCAATCGTTCCGTAGTGGCCAACAGGATGAGAAGTGATGAGGAGAAGAGGGCACAATTCGATTCGCATACAACAGTCACTACACAGCTCACAAATACGTGGTACAGCCACAGGAGACCGTAGTAATCGATGAATACCTAAACGTATCGATACTTCCTCGGCAATGTCTGGGAGGTGCGTGCTATTTTTTCCTAAAGATTCTCCGCTTGCTTGCCCCTATTTTCATTCCCGATCCCCTCCGGTTGCTGCCATTTGCGGCATTTCCACTTTGTTCTCATCTGGTTGCTCCGGCCCGATTGTAAGTTATCTTTAGTAGCTTACCCCTAACTTCCGTGAAACTCTTTAATTCTAGCCAAAATTCCTCAGCCAACCAGCTTTTTTCTGTTGCTATACTCGCTTCACAAATGGTCTCTGCTAGCTCGTCAGCTTTTTTATGCTCCCCAAAAATCTCTGCTAGTAGGTTGCCTGTTCTTTTATCGTTCAAAAACCCACCGGTACACTCATCGCAGCGATATAATTAAATCCCATGATGATATCGACGACGGCAATCACTCCAAAATAGAGCACGGCTGATCTAGAAATTACACAACCATTTAGGGTTTTATGGCATTTCGGATATGAGACCTTACATTTTTAAACCTAGGTATTTTTAATTGGTGAGAGGTAATTAATATGAGGTGCAAACATTTTTAGATAAACTTTAGGACTGAAACATCTTTCAAAAAACAATAATGTCCTGTTCTGGTACTGACAAGTGCTCACGAAGGAAAATTTTTATAAAGTTGAGATCCGAAACAGACTTTTAAAAAATTTTCAAAATTCAAAATTTCGTATATATTTATTTTTCGCATATACTACCTTCCTTATTTGAACTTAGCTTGATATTTGATTTCATTAGTCTTTCGTCGTGTTTTTATTTAATTTGATTAAAAAGACTTTATTTTAATTAGCTTTCTTGGCTTTTTTCTAACCATTTTAAAGTTTTTTTGGAACAACTTAGGCGCGAATCATGCTTTTTCAAAAGCCAAAGTTAATCTAGTAATTTTTCTAGATTGTGATTCAAGGCGTAAATGGGTGTTTAATGGAGCGTACTTTGCCAGTGACGGTGTATACAAATAGACGATGCAGAGGAAGAAATTGAGAATGATGGATGTGAGAGCGACTGTCGTCCCAAACATTCCAATCAGCCAGATCTTTCCTTCGATGTAGTCGGTGCCCTGCAAAAATAGATGTTTCACAACTTTGGCAGGTCCGCGATCTTCTAATTTCCAGAATATTCACGATGTGATATTGAAGCGAAAATACGCGACAGTATTTTCTCTTAATCTTTTTCTAAAAAAGACAACTTTTATGAAACTTATTAGCGAATTTATTTTGACTATTTTACGGAATTTAAACATATACAGATTAAAATTATATACATACATCTAAATTAGGCGGTTTCTCGCAAGAAAACTGGTTTTGAGATGTTATAAAATTTTTAGTTTTGGATTTAAAAGTCACTTTCACTTTCTATAGTTTTCTATACAGTTTGTAGATTCTACAAACTACGATTTCAATACAGTTTCAAGTGGCATTTTTCAAGAACGTTGCTATGCGTACTTTCTGGATCTTCATTTCAAACAAAAAAATGAAAATTAACGTACCCAATAAATACAGGTGCCATTGTCGGCGAAAGCGCCGTCAGCAACGGCCTCTTCTTCCATTCGACGCTTTTATTTATCCTGAAAAATCATTTTAATTTTTTTTGAAGAAGGACATCGAGACACGAAAAAACTGCTGATTAAGAGGAATCAGACTGCTTTGTGGTTTTGGAAAAGATGAAACATTTCTGCGAATTTCCTACTTTGCTCAAAAATATTTTTGGGGAATACAAGGTCAAGGAATTTAACGGAAAATTCATATATGATCCGATCACCCGGTAAAATTAGGCAAGCGAGAAATCTTGTTTGGATTATCGCGAATATTTGGATCTTCTCATGTTTCAGGGATGAAACATTAATTTTTGGAAAAATTTTGATCGTACATACTTTGCGAAATGATACATGGTTGTCGAAAACGCCTTTTTTCGTTCATCCGGTATTTTTATTAGTCTTGAAAATCATCATTTTAGTAAGTCTTCTATCTAAATCGGTAAAATGTAACCCATACGGGACCTCTAACGAAAGAATAAGTGGCGGAGAAGACCAGAATCATTGTGAAACTTCTTTATTTCATGACTATTTGGATCGCAAAACATTGGCCAAAATTCCTATTTTGAAACCCGAGCCTTTGATAAAATAAATTTTTCACATAATGAGTCTCAACAAAATCAATTTCGACTAAATTAAATGTTCGCATAGTGACTATTTTTACGAAATTAATTTCGCCTTACGAACCGCAAACCGGCGGTAAGCATTGCAATTTTTAGCGGATAGCGTATTTAGCGAATAATCGAATCCATAGCCGGGAACTATTCATCTAGTCATTAGTGATGGTTCCGAAATAACTACCGATGATGTCAAAGAATTATTGACAAAAAAAGCCTGCCCATTGTATTCAATTCCAAAAAGTTTATATTCGTTATGGATGAAACAAACTTTTTGCAAATGAATTTTTCAAGCGTAGTATGCCACACAATCGCGACAAAAGGACATCTGTTAAAATCCATAGTTAAAGATTAAACCTATGCCTTGCCGGCCCCTTTAAAGCGAAAAGCTGCGGCTAGGCTGGAAGGAGGTGTGCAATGGATGAAATACCCCGAAAATGATTTCCTATACCGGCTCACTTTCCGGGAAGGCGTCTTAAATTGAATTGAGAGCCCATAACCGGGTGTCTGGGCCGTCGAGTGGAAAACAGCATGGAAATGGAGTTGGAAATTTGTAGAAACATGAAAAACATACATACAAAAAATGGGAAAACGAGATACGGAAAAGGTAAAACCCCGACTTACTGGCTCCGTGAAAAATCAATAAATTGTCGCTAACAATGGGCCGGTTTCTTGGCATGCGTAGAAGTAAATCAAACAAAGCTGCCATTTGCGTAAAATTATGTTCGAAAAAATGTTTCGGTGAAATAGGAGTTAAAAAGTTAACCGGTAAACTGAATGGTTCGCTGCAAAAGGAACAAATTTTCTCCAAATAGGGGATCTTCTTAGATTTTGATGCGTGCAAGATATCAAATTTCAGGCCTATCAATTGGCGTAAAATTAGTTTTAATACATTTAACGCAATTTATTCTCAATTCATTAATTCAGGGCGTGAAAATGATTTAGAAAAATCCGTGTAAATAAAAATTAACATTTCCAAAAGTTCTTTATTTGTCAGGAACCAGAAAAAGTTTTTGCAAAGAAAACAGTGGAAAATGAAAAATTCTGATTCACAAAGAACTGTCCCTGGGGGGTTCCACTAATTGATTGTTTGAGAGTATCAAGAGCAAAACGTACATTCACTAAAACACATTTTTTAACGCTTGCCAAAGGTAAATTTTCTGCAAATATGGTTTGATCCGGGAGGTGTGCACTTTCTAGGCTTCACTTTCTGACCTTTATATTACGAAATCGAAGGATTTTGCCATTCTTTAAATCTGGTGCTTGGTGAATAACAATTATTCTAGTTTGCGCTAACTACAAGGCATAAATTTGTGAAACATAAAAATTTAGGACAACGAAAAGCGCTTTGGGAAAGGCCGTTTAGATCCACCTTTTATTAGTTGACAATCACTTTAAGCCAGCAATTAATTTTTCAGAAACATCTTATTCTCAAAAAGAATTTTTCAAAGATTGAAATGATCCGTGTGAGAAAAATTTGTAGGATCATCCCATTTTCTTTTTTTTATCATACGCAAGCAAAGCAAATATTCGTGGAAGCTTCATGTGGACGCCAATAATTCATTACACGCTACCGAGCACGCGGTATTTTTGAAACATAAAAATTGAACGCGGGGAGCTGTCTCAAGTTTTCAAACCGACTGTGTGGATGAATTCAAGCTTGTTTTCAACCCGTCTTATTCAAACTCCTCTCAAAAAAATTACAGAAAAATATTTCGTTGGAGTCGCACTGGGAGGTTTTTGAGCTTGAGTAATAGGCGATCAAATCGACACCAAAGATTTAACAGTTCAACTAAAAACTCATTAAATTTTTGAAATCATGTCAGAATGCCATGCTGATTAATGTATATCTCCTACTACAAATGAAAAGTACATTTTTTGAAACACTTTCTACAGATGAAAGCCAGTTTCAAAGAATCAGGTAAGCTCCGAATTTGTGAACTTTTCAAACTCGCTAGTTTCGGGGATGGGGGGGGGGTTTGGGATGCTGACTCGAGTCTCCAGGTGCATTTTAAATGCTTTTTCTAGAGGGAAGCGAGAGAGAGAGAGAGAGAGAGAGAGAGAGAGAGAGAGAGAGGGTGAGAAAAAGGGAGAGAGCGAGAGAGAGTGATGTTTCCAAATTTGTGTGTTTCAATGAATCGCTAAACGGGAGGTTGGGGTGGGTTGGTAATTAACTCAATGGCAGTTGGTCACATAATGCATTAATAACCAAGTTACTTCCTCTAGAGGCCATTCTTGTATGTAGAGTTTAAAGGGACCAGAAAGTCAAAGGCCACTTCTCCATATCCGGATAATCTTTATCGGCGATCGGCGATAACGGATTTTCTAGCTTGCAATTTAATTTAAACGAATAAATGTTCTAAATCAATGGTTTATTTTTTTTAATTGATGGTCGCCTATCGACATCTGCAATTTATGCAAAATAATTCAGATCCTTTAATTTTTAGGTATTAAAAATTTTTGTCACTTTCGGGTGCCTTTAAAAACCTTTGAAATTAGCACGACAATCCGGGTACGGTAATCGTCCTTAGGTTCAGCACGGTATCTCTACATTCGCAAGTAGAGAGTTTCCCCATGGGAGAGAGAGAGAGACGGAGAGAGAGAGTGACAGAGAGAGAGGGATAGAGAGAGAGCGAGAGAGAGATAGAAAGAGAGAGAGAGATAGAAAGAGAGAGAGAGAGAGAGAGAGAGAGAGAGAGAGAGAGAGAGAGAGAGAGAGAGGGAGAGAGAGGGAGAGAGAGGGAGAGAGAGAGAGAGGAGAGAGAGAGAGAGAGAGAGAGAGAGAGAGAGAGAGAGAGAGAGAGAGAGAGAGAGAGAGAGAGAGAGAGGGAGAGAGGGAGAGAGAGAGAGAGAGAAAGCGAATCAGGTCCGAATTAAGGGCCGCGAATGTTTATACAAATTAAGGGCCCCTTGGGTTTAAAATTAATCCGCTGCTAATTCTTCTCAAAAATTGGGATGAAATTCAGGAATCCATTTCATTGCCGTTTTGCCATAAAAACATGCCGTTCTTGGCGAGCATAGGGTAAAATCCGCAGGTTCTTGCGACATTATTGGGAACGCATCTCGCAGAGAAACCTCAAACCGTGAAACTTCAGGTTTCAAAAATGTTCAGATTACGAATACTGAAGGCTTGCTAACAAGTTTTAATAATTAGGTTAATACAAAATAAAAATAAAACTTTAAAAATCGCCTTGTCTCGACAGAGTCGCCCGAGACTAGTGCAAGGATTAGCGAACAAGCAGTTCTCTAGTGATCCAAGAAAATTGAAACATCTAATCGTCAAATAGCTGCTCGTCTAAATTATGAACAAGCGTGATAGGCATAATTTTAATTCTGTAATAACCTAGCAAAAAATCCATTGATTGAATTAGGAGAAGACACGGGTATTTTATGAATGAAAATTTGGACCACTTTTCAAAAAATTTCAGAGCTGCCATTACAAAATTAGAGCAAACATCATTCCACGACCGACTACCGAGACCGCCAAGCTGGAAAATCACCCAGTAAGCGAAACAGACGTTTACAAAGCAAAATTTTAAAGCTTTGCGCGGTTAAACCCGTTTAGTAAAATAGTCCCAGAAATAGAATTTTAAAAATTACAATGGAGGTTTTATGCATAATCGAAAGTTACAAAAAGCATAATGAAAAATTTCCCACAATTATCCAATGAAATATTTTCAGAACATTACATTTTCTTGCAACACAACTTTTTCGAGGGCAAGGCTAAAAATCGAAGGGTTGCCAGCCGGGCGGTAATTACCTTATGTTGGGGGGTCAGATGTGCCCTTAGGGTATATTAAGAGAGGAGGGGAGGGAGGGGGATATGAAATGAGATTATTTAGAAGAGAAGGGGTAGCAGAGGGTACATGCATACCTAGACACGGCACGACTGATGCTGATTTTTGATCCTCATCATGAATCATGCGTGGCGAAAACATCGCAAGACTGGAGGGGGTGGCTGGCAGAGATTTTCGGGGAAAAATCGTCCACGCTTTTTTAGAGATAACCAGGGAGGTTTTTATGCAATATCGGGGTAGGGCCGAACTTCGAAACTTCTGTCTTTAAACTAACTTTAAATTCCGTTTTTTTAAATGATCAGATCAGAATGGCTAATAAGGCTGGGTAGCAGTGATTGTTTCGGAAAGTAATCTAACAGAAAAGTGGCAACGAGGGGGGCTGTCTAGCCGAGATTCTTTAGGAAGCATAAAAATATTTGCGAATGGCCTACTAGCAGAGATTTTTAAGGAAAACAAGGAATAACGCGCCTCGGTCTGCGGAAAAAATACTAAAAATTATTGTAAAAGGGTAGTACTAGTAGAGATTCTTTAGAAATTCCTGGCAATTCCAGGTAGCATGAATTCTTTAGGAAAAAGGACTAACACCCGTTCTCGGGAAAACTAGCCAGATTTTTTAGAAAAAAGCTTAGCTTCTTTCGGAAATACCCGAAGCTTAACCTAGCCAGCTAGCAAAGATTCTTTAGGAGATTGCAAAGTAAGAAATCTGGTAAGAAGTATGGCATGTTTTAGCTGAGATTTAACAAGGCCAACTGGGTGAGCTAACCGAGCTTTTTTAGGAAAATTGAGGAAATTACACGAGTAAGCTAGCCGTGATAATTAAGGAAAAGTAGGGAAATTTTCGCCGAAAATAAACTCACATTCCTGACAATACTTTTTACGGGTATTTGTTTTAAATTGAAACAAATAATTTTTAAGTAAATTTGGAGAAATCCATTTGAAAGCCAGATTTGCCCGGAGTGGTGGGTTTTTGCAGAAAAAGCGGTTGAGTACCAACCGTTCCTCCTTGGGGCCCCCGTTTAACACAAAACGGATGGGGATGGAGGGGAGCGAGGGAGGGTAGTGGATGGGAAAAGCCTCATAAGAGCCCCCCATAAAAATATGTTTCTCGGGGTGGGGGTAGAGGGAAGAATGGCAAGGGGGGAGGAGAGCTACGATGGGGGTCAATGTTTCAAGCTATAAGCCAAAGGGGAGGGGACGGGCCACTGGGTATTTACCCCCATCCGGATGAGGCCACGCCCCGTTTATGGCGTCGGTGTTTGGCTTTAACGGACCGGTAAGATGTGTTAAGGGTAACTAGACACCTAAAAAAAATACCCATTTGAGCGAAAATCGGGTAGGGATGATTTCTGCACCATTTGAAAGCTCTTGAAAAGCCGAGCTTAAACTTAGCTTAAGCTTAGGCTTAGGTTTGGGTTAGGTTGGGCTTAGGCTTAGGCTGGAGCTTAGGTTTAGCTTAGGCTTCGCTTAGGCTTAGGCTTGGGCTTCGGTTAACTTAGGTTTCGGGCTGGCTCGTTTTCCTCACTATTTAGCGCCCCAATAAAAAAATAAAAGCGCTTATTTGTCAAAAAACCAGGATATGGCACAAAAAAACGGCAATGCATTCTAAAATAATCTGTTTCGCACGCTCCAATATTTTTTGAAACACTTCAATTCAAAGAGCCAGCAAAAAGTATAGAATTTTTATAAATCCAGGAATGGCTAGTAAGGTAATACTGGTTTTAGTAAAACTCAGCCATTTTCGCTTTTCACCAAAAGCGAAATAAACAATTTTTATAATTTTTAAAGCCGTGATTTTGGTCGAAAAGACGATATTTTTGTATTTCTTAAAATAAAACATTGGTGAAGTTTAAACTTTAAACATACAAGCTCGCAACAATTTTGTGACTTTCAGCTTTAATTTGTCCGAAACGAAATTTATAAAACCCCCTTGACCTCTATGTCATTTAAGATCCCTTAAAAATGGTGAAAATAGCACAAATTTTACCGGGCAAGCTAGCAGAGATTCTTTGCTGAAAATTTTTAGTCTAGCTAATTTCTGGCACCTTCACTTTTAGTTTCCAGTCTTTAAATTCTAATTTTTAGGCTTCGACCCAGAAGTTCACTTCCTTTTTCTGGGAAGTCCCAATGGGAATTTGGCCATCTTCCAGGAAGTTCGGAGTATTTTTCGGAATTTGACGGAGCGAATATAATCGAATTTTGGGGGCTCAATAATGGAGTTAGCTAAGACTGGGGTGGTGGTCTTTGAAAAAAGGAGGGATGAGTGTATTAGTTGATTACGCGAGAGAGAGAGAGAGAGGGAGCGAGAGAGAGAGTGAGACAGAAAGAGAGAGAGAGAGAAGAGCGAGAGAGAGAGCGAGAGAGAGGGAGAGAGAGGGAGTGTGAGACTTGAAAATGAGATGTTATAAGGATGAAAAAGAATCCAAAGATCCATTTGCGTAATTGATACAAAATATGTTACAGATTAACTCCAATATCCCAAAACCTTTTCACAAATAATGGCTTCATAATCTGTTTTTAAAAACTGTTGGAATTTCGATCTAAAATGGATATTTTTGTATTTTTTAAAGTGATGTTTATAACAGAAAGTTAAACACACTGCCTCTATTTATGTTGTAAAAATTGGATCTTGAGTAAGAGTTGGTCTCCGATACTGCGTAAGCACCAAAATATGTTTCACATTAACTCTGAAAACGACTGAAAATGGCAAGCTTCAATTGACGCATCGAATATAAATTAAAGTAAAAATGCATCAATTAACTACAAAAATAATTAAAAATAAGAGCTTTAATAAGACAACAAAATTCGTATTTCGATCCGCCCCTGGGGTAATCCACCATCCAACGAAACATTAATCTTTTTGCGGGTCCGCGGCGAGGAATTGCGGGGTGCAATATTGCATCTCTCTCTCTCTCTCTCTCTCTCTCCTCTCTCTCTCGCTTACAGGGCTACCGTAGATTCCAATTTTTCCGCAAATACACTATAGACACGTAGGATTGATGGGTGACGAGACGAAGAATATTGGCCCCAGAATTAAAGCCACAAAAATGATGGTCCGGCAAAAAAAAGATTTATTGGTTAGGAGGGGTACTGTAGGGATCGCTAGGGGACCGGAAAGCAATAAAACATGTTTTTTGTATATTAATAAAGGGTAACGACTACGCGGGGCTTCATCATTACGCATAGAGATTGCCAGAAAACAGCAGGAAAACGTACGTGAACCGGTATTAATGTTTGCTCGTTTGGCGAGATTATATTATATTGTATGATACATTCATTTTTCTGATAATTTGGCATCCTTTTTCAAAAACGGCGTTGAAGTAGTATTACTGTATTTAGTATTTTTTAGTATTTTAATGATATTTTGCGCAAAATTTAAGAGTCTTAAATCGGAAAACGAACTAGAAAGCGTAAATTTTAATTTCCACAAAAAATCGGCCATTTTTGATAGAAACTCGCTTTTTTTGTATCTTTTAATAACAATTTGTCAAGTTTTACGTTTAGAAATAGTAAAATCAGTCTAGAACCACTGTATCGATATTAGAAAAGCGATATTGCGCAAGAATCGGAAATAAAAAATCAACAATCCTCTAAAAATAACTTCGTATAAAACATATTGAAGATTATTAATTTCTGCGTTGGCAAATTAAAATGTTTCAAGAAATATTTAAACTTTTAGACACCCCGTTTTACAATTTGACGACTTCAATACAATCAAGATTTGTGTAAAAAAAGAAAGTTGGGTTTTTTTAGTTTTGCGTGGGGGTTGGAATTGAAAATTTTCAGAATTATACAAACCAAAAATATGATTTTGTAGAATTGTGCGACTGGTATTTGGATCGTAAATCCCAAATGTTATATTTTTTGGTCGCAGGAACGTCTTGTCTGGCCTTCCTGGAGGCGATTTTCCGCATTCCATGACATGACGCCAAAAATCCCCAAGCAAAAATCATCGGCTCGGAAAAATATAGAAAAAGAGGCATCCTACTATATATAAAAAAAAAGTGTTTGTGTGTTTATGTGTTTGTGTGTGTGCCACTTTGCATCCACTTCCAGCTGTCTGTCCGAAGGATAGCTCAAGAAGGGACGGGTATTAGGCTACGTTTGATACGTCATTAGGTGCGTAACGGTCTAGGGATGACTGCACACATATCAGATTTTTAAAAATTGGCCATTTTCGCTCTTAAATTTAGGTTTATCTAAAAACCTCTTTGTTAGGAATAATTAGCATAGACCGGAAGTGGGCGGTCGTCTATATAACGAGGCAGAAGGGGTTGTTTTTCATTTTTTTGCCTTCTGAATGAAGACAAGTATGCAAAAGGCGGAAAAAACCAGGGTTGAAAAGTCGCGAAGCGGCTTTTCAACCCTGGTTTTTCGGTAAAAAAAAGATTATCGGAGACTTGAGAGTTATAAAAATTGAGATATGGCAGCCTGAAAATGTGTTCCAAAACATTAATTACCCAT
This sequence comes from Mesorhabditis spiculigera, assembly GCA_958295435.1. NCBI lineage: Eukaryota > Metazoa > Nematoda > Chromadorea > Rhabditida > Rhabditidae > Mesorhabditis > Mesorhabditis spiculigera. The sequence continues at coordinate 125,124 of CATQJA010002700.1, read as the reverse complement.
GACGGTCATTGCGCACTAATGGCAATTCAAGGACAAAGAGCCGCATAAAATATTGGCCGAGAGTAAACGCAGCATACTTTTTTTACGAAAGATTTTTTCGGGAAAATTGAGAACTGCGGATGTTTGAAATGACAGCTATAGACAGCTGACATTTTCGGCATCAGCGTTCATCCAACAGGAATTTCCCCTGGGGGATTTGAAAAGTTGAGGTTGGCTGTGATGTGGGTAATGTTTGATCCTAGTTTTCAAGGACCCTTGACGGATTTATTGGATGCCATGGCGAAAAGGATTTCCAAAATAATCCATGCCGGATTGCGAACGATAAGAATTCCCCAAAGATCTCTGCTAGCTTGCCACGGGCTAAAAATATGAAATCGTTTGGCCCTCATATATTCTCACCATATCCGTTGGTCCGGAAGAACTCTAAAAATTCCTCAAGAATCTCCGCTGGCCTGCCATGCCCATACAAACTCCTCAAGGGCCTCCGCCAGCCTGCCAAAGCCTTCGAAATGCCCCAAGGATCTCCGCTAACCTGCCAAAGCCTTCAAAATTCCCCAAGGATCTCTGCTAACCTGCCAAAGCCTTCAAAAATTCCCCAAGGATCTCTGCTAACCTGCCAAAGCCTTCAAAATTCCCCAAGGATCTCTGCTAACCTGCCAAAGCCTTCAAAAATTCCCCAAGGATCTCTGCTAACCTGCCAAAGCCTTCAAAAATTCCCCAAGGATCTCTGCTAACCTGCCAAAGCCTTCAAAAATTCCCCAAGGATCAATGCTAACCTGCCAAAGCCTTCAAAATTCCCCAAGGATCTCTGCTAACCTGCCAAAGCCTTCAAAATTCCCCAAGGATCTCTGCTAGCCTACCAAAGCCTTCAAAATAAGATCTCTGCTAGGTTACATACATCAGAGAGCTGGCTAATTCAGTATCTGAACGTACATCGAGTGATCGGAGAACAACCTATCCGATACGTTTCAAAAAACCCTCAAAACATTTTTTTATAAAAATGAAATTGTATTCCTTGTCTTTAAGTTTCCAAAAATAACGTCAGAATTTTGATTGGCAGCTCACATCAAATCGGGCTGCAAAATTGAGCAGTGACATTCCAGAGAAAAAAAAAGAAAGAAGGGGGTTCACCGAGTTCGGGATCGCAATTAAAACATTGAATCCCCTGCGGGACCCCGTTTTTCGGGGGTTCAGAAATCCTTTAATTCTTGCAGTTATGGAATGCTTCTAAAAATGGAGTGAATTACGATATTTGACGCAATCAGTTTCGATAAGTTCTCTCTTTTTCGCGCAGGATTGCACAAAATTATTTTGCCAAAGGCGTATGATTTGCAAAATATGATCATGAAGAGATGTTTCAAAAAAATTTCAGAACAGCTGGGATCTTGGAAAGTCAATATCTTTTTCAGGAGTTTCTTAATTATGCTTTAATCTGGATGGACAGGGCAACACTTTTTGTACAAAATAATCCGTTAAATACATCTTTCAAAACCCTATGTAGCTATATTCTCGTAGATTTTTTAATTACACGAGCTTAGCACCATGAACCTTTCCCTGGGTTAAATGTTGTAAAAATTCATGAAATTTAAACAACCAGCGATAATAATAACAAGGGCAACTTATGCGGGAAATAGAAATAAAATAATTTTTAACGTCCTGATCGATAATCGAATCCACAATCGATCTGAATGATTTTTCTCGTTTCCCACCGGAAATAGCGAAATATTTGATTTCACAAAGCGGCGTTGTAGGAAAATGTTTCAAAAAATTCTGTCTGACAATGATCCTGATCAATGGAATTTCCGCAGCGGCGCCAGATAACAAGCCTCGAAATTTAGCCGACGCAAGGGGAGGTGGAGCACCACCAAATGTGCTACAAAATCGAGAAAAAATTGTTGCAAGATCGAAAGATGCTGTAATTAATTTTAGTTGGGAAATGTTCGAAACTTTGTAAAAATCTTTAAGCATTCGAATGACGTGAAAATATTTAAAAATGGGTAGATTAAGCCTGATAATTCTGTTTATTTTCATTTCATTAATTCTATGGACATCTTTGAAGAAATATAACAAATAACATAATCTAGAAATATGAAACAGGTTGTTTTTAAACCGATATAGTAGAATAGAATCTAATTCTTCTAGTGTAATTTAATTCACAACGTGAAAACGCAAAAATCGGAATGTTTCAAAAAATTACTGGATTCTGATCCAAAGTGATTGATTAATCGACGAGCCTAAGGAACGGGTAATTTTACCATTTATTAAAGTACCAGCGCCCAAAGCCCGCGTCGCGGGCCTTGGACGCTGGAATGCGGCCTTTGCATGAAAAGTTTGACTTTCTGATAGCCCGGGTCCTGCGGACCCCTCCACCCGCGACCACACGCGCGAGTGCAACTGGCAAGAATGAGGAAATTTGTATTTTTTCACATTTAGTAAATCAGCCCTTAGGTCCCCAAAAATGAATAAAACCGGCTTTAACTTTGTAAACTTGTATTTTATCGAAATTCTGAAAACGCCATCGGAAACAGAAGGGTCGATTCCTACGGGTGACGGAGAATTAGGGCATTTTATACACGGGAAGGCCCTCAAATCGGGCCTCGAAAGTGACGCCTGGACACACAGACACACACAGTTACACTCCAAAATTATATAAGGTAGGATAAAAAAACCTAATACAAAAATAGAATGTATAGAATTTTGATTTTGCAAAGAATAACCTTTACAATTTTTATTAATGGTACAATAGAAAAAACAGATAATTAGGAGCCTTTTTCAGATTAAAATGTTTCACATAATAACTTTTATAAATTTGCTATTTACGGCACGATAAGGAGAAAACTACCTATTGGCAACGAAGCTTATTGGCAAAACATGGCGAAAAGGCCTTTTTTAGGATTTAAATGTTACAAATAATTATAAGATGGATTTGCGGAGGTTGTTTTTGTCAGTTCCCGGATTTTCCGGTGAATGGTTTTCGAACAAGAGGAGAGAACCTAACACCCGGCAGAGGGCGCTGAAATTTGAGGCGTCACTGAATGCCTTTTCTGCCCGAAAAATAGCACAAAAAACCTTTTAGACGCCTGGGGACAGCCGTCCTCTGATTGCCAACGGGGAGTACTGTAGTGGAAAGGGCAAATTATAGCGTGATAAAGCTTGGTAATGCCGACAGTTAAGCATGGTGGAATTGTCATTATGTAAAATCAGGAAAAGGCTGCGAAGATCAAAATTTTTTTAATTTAGCCGGTTTCTTAGAAAATTTAAATCATTTTATCAATTAGAGATAATCTGCCGAAAACCTGGGTCTTATTTATATCGGTAAATATTTGCAATTATGGCAAATTTTAAGACATTTTGAGAAAAAACCACTAGGCTGATTCGACTATCGGTCGGGAAATTTTCGAATTGACCTACTAACATGAAACGTTAATTTTTGTCCAACTTGCGAATCAATAGCGCCTAGATGATTTTACAAATAAAATGCGTGAAGCCCTCGGAATTTCAAGTGTAGTATCATACAAATTTAGACAAAAAAATAACGAATTGGTCGACCTAATGCCTTATACAATTATCGTTGGGGAAACTCTGGAAAAGAAGTTCGATATTGAAACCTCCATTTTTAATTCGACGTCTCTTAAATGATTTTATCAATTAAAAATCAAGGAAAGTGGTAAAAACATTGTTGACTACAGTCCTGATCTAGCAAGACAAATAACAATCGAACTGTAGATAAAAGTAAAATCTGTAAAACCAAGGTTCTAAAACATTGGTTTTTATTAAATCTCGGCATCCGTGGTCAATTTATGTAAATCAGCTAAATAAAAAGCTAGACACCTTCGAAATTTAAAGTTTTAGTTTACAGATTTTTCATAAAAATCTCGAATTAGGGCCGCAAACACACATCAACAATTACAGGCAGAAAAAAATCACGAAAAGAGCTGCGGTGCTGAAACTTTAATTTTTAATTCGAGGTGGCTTAAATAATTTTATTAATTAAAAATAAAGGGAATTGGCTAAAACATTGATGATTGAATTCGGGACATAGCAATGATAATAATGCGAAACAACCAAAATTTAATCTGTAGCGCCCAGAAACGCGATGCCATAGGGAGCCATACCTATTACGCCATGAACCCCCGAAGATGGGATAGTGGATACAGGAAACATACTTTTTATTTTTTACATTTCAATTTAATTGAACTAGAATACAAGGGATATGCGCTGGGCATCAGATGACAAGGCGAGGGGGGAGGCGCAATCGATTTGCATGCCGGCCAAATTGTGTGTTTTTGACAGCCATTGGAGAATTTTTGAAAAATGGCGAAGACGGGGGGGGAACCTCGTTTATTTGGGGAACCAGGAAACATCGAAATTTTAGCGACCAGAATTCGCGATCCATTACGCCATAAAATGGAGACTGAAGTCTGCGTGGCTGATCCCTTTAAAAAATAGCTAATTGATTACGCCACCTAAATCAGAAATATTTTTCACGCGGCTGGTCCCTTTAAAAAGTACCTAATCGATTACGCGATAAAACTACACCGTTGCCGACTCCTTTAAAAGGTGGCACCGATTACGACATGGAGTTCGGAACGTAATCGCATACAAATTGTGTTCGTCTATAATTCTTCGAGCACAACGTTAGCTAAAACACATAATTCTTGGCTTCCCAGCCGCTTTAAAATTCGATGGAATAAGTTAATTAAGCCGTTAAATTCTCAAGCCAGATTCCGCCTTCCCTGGTCCTTTAAAAGGTTTAATCGATTAAGGAATGGAATCATAAAGAATGCCCTCGAATTCCGGACCTTTCTGATGACGCTAACCGATTACGGCATCGAACAGTCTGCCCTCTAGGGGGTATAGCTGATTACGGTATAAAATCATACAGCCGAAATCAGGCTTCCCGGTCCGTTTAAAACGTGAAAAATTAAGCCATCAAATATTCAGTCACAACCCCCGAGTTTAAGATGTCTAATCGATTACGCTCGGTAATTACCGTTCAATGGCCGTGGATTGCACTCTTTCTACAGGTTTAATCGATTACGGCATTAAATTCCGGATTTATTTTTATGCGCTATCAATTCCTTTAAAGATTTGCTGTAATGATATCCAAAATTTCTTAATGTAGAAATTGCATAACTGCAAGGTTTCAGGATGTCGACATTTAGTGATGTCGAAATTTCAGTATATCGAATGTTTTGGGCTTTTTTTGGAGAGCATAGCAATTTTTTTTCATAGCAATTTCAATGCTCTGAAATTTCGGCATTATGAAATTTTCACCCAGGAAATGTCGACATTATAAAACTTTAAGGAATTTTTTTTTGAAATTTCGACATTATCAGGCCCCTCAAAAGTACAACCGATTACGCGGCCAAAATAGGTACGACTCCCGTAAATTGATGCGCCGCGTACTACGTCGTATCCCCGCACCCCGACCCGACATTTGGAGCGATGTGGAACGGGGGCAACCGCTGGACCATGGCCGTCCCTTCAGAAGACCCCCGAAGCGATTAATGGGCCACACCCCAGCCGAGAGAGAGAAAGAGAAAGAACGGCAATAGAAGGGCCAAGGGCCAACACCCCCCGAAAAAAACAACCCATTTCTCGCCAAAAGCCGCCCCCAAATGAAAGCCACCGCCTTAAAATTTCCATTTTTCGCGTGGCGGGGGGCAGGTGGCAAAAACCACACGAAAAACAAGGAAGTATGTCGGAATTTGTTTGCAGGAAAATTCGAGGTGAAAATTAAGCGAGGACGTTTTCCCCGTCTATTTGAGAGGTTTAATCGGTTACAAAATAGAATGGTTGAAAAGGCTGGTTTAAATAGAGGTTTTTAAATTTTAAAACCTCAACTAGCTTGAGGGGTTTAACCAATTCGTTTAATTTTGACTTGCCAGTCCCTTTAAACGATAGAATCGATTAGGAAAAAAATACTATAGCATGTATAATTCAAAATAATTCTAGGTTTAAAAGGACCCCGAGGGCATGGTTTTGAAGGAACATATTTTTTCGATCAAAAATTCTTTCTGAATCACTTACTGGTCACTGTAAAAGGTCTCATTGCTTACGAAATAAACTCCTACGGACCAACCGCGGTTTCTATGTTCCTTTAAAGGACCAAATCAATTACGGTATCAAACCTTATGGGCGATATTCGGCGTGCCGGTCCTTTTAGGAGGTCCGGTCGGGTCTGCAAAAAAATGCTTCGACGGAAATCTCGGTTGTCAGCCCGCTTCAATAATTTAATCGTGCCTTCTTTCATCTAAGAAGCCCTAAATTTAAAATTTCGGAAATCCTCGGCCAGAGTCTCCGCCTTTAGAGGCTCTAACCGATTACGACACCAAATCGGCAGCAAGCACGTTGAGCGCCCGAAAATTCGGTACTGTACTGTTAGCGGGGGCGAGGATTTTTACCGGGAAGAAAGCTAATTTTAATTTTAGTTTTTATCTCATGTTAAATCTTACACACAGCGTGTTTTTATAGGAATTTTAGTAGTTTTCAATTGCTAGGAAATCACAAATTTGAAAACACCTTTTGTCGATGCATTACTATCATAGAAACAGTCCCGATTTCTTAGGGCTTTTTCCCGAAACATTTTTTCGGCCAAAATCAAAAACTTTTCTCGTTTCAGCTTTTGGATTTGGATGGTGCAGAAAATATACCAAACTCTTTGAACCTCGAGCTTTGGTTCCTTATGGCCTTAAAATTCCTGCGGTGCACAGAAATTCATCAGAAAATGGAAATTTTACGGCCAAAAACGAAGAGTATTTGATGGCCATGAGATCCCCTACGCAATCATAAACGGACACTGGAGCGTTTCGGAAAATGGGGTGACGTGGAACGGGTTTAGCTTATGGCTAGGGCAAGCTAGCAGAGCTTTTTTTGGGCTACTAAATAATAAGCTCCTTTCTGGCCAAGATAATTTGAATTTAGATTTAAACGATGATATATCTCTAGTGCAAATTATGAAATGAATTAAATTACCTCGAAGAAGCCATTTTTTCGAAAAATATGTTTTGCCTCAAAATCGTTAGAAATTGGAAGATTCATTTTCAATCCAGTGGAAAAAATGGCACAAAAAAGTTATCGTTCTAGGATCGGGCAGGCTAACCGAGGTTTTTGGGATAAAGAAAAATCTCGCAAAAAAATAGCCTTAACACTAACAAAAAATCAAACTACGCACCAATCCCGTCCGCCGGTCAAAAAAAATTGTGTTTCAACCGTGGCAGCAACGCCCCCAGCGTGAAATAACCTAATTGCTATTGGAGCCCTCTCGTAACTACCCGGAAATTCAGTTACCGTATCTGTTTCTGGGTCACGTTTTAAGGATTAAATTAGCTGACCAGGCTACGAGACAATTCACAAAAACGAAAAGTACGACCCTTTGACTACCCGACCCCCTTTGAAACCGTCGTCTGGCAGAGAGCATTTAGGAAAAGTGGGCCTGCTGGCAGAGATTTTTGCGGAATTGTCACTATGCAGGGCAAACAGCTGGCAAAGCTGATTTTTATTTTGCAAATGGATAGCTAGCAGAGATATTTTAGGATTTCTGTGTAAAATCTTGAAATAAACTGGATAAGCTTATTGAGAAAATCCGCATCAACTAGCAGTGATTCTTTGGGAATAATCGCAACTAGCAGTGAGTCTTAAGAAAAATGAGGAAATTGGTCTAGCAAAGATTATTTGCGGCTCGCTGGCTAATTTTTGAAGGCAACTGGCAGAGGTTTTTTTAGGAATTGAGGGATAACTAGTGGTGATCATTTGCGAATCTTGAAAACCAGCAGAGATTCTTTGATAAATTTAGGGTAGGCAGCAACGATCCTTGAGGAAATTCGCTCCCGCTTCGGGACCCTTGAAAAAGTGGTGTTCCATCGATTCCCGCTCTCGCCGTCAATAATCAGAAATCATTAGGATTTGGTGAGCATTTGTAGGAAACGCGCTAGCAGCGAGGCTTGAGGAAATTGGGGCTAACTTGCAGAGACCATCTCCAAAAACAAAGATTGCAACCAGCCGTAGCAGTAGCAGAGAGCCTTCAGGAGCAAGAAATCTGGCTTCCAGATTCTTTTAAAGATGTGGGAAGCTAGCAGAGATTTTGCAAAAATTGAGGATAACTAGCAGGGTTTCTTGACGAAATTCTATCGAAGGATGAAGATGTATTCCCCTTTAAAAAAAGATGTTCCAGCTATTCTGGAGCTTGAGGTAAGTACCAAAAATTTGCTAGTCATTCAAATTCGGGCAGAAAAAGGGGATAGCTACTCGCGCCCATTTGGGGATCGGAGAACTAGCAGAGATTCTGGAGGGAAGTGAGGCCTCGGACCAGAGATCAAAGGAAATCGATACGGCTTCACAGTCCCTTTAAAAAGAGGTGTTCCATCGATTCCAGCCCTGGGAGTCAACTAGCAGAAATTATTTGGGAATGCGTATTGTCGAAACCTAGCATAACAAACGGTGATCTTTGTGGAAATCAAGAGCAGATAGCGGAGATAATTTAGGTATCGGGGCAACAAGCAGAGAGTATCGAGAAAATTGACGCTATCTAGATGTGAAATAAATAAAAATCTAAATCTAAAAATCTAAATATAAATCTAGAAAATCTATATGGCTTCACAGGCCCTTTAAAAAGCAATGTTCCATCGATTTTGCCCCTGGAGGCCAACTCGCAGACATCATTACGCGAGTTTGATCTGTGCGGAGTCTATTTGTAAAAATTTAGCGCAACTAGAGGAGATCCTTTAGGAAATCAAGCGCAGATAGTGCAAATCATTTTGGAATCGAGAGAACTGGCAAAGATTCTTGAGGAAATTGAGGCCTTTCAGCAGAGACCCTTAAGGAAAATCGATATGACTTCACAGTCCCTTTAAAACATGTGTTCCATCGAATCTGGCTCTGGAGGTCAACTGGCAGAGATCATTTCCGTTCGTGATCTGTGCCTAGACTATTGTGGAAACTTTGCGCATCTAGCAGAGATCCTTCAGGAAATTCTCTCTGGCTTCCAGGCTCCTTTAAAAAGCGCTTAGGCCCCAAAAAACAGGGCCCATTCCGGGTTGACCCGAGGCAATTCGGAAGGGCCCCGTTTAAAGGAATATTGGTTCTGGATTTTATGTAAAAGGGATGGAAAAGAGAAGAATTGGGAAAAGAAGAGGGGGAATGGTTGAGGGCCCATTTCTGGGCGTCTGGAAGAACGATAGAAGAGAGAGAGAGAGAGAGAGAGAGAGAGAGAGAGAGAGAGCGAGAGAGAGAGAGAACGGCCCCATTCTTACGTGTCAGCCCGAAATAATGAACCCGAATGGGGGGAGAAGACGATTTAGATGCGGTCATTTCTCTTTAGCCGCCCCCTTCAGCCACAAAAGGCCCCCATCAATTCTGAGCTGGGGATTTAGAGGGCAGGCTGGCGGGGATCATTTGGGAAATGAGACTGGATGAGAGCTAGCAGAGGTTTTTTGAGGAATTGAGGTAACTAGCAGGGATCCTTTAGAAACAGAGGTCTGGCACTTGCAGAGATCATTGACGAATCGAGATAGCTGGCAAAGATGAGCGAGGAATGTAGACTAAGGGAGAGCTAGCAAAGGCCATTCAGGATTCGGGAAAACTAGCAGAGATGATTGCGGAATTTGGCTAACTGGCGGGGATCCTTGGAGAATTTCGACTCGAGAACTAGCAGAGCTCATTTAGGAACGGTGGCAACTAGCAGGGATCCTTTAGGACAAGATAACTGGCCGAGGCCATCGAGGAATTTGCGTAACTACCATGGATCATTTGGAAAATCAGGCCAGGGGAGAGCCAGCAAAGGTTATTTAGGAATTGGGTTCGCTGGCAGAATCGATCCGATTTCTATTTCGAGTCAGGGATCACGAAAATAAGTAAATTTCCTGAAAGAAAAAAATAGTGCTACGCTTCCACATCACCGGGAAGTCAAAAAAATTAGTTTTAAGAGGAGACGACAGACCTCACATATCGATCTGCTGGCAGAGCCAAGGACATATACAGAGATGTTGGAATAATGATAGCATAACGAAAGACTAGATATAAAAAACGGACTTACGGTCACGTTCTCGAAAAGTAACAATCATGAATTCAATTCAATTGCAGAAGGGAAAGATTTTAAAAAAAGTATGTTGCAATTCAATGCTGCTAGAAAATCGAAAAAGCAGATGGCAATAAAACGGGCGGTTTCAATAGCAATGGGAAACCAAATAATTACCGTTGAGCTTTAAAGAGGCTCGGAAGTCCAAAGTTGCGCGTGCGGGAACTGGACCTACTGGTCAAAAAACGAGTGTGGGACTGCTGAGAAGTATCAGAAAAGTGGTTTCGTTCCGGAAAAAAAGTAAAATTTTTGAGTAAAACCGAAATGTTCATGGGGTGAAAACGACATTTTGAGTGGCCGATGATTACATTCCGTAATGCCTTGTAAGGCAGCCAATCTCTCGATCTCCGTGATTCCCTGGTCAATTTTCATATTTAAAGCGTCAAGAATGATCAAAATTTGATGAGAATTCCAGGAATAGCGTCAGAATTTTGAAATTCAAGCGTTGTCACGTCCAAACAGAGGCAAAAGATCATGCGGCGATCATCGCATATGGCTATTTGCCAGGAATCAACGCAGGGGGCCATCGACCAGATTTCGGAGCCCCTAGAAAGATCCCGAACGATCTAGATAGGTTTGGGATGGCCCTCCTCCCCCTCCTTCTCCCATCCATCCCATTCATCTATCGCCATCCCCTCCAGGGCGAACGGGCAAACACAATTTAGCCCCCCTCCACCCTAACTGAAAACTCATTTCTGCCCATTTTCGCGTCGTGTGGCGCGAACCCGAAGCGACACTTTCGCTGTTATTTGCCACCACCACCCGTCAAATTAGGGCCCTCCACACACAACGCATCCACCCACCCGGCTGGGCCGGCCACACATCTGGCCATCGCTGGTGGTGTTCGAGTGTTTTTTGGAGTGGGCGAAACTGGCGGTGATCACTTAGGCAGAAAAAACAGTCTAGCGGAAAAAGGCAAGCTAGCAGTAGTGATTTGAGAAAATTAAACTCGTGTTAGAAGCAAGCCAGCAAAGATCCTTTCGGAAAAGGCATATCTAGCGCCCCTCTGGATTGTGCTCGTTTTTTTAGAAAACCAGGTGAATCGTGCGGGAACTGGCGGTGATCATTTGGGAATCGGTACTGTGGAAAAAATCGTAATTTTGCGATTTGGCAAGCCAGCGGTGACCATTTAGGACCTGGAAGGCCTGCAGTGATGATTTAAGAAAATAGATTTCTGGTCAAAGGCATTAGCAAAAACGATTTTTGGTAACACTTACCTCATACTAAAGGCCAACTAGCAAGGATAGCAAAACCGAAATTCGGTTAGAGCGTAAACTAGCAGATGATTTGGGAAGGGCAGACTAGCAGAGGTTTTTGGGGGAAATGAGTTTCGAAAAACACCCGCCTTCCCAGGGCCAGTAAAAGACCCAATCTTGGCTCATCTGTGCCACTACCGTATTTTGGCGTAATTTGAGAGATAGTACGTAGATAAAAACATAGCCTTTTTGAAAATTCGAAATTCTGAAACTTTAAGCTTCTGATTCTCGATATTTTTCGAAAATTCTGGAAGACGAAAGCGAAAAGAATAAAACCGAACATGTCAAAAGGTGTCTGCCCGTTTTTTGGTGTCCTGCGTAGTTGTTGTCAGGGTTTCTGTCAGTCAGCAGCCGTCATCCACCCTTACCTACCTGAGGCGCCAATAAGTAGAGAAGCGGCCCGAAAAAAAAAAGGAAAAAGGGGGAACGGCTCGAATTTCGAAGGGATCGACGGGTTGACTGCACCCACGAACACGTCAAGAAATTGATGGACCGGGCTTTTAAAGGGGCTGGAAAGTAAGGGATGGGCAGCTAGCAGAGATCATTTAGGAACGGCAGCAAGACAATTGGTAGAGTAACAGATAAAATGTTTGCGAAAAGAGGCAAAAGAGAAGAAATATTAGTTCATTGCAGAAGCTGGCAGAGACGCTTTAAAAAATCTAAAATTTGTCGGGGAAGCTAGCAAAGATCGTTTAAAGTGCAGAATTCCCTGGGCAGGCTAGCAGAGATGATTTGAAAAAAATAGAATTGCCTGGCTCGGCTAGCAGATACGATTTGAACAAGATATAATTCGAAGGACAGTTAGTCTAAATTATGTAAAAAGGAAGGCTAGCAGAAATCTTTAGGAAAACCGGTTTGAGAGGTTCAATTCGATCGATACTGTTAAAACATGTGGCAGTCTTGCAGAGCCCATTTGTGAAACGTTAAAAATTTAATGCTTCAAATTATTGTTAACGCTATGCGCCTCCAGCAGAAAATACGTGACGAAAAGACATTGGAAAAAAAAGATCGCTGGGCAGACTAGTAGAGATTATTGAAAAAGGCTGATGTTGCCTTGTTAGACCTTGCTTGACTTGGCAATCGGAACGGCACAAATCAACTTTCACACTCAATAATAAACCGGTCCCATTAATTCAGTGGCATCCTAGCGGAGCAAATTTATGAAACATCATCAATTTAATGGGCAAAATTTTAACGTTCCCTATTTGAGGGGGCGGAAAAGGCTAGCAGAGACCATTTAAAAGGGCGGAGAGCAGTTGGCAGCCTGGCAATGCCATCTAAAAAACTAAAATTCGTTATGCAAGCTAGCAGAGATCGCTTGGGAAATCGGCGTCCGCAATTCAAGATTGAGCAAACTCCGAAGTGCCCGCTATTGCCAAAATCTATGGCATCCTGATAGAACCGATTTGTTAAACATCCACATTTACAGGAAAACAGAAGAAATCGCCAGGAGGGATGAACCTGGAAAAGTAGATATAGGCATTTAGGGAGGCTAGCAGAGACTTTAGACGAGCGAAAATCAGTTGGCGTGCTTGCAGAGATCATTTGAAAAGGTATAATTCAGGGGGTGTGTTAGCAGAGATCGGTTGTAAAATCGGAGCCCGATTAATCACCACCTCCTTTCCGCTCACATTGATAAAATCAGCGTCATGCTATCAGGACCTATTTGTGAAGCATTAAAATGCAAACTTTGAAATTTTAGTTTTCCCTAGGGTTATTGCGGTCCGGAGCGCGATTCAGCTGTTCCTTTTCAAATTCCAGGATCAGGAAAAACAAAAGCCAATGGCAGAAATTCTCCCCAAAAACAAGCGTTCCTCCCCCTCACCTCTCTCTCACCCATAAGAGGCTGAATCAAATTTTTGGCGTCAGGGGTTGACTGGGTTCGACTCGGGTTTTTGGCCGCCTCTTTCTGGGTCCCCCACTCAGAACGTGGCCACCGACAATGGGACTCCCGTTCTTTAAACGTTCGGGCGGCCATGTTTTGCAGGTTTTCCCGCTTTGAAAAATGGCCAAACTTCAGGTGCCATTTTGAAGGTGGGCGGCTGAAAGCCTTCTGAAAATCGCCGCAAGGGATTCGGGCTTGAAAAATGACGAATCTAGTGGCCATTCATTTTTCCTTACATTTAGACGCCTTCCAACTAGAAGAGGTCATTTGAGAAGCGCTTTGCTCTAGGATCAGCCTAGAGGTGATGAGGTACTGGGCTGATAGCGGGGGGTAGGAGTTGGGTAAGCTAACTTTCCTTAAAGTGCGAACAATAAAAGCAATGGTTGTAAGTGGCTTTTTACCCGTTTTAAAATAGAAAGTACATAAAAAGTTATCAAAGAATGTCGAAACTTTTTGTTTTTGCTCAAAAATGTATGAAAATGCCCCCGCTAACAGTAAAGTACCAAGAATTGACTTGGCAGAATAGCTATTTTCCCCAAAACTACCAAAAACGCATGTGGCAAGCTAGCGGAGGCCACTTGTGGAAACCGGAGCCCCAACCCACTCCCCGGTTGGGCCGAAATTGCGACAAACAACCAGAAACACAGACAGAAACGGATGGGTGGCGTGAAGGGGCCTTCTTAAATCAAATTAGGACCCACGAAATGCATCCGCGACACCCACTAGACACGGGATTCCCCGCGGTGTTACCCCCAAAAATCCGACAATTAGCCCCGCACTCGATTCTCATCCCAAAGTGGATTGTCGTTCAACAGATGCCCAACGTCAGTGATCAAAAAACAGCATAAAAACGGATGGACTGGCCCGAAAATCGTGATACCGAAAGATTCCAAACCCGAAAAGCGAACCGCCAAAAAATCAGTCTCGAAAAACCCAGAAGATTAGGTTATCTACGTAAACCCTTAGACCGTATTTTTCCGAAACCTCATTTTTGTGAAAAGCATTAACCTTACTCGCCCTAGTGAGCTTTATTGTTGGCAAAGTGAGATCGTCGTAATCACAGTACAGTTTAGATGTTGTCGGAGTCGGTCTGGCGGTAGTCCTTCTTCGGCACGAACGGTTCCCATCGGCTGGCCGGGTAGATGTGCTTGTTCTTCTCGTACCAACCGCGCAGGACTACCTGGAAAAGAGCTTGTTTTAAAGAATGAATCCAAACGACGAAAACTTGCTTACGAACCGTAAAAAATGCCTTTAGAAGACTTCGGAACGAATAAAAGGTTTTGAACGGAAAAAGTTCATTTTCTCGATTCCGATAATGTCAAATTGTCTCTATGCCGATTTTCATTACGCTAATTTCCGTCTCCAAGAATATCGGGTCGATCTCCGAGCCAGCTTACATTAAAAACCGGAAACTGAAAGTAAGCAAAAACTCAGCGTACTGTAAAACCAGAGATATGGATCGAATTCCTCCTCACCTTGGATGGATGGCTTTCCATGCCGACGTCTTGCCGAACCCGTATATCACCGCGCGCCTCAAATTGCCACAGCGGCCCCGTTTTGCCCATCGCCTTCGTCACGATAAAGTCTTGGAAACTAAAGAAACACATAAATCAGTAAAAATTATATCTTACGTATAGTGTTGCGGGATGATCAGCTCCTCCTTGACAAACATCATATTCTCTGACACGCACATCTTCAGCTCGGTAAACTCCTTCTTGAACACCTAAACCTAGTCGGGGTTGCCGTAAGCGCCAAAGGTAAAACATACCTCGATGGCTTTTGATAAAAATTGTCCAATCGTGTGCCCCTTCTTGACCCGAATATTGCGCTGATGACTGCTGCCGTCCCAGTACGCGCATGAGACCTAAGCAAAAAGCCTTTTTAGCATAAAATGCGTGCCTTACCACAATCTCCTCATTCTTCTCAATGTCCTGTTGGCGTTGCCATTCTCGGGCCAGCTCTTCCTTTTTCCTAAATCACCTATATGATTCGTATCAAAGTTTATAAGCTACCTTTCCACTTGCAGCTCTCGCTCACGATCCGGTAGAAAGCTTGTGTCGACGCTGGGATCCATGCCGAATCGCTGAACGAATATTTACAGCGATATGATCAAAATATCTACCTTCTTCGGAACAAAGACTTCTTCCTCTTCTTCATCGTCGTAGGAAAAAGACAGCACATGTTTCTAAACCAACGGTATTTCAAATAACGGTTTTATTCGTACCTTAATTCGCTCCGCTTCTTCTTGGCTACTGTCCCGTGTCTTTTCTTCTTTCTTTTTGCCACCTTCCCCAATCGATTTCACCACTTCCACTTCTCTAAAAAAACCATGATATTTCTATCATCGCAACTACCTGCCGACCACAGCGTCCTTTTGCTTCTCCTTCATTTCGCTCAATGTGACGAGGCCGACAGTCTTTGATCGAAGCTCCGTCTCGACAGCATCGTAATTTGCCGTAAATTTGTCGATGATCCCAGTGGAAACTAAAAACATCATGAAGTCAGTGTTGTAAAGTGTTTTTCCCGAAGACAAAAGAAAACCCGGCAAAGACTTGTGGCTTTTCTTTACAAAGAGCAATAGATTCTCGTTGACGTACGGGGAATTTTGGTTGGAAGCAGCGGCTAATTCTGCAGTAAGCTTCTGGTTTCCCAAATTGCTAACCCCCATTCTTAGAAAGTTCATCAAACTTTAACAAAACCAACAAAACCAACACGAACCTCTTGCCGTCTCTTCTTCAATCCTTCTCTTCTGTTTCTCTACATCTTCTTTCGCGCGCTCACGCTGCAGCGCCAAGTGAGCTAGTCGACCTCCATCTGCCATCTGAATTTGTATTTATCCTAACGAAAATTCTCTATCGAACAGAAAAAGCAACGAACGAAAACAAGCTGTGAAAATAATACATAGTAAGACAAGATAATAACCCGAAAATTTGCGATAGGTATGGGTGGTATCGATTCAGATTTCACAAAGATCGGACGAATTTGGCGAAACGATCTCGAATGGACGGGATAAGCTGAATGTGGCTATCGGCGCACTTCGCCACACAAACGTCGAGTTTCTCGTTGAATTCCGTCATCTGCGTCTGCGAGTATTTGCTGGTGTCAGGCCCGAACTTCTTTGTAAGCTCATCATAGCAGCCCATGGCACATCGCGAGAGCTGTTGCTGTAGGGTGCCCAACTCCATTTCGAGTTGTCCTTGTGCTTTTCGCATATTCCCGTTGCACTGTTCGACGCAATTTTCAACGACTTCGCGGGAAGAGCTGTTATTAGCGCAGCACTTCGCCGAGCATTCAAACATCTTTCGCTGCATCTCGCGCAGATGCGTTTTATCGATGGTGTCGATCATACCATCAACGGCGCGCTTGACCTTCTGCTGCGTCTCCTCCATCATGAATTCCTAGAAGCGCACGTCTAGTGTCACATCACAATATTAGCCCCAGCCCTGACCAAGTAGCGAGCCAAAATCGACGGAATTCTCTGTGTGCCATGGATAGGTTACGAGTACAACAAAATTTATTTCATCGGAAAAGATAACAAGGTTTTTAGAAGGCGGCTTGCGGGACACTTTGCGGCTGTGCTGGGGGGACAACTTCCTTCTTTTCGGTCTTGTGCTCGGAGTGGGGAGCAGCGGGGTTTTCCTCATCAGCGCAATCCTGGATCTTGACGTGGTCGGGAAGGGGATTCCTGGGTCCGAGCTGGCCGCGGGGATCGTGGGGAAGCATGATTTTGACCTTGATACCGAGCACACCTGAAAAAGAGTTGATAATGATGGCATTAAACATTACTGCAACATAAACCTCGAAATAACGACATAAAGACCATATCGCGTGTAGCAAAAGTCAAAATTACAAACCTTGACGAAGGTTGACGTGACGAACGGCCTCTTGGATGTAGTCGTTGACTGGGTTTCCGGAGTGGATCATGTTACCATCGACGAACTTCATGGCCTTAGCACGCTGACCACGGATCTTGCCAGAGACAACGACCTAAAAAAACAGATTACAGACATTAGCGAGAGGCAAAAGCAGTTCAATTCAGCACAAGGCAACCAGGGTTACCACGCAAAAAAATGTGACACTTACTTCGCATCCCTGTGCTCCAGATTCCATGATGAACCGCAAAACTCCGTAGCAAGCGCGACGAACAGCGAGGCCTCCGACAAGCTTGTAGCGGAGGGATTCGCACTGGGCGACGGCGCAGAGTCCTCGGTTGTTGACCTTCTCGGCGTAGAGCTATAAAGTAAAATTATAAACAAAGACGTTTTCAAATCACCTCGACCGATCCCTCATCGAAACCGAATCGCTTCTGGACGACAGAGGTCAGCTCGCGAATCCTGCGGCCGCGCTCTCCGAGAACGGACTGGGTGCGTGTGGCCATGATGATGACCTCAGCGCGGTTTGGGGTGCGTCGGATCTAAAAACATTCAAAAGTTGCAAAAAACCGGTGTACCTCAACGCCGGAATATCCGTCTTCGGCGAGCTCCTTCATCAGGAAAGAGTTAAGCTCAGCCCTGAAAACTCCATCGGCGACGGCCTTCTTTTTCCTCGACACGTGCTGTTCAGCCATGTTGCCCACGTTACTGAAAATAAGAATTTAGAGAGGGAAATGATCGATTGCGATGAAAGGCATGGAAAACGACTTTTGAAAGCATAATGGGGAAAGGTTAGGACGCGTTTTTGGGGCGTAATGCTTGTAGGAGAGCAACCGCGAATTTCCAAGAAAAATGGTATTAGAAAAACTGCAGAGCAACAAAATACATAGTCAAAAAGCGTCGCGAATTTCAAAAAAGCATAATTTACATCGATAAAGTACCGTAACGTCACTTATAGCACAAGCGAAAGAAATCGAAATTATGGAAAGGCCTACGAATGGGGGCCCCCTCGGCGCAACCCCTCACTACGTGCATTGTATTGCCGCGGTGGCTACGAAGCGGGATTCCAAAAAAAAGCAACACCGATGCTTTGCAAGATTATAAAATGTGAAAAAAAAACTAAAAAAAGTCGAAAATTTCTATAAGCTAAAAACGAGAATCTAAAGGAGGTTGGTAAAAGTGACAACAATTGAGAAGAGAACTCTGAGAGGTTAAAAGGCGTAGAAAGCTAGTAAAACCTAAAATAATGCTTAAAAAAAAACAAAATAAAAATTGATCGGATTGAAAAAAGTCGAAACGAAATATTCTTGAAAGCTTAGGAAACTCATAAAACATAAAATAATACTAACATAACCTAATCGGATTGAAAAAACCGGGCACACGTGAAACAAATTGTTTTGGCGTTTTGAAGTGTTAAAGTTAGAAAACTAAAAATTAAGCTCACTGATTGTCAAAACCAAAAATAATTGTATAAACGAACGGTTATCATTTGAATTCGATCGAATTTTTGACTTTTTGGTCAATTAGCATATTTGGCCGATCCCCGGAGCCTCCAGCCCCTCAAATCAAAGCATTCACCTAAACCCCTGCTATCAGACATGGTAAGCTAAAATTTTTTGCCCGGTTTGAACGAAATTACAGGCTTGCCTGCTGACGAATGAAGTGGACGACTGCACGACGGCGTCCACCTTCGAGATGGCCAACTTCCGGGAGCAGCTCAACGACGCCGAGCAGCAGCTGGACGTGTCGGCGATCCTCGCCAACATCGGCAACGTTTCCGCCCTCCACGGCGTCTCCATGGAGCGCCTCGTCTGCTCGACGTGAGGACACTGAACGGTTTCAAAACTGCGTTCTTTTAGCCCGTGCGTGACGGCTGATGTTGAGGAGGCGGTGAAGTCGTACTACGAGTACGAGAAGCAAATCGATCCCGCCACCCGCTTCGCGCCGACCGAAGTGCATTCCGAGTACTGTCTCCCCGACATGCAGCCGGCTGCGTTCACCGCCAACGTCGACAACGAGGAGGACACGCTCGTCGAGCCGGAAGAGGGCCTCGGCATCGATCACTTCGCAGAGGTGTGTTTGCTTAGAATACTAGGTTCTGTCACCTGGGCTAGTTTTTTTTGTTTTGTAGTAAAGACGCATCGAAAAATGTAGTAAATTCTAGTAATTTTCCTCGAAATGCTGCCCTTTTGTGTAAAAAAATATTTTTTGTGTTTTTTTAAGAAATTGTATCGTTTTAACATCTAGGGATACTAAAAGCCATTTTATAAACACTTCCTCTACCCCTGCGCCCCCGATAAGGCAAAAGCTCATAACAGCACTTTCGTTTTTTTTCTCGAACTTTCTGTTTCAAAGTCTATTTGACTGTTATTCACCCCCCCATTTTAGGCCCAGCGCTCGCGCGTCTTCGAGCTGTTGAGCGGCTACCAGCAGCAGACGAACAGCCCGTTCGACGAGAAGAACACGGGCCTGAACGCGCCGATGCTCACCGCCACCCTGGGCCGTTACAGCCACTTCTAAGCCCCGAACTCTTACTCCTCCCCGTTTCACTTATTCGTCGACTGTCCCACGATTATCCATGAACTATTGTCTTTTCTGTAACCCAAATATTCTCGCTGTGAATTCGCTTTGAGGGAATAAATTTTCGGAGATTACCGTGTTTGTGGAAGCAATACTTATCAATCGTAACCTGGACGCGTTGAGTTTGGACAAAAAAATCCAATTTTTGGTTCTTTTTTTAGGACCTCCAGAATTTCCAAACTGCAAACGCAAGCCTCGAGAACAAACGCCAAAAGATACAGAAGAATCGATACACACATGTTCAAAGGTAATACAATTTATTAACTTCCAAGTAAAAATTAATTGTTCAGTCGATAGCTTCGAGGAGCACGACTGTCCTGCCTTTCAGTCCTGCTTCACCGAACGACCGCAGCCACGGCCGCTTCTCCATTTCGGGGCTAAATGTTTGTTTGGGTATCATAAGCGCACATTTTAGGTCTACCTCATTTTGATCTGATTCTCCGGTGGCGGAAGACCCGGAGCATCACCCTGATGAGCAGCGGCAATGTTCTGCGACCAGAAGGGAATTGCGTGCAGCTCCTGGAATAGAACGGTATAACACAGACATTATTTTTCCTGCTACAGTTTATAGGTTTCTTGACACACGCACAATCCCTCCTACCTTTCGCGGATAGGAGGCGTGAAGTTTGAAAAAGAATGGGCAATCCGGGTGCAGGTGAGCGGCTTCGAAGAGTTTCTACAAAGCAATAGTTTCATAAAGTTATTTTTAGATCGTTAAACAATTTTTAGACCTCACTTCAATGCGATCCTCCGGAGTGAACGAGGTGATCAGTCGTTCACCGCCTGGGAACCGGATCTGAATTTGGTGCTTTTTAACTAGAACGATGTTTAGGTACCTGGATGACGACCGATTTGGCGGGGCTCTGCTGATAATCATCAGGGTTCAGCGTTGCGCGGAAGCAGGTGATGATCTAGAAAAGTCTGGCCAGGTAAGATGTTGACGTACGTAAAGCCGCTGTTGTGTGCGGAACTCGAACTCTTGCTGTTGTCGCTCTTTATCCAGGCGCTCCTTCCGCTTCGCCTTGTCGATCTGAAGAAAATCTAATATGAAAATTGGCTAAATTTAGGGGACGCTCAATGCTCCAAATATCATTTTCCAACTGAAATCCAGATATCAAGAGGTTAGGGCAGTTTCAGTTGAAAAAACGGTGCTTTACATTATCGGGGGGACCAACTTTTTTTTCTTAGGATCAAGGTTGTAAAATATAAAAGGTGGAAATGGTTCTAAACGGCTTTTTACTATTCCTAAACGTGAAAACTTTTGAAATTTTGATGTAAAATGTCAAAAAATAACGATTGTTCGACGAAAAACGGCCGATTTTTGACCGAATGTCGCCATTTTTGAAAGTTTTAGATATATTTTAGGTATCTGAACGCAAAATGACACTCACCTCCAGTGATTCGCGATACTCCCGGTCCTGCTCATTCCTTAGCGCCCGATCGGCAGCAATGTGACTGAATCGGCAAATACGACGAAGAAGAAGCGGAAACGCACTCCAAGCTTAAGCTTTTCCTTTTCATCGAGAAACGGCCAGTCAGTAAGTAAAAAAAAGTGAGAAATGAATGTAATTTTATGCCATGCCGATTAGCCAAAATTTCCCGGATATTTCGAGGAATTTGCAGCCGGAAGTATGTGAAAAGCTGCATGGGTTTCTGGTTTTTAGGGTGCAAAACGCGGCTCGATCATGGTCCATTTTTCGGGACTCGCCGCACGATCCACATCCATCCTCGGCCGCGCACCACTATTCGTCAGGGATGGCGGCCAACACGGCGAAGCTGATCAAGCCTCGCAGGGGCGGCAGCAAAGACAACAAGGGCAGGGTGTTAGCCACTGCACGGGTATCTCAACCATTTGATAACAAAACTTATCGAAGTAGACCGCCTCGACTACGAAAAGCGGCGACAAAAGTGCTGATCGGAAGATTGCAAGCCATGGATCACAGCACAGGGCCTCACAAGCCGGAGATGACCAGCTGCGCGACTTGTTCAAGGTGAGGCTTGCGGGACTGGTCTGTTAGTGGGGGAGAGCGGCTTTATGGCTTTTCATAAGTTTTTTTTCACCAAGAATAAAAGTGTTAGTTTCAGACTTTTCTATGCTTCAAAATTACCTTTAAAAATCGATAATATGGATTTTAGTGGTAGGGTATGCTAGCGACGTCATAAATAGGCTAAAGTCAGCCCCCCCCCCTCCGCTAAAACACCAGAACCGGACTTTCCCAAAATTTCTTAATATTGTTAATTTGATGAAATTGAGTTACTAATTTTCTCTGTTCAGAAAGTGCGCGAGATGTTGGCGCGATCGATGAATTACTACCACGGCATCATGCCTCGTGCCGAATGCGAGAGTTTGCTGGCCAACGACGGCGACTATCTGCTCCGCTTCACCACACGCGACGACAATCAGAAGGGCGGTGGCGGCCGGGACCAGTTCGTCATCTCGGTGATGCACAACGATTCTGTGCGCCATATTCCGATCAGTCGACGGGTTAGCGTCTTTCACAGGGCTTCGCTTTTTCGTTTACCGTGGTGCGTAGTTTCATGAAGTTCCGGCAATTTTCTTTACCCTTTAGAAAAATCCCACCTTTTAGGACGGGCGGGTTTTTAGCCCTCAAACACACTGATTCGCGGGGGCGCGCAATAGAAGTGACAACCTTTTAGGTCGCGTAATGCAACTGGTTACTCAATGTTTGTTGAAAGAAAAGCTATTAGAAGTCTAAGAAACTATATTGCTTTGATAGCAAGTTTTATTTAACGAAAAGATTAGTATAATAACGTGCACAACGGCAGATGCTCAGGTTGGCGCTTTACAACGGAGCGGTAAATCTTTCCTTGCTTCTAAGTATAAAACCAAATATTTTGGAAGGAGCAAGATGCAGATGCAGGGAGACACCATCAAATATATTTCGTCGAGTCTTCTAACTTCTAGTCTCGACGGGTGCAATCAACGGAAACAATTTTGGGCAAAAATCAGGACTATATATGCTTCGTGCAAAATTTCACCGATATCTTTCCGGGCTCGACGATTACTCTGAAGAAAGTATTTCATATTTGTAAAAGCATGCTCTGTGGAAACTGGAACCAAGACAAACTTGCTGTTCAGAATTGTCAGCCGCTGTCGGACAGGGTAATAAGAGCAGCGCTAAAACCATGCCTACAGGAAGTTCGCCTTAGAAAGAAAGAAGCCGTTTAAATTTTGGATAATTTTGGCCTATTTGTTGAAAACCTCCTAGTTTCTCAGCAAAACCTTGTTCGCTTCATAATTGCGCTTCTTAAGCATATGTGAACATAGGAAGCCCTGCTTTTCATGGTGTATCGCTTGGAAATGTGGCCTGAAAGCTTCTTGAGCGGATACCCTAAAGTCATAAGTAGTAAGTAATCATAAGTAATAACTGGTTTTATAATTCCTCCGTCAATCCTGATGCCCCCTTGTGTGATGCATCTTGCTCCTTCCAAAATATTTGGTTTTATACTTAGAAGCAAGGAAAGATTTACCGCTCCGTTGTAAAGCGCCAACCTGAGCATCTGCCGTTGTGCACGTTATTATACTAATCTTTTCGTTAAAATAAACTTGCTATCAAAGCAATATAGTTTCTTAGACTTATGCTAGCTTTTCTTTCAACAAAACATTGAGTAACCAGTTGCATTACGTGACCTAAAAGGTTGTCACTTCTATTGCGCGCCCCCGCGAATCAGTGTGTTTGAGGGCTAAAAACCCGCCCGTCCTTTTAGGGCACAATGTGGTACATCAACGATGTGGAGCAGAAGACGATCAGCGAATTGATCGAGTACCTGGAAGACAACAAGCACCCATTGCCCACCGGCGCCGTGCTGATGAAGGTATCACGAAAATTTAGCGTTTAGTATTTTTGGACTAACATTTAATATATTCGATCAACGCGAACATTTTGGTATACTTTATGACCATGCAGAGTCAAGAAACAAATTTTTGGATGTAGAAATGTTTAGAAAAAGCTAAATAGCCCCCTGTTCTAGAAGATCAGACGCCCCAGCTACTACATCATGCACGGCAACGTCACAAAAACGCAAAAGATCGGCGAGGGCAACTTTGGCGAGGTGTACAAGGGGACGCTGCGCGATGACGGAAACACAGAGACGCCGTGCGCCATCAAACTCTGCAAGGGTGACGTGACGAAGAAGGAGATTACGGAATTTATGAAGGTACGGTAGTAGGTTATACAATACAAAAAGCTGGCATTTTCCTGGAACCATTTTTTTTTCACGAAAGAAAAGCCATATTTGCTAAAAATCCATGACTCTAAAAGGGGTTTACCGAGTCTTTTTTACTATTCCTTAAAAAAATAGCGATTTTTACAAAAAAAAATACAAATCTATCAATTTTTCGAGCACAAATGGCCTATTTTTGACCAAACGTGCGACATCTTTAAAAATTTTTAGGTAGTTTTTCTCGTTGAAATTAGTGATATTACACTAAAAACAGAATTCAAACACTTCCTAATAGGTTACTAGACATTTCTAGTCATACAAAAAAGTTCGGTTTGCCCCCGATAAATCCCCCCCCCCCCGATAATGCACAAGAACCCAGAATATTTATAGGAGGCTCGCGTGACTAGGATCCTGAACCACAAGAACATTGTCCGTTTCTACGGCGTCGCCGCCCAGGAGAGCCCGGTGATGCTGGTGATCGAGCTGGCCGACAAAGGCGGTTTACAGGTAGACACTAACCTACAATGCTTACGGATTTCTCTTTGTAGTCCTACTGCCAGAAACACCCGGACGTGACGGGAGAGCAGCTCGTCTCCTGGGGCACCGACGGCGCCAGGGGAATGGCATACCTTCACAAAATGAGCGTAAGTGCAAAAAAATCCTAGTGACTAAACTAATTAATTGTTTTTGATATAATTTCTCGCTTTCGCGCAGAAAAAAGCTGCAAAATTCGAAAATAAATTCCTTTTGGGTCGAAATAAAGAGATTTTCGTTTAAAAATATAAATTCTTGACGAAATTTTTTGAATTTTATGCTCAGGAATAGTAAAAAAATTTCCAGGTACTGCCGGACGACCCTATAATAACGCATTATAATCATGATACAGTTATAAAAATTAGAATTTTGAAATATTTTGATCTTGCTAGCAGTCAAAAAATTAAATAAAAAAACTACAAAAATACCTTATATATTATCAACGGGCAGGTCTAGGCGTGGAAACGAAAATAAACATCAAATACCCAAAATAAATTAATCAGAACCATCTTCAGGTTCTCCACCGTGATTTGGCGGCCCGAAACTGTCTGCTTGGCAAGGATCTCGAGCTGAAGATCTCCGACTTTGGCAAGTCCGAGGTGGGCTGGCGCGAGATCAAGTGCGAGAAGCTGAAGAAGATGCCGATTAAATGGTGCGCGCCGGAAACGCTGTCCGAGGTACGGAAATTTCCATGGATTTTGAAAAGCGCAAAAAAGAACGAGAAAAGCAACAATTTCCAGGGAAAATTCACGACGAAAAGCGACGTCTGGAGCTACGGGGTGATGCTGTGGGAGATTTTTGGACGATGCACCGCCGAGCCGTTCACGGGAATTACGAACATGCAGGCTAAAGATAAAGTAAGAGCAGAGCCAACTTTTTTCCTGGATACAATTGTTCTAATCTAAAAAGGCAAACCGTTTGAAACGGATTTTTCTTATTTTAAACCAAAAAAAAAATCGATTTCTCGGCGAAAAATGTCAAAATCTGCTTCTGAAATGTGTATGGAAACGATAGGATACTGCGTCCTGAATTTACGAAATATTCTTACCTTCTACAGATCGTGAATGGTGACATGGCACTTCTGGCATTCCCTCCCAAAACCCCGGAAGTCGGTATCACGGTGATGAAGGCCTGCTGGACCCGTGTAAGCCATATGCCCTCCCAGCCAACCCCCCTCAATTTCAGAGCAACATCGAACGGCCCGAGTTTCTCGACCTGCTCAAGATATTCGCCCCCAACGAGGACTTTGAAAAAGAAAACGCCGACAAGGACAGCAAGGAAAGGGACAAATAGAGACGCGGGCCCCCGGATGTGTCCTGTTAATAATGATGATGATTATTTATTCACGCTGTTTACTCGATTCCGTTAAATGCTGTGATACGTTTATAGTCGACTTTAGAAAGAATAAAGATGACCCTGGGTGAGAATGGTGAAAACCCAAGAAAAAACACGAGAATTTGATTTGCTTGCTCAATTTTATGCGCTGGCTTTGGCGATTATTGTCATCAGGATCGGAATGGGCACTCTGGGTAATGCGAAGCGGCAATACCGCCCCCGGGAAAACTAGCGTCTCGGATACCTTCCGTACTAAAAATGTCATTTTATTCATCTGGAATCGATGTATCTGGACGAGTTAGTCGTTGTTCAGCTGGAACAAACTATTGCCAAAGCTTTCGGGAAGAAGATATAACCCTGTGAAAATGATAGGCAAAAAAATTGACGATTCGCCGTCGAGACACATCGTTCCATTGGAAAAAATGACATTTCAGTACATCGGGCAAACCGAAATTTACCCGCGTTCTCTCCATCGCAAAGTTTCGTCGGTATTTTGGATCAATTTTTTGCACTTTGCTGCGAGAATTTGAACCCTGCGCACAAATTTTTCGGTCGGCCGCCCCTCGAAGCCGCGCTTACGCCACCAAATTGCGGGCTCGGTTTCACGCGAAATGCTCGGGCAAAAAGCTTTATCAGCCTGTTTGCAAAAAATGCTTTGCTTTAAAAGGTCGCTTTAAAAACTTGGAATAGTGATTCGAATGCTATAACAAGTTCGAAAAACGGAGTTTAGTAAGCCGGTTAGATCATGTTGTCCATCATACGCAACAAGAATCCAGCGTTGACATTTTCGCTCCATATATTCGCCAAATCAACGTTTGTTTTAAAAAGTGCTTTAAGCTATCGTGAAAAGACAAAAGTTTTTACACAAAAAAAAGTAAAAAAGTGTCTTTCCGCGAGTGTACGTTAAACACTTTATGAACGCAACAATACAATTGACGGATCGTGCTGCTACGGTATTTGCCACCTTCGGATTCGACTGATAGTTTTCTTATTTTCGGCACTCGCGTTTTTTTTTCTGCGTTTTGCCGGCGGATGTGGTTACGTGAGCACTTTACCTTCTTTTCCGCGCAATTTGGTACAAAAACTTTTTTCGAATTTGCTCCTCTTCTAAACTGATATTCGTGGTATTGAAGCGTTTGGGCAACTTGCCTTTATTCACGTAGCTTTTCTGTGCCATTGTTAGTTTCTAACGTGTTTTGGACGTTTGCCTATCCTTCGGCAGCTTCCATTTCCCTGACTCTAACCCCTCCTGACTTCGTTAGTACTCTAATACGCCCTATTATCCCCGTCCCTCGTCTTTCACCCATTTTTTTTCACTTTACGTTGCAAAATTTTTTATTTATCATTTTTCGCCTACGTTATATTACCCGGTTGAATAAACCATTCATATAATCTCATGCTGCGCCAAATTTGGTTCTTCTGGTCCCCCAAAAATGTCTCGTTTCAGGTATCACTGCTGCAATGCTGAAGTCATCGAAGAAGAAGGAGGGCAAGGAGAAGCCGGAACAAGGCACCTCGGTATTTTCTGGTTATCTTTTGATTGGGATAATATTTTTAGGCTGAGGGCGACAAAGGCAAGAAAGGCGATGACGGCAAAGACGGCAGCAAGCGTCCGGTCATCCCATCGATTCGAACCGAAGACTGCTCTAGCTCTTCGGTAGTTTCTTGGAGAATTTTTATGCCTTGGTTTAGGGCGCTGATGCTGGCCCGCCGGTAACTGCTCTGAAGCGCACTTCTTATGGGGGAGGGCCCACGCTGCCGCGTCGGGATCGGCGGCAATCGAGCAGCTTGTTCGCCATCTCGCAGAATCGGGAGATCCAGTCGTTGCCGGACATCAACAGTACGTGTTCAGGATTATTCAGATCATCTTCGCTTTTAGCGGCTGCCCCCGC
Organism: Mesorhabditis spiculigera; assembly: GCA_958295435.1. NCBI lineage: Eukaryota > Metazoa > Nematoda > Chromadorea > Rhabditida > Rhabditidae > Mesorhabditis > Mesorhabditis spiculigera. Next base: position 97,507 of record CATQJA010002700.1, on the reverse strand, counting down.
TGATGCCGAGCCTCTCTTCATCCAAAAGCTGCGCCAATGTTCCGTGGTTTTCGACTTCACCGACCCCTTGTCGGATATCAAATTCAAGGAGGTGCACTCAACATTTAGTCATGAAACTTTTGTAGGTGAAACGTGGCGCTCTGAACGAATTGATCGGCTACATCACGACGAAGCGCCAAGTTATCACTGAAAGTATCTACCCAGAAGCCGTCAACATGGTATAGATTTCGATACTATCTGGAATAACTATTTTCCAGTTCTTCGTCAACATCTTTCGCTCCCTGCCGCCGCCGACCAACCCGAGCGGCGCCGAATACGATCCGGATGAGGATGAGCCGAATCTGGAGGCGGCCTGGCCGCATCTCCAGCTCGTTTACGAGTTCTTCCTTCGGTTCCTCGAATCGCCCGACTTTGTTCCGGCGTTCGGAAAGAAGTACATCGACCAGAAGTTTCTCGTCAAGGTATATCCCACTTTCCTTCTTCCAAATTAGGAATTTAGCTCCTTGCGATCATGGATTCCGAAGACCCTCGCGAACGCGACTTCTTGAAGACTACTTTGCACCGAATTTACGGCAAATTCTTGAACCACCGTGCTTTCATCCGCAAGACTGTAATTTTCTTCTTATTTCCAAGTACGATTTTTAGATCAACAACATATTTTACTCGTTCATCTATGAGACGGAGCGGCACAACGGAATCGCCGAGTTGCTCGAGATCTTGGGGTATTTTCGTTGTATCCTTTGTAGGGTATTTTTTGATTTATTTTAGTTCTATCATCAACGGTTTCGCGGTCCCATTGAAGGAAGAGCACAAGCTTTTCCTGCTTCGCGTCCTGCTTCCATTGCACAAGGTATGACTACCGAGGGTTGTTAAATTGCCTTTTAGACAAAGGCCATGAACGTCTACCACCCGCAGCTTGCCTACTGCGTTGTTCAATTCCTCGAAAAGGATCCTGCGCTGACCGAGCCCGTCGTCCATGGTTTGCTTCGGTTCTGGCCCAAGGTCCGCAGTCCGAAAGAGGTGATTTCTTGCCGCCTCAAACGAACTATTCTTTAGATTCTCTTTTTGACTGAAGTCGAAGAGATTCTCGAGATCATCGACCCGGACCAGTTCAAGAAGGTGATGCGTCCGCTTTTCACCCGGTTGGCCAAGTGTGTCTCCAGCCCGCACTTCCAGGTTTTTCGAATGTCCTGGTTTTTATCTTATTCGTTAGGTCGCTGAGAGGGCGCTCTATTACTTCAACAACGATTACCTGATGAGCCTGATTGCCGAAAACGCGGAGGTGATCATTCCGATTATGTACCCGCCACTTTACAAGCACTCCAACACTCACTGGAACAAGTATGTTTTGAATTTTGGCTTCATTCAAGTCTCAGGACGATCCACGGGCTTATCTACAATGCGCTGAAATCTTTGATGGAGGGCAACCAACGTCTTTTCGACGAGTGCACGAAGAACTACGCCAAGCTTCGAGCCCAAGAGCGAGAAGCTCGTGTCAGGACCGACGAAAAATGGCAGCTCATCGAGAAGGCGGCTCGTGGGAACCCTGTGGTAAGGCTATTTAAGTACCGTTTTAAAATTTGTTTTAGTGGCAAGAGGTCACGGACACCTTCCCCGACGAGCTTCGCGCCCAGTTCGAGCAGCTCGCCTTGGACGAGGAGCCGGAGCAGCGGTCACAGCCCGTTGACCCCAGTGTCGACTTGTCGCAGGAGACGTCGGCCGAGAAGGACAGCAGTTTTTATCAGGTATCGTGGATATTTAGTTTCGTCATGCTTTTTGTTCCAGAAAAAGAGCGAGGTCCCGCCGGATGTTTTGACGGAGCGAGCCCTCGACGAGCATCAGCGCCACGATCCGTACCTCCGGCCGGTTGACAATGAAGAGTAGACGGATGCACCAATGCTCCTTAATGTTTTGCTCTGTGATCTCATTCGTTCCATTGTAGATATTCATTAATCCGTTCTATCTTCAGGCTTGCATTTCCGGTTCCCTGTGAAAGTGTCTCTTTCAGTGCTCATCATAGTTAATTGTGTTTAGTTGCCGGCTTCGGCACTTTCAGCCAGGACAAGGGTCGCAACTTTGGTGCCTTCTATACTGGAATGACCCATAACTCGGCCTGCTCTTCGCTTTGGTGATACATGTGATTTGTCCGCTGATGCTCCCCTTCACTGTGTCTTTTCCTTGCGAATCTGATAAAAAAGTTTTTTTTACACTATTTCCCGACGGTATTTGCTCAGTACTTTGACTAACAAGTCTATTTACTAATCAACCAGCTCTGAATTTTCCTTTTTTGACCACGACCACTGGTGGCTGAGGGCGGCCAAAAATTTTTATTTTACGAAGCTACAATTTCTACGTGCCCTCTGTTTTGTTCTCCCTCTGGAGGCGCAAAATTCATGGTCTGATTGGGCCTAAGCGCGCCGCCGGCAACGGTCAACACAAGCCCGCCAAGCACCGTGATTCAAATGCTCTGGTCTTTTGCTCTCTTTAATCTCTTTGCACATGCTCAACGTTTAGAGTCGCGAATTTCGAGATGATCACCAAGGTGCTCTTCCGCGAGAAGCGGCACGACCCCGAGGATTGTGTCCTGCTGGTATGACTCTACTTCGCCCTCTCCAACCCCTTTTTTCAGCTCGACAAGTATCGTGTGCGCCTGCTCGAAACGAAGACGGTAGTTTATTCGGTTTTTTTCAACAAACTGTTTGTGTAGGTCCCAATCTACGAGGACTCACCCGCCTACGTTGCAGCCAACCCAGCGATTCTGGTCGTCGACTTTCCAAGGGCCAAACTGGATGACGTGAGTTTATTTTGTTTCGCTCGATTGCGCATTTGTAGAGCTGTTCTTCTGCTCGCAGAACCAGTCAAGACTCTGATAGCTCGGATGACGACGAAAATGGCCCGCTTCACTTCTCGTTCCTGACCCTCGACAAGCTCGAGAAACAATGCGAGGTATTCTATTATTATCTGCTATTCAAATTCCCTTAGGGACAGACTAGCAAGTTGGCGGCGCTGCTTGCGCGCAACTACTCGCCGTGTGTGCGGTCATTTGATGCCGTACCGGTCCCTACGCAGCAGGCCGCGACTTTGCGACAATTGTTGGTATTGACAGGCTTACACGGGGTTTTTAACCTTACTTGGGGCGCGCACGAGAGGGAGGCAGGGAATGGGCGAGGCCACGTCCCCTTTTCGCCCCCAAAATGTATTAGAAAATCCCTTCTAATGGCTATAACTTTTTTTCTAGAAAAAATGACAAATTCTCCGCCTGGTAATTTGTAGAGAAGACCCTCGGGAACATTTTGGTAAAAGAATCTCAGCGATCGCGAGGAAAAACAAGGATTTGAAAAGCTTTGAAGCGATTATCAAGACGATGTTCTCGTTAGGGCCGCAGGTCGCCCCAGTTTCCTAATTTTCTGCCTGAGATTCGCCACAGATTTGTTGTCGGCGCTTATTTCGCTACTTTGCAAAAAAAAGCAAAACCATGTCATGATTTTAAGCGAGGAGAGGAATCGAACCCTGACCCTCCGCCTGACGCCGCCTTGGCCACGCCCCCCGCACCCCCGTGCGCGGAAAAAAACCCCGTGCTTAGCGTGGCGAACTGTTAGTAGAAGATGTAACTTCAGCCTATCTCTTGGAGGGTCTCATTTTTTATCGGCCTAAGGATTTCTTAAAATTCAATAACTTTAGCAAGCTTTTTTTGGATATTTGACTAGCTTTGGGGTAGATACCTACGAAAATCGCCATAGATTTGAGAGATTATCGTTTTATAGGTTGATCAACAAAGCCGCCGACTTTTTTGAGCAATCCCTCAGCCGTCTGCCTATTGTCATAGTGGTTGACGGCCGGGATATGCTCGCCGCCACCTATTTCGGAGTGCAGCGCCTTCCTGGTGATCGGATCTCCACATCGAACACGCGCTTTTTGGGTAAATTTGGTAATTCGGAATTTGAAATTTTATTGGCAGGACCCGCATCAAAAGATGTCGAGGCTTTACTCGATGATACGAAGGCCAGATACAAGGGGCGACGCACAAAGGCTAAACATGTCGTGACTTACGAGGTGAGTTTGTTTATGAAAATTGGCTTGGCAATCAGGAATCAAAAAAGTGAGAAGAGGGTTCCTTGGCCTGCATGTAGTTTTTTTCAGTTGCTACCAGAATGGCATCGCAAGCGGGTCGTTCGTACTGCCGCCATTTCGATCACGTTTTCTTGGGATGGAGATGAGGTAATTTTATTTATCTTTTTATTTTATCTTCTTTTTTATTGATCTGACTAACACTGTTCTGATTTCAGGTTCGCTGCCTTGGGAAGGTGCCCGCTGATGCCATGGGCACAATGTCGATTACCCCAGGCTGGAAAGACAATCGTGTCTGCCTTTTCGGGATCAGCAATGAATTGGAGCAGCTGCTGGTCTTTTTCTGCGGGTTTTACTGATTTACTGATACTTTAGAACATATGCGATACCCTGCGGGCGAACGACATCACACAAATGAAATGGCCGAAAGAAGACGCATCAAATGATGAGATGGTGATCGCCGCAGACGTTCAGAAGGTCTGTCTGGCTTTTTTTTTACAATATCTTGTGTTCCAGGTCGTTGAAGACTGTCGCGAGTTTGCTAGGCGCAATGGCTCTGACCAGGGACATATGCGTTTCCTCGACATGACCGAGCAGCTCTGGGGCGTCTACCGGCGCTGCGAATCGTCCCAACAGCTAGCCCGGGCCATTCGACTTCTCTTCGACTCGTTGGCCGCCGGCATGGCAAATACCATTGTAAGCTTTACATAATAGGATTTTCCAAAAAAAAAAAACATCCCGCTCCATCTAGCGGCCCGCAGAATTGTCTAACTGTTACAGACTCTAGCATGTAAAATACCGAAAATAGTAAGTAAAGTATGGAGGTCCGTAAAGCAGAGGACACGAATCTCCTCGTAGTGTCAAAAGTTTTATTTATATTCAATCTTCAAAATCGGGCAACTGCGAACCGCAAGATGGGGCGGAGGTTTTCTGGGGTCACGTCTGCATCTTAATCTTTTTCAATAGGTCCATCAAGAAAACAAAACGACTCTGGCGCGCCTGATCCGGGATGCGTGCCGTAACGAGCTGATGCTGCCGCGCCTCGAGGGGTTGATCCCGATCCAAATTTTGGCGGAAATCGGTGCTGAAAAGCTGTCACGGTACTTGTCCTTTTTATTTGACCGTGTTTTTCAGGGAAATTCAGGAAATTTGCAAGCGCAACGACCTGGTCCGGGAAGAGGAGACTATTATCCAACACCTCACCGCCGGCTTCAAGGTAACGGGTTGCAGTTCGGTGCGAATATCTATTCTTTAGCAAACGGCTCCTATTGAAGAACGCGCACCAGGCCTCAAGAACCTTCTTCTCGCCGTGCAGACAATGCAGCTGGTAGGATACCTTTAGCATCCAATTATCTTGGTTTTTAGATGAAGCAATACATGAACCCCAGCGGCCAATTCAAGATGTATGAGCACGGGCAGCGAGTCCTCGAATTCTTCGCCAAGACCCCGACCGACCAGCTCGATGCCGCCACGTTCTCTTCGCAGCACTGCTTCGTCGACTTTGCGTCGAACGTCTTTGAAGTGTATGTTTCATTCTGACAGATTTGTAAAATGGTGATGGCATGGATGAAGGTCGTTCCGTGATTTAATTTTTTCTATAGCAGGATAGAACGACTGTCTTTATCCCTTACATCTAAGGTTACTTTTAAAGTATCATTTAAACTTGTCTGGGCAAGAAGCAGTATCAGCGTGACCGACAAAAGGGGTGAAATGGAGTTACGAGAGTTTTATGATATTCACAATTTAGGTACATGCCGTCGACATGGTCCGCAGAACATTGGTATTGGTGTGGCGGTGACCGAGAGGTAGACAGTCTTCGGCCTATTCTTACACTTTTTATTAGATCCATACAATCACCCACTATACTCGCCATTCGCGTCTGGAACACCTGCAGATGCTATGCTTCAACGAGAAGCTTGACGAGCAGGAGGACCAGCCCATGGAAGAAGGTCTGTTTCTTTCTCCTTCTGACTGATTCTTTCAAGATTTGGATTTTTGGTCGAAAGCTTATATTTTGTATTTGTCAACGAAATTTTTGGGTTTAAGTAGGGTGAAAGTACTGTCCTATTTGTAGGATAGACGATTTGAACCAATAGCTTTCATCAAACCCCGTGGATATACTTTAGAACTCCATTTTCTTATCAATGGCAAGATTTTAGAAGTCAAACAAGAGGTCCTCTCCCCGGTCAAGAAACGCCTCCGCGCGGAAAGTTCGTCGGCGAAGAGACAGGACGCGTCTGATGCCAAATACTCTTGCACCCTGACCACGATCTCGACCACCGTTCTCCCCTTCCGCTCTCTCCGTCGTTAGATTCATTGATGTGTGTTTGAATACTGTGCCCCCTGACCTCTCCTTCATATCGGGTCTTTTTATCAATGTGTGATTTTTCATATACCTTCCGGTGCCGTTTTTAATTATGCCTCTAGCTTTGTGAATGGATAAAAGATTAATTCTTTGCTGATGATTTGGCCTCTTTGTCGGTTCAAAGCCGAGATGGTTCCTCATACGACTTGAGCTCTTATTTCTTTTCGGGTGCTACTGGTTGCATAGTCATTGTTTTACCGAAGCCAATGATGACTGATGGCACTATTGTTCTGGGGCCGGGTACTTTGTTGTCGTTTTTGGGAGCCCATTTGGGTTGGTTTTTTGTACTAGCAATGGTTCTAAAATAGAAAATATCTATTCCGAAAACGCTTGTTTCGTTTATTTTTGATTAGAAAGTCTCATATGTTTTACCTAAAAATACGGCTTCGTGCGATCGACAGCACCGACGCGCTTTCCTGAAAAGGCTACGGTTCTCAAGTTGTGCACATGTGCACTTGTTATAGATAGTTTTTCTGGAGCAAGCAGACTGTTTCGCGTCCTGCTTGCATTCTGTTCAAACTCTACGCAAACGACTTGCCTATAAAGGGCTCCAAAGTCAGGCACAAAAGCCGCCCATAACCAGCAGAGTAACCAGAGGCTATTTTAAATTTTTTTTTCAACTTCTATCTTCTCGTTTTCGTGGACCTTTAAAATATTTGTTTCAGATGGATTTACACGCCGAGAGGAATAATACCTTCGCGCAAGAGTACTTTGGCTTTTCGCCCGCAGGATTGACGGATAGCGGTAGGCCATCGCTTTCCCCCCTTGAATCAACCTTCTTTCAGTCCACAATATTGTTATCGAAAGATGGGGCCAGCTTGTTGACGGCGTTTTGAACGACCCTGCCCTACCAGCGGTAAGGCTTGATCTGTTGAATGAAATTCCTTTTTAGGAAATGAAGAATTCGGACACCAGGTCGGCTCTTGCAACTCTACTCAACAAGAACAACGTTTTCAAGCAAGCACTGGATTGTTTTGATGTAAGTGTATTTTTGCTTATGCCCTTTGGGACATGAGAGCATTTTAGGGTCTATATCATCCTTTTAGGAACGACTGCGCAAATACATCATGCGAATCCCGGATGAAGTGACTTTGCCAGAGCACCTCGACAATCTGGAGGTATTTCTTGTCTTTGAGGTATATACTTGGTCGTTAGCTTCCGGAAGGCTACAGTTTGAAGGCGGTTGAGCGAGAAATTGCGGCGCTGGAGCAGGAGTTGATAGAGGTGATTTTTAGTTATTTTTGGTACTGTGCGGTTAGCGGAGGACCAAACTACCTAACTTTAGTAGTTTAGGCGAATCATAAATACACACAATTTCTGTAGCGTTTACGCCGTTTTGACCTATCAAGCCTTTTGCAACAATTAAAAACTTGTTTTTGTTGAAAGTTTTCAAAAATCTATTTTCTTATTTATTTTTCTAATTTATCTTGGCAATGGAAAACAAATAATAAATCACCATAAAACGCTACAACTTCTTGTTAGTAGGTATAGCAGATAGATTTTCCGTCCCCGCTGCCTCTTCCCACCGCTAATAGCCCAGTACATATTAACTAGCAGAAACGGATCACCGTGGCCAAACAACGAGCTGAAGAGCGGGACATCAACGACAGCGCGCAGATTCTGGCGGTCAGTGATTAGTTAATTTCCTCTCAAAACATTTCTGGATTTAGGCGATGTACGCGCGTATTGCTGGCGACGATGACGAAACGGCTTCGTATCTGAGCACGACACTCGGTAACCTGACGATAAGCAAGAGCAACCTCGAAGACCCGACGGATGGTGAAATGGCCGACGAAGCCGACTAATGTTTATTTCCGCAAATAATTTGCTTGAAGAAAGTTACCGTTTTCTGACCCACTTGATTTGTACTACTTCATAGAAGATGATCTCTTTTGTATATATTGCCTTAACTGTTCTGGACCAATAAATCGTTGCGATCTGATGTCGTGGAGAACGTGATGGAAAAGAAAATGGTGAAAAAGTTCTACCCGGCGTCGTTTGTTGAGATCCCGAAAGACGAACAGCTTTTTTTGAATTTGCATACGGAAACAACTAAGATTAGGATGCGGACCCGATATAAAATGCACATTAGGAACTTTTCACGTCTTGCTACTTATTTATATCTGCCTGGCGGTCGTCTTTCTCTCAGCAAAATGTGGCGGAATTGGCTGGGAAAAAGCTCGGAGGCGTCTTCTGGATTGTACAAGAAAGTGAAGGGATGGGTACGCCGCAAAGATACAGGTAATATTTTGGCATTCACCCAGGTTGAGCCATTCTTTAGACGACCCAGAAGCTGAACCTGTTGCCGAGGAAGCGGCGCAAGAAGAACCACAAGCTGCGCCAGCCGCTGCGGCGCCAGCTACGCCACCACCGCCTGCAGCCCCTGATCCGACCAGCCCCAAGTCGACGGCCACTAATTCGTCCAGAGCCAAGTAGGCCCTATTTTCGGGGCAAAACATGATTTCTTATCTTTACAGCAGCAGCAGCAAAAGCCTCGCCGTCTCGCCAGCCTCATCGACGAAAAATCAGCCGAGTGCTGAGGATATTTCTGTCGGAAGCGTCAAAAAGTCGTCGAGAGAAAGAAGATCGAGCAGAGAGCGCAAATCCTCAAGCTCTACTCGAAGCGTGTCCTCTTGGAGTAGTGAAGTGTCACGGGTCGGTCTTTGTGAGCTGAGCTCCATTACGTCGAAATGTCGTCCTTTTACGCCTCGATTAGTCATCTTAAACATCTGGCAAATCTGTTCTGTGAATTCTTATAATTCAACACTTCCTCTCTAGGCAGCCCGCAAACTCGTCCGCTTGAAGCCGATCAAGGTGTCGGAGAAGAAGCTGGCAAAATGGGGCAAAATTGTTGAAGAACGGCTGAAGCGGCGAAAAGCCGCTGCTGAAGATCCGGCCACGAAACCGCTCTACACTATTGACACCCCATTTCCGGCTGCCGATAGGTGGGTATTGCCACAAGTATTAGTTGTCGCTCTTTTTAGATCAAAGGTCGAGGAGGCTCTGGCGAAAAAAACCGTCCCCAAGCCCACAACGACGCCGTCGTCGAGCAGAAAATCAGTGGAAAAGCCGAAGAAAGAGGACAAGAAGGAAGAAAAGAAAAATAGGAAAAAGGAAGAGAAAGCGAGTAAAGAGAGCTCGAAGACGAAAAAAGGGAAGAAAGGCGAGAAGAGAGGCAATTTGCTACCGAACGGAAAGACGCTTCTTCCGAGCGGGCAACCCTTTTGGGTTGATCCCAATGCTGAGGATGTAAGCCATTTTCCACCTACGGGTACCGCTATGTTTAGGAGAAGCCGACCGACGATTCGCTGCCGCTGAACGCGGCTGTGATGCTCGACGTGCTGCGCGGCGAGGTCAAATTGAAGACGATGCCCGACGACCAGTAATTGTATTTTTGGCACCCAAAAATTGTTCTTGCAGAGTGAAACTTGACCCGATGGCTGAAGTGAAAGATCTGCGACGGAAGCAGCCTTTCTTCGAATACGAGGTCGTCTACGGAAATACGGTCCGGTCGATGATCAACGCTTCGGGTAGACGATTTCCCATTTAGCGTCTATTTTTCGATTTAGAATCCGTGAATACGCGATCGACGGACCGCAGCGAGTACAGCCAGATCGCTTCCAGGTGGTTACTGCCACTGGGTCTTTCTTATTATCTGATTTTCAAATATAAATAGTGGAAGTGTTGCTAAACGGTTTTGACTATTACTAACCGTAAAAAAGTTTCAATTTTCATTGAAAAAGTCAAAAATATCGATTTCAAGACCAAAAATGGTCGTTTTTGACAGAAATTTCAACTTTTTAAAAGTGTTTAGTTTAGATAATTTTTTTCTACAGTTATATCTAACTAAAAACACTAGATATTTCTAGACTTAAAACTGCTCTCCCCCCGATAATGCGAAAGAACCCTGCAGCTTGATCCTAACTTTTCGATTTTCGTGCCAGCGGGAGCCCGAGGATCGTTCGAGAGCGGACACCCTTGAAGATAACGGAACCGAGTCATTTGACCAGGTATCTAGAACCACCTTTCATTTTCAATTCCTTTCAGTTACACGCCACAGTTGAAGCTGCTGAAACGCGAGAAATACCGCCGTACGTCAGCCCATGCCGAGACGAGCCATCGTCGAAGCTCCAAAAAATAGCGCCCAGTTAATCCTGCTTATTTGATTGTATCTACTTGAACTGTCCTTTGTTTTTGAACTTCTTCGGTCTTGTGATGTGCCATTAATAAAGATGTCATAACTGAGTGGGTCGGGCTCTATGCCAGAGACACACACCAGTTACGATCTTCCCATGTTGGGGCTGTTACTACTCTTCTAGTTAGGAACCCTAATCCTAACTTAACTGGCTCCGCGCCATAGGTTGTTCTATACAATGTCCCAGATACGAACTATGACTAAGGATACGAATTTGTGACGTTGACACTCTTTTGACTAGGGGGGAAACTCATGAGAAGGTCTTAATGTATAAAGTGTATTTGTTACCCACGGACTTGTTATGAGGGGTTTATTAGAGTAACTTAAACTGTCATATAAAAACTGAGGACGGGATAGAGGCCGAGAAAGGAAGTCGGCCGGCGCGGATACAGACCCTAACAAATATGATTCTTAGAATTTATAAAGCATCAGAAAGGGGACGGAATCCCGTCGGCCCGAGAGGGCCTCCGGTCTCCCGTGGGGCTTCGAGTTAGTTGAGCTTAAAGGAGGGTCAGGGGGGAAGGGGGATCAGAGTCTGGGGATCGACTGACTGATTTAGGGAATCGAGGGGATGACCCGCTTGGGGGGCGGGGCAGATAATGGTGCCGCAGGCACCATTAAGCATATGTGCAGGCACCATTAAGCGTATGTACTACAAAGAGTCTCAACGGGTGAACTTGATAGCCTATCAAGTGTCCAGTGGAGCTGGCGGATTGGGTAGAGGATTTCAGATCCCAAGCTTTAGGCGATGGTGATACAAGATGCTCAAAGATTGAGGAATTGGAAGCGTCAAGTTTCTCTAAAAGAATACCACGAAAAATGTCCCAACCCCGTAAGTTAGAAATTGCGTAAATTATAAAAGCTACCCAATTAGCATTGGTTTCGTGGTACATATAGGAGGAAAAGTTGTTTTTCTCTACATTGATTACTAATCGCTATCTAACCAACTAACAACAACTAAGATGCTACTGGTAATTGACAGTCTATGTTTTCTATTCTCTTACAGCACCCGGATGTGATGCTCCCCATGTTTCAAGGGCTGTGGATGCGGCTGGGGAAGGCGAGGATTGAAGCGGCGAGGGCGGAAGACGCATATCGGACCGAGGTGCGCGTTTATCTCACTAGTTTTAATGTCACTAATCAGCCGATATATATTTTTTTGTTTCAGGAGATGTGGGCATCGATCACCTACTGCAAGCTGTACGACGCCTTGCTCGAACGCGAGGAGGCTGCACGTCATCTATGGGCCACCAAGGCGCCGCGTATGGCCGACAAGCCGCCCCCGGCGTATTTCACGGTACGAGGAGTCTAGGTTACCCCTTACATTTAAAAAAAACGGAAGAGAAAAATAATTGTAAACGAGACTTCAAACTCTTCATTAAAAATATCATCCTCTTCCAGCCCCTCAAAATCCCTTTTGTCGAGGGGAATATGGCCATGGATGACGCCTACCAACGCTCCATCGCCCAAGCCGAGGCCGCAAGCCGCGAGCAGAAGAACATCGGCGATTTGGAGAGGGTAGGAAAAACGGAATTTCGGGTACTGCCTTGTTAACGGGGGAGGGGGGAGCATTGACCTACTACCCTGGCCCCCATAATGAAATACACATCTTTATATAGCTTTTTACGCGGTTTTTATATCTCTAAAGTTCATAAAAAGGTTATACAGTTTTAGCAAAATTTTTATTTGGTAGTAAAGGTGTGAAAATGGTCAAATTAAAATGTTGTTGTTACATTTTAGTAATCGGAAATCGGAAATAGTAAAAATTCTACAAAAATCGCTATATTTTTTACCAGGGAGGTTGAATAAAGGAAGCTAACATACGTCCTCTACTAAAAAAGCAGAAATTTAGAAAAACTGCGTTGTTTCTAGGCCCTCAATGACTACGTTCGAGAGCGTCGGGCCCAACTGAAAGCCGAGATGCTTCGCATGAAGAGGGAGCTGGAGAAGGTTGAAGAAGAAATGGAAGAGATGGTCAAAGCACTATAATTAAGGACTCTGTTTTTGTTTAGGGCACTGATGCCGATCTTTCCCGCATCAAGTTCGCCAGGCGATTCTCGGCGACGTGGTTAGACTGCGCGCTGACGTTTCGTTATGAGACACATCGACTGGGAGAGCTGCTGCCACCGGCACCGCCGCTAAAGGTGCCGTCAGTTACTTGTAGTTTAAAAATTTTACTGGCAAAACTCTTTCGGTTCTTTGGGTTTTTCCCCCAGAAGGCTTTTTACACGTTCCCTAAACAGGTTAAATTTGAGCAAAAACACTTTTAAGATGTATAAAACAGATTTTTCGACCAAAATTTGAAATGTTCGACACTATTTCTGTCTATTGTCGGCAATTTTTTAAACGGCTTTTTCCAGGATCTCAGGCTCATCAACTGGGCTCTTCCTCCAGCCCCGCCAAGCCCGGCAGCTGATATCAAGGTGGAGGAGGCCGACGACGCCGTCAGGGTCGGCCCTGATGACAGCCAGAAGGCTGACGCTGCTCCGGGAGAAGCCGAGAAGGAGGAGCAGCGTGCTGCTGCTGGCTCGGAGGTCAAAAAGAATCGTAAATCACAAGGATGCATTCTAAAAACTCGAAAGCTTTGTTGTGGCAGCCACACTTGGCACAAATCTTTGGCGATTCGAAACTAAGGATTTTAAAATTTTAAATTAGAATGGGAACCGATCAATAGTGCTGTTATTGGGTCATGATTCCTCGGGGTCCTGGTCATTTCTCTGAAATGCGGCTTCTCGTCCAGTTGGGGGTGCTACTGCTCGCGCTTTTCGCCGGGTGTCTCGCCGACGATACCAAGCTGGTACGCAATGGATAGAACTAGAATTTGTTCTCTTTTTTTCTTCTTTTTGTATATGACTTTGTGTTCTTTAAAATGGAATGTTCCATAGAAATTATTTGGCTAAATCTAGTGGTTTTCCGCCCGCTCCCTCCCCCGGGTCGAGGTTCGCCTTCCACTCGATTTTCCGGCTTTACTTCTTTTTTACATGATTTCGTTTTCTCTTTCTTCCTATAGAATGCATTATTAGAAATTCAATACTCATTTGCAGCATCTGGAGGATAAGTTGCGCCCTGGCTGCAAGGGACATCACTTGTGGGAGTCGCCATTGCCCGTGTCCCTCGTCTTTCTCGTTGACCGATCGGCCGGCGATGTCAAGGTGGGCTTTATTTTGCGTGAAGATCAAGTCCCTTCCATTTACAGGCCTCGAAGACGAGCTTCTTCTACAGCACCATCGCCTGCGTGCTGCCCGCCGAGGCAAAGTTGATGGTATATTTCTGTTAGAGTGTTTTAGATATTTATATTTTAGTTGATCGATCTGCCGATGCGCGAGGCACCCGTCTGGACGGACAGCAAGGGCTTACGGTTGGCCCTCAACGGCTCGGCACCCATTTCCAAAGGTGAGTTTTTTTTAGTGCGGTAGGGACCTGCCGAATTTTGCGTGTTTTTCTAGTTTTGGTCGGGGTGGGAGCTTGTTCTTTTCTCGTGGGTTAGAGTGCAGTTTACCCCCCAGCCGTAACTTTTCAGCCATACGTCCTATTAATGCGCCGAGTATCTCAAAATGTTCCGCGTGGTCGAATTACTATAAAAAAGTTGTTTCCTTGCATCAAAAATTGTTAGAAAAATTTTTATAACAATTATAAGTCTGGGTTTTCTTTAGTTAATTTTTGCTGTTCCAAAGTGAGTTTTCGTATCTCGGCTATCTTTTGACGTACAGAGCTGTCAATAGTACCAAAATGTAGCTCTTGCTCTGGAGAATAAGCCTACAGTACGTTTGAGTCGAAAAAAATAACGGAAAATGAAAAATATTTGAGTTTTAGACTCCTAGTACATCGAAGCATAGCGGCTTAATCTTTTCAACTTTCAAAATCTTGTAAAAAATTTTTTAGCAATTTTTGCCGCAAGAAAACAACTTTTTTATAGTAATTCGACGACGGCGGACATTTTGAGATACTCCACGCATTAATAGGACGTATGGCTGAAAAGTTAGGGCTGGGGGGGATAGACTGCACTTAAGCCCGGTCGTGTTTTGACAGCTCCTTTTACGCCACTTTTCAACCTTGACGCGTTTAGGCTATTTGTTTTTCAGGGCTTGAACCACTCTCGGTGTGCCAACGAATCGACGCCATCAAACCGGCAAGCTCGTTCGGCGACGATGTGCGGAACCTGCATCTCATTCTGGTCACGGACCAAGAGGAATTGGAACGCCACCCAGGTGTGAAAAGTCTAAATAGTCTCTGTTAGCTGGTCGACAAATGGAAAGCTGGCTTCAAGCGTTTTATGAGTTTTTGTTTAGACTGCGACATCCGGAAGCACTTCTCGTCGTTTGCCCATCGACTCGGAAGCGTGGATCCGTTGCGTGTGCATTTGGACACGATTCTCGTCGGCTCGGAGGTAATAAATGATTTAAACGGTTTAATTTTTTGCATTTGCAGCGCAAACTCCCCGGGAAACGCGCGACGATCCCGGCGTGGACGACGATCTTTGAGAAATGTAGGGTTTCTATGTTTTTCTTCTGCCTCAGCCTCGGAATGTTGTCGATACTGTTCAATAGTTTTGGTGAATTTTCGTAGAGTTCGTTGCAATTCTATATTTGCTTTCTTTGTAGTCGGCGAGAAACAGTACGTGAGGGAGGACTCGTACAAGGAGAAGCGCTATGGTGACGTGGTCGACGAGTTTTCCGCGTACATTGACAAGGTGAGCGTGATTTCTTGACATTTGAACAGGTGTTTTTCCCGCCGGCCTTTGATCGCCATGGATTAGTACTTTTTCAGATATTCACGGAGACGCGCCTCGTTAATGATGTGCTGATTGGGGAAGAAAAGGAGGAGAAGCGGATGGGACCGATCGACACCACCATCACGCACAACAAAGGTAAGGAGAATCTGTGTTTGCCGACACGTTGGCCTTATCATCTCGACCATGTGTGCCTAAAGAATACATCCTTAAAGGGCTGCCGACGGCATGTGTCGACCCCCTCCCCCCATCAACAAATTGGCAAGTAGCCAACAGGGGAGAGAGCGCGCCCAAGGGAGAGGCGCAGAGACATTTTCTTTTCCGCGCGTAACCGATTGACTATGCCGTCGGCATCCCTTTAACAGCTTTAGACAACATAGCCTAGCCAAACAGTGAAATTTCAGATATCTTGATCCCGTCGAATGGCCCCCCTTCAACTGTCCACAGCCCAGAAACGGAATCGCCGAGCATGCTACCCGCGGTCCCCTTGATCAGGCACAACCGAGCCGAGCCAGTGCCCACTGGTGAGCGCCTTCTTGCCGGCGCTGAAAGCCGTAAGTGTTCAGTTTAAATGTTTGGAGTGTTATTTAGCTGTCCAGTCCTAGTTGACGTACGGGGTCGATTCTCCTTGAAAACTCTCTCAAAAACTATTTTTTATAGAAAACTCGACGAATGCGACCGTATCAAGTGAGGAATTGATGCCGACGGTGATTGGTGGATGGAATGGCACCGACAATTCGACCATGGAAAGGAATAGTAGGGCTACAGTTACTGTTTTTGAGGGTTTTTGTTTCTTTACAGAGACGCGCCCCTACTGGAATGGCACCGAGGAGCTGGAATACGGGTGGGGTTTTGTGCCAGTATTCGTTGAAGAAAATGAGCAATTGGTGTGTTTTCGCTTGCAGCTGGCGGGACCCGGGTTCGACTCCCGGCCGCGGAAACGATTTTTGCTTCTCCCCAGAAATGATTTATCGCGAAAATACCGATAACTAATCGATTTTCCAGAAAAGAGCACGAACTGGTGACGAACCCGCCCCGGGACCCGATCGACGTTCAATGGGTTTGGGTGGGAGGTTTTTTTTGGAAAGGGGCTAGCTAGCAGAGCGCGTTTGGGGCGTCAATCTAAATCAGGCGCGTTTTCGACAATGTTGTAGGGGTTTTTGCAAAAGTAGTGGCGCGGATCGCTAGGAAACTAGCAAAAACCGTTTAGGAATCTGGCAAGAATCTTTTTTTTTACAGCTGGTTGTTGCCCTGGGCGGCTGCATGCTTTTCCTGGCGACGGTGTTCTGCTTCGTTTGTTTGTGTCGTGGATCAGATCGGGACACGACTACGAATAGCTCCTCTGCCTCCAGCCAGTCTCGCCGGGACCCAGGACCCGCCACAGGGGATCGCGTGGGGATTTGGAGATGATTTTCGCTAGTTTTTACCGTGCGGCTACCAGTTCTTGCTGAACGTCTTGAAAACGTCGGCGCGTTAATAGGCGTTTTGTTGAGTATTTCGCAAGGAGAAAGGCTATTTTCGCTTTGGGCGCCGTTTTGATAATGAGAGTAAAATGAGTGTTTCTGTCCTTTTTTTACTATACTTTCTTTTCTAAAATCGTACGCTTCCAAAAATACAAAAATATTGAATTTTCGATCAAATTTCAAATTTTTGTATGTCGTTCTTAGTGTCTAGCACTTAAAAGCTGCGAAATTTTCGTAAAATCTGGCTGAACGTCTTGAAGACCTCGTTAGATTAATACTTTTTTCAGGAGACGCTGCCCCTCGTCAACCCGTCCATGCTGCCGGCCCCAGCGGCCAGTGAACGAGCCCCCGACCCGTACAGCCCGGTCACCTACGGACCCTCTGGTACTCAGCATTTTCTGCGTTTTTTTAGTGCCATTTTCAGGTGAGGCGGCCCCATCGGCGATCGTCATCACCCCGCCCATCGTCCACGATACCGAGTTTGAGCATCACCCGCCCGCTGAGCAATACATCCCGCCCGATCTCTACCACCACGGCCAATTCCCCGCCAAGCCCGACCTGGTCAGCAAGCTTTGTTAAAGGGGCTGCTAAACCGCAAAACAGCAAAAAAATGAAATTTTTAGCCAAATTAAAATGGTTCGAAATTTTAAGAAATTGCTGCGAACTTTTCGTACTAAAAAATGGAGTGTAAAGCAACAAATTTATTTTAATTAATTTTTTAAAATTTTTTATTAAAATTTATTTCTTTTTTATTTGGTTAATAATTTTTATCTATTTTTATGGGCTCCTTGACGATAGGCCAAAATCAGCCCACCCCCCCCCCCCCCCCGCCCCGCTAAGAGTGCAACGCTTTTAAAACCCCTTTATATTTTGAAATTTTCCAAAAATTTTAAAATTTTATTTTTACAGGTATGGAATTCTCTTCCATCTTCACTTTTCTTACTTTAACTATAGAATTCTGTCATAAAAATTATATTTACAGAATATTCAATTTATCGGCTTTTCAGGCGCGCCCGGAGCGTGGCGCCCGCCCCCTGGGCGTCGACTACAAATTCGACTATTGAGCCGTCGCTGGGCCACGCCCCTTTCCACGACTCGCCGAACAGCTCGAACATGTCGAATTGATCATCATCACCATCCGCCCCCCTCAACAGACTACAGACGGACGAGGCCACGCCCACTACGTGAAGCTGCTCCTCCCCCTCCCTACTCCACACTAATTGACTCGTCCATCCCCCCCCCCTTCTGTCTCTCCACATGTGCAAAAAGAATTCTTTTCTGAATCGAATAAACGGGTTCAACTAGTGTACTGTTTGGTAGACTACGCTACGATACCATGTACGCTGGATTTCGTGAGCTATTGGGAGAATTCTTGTAATTTAGGAGTGTTTCATCGAATCCTACCAAAATTTTTGCCGAAAAATTGGGTATTTTGTAAACTAATAGAGTGAATTTTTAGGGAGCTATTTTGTAAAACAGAAATTATGTAAATTGTAGTAAAAGGAAGGTATTTGGTTTTCAATTTAACTGTATAGCTTTATTTTTTTGTGATTTTAATTTATAGCCATTTCAGTTGTAGTAAAAATAGTTTATGCTGGAAAATAGGAAAGAACAAGTCATTTTAGCGCTCAGATGTGTACAGATAACGACGAAAATCACATCGAAAAAATTAGACCGGATCCTTTTAATGGCTTATTATTCGTCACTCGTCGACGCGGACCCCAAAAATATCTGCAACACTTGCTTCCGCATGTGTTCCGGCCATTTTCCGGCTTTCTTGACGTTTTTCCCGGAAGATGACCAGCTGTAGAGATCGGTCGGCCAGTCCTCCGCCCATTTTGGACCGTAATCCACCTAGGAAAATGAAGATAATAAAATATGGGTTTTTTGATCCCGAGAAGCAACTAGTCTATAAAAATTTGATAACTTTTAATAAAATTTTTAATGACTTTTAAAGGAGTTGCAACATTTCTTGGCATTTCTCAAAAATATGGACGGAATTTTAATGCCTCTTTACTATTTTTTAAACGTTTTTAATTTATTAAAATGAACTGTAAGTCCTTAAATCCCGAAATCTATTGAGAATATTTTGCAAAAATGAGTTTCACGTGTTTCGATACCAACGTTTTTCGTAAAAACAGTATTAGTCATAACCCCGATGTCGCCAAGCAAACATTTTAATGAGCTGGAGAATTTAAATAAATATTAAAAAAATAATATTTAATTTACCGAGGTCCACGTTCTCAGAATAAATTCAAATTGGCTTTTGAAAATATCGAAAGACCAATATTTTGCGATATTTTTATTAACGTTCAGCTACCAAATTTCCTCAAAATTTCAAATATCGTTTCAAAAGTTTCAAAAATAGAAACTGAAAAATTACTGTAATAGCGTCTTGTTTCTCTTGAAAGCTATATGTAAATGTATCAGCATACCCGAATGGTCTCCTCAACATTGCAGGGCACGAAAAAATGGCGCCCGAGCAGATTTGCCGAGCAGAATGAGGTGTACCTTAAAGGTAACGATTTTTAGCAACATTTAAGTTCAGTTAGATTAAATTATTTGTTTAAAAATTCAACCTTACCGTGGATAGTAGTATCTGTACTTTTGCAGTGAGTTGCTCGTACCGCCCACCCATGAATATCTGCCCTCATCGTACACAATAAATATATCGACCGGCAACTCGAAATCCCACGCGTACACCGTCATTTCGTAGCCTTCCGACGGCTGCAAATTATACATATTCTATCATTTTTTGGTACTTTTGTAGTATAGGGGGGGGATGGGATCCAATTTTGGTACTGGACTTTTAGCGGGGGGAACGAATCTTATTTTTGCCGCTTCTTGTTAATATACCTGCTAATAATATATACTCTTATTTATAGTGCTTTTAGCAGTTTTAATTATTAATTTAAAAATTCTAGGATTTTTGACAGTTTTTGGTCATTTTTCGTGCATCAAGACAAAACATTTTATAAACCAGCGCCCAAAACCCGCTTCGCGGGCCTTGGGCGCTGGAATTGTGCCTTTGCATGAAAAATTTGACTTTCCGATAGCTCGGATAGCCCCTTCCCCCACCGACCACACACGCGCGTGCAAGTGTCAAGAATGAGAAAATTTCTATTTTTTCACATTATGCAAATTACCCCCAAAAATGAATAAAACCGGCTTTAGCTTTGTAAACTTGTATTTTATCGCGATTCTGAGAACGTCATCGGAAACAGAAGGGTCGATTCCCCCGGGTGACGGAGAATTAGGGCATTTTATGCACGGGAAGGCCCTTAAATCGGGCCTCGAAAGTGACATCCACACACACACACACACACAGTTACACGCCAAAATTATATAAGGTAGGATTTTTGATATCTAACCCCCCCCCGTTAACAGACCAGTGCCCCAAATTTGCAAATATGTATAAAGGACGCGGTTTCAACCGTTTTTTAGTTTTCCTAAACTTAGAACGACAAAAAATTAATATAAATATAGAAAATATAGATGCTTCGAGGAAGAAGAGATTTCCGCCAAAATATCCCAATTTTCAAAGTTTTTTAGATAGTTTTCCACTTATATAGTTAATTTTGCTGATTTATTTACTAAAAATTATAAAAACATCTAATTACTTTGCTAGACATTTATGGACCTATGGGAAAAATTAGCCCCCCCCCCGATAATGCAAAAGAACCTAGGATAGCAGATACCATTAGGGATCGATATCTAGCTTTGTTATATAATCCCAACCATTCCAAGTATTCGATACAATGCCAACGGTCCATTGGTGGGAAGTGTTGCGAAATGATGTTGCAGAGATGGGCTGAATTCTGCGTGCCTGATCCCGAGATCCATATCATAGGTATGGGGAATGATTGAACACTCACGGTACCAGCCTGCAAAAATAGATTGAAAGGATTTTAAAGGGACAGGAAAGGCGTGGCTAGGGGGTTCTTTCGCATTATCGGGGGGGGGGGGTCTATGGGGTTTACGATTTGAAACGATACAAACTTTAAGTAACCAAATTGCAAATTTTCGTTAAAAAAGTCGAAAAATTTTGAGTTTTCGGTCCGAAGCTGGTCGATTTTCGACAAAAATCCCGACGAAAAAGATTCTTTCTCTCTTTTTTTGCCTTCCCACTTGAAATAAAACCTCGAAAATCCATGTTTCAAAAAAAAATCAAAATATTTTTTGTTTGAAACCATATTTTTGACGAATATGACAAAATTTTCAAGAAGTGATTGCTTTTGAATTGTCTATTTCCCTTTAACAGCATTTCGATGAAAAAAGCTTATTTTTTCAAAAATCAAGACGTTTTTAAAAAGTTTCAGGATTTCTTGGAAATCTATTTTTCAGAAAAAACAATGAAAAAATTTCCGAAAACATTTTTAGTAAAATTTTGCGATTCTGTTGCTTTTAAAAGTTGAGTATGTCAAACTTTCAAAAAAATCGGTATTTAAAATTCAATATATTTAAAGTAATGTAGTAAGTAAAGTAAGGTACCATACCCAATAACGTGCCACCCTGCAGAAATGGATATGCCCCATAATTGATGATAATATCCCGAATGTCGGCCAGTGCTTCAATCGATTCGAGGGGATATGTTCGATTTGTCTCCGATTCATCCCGTTGTAGCACTAAAAATCAGGGTAGGCTAGCAGAGAAAATTGAGGAATTTTTACTACCGAAACCTACCGTTTTTACACTCAATTTCACGACTTCGACGCCAGAATTCGAGAAATTGCGGAATATTCGCCGGCAATTTCACGCTTCCAATTTGATGGTAGATGATGCTGGAATTTAAAGGGATTGTGAAGTTTCAGATTTTTTTAAAGAATCTCTGCCAGTTGCTAATTTTTTGCGCATTAATAGATTCCAAATGGCACAAAATTGCTGGGGACACAGAATTTTTAAACAACCTGGATTTTTTCATATTTTATGATTATGTCGTTTAGACTTGCAAATAAAATTTAAGTTAAGGGCGGATCAAAATTAGATTTTATTAAACGGTCAAAAAAATATAAATAAAAACTCAAATTCTCACCTTTTCGGGAGCAATCTAAACGTGCGATTGTCCTGGACCTGGATGAAATCTTCGGCGTCGTTTTCGGTGTATGGCAGCACGCGAAAAAGCTTGAGTAGCTCTAAAAAACAGAATAATTTCGGAACCAAAATTTTTCAAAAATTCGGAAACCAATAACACCCAATTTCCTTGAAAATTTGACTTTTTCAACAAGTAGCGCTTTTCAGCATCTCGTTCCATTAAGCGAGCTTCGAAAATTTAATTTTTGACAATTTTTGAAACATCACATTTTAAAAAATTCTAGCAACCAAAAAATGTCAATTTTTGACAAATTGTGAAACATTCGAATTCATTTTTAAGCATTTTTTCATGCATTTCTATAAGTTTTGCATTTATTAAAGCTCAGAGAAAACAAATAAAACGAACCTCGAGTTACGGTATGCCCCGAATCTTTTGCGATCATCGTCATCAGGGGGGTATCGCGGAATGGCATGGCAGTTACGGTGGAATTCGGAGAGGAAAACTGGGTCTGAATTTTTAGGTTGGATAATACGGCTTTTGATCAGGGCATACCGACGATGACGAGCCCGACGGCCGTCATGTTCAAGGAGAGCAGGGCTTGGTGGCATGGCTCCTTTAAAGGGATCGGTTAGTCTAGGGCTGGGCAGGCTAGCAGTGATTATTTGGGAATTTTGAGACGGGTCTCTCGTTTCCAAATTTTTTAACATTCGGGGCAGGCTGGCAGAGACCATTTAGGATTTGGGAGCATCTGGATGATGAGAGCGTAGGGGCAAGCTAGCAGTGATCGTTGAGGAGTCGCTATTAAAGGGATAGTCTCGCTAAAGAGGCGGCCAGCAGAGACGCTTAGCGAAAATTGGAAAAAGCGGAAACAGAGGTCTGGTAGGCTAGCAGAGACCATTTAGGAATCGATATTTAGGGGACTTCGAAAGAGGAAGCGAGCAGAGAACCTTTGGGAATCCTAAGCAAGAAATTCCGTACCGTTTCCGCATTCCCCCCAGATCGTAGCAGCAAATACAGTAGAATCAACAATCCGACGCACAGTACCCATCGGGCCAGCCGATTCTTGCCCATAACATCTAAAAAGTAATAACGGTCAATAAATACGCGAGATAATTCAATATAAAAAATAATGAAAAACAATTAAAAATAACGTTAAAACTACATTAAAATGTTTAAAGGGACAGAGAAGCCACGAGCCGAATAATCTAGCAAAAAGCAAAACTTCGACCACTCGGGGGATCGAACCCTCGACCAAAACTTGACCGGCAAACGCGCTAGCCATTAGACCAACTCGAATATTATTATGGATTAACTTTGCAACAGTACTAAAAAAGATGACTTTAAAGATATATAAAAGCTTCGACTATCGGCTCCAGGGTTGGCCAATAATACCGTGGCAATAATAATAAATATTGGCCATCAAATGGACCGTGCGGGGACTCTTTGGACAACGGAATATTCGTATCCCTCTCTCTCTCTCTCTCTCTCTCTCTCTCTCTCTCTCTCTCTCTCTCTCTCTCTCTCTCTCCCCTCCCCCTCTCTCTCTCTCTCTCTCTCTCTCTCTCTCTCTCTCTCTCCCTCCTCTCTCTCTCTCTCTTCTCTCTCTCTCTCTCCCGCTTTTTTACGACCAACTCGCCATCGCCCACTTCCACCGGCTTTTCATCACCAAAACCGTGAGAAACCCCAGAAAAGTTCTCGACCAACAAAACGTTATAAGCTAAAAGTAGTTAAAAAGTATCAAAAAAGGATATAAAAAGTATAAAATTAAACCATAGGATTATAGAAAATATAACAAGTAGTTCAGCGGAAATTTAAAAAAAGTGTTGTAGAAATCCCGAAAAACAAGTCCGGAAATGCTGATTAACGTAATAGTATGTATTTTAATAGTTTTTCAGTAAAATTTAACTATATTAAACGCGGATAAACGATCAAAAAAAACAAAGTTTTAGGTGAAATTTTGAGCGAAAATCGGCCCTTTTAGGACCGAAACATCGATATCCGTTTTTTTAATTTCTAATCAAAATCTATAAAGTTTTTACGCTTAGGAATAGCAAAAAAAAACAGTTTTGCAGGAACCGGAAGCCGTAAGGAGCGAAAATATGGGCCGCAACCCCATATCAATTTGAGGGCATAGGCAAGAAGCCTGACCCGTCAACGCCGCCCCTTATCACTCAATTGGCACACGCTGGATTGGTGGTTTTTAATGCCGAAATGGTGTAGAGAGAGGTTATAAACTTGTAATGCTGAAAACAGCATTTTTAAGAAAAGTCCAGCAGAAAAATTCGGGAAAGGTTTCTTAACGGGGGGAGGCGGAATGTCCCACGTTCATGCAGACAGTTTTTAGGAAGCTTCTGATCCTGCTAAATCAGGCAGGCTAGCAGCGATTCTTTGCGAAAATATACGGCTTCCCATAATTTTTTAAAGCTTTTGGGCAGGCAAGCTAGCGGAGAACGCTTGGGAAATGGGGAGACGGTTGATTGCATCGACCTGTAGACATGGCATGCTGGCAGAGAATCTTTCGGAACATTCAGCATCTGTTAAGCCATGGATCAGAGGCAGGCCAGCACGGATTCTTTGCGAAAAACTACGCGTTGCTGCAAGGTTTTGAAATTTGAGGGTGGCAAAGTAGCAGAGAGCTTTGGGAAATGACAGTTTCTCGCGCCGAACGGTCAGCAGGGCAAACTAGCGGAGATTTTTAAGGAGATCGAAGGCTAAAAGTGCTACTTTAAGCCTTATTTGCATCGAAAATTAGAATTTTCCCTGAAAAATGGAATCTATGTAAATCAAGATCTTCCTGCCGCTATAAAAAGCTCCTTCGGCGCAAGTCACTATATTTATATTCTCGTTGCCAGTTACTCGGTTGGTTTTCTGTCAAAAATATTGATTTTCTTGGCTACAAAATAAGGAATTAAAGTATTACGGGCAATAAATCCCAATTCTCCTCTTTCAGAAACCGGTGCGAATGGCGTTCCAGCTGTATGACCATATCTACTTGGACCAGAATGAGCTGCTCGCCGTCCCGCGATATCAGCACAAGGTGTTGCCCCTCTACGGCATGGTGAACACGGGCAAGGAGGACGAACGGTGAGAATGAGCACGAGGGTCCGCTTGCAGCGATAGGCCTTTCAATTTCGACCTCTTGGCCATTTTTCATACACTTTTTTTACCTAAAAAATCAAAATTTTTTGAAATTTATACGAGATTTATGAACTTCTTTACATATAAAACTGCGTAAAATGCTATAAATCTACAAACTTATCTTTTTCAGCTACGAGATCCAGGACATCCTGCACTACGGCGAATTCGGCGACATCTACCGCGTGCGCAACACGAAAAGCCGCCAGTACCATCAGCTGAGGACGGAGCTCGTCAGCCCGCCCGAGACACATCAGCAGTATGAGGTGAGTCCGTGTTGAGGCTGACCGAATCGACGCGTTGATTCCAGGCTCTCGCCGCCCTCTTCCAAGAGTTTTTGCTGCGCGACAACGGCAAGCAGCTCTGGCGTTTCCCAACGTCAGTTATAGCCCCCTTTTCTCGCCTTTCTCTAGTTTAGGTTTTGCTCCCTCCTTCTTGCTCGCCAAAACCTAGAATCACCCTTTTCAGCGTGGTCAACGCCGGCCAGGACGACGACTTCAAGTTCTTGGTGACGAAGACACTGGGGCGGACGGTGCACGAGGTCCGCCGCTACTACGTCAAGAAGAACTTTACGTAGGTCGCTGGCCCTCCTACATTTCTTCGGTCGTTTTTAGGGCCCACGACGCGCTGCACGTCATCACGCACATGTACTTTGCCATCGAGTATCTCCACCAGCTCGGCTATGTGCATGGGTAAGCGAGGGCGCTAAAAGGGGCGAAACAAAGTTTTTTGCTGCCTCTAGAAATCCCTGATAACTTAATAGGCAGTATTTTGATACGTTTTTAGCCCGGTCAAACGACATCTCACCTAGAAAAACTATCTAAAAACTTTCAAAAAGCCGAAATTTTCGTAAAAACTGACATTTTGGTCTTTT
The DNA here is from genome assembly GCA_958295435.1 of Mesorhabditis spiculigera. Classification (NCBI taxonomy): domain Eukaryota; kingdom Metazoa; phylum Nematoda; class Chromadorea; order Rhabditida; family Rhabditidae; genus Mesorhabditis; species Mesorhabditis spiculigera. Next base: position 71,646 of record CATQJA010002700.1, on the reverse strand, counting down.
ACTCAAAATTTGGAAGGTTTTGCCTTTAGGATTAGCAAAAAAAGCATTTTAGAAAAGAAACCCTGCCGCCATTTATGTTTGAAAATTGGATCCTAAGAAAAGCTTGTGTGTTTATTGTTTTTTTTTCACCTCAAACCATATCTTGCAGCGATCTCTCGATCCGTAGCTTCTGCTTTGGCGAAGGCGAGAACGAGAACAACGTCTACATGTACTTGTTTGGACGGTTGCGCAAGGCACGCGAGGAGGGCCGTTTTGCGTGGGTCCCGTCTTGCAGTGCCCCTCAAAAGACGACATTTTCAGCAAGGAGCGCCCGGGCCCGATCTACTACAACGGCCAGAACAACACGTTCTGCCCCCGCACCGCCCACAAGCGCCAAGACTTTTGCCGTCGCGACGACCTCGAGAGCTGGCTGTACATCTCCGCCGACGTCTTTATGGATGGGAATCCGCCGTGGCGCCGCTGCAACAAGACGCGGTGAGGCGGAGCTGTCGCTCTGAGGAATAGCCTGGAAGTTTGGGCTGGGTACTGGGCTGTTAGCGGGGGTCAAACTTTGGCCTATCCCCCCAATGAAAGAAACACACTTTATATAGTCTTTTTACCCGGTTTTTAAGTATAGAAATGCGTATGGCTAAACTCCAGATAACCCCCCAGCCGACCCCCACCTACCGTATCTCGGCTCCCTGTTCATCTACAGGTGTGTAAAGTATACCATAATACTCGCCACAGCAAGACGAACATTTTGGTATACTTTACACACCTGTAGATGAACAGGGAGCCGAGATACAAAAGTTGGGTGCCGGCTGGGGGGTTATCTGGAGTCTTACCGCGTAAAAAGTTATAAATTTAGGCAAATTTCGTTTTGACCTGAAGAATTTACAATTTTTGAAGTTTTCTAAATTTTTGTCCGTTTTTAGCAATCGAAAACTACTAAAAACTGTATGAATACACCAGAAGTGCTAAATAGGTTTTTTTGCTAGATTTGTATAGGCTAGACGCCCCCCGATAACAGCCCAGTACCAACCCTTTCAGCAACCAGCAGATCCCGGAGCCGATCGCGCTGCAGTGCAAGGAGCAATTCTTCCAGGGCGGAGGTGCGCGGTGGCAATAACAAGCTACAATTTAAAATTTACAGAAAAGATCACCAACGACTTCTTCGAGGACACCCCCAAGGAGATGAAGGCGCTCGTGCCCCAGATTGACGCGCTAGCCTTCGACCACGTGCCCAACTATGACGCATTCCGCGGCGTGCTCACCGCGCTGGTGGGGGTGTTAACAGCGCACCAATTCAATACCTAAACGACGATTGAATTAATCTGATTGAAATTGAGAACCGACAATCCTCTTTCAGCGCGAGAAGCTGCCGCAGGGCAAGGCGCCGAAATGGGCAGGCCACTCGAGGACCAACGTCTACCCGGGCCCCAAACGCCCCACCGTCAAGGGTAAAGCCCGATTTCTAGGCTTTACTTTAGCCGGCCTACGTCGATTTAGCCGACTTTTTAGCATATTGCCAAGTTTTAAAAAAGTACAAAAGCGGAATTTAGAGTTTTAGTATTTAGTATGCCACTAAATTTGTACTTCTTAATCTGTGGCCGCAACTACAATAGTTTTTGGCCTTCATTTCTTTACGTCAAAAAAACTTTGCCGCAATGAAAATAGCAGCTATAAATAATTAAAGGCAGTGCAAGACTTACTAAAGTTAACTATAAAGGTAAAAACATAATTATAAGAGCGGAATTTAGTATCACTACTCCGAATTAAAGTACTTTTAAAATTTCTCTAGATCGAAAAACATCCAAACTTGAGCGAAAGAAAGTGGCATCAATACAAAGAAAAATCGTCGAAATAAAACCATACCGCTTTAGCCACGAAGAAGAAGTCGAAGAAGAAGAAGGGCAACCAGAGCCGCGAGCAGACCGAGGACGAGGAGGACGAGGAGGAGGAGTCGCAGGTGAACAAGAAAAGGAAGGTGGGCAGCCAGGCATTCCGCCACAAAACCCCTGCAAATTCAAGAAGAAGTCGGTGAAGAAGAGCCAGGGCAAGCAGCTGAAGCGCAAGGCCTCCCGCGAAAATGTCTCGGCCGAACAGGAGGAGGGCGAAGAAGAGGACAACTACATCAACATCAACCTGTTGCGAAAGGCCGTCGCCAGTCAGGAGGAGGCGGTCAGCATCTAAAATCAGTAGCAGATATTGCATAAGCTATAAGCGGTTCTTTCCGCACGCCTAAAAATTACAGAAAGCCACCTTTTTTCGATCCTCGGTTTAGGACGACGAGTCGGCGAGGAAGGCCAAGAAGGCGAAGCGGCTGAAGGGCCAGTCGTCGTACAGCAAATTGGGCGGCGCCGGGGCCTCCTCGAAGACCTCGATGATGGGCAAACCGACGTCTATCTCGGGGAGAAACGCCGAATAAGCACCAACCTGCCACGCCAGCACCATTTAGCCGCTGTTCCTGCTACATTAATTTACTTGTGATTGCCCCGTCCCCTCGAAATGTGTCGTACGCCTCCGCGTGGCAGTGAATAAAAGTTTTTGGTTACTTCCGTGACTTTTGTGTACGCCTGCCGCTAGAATCACCGCCACATAATTTTTGTCGCTGAATCCGTTTCTGACCTTTATTTGGCTATTTGAACACAAAAACGGCATTTTGGGGGTACCGTAAACTTGAATTAAGCCAATGTACCCAAATTTACTGCGCGTGCGCGTGTCTTTCGAAAGCCATGGTGCGATTGAGGGTGTACCTTCACTGCGTATCTTGCTCGATTTATTAGAAGCACACTGTGGCATCAAGCGAATTAACAGCGTAAACGTATCAGGTCGAAAATTCTTGTATGAGGTAGTCGAACCGCTCGGTCAAGACGTCGGCTTCTGGGGCGGCGCGCAGCGCGGCAGAAGGTCCGTGCGTGAAACCAAATGCTGTGACAAGAATCAGCGCCTGGAAAAGACACATTATTCATGAGGGACCAGCCAAGCCGAATTGATAAGACCCGAGGGCCCAAAATCTTTTTGCCACCGCGCCAAATTAATTGAAGACGACCGACCTGTAGGTCAGTGAGTAGTCGCTGTCGAAACGCTGCCTTTTCGCAGTAGATGTGGATCGTGTAGAGCCCATGTCTCGCCTCTTTCACGATATTAATCTGAAAAAGAACATGATTCCCGATGTTGTCGTCTGCAAAAAAAGAGGCGAAAACGCGACGAGGCGTCACGACCATTGCCGCCCCCATAGTTTTAACCGAACAGCCTAACCCTCATTCATGCGCTAATTTTCTGTGCTTGTTCTACTGCGCAAGAAATGTTTTGAAGCATGCATTTCCGCCTCGCTTGTCAGTGTTTTAAAGTTGTAAATTGTTGTTGCGCAAGCGTCGGGAAGCCACCCGAAAAACCAACCTGGCATAAATGCTTTTCCCGTGTGTCGGCGGCGATGATTAGCTGGGCCTCGGTTTGCTCATCTGTGACATGGACGCGCGTCGAGACGATGAATCGGAGTAGCAGCGCCGGCGTCAACGTCTCTGGTCGGCCACACAACAGATAGGCCAACTGCCCCGGGATCGGAACGGAAGAACACTGCAAATATTTCATTCGAAAATGAACATGACCAAGCTGGTGGTAAAATTCAGATTTTAAGGTGGTCCAGTAAGGTTTTTATCATTTTGTAGTATTCGGAATCTATTAAAAAACCATCAGTTTTTTTAATTACTAGTTAGGTATTGGCTGAATTACAACAAAATCAACTTGCTCTCCAGTTAAAAATTTGCACCGAAAAGTAAATTAACGTACATTCAGAGGACTTGTCAACCCGGCGGGTCTCTTCCGCTCCTCATCCAACTCAGCGTTTGTGCCAAGATTCCAAAGCGTCACAAGTCGAAGGTCTAGTGGAATCCTGGAAAATGGGAGAATTTAGCGGTCAAAATATACGGTCTCTACCTTAACACGGAGCGTTTTCCGTAGACATTCGTCGGAAATAGCCTCTGTGCTTCGATTCGTAGCTCTACCGGTGCTCTGGCGGTCGGCTTGAAATGTATCCGTTCTAAACATCGTGTAGAAAACATCAGCGTACATACCACGAATCTCTTCTCCAGCCAAAAATTTCGCAATCCGTATTGTGTGCGTGGTGCTCGGCGAAGAACCTAAAATAACCATGCCTTGATTTGGAAATACCCACTTTCTGTGTAACTGGCTGGAGCCCCTTGCACAACAATCAGCCAATCCTGTAGCTCGCATCCGGAGCGATTTTCCACACATAAACAGCAGAACAGCGAACCGTCATGTAGATGCTCCGTCTGAAATTGTTGGCTTAGAATTGGCAGTCAGAAAAATAAACCTCTACTCGACATCGCAATGGGAACCCGGCATCGTTATGAAAACTGCGCTTCTCTGACATCCGGTTCGACGCACACGATTCCATCGTTCGACGAATCGCAAGACCCGCCCGGAGCTGGAAGCATTGGGTTGGAAAAGCAACTAAATATCTTTACCTGCCGCGCATCATTCTCAACTGCAGCCAATCGAGTACGTAGAGTATCGTATTCGGCTACGTCCAGCAGCCGATCCTCAAAACCGAAAATGAGCCTATTTTTAGGGCAGAATCAACAAACCTTCTCGAAGTCGGACGTTTGGGGCAACGGCTCCTCAAAGTCCATCGGCTCATCACGACCTTCCGTAACCGATTCTCTCTCTAACGATCCGGAGAACGGATTCTCAAACGAATCGTCATCATCATCCATCCTCGCACGATGATGTACGACGGCACGAAACGGCTTGGAAGCTCTAAATTATTTTCAACAGTGTTCCATTCATTTCAAACATCGAACCGCTTACGCGGGAAAAGGCGGGACTTTTAGGTCGGGTATGGGGGCTGAAATAGTTTATCTCGCCGCAAATAACAACCACCAACAACATAACAAAATAACAACTTGAAAAGCAATGCATGGCACAAGAAAGACAAATTGGGGGGGGGGGGATTAAAGCCTTAAAAATGATGACCAATAGAAGCCGAAAAGCAAGCACGAATTCAAAAATGCTAAAAACAATGGATGCACTCAATTATTGACCTAGGATCAACGATGACGTCTTTTTCGAGTAAGCAATTCTTTCATATCCAAGACCTTATCGTTCAAGTAGCGCACCACAGGGATGTAGAGGTCGCAGCGCCGTTCAAATTCCAGCGTCACGGCATCCACTTGCTCGATGAATTTCCGACCGTCCGTGTAGCTTTGCCGCTCCTCAATCCGATCCAGCTCTTGGTCTCCAGCCGCCAACAGCTCTTTGATCGACTTTTTGACCGTCCGATTCAGATTCGATACGTTTTTCAGAAGTCCGTCGACGACCGTGTTAAACCGATACTTGGACTTTTGGACGAGGTCCGCAAGTTCGCGCTGGAAAAGCTTTTCGCGTTGGTGATTTTCGTGGCGGTCCAGGTAGCAAGCGCCGCAAATAACCTTCGAACAATCAACGCAATAAATCAAGCATTCCGGATGCTGGTCTCTTGAGCAATCTTCACACACGGGGTCCCGACTATTCAGGAGGGCGCGCACGAGGGTCGGGGCACTGCACGGGACGGGTGGACGGGCTGCGCGCACAGCGAACCCTGAGACCCGCAAAAGGCCTTAACAAAAGGGGAAAAAAGTGACAAATTTTCGCGCTTTCAAAATGCGATAACTTTTTTTCTAGGAAAAACTGTCGAGGCGGCTTTTCGCATATGATAGAACAGACCCTAAGGCACCTTTTCCAAAAGAGCTCGGAGCAAATCTGAATCAAAATAAGGAGTTCAAAAGTTTTTTACCGAGCAGAAGAGCGAAAATTCACCCCTTTGTGCGCAGCGCTTTTCTTTGAATATAGCCATTTTCTGGGATCCTTTTTGGTATATTTGCATCGCCTAAGACTTGCCAATGATCAATTGCTTGCTTTTTCGGGGTTGGGGTCTGTAATGGACGAGATTGAGGCCCATCCATTTTGAGCAATTTTGAATTCTGGAGTAGTACTGAACTATTTGGCTTCAATCTACTTTGTATGACTATCTGTCTATATATTCAGCTCGGTTTTATATATATGTGACTTAAATGAGTACTCCAGCACCACTATTCACGATTTCCTTGTTTCTGACTCAGGAACCATATAGTTTGTTATTTTTCGGCATTGGGTACACTATAGAAGGGTTGCTGGCACCTTCAACCACTTTTTGCAAAAAAGAGCAAAACGATCTGACGGTACGGGGGGTCAGAGGTATCGAACCAGCACCCCCCTCCCTGTGGCCTGTGACCGCCGCCTTAGACCACTCGGCCACGCCCCTCCCCACCCCTCGTGCGCGCTCTGAGACCCCGTGCACAGTCTTTACGACCATCAGTTCCTGAGCCATCCTTCGTTCGTTCCGTGTCGCCGTCGACGGCCCAATTCTTGGCAAGCTCATCGTAGAACCTCAGAAATTCTGTGCCGTCCCAGTCCTTTTTGATCGCGTAATCGACGTCGCAAGTGAAACATTTGACGGTTTTGGTCGGCAACCTGATACCGTCGACCCTTTGACTCGAGCAGACACTGCAAACAAGATGTCCGCACTGCAGGGAATGTGCATTTATACTATTCGTCGGCATCATCGCGTCTCGACACCCGACGCATTTTGGTCGAATTATTGTGCCGGTAAAGTAGTAGCCACGATTGTTTTTCTTAGCAGATGGTTGGCCAAGCAGTTCGACAATCCAGCGCACCGGTGTAGGAAATGTCTGGCTTGTCCGGCATCGGGTGCAACAGATTTGGGCGTTTTCGTAAATTGGCGTCATCGGCTTGCCCGCTCCCGCATCGAATGGCCTGCGGCACTTCGGACAGTTGAAACATCCCATCGCCAACGGCTGCTTGACCTTGCCGGTTTTCTTGTCTTTCATTTCCAGCAAAATATGCGATGAATGTTCATAGGTGCAGCAGACTCCACAGACCGTCATCGCGCAGTCCAGACAATTGAAATGTCGATCGGTGGGCTCTTCCAAGTCGCATTTATCGCATTTAGCCGTTCCTTTACACGAGTCGGCCTCTTTATTTTTGTTCTCCACATGTACCTTGTCCAACCAGCCGATGGAGAGCTCTTCCACGAACTTGAGAAACACTTGGGAATTGAATTGATTGGGAGCGAGCCTCGTCTTGCAAACAGGACAAGTCGAATCCTTTGTTTTTCTGAAGTAGCAGGTGTGACAAAGTAGATGTCCGCATTGAAGCGCCAGCGCACGGTGTTCACGTCGCGCCGTGAAGCCATTATGGCATCCTGAGCATGAGGGCAACATCAGAGGACGCGAACATGCGTAACCTTCATTTGTTCTCTTGAGTCCGGGCTGTGCAAGGAAGGCGTGTATCCAGGTTGCAGCGCAGGGCTTCGCTCCTTTCTTGGCCATCCCGCCGAAACAGCTGGCACATTCGTTTCTGCCATTTCCCGTGTTGATCGGACTGTGCAACATCCCAGGGTCCGCGTCAAACGGTTGCTTGCATTTCGGGCAGTTGAAACATTGTATAATCATCGCTGGGTCCCTGAAAAGCAAAACATTAGCAGGAAAGAATGTAGGGGGAGCACGAAGATAGCGGAAAAAAAACCCGGGGGAACGCGCTTCAACAGACTATTCAAATTTGTTTGCTAAATGGAGGCGTGGGGGCGATAAGGCGAACGAGGGCCCCTCCCCCGTTTACCTAGCCTGCCGAGTGCAGCCGACGAATTTGTTCGAAGGGGGAGCCGCCCTTTGGCAAAATGACACAATCTACCCTTTCCGCAAACGGGCCAGTTACGGCATAGAGAAAAGAAAAGATTTTGCTTCCAACTCCCGTCAAACTAGTACTTTGAGAGCCTCTAGGTAAAACGAATTATCGGCGTGGTGACTTGGTTTTCGTATATTTCTCACCAGTTAATGACAAATTTATTAAGACTATTCCAACAACAGCACAACAAGGAAATTGACTACAAGGATGACAAATTCAACAAACTATTAGGGGAAGAGTTCAACACATCGAGACTGAAACAGAGAAACAAGAGATATTATTAAAGGATCCAACAAACGGACAAACAGATAGGAATAAAAACAACAAAATTAAAGTTGGCGGATTGATTCTTTGGACGGAGTGCTTTCGGTGTGCGAGTGCGAGCCAAACTCGGAGGAACTTGAGGAACAGGACGAGGGCGCCCGTGGAGATGGTTGCACAGGCAGAGCGTAGACCCGAGGCTCCCCTTTCGGCGTCAATGGCTGAAGCGTGGAGGTAGAGTGGCTGGTGAGGTTCGAGTTCGACTAAGTTCGGGTAAGACGCGAAAGAAGCTTCTCACCAATTTCTCGCCCGGATACAGCGCAATCCGTGAACACGACCGGGCTCGGTTGGACGGACCAGGGCCGCCGAGGTAGTCCAGACTGCCCTGTACACGTAGAATCGGCTTGGTGTTCCTGAAACGGAATGATCCGGGCATAAATGTTGTTACGCACTTCTTGATCCGGCTGACGGATTGGTCCCAAATCGCCTGCGCAATCTCGGCTGCTACACGCCGCCCCGTACTCTCTCGTATGAACCACAGAGCAATGCATCCATCTGGCTAAGGAAAACAAATGTGGATCTTCAAAGTAATCACATACCATCAGCGCAGTGTTGACGAAATATTCAAACAGTTGATCAGATGGCGATGAGATGCGCACTTGACTGTTTCGTAGAGCAGCGGAAGCCATCGCCATGGTTGCGGGCGTCTAGATCAGATCTCATAATAACTAGAGCAAGCATACCGGTAAAAATTTGGAGGCGCAATACATCCGATAGGCGCGTGACGTCAAGAAAAGGCTGTAGTGCATGGCCATGAACAGCGTGAGGGCGAACAGGATGAGCAACCAAACGTAGAGGAACAGGTAGACTTTCTCGTAGATGTAGCTGGCCGGCATCAGACATTCCACGGCGTTGTAGGGATTGTTCAGCGAGATATCCTCCGTCTTATTGTAGCTGATGAAATGCTGGAAAAAAAATTCGTTTTCGAAAAGCAAGCACACCTGTATAGTCTCCGACGGCATGATGCAAAAGACGGCGCGAGGAAACATTAGAGTTTCTTCGCTGGTAGCTGACACTCCATATACGACCTCTTCTAACAACTGAAAGAAAATATGAAGCCATTGAGCCAAAAATACCTCGAAACCCCATCCTAAGGACCAGTTCCCGATGATCCATTGGCAGAGGTAGAACTGGATAAATATGTTGATTACTTGGAGCCACTTCTGGCATACGTAGACGAATAGTGCTATTCGACCATGTAAAACATGGAACCTAAATAATGAATTGTTTCGAAATCAATCCGAAAGTACCTTTTCGCATTACGCCCAGTAACGTTCAGAAAGAATTCGCAGATTCCGTCTATCTCCCGGGATCGCTCCTCGCCGGTCAAATCTTTGAGGCAGCGCGTCTGGGAGATGATCGAGACGACCTTATTCACTAAGCATTATAAATCAAATCTCCCAAAACATTTATTAACCTCCATCAGCCGACAATCCGAAGGTAGTCCAGGCAAACTTGGGCACCGCAAATAGCATCAGTTGCACGATCAGACAATACGGAATCCACTAAACCTGCAGAATGATGGGAACTGCAGAAATCATACATACCCGGAAATTCCGGACGAGTAGAGGAACGTGGCTGTGGCCCATAAGATCCGTGTAGGGCCGCGCTCGGTCCCTGACGCCTGCGTAGCTGCTCGAGAGAAAGCATTGCTGGTTCAAGAACTCTTCCCACAATGCTGAAAACAAGATTGGCTGAATCACCAAATGCTACCTGGAACTCCAGCGGGAACGATGCACTTCATTGCATCTCCAAAATTCTGGTTAGCCATCGTCAATGCAATAAAGAAGACGAGGATCGCGTTGGTCACCACGCAGTTGAGGATGTCAGAAATGTCGAAGAACGGTGGCAATCGGAAGAAAGACGCCACCGCCCCCATTATACGCATGAGCTTCAGGCTATAAGAACAATATCTTGCAAAAAACTTAATTCACGGTTACAATAACCAACGGGCTCGCCGGAAATCTTCATATACGAACCGGGCTGAGAAGCCATGCTGTTTAGAACGCGTACTATTATTCAAGTGCAAAAAATTTATTATATTTCTACCGCAACGAAAAAAACAAGCACGCATATGGCGTCGAGGTGCGGGCTAGCACAAAATTCACAAAACTCAAAGGCACATAGGCCTAGCGGAAAAATTCAATAACACAAAAGAGCACAAAGGGGGAGGAACTAATATTAAACAGATTAGATATCACCACGACTTAATGAGAATTAATCGAGCGGGTTGTCGAGCTGTAAGTTCCGTGCAGGATTGGTGAATTATTAATATTAGTTTCCTTTGTTTGGCGACTAATGCGGCGTGGCTGACGGAGTTGGCGCCGATGAGAGCCAGTTGATGAACTTGTCCATTTTGTCCCGCCCACACAGGTCCTTGGTGTACATGCCGCCGAAGGGCGAAGGCGGGTCCGGGAAGTCGAACATCGGCCTAAGTTCGTTAAAATTGGCAAAATAAATTCACCTTTGCCCATTGGTAGATTTCGGCGACAGCAAATTGAGCAGTTTCTGGAGGTCCAGCATCGGTGGCTCGCGCTCAAGCCTTCCGCGAGGACTGTAGTGGTAGCTGTCCGCTGGGCTAGAGAGATGGCTGCGATTGTGCGAGCCTAATAAAAACATTATCCGAAAGCGAAAAAAACCCTAACCCGAGTGAGGTTTCGTAGCCACCGTCGGGCGGTATGTGCCATTGATGATGGAGAGGTCAATCAGCTGCTTACGCTTCAGCTCATCTTTGCCCTCCGGCTAAACAAGACGATAAGATATCGCAGAACTATCTACCGGAGGGTTCAGAAGAACGTTGACCTTGTCGATCGCGTACTCCAGCTTCTTCCTGCACACATCTTCGTAGTCCTCACATTGGACAATCACGTTCAGCGGTTCCTGGAAAAATTCATGGCATAAAAAAGTAAAGATACCGTGCTCTGACCACGTCCGCGGACCATAATTTTGCATCCAGTTTCTTGCTCGAGCTGCCTGGCAGTCATTCCGCGAGGGCCGAGGATGCGGCCGACAAAGTTATACTTGGGGTACTTGTCGACGGGCACGATCAACTTCTCCTGGAGCATGATGCGCTTCGGCAGTTTTTCGGTGCGGCTGCTCTCCGTGGTCATGCTTCCCAGAAAGCGGTTGATCTCTGAAACAAAATACGGTAAATAAGATTCATAAATAACGATCCGCAAAATTACGCCACAATTTACTTACCGGCCTCGATGAGACGCGGCAGATGCTTGAAGGGCTGTTCCGGTTTGCCGAGACGAGCACGTTCGCCAAGCAGCTCGGTGACGTACTCAGAGTGTTGGGTGAGCATGGAAGTGTCGTCCTCGGTGGCGGTGTTCTTGTGGCCCGAGGGCTCCTCCGTCTCAGAGTGGCTGCTGCTCATCGACTCCACCGAATGCTGATCGCCTCGCCCGTCCATCGGCTTCAGGTACCGAGCAGCCATCGCAATAGTCGCTGAAAAAGGAAGTTTTTGCAAATGAAAACAGACAAAATCTGGCATATCGAACGGAAAAGCGATAGAACGAAACGGAAATAACATTTTTTGACACGAAAAATCAAAATGCTTGATGTAACCAGTGACTTTTTCGAAGTCGATGTTCTCGCCGCCGTTACGGTACCATCCGCGTTTTAGGAAACAAAGTAGAGCAATTCCGAGACCCACCACCCCCCGTCTTCCGTCAGCAGTTCACTCCGGAACGAGCTTTTCCCCCAATTTCGCTATTTTGGCTTTGAGAAGACCAAACTCCAAGCTTTTGAAGCCCGGTAAGCCTAAAAAGGTACATAAAAACGTGTTGGGTTAAACGTGGTGATTTAAACTAAAGGCCTTTTAAGCATTAGGGATGTCTATGCGTCAAATTACGACTTTGTTGTATTTTTCGACATCCTTTTTATGCGACGAAACCATTAGGGGCGCGCAAGGCAGCCCGATTGGAGTTTGCGGATCTGTTTTTTCCTACGGGCACTATGGGGATTTAATTTTTCCTGTGCCCCGTACGCCGAGCAATGACATAGAGAATATGTTAATAAAATTGCTCGGTTCTTTTAGATATGGAAAGCATTAATTTCATAGCATTTTACCTTTTTTTTTTTTAATCTAAAAAGTCATAAAAAACATAAATTGTGGAATTTTTCGTCGAAAATTGAAGAAAAATGGTTAAAAATGACAAAACTATCACTATCAACCAAGGCTTTTAGGGTGAATAAAAGTTGTTCTCCCTCCGCTAACGAACCAGACCCTATTTTGCTTTTATATCCCCGTGTCTATTACATTTTCAGATTTCCAAATAGATTTTTTAGATATAACAAAATTATTACATTTGCGAAAAAGGTATAAAAATTGATCAACAATGTAAAAACTAACAACTTTTTTTGCCCTAATTCCCCTCGATTTATTAGATTTTCAGACATATTTTTTCCGATACCCACAAACTGTTATCTCGACGATGGTTGTCCACCTCCCTGGAATGCATGCAGAGACGTTTTGTGGTGGTGATGGGCCGACCTTCGCCTCCTCCCCCCCTGGGGTGTCCCATTTCAGGGGCGAGAAACGTGTGAAAATGGGCGCCCTTCTTCTTCAAAATTCCGTCACGAATTCAGCGGCACACTCACACAACTGGCTCCAGTCGCTTCTCAACCGGTTCTGCCAATTCTAGTTGGTTTGGGCGCAATGGCGGTGGTTGAACCGGTCGAACGGTTTTAGCTTTTTTTATCTAAGTTTTTGAAGTTGGGCGGTTAACGTGTTAGGTTTTTAGTTTTTTTTAGTTGTTGTTCTTAGGCTCTACTTTTGCTAATGTGGATAAAATAAACGTTGATATACGAATTTTTCCTATTTCTGAAAGTAAATGCTTTAGAAATTTGCAGTGAAAGCTCTAAAATTCGATTTTTCGAGAAGATTATGAGTTTTCAAGCGCTTTTATTATTATTTTTCTTTAGATGGCCTTATTCCTTATTATAAAATATAGCTAAAGTTGGTTAAAAGTTTATGAAATACTTGTAATTTCATTACTAAGCATACGGGACCTACAAGACACAAAAAAAATAGGTTCTCCCTGTTCGAAATACTCAATAAACATGTGTTTTAACTTTTGCAAAACCTTTATTGGGACGCTGATCCTTAAATCTAGCCCACCGTTGCTGACAAGATTGTTCTATAGTTTTTATATATTTTTCTAGCCGTCGCCCGCCCTCGCCAAAATAATTGGCTTCACTTTTCTTCCACCACCAAGCCCAAAAACGGAATTTTGACACACGTGGTACCATCAAAATGACCCCGTAGCGGCAAATGGCAAACAATCGGCTTTTTCTGGGCCCGACATCCGTGACTTTGCACCTTTTTGGGCCCTAACCCCGTTTGCATATTTCTTCGGGGGGAAACGCCTTGAAAGGGCCCTCCTGCTTTCCAATTCGCTCGTGCTGGGGCCCGATTCGCAGGATTTCTCCACGCGCTCCTTTTTTCGGCCTAGCAGCGTTTTTGGAAGTTCCTGCTAGAATTTTTGAGGTGTTTGAGTCGATTAATTTAGTCTACCGGCTCGTTTGTGGTCCTTTTAATAGTTCATCTACTGTCAACGGTCACTGTTTTAGACAATTTTATTTTCCTAGCCCGTTTTTTGTGCACTGCCACAAAATACAAGACGTTACCGAACATACCCGGGGCCATTTTTGTTACCCAAATGAATTTAGCAGTTGCGTTTATTTTAGTGACGCATCTCCAAACGAAGGAGATGTTTTTTAAATAATATTATGTTGTGGTGCTTACGCATTATCGGGGGGCTAGGAAAACAGCAGTTTCAGATTCCTCATAAATACAAAAATTTGGGTACTAGCTACCGGGCGGGGGGACCAATTACCTCAGGATCCCCCGACCTTCAAAGCATTTCTTACAGCATTTTGCAGAGTTTAGGTCTAAAAATCATTTAAGAATTATGCCAATGTTCAGAAATTTTGAATTTCTAGGCCGAAATATAAGCCCCGATAACATTCCAGCACCAAAATTGTCACATTTTCATACGTGCCACCCAAAAAACCAAGACTTCAAATACTTTAATAGTTTTGTAAAGTTTTTGTAGCTGAAAAGGGTTAATTTTTCATTTTAACTAATTTAACTAAACTATTTTAATTCCGTTTTTCCGTTTTACGAAAGCCCCTTTTAGCCAGTACGTGCCATTGCACCCGCGCACCTTGATGCAATTTGCCCATTCTCCCAAATCTTTGCAGCCCATCTAAGGGAAGGAGGACGTTGACGCGGCAGAAGGGAAAGCCTATTTTAGAATGCGTAAATAGCGGATGAATGCGTACTTCCCCCTCCCCGGCGATCGTTGTTGACCTTTTTTGTAATTAGGCCGCAATAGGCTTACCGGCTCGGGGCTATTTTCTGGTGGGCAACCAGGGATTTGGCTTGACCGGCCGGCTGGTGTTGATGTATTAGCGGGGGGGAGGCTAGTTTTCTGTTATTTACAACTATTTTGGTAGCATGTTAACTGCTATTTAGATAAGACTATAAGTATTATTAAAACCTTCGAAAAACGTTGATTTTATGATAATTTACATTAGGAATGATGTTATGAAGATGGGCTGGAAGACTAGAAATGGTAAAAAATGTCACAGTTTGGTACTGGACTCTTAACGCGGGGGATACATTGGTCAAAAAATCAAAATTTTTAAAAATTGGCGTAATTTTTGCATGTTTTTAGATCTAAAAACTGTAAAATTCCATAAAAACTGCTTTGTAGGTCGTAGCGCGCGACGGGATTACGCATGCAAAATTATTACCCCCCGCCCCCCGTTAACAGTACAGTGCCACAATGTTTGTATTTTGTGGTAATCGGAATCTATTAAACTTTTTCAATGTTTCGATAGGCGGTTGATGATGAGAAATAAATTTTTGAAACGCTTACGCCCTAGAATAGAATGGTTGCTATTTTGTTACTATCGAGATTAAGCTGATTAAAAGAAGATAAATCTCCCCCCGATAATGCACCAGAACCGGCTGGCTAGCCGCCGGGGGAACCCAATAATGTGCTAATTCCTTGGGGGATTAGATGGAAGCGGATTGGGTCTGGGCGATGCCATTCCTTCTGACCGCTGTCTTTGATAGGAAACCCTGACGCGGTGTAGGCCGTCTCTTTTTTATTTAGATTTTGAACTTTCGACAACGGTTTTCGGGTCATTTTGCGCCTGGGAGGCTTTGAGGGGCTTGATAAGACGAGGAACGCCGCTTGCTACGCCGGAAAAGTTTTGATTTTTCCTTTCACGTCAGGTTTTAATCGATTTTATAAGTTTAGTTTAGGTTTTTCGCGCGTAAAAAAGGGTTTCTTGAGGTTTTTAAAAGTTTTTGATTGTTAGGAACTTTTCAAAAGTTGGAATACCTTTAAAAATTAGACATTTAGCCTTTGTATTGCATTTTTTATACATTTTTGATCAAAAAGTTGCATTTTTCGAAAATTTTATAGGCTTTGAGAAGGTTTTTGCAATCTAAAACTGCCTAGAATGCTATAAAAATGCTTTTATAACATTTCGGGTTTCCTGGAGCATAATTGCCCCCCCCCCCCGCTAAAGGAGAAGCACCCGCATTAATAGTTAAATCAGGTTTTTGACGATTTTAATGACTTTTTATAACTTTTCTACTGTATAAAATGGATAAAGAGACGTAAAACCGTATTAAAATGGTTTGTATTTTACTATTGGGTGTCTACGGTAAGCCAAGGAAAAAGCTAGATCACTCGGCTAACCCCCCGCTAACGAATTAGTACCATTTTTAAAACTTTTTTTGTAACTTTTATAGAGCCAAATACAGTCTTCGATGGTTTTAGCAGCTTTTTGTAACTTTTCTAATATCCCCCCCCCCGCTAATGGTTCAGTACCAATTCAGGTTGAGTGGCGCGGGCTCAATCTCCACTTGATGCAATTTTTTTTTCGAAATCCATGGCCATTTGTGACGTGAAAATGACGAAAAATCAGCCGAAAACTCTTGAAAACGACGTCATTTCCCCGGGTAGCTTTTCGGTCGCGCTTTTTTGCGGTGATAATTGTGACATATGGGGGGTAGAAAGAGAGCGTTGTCTTCATACTTTCACAAGTCTCCATTCCAACTTGCACAAGTGTCAGGTGTCCCGCAACGGGCGGGTCTACTGGCCTCTTCGACCCCTCAAAAGTCGTCATCACCCTCCCCCATCCTCCATGCATCGCCAAGGAGCATCAGCTTTTTGGCAGTCTGCTTCTCGTAGCGACGGTTCTTTATTTTTAGCGGGGGAGGGGGGTATATTCCATAAATCTAGCTAAATTTTCTTTGAATGCTAAAAAACCTTTTCGGAACATTTTAAAGGTGGACGTATAGGTAGTAAGTAAGTAGAGTATATTTTATTCGGGGCTTTAAAAATGGATATAAAATTAATTTAGAAGGTATCAAATTCCAAAAACGTGTTTCTTAAAATAAAAAATTTAATTTTTGGCAATTTTACTAATTATTGCCCCGAAAAAATCGAAATGATTGGAAAATTTGCCTGATTTTTATGAACTTTTTATGTTAAAGAGTGGCTTAAAAGACGAATATTGGCCAAATCGCCTCCCCCGCTAACAGCACAGTACCCAATTTACCTCTGACGCCCGAGAATTTTTGATTAGATTGTGATGCCGTAATTTAGTTTCCAGAAGATAAGATTAGCGATATTTTCGGGGATTGCCAGCCGCGGAACTTGTAATTTCTGGGAAAATCCGGTTTTTAAATTTTACAGTACCTCTACGAAAGTAAGTTCGGAGGTATTGGCTAACTTTTGATTTATTCCATCCCCCGCGCTTCCTTAGCTATTGATAGTTATCGCCACCGGGCAACACCTGGGGGATTTCTAGCCAAGAAAAAGGTTCCGTTGCTTTCCAATGTCCATTTTTTGCAGAAATTTGGGCAAAGAATAGGTTTTTAATGGAAAATTAGTTTATGCATAAAATTTCGTCTAGATTTAACAAATAGGAATTTTCGCACATGAAAATTTAAAATGGTTTTTAAACAGTTTTTACTATCCGTGAACGTAAAAAATTAGAAAATTTGCACTAAAATATCGATTTTTCGACCTAAATGCCGATTTTCGACAAAAATATCGACATTTTTTAAAAGTTTTTGGATAGGTTTTGTACCTTAAATATACAGGGTGGGCAAAAAAAAAAGCCCACAGTTTGGGTCGAAATAACTCGCGAACGGTAGAGAATCGAAGGTACGTTACCATGCCAGAATGCTTAAATATGCTGGGTATGAAGATTTAACACAACTTGATTTTTTCGATTTTTGAGTACGAAACTGTACTATTGACGCTGGTTACGACCGAAAATTGTGCGTTCTTGAATGGGTGGTGGGAAAATTGCGATTTTTGGTCTAAAAATAGTATAAATTTCTAGAAATGTAATGGCAAAATTTTAGAATTTTTTGAGGTCAATTTCATTTTTCAAAAGCAAAACAATTTTCGCGATTTGCGTTATTTTTCTTCTTTGAGTGATAACTCGCTTATAACTCACTGCCCATGGCTGTTTTTTTGCCAATCACTTATCCAAATATTAATCTCGGATTCCACACCAAATTCCACCACAATCTATGGTATTTTTGTATTGCTTGCTAAAACGAGCCCCAGTGGGGTACTGTAGGTTTAGTTTTTCTCGCTTTTCTCGGCCGCCCTAGCTTCGATCCGACTGAAATTTTCAGGGTGGTTAGGGAATCGGTTGTGGCACATTGCTGCCGAATACGAGAACATACTATCCACAAACGTTCAGGAAAAAGACCAAAAACTGATTTTCTAGTTCTGCCACAGAATTTTGTAAATTTTTTGGTCAATTGGTCCAAAAACTGCTACTATTGGTTTTACCAAAAGATCGAAACAATTCCATGGCAAAAACACCACGAAAATCGCGAATTTCGGTTTTCTACAGTAACCCCCGTGGAGCGCGTTTTAGCATGCCATCATAAAATTCCATAAAGTGACGATTTTTCAATTCGAGGGCCTTCTAGAGGTGAGTGTAAGATAGCTGGTCAAAAATTACTGATTTTTGGTGGTAAATAACAAAGTTACGAGGCAAAGTGCAAAACAAGGCCAGAGAGCCGATTTTTGGTCCGAGTAGCCGGGTCAATTTTCGAATTTTTAAAAATAAAAAAACCAGCTGGGTCTTATGGACACGATTATAGCTTTGATGTTATTATCTACGCTCGTCAAATTTGGGGGCAATCTGATTCATGATGATGGTGACTTGCAGCTCAAAATCGAAGATCACCCTATTCCAAAATCGAAATTTAGAAATCTTCTTAAAATTTTTGCGACGTGAGATTGCTTTAATCTTTGCATAGTTTTATTCAACTGATAGCACTGAATTATTGCTCAAAATATTCCTACGACTACACCTTCCAAAATTTTTTTACGCAACCTCCAAATCGGTTTATTTCGGGTTTTGATGAATTTTCTTGGCGCCAACGGCTGGTTAAAAAAAATTCATGAATAAGGCTTTAGGATGCGCTATTCAAATTATATCAGATAAAAATAAAACGATAATTTTTACAGCGCGACTAAATTTTATAAAATGGTGACAATATTTGGAAAAAAGCACGAACCAACCGTTTTGGAGGCCCTAAAAGACGCCCTTCCAAAGGAGTACGGTGGCTCATAATTTCGTAGATGATAGATCAACCTCAGAACTACATAGCTAAGCAAAGAAAACAGCTGAGGCCCCTTTGGCAATCTAGAAATATTTTTCCAAAGTTGGGTTTCGAGACCTGGAAAAATCCATGACCAGGGGGTCGTTGAAAAACTCAAAAATTCGTCGATCTCAAAAAATTCATTAATATGTTTATGCGATTGTGTCAAGCCCGTAGGTATTCCACAACAACTGATTTTGAGGTTTTCGCCATAGCTTTTTTCAATATTAAAAATTTACGATATTTCTCCATACAAAATTTCATTCCTCTCTAACTTTTCAACCAGACCCTCAAAAATTCTTGAATTTTGTAGGTACATATCTGCTGCTTATATTAACTTACATAATAAAAATTAGATGTCAGCCACCACAGGAAACTGAGAAAAAAAGCAAATGAAGTTTCCCCGAACGCACAGTTTTCGGGTGTCATTTGTATTGATACGTCGCCAAAAATCGAAAAAATCAAGTTGTGTTAAATCTTCATACCCAGCATATTTAAGCATTCTGGCATGGCAACGTACCTTCGATTCTCTACCGTTCGCGAGTTATTTCGACCCAAACTGTGGGCTTTTTTTTTTGCCCACCCTGTATGGTTAAAACAGCCAAAAAACACTACATATACCCCGTAAGTTAATCTGACTAACTAAGTTTAACAAAAAGAGTAAAATACAAAAATTTATTATTAAGGTACTATGCTCGGTTGTAGAAATATAAAATTGCTTTATTACAGGAATTTCGATCAGAGATCGACACGAAGTTCTTCCGTTTCCAGCATCATCTAAGCAAAGGTCATTGCAATGCAACTTTTCGTAATTCCAATTTGCGAGATTCTGACATTTGTCATTCTCGAGTTAATGTCTATTAAATTTTCGAATTTTTGAGCATTGTCGATATTTTCCGCGCAGTAAATGCTTTATAGCCAAGTCCGTCCGAACGGGCGGGCCAAGAGCGATACATCAGTCGACGAAGAATTTTATTGCGCATCTTTCTATGCTAGTCTCCTTGCCCGCCCGCACGGCAGTCTCCCGCAATTCCGGAAAAACTATTTTAGGAGCGCAATATACCTATGTTCCGGTCATTTTCGTGTCTCACAATGTATTAGAAAAATGAGCAGCACCCCAAATTAGGCCCAGTCACAAATTTGCAGCTTATTTCGTCAAATAACTTTCCGGATAATTTTTCACCGTCGGCAACTTTAGCGCCCAGTTTAACCACAAGAGTTAAATTTTGAAACTCTTAAAAGAGCGCCAGTCTCCTAATTCGATAATGCTCTTTCCGATGGCGTCAAAGCAAAATGGCTCAAAATGGATCAAAAACGGTGCCAAGCCATAATAGGGGTCGGTTTAGCCCCTCGTACCTTGTTTTTTTTTGAGCCTGTAGAAAAAGATTGGTAAGATTTCTTAGGATCCGTTCAACGGCCATCTTTTTCAGACGTGTTGTTGATGGTTCGCGAACATGGACGTTATCACCCAGCAACTGACAATTCTCCCGGCAGTTGGGCGCTGGTTCATGTGACAGTGTCGCTTCTCTGCCTCTCTACCAACGACTCTCCTGATAGTATTCGATGAATTGTTGGAATCTCGTTGTTTTGAGCACCGGATACGATATTTTTTCGGTGCGAAGAATAAAGGAAATAGATTGATAATAAATTTCTAATCCTATCCTATAAGCGAGAAAAGTATGTGTGTTTCCTGTACAGCCGATTTCTCGGCCGCCAGACCCAATTTTCAGCTGATTTTTGGCATGGAGGTGGAGAAACACATTTGTCAGTGTCAATTTTTTGTCTTTCGAAATTCCTTCATTTAACGGCTTTACAAGCAAAACAGTGAAAAATCCTAAACATCTTGGCCGAAAAAGGTTTGTTCAGAGGATATCTCGTGACCCTAATGGAATTGGGGTCTAATTTTTGGAGAGTCGATTGGAAATAGAATTCTCCTGATACATCATTCTGCGTTTTGTCAAATTTTGTAAATAAAAAATTTTATGAGCATTTTTCTAAAAACTCCTTAACAAAATGGCCGAAGTGCCGTGGTGTTCGGGGCATAACTCGAAGCCCCGATGGAAGTTCGGGCTGGAATTTGGACAACTTTGGTATTCGATGGCGGGGATCACGCGCATCTTATTATCTTCACAAGTTTTGAGCGTATTCAGACTAGTGATGGTATTATTCAAATCTCAAATCTAATTTGCATCCGCCTAATCAAATCTGCCGCTTTGATTTGAATAAGGTTTCAGCACTTCAAATCAAACCGATTTGATTTGGACTTGGAGGTTTGAGTTCAAATCTGAAGATTTGAACGAGGATTTGAAAGGAGTCGAAAAAATCAATAACTCATTACGCGAATGCTAATTTTATGATTGCATGCATAATCAAGGTTATTTCCGGTTCGCGGCCGCTCGGCCAACTCGATTTTCTTATGTTTTGCATGCCGGCATCTCCATAGGATTTGATTAAGGACCGGAAGCTTAATCAAATCCTCAGGATTTGATTTGAACTAGTCCACTGGGTTTCAAATCAAATCCGCCGATTTGAAATTGAAATATTTGCCTTCAAATATTCAGATTTGAGCTCTCAGATTTGACTCAAGATTTGATTTGAATAACCCCATCACTAATTCAGACTAAAAATGGAATTTTGTAAAATGACCGGAAGGCCTCCTCCCGGGATCATTGGGTCGCCCTTCTCTTTGCCCCCGCCCAGGAGAGAAGAGACCTTTTCCGTCCGCCAGATCTGAAGCTTAGCTTTTTCTTTTTTTTTTCATAGAAACCCTATTTCAACGTTGCGAAGGGGCCTCCCTTGGGTTACTAAGCTAACGTATTCCATCGAACAGTTTTCCCTTCCTCTCGACGGGAGGCCGGGCATTCTCAACCAAGAAATAATAACCAATCGTCGAGTTTCATCGCTGTGGATCAGCTCGTTAGAAGTGTCGGCGAACAGCGAAAACGGTTGAAACTTGTCGCGAGGCTTGCGAGTTCCCGGTAATCCCCAGATCCCTACGTGGAAAGAGAGAAAAAGAAAAGAAAAAGGCTAAGCCTCAGCTCTGGCGGTTTCGCTATGGCCAAGTCGGGTCCGGTTATCGGGATCCGGTTTGTATTTTTGATGTAAAACCCAAAATATGGTTTAGAAGGCTTTAGAACGAAGCCAGCCGCTCATGCTACGGCCGCAGGCTGAGAACGAAGCTAGCCGCGCAAGCTCAAGCTAGCGCCGCAGGCGTAATGACGAGACTAGCCGTTCAAGCTTGCGCCACATACCAATACAAAGAGCCTTGCATGGGAGATGCGTTTTTCCTTCTTCAGAGTAACTTTATGTGGAAGGGCACTTGATTCATAGGGCCTAGACGGGGTCCAGCGGGGGAGAGTCGCGAAGCGGCTCCTCCCCCGCTGGACTTTGATTCATTCAGAAACTAGGATTTTGTCACTTGTGTTTTTCGGCTTTTTTCAATTCTGGATAAAAGTTTACCCTGCATTGTAGAAGCGTTTCAAGTAGACCAAAAAAGATGAGCCTTTTGCAGGCTACAAGACCTATTCTTCGGTTTTACACGTAAATACGGGATAGCCGAGAGAACGGCGCGAAAAACTCCATTCCACTATCATTTTGGCACGTACTGTAAGTAGGCTGGAAATTCCATTCAGGACCCAGCCTATCCTGAGCAGAATTTTTTGCTGATTCCAAAACGGTCAAAGTAGCTGAAGAGCCCGATTCGAAAATTTGGTTCCATCTCTGCGCCAGTCCATCCAGGATGGACATTTTTACACGGCTTGTTAAAACGAAAAATAATTGTAAAAACGAACGATTATCATTTGAATTTGATCGAATTTTTGCCTTTTTTGGTCAATTAGCATATTTGGCCGATCTCCGGAGCCTCCAGCCCCTAAAATCAAAGCATTCACCTCAATCCCCGCTATCAGACATGGTAAACTAAATGCTTTGCCCTGTTTGAACGAAATTACAGGCTTGCCTGCTGACGAATGAAGTGGACGACTGCACGACGGCGTCCACCTTCGAGATGGCCAACTTCCGGGAGCAGCTCAACGACGCCGAGCAGCAGCTGGACGTGTCGGCGATCCTCGCCAACATTGGCAACGTCTCCGCCCTGCATGGCATCTCCATGGAGCGCCTCGTCTGCTCGACGTGAGGACACCGAACGGCTTCAACACCTCGTTCTTTTAGCCCGTGCGTGACGGCTGATGTTGAGGAGGCGGTGAAGTCGTACTACGAGTACGAGAAGCAAATCGATCCCGCCACCCGCTTCGCGCCGACCGAAGTGCATTCCGAGTACTGTCTCCCCGACATGCAGCCGGCTGCGTTCACCGCCAATGTTGACAACGAGGAGGACACGCTCGTCGAGCCGGGAGAGGGCCTCGGCATCGATCACTTCGCAGAGGTGTGTTTTCTTAGAATAATAGGTCTGTCGAATTATCGGTAGAGGAGCTAGTTTTTTGGGTTTTTAATAAAAACTTGGGCTAAACTCCAGATAACCCACCCCCCCCCCCAGCCGACCTCCACCTACCGTATCTCGACTCCCTGTTCATCTACAGGTGTGTAAAGTATACCAAAATACTCGCCACAGCAAGACGAACATTTTGGTATACTTTACACACCTGTAGATGAACAGGGAGCCGAGATACAAAAGTTGGGCGCCGGCTGGGGGGGGTTATCTGGAGTCTTACCAAAACTTGTCTGGTTTTATGGTTTAGGGATACTCAAAAGCGTTTTAGAAACACTTCCTCTACCACCCCCCCGAAAACGCAAAAGCACATAACATCACTTTCGTTTTTTCTCAAAATTTCTGTTTCAAAGTCTATTTGACTGTTATTCACCCCCCATTTTAGGCCCAGCGCTCGCGCGTCTTCGAGCTGTTGAGCGGCTACCAGCAGCAGACGAACAGCCCGTTCGACGAGAAGAACACGGGCCTGAACGCGCCGATGCTCACCGCCACCCTGGGCCGTTACAGCCACTTCTAAGCCCCGAACTCTTACTCCTCCCCGTTTCACTTATTCGTCGACTGTCCCACGATTATCCATGAACTATTGTCTTTTCTGTAACCCAAATATTCTCGCTGTGAATTCGCTTTGAGGGAATAAATTTTCGGAGGTTATCGTGTTTGTGGAAGCAATACTTATCAATCGTAACCTGAACGCGTTGAGTTTGGACAAAAAATCCAATTTTTGATTCTCCTTTTTAGGACCTCCAGAATTTCCAAACTTCAAACGCAAGCCCTCGAGGATAAACGCCAAAAGATACAGAAGAATCGATACACACATCTTTAAAGGTAATACAATTTATTAACTTCCAAGTAAAAATTAATTTTTCAGTCGATAGCTTCGAGAAGCACGACGGTCCTCCCTTTCAGTCCTGCTTCACCGAACGACTGCAGCCACGGCCGCTTCTCCATTTCGGGGCTAAATGTTTGTTTGGGTATCATAAGCGCACATTTGAGATCTACCTCATTTTGATCTGATTCTCCGGTGGCGGAAGACCAGGAGCATCACCCTGATGAGCAGCGGCAATGTTCTGCGACCAGAAGGGAATCGCGTGCAGCTCCTGGAACGAACGGTATAACACAGACATTATTTTTCCTGCTTATTTACAGTTTATAGGTTTCTTGACACACGCAGAATCCCTCCTACCTTTCGCGGATAGGAGGCGTGAAGTTTGAAAAAGAATGGGCAATCCGGGTGCAGGTGAGCGGCTTCGAAGAGTTTCTACAAAGCAATAATTTCATAAAGTTATTTTTAGATAGTTAAACAATTTTTAAACCTCACTTCAATGCGATCCTCCGGAGCGAACGAGGTGATCAGTCGTTCTCCGCCTGGGAACCGGATCTGAATTTGGTGCTTTTGAACTAGAACGATGTTTAGGTACCTGGATGACGACCGATTTGGCGGGGCTCTGCTGATAGTCATCCGGGTTCAGCGTTGCGCGGAAGCAGGTGATGATCTAGAAAAGTTGACCAGGTAACGCGTTGACGTACGTAAAGCCGCTGTTGTGTGCGGAACTCGAACTCTTGCTGTTGTCGCTCTTTATCCAGGCGCTCCTTCCGCTTCGCCTTGTCGATCTGGCGAAAATTTTAGTTTATGGTATCTTTTCAAAATATTATTTTTCTGAAGTGGAAACAAGGTATCAAGATGAGCTAGGGCGTTTTCAGTTGAAAACGGTGCTTTCGCATTATCGGGGGGACCAACTTTTTTTTCTTAGGATCAAGTTTGTCAAATATAAAACGTGGAAATGCTTCTAAACGGCTTTTTACTATTCCTAAACGTGAAAACTCTCAGAATTTGATGAAAAATGTCAAAAAAAAATAACGATTTTTCGACGAAAAACGGTCGATTTTTGACCGAATGTCGCCTTTTTGAAAGTTTTAGATATATTTTAGGTATCTGAACGCAAAATGACACTCACCTCCAGTGATTCGCGATACTCCCGGTCCTGCTCATTCCTTAGCGCCCGATCGGCAGCAATGTGACTGAATCGGCAAATACGACGAAGAAGAAGCGGAAACGCACTCCAAACTTAAGCTTTTCCTTTTCATCGAGAAACGGCCAGTCAGTAAGTAAAAAAAGTGAGAAATGAATGTAATTTTATGCCATGCCGATTAGCCAAAATTTCCCGGATATTTCGAGCAATTTGCAGCCGGAAGTATGTGAAAAGCTGCATGGGTTTCTGATTTTTAGGGTGGAAAAAGCGGCTCGATCATGGCCCATTTTTCGGGACTCGCCGCACGATCCACATCCATCCTCGGCCGCGCACCACTATTCGTCAGGGATGGCGGCCAACACGGCGAAGCTGATCAAGCCTCGCAGGGGCGGCAGCAAAGACAACAAGGGCAGGGCGTTAGCCACGGCACGGGTATCTCAACCATTTGATAAAAAACTTATCGAAGTAGACCGCCTCGACTACGAAAAGCGGCGACAAAAGTGCTGATCGGAAGATTGCAAGCCATGGATCACAGCACAGGGCCTCACAAGCCGGAGATGACCAGCTGCGCGACTTGTTCAAGGTGAGGCTTGCGAGACTGGTCTGTTAGTGGGGGAGAGCGGCTTTATGGGTTTTAGTGGTAGGGTAAGCTAGCGACGTCATAAATAGGCTAAAGTCAGCCCCCCCCCTCCGCTAAAAAACCAGAACCGGACTTTCCCTAAATTTCTTAATATTGTTAATTTGATGAAATTGATTTAATAATTTTCTCTCCTTAGAAAGTGCGCGAGATGTTGGCGCGATCGATGAATTACTACCACGGCATCATGCCTCGTGCCGAATGCGAGAGTTTGCTGGCCAACGACGGCGACTATCTGCTCCGCTTCACCACGCGCGACGACAATCAGAAGGGCGGTGGCGGCCGGGACCAGTTCGTCATCTCGGTGATGCACAACGATTCTGTGCGCCATATTCCGATCAGTCGACGGGTTAGCGTCTTTCACAGGGCTTCGCTTTTTCGTTTACCGTAGTGCGTAGTTTCATGAAGTTCCGGCAAATCTTTTTTACCCTTTAGAAAAATCCCACCTTTTAGGGCACAATGTGGTACATCAACGATGTGGAGCAGAAGACGATCAGCGAGTTGATCGAGTACCTGGAAGACAACAAGCATCCACTGCCCACCGGCGCCGTGCTGATGAAGGTATCACGAGATTCTAGTTGACTAAAATTGGGCTATTTAGCATTTTGGGCTAAAATTTAATCTATTCTTACGCTATGGATCAACGCGAACATTTTGGTATACTTTATGACCATGTAGAGTCAAGAAACAAATTTTTGGATGTAGAAATGTTTAGAAAAAGCTAAAAAGCCCCCTATTCTAGAAGATCAGACGCCCCAGCTACTACATCATGCACGGCAACGTCACAAAAACGCAAAAGATCGGCGAGGGCAACTTTGGCGAGGTGTACAAGGGGACGCTGCGCGATGACGGAAACACAGAGACGCCGTGCGCCATCAAACTCTGCAAGGGTGACGTGACGAAGAAGGAGATTACGGAATTTATGAAGGTACGGTAGTAGGTTATACGGCTAAACTCTAGTTTACCCCCCCCCCAGGCGAGATAGTAGGCCTGGGGGAGAGGGCGCAGGCGAAGAGATAGTAGGCCTGGGGGAGAGGGCGCAGAGAAAAGGGGCGTCTGGGGGGGGTAAACTAGAGTCTTACCGGTTAATACAATACAAAAAGCTGGCATTTTCCTGGAACCATTCTTCAGCAAAAAGTATCATTAGCTCGAAAGATATCATCTTAAAAGGGGTTTATCGAGTCTTTTTTTACTTTCCGAAACATAAAAGTTTCCAAGTTTTACGGAAAATCAAAAGGTATCGATTTTCCGGCCAAGAATGGCCTATTTTTTACCAAAATTTCGATATTTTTTAAAGTTTTTAGATAGTTTTTCTCGTTGAAATATAGTTATACACTAAACA
Organism: Mesorhabditis spiculigera; assembly: GCA_958295435.1. Taxonomy (NCBI): domain Eukaryota; kingdom Metazoa; phylum Nematoda; class Chromadorea; order Rhabditida; family Rhabditidae; genus Mesorhabditis; species Mesorhabditis spiculigera. Next base: position 44,541 of record CATQJA010002700.1, on the reverse strand, counting down.
CAGAATTAAAACATTTCCTAATAAGTTACTAGACATTTCTAGTCATACAAAAAAGTTCGGTTTGCCCCCGATAAATCCCCCCCCCCCGATAATGCAGAAGAACCCAGAATATTTATAGGAGGCTCGCGTGACTAGGATCCTGAACCACAAGAACATTGTCCGTTTCTACGGCGTCGCCGCCCAGGAGAGCCCGGTGATGCTGGTGATCGAGCTGGCCGACAAGGGCGGATTGCAAGTAGACGCTAACCTACAATGCTTACGGATGCTTACGGATTTTTGTAGTCCTACTGCCAGAAACACCCGGACGTGACGGGAGAGCAGCTCGTCTCCTGGGGCACCGACGGCGCCAGGGGAATGGCATACCTTCACAAAATGAGCGTAAGTGCAAAAAAACCCTAGTGACTAAACTAATTAATTGTTTTTGATATAATTTCTCGCTTTCGCGCAGAAAAATCTGCAAAATTCGAAAATAAATTCTTTTTGGGTCGAAATAAAGAGATTTTCGTTTAAAAATATAAATTCTTGACGAAATTTTTTGAATTTTATGCTCAGGAATACTAAAAAAATGTCCAGGTACTACCGGACGACCCTATAATAAAGCATTATAATCATTATACAGTTATAAAAATTAGAATTTTGAAATATTTTGATCTTGCTAGCAGTCAAAAAAATTAAATAAAAAACTACAAAAATACCTTATATATTATCAACGGGCAGGTCTAGGCGTGGAAACGAAAATAAACATCAAATACCCAAAATAAATTGATCAGAACCATCTTCAGGTTCTCCACCGTGATTTGGCGGCCCGAAACTGTCTGCTTGGCAAGGATCTCGAGCTGAAGATCTCCGACTTTGGCAAGTCCGAGGTGGGCTGGCGCGAGATCAAGTGCGAGAAGCTGAAGAAGATGCCGATTAAATGGTGCGCGCCGGAAACGCTGTCCGAGGTACGGAAATTTCTATGGATTTTGAAAAGCGCAAAAAAGAACGAGAAAAGCAACAATTTCCAGGGAAAATTCACGACGAAAAGTGACGTCTGGAGCTACGGGGTGATGCTGTGGGAGATTTTTGGACGATGCACCGCCGAGCCGTTCACGGGAATTACGAACATGCAGGCTAAAGATAAAGTAAGAGCAGAGCCAACTTTTTTCCTGGATACAATTGTTCTAATCTAAAAAGGCAAACCGTTTGAAACGGATTTTTCTTATTGTAAACCAAAAAAAAAATCGATTTCTCGGCGAAAAAATGTCAAAATCTGCTTCTGAAATGTGTATGGAAATGATAGGATACTGCGTCCTGAAGTTACGAAATATTCTCACCTTCTACAGATCGTGAATGGTGACATGGCACTTCTGGCATTCCCTCCAAAAACCCCGGAAGTCGGTATCACGGTGATGAAGGCCTGCTGGACCCGTGTAAGCCATATGCCCGTCCCAGCCAACCCCCTTCAATTTCAGAGCAACATCGAACGGCCCGAGTTTCTCGACCTGCTCAAGATATTCGCCCCCAACGAGGACTTTGAAAAAGAAAACGCCGACTAGGACAGCAAAGAAAGGGACAAATAGAGACGCGGGCCCCCGGATGTGTCCTGTTAATAATGATGATGATTATTTATTCACGCTGTTTACTCGATTCCGTTAAATGCTGTGATACGTTTATAGTCGACTTTAGAAAGAATAAAGATGAGCCTGGGTGAGAATGGTGAAAACCCAAGAAAAAAGCACGAGAATTTGATTTGCTTGCTCAATTTTATGCGCTGGCTTTGGCGATTATTGTCATCGGAATGGGCACTCTGGGTAATGCGAAGAGACAATACCGCCCCGGGGAAGACAAATTCTCGAGTAAAGCTAGCTTTACGTACAAAAAATGTCATTTTATTCATCTGGAATCGATGTATCTGGACGAGTTAGTCGGTGTTCAGCTGGAACAAACTATTGCCAAAGCTTTCGGGAAGAATATATAACCCTGTGAAAATGATAGGCAAAAAAATTGACGATTCGCCGTCGAGACACATCGTTCCATTGGAAAAATGACATTTCAGTACATCGGGCAAACCGAAATTTACCCGCATTCTCTCCATCGCAAAGTTTCGTCGGTATTTTTGATCAATTTTTCGCACTTTGCTGCGAGTATTTGAACTCTGCGCACAAATTTTTCGGTCGGCCGCCCCTCGAAGCCGCGCTTACGCCACCAAATTGCGGGCTCGGTTTCACGCGAAATGCTCTGGCAAAAAGCTTTATCAGCCTAATGGCCGTCTGCCAAAAGATGCTTTGTTTTTAAAAAACGCTCTAAAACTTGGAATAGTGATTCGAATGATATACCCAGTTCGAAAAACGCAGTTTGATAGATCATGTTGTCCATCATTCGAAACAGGAAACCAGCGTTGACACTTTCGTGCCATAGATTTGCCAAATCAACGTTTGTTTTAAAAAGTGGTTTAAGCTAACGTGAAAAGTCAAAAGTTTTTACAAAAAAAAAGTAAAAAAGTGTCTTTCCGCGAGTGTACGTTAAACGATTTATGGACGCAACAATACAAATTACGGATCGTGCTGCTACGGTATTTGCTACCTTCGGATTCGGCTGATAGTTTTCGCATTTTCGGCACTCGCGTTTTTTCTGCGTTTTGCCGGCGGATGTGGTTACGTGAGCACTTTTCTTTATTTTCCGCGCAATTTTGTACAAAAACTATTTTCGAATTTGCGCCTCTTCTAAACTGATATTCGTGGTATTGAAGCGTTTGGGCAACGTTCCTTTATTCACGTAGCTTTTCTGTGCCATTGTTAGTTTCTAACGTATTTTGGACGTTTGCCTATCCTTCGGCAGCTTCCATTTCCCTGACTCTAACCCCTCCTGACTTCGTTGGTACTCTAATCTCATGCTGCGCCAAATTTGGTTCTTCTGGTCCCCCAAAAATGTCTCGTTTCAGGTATCACTGCTGCAATGCTGAAGTCATCGAAGAAGAAGGAGGGCAAGGAGAAGCCGGAACAAGGCACCTCGGTATTTTCTGGTTATCTTGTGATTGGGATAATATTTTTAGGCTGAGGGCGACAAAGGCAAGAAAGGCGATGACGGCAAAGACGGCAGCAAGCGTCCGGTCATCCCATCGATTCGAACCGAAGACTGCTCTAGCTCTTCGGTAGTTTCTTGGGGAATTTTTATGCCTTGGTTTAGGGCGCTGATGCTGGCCCGCCGGTAACTGCTCTGAAGCGCACTTCTTATGGGGGAGGGCCCACGCTGCCGCGTCGGGATCGGCGGCAATCGAGCAGCTTGTTCGCCATCTCGCAGAATCGGGAGATCCAGTCGTTGCCGGACATCAACAGTACGTGTTCAGGATTATCCAGATCATCTTCGCTTTTAGCGGCTGCCCCCGCTGATGCCGAGCCTCTCTTCATCCAAAAGCTGCGCCAATGTTCCGTGGTTTTCGACTTCACCGACCCCTTGTCGGATATCAAATTCAAGGAGGTGCACTCAACATTTAGTCATGAAACTTTTGTAGGTGAAACGTGGCGCTCTGAACGAGTTGATCGGCTACATCACGACGAAGCGCCAAGTTATCACTGAAAGTATCTACCCAGAAGCCGTCAACATGGTATAGATTTCGATACTATCTGGAATAACTATTTTCCAGTTCTTCGTCAACATCTTTCGCTCACTGCCGCCGCCGACCAACCCGATCGGCGCCGAATACGATCCGGATGAGGATGAGCCGAATCTGGAGGCGGCCTGGCCGCATCTCCAGCTCGTTTACGAGTTCTTCCTTCGGTTCCTCGAATCGCCCGACTTTGTTCCGGCGTTCGGAAAGAAGTACATCGACCAGAAGTTCCTCGTCAAGGTATATCCCACTTTCCTTCTGCCAAATTAGGAATTTAGCTCCTTGCGATCATGGATTCCGAAGACCCTCGCGAACGCGACTTCTTGAAGACTACTTTGCACCGAATTTACGGCAAATTCTTGAACCACCGTGCTTTCATCCGCAAGACTGTAATTTTCTTCTTATTTCCAAGTACGATTTTTAGATCAACAACATATTTTACTCGTTCATCTATGAGACGGAGCGGCACAACGGAATCGCCGAGTTGCTCGAGATCTTGGGGTATTTTCGTTCTATCCTTTGTAGGGTATTTTTGATTTATTTTAGTTCTATCATCAACGGTTTCGCGGTCCCATTGAAGGAAGAGCACAAGCTTTTCCTGCTTCGCGTCCTGCTCCCGTTGCACAAGGTATGACTACCGAGGGTTGCTAAATTGCCTTTTAGACAAAGGCCATGAACGTCTACCACCCGCAGCTTGCCTACTGCGTTGTTCAATTCCTCGAAAAGGATCCCGCGCTGACCGAGCCCGTCGTCCATGGTTTGCTTCGGTTCTGGCCCAAGGTCCGCAGTCCGAAAGAGGTGATTTCTTGCCGCCTCAAACGAACTATTCTTTAGATTCTCTTTTTGACTGAAGTCGAAGAGATTCTCGAGATCATCGACCCGGACCAGTTCAAGAAGGTGATGCGTCCGCTTTTCACCCGGTTGGCCAAGTGTGTCTCCAGCCCGCACTTCCAGGTTTTTCGAATGTCCTGGTTTTTATCTTATTCGTTAGGTCGCTGAGAGGGCGCTCTATTACTTCAACAACGATTACCTGATGAGCCTGATTGCCGAAAACGCGGAGGTGATCATTCCGATTATGTACCCGCCACTTTACAAGCACTCCAACACTCACTGGAACAAGTATGTTTTGAATTTTGGCTTCATTCTAGTCGCAGGACAATCCACGGGCTTATCTACAATGCGCTGAAATCTTTGATGGAGGGCAACCAACGTCTTTTCGACGAGTGCACGAAGAACTACGCCAAGCTTCGAGCCCAAGAGCGAGAAGCTCGTGTCAGGACCGACGAAAAATGGCAGCTCATCGAGAAGGCGGCTCGTGGGAACCCTGTGGTAAGGCCATTTAAGTACCGTTTTAAAATTTGTTTTAGTGGCAAGAGGTCACGGACACCTTCCCCGACGAGCTTCGCGCCCAGTTCGAGCAGCTCGCCTTGGACGAGGAGCCGGAGCAGCGGTCACAGCCCGTTGACCCCAGTGTCGACTTGTCGCAGGAGACGTCGGCCGAGAAGGACAGCAGTTTTTATCAGGTATCGTGGATATTTAGTTTCGTCATGCTTTTTGTTCCAGAAGAAGAGCGAGGTCCCGCCGGATGTTTTGACGGAGCGAGCCCTCGACGAGCATCAGCGCCACGATCCGTACCTCCGGCCGGTTGACAATGAAGAGTAGACGGATGCACCGATGCTCCTTAATGTTTTGCTCTGTGATCTCATTCGTTCCATTGTAGATATTCATTAATCCGTTCTATCTTCAGGCTTGCATTTCCGGTTCCCTGTGAAAGTGTCTCTTTCAGTGCTCATCATAGTTAATTGTGTTTAGTTGCCGGCTTCGGCACTTTCAGCCAGGACATGGGTCGCAACTTTGGTGCCTTCTATACTGGAATGACCCATAACTCGGCCTGCTCTTCGCTTTGGTGATACATGTGATTTGTCCGCTGATGCTCCCCTTCACTGTGTCTTTTCCTTGCGAATATGATAAAAAAGTTTTTTTTACACTATTTCCCGACGGTATTTGCTCAGTACTTTGACTAACAAGTCTATTTACTAATCAACCAGCTCTGAATTTTCCTTTTTTGACCACGACCACTGGTGGCTGAGGGCGGCCAAAAATTTTTATTTTGCGAAGCTACAATTTCTACGTGCCCTCTGTTTTGTTCTCCCTCTGGAGGCGCAAAATTCATGGTCTGATTGGGCCTAAGCGCGCCGCCGGCAACGGTCAACACAAGCCCGCCAAGCACCGTGATTCAAATGCTCCGGTCTTTTGCTCTCTTTAATTTCTTTGCACATGCTCAACGTTTAGAGTCGCGAATTTCAAGATGATCACCAAGGTGCTCTTCCGCGAGAAGCGGCACGACCCCGAGGATTGTGTCCTGCTGGTATGACTCTACTTGGCCCTCTCCAACCCCTTTTTTCAGCTCGACAAGTATCGTGTGCGCCTGCTCGAAACGAAGACGGTAGTTTATTCGGTTTTTTCAACAAACTGTTTGTGTAGGTCCCAATCTACGAGGACTCACCCGCCTACGTTGCAGCCAACCCAGCGATTCTGGTCGTCGACTTTCCAAGGGCCAAACTGGATGACGTGAGTTTATTTTGTTTCGCTCGATTGCGCATTTGTAGAGCTGTTCTTCTGCTCGCAGAACCAGTCAAGACTCTGATAGCTCGGATGACGACGAAAATGGCCCGCTTCACTTCTCCTTCCTGACCCTCGACAAGCTCGAGAAACAATGCGAGGTATTCTATTATTATCTGCTATTCAAATTCCCTTAGGGACAGACTAGCAAGTTGGCGGCGCTGCTTGCGCGCAACTACTCGCCGTGTGTGCGGTCATTTGATGCCGTACCGGTCCCTACGCAGCAGGCCGCGACTTTGCGACAATTGTTGGTATTGACAGGCTTAGCGTGGCGAACTGTTAGTAGAAGATGTAACTTTAGCCTATCTCTTCGAGGGTCTCATTTTTTATCGGCCTAAGGATTTCTTAAAATTCAATAACTTTAGCAAGCTTTTTTTGGATATTTGACTAGCTTTGGGGTAGATACCTACGAAAATCGCCATAGATTTGAGTGATTATCGTTTTATAGGTTGATCAACAAAGCCGCCGCCTTTTTTGAGCAATCCCTCAGCCGTCTGCCTATCGTCATAGTGGTTGACGGCCGGGATATGCTCGCCGCCACCTATTTCGGGGTGCAGCGCCTTCCTGGTGATCGGATCTCCACATCGAACACGCGCTTTTTGGGTAAATTTGGTAATTCGGAATTTAAACTTTTATTGGCAGGGCCCGCATCAAAAGATGTCGAAGCTTTACTCGATGATACGAAGGCCAGATACAAGGGGCGACGCACAAAGGCTAAACATGTCGTGACTTACGAGGTGAGTTTGTTTGTGAAAATTGACTTGGCAATCAGGAATCAAAAAAAGTGAGAGGAGGGTTCCTTGGCCTGCATGTAGTTTTTTTTCAGTTGCTACCAGAATGGCATCGCAAGCGGGTCGTTCGCACTGCCGCCATTTCGATCACGTTTTCTTGGGATGGAGATGAGGTAATTTTATTTATCTTTTTATTTTATCTTCTTTTTTATTGATCTGACTAACACTGTTCTGATTTCAGGTTCGCTGCCTTGGGAAAGTGCCCGCTGATGCCATGGGCACAATGTCGATTACCCCAGGCTGGAAAGACAATCGTGTCTGCCTTTTCGGGATCAGCAATGAATTGGAGCAGCTGCTGGTCTTCTTCTGCGGGTTTTACTGATTAACTGATACTTTAGAACATATGCGATACCCTGCGTGCGAACGACATCACACAAATGAAATGGCCGAAAGAAGACGCATCAAATGATGAGATGGTGATCGCCGCAGACGTTCAGAAGGTCTGTCTGGCTTTTTTTTGACAATATCTTGTGTTCCAGGTCGTTGAAGACTGTCGCGAGTTTGCTAGGCGCAATGGCTCTGACCAGGGACATATGCGTTTCCTCGACATGACCGAGCAGCTCTGGGGCGTCTACCGGCGCTGCGAATCATCCCAACAGCTAGCCCGGGCCATTCGACTTCTCTTCGACTCGTTGGGCGCCGGCATGGCAAATACCATTGTAAGCTTTACATTATAGGATTTTCCAAAAAAAAAAACATCCCGCTCCATCTAGCGGCCCGCAGAATTGTCTAACTGTTACAGACTCTAGCATGTAAAATACCGAAAATAGTAAGTGAAGTATGGAGGTCCGTAAAGCAGAGGACACGAATCTCCTCGTAGTGTCAAAAGTTTTATTTATATTCAATCTTCAAAATCGGGCAACTGCGAACCGCAAGATGGGGCAGAGGTTTTTTGGGGCCACGTCTGCATCTTAAAGGGCTGCCGACGGCATGTGTCGATCCCCCCTCATCAACAAATTGGCAAGTAGCCAACAGGGGAGAGCGCGCGCCTAGGGGAGAGGCGCAGAGACATTTTATTTTCCGCGCGTAACCGATTCACTATGCCGTCGGCATCCCTTTAATCTTTTTTAATAGGTCCATCAAGAGAACAAAACGACTCTGGCGCGCCTGATCCGGGATGCGTGCCGTAACGAGCTGATGCTGCCGCGCCTCGAAGGGTTGATCCCGATCCAAATTTTGGCGGAAATCGGTGCTGAAAAGCTGTCACGGTACTTGTCCTTTTTATTTGACCGTGTTTTTCAGGGAAATTCAGGAAATTTGCAAGCGCAACGACCTGGTTCGGGAAGAGGAGACTATTATCCAACACCTCACCGCAGGCTTCAAGGTAATGGGTTGCAGTTCGGTGCGAATATCTATTCTTTAGCAAACGACTCCGATTGAAGAACGCGCACCAGGCCTCAAGAACCTTCTTCTCGCCGTGCAGACAATGCAGCTGGTAGGATACCTTTAGCATCCAATTTTCTTGGTTTTTAGATGAAGCAATACATGAACCCCAGCGGCCAATTCAAGATGTATGAGCTCGGGCAGCGAGTCCTCGAATTCTTCGCCAAGACCCCGACCGAGCAGCTCGATGCCGCCACGTTCTCTTCGCAGCACTGCTTCGTCGACTTTGCGTCGAACGTCTTTGAAGTGTATGTTTCATTTTGACAGATTTGTAAAATGGTGATGGCATGGATGAACGTTGTTCCGTGATTTAATTTTTTCTATAGCAGAATAGAGCGACTGTCTTTATCCGATACATCTAAGGTTACTTTTAAAGTATCGTTTAAACTTGTCTGGGCGAGAAATAGTATCAGCGTGACCGACAAAAGGGGTGAAATGGAGTTACTAGAGTTTTATGAGATTCACAATTTAGGTACATGCCGTCGACATGGTCCGCAGAACATTGGTATTGGTGTGGCGGTGACCGAGAGGTAGACAGTCTTCGACCTATTCTTACACTTTTGATTAGATCCATACAATCACCCACTATACTCGCCATTCGCGTCTGGAACACCTGCAGATGTTACGCTTCAACGAGAAGCTTGACGAGCAGGAGGACCAGCCCATGGAAGAAGGTCTGTTTTTTCTCCTTCTGATTGATTCTTTCAAGATTTGGATTTTTGGTCGGAAGCTTATATTTTGTATTTGTCAACGAAATTTTTGGGTTTAAGTAGGGTGAAAATACTGTCCTATTTGTAGAATAGACGATTTGAACAAATAGCTTTCATCACACCCCCACCCCCGTGGAAATACTTTGGAACTCTATTTTTTTATCAATGGCATGATTTTAGAAGTGAAACAAGAGGTCCTCTCCCCGGTCAAGAAACGCCTCCGCGCGGAAAGTTCGTCAGCGAAGAGACAGGACGCGTCTGATGCCAAATACTCTTGCACCCTGACCACGATCTCGACCACTGTTCTCCCCTTCCGCTCTCTCCGACGTTAGATTCATTGATGTGTGTTTGAATACTGTGCCTCTGACCTCTCCTTCATATCGGGTCTTTTTATCAATTTGTGATTATTCATATACCTTCCGGTGCCGTTTTTGATTATGCCTCTAGCTTTGTGAATGGATAAAAGATTGATTCTTTGCTGGTGTTTTGGCCTCTTTGTCGGTTCAAAGCCGAGATGGTTCCTCATACGACTTGAGCTCTTATTTCTTTTCGGGTACTACTGGTTGCATAGTGATTGTTTTACCGAAGCCAATGATCACTGATGGCACTATTGTTCTGGGGCCGTGTACTTTGTTGGCATTTTTGGAAGCCCATGGGGCTACTTTTTTTGTACTAGCAATAGTTCGAAAATAAAAAATATCTAGGTAAGAGTTTACTTCACCCCCCCCCCCCTACAGCCAAAGGGTCTCAAAGTTTTCGGTATTTTCGCTGATTTTGTCGGGATTTTTGCAACACCATTCGATAGAGCGTCGAAAAATATACTAAGAGTTTTAATTTGAGTCTACAATAATGTAAAATAAAAAAGTTATGGTCAAAAACTTCGGCTGGGGTAAAGTAAACCGTAGCCAATATCTATTCCGGAAACGCTTGTTTCGATTACTTTTAATTAGAAACCTCGTATGTTTTACCTAAAAATACGGCTTCGTGCGATCGACAGCGCCGACGCGCTTTCCTGAAAAGGCTACGGTTCTCAAGTTGTGCACATGTGCACTTGTTATAGATAGTTTTTCTGGAGCAAGCAGACTGTTTCGCGTCCTGCTTGCATTCTATTCAAACTCTACGCAAACGACTTGCCTATAAAGGGCTCCAAAGTCAGGCACAAAAGCCGCCCATAACCAGCGGAGTAACCAGAGGCTTTTAATTTTTTTCAACTTCTATCTTCTCGTTTTCGTGGACCTTTAAAATATTTGTTCCAGATGGATTTACACGCCGAGAGGAATAATACCTTCGCGCAAGAGTACTTTGGCTTTTCGCCTGCAGGATTGACGGATAGCGGTAGGCCATCGCTTTCCCTCCTTGAATCAACCTTGTTTCAGTCCACAATATTGTTATCGAAAGATGGGGCCAGCTTGTTGACGGCGTTTTGAACGACCCTGCCCTACCAGCGGTAAGGCTTGATCTGTTGAATGAAATTCCTTGTTAGGAAATGAAGAATTCGGACACCAGGTCGGCTCTTGCAACTCTACTCAACAAGAACAACGTTTTCAAGCTAGCACTGGATTGTTTTGATGTAAGTGTATTTTTGCTTATGCCCTTTGGGACATGAGAGCATTTATAAGGTCCACTCTATATCATCCTTTTAGGAACGACTGCGCAAATACATCATGCGAATCCCCGATGAAGTGACTTTGCCAGAGCACCTCGACAATCTGGAGGTATTTCTTGTCTTTGAGGTATATACTTGGTCGTTAGCTTCCGGAAGGCTACAGTTTGAAGGCGGTTGAGCGAGAAATTGCGGCGCTGGAGCAGGAGTTGATAGAGGTGATTTTTAGTTATTTTTGGTACAGCGGTTAGCTGAGGACCAAACTACCTAACTTTAGTAGTTTAGGCGAATAATAAACACACACAATTTCTGTAGCGTTTACGCCGTTTTGACCTATCAAGCTTTTTGCAACAACTAAAAAATTGTTTTTGTTGAAAGTTTTCAAAAATCTATTTTCTTATTTATTTTTCTAATTTATTTTGGCAATGGAAAACAAATAATAAATCACTATAAAACGCTACAACTTTTTGTTAGTTAGGTATAGCAGTTAGATTTTCCGTCCCCGCCGCCTCTTCCCGCCGCTAATAGCCCAGTACATATTAACTAGCAGAAACGGATCACCGTGGCCAAACAACGAGCTGAAGAGCGGGACATCAACGACAGCGCGCAGATTCTGGCGGTCAGTGATTAGTTAATTTCCTCTCAAAACATTTCTGGATTTAGGCGATGTACGCGCGTATTGCGGGCGACGATGACGAAACGGCTTCGTATCTGAGCACGACACTCGGTAACCTGACGATAAGCAAGAGCAACCTCGAAGACCCGACGGATGGTGAAATGGCCGACGAAGCCGACTAATGTTTATTTCCGCAAATAATTTGCTTGAAGAGAGTTACCGTTTTCTAAACTTGATTTGTACTACTTCATAGAAGATGATCTCTTTTGTATATATTGCCTTAACAGTTCTGGACCAATAAATCGTTGCGATCTGATGTCGTGGAGAACGTGGTGGAAAACACAATACTGAAAAAGTTCTAACCAGAGTCGTTTGTTGAGCTCCCGAAAGACGAACAGCGTATTTTTTTAAATTTGCATACGGAAACAACTAAGATTAGGATGCGGACCCGATATAAAATGCACATTAGAAACTTTTCACGCCTTTCTACTTATTTATATCTGCCTGGCGGTCGTCTTTCTCTCAGCAAAATGTGGCGGAATTGGCTGGGAAAAAGCTCGGAGGCGTCTTCTGGATTGTACAAGAAAGTGAAGGGATGGGTACGCCGCAAAGATACAGGTAATATTTTGGCATTCACCTAGGTTGAGTCATTCTTTAGACGACCCAGAAGCTGAACCTGTTGCCGAGGAAGCGGCGCAAGAAGAACCACAAGCTGCGCCACCCGCTGCGGCGCCAGCTACGCCACCACCGCCTGCAGCCCCTGATCCGACCAGCCCCAAGTCGACGGCCACAAATTCGTCTAGAGCCAAGTAGGTCCTATTTTCGGGGCCAAGTATGATTGCTTATCTTTACAGCAGCAGCAGCAAAAGCCTCGCCGTCTCGCCAGCCTCATCGACGAAAAATCAGCCGAGTGCTGAGGATATTTCTGTCGGAAGCGTGAAAAAGTCGTCGAGAGAAAAAAGATCGAGCAGAGAGCGCAAATCCTCAAGCTCTACTCGAAGCGTGTCCTCTTGGAGTAGTGAAGTGTCACGGGTCGGTCTTTGTGAGCTGAGCTCCATTACGTCGAAATGTCGTCCTTTTACGCCTCGATTAGTCATCTTCCCATCTGGCAAATCTGTTCTGTGAATTCTTATAATTCAACACTTTCTCTCTAGGCAGCCCGCAAACTCGTCCGCTTGAAGCCGATCAAGGTGTCGGAGAAGAAGCTGGCAAAATGGGGCAAAATTGTTGAAGAACGGCTGAAGCGGCGAAAAGCCGCTGCTGAAGATCCGGCCACGAAACCGCTCTACACTATTGACACCCCATTTCCGGCTGCCGATAGGTGGGTATTGCCAGAAGTATTAGTCATCGGTCTTTTTAGATCAAAGGTCGAGGAGGCTCTGGCCAAAAAAACCATCCCCAAGCCAACACCGACGCCGTCGTCGAGCAGAAAATCAGTGGAAAAGCCGAAGAAAGAGGACAAGAAGGAAGAAAAGAAAAATAGGAAAAAGGAAGAGAAAGCGAGTAAAGAGAGCTCGAAGACGAAAAAAGGGAAGAAAGGCGAGAAGAGAGGCAATTTGCTACCGAACGGAAAGACGCTTCTTCCGAGCGGGCAACCCTTTTGGGTTGACCCCAATGCTGAGGATGTAAGCCATTTTCCACCTACGGGTACCGCTATGTTTAGGAGAAGCCGACCGACGATTCGCTGCCGCTGAACGCGGCTGTGATGCTCGACGTACTGCGCGGCGAGGTCAAATTGAAGACGATGCCCGACGACCAGTAATTGCATTTTTGGCACCCAAAAATTGTTCTTGCAGAGTGAAACTTGACCCGATGGCTGAAGTGAAAGATCTGCGACGGAAGCAGCCTTTCTTCGAATACGAGGTCGTCTACGGAAATACGGTCCGGTCGATGATCAACGCTTCGGGTAGACGATTTACCATTTAGCGTCTATTTTTCGGTTTAGAATCCGTGAATACGCGATCGACGGACCGCAGCGAGTACAGCCAGATCGCTTCCAGGTGGTTTCTGCCACTGGGTCTTTCTTATTATCTGTTTTTTCAAATATAAATAGTGAAAGTGTTGCTAAACGGTTTTGACTATTACTAACCGTAAAAAAAGTTTCAATTTTCATTGAAAAAGTCAAAATATCGATTTCAAGACCAAAAATGGTCGTTTTTGACAGAAATTTCAACTTTTTAAAAGTGTTTAGTTTAGATAATTTTTTTACTACAGTTATATCTAACTAAAAACACTTTCTATTAAGTTACTAGATATTTCTAGACTTAAAACTGCTCTCCCCCCGATAATGCGAAAGAACCCTGCAGCTTGATCCTAACTTTTCGATTTTCGTGCCAGCGGAAGCCCGAGGATCGTTCGAGAGCGGACACCCTTGAAGATAACGGAACCGAGCCATTTGACCAGGTATCTACAACCACCTTTCATTTTCAATTCCTTTCAGTTACACGCCACAGTTGAAGCTGCTGAAACGCGAGAAATACCGCCGTACGTCAGCCCATGCCGAGACGAGCCATCGTCGAAGCTCCAAAAAATAGCGCCCAGTTAATCCTGCTTATTTGATTGTATCTACTTGAACTGTCCTTTGTTTTTGAACTTCTTCGGTTTTGTGATGTGCCATTAATAAAGAGTCTCAACGGGTGAACTTGATAGCGATGTTCCAGTGGAGCTGGCGGATTGGGTAGAGGATTTCAGATCCCAAGCTTTAGGCAATGGTGATACAAGATGATCAAAAATTGAGGAATTGGAAGCGTCAGGTTTCTCTAAAAGAATACCACGAAAAGTGTCCCAACCCCGTAAGTTAGAAATTGCGTAAATTATAAAAGCTACCCAATTAGCATTGGTTTCGTGGTACATGTAGGAGGAAAACTTGCTTTCTCTACATTGATTACTAATCGCTATCTAACCTACTAACAACAACTAAGATGCTACTGGTAATTGACAGTCTATGTTTTCTATTCTTTTACAGCACCCGGATGTGATGCTCCCCATGTTTCAAGGGCTGTGGATGCGGCTGGGGAAGGCGAGGATTGAAGCGGCGAGGGCGGAAGACGCATATCGGACCGAGGTGCGCGTTTATCTCACTAGTTTTAATGCCACTAATCAGCCGATATATCTTTTTTGTTTCAGGAGATGTGGGCATCGATCACCTACTGCAAGCTGTACGACGCCTTGCTCGAACGCGAGGAGGCTGCACGTCATCTATGGGCCATCAAGGCGCCGCGTATGGCCGACAAGCCGCCCCCGGCTTATTTCACGGTACGAAGAGGCTAGTTACCCCTGTCCCCCTTACATTTAAATAAAAAAATAGCGGAAGGGAAAAATAATTGTAAACGAGACCTCAAACTCTTCATTAAAAATATCATCCTCTTCCAGCCTCTCAAAATCCCGTTTGTCGAGGGGAATATGGCCATGGATGACGCCTACCAACGCTCCATCGCCCAAGCCGAGGCCGCAAGCCGCGAGCAGAAGAACATCGGCGATTTGGAGAGGGTAGGAAAGACGGAATTTTGAGTACTGGCTTGATAACGGGGGGAGCATTGACCTATTGCCCTGGCCCCCATAATGAAATACACATCTTTATATAGCTTTTTACGCGGTTTTTATATCTCTAAAGTTCATAAAAAGGTTATACAGTTTTAGCAAAATTTTTGTTATGGTAGTCAAGGTGCTTCTAGGCCCTCAATGACTACGTTCGAGAGCGTCGGGCCCAACTGAAAGCCGAGATGCTTCGCACGAAGAGGGAGCTGGAGAAGGTTGAAGAAGAAATGGAGGCGATGGTAAAAGCACTATAATTAAGGACTCTGTTTTTGTTTAGGGCACTGATGCCGATCTTTCCCGCATCAAGTTCGCCAGGCGATTCTCGGCGACGTGGTTAGACTGCGCGCTGACGTTTCGTTATGAGACAAATCGATTGGGAGAGCTGCTGCCACCGGCACCGCCGCTAAAGGTACCGTCGGTTACTTGTAGTTTAAAAATTTTATTGGCAAAACTTTTTCGGTTCTTTGGGGTTTCCCCCAGAAGGCTTTTTACAAGTTCCCTAAACAGGTTAAATTTGAGCAAAAACACTTTTAAAATGTATAAAACAGATTTTTCGACCAAAATTTGAAATGTTCTACACTATTTCTGTCTATTGTCGGCAATTTTTTAAATGGCTCTTTCCAGGATCTCAGGCTCATCAACTGGGCTCTTCCTCCTGCCCCGCCAAGCCCGGCAGCTGATATCAAGGTGGAGGAGGCCGACGACACCGTCAGGGTCGGCCCTGATGACAGCCAGAAGGCTGACGCTGCTCAGGGAGAAGCCGAGAAGGAGGAGGAGCGTGCTGCTGCTGGCTCGGAGGTCAAAAAGAATCGTAAATCGCAAGGCTGCATTCTAAAAGCTCGAAAGCTTTGTTGTGGCAGCCACACTTGGCACAAATCTTTGGCGATTCGAAACTAAGGATTTTAAAATTTTAAATTAGAATGGGAACCGATCAATAGTGCTGTTATTGGGTCATGATGCCTCGGGGTCCTGGTCATTTCTCTGAAATGCGGCTTCTCGTCCAGTCGGGGGTGCTACTGCTCGCGCTTTTCGCCGGGTGTCTCGCCGACGATCCCAAGCTGGTACGCAATTGATAGAACTAGAATTTGTTCTCTTTTTCTTCTTTTTTTATAGGACTGTGTTCTTTAAAATTTAAGGTTCCATAGAAATTATCTGGCTGAATCTCGTTACTTCCGCCCGCTCCCTCCTCCGGTCGAGGTTTCGCCTTCCTCTCGATTTTCCCTCTTTACTTCTTTTTTACATGATTTCGTTTTCTCTTTCTTCCTATAGAATGCATTATTAGAGATTGAACACTCATTTGCAGCATCTGGAGGATGAGTTGCGCCCTGGCTGCAAGGGACATCACTCGTGGGAGTCACCATTGCCCGTGTCCCTCGTCTTTCTCGTTGACCGATCGGCCGGCGATGTCAAGGTGGGTTTTTTTTTGAGTGACTATCAAGTACTTTCTTGCAGGCCTCGAAGACGAGCTTCTTCTACAGCACCATCGCCTGCGTGCTGCCCGCCGAGGCAAAGTTGATGGTATATTTCTGTTAGAGTGTTTTAGATATTTTATATTTTAGTTGATCGATCTGCCGATGCGCGAGGCACCCGTCTGGACGGACAGCAAGGGCTTGAGGTTGGCCCTCAACGGCTCGGCACCCATTTCCAAAGGTGGGTTCATTTATGATTAAATTCTGTAGACCCTGCCGAATTTTGCGTGTTTTTCTAGATTTGGTCGGAGTGTGAGTTTGTTCTTTTCTCGGTCGTGTTTTACAGCTCTTTTTTACGTCACTTTTCGACCTTGACGCGTTTAGGCGATTTGTTTTTCAGGGCTTGAACCACTCTCGGTGTGCCAACGAATCGACGCCATCAAACCGGCAAGCTCGTTCGGCGACGATGTGCGGAACGTGCATCTCATTCTGGTCACGGACCAAGAAGAGTTGGAACGCCACCCAGGTGTGAAATGTTTAAAGAGTCTCTGTTATGTCAAATGAAAAGCTGGCTTCAAGCGTTTTATGACTTTTTGTTTAGACTGCGACATCCGGAAGCACTTCTCGTCGTTTGCCCATCGACTCGGAAGCGTGGATCCGTTGCGTGTGCATTTGGATACGATTCTCGTCGGCTCGGAGGTAATAAATTATTTAAAAGCCTTAATTTTTTGCATTTGCAGCGTAAACTCCCCGGGAAACGCGCGACGATCCCGGCGTGGACGACGATCTTTGAGAAATGTAGGGCTTTTATGTTTTTCTTCTGCCTCAGCCTCGGAATTTTGTCGATACTGTTCAATAATTTTTGGTGAATTTTCGTAGAGTTGGTTGCAATTCTATCTTGGCTTTCTTTGTAGTCGGCGAGAAACAGTACGTGAGGGAGGACTCGTACAAGGAGAAGCGCTATGGTGACGTGGTCGACGAGTTTTCCGCGTACATTGACAAGGTGAGCGTGATTTTTTGGCATTTGAACAGGTGTTGTTCTGGCACCTAAAAAAAAACGGCCTCTTGATCTACCTTCGCCGGCCTTTGATCGCCATGGATTAACTTTTTCAGATATTCACGGAGACGCACCTCGTTAATGATGTGCTGATTGGGGAAGAAAAGGAGGAGAAGCGGATGGGACCGATCGACACCACCATCACGCACAACAAAGGTAAGGAGAATCTGTGTTTTCCGAAATCTTTGCATTATGATGTCGCCATGTCTGCCATGTCAGAATACCGCCGTAACAGCTTTATCGATAAGGGTTTACTTTATCCCCCCCCCACAGCCGAAGGGTCTCAAAGTTGTCGGTATTTTCGCTTATTTTGTCGGGATTTTCGCAACGCCATTCGATAGAGCGTCGAAAAATATACTAAGAGTTTTAATTTGAGCCTACAATAATGTAAAATAAAAAAGTTATAGCCAAAAACTTCCGGCTGGGTGGGGGGGGGGGGTAAAGTAAACCGTATCCGCTTTATCCAGCATAGCCTAGCCAAACAGTGAATTTTCAGATATCTTGATCCCGTCGAATGGCCCTCCTTCAACTGTCCACAGCCCAGAAACGGAATCGCCGAGCATGCTGCCCGCGGTCCCCTTGATCAGGCACAACCGAGCCGAGCCAGTGCCCACCAATGAGCGCCTTCTTGCCGGCGCTGAAAGCCGTAAGTGTTCAGTTTAATTGTTGGAGTGTTATTTAGCTGTCCAGACCTAGTTGACGTACGGGGTCGATTCTCCTTCAAAACTCTCTCAAAAGCTATTTTTTTATAGAAAACTCGACGAATGCGACCGTATTAAGTGAGGAATTGATGCCGACGGTGATTGGTGGATGGAATGGCACCGATAATGCGACCATGGAGAGAAATAGTAGGGCTACAATAGCTGTTTTTGAGGGTTTTTGTTTCTTTACAGAGACGCGCCCCTACTGGAATGGCACCGAGGAGCTGGAATACGGGTGGGGGTTTTCTGCCAGTATTCGTTGAAGAAAATTAGCAATTGATGTGTTTGCGCTTGTAGCTGCCGGGACCCGGGTTCGACTCCCGGCCGCGGAAACGATTTTTGCTTCTCCCCAAAAATGATTTATCGCGAAAATGCCGATAACTAATCGATTTTCCAGCAAAGAGCACGAACTGGTGACGAACCCGCCCCGGGACCCGATCGACGTTCAATGGGTTTGGGTGGGGAAATTTTTCTGGAAAGGGGCTAGCTAGCAGAGCGCGTTTGGGACGTCAATCTAACACAGGCTCTTTTTCGAATGTTGTAGGGGTTTTTGCAAAATTAGTGGCACGGATCCGCTAGGAAACTAGCAAAAACCGTTTAGGAATCTGGCAAAAATCTTTTTTTTTACAGCTGGTTGTTGCCCTGGGCGGCTGCATGCTCTTCCTGGCGACGGTGTTCTGCTTCGTTTGTTTGTGTCGTGGATCAGATCGGGACACGACTACGAATAGCTCCTCTGCCTCCAGCCAGTCTCGCCGGGACCCAGGACCCGCCACAGGGGATCGCGTGGGGATTTGGAGATGATTTTCGCTAGTTTTTACCGTGCGGCTACCAGTTCTTGCTGAACGTCTTGAAAACGTCGGCGCGTTAATAGGCGTTTTGTTGAGTATTTCGCAAGGAGAAAGGCTATTTTCGCTTTGGGCGCCGTTTTGATAATGAGAGTAAAATGAGTGTTTCTGTCCTTTTTTTACTATACTTTCTTTTCTAAAATCGTACGTTTCCAAAAAATACAAAAATATAGAATTTTCGATCAATTTCAAATTTTTGTATGTCGTTCTTAGTGTCTAGCACTTAAAAGCTGCGAAATTTTAGTAAAATCTGGCTGAACGTCTTGAAGACCTCGTTAGATTAATACTTTTTTCAGGAGACGCTGCCCCTCGTCAACCCGTCCATGCTGCCGGCCCCAGCGGCCAGTGAACGAGCCCCCGACCCGTACAGCCCGGTCACCTACGGACCCTCTGGTACTCAGCATTTTCTGCGTTTTTTTAGTGCCATTTTCAGGTGAGGCGGCCCCATCGGCGATCGTCATCACCCCGCCCATCGTCCACGACACCGAGTTTGAGCATCACCCGCCCGCTGAGCAATACATCCCGCCCGATCTCTACCACCACGGCCAATTCCCCGCCAAGCCCGACCTGGTCAGCAAGCTTTGTTAAAGGGGCTGCTAAACCGCAAAACAGCAAAAAAATGAAATTTTTAGCCAAATTAAAATGGTTCAAAATTTTAAGAACTTGCTGCGAGATTTTTCGTACTGAAAAATGGAGTGTAAAGCAACAAATTTATTTTAATTAATTTTTTATTAAAATTTATTTCTTCTTTTTTTATTTGGTTAATAATTTTTATCTATTTTTATGGGTTCCTTGACGATAGGCCAAAATCAGCCCACCCCCCCTAAGCGTGCAACACTTTTAAACCCCCTTTATATTTCGAAATTTTCGAAATTTTTGAAAATTTTATTTTTACAGGTATTGAATTTATCGGATTTTCTTCCATCTTCACTTTTCTTACTTTAACTATACAATTCTGTCATAAAAATTAGATTTACAGTATATTCAATTTATCGGCTTTTTTTTCAGGCGCGCCCGGAGCGTGGCACCCGCCCCCTGGGCGTCGACTACAAATTCGACTATTGAGCCGTCGCTGGGCCACGCCCTCTTTCCACGACTCACCGAACAGCTCGAACATGTCGAATTGATCATCATCACCATCCGCCCCCCTCAACGGACTACAGACGGACGAGGCCACGCCCACTACGTGAAGCTCCTCCTCCCCCTTCCCTACTCCACACTAATTGACTCGTCCATCCCCCCCCCCCTTCTGTCTCTCCACATGTGCAAATAGAATTCTTTTCTGAATCGAATAAACGGGTTCAACTGATGTCTTATTGGTAGACTACGCTACGATACCATCTACGCTCGATTTCGTGAGCCATTGGGAGAATTTTTGTAATTTAGGAGTGTTCATCGAATCCTACCAAAATTTTCGCCGAAAAATTGGGTATTTTGTAAAATAGAAATTTTTGTAATTTTGTAAACTAAAAGCGTGAATTTTCAGGGAGCGATTTTGTAAAATAGAAATTATGTAAATTGTAGTAAAAGGGAGGTAGCAATGGTTTTTCAATTTAATTGAAACGCTTCATTTTTGCGATTTTAATTTATAGCCAATTTAGTTGTAGTAAAAATAGTTTATGCTGGATAATAGGAAAGGACAAGGCATTTTTAGCGCTCAGATGTGTACAGATAATGACGAAAATCACATCGAAAAAATCAGGACGGATCCTTTGGCTTATTATTCGTCACTCGTCGACGCGGACCCCAAAAATATCTGCAACACTTGCTTCCGCATGTGTTCCGGCCATTTTCCGGCTTTCTTGACGTTTTTGCCGGAAGATGACCAGCTGTAGAGATCGGTCGGCCAGTCCTCCGCCCATTTTGGACCGTAATCCACCTAGGAAAATGAAGGTAACAAAATATAGGTTTTTTTTTGTTCCCGAGAAGCAACTAGGGTCTATAAAAACTTTTGATCAAATTCTAAATGACTTTTAAAGGAGTTGCAACATTTCTTGACATTTTTCAAAAATATGAACGGAATTTTAATGCCTTTAGACTATTTTTTAAACGTTTTTAATTTATTAAAATGGACTGTAAGTCTTTAAATCCCGAAATCGATTGAGAATATTTTGCAAAAATGAGTTTCATGTCTTTCGATAGTAACTTTTTTCGTAAAAGCGGTATTAGTCATAACCCCGATCTCGCAAAGCAACCATTTTAATGAGCTGGGGAATTAAAATCAATAAGAAAAACGAACAATAATTTAATTTACCTAGGCCCTCTTTTTAGGATTCAATTAAAAAATGGCTTTTTAGATCCCGAAACTTGAAAATTTCGAGAAATCATTATTAACGTTCAGCTACGTTCCAAGTTTTCCAAAAATGACTTTCAAAAATGTTTAGCTAAAAACTTTCAAAAATTACTGTAATGCCGCCTTGTTTCTCGTGAAAGCTATATGTAAATTTTATTAGCATACCCGAATCGTCTCCTCAACATTGCAGGGCACGAAAAAATGGCGCCCGAGCAGATTTGCCGAGCAGAATGAGGTGTACCTTAAAGGTATCGAATTTTAGTAACATTTAAGTCTAATTAAATTAAATTATTAGTGAAAAACTGAATCCTTACCGTGGATAGTAGTATCTGTACTTTTGAAGTGAGTTGCTCGTACCGCCCACCCATGAATATCTGCCCTCATCGTACACAATAAATATATCGACCGGCAACTCGAAATCCCACGCGTACACCGTCATTTCGTAGCCTTCCCACGGCTGGAAGGTATATTATAGTATTTTTTGATACTTTTGTATTATCAGGGGGGGATTGTTTCTTAGGATTTTGGTACTGAACCGTTAGCGGGGGGGACTAATTTTTGTTTTTTTTCCGCGTATTGTTGATAAACCTGTTGATAAATATATCATGCATTTTGTAGTGATTTTAGTAGCTTTTGAGTGCTAAACATTATAAAAAATTTTAAATTTTAAAATTCCAGGATTTTGAATTTTTTTTGGTCATTATTGATGCATCAAGGCCAAACATTTTCGAAAGTTTTATGAATTTTTGATATCTAACCCCTCCCCCCGCTAACAGACCAGTACCTCAAATTTGCGAATATGAATAAAGGACGTGATTTCAACCGTTTTTTAGTTTTCCTAAACCTAAAAACTACAGAAAATTCATTAGTAATCTAGAAAATATAGATGTTTCGACCAGAAATGGCCCATTTTCGACCAAAATTTTTCAATTTTCAAAGTTTTTTAGATAGTTTTTCCACAGATAGTTAATTTTGCTGATTAATGTTGTTAAAAACTTTATTAAAACACCTAATATTACTTTGCTAGACATTTATGGACCTATGGGAAAAATTCGCCCCCCCCCCCCGATAATGCAAAAGAACCTAGGCTAGCAGCTGTCATTTGGGATCGATAGCTAGTCTTGGAATAAGCCCAACCATTCCAAGTATTCGATACAATGCCAACGGTCCATTGGTGGGAAGTGTTGCGAAATGATGTTGCAGTGATGGGCTGAATTCTGCGTGTCTGATCCCGAGATCCATATCATAGGTATGGGGAATGATTGAACACTCGCGGTACCAGCCTGCAAAAATAGATTGAAAGGATTTTAAAGGGACAGGAAAGGCGTGGCTAGGGGGTTCTTTCGCATTTTCGGGGGGAGCGGGTTATGGGTTTTACTATTTGAAACGATACAAACTTTAAAGGGCACGTTCAGGGACGTTTTTTTGAAAAAGCAAAGATTTTTGCCGCGGCCGGGGGTCGAACCCGGGCCCCCCGCTCGGGAGGCGCGGATGGATACCAGTCAGCCACAGCTACAACCTGGCTATGGGGGGAGGGGCGCCCCACGCCGCAAAGGAGGGGAATGGCCTGTCACAGCACGGGTAGGCCGTGCGCGCGGTCCCTACGTCCATAGGGTGTACAAGTTGCGACGAGTACACGGCCCCTCCCTGTACGTGCGCTTTAAGTAACTAAATTGCAAATTTTCGTTAAAAAATACAAAAAAACAATTTTCGGTCTGGTCTGGTCGGTTTTCGACAAAAATCCCGACGAAAAAGATTCTTTCTCTCTTTTTTTTGCCTTTCCGCTTTAAATAAAATCTCGAAAATCCATGTTTCAAAAAAAATCAAAATGTTTTTTTTTTGCTTGAAACCATATTTTTGACGAGATGACAAAATTTTCGAGGAGTGATTGCTTTTGAATTGTCTATTTCCCTTTAACAGCATTTTGATGAAACAAGATTATTTTTTTCAAAAATCAAGACGTTTTTAAAAAGGTTCAGGATTTTTTGGAAATCTATGTTTCAGAAAAAGAAATGAAAAAATTTCTGAAAAAATTTTTAGTGAGATTTTATTCTGTTGCTTTTAATTGAGTATGTCAAACGTTCAAAAAAAAAATCGGTATTTAAAATTGAATATATCGATGTTTATCAATATATTTAAAGTAATGTAGTAAGTAAAGTAAGGTACCATACCCAATAACGTGCCACCCTGCAGAAATGGATATGCCCCATAATTGATGATAATATCCCGAATATCGGCCAGCGCTTCAATCGCTTCGAGGGGATATGTTCGATTTGTCTCCGATTCATCTCGTTGTAACACTAAAAAATCAGGGTAGGCTAGCAGAGAAATTTGAGGAATTTTTACCGCCGTAACCTACCGTTTTTACATTCAATTTCACGACTTCGACGCCAGAATTCGAGAAACTGCGGAATATTCGCCGGCAATTTCACGCTTCCTATTTGATGGTAGATGATGCTGGAATTTAAAGGGATTGTGAAGTTTCAGATTTTCTTAAAGAATCTCTGCTAGTTGCTAAATTTTATTGCGCATTAATAATAGATTCCAAATGGCACAAAATTGCTTGAAAGTCAGAATTTTTAAACAACCTGAATTTTTTAATATTTTATGATTATGTCGTTTGGACTTGCAAATAAAATTTAAGTTGAAGGTGGAGGAAAATTAAATTTTATTAAAAGGTCAAAAAAAATATAAATAAAAACACAAATTCTCACCTTTTCGGGAGCAATCTAAACGTGCGATTGTCCTGGACCTGGATGAAATCTTCGGCGTCGTTTTCGGTGTATGGCAGCACGCGAAAAAGCTTGAGTAGCTCTAAAAAAAGAAAAATAATTTTGGAAACCAAATTTTTCCAAAAATTCGGAAACCAATAGCACCAAACTTCCTTGGAAATTTGACTTTTTCAACAAGTAACGCTTTTCAGAATCTCGTTCCCTTAAGCGAGCTTCGAAAATTTGGTTTTTGACAATTTTTGAAACATCATTATTTTAAAAAATTATAATCAAAAAATTTCAATTTTGGACAAATTGTGAAACATTCGAATTCAGGTTTAAAGGGATAGGGGCGGCATAAGTGAATCGATTACGCGCGGGAAAGAAAATGTCTCTGCGCCTCTCCCCTGGGCGCCCTCTCTCGTCGCCTCATCTCTTTAAGCATTTTAATTTCATGCATTTCTATAAGTTTTGCATTTATTAAAGCTCAGAGAAAACAAATAAAACGAACCTCGAGTTACGGTATGCCCCGAATCTTTTGCGATCATCGTCATCAGGGGGTATCGCGGAATGGCATGGCAGTTACGGTGGAATTCGGAGAGGAAAACTGGGTCTGAATTTTTAGGTTGATTGGTTTTAGGTTTCTTTAATGAGTGCATACCGACGATGACCAGCCCGACAGCCGTCATGTTCAAGGAGAGCAGGGCTTGGTGGCATGGTTCCTTTAAAGGGATCGGTTAGTCTAGGGCTGGGCAGGCTAGCAGTGATTACTTGGGAAATAGGGGCGGGTCTCTCGTTTCCAAATTCTTTAACATTCGGGGCAGGCTAGCAGAGACCTTAGGATTTGGGAGTATCTGGATGAGGAGAGCGTAGGGGCAAGCTTGCAGTGATCGTTGAGGAGTCGCTATTAAAGGGATAGTCTCGCTAATGAGGCGGCTAGCAGAGACGCTTAGCGAAAATTGGAAAAAGCGGAAACAGAGGTCTGGTAGGCTAGCAGAGATCATTTAGGATTCGATATTTAGGGGACTTCTAAAGAGGAAGCGAGCAGAGATCCTTTGGGAATCCTAAGCAAGAAATTCCGTACCGTTTCCGCATTCCCCCCAGATCGTAGCAGCAAATACAGTAGAATCAACAATCCGACGCACAGTACCCATCGGGCCAGCCGATTCTTGCCCATAACATCTAAAAATAAAAATACGTTAAATACGCAAAATAATTAGGCATAAAAATAACCAAAGCAATTAAAAATAATGTTAAAACTACGTTAAAATGTTTAAAGGGACAGAGAAGCCACGAGCCGAATAATCGAGCAAAAAGCAAAACTTTGACCGCTCGGGGCATCGAACCCTCGACCAAAACTTGACAGACAAACGCGGCGTCCGGTCACTACCCCGAAAAGTCACTACCCCGAAAGTCACTACCCCGAAACATGATAGCATTGTTTTTCCCGGAAAAATCCAGTTTTCATGCGGTTTTCCTATGAAAATCATGCAAATTATTTCGGGGTAGTGACTTTTCGGGGTAGTGACTTTTCGAGGTAATGACTTTTCGGGGTAGTGACTTTTCGGGGTAGTGACTTTCGGGGTAGTGACTTTCGGGGTAGTGACTTTCGGGGTAGTGACTTTCGGGGTAGTGACTTTTCGGGGTAGTGACTTTTCGGGGTAGTGACTTTACCCCGACAAACGCGCTAGCCACTAGGCCAGCTCGAATATTATTTTGGTTTAACTTTGCAACAGTACTAAAAAGATGACTTTAAAGATATATAAAAGCTTCGACTATCGGCTCCAGGGTTGGCCAACGGACCGTGGCAATAATAATAAATATTGGCCATCAAATGGACCGTGCGGGGACTCTTTGGACAACGGAATATTCGTATCTATCTCTCTCTCTCTCTCTCTCTCTCTCTCTCTCTCTCTTTCTCTCTCCCGCTTTTTTACGACCAACTCTCCATCGCCCGCTTCCACCGGCTTTTCATCACCAAAACCGTGAGAAACCCCACAAAAGTTCTCGACCAACAAAATGTTATAAGCTAAAAGTAGTTCAAAAGTATCAAAACGGATATAAAAAGTATAAAATTAAAACCATAGGATTATAGAAAATATAACAAGTAGTTCAGTGGAAATTAAAAAAAGTGTTCTAGAAATCCCGAAAAACAAGTCCGGAAATGCTTATTAACGTAATACTAGGCATTTTAATAGTTATTCCGTAAAATTTAACTATATTAAATGCGGATAAACGATCAAAAAGAAAACATATTTTTAGGTGAAATTTTGAGCGAACATTGGCCCTTTTAGGACCGAAACATCGATATCCGTTTTTTTAATTGCTAATCAAAGTCTAAAAAGTTTTTACGCTTAGAAATAGCAATAAAAAACAGTTTAGCAGGAACCGGAAGCCGTAAGGAGCGAAAATATGGGCCGCAACCCCATATCAATTTGAGGGCATAGGCATGAAGCCTGACCCGTCAACACCGCCCCTTATCACTCAATTGGCACACGCTGGATTGGTGATTTTTAATGCCGAAATGGTGTAGAGAGAGGTTACAAACTTGTAATGCTGACAACAGCGTTTATAAGAAACGTCTAGTAGAAAAATTCGGTAAAGGTTTCTTAACGGGGGGGGGGGAGGCGGAATGCCGCACGTTCATGCAGAGAGTTTTTAGGAAGCTTCTGATCCTGCTAAATCAGGCAGGCTAGCAGCGATTCTTTGCGAAAAGATACGGCTTTCCATAATTTTTAAAGCTTTTGGGCAGGCAAGCTAGCAGAGAACGCTTGGGAAATGGGGAGACGGTTGATTGCATCCACCTGTATACATGGCAAGCTAGCAGAGAATCTTTCGGAACATTCAGCATCTGCTAAACCATGGATCAGGGGCAGGCTAGCACGGATTCTTTGCGAAAAACTACGCGTTGCTGCAAGGTTTTGAAATTTGAGGGAGGCAAACTAGCAGAAAATTTTCAGGAAGCTCTCCACCTGCCAATTTTTAGATTTTGAGCAGGCAAACAAGCAGTGATCGTTGCGGAATCTGATCAATTGTTTTTGCGTCTTTATAAGCAGGGAAAGCTAGCAGAGAGCGCCAGTTTAAATGCTTATTTGCATCAAAAATTAGAATTTTCCCTGAATAATGGAATCTATGTAAACCAAGACCTTCCTGCCGCTATAAAAAGCTCATTCGGCGCAATTCACTATATTTATATTCTCGTTGCCAGTTACTCGGTTGGTTTTCTGTCAAAAATATTGATTTTCTTGGCTACAAATAAGCAATTAAAGTATTACGGGCAATAAATCCTAATTCTCCTCTTTCAGAAACCGGTGCGAATGGCGTTCCAGCTGTATGACCATATCTACTTGGACCAGAATGAGCTGCTCGCCGTCCCGCGATATCAGCACAAGGTGTTGCCCCTCTACGGCATGGTGAACACGGGCAAGGAGGACGAACGGTGAGTGTGAGCACGAGGGTCCGCTTGCAGCGATAGGCCTTTGAATTTCGACCTCTTGGCCATTTTTCATACACTTTTTTACCTAAAAAATCAAAAATTTTTGAAATTTATACGAGATTTTTGAACTTTTTTTGCATATAAAACTGCGTAAAATGCTATAAATCTACAAACTTCTCTTTTGGCTACGGTTTACTTTACCCCCCCCCCCCAGCCGGACGTTTTTGGCTATAACTTTTTTATTTTACTATATTGTAGGCTCAAATTAAAACTCTTAGTATATTTTTCGACGCTCTATCGAATGGCGTTGCAAAAATCCCGACAAAATAAGCGAAAATACCGACAACTTTGAGACCCTCCGGCTGTGGGGGGGGGGGGGTAAAGTAAACTCTTACCTCTCTTTTTTTCAGCTACGAGATCCAGGACATCCTGCACTACGGCGAATTCGGCGACATCTACCGCGTGCGCAACACGAAAAGCCGCCAGTACCATCAGCTGAGAACCGAGCTCGTCAGCCCGCCCGAGACACATCAGCAGTATGAGGTGAGTCCGTGTTGAGGCTGACCGAATCGACGTGTTGAATTCCAGGCTCTCGCCGCCCTCTTCCAAGAGTTTTTGCTGCGCGACAACGGCAAGCAGCTCTGGCGTTTCCCAACGTCAGTTATAGCCCCCTTTCTCGCCTTTCTCTAGTTTAGATTTTGCTCCCTCCTTCTTGCTCGCCAAAACCTAGAATCACCCTTTTCAGCGTGGTCAACGCCGGCCAGGACGACGACTTCAAGTTCTTGGTGACGAAGACGCTGGGGCGGACGGTGCACGAGGTCCGCCGCTACTACGTCAAGAAGAACTTCACGTACGTCGTCTGTTTTCCAGCATGCGTTTCTTTTTAGGGCCCACGACGCGCTGCACGTCATCACGCACATGTACTTTGCCATCGAGTATCTCCACCAGCTCGGCTATGTGCATGGGTAAGCGAGGGCGCTGAAAGGGGCGAGACAAAGTTTTTTGTCTGACCCTAGAAATCCCTGATAACTTAATAGGAAGTATTTTGATACGTTTTTAGCCCGGTAAAACGACATTTCACCTAGACAAACTATCTAAAAACTATACTTCTCCGCCCACCCCGGGTGGGCCCCCCACTAGGGGGGACAGAGGGGGGACTGAAAGGGGGGATGGTGGGGCCCCGGGGGACCCGGGGGATTCTTCCCCCTCCCCTCCCCCCACCCCCACCCCCACCACAGGGCGCCCTGCCAAACACGGCGTCCTTTAAGAATTCATCCTTTAAGAAAAACGCGCAAGAGAGGGGAAGACGGGGCTAGCCTACGGCACGCTCCAATCGATGCGCAATTGGTTCTTAAAGCAAAGGGGCGGGGATCCGTCTTCTGCGCTTTCAAGCCTCTGTAACTTTTTTATACGGCAGTTTCATAATCTGAGTGACCGCTCAAAAAATAGAAGAGACTTGGCTCTATCTTTTAATAGTGGTTTTGTCAAAATCGAGCGTTGGAATCGAGACTTCTGATGGTTTGAAGTTTGAATTTTAAATTTATTTTTTTAAATTTTAAATTTTAAAAATTGGGCTTTTAAAAATTTACGCGACGATTCCAATTCAATGTTTTCTGAAGTTTTCAATTAGCTATAACTTTTTTTTATGACGGTTTTCAAATAACTAGGAAGTAAGAGCAGACTTTCCTCTATCTTTTGCACCTAGTTTTAGAATAGCCCAGCGCAGAAATTTAGCGAATGGGCCCCCCCTCTTACGGGCCTGTCCGCTTGGATTCTTAATTTCTTTATTCGTAGCGAGTCTAATGGCTGCATGCCTCAGGGGGGTAGGGGGCACGGTCATTGGGGGGTCCCGGGGTCCCCGGGGGCCCCCCACCATCCCCTCTTTCAGTCCCCCCTCTGTCCCCCCTAGGGGGGGCCCACCCGGGGTGGGCGGCGAAGTCTACTAAAAACTTTCAAAAAGCCGAAATTTTCGTAAAAAACTGCCATTTTGGCCGAAAAATCTATATTTATAGATTTTTTACTCAAAATTTGGAAGGCTTTACCTTTAAGGATAGCAAATAAAAAAGCATTGAGAAACCCTTCCGCCATTTATGTTTGAAAATTGGATTCTAAAAAAAGCTTGTGCGTATATTGTTTTTCACCTCAAACCATATCTTGCAGCGATCTCTCGATCCGTAGCTTCTGCTTTGGCGAGGGCGAGAACGAGAACAACGTCTACATGTACTTGTTTGGACGGTTGCGCAAGGCACGCGAGGAGGGCCGTTTTGCGTGGGTCCCATCTTGCAGTGCCCCTCAAAAGACGACATTTTCAGCAAGGAGCGCCCGGGCCCGATCTACTACAACGGCCAGAACAACACGTTCTGCCCCCGCACCGCCCACAAGCGCCAAGACTTTTGCCGTCGCGACGACCTCGAGAGCTGGCTGTACATCTCGGCCGACGTCTTTATGGATGGGAATCCGCCGTGGCGCCGCTGCAACAAGACGCGGTGAGGCGGAGCTGTCGCTCTGAGGAATAGCCTGGAAGTTTGGGTTGGGTACTGGGCTGTTAGCGGGGGTCAAACTTGGCCTATCCCCCGATGGGGTCCCGCTAATGAAATAAACACCAGTTATATCGACATTTTATCCAGTTTTTAAGTATAGAAATTCGTAAAAGATTAAAATTTGCAAAAATTTGGTTTTTACCCAACAATTTAAATTTTTGAAGTTTCTAAATTTTTGTGAGAGTTTTTAGTAATCGAAAACTGCAAAAAACTGTATGAATACATTGCGAAGCTCTGAAAATGCTAGACTGGCTAGATTTGTATAGGCTAGACACCCCCCCCCAAAGTCCAGTACCTGGCCTTTCAGCAACCAGCAGATCCCGGAGCCGATCGCGCTGCAGTGCAAGGAGCAATTCTTCCAGGGCGGAGGTACGCTCAGCGATCAGAATATGATGTACGATTTAAAATCTACAGAAAAGATCACCAACGACTTCTTCGAGGACACCCCCAAGGAGATGAAGGCGCTCGTGCCCCAGATTGACGCGCTAGCCTTCGACCACGTGCCCAACTATGACGCGTTCCGCGGGGTGCTGACCGCGCTGGTGGGGGTGTTAACAGCGCACCAATTCAATACCTAAACGACGATTGAATTAATATGATATGAATTGAGAACCGACAATCCTCTTTCAGCGCGAGAAGCTGCCGCAGGGCAAGGCGCCGAAATGGGCAGGCCACTCGAGGACCAACGTCTACCCGGGCCCCAAGCGCCCTACTGTCAAGGGTAAAGCCCGCTTTCAGGCTTTACTTTCGCCCGACCTGCATCGATTTAGCCGACTTTTTAGCATATTACCAAGTTTTAAAAAAGTACAAAAGCGGAATTTAGAGTTGTGGTATTTAGTAGGCCACTAAATTTGACTTTTTTAATCTGTGGCCGCAACGACAATAGTTTTTGGCCTTCATTTCTTTACGCCAAAAAACGTCTAAACTTGCCGGAATGAAAATCGCAGCTATAAATAATTGCGAAAATGCAATGCAAGACTTACTAAAGTTAACTATAAACGTAAAAACATAATTATAAGAGCGGAATTTAGTATTAGTACTCCGAATTAAAGTACTTTTAAAATTTCTCTAGATCGAAAAACATCCAAACTTGAGCGAAAGAAAGTGGCATCAATCCAAAAAAAATCGTCGCAATAAACCGATACCGCTTTAGCCACGAAGAAGAAGTCGAAGAAGAAGAAGGGCAACCAGAGCCGCGAGCAGACCGAGGACGAGGAGGACGAGGAGGAGGAGTCGCAGGTGAACAAGAAGAGGAAGGTGGGCATCCAGGCATTCACCCAAAACACCCCTGCAAATTCAAGAAGAAGTCGGTGAAGAAGAGCCAGGGCAAGCAGCTGAAGCGCAAGGCCTCCCGCGAAAATGTCTCGGCCGAACAGGAGGAGGGCGAAGAGGAGGACAACTACATCAACATCAACCTGCTGCGAAAGGCCGTCGCCAGTCAGGAGGAGGCGGTCAGCAGCTTCAAGCAATAGCAGTATTGAAAAAGACATCAGCGTGTCTTTCTACATACCTAAAACGTACAGAAAGCTACTTTTTTGATCCTCAACTTTAGGACGACGAGTCGGCGAGGAAGGCCAAGAAGGCGAAGCGGCTGAAGGGCCAGTCGTCGTACAGCAAATTGGGCGGCGCCGGGGCCTCCTCGAAGACCTCGATGATGGGCAAACCGACGTCTATCTCGGGGAGAAACGCCGAATAAGCACCAACCTGCCACGCCAGCACCATTTAGCCGCTGTTCCTGCTACATTAATTTCCTTGTGATTGCCCCGTCCCCTCGAAATGTGTCGTACGCTTCCGCGCGGCAGTAAATAAAGAAGTTTTTGGTTACTTCCGTGACTTTTGTGTACGCCTGCCGCCGCAACGACCTGACGCTAGAATCACCGCCACCTAATTTTTTTCGCTGAAGCCGTTTCTGACCTTTATCGAGCTATTTGAACACAAAAACGGCATTTTGGGAGTACCGTAAACTTGAATTAAGCCAGTATCCAAATTTTCTGCGCGTGCGCGTGTCTTTCGAAAGCCATGGTGCGATTGAGGGTGTACCTCCACTGCGTATCTTGCTCGATTTATTAGAAGCACACTGTGGCATCAAGCGAATTAACAGCGTAAAAGTATCAGGTCGAAAATTCTTGTATGAGGTAGTCGAACCGCTCGGTCAAGACGTCGGCATCTGGGGCGGCGCGCAGCGCGGCAGAAGGTCCGTGCGTGAAACCAAATGCTGTGACAAGAATCAGCGCCTGGAAAAGACACATTATTCATGAGGAACCAGCCAAGCCGAATTGATAAGACCCGAGGGCCCAAAATCTTTTTGCCACCGCGTCAAATTAATTGAAGACGACCGACCTGTAGGTCAGTGAGTAGTCGCTGTCGAAACGCTGCCTTTTCGCAGTAGATGTGGATCGTGTAGAGCCCATGTCTCGCCTCTTTCACGATATTAATCTGAAAAAGAACATGATTCCCGATGTTGTCGTCTGCAAAAAAAAAGAGGCGAAAACCCGACGAGGCGTCACGACCATTGCCGCCCCCATAGTTTTAACCGAACTGCCTAACCCTCATTCATGCGCTAATTTTCTGTGCTTGTTCTACTGCGCAAGAAATGTTTTGAAGCATGCATTTCCGCCTCGCTTTCAGTGTTTTAAAGTTGTAAATTGTTGTTGCGCAAGCGTCGGGCCGCCACCCGAAAAACCAACCTGGCATAAATGCTTTTCCCGTGTGTCAGCGGCGATTATTAGCTGGGCCTCGGTTTGCTCATCTGTGACATGGACGCGCGTCGAGACGATGAATCGGAGTAGCAGCGCCGGCGTCAACGTCTCTGGTCGGCCACACAACAGATAGGCCAACTGCCCCGGGATCGGAACGGAAGAACACTGCAAATATTTCATTCGAAAACGACCATGACCAAGCTGGTCGTAAAATTAAGATTTTAAGGTGGTCCAAAAAAGTTTTTATCATTTTGTAGTATTTGGAATCTATTAAAAAAACTATAAGTTTTTTTAATTACTAGTTAGGTATTGGCTGAATTACAACAAAATCAACTTGCTCTCCAGTTAAAAATTTGCACCGAAAAGTAAATTAACGTACATTCAGAGGACTTGTCAACCCGGCGGGTCTCTTCCGCTCCTCATCCAACCCAGCGTTTGTGCCAAGATTCCAAAGCGTCACAAGTCGAAGGTCTAGTGGAATCCTGGAACATGGGAGAATTTAGCGGTCAAAATATACGGTTTCTACCTTAACACGGAGCGTTTTCCGTAGACATTCGTCGGAAATAGCCTCTGTGCTTCGATTCGTAGCTCTACCGGTGCTCTGGCGGCGGGCTTGAAATGTATCCGTTCTAAACATCGAGTAGAAAACATCAGCGTACATACCACGAATCTCTTCTCCCGCCAAAAATTTCGCAATCCGTAATGTGTGCGTGGTGCTCGGCGAAGAACCTAAAATAACCATGCATTGGTTTGGAAATACCCACTTTCTGTGTAACTGGCTGGAGCCCCTTGCACAACAATCAGCCAATCCTGTAGCTCGCATCCGGAGCGATTTTCCACACATAAACAGCAGAACAGCGAACCGTCATGTAGATGCTCCGTCTGAAATTGTCGGCTTAGAATTGGCAGTCAGAAAAATAAACCTCGACTCGACATCGCAATGGGAACCCGGCATCGTTATGAAAACTGCGCTTCTCTGACATCCGATTCGACGCACACGATTCCATCGCTCGACGAATCGCAAGACCCGCCCGGAGCTGGAAGCATTGGGTTGGAAAGGCAACTAAATATCTGTACCTGCCGCGCATGATTCTCAACTGCAGCCAATCGAGTACGTAGCGTATCGTATTCGGCTACGTCCAGCAGCCGATCCTCAAAACCGAAAATCAGCCTATTTTTAGGGGAGAATCAACAAACTTTCTCGAAGTCGGACGTTTGCGGCAGCGGCTCCTCAAAGTCCATCGGCTCATCACGACCTTCCGTAACCGATTCTCTCCCTAACGATCCGGAGAACGGATTCTCAAACGAATCGTCATCATCCATCCTCGCACGATGATGTACGACGGCACGAAACGGCTTGGCAGCTCTAAATTATTTTCAGTGTTCCCTTCATTTCAAACATCGAACCGCTTACGCGGGAAAAGGCGGGACTTTTAGGTCGGGTATGGCGGCTGAAATAGTTTATCTCGCCGCAAATAACAACCACCAACAACATAACAAAATAACAACTTGAAAAGCAATGCATGGCACAAGAAAGACAAATTGGGGGGGGGGGGTTAAAGCCTTAAAAATGATGACCAATAGAAGCCGAAAAGCAAGCATGAATTAAAAAATGCTAAAAACAATGGATGCACTCAATTACTGAACTAGGATCAACGATGACGTCTTTTTCGGGTAAGCAATTCTTTCATATCCAAGACCTTATCGTTCAAGTAGCGCACCACAGGGATGTAGAGGTCGCAGCGCCGTTCAAATTCCAGCGTCACGGCATCCACTTGCTCGATGAATTTCCGACCTTCCGTGTAGCTTTGCCGCTCCTCAATCCGATCCAGCTCTTGGTCTCCAGCCGCCAACAGCTCTTTGATCGACTTCTTTACCGTCCGATTCAGATTCGATACGTTTTTCAGAAGTCCGTCGACGACCGTGTTAAACCGATACTTGGATTTTTGAACGAGGTCCGCAAGCTCGCGCTGGAAAAGCTTTTCGCGTTGGTGATTTTCGTGGCGGTCCAGGTAGCAAGCGCCGCAAATAATCTTCGAACAATCAACGCAATAAATCAAGCATTCCGGATGCTGGTCTCTTGAGCAATCTTCACAGTCTTTACGACCATTAGTTCCTGAGCCATCCTTCGTTCGTTCCGTGTCGCCGTCGACGGCCCAATTCTTGGCAAGCTCATCGTAGAACCTCAGAAATTCTGTGCCGTCCCAGTCCTTTTTGATCGCGTAATCCACGTCGCAAGTGAAACATTTTACGGTTTTGGCTGGCAACCTGATGCCGTCAACCCTTTGACTCGAGCAGACGCTGCAAACAAGATGTCCGCACTGCAGGGAATGTGCATTTATGCTATTTGTCGGCATCATCGCGTCTCGACATCCGACGCATTTTGGTCCAATTATTGTGCCGGTAAAGTAGTAGCCACGATTGTTTTTCTTAGCAGATGATTGGCCGAGCAGTTCGACAATCCAGCGCACCGGTGGAGGAAATGACTGGCTTGTCCGGCAGCGGGCGCAACAGACCTGGCCATTTTCGTAAACTGGCGTCATCGGCTTGCCCGCTCCGGCATCGAATGGCCTGCGGCACTTCGGACAGTTGAAACATCCCATCGCCAACGGCTGCTTGACCTTGCCGATTTTCTTGTCTTTCATTTCCAGCAAAATATGCGATGAATGTTCATAGGTGCAGCAGACTCCACAAACCGTCATCGAGCAGTCCAGACAATTGAAATGTCGATCGCTGGGCTCTTCCAAGTCGCATTTATCGCATTTTGCCGTTCCTTTACACGAGTCGGCTTCTTTGTTTTTGTTCTCCACATGCACCTTGTCCAACCAGCCGATGGAGAGCTCTTCCACGAACTTGAGAAACACTTGGGAATTGAATTGATTGGGAACGAGCCTCGTCTTGCAAACAGGACAAGTCGAATCCTTTGTTTTCCTGAAGTAGCAGGTGTGACAAAGTAGATGCCCGCATTGAAGCGCCAGCCCACGGTGTTCACGTCGCGCTGTGAAGCCATTATGGCATCCTGGGCATGAGGGCAACATCAGAGGGCGCGAACATGCGTAACCTTCATTAGTTCTCTTGAGTCCGGGCTGTGCAAGGAAGGCGTGTATCCAGGTTGCAGCGCAGGGCTTCGCTCCTTTCTTGGCCATCCCGCCGAAACAGCTGGCACATTCGTTTCTGCCATTTCCCGTGTTGATCGGACTGTGCAACATCCCAGGGCCTGCGTCAAACGGTTGCTTGCATTTCGGGCAGTTGAAGCATTGTATAATCATCGCTGGGTCCCTGAAAGCAAAACATTAGCAGGAAAGAATGTACAGTAAAGAGCACGAAGATAGCGGAAAAAAACCCGGGGAACGCGCTTCAACAGACTATTCAAATTTGTTTGCTAAATGGAGGCGTGGGG
The DNA here is from genome assembly GCA_958295435.1 of Mesorhabditis spiculigera. Taxonomy (NCBI): domain Eukaryota; kingdom Metazoa; phylum Nematoda; class Chromadorea; order Rhabditida; family Rhabditidae; genus Mesorhabditis; species Mesorhabditis spiculigera. The sequence continues at coordinate 8,599 of CATQJA010002700.1, read as the reverse complement.
GCGATATGGCGAACGAGTGCCCCTCCCCCGTTTACCTAGCCTGCCGAGTGCAGCCGACGAATTTGTTCGAAGGGGGAGCCGCCCTTTGGCCTAATGATACAATCTACCCTTCCCGCAAACGGGCCATTTACGGCATAGAGACAAGAAAAGCTTTTGCTTCTAACTCCCGTAAAACTAGTACTTAGAGAGCCTCTAGGTAAAACGAATTATCGGCGTGGTGACTTGGTTTTCGCATATTTCTCGCCAGTTATTGACAAATTTATTAAGTCTATTCCAACAACAGCACAACAAGGAAATTGACTACAAGAATGACAAATTCAACAAACTATTAGGGGAAAAGTTCAACACATCGAGACTGAAACAGAGAAACAAGAGATATTATTAAAGGATCCAACAAATGGACAAACAGATCGAAATAAAAACAACAAAATTAAAGTTGGCGGATTGATTCTTTGGACGGAGTGCTTTCGGTATGCGAGTGCGAGCCAAACTCGGAGGAACTTGAGGAACAGGATGAGGGCGCCCGTGGAGATGGTTGCATAGGCAGAGCGTAGACCCGAGGCTCCCCTTTCGGCGTCAATGGCTGAAGCGTGGAGGTAGAGTGGCTTGTGAGGTTCGAGTTCGACTAAGCTCGGGTAAGACGCGAAAGAAGCTTCTCACCAATTTCTCGCCCGGATACAGCGCAATCCGTGAACACGACCGGGCTCGGTTGGACGGACCAGGGCCACCGAGGTAGTCCAGACTGCCCTGTACACGTAGAATCGGCTTGGTGTTCCTGAAATGGAATGATCCGGGCATAAATGTTGTTACGCACTTCTTGATCCGGCTGACGGATTGGTCCCAAATCGCCTGCGCAATCTCGGCTGCTACACGCCGCCCCGTACTCTCTCGTATGAACCACAGAGCAATGCATCCATCTGGCTAAAGAAAACAAAGGTGGATCTTCAAAGTAACCACATACCATCAGGGCAGTGTTGACGAAATACTCAAACAGTTGATCAGATGGCGATGAGATGCGCACTTGACTGTTTCGTAGAGCAGCGGAAGCCATCGCCATGGTTGCGGGCGTCTAGATCAGATCTCATAATAACTAGAGGAAGCATACCGGTAAAAATTTGGAGGCGCAATACATCCGATAGGCGCGTGACGTCAAGAAAAGGCTGTAGTGCATGGCCATGAACAGCGTGAGGGCGAACAGGATGAGCAACCAAACGTAGAGGAACAGGTAGACTTTCTCGTAGATGTAGCTGGCCGGCATCAGACATTCCACGGCGTTGTAGGGATTGTTCAGCGAGATATCGTCCGTCTTATTGTAGCTGATGAAATGCTGGAAAAAATTCGTTTTCGAAAAGCAAGCACACCTGTATAGTCTCCGACGGCATGATGCAAAAGACGGCGCGAGGAAACATTAGAGTTTCTTCGCTGGTAGCTGACACTCCATATACGACCTCTTCTAACAACTGAAACAGAATATGAAGCCATTGAGCCAAAAATACCTCGAAACCCCATCCTAAAGACCAGTTCCCGATGATCCATTGGCAGAGGTAGAACTGGATAAATATGTTGAGTACTTGGAGCCACTTCTGGCATACGTAGACGAATAGTGCTATTCGGCCATGTAAAACATGGAACCTAAATAATGAATTGTTTCGAAATCAATCCGAAAGTACCTTTTCGCATTACGCCCAGTAACGTTCAGAAAGAATTCGCAGATTCCGTCTATCTCCCGGGATCGCTCTTCGCCGGTCAAATCTTTGAGGCAGCGCGTCTGGGAGATGATCGAGACGACCTTATTCACTAAGCATTATATATCAAATCTCCCAAAACATTTATTAACCTCCATCAGCCGACAATCCGAAGGTAGTCCAGGCAAACTTGGGCACCGCAAATAGCATCAGTTGCACGATCAGACAATACGGAATCCACTAAACCGGCAGAATGATGGGAACGGCAGAAATCAGACGTACCCGGAAATTCCGGACGAGTAGTGGAACGTGGCTGTGGCCCATAAGATCCGTGTAGGGCCGAGCTCGGTCCCTGACGCCTGCGTAGCTGCTCGAAAGAAAGCATTGTTGGTTCAAGAACTCTTCCCATAATGCTGAAAACAAGATTGGATGAACCTCCAAATGCTACTTGGAACTCCTGCGGGAACGATGCACTTCATTGCATCTCCAAAATTCTGGTTAGCCATCGTCAACGCAATAAAGAAGACGAGGATCGCGTTGGTCACCACGCAGTTGAGGATGTCAGAAATGTCGAAGAACGGTGGCAATCGGAAGAAAGACGCCACCGCCCCCATTATACGCATGAGCTTCAGGCTATAAGAAAAATATCTTGCAAAAACTTAATTCACGGTTACAATAACCGACGGGCTCACCCGAATTCTTCATATACGAATCGGGCTGAGAAGCCATGCTATTTAGAACGCGTACTATTATTCAAGTGCAAAAAATTTATTATATTTCTACCGCAAAGAAAAAAACAAGCACGCATATGGCGTCGAGGTGCGGGCTAGCACAAAATTCACAAAACTCAAAGGCACATAGGCCTAGCGGAAAAATTCAATAACACAAAAGAGCACAAAGGGGGAGGAACTAATATTAAACAGATTAGATATCACCACGACTTAATGAGAATTAATCGAGCGGGTTGTCGAGCTGTAAGTTCCGTGCAGGATTGGTGAATTATTAATATTAGTTTCCTTCGTTTGGCGACTAATGCGGCGTGGCTGACGGAGTTGGCGCCGATGAGAGCCAGTTGATGAACTTGTCCATTTTGTCCCGCCCACACAGGTCCTTGGTGTACATGCCGCCGAAGGGCGAAGGCGGGTCCGGGAAGTCGAACATCGGCCTAAGTTCGTTAAAATTGGCAAAAATAAATTCACCTTTGCCCATTGGTAGACTTCGGCGACAGCAAATTGAGCAGTTTCTGGAGGTCCAGCATCGGTGGCTCGCGCTCAAGCCTTCCGCGAGGACTGTAGTGGTAGCTGTCCGCTGGGCTAGAGAGATGGCTGCGATTGTGCGAGCCTAATAAAAACACATTATCCGAAAGCGAAAAACCCTAACCCGAGTGAGGTTTCGTAGCCACCGTCGGGCGGTATGTGCCATTGATGATGGAGAGGTCAATCAGCTGCTTACGCTTCAGCTCATCTTTGCCCTCCGGCTAAACAAGAAAATAAGATATCGCAGAACTATCTACCGGAGGGTTCAGAAGAACGTTGACCTTGTCGATCGCGTACTCCAGCTTCTTCCTGCACACATCTTCGTAGTCCTCACATTGGACAATCACGTTCAGTGGTTCCTGGAAAGTCATGACATAAAAAAGTAAAGATACCGTGCTCTGACCACGTCCGCGGACCATAATTTTGCACCCAGTTTCTTGCTCGAGCTGCCTGGCAGTCATTCCGCGAGGGCCGAGGATGCGGCCGACAAAGTTATACTTGGGGTACTTGTCGACGGGCACGATCAACTTCTCCTGGAGCATGATGCGCTTCGGCAGTTTTTCGGTGCGGCTGCTCTCCGTGGTCATGCTTCCCAGAAAGCGGTTGATCTCTGAAACAAAATACGGTAAATAAGATTCATAAATAACGATCCGCAAAATTACGCCACAAATTACTTACCGGCCTCGATGAGGCGCGGCAGATGCTTGAAGGGCTGTTCCGGTTTGCCGAGACGAGCACGTTCGCCAAGCAGCTCGGTGACGTACTCAGAGTGTTGGGTGAGCATGGAAGTGTCGTCCTCGGTAGCGGTGTTCTTGTGGCCCGAGGGCTCCTCCGTCTCAGAGTGGCTGCTGCTCATCGACTCCACCGAATGCTGATCGCCTCGCCCGTCCATCGGCTTCAGGTACCGAGCAGCCATCGCAATAGTCGCTGAAAAAGGAAGTTTTTGCAAATGAAAACAGACAAAATCTGGCATATCGAACGAAACAGCGAAAGAACGAAACGGAAATAAATTTTTGTAGACACCAAAATCTCAAAATGCTGCCAACCAGTGACTTTTTCGAAGTCGATGTTCTCGCCGCCGTTACGGTATCATCCGCGTTTTAGGAAACAGAGTAGAGCAATTCCGAGACCCACCATCACCCGTCTTCCGTCAGCAGTTCACTCCGGAACGAGCTTTCCCCCAATTTCGCTATTTTGGCTTGAAGAAGACCAAACCCCAAGCTTTTGAAGCCCGGTAAGCCTAAAAAGGTACATAAAAACGTGTTGGGTTAAACGTGGTGATTTAAACTAAAGGCCTTTTAAGCATTAGCGATGTCTATACGTCAAATTACGACTTTGTTGTGTTTTTCGGCATCCTTTTTATGCGACGTAATCATTAGGGGCGCGCAAGGCAGCCCCGATTGGGGTTTGCGGATCTGTTTTTTCCTACGGGCACTACGGGGCTTTAATTTTTCCTAAGCCCCGTACGCCGAACAATGGTGGCTAATGCCCGGGGGCGGGGGGGAATTGGTGGTGGGGGGTAGAGACGCCCCCTAGCTGCGGGTTTCGGCTGAGCGTAGGCTTAGCTTAGCTTTTACAGCAAGCTTTTGCTTAGGGTTAAGCTTAAGCCCACGCTAAGCTTAACTTAAGCTTTAAATTGCCTCAGGTGGTCAAAATAGGGTCATTTTAAGGCTAAGCTTAGAGCTTAGCTTGGCTCAGCATAGGCTTGTTTTTGTTTGGGGGCCAGGCCCCTGGGGCTTGGCGTATTATCTCAGAGGCTTCGAGTTAAAAAAACGGCATTTGGAGCGTCTTGTAGTCAAAATCCGGTTTGCCCCCAAGTGCATTAGCACCGAACAATGACATAGAGAATATGTTAATACCATTGCTCGGGTTTTTTAGATATGTAAGGCATTAATTTCTTAGCATTTTACCTTTTTGTTAATCTGAAGTTATAAAAAACATAAATTGTGGAATTTTTCGTCGAAAATTGAAGAAAAATGGTTAAAAATGACAAAACTATCACTATCAAACAAGGCTGTCAGGGTGAATAAAAGTTGTTCTCCCTCCGCTAACGAACCAGACCCTATTTTGCTTTTATATCCCCGTGTCTACATTTTCAGATTTCCAATTAGATTTTTTAAATATAACAAAATTATTAGATTTTCGAAAAAGGTATAAAAATTGATCAACAATGTCAAAACTAACAACTTTTTTGCCCTGATTTCCCTCAAATTATTAGCTTTTCAGACATTTTTTTTCCGATACCCACAAACTGTTATCTCGACGATGGTTGTCCACCTCCCTGGAATGCATGCAGAGACGTTTTGTGGTGGTGATGGGCCGACCTTCGCCTCCTCCCCCCCCCCCACCCCCCTGGGGTGTCCCATTTCAGGGGCGAGAAACGTGTGAAAAGGCGCCCTTCTTCTTCAAAATTCCGTCACGAATTCAGCGGCACACTCACACAACTGGCTCCAGTCACTTCTCAACCGGTTCTGCCAATTCTAGTTGGTTTGGGCGTAATGGCGGTGGTTGAACCGGTCGAACGGTTTTAGCTTTTTTTATTTAAGTTTTTGAAGTTGGGTGGTTAACGTGTTAGGTTTTTAGTTTTTTTAGTTTTTGTTCGAAAAAAAAAAAAAAAAAAAAAAAATAAAAAAAAATTTTTTTAAAAAAAAAAAAAAATTTTTTTTAAAATTAAAAAATAATTTTTAAAAAAATTTAAATTTTTTTTTTAGGCTCTACTTTTGCTAATGTGAATAAAATAAACGTTGATATACGAATTTTCCCTATTTCTGAAAGTAAATGCTTTAGAAATTTCAGTGAAAGCCCCTGAAATCGATTTTTCGAGAAGGTTATGAGTTTTCAAGGGCTCTTATTTTTTATTTTTCTTTAGATGGTCTTATTCCAATCCTAAAATATAGCTAAAGTTTGTTAAAAGTTTATGAAATACCTGTAATTCATTACTAAGCAGACGGGACCTATAAGGCAAAAAGATAGGGTCCTCCCTGTTCGAAAGACTCAATAAACATATGTGTTAACTTTTACCAAACTTTTATTGGGATCGCTGATCCTTAAATCTAGCTCACCGTCGCTGACAAGATTGTTCTATAGTTTTATATATTTTTCTAGCTGTCTCACGCCCTCGCCAAAATAATTGGCTTCACTTTTCTTCCTCTACCAAGCCAAAAACGGAATTTTGACACACGTGGTACCATCAAAATGACCCCGTAGCAGCAAATCGCAAACAATCGGCTTTTTCTGGGCCCGACATCCGTGACTTTGCACCTTTTTGGGCCCTAACCCCGTTTGCATATTTTTGCGGGGAAACGCCTTGAAAGGGCCCTCCTGGTCCAATTCGCTCGTGCTAGGCCCCGATTCGCAGGATTCTCCACGCGCTCCTCTTCGGCCTAGCAGCGTTTTTTGGAAGTTCCTGCTAGAATTTTTGAGGTGTTTGAGTCGATTAATTTAGTCTACCGGCTCGTTTGTGGTCCTGTTAATGGTTCATCTACTTTCAACGGTCACTGTTTTAGACAATTTTATTTTCTAGCGCATTTTTTGTGCACTGCCACAAAATACAAGACGTTACCGAACATGCCCGGGGCCACTTTGCTGCCTAAATTAATTTAGTAGTTGCGTTTCTTTTAGTGACGCATCTCCAAACGAAGGAGATGTTTTTTTAAATAATTTTATGTTGTGGTGCCTATGCATTATCGGGGGGCTAGGGAAACAGCAGTTTCAGATTCCGCATAACTACAAAAATTTGGGCACTATACTGTTACCGGCAGGGGGGGGGGGCACGGAAAACAATTACCTCAGGATCCCCCGACCTTCAGACATTTGTATAGCATTTTCCAGACTTTATCGTTATAAAAATCACATAAGCATTATGCCAATGTTCAAAAATTGTGAATTTCTAGGCAGAAATATACCCCCGATAAAGTTCCAGCACCAAAATTATCATATTTTCATCCGTTTATGACCAAAAAACCAAGACTTAAAATAGTGTTATTGGTTTGTAAAGTTTTTTATCCAAAAAGGGCGTAGGCGGTTAAAATAGATTATTTTTCATCGTACAGCGCTTTGGAATTCTGGTTTAATTCTGGTTTTAATTCCTCTTTTTTTCCGGTTTACGAACCCGTGCTAGGCCAAATACGTGCCATTGCACCCGCGCACCTTGATGCAATTTGCCCATTCTCCCAAATCTTTGCAGCCCATCTAAGGGAAGCGAGGACGCTGACGCGGCAGAAGGGAAAGCCTATTTTAGGACGCGTAAGAGCGGATGAATGGCGTACTCTCCCTCCACGGCGATCGTTACTGACCTTTTTTGTAACTAGGCGGGCGAACTGGCTTATCGACCGTGCCTATTTTCCTGGTGGGCAGCCAGAGATTTGGCTTGGCCGGCCGGCTGGTGCTGATGTATTAGCCGGGGGGGGGAGGGCTAGTTTTCTGTTATTTACAACCATTTTAGTAGCATTTTAACTGCTATTAGATAAAAACTTTATAAGTATTATTGAAACTTCGGAAAATGGTCATTTTTATGATAATTTCCATTAGAAATGATGTGGGTCAAAGATGATGATTAGAAAAGATTAAAAAATATCACAATTTTGGTACTGGACTCTAACGGGGGGGGAATTACAGATGTGACCAAAAAGTCGGAATTTCTAAAAATAATACATAATTTTTAACGAACCGTTTTGAAAAGTTTTGATTTTTCAGAGTAAAAAATGGAATTTTTCAATCTTAGTCATCGGAAACTGCAAACATTGATAAAAATTGTTTCATGTTGTTACCTATAGAGGTTAGGCTGATAAGTAGATAAATCCCCCCGATACGCACCAGAATCGGCCGACGAGCCGCCGGGGGAACCCAACAAAAGTACTAATCCCTTGGGGGATTAGATGGAAGCGGATGGGTCTGGCCGACGCTATTCTTCTGACCGCTGCCTTGCATAGGAAACCCTGACGCGGTCTAGGACGTCGCTTTTATTTAGATTTTGAACTTTCGACAACGGTTTTCGGGTCATTTTGCGCCTGGGAGGCTTTGAGGGGCTTGATAAGACGAGGAACACCGCTTGCTACGTCGGAAAAGTTTTGATTTTTCCTTCCCTACGTCTGGTTTTAATCGATTTTATAAGTTAGTTAGGTCGCGCGTAAAAAGGTCCCAGGTTTAAAATCCGATTGTAGACTCTCAAAAGTGGAAGATTTTAGGTTTTTAGCAATCTAAAAACTGCGTAGAATGCTATAAAAAGCTTCTACAACAGTTCGGTTTCTGGAGCGGAGAAGGATTGCCCTCCCTGCTACGGGAGAAGCACCCGCAAAATAAGTTAACAGGTTTTTGACGATTTTAACGACTTTTTTACAAATTTTCTGTTTCGAAAAATGGATAAAAAGACGTAAACCCCTTTTAAATGGTTTGTATTTTACTATAGGGCGTCTACAGTAAGACAAGGAAAAAGTTGGGTCCCTCTGGCCGACCTCCCGGCTAACGAATTAGTGCCATTTATAAAACTTTTTTCGTAACTTTTATATAGCCAAATCCAGTTTTATAGTTTTAGCAACTTTTTTGTAACTTCTCTAATATCCTCACCCGTTAATGGATCAGTACCAATTCAGGTTGAGTGGCGCGGGCTCGATCTCCACTTGAAGCAATTTTTTTCGAAATCCAGAGCTTTTTGTGACG